>CM031243.1:237685735-239094860 GCA_018340775.1 Taxus wallichiana var. yunnanensis | reverse complement strand
TTTGGGGAAGCCAAACAAATCCTTAGTATGAGGATAACTCGGGATAGGAAGGAATGGAAGCTGACTTTATCTCAGGAAGAGTACATTAAGAAGGTATTGGATAGGTTTAACATGCAGGATGCTAAACCGGTTGGGACTCCTTTGGCAGGCCATTTTAAGTTATCAAAGGAGAAGTCTCCCAAGATAGAGCAGAAAGAAACCAGATGTCCAAGGTACCTTATTCATCGTGTAGTTGGCGAGTTTGATGTATGCTATGGTGTGCACTAGGCTGATATTGCCCATGCATGCAATGGGAGCATGTGAGTAGATTTGTAGATTTATGAGTGATCCAGTAAAGAGCATTGACAAGCAAAAGTAAAGTGGATCCTTCAGTATTTGAGAGGAACCATGGGAGTAGTTTTGTGCTACAGTGGATCAGACACCACTTTACATGGTTATGTAGATTCAGACATGGCTAGAGATGTAGACACCAGGAGGAGCATGACAGGTTATATTTACATTGTAGGTGGGACAACAGTGAGTTGGATTTCACGACTATAGAAGTGGTGGCTTGTCAACCACGAGCACGAGTATGTTCTTGCAAATGAGAGGTAAGCAAAGAGATGATTTGGTTGCAATAATTGCTTGAGGAGTTGGAGCATAAGTAGGAGGAATGTAAGCTACATAGTGATAGTCAGAGTGTTATACACCTAGCTAAGAACTCTGCTTTCCACTCAAAGACGAAGCATATATAGTTAAGGCACCATTTCATTAGGACAACTCGGAGGAAGAGAAGTTGAAGTTGAGAAGATTCATACCAGTCACGAATCCTGCGGACATGATGACCAAGGTGCTCACAAGAGAAAAATTGAAGTTGTGTTCAACTTTGGTTGGTCTTCATAGAAATTAGTGAAGGGTTGAGAAGCTTGCCCAGAGGAAAACTAGTCTCCAAGTGGGAGATTGTTAGATAGTGGAGCCTGTTTTCATGTGTGAAAGTGTTGAAGACTGTACACTTTTTATGTATCCTCACCAGGGTTTGGGGTCGGTAGTCCCCGGTAGTAGGGGTTCGAGGGCGCAGCCCCTGAAAAAAAAAAATTTAGGCATAAAATTTTTTGGCCTCGAAAAATGCACCCGACATATTGGGAAACGCGCTCTTCTCATATGGGCTAGTTTTTTTGACCCATAGGTTTATAGGACGGGTTTTTCCCATGGTTTTGATACCCACGGTTTTGTAAAACTGCTTAAGAAGTTGTCTATTTATATGGTCTTATGCATATGATAGATATACAAGCAAATGTATTGCAGATGTGTTTTGAATTCGGCTGTGAATTCTGTAGAGTTTGTTGAGCATAGCTCCAAACGGATCAGGTATTGTTTTGAGAGAGCGGTGGCTTGTAATAAAATCTAAGCAAGTGATTCTTGGTGGACGTAGCCGAAATTGGTTGAACCGCGTTAAATACATGTCTCTTTGTGTTGTGTTATTTTATTATGCAATTTTATTTGAGATCTGTAATAATTTCGCATATAAGTTTCTCTTATTTACGATTCTGCGAGGGATTATTCCACATATTTTATCCCTTATTTCCTAACAGCCATTTTCCTAGATGTAGCAATAATAGCACCCAAAAGACAAGAATCATACCTTGTCCGATATGGTGGGGGATTTAGATTTGTTATTTCCCTTCTTTTTCCTATCCACCACTATCCATTCCTGATTCCACGTATCCAATACAATTGGAAGATCCACTACAATGGATTTGATGGGGATGTGACCCATAGAAAGGGGGCCGAAACATCCGAAACGCTGAATAAGCAATCATCGTAGGTAGCTTCTCTGTGTTTATTTGTGAATCAACCACGACGAGTGAGTCAACTTGCAGGGGGGCACTAGAATCCTCAGCCGAATCTGAGTCAATTGTAAGATGTTCAGGTAGAGAATCCTTCCACCAGGAAGTTTTGGTCTTTCGTTTGGCATGTTCACAATCGTTTGTAACATGACCAGTTTGGAAGCAATGCCAACATCTGAAGGCAAGTCTCTCATAGTCTATCCTCTGCACCCAAAGTCTTTCTCCAATCTGAAGATTGATTTCTACTTGTAAGGGTTTGGAGGTATCAAGATCAACCAGGATACGAGCATAAGTAGTATGTGTTTGAATGGAGGTCTTATCATCAACTGCCACACATGAGCCTAAGGTATCTCCTATAGCAATGAGACAAGATCTATTCCAAAGTTGTAACGGGAGTCCTGGTAAACGAACCCAAATCGGGTAGGTATCAAAATATTCCTTTAACGGGTTGAAATACGGATACCATGGTTTGGACATAAGCCCATGTTCCCCCCAAACCCAATGTTGGCTAAAAATTAAATACCTATCTGTAGGGGTTTCAAAGACAACAATGAAGTAAGCTTTAACATAAGGATAAAGCTCAATCTTACATTATATTTTTTCTCTCCATCTTTGGGCTATCCAGTCATGGAGCTGAGAAAGCTTAGGCCAAAATTTGTGGAATCTACATATGAGACCCAACTGGGAGAGATTTTCCTCCTCCTTAAGAATCTTTAGAAGTAGATCCTCCTCGAGATTTCAGCGTCGGGACCTCCTGGGAGTGTTTCAAGAGCTCATTTCTGGTATTCTCCTTCTGTTTGGAGATCGTTGAAGCATAAGATCTGGACTTATTTCCACCAGAGGTTGCTGTGTGACCGCTATTTTGATTAGCATTGGCAAGTTTAATAGGAGAGGCTGAGCCATCTTTACCTGCCCCAATAGAGAAACCCCTTGTTTTGTGATAGGGCGGAGAAACGTTGTCTTGGATTTTCTGAATAGGGGGTCTTGATTAGCATCAAAAGCCATGCCAATCCATGAGATTGATGCTTTATTTACCTCATCATTTTTGCAGCCGCCGCCATCAGATCTACAAATGCTAGGGACAGGGGACTCTAGTTTCCCATAGCCACCGCCAATGAGAGGGGGTTCCTATTTTGATTCACAAATCTGCTAATCCCTGGCAATCATGCCTCCTCCATCGTCTTCGTGAATCCTTGGCCGATCCTTGCGTAGTTGAAAGGGGCTCGCTAACCGCATGTATCCCTTTGGCTAATTAATAACCCAAAATACCATAATTTGCAACTTCCTCCTCGAATAAGTGATACCCACCTTTATCATATTTTCCCTATTTTGTTTTATTTTTTAATAAAACTCTACAATATAACTTCAAATATTTTTTCAAAGTTCTAATTTACCCAAAAATTAAAAATTTGGAAGAGGCATTAGATTCCCTTATCAAGTGGGGTGATTTAATTTATCAACTAGGATTAATTAATATGCCAAATTAAGCTTATAGAAGCCATTTGGAGGTAAAATAATATAATTTGAAGGGTTTGAGAGGGATATTTAACCAATAAGAGGGTTTATTGTTTAAATATGATATTGAAAGGATTAATTAATTAATAATGGTCATTTAATTAATTAAAAGATAATTATAACTAACAAATTGTCGTTAATTAGCATCCGGATGGGGACGGCTAGTTAATTAATGAAGTGTCGTTAATTGAATGAGACAAAGGGGAATGTTAGTTAATATCTAGAAAAACCACTAGTTATAACAAAATAACGATAAAGAGGATAATTAGTACAATTTTAGTATTAAAATTGCATAGTCATATTTAGGTGTCTACATTTTCCCTTCTTTGATGTGGTGTAGCACAAACGATGCCATTTCGAAGAGAGAGTAGACAATTTAGATAATTTTATTTTGAAATAATAGAAGAAAATTAGTAAGATGGATGATAATGCCTCCTCGAGTGTTGATGGGGTGATAGAAGAGGTCGATTGACACTTGAAAAGAAGAAGAGAAAAATATCACATCGGTAGAAAAATCTCATCATGGGGGATAAAGTCAACGATATACCAAATATGAGTGTTTAAAGGAGGTGTGAAGAGAGATCATGCGTAAGACCATTATGAACTCTTATTTTGGTAATTTCATATGGTAATTGTTTTCGATTGTGAAATATGATTTTCTTAACATACCATGTGGAACAAGAGGTCATAGAGACGAAAAGGATTCAAACTTGGCTTGGTTTGACATTGTTCAAATTGATTGATTGAGTTGAATCTCTTGCACTCGAATCGGGGAAGCAAGGGAGGGAGGAAAAAGTCACGGTGATAACTATATTTCGGGAGGAATACGTAGTAGAAATGGAAAATGATAGGTAGAAAATTAGTTATAATGAAAGTTTAGATAGATGATGACTAGAAAGATCATGACATAACATACATACCATCTCATCTCGGAAGTACCTTTTATTTGATATAAGCATACAACAAAAGGGTAAAATGACATGAATAAGCATAATATTGATTTTTGTTCATTGCTAAGGGTGTCTCAAAGAAAAATACATAAGAAATGCAATGCGAGAAATTAAAGAAGTAGGAAAGCAAACAAACAAGCATAAACAAACATACTCAAACAAGCAACATTTAAGAAAGTTGTAAAAATGTTTTTATCGAGATTCGAGTTCCCAAATGTTCAAGTTATACGATAAGGGTTAAAATAATGCCCCAAGAAAGGATACATGCAAGGGAGTATATGAAGGACATAGAAGTCCCATGAAAATAAATGTGCACTACGAAACTACCTCGAGCAACGATAAATGTCGGGAAGATAGACATAACAAATAAAGCAATTTTATCGATGAAGGAAGATCACAAGATGATCTACATGTCATGCACTAGAATGAGCAAGCATTGAAGTAGGATGTTTTGTAGGATAGTTTCCAATGTTTAGTGTTTTTGAGTTTTTCACATGTTTTTGGATTTTTGAAGGTTATACCAATGTTTTTACATTTTTGTATGATAAAATTATTTTGGATTTTGGAAGATTTTACGAGATGTTTTTGGATTTTGAAGGTTTTTCCAATTCTTTTATATTTTTGAAGGTTTTACCAATATTTTTGGATTTTTGAAGGTTTTATAATTTTCTAAGGTTTTTGAAAGTTTTCAAAACTACGTAAACAAGAAAATTAAGGTGTAAATATGCCCCTAGCTTGTGGTAAGAATATATAAGGGACATTTCCATGCATATATACAAGAATAGGATAATATGGATCAATTCCAAGAGGGATATGTTCAACATGATGATGAACTTAAGCCAACCAAGAGCAAGGACGAAGAGAACATGCCCCCAATGCTAAGCTGGGTAAGAAAAATATGATAGAAAAGGACAATATTGTTTATGAAAAGAACCATACACCAAGTAGATTCATAACTTAGTTAATCAAAGTAATAAGTCATAATAAAGAATAAAGGAAAGCTTAACTAATTTCATAAAACATTGAATCTAACATAAAATGCAAACCTCCTTTGATTTTCGGATGTTCTTTTAGATTATAGGTACTTCCTTTATGAATTTAATGCAACTATGCATGATCAAGGAATTTCTCCAAGGAAGAGGAAGAGATCTCAACAACATGGCTTAATTTCCATTTTTGGTTCTTCTCTTACTACTCTTGGCCAAGTAGAAAGGGCGTTAAAACAAATCTTTAAAGTGCACATGTCTTACAAGGACATGGTGTAAATTGAAACATGGTGCACTAGGTTCTTTATATAACTTTCCAGTTTGGGAAAATATTGCAACCTAGTGAATGTGGGATAAAGGTAAAGTATAATTAGAAAGGGATAAGTATGATTAGAAGAGATTAATTAAATATTAACAACTCATGAGAGTTGGGGGTGATTTAATTAATCAAATAGGATTAATTAATAGGTCAAATTAAGCTTATAGAAGCCATTTGGAGGGAAAATAGTAGAATTTGAAGGGTTTGAGAGGGGGATTTAACCAATAATAGGGTTTATTGATTAAATATGAGATTGAAAGGATTAATTAATTAATAATGGTTAATTAATTAATTAAAAGAGAATTATAACTAACAAAGTGTCGTTAATTAGCATCCAAGATGGTGGGAAGGCTAGTTAATTAATGAAGTGTTGTTAATTGACCGAGATGAAAGGGAATGTTAGCTAATTAGCGAGAAAAACCACTAATTATAAAAAAATGATGAGAAAGAGGATAATCAGTGTAATTTTAGTATTAAAATTGTGTAGTCATATTTAGGTGTCTATAATGCCAACTTCTAAGACTCCTAAATTAATAGAATTCAAATGAAAGGATCGAAGGAACCAATAATAAACCTAAACATAACCATTCATCCTTATCTAACACTTGCATCATCAAACATTAAATTATTCCAAATTCACAACATGAATAGGATTATAACTATGAGATTATGCACTAGACAATTGCATAACATACCAAACATTACACAAAGGAATTGTTCACTTCACAAACATTACACAAAGTGTTTTTGCACTCAACATAATGAAAAATTGTACTCTAGTTCTTGTAAGCAATTCCATTATTCAATATAAAACCCACATAATACACCACAATACGCAAATGAATTTAGACACAACTTAATCAAATTGTTTATCTAATTTTACTTAATACATGATTTCTTATGAACCCAAATTATTTTACATCATGATGGTGATATTTTACAATAGCACCTCTGGCACCAAATTGACATTGTACACATGACTGGATGGATTGTTCGACACTTTTGGAGGTTTGTTTTGCTACCCAAGCATCCTAATCCTTCCCAACTACATTTGTTTGATGATTTTGCTTAAGATCTTGAGAGAGAAAAATATATTAAAATTTATGGGTAATTTATCACAATTCGTGGCATATATGAATGACTTGTTTAATTCTACATTTGGGCATCCGGTCAATATACAAAATATTTTCCTTATTTTTCTTAACTCTTTATGGTTTTCTCATGGGGGAATTGAATGAAATGTTTCAAAAGCTTCAATTCACTTTAGTTTTAAAGATTCAAGGGTGATATTTTGTAATCCAAACCTCATGGCACCAAAGCAATAGTGCACACACATTTGGGTGGGCTAGAATACCCTCTGGAGTGTCATTTCACTAAAGAGGGATGAAACCCTCGTAATTTTATTGAGACACAATCAAATATAATTACAATAGAAGTGTTGTAATACTTATAGGAGTTGTACAACCAAGTATAAACAAAGAAGTTACATAGGTGCAACGAAACCATACATGAAATAATACAAATGAATAGATTGTTGTAACTATGAAACAATAAACACATACAAGAATAAAATGGTTATTAAAACATAACCATATACTAATAATATCAAACCACCTATTCACCATAGTAAAAAACTAACAATCTAGTTACCTACAGTACAATGCAAAAGTATAAAGTAAACTATGTTTACCCTAACATTCCCCCTATTAATTTTTCATTGCCTCAAGGGATGAGGAGAGGAAATTTATGAACAACTTTAACTTTTCACATGCAAGTGAATTTGTGAATATATTTTATCAGTGTTTAGTTGTTGGGAAAAACTGAAGTTGAATGTTGAATTTTAAGACATGCACATGTATGGAATGAACATGTACCTCGATGTGCTTAGTTTTCTCATGAAAAATTGGATTATGAACAAGTTTGAGAATACCTTAAATGTCTATGTACATGGTGGTAGGTTTTTCCTGTGGTACTCCAAGTCCTTCCAGTATGTGACGTAGCCATATTGCTTCGCATACAGCTCCACTGAAACATGGTATTCGGCTTTTGTAGAAGATCTAGAAACAAAGTTTTATTTCTTACTTCCCCATGATATTGGTCCAGATCCGAAAAAGAATACAAATCTAGAAGTGGATTTCTGTCATCAATGTTACCTACATGATTTGAATATGAATATCCATTCAATAAGAAGTTATCATTATTCTTGTACTCTAGAACAAGATCCATTATACCTTTGAGATATCTCAAGATACACCTTGTTGCCTTCCAATGATAAACTTTGGGTTCCTGCATGAACATGGAAATATAGATTACTAAAAAGAAGATATATGTTCTACTATAAGTTAGGTAAATGAGACTCCCAATCAACTATCGATAGAGAGTTGCATTTACCATTGGAGATGGATCGAACAAGATAACTACAATCTCGTCTCTATGGGTGTGGCAATAGGTGTGTAATCCATCACCCTAAATTTATTAAGCATTGTCTTGGTATAATTCAACGGAGAAACAAATACGAGATTCTCCTTCTTCCATACTTCCAATCCAAGACAGTGGTGCATGAGCCTGAGATCTGTCATGTTGAACGATCGATTAAGATATTTATTCATTACATCCATCATCTTCACCGAACCGCCAGTGATGCCTATATCGTCGACATAAAAAAACTATCAAAATATCTCTTCCTAGCCTTTTGAGGTAGAGATTGGGATCATATGGATTTCTGATGAATCCATGCTGAATGAGATGCTCATCAATTTTTATGTACCAAGCCCCAGGTGCTTGTTTAAGGCAATACATATATTTCCTAAGTCTGCATACCTTTGTTTCTTCTCTAGGTACAACATAACCCTTAGGTTGAGTCATGTAGACTTCTTCCTATAGATCTCCATTCAAAAATATCTTTTCACATCCATCGATGGAATTTCCAACCAAACCGAGCAGATAGAGAAAAGATCATCATGATCGTTTTGATCTTAGCTATGGGAGAAAATGTCTCCTCATAGTTTATGCCTTCCTTCGTGCATACCCCTTTACTACCAGTATTTCTTTGTACTTGTCTATGGTCCCATCTTATTTATACTTTGTTTTCAATATCCATGTACAATAATTGGTTTCTTCCCTAGTGGAAGATTATCAAGCTATCAAGTCTTGTTTTTCATCACTGGCTGATACTCAACATCCATGACATCTTTCCAATATTTTGAATGTATGGATTCCTGGATAGTATAGGGCTCAATAGATTCAAAAAATATAATCATCAAAGAAAATTTTACTTCTTCTTGTGCTTTACTGTGAGTTTGTGGTCTAGTGGTGGATGTATCCGGTGGAGCACCTAATTTTTCATCTCGAATCATATTAGTATAGCACTTGGGCATACATTGCACCACTCCCGTGGGTCATGGTATTGTATAATCATCACCATCATCCCCATCATCACTTTCATCATCATCGGGAAAATCATCTTATGTTTTCACAACATGTGAAATATATACATTAGGTGAGTCTAGAGGAGGAGTCTCAACTTCCTTCTTCTCAAAGAACTCAACATCTCTACCAGTGTATAATTTTTTTGTTATTTGGATCCATCAATCCTTACCCAAGATCCTCTTCACTTTGTAGCCAATGAAAATGAGTTTCGTGACTTTGTATTCAACTTTTTCTATTATGCTTGGGTATGTGCATATTATCTTTGCACCTAAATACTTTGAGGTGTGCAACGGATGGGTTCCACTTTGACCATGCTTCATGTGGAGTTACTCCATCAAAAGAAACTATGGGCACTTTTTTAATAAATATATTAATGTCTTTACTACTTCAAGTATAAAATTTCCTCGCTAGTCTAGAATCATCGATCATGCAACACACCATCTCCATGATAGTACAGTTTCTTCTCTCAACAACACCATTATTATGCGGTGTGTGTGGAGGAGGAATTTATCGATGAATCCCATGAGCTTGAAGGTAGTATTTGAACTCATTACTGGTGAATTCCCCCCTTGATCTGAGTGAGAGATTTGATATGATGACCAGTCTTGTTCTCTATAATCACTTTGAAATTTTTGAAGTTCTTAAAAGATTCACTTTTCTTACAAAGAAAAAATATCCACATTTTCCTTGAATAATTATCAATACATAGCATGAAATAATAAAATCTAGAATCAATCGATTGCATCAGATCATAAAGGTTGATATGTACAGGATCAAGCTTATCTGGAGCTTGAAACATACTTTTTTGGAATGAAGAGCTATTATTTAACCTACTAAGCAGTTAGGAAACTTATATGTATCCTTCTGGAGAGATGGCAAGCCTCTCACCATGTTGTACCAACAAAGTGTTTTGAGATATTTTAAACTGATGTGACCAATTATTTGATGTCAAAACTGTGCAAAAGAAGAATTATTATCAATAAGTGTTTAATCATCCATGTAGATAAAGCCAAGCTAGAACATATGTCCCATGGTTGAGGATTTTACAACAATTTTTGAGCCTCTTGATTTGTCTCAAATCAAACACAATTTCTTACTGGAATGACTATCAAAATCAATCTTCATATTATGATCTAGAAGCTAACTCATTGATAGCAGATTATTTGTTAACCCAAGGACATATAATACATCTGATAATCTACAATTTTGTGAACTAAGAGGTAGAGAAATGTTCCCAATTCCTTGTACAGTGTAATAAGAATCATCACCTAACAAAACATGGTTTTTTGAAGGTGTATCCTAATTTTAGTAAACCAATCTTTTTCCTGGTCATGTGTTGAGTGGCTCCTGAATCAACATACCAAACAATACTAGATGACATGGATGGTTCACTAGAGCAAGAAGTGTGCAAGAATTTCTCATTTTACGAATGATCTTATTTCTCAACTACATTACCTTATTAATGGGGTCTTCTTCTCTATTTCCCCTTCTTCTACCCTTGATTATAGTGTAAGCTGTCCCTTATGAGACTGATTATTATGAGGTCCATAATTACTTGATGAACCTTTCTTGTATGTATTATACTAACAATATTTCACATCATGTCCTCTATAGCATATAAGACATTTCTGCTTTTACTTGTCCCCTGTGATGATGCTATTTTTGGGACTTTTGAGAAGAATGAGATTTTGCATTTGCTTTTCCTTTCTTATGAGAAAATAGTTTATTCTCCTCTTCATCATATTTATTATACATTACTTCTTCTTATTGCAATAGATTCACTATCTTGTCAAAAGTAAGCTGTCGATCTAAGAAAGTTTGTGTCATCACAAAAATATGGTAAAAGGAGGTAGTGATCTCAAAAAAGGGGAATGAGAGCTGTATCGGTGACATCCTCTTGTAGGGATAGAAGTGAAGCCCTCAATTCCTAAACTCTCCAAAAGAAAGCTTCCACTTTCTCGTTTTGTTTGAAATTCAGTGTATGTAATTGACTCTGCAAATTTAAAATTGTGTTCTTATTTTTGGCGTGGTACATAGTACTCAACTTATCCCACACATCTTTGGAAATTTTGGAATCTTGAATGTGGGATTGTACATTATCGAATCGTGAACAAGATTATGACTTTGGCCTTTTGATTGGCCTTGTCAAACTGTCTTTGTTGGGCTACATCATCTGGTGATCTGGTTGCAGAACCATTCACAACATGCCATATCTCTTCAAACTCAAGTTGTGTTCTGATCTTAGTCTTCCATGTAACATAATTATCTCCTCTTAGGAGTTGTGAGTTTGGAAGAAAGAACTTAGGGGCATTGGTGCCTATTTTGCTGAATCAAGTCGACAAAGGGTAAGGCACTTATCTGTCTGCAGGTATAGGGTCTCCTAGTCTATATACCATTAGTCGATATAACGAACCTTTCTATATGCACGCCCTTCCGATATACTGTCAATACATGGAAAAATATCACCCTTTAGATAAAATTAGTGGTACGTGAAAGAATTTGATACGTGGTACCAAGAAAATATCTTGAAAGGGGTGCGTGTGATTATTGACACCGACTCAATTAAAAATCCTCATACGCACGTGTAACTTTGCTATATACTCAGATAATTTATGTCACACAATCATTCACAAACGGAAGGGATCAAAGTGTGTGCATTGTGTCCTTATTTCTCCTAGCTGATTTATAGGGATGATTCTTAGATGAAATTTTTACAACTATATTAGGCATTAAGTGCAGTAATAGTCACGATGACTTTACCCATAAGTGATTCCTAGAGGCACTATATAAACGAGAATGATGTAAAAGAGATCCAAAGATCACGCGAGTGTTACAAAACCAAATTTCATTGTTTATTTTCAAAACTCGCCAGGTTTTTATTAGTTACAATGTTTGTGGTTGAATATGGCAACCTACAAATTAGTACAATCCATTGAAAAGTTATAATTACATCCAAATTTGTAGAAAAATTGAATGGCAAACAAATTTGTTTTTTTTTTACGAGGCCTTACTAGCTTTCGAAGATCAAAATGGATCTCAAATTGAAAAACCACAAAAAGTACTGAAAATGTAGTTTAAGATACCCCTATTACAGAAAAATGTTCAAATGATTTTTTATGCAAAATAGAAGAATTTTTTTGGCCCAAAAATAGGGTTTTATCCTCTAAATTTAGTAGGGGTTTAGTTTTTTTCTTTGGATAAGATAAAAATAGTTTGGTTTTAAGGGGACCAAATAAACCTTGAACATTAATAAGCCAATTTTAAATAGAAAAAACAACAAAAAGCCATGGAGGATAAGTCAAAAATAGTCGGCGAGAAGACCACCACAAAACAGAGCTAGACTACCTAAAGTCTACATATTAAACATTACATTTTTTTACTAAAAACCTAAAAAGAGAAACCAATAGGAAAAAGGAAAAAGGAAGCCAAAGGCCAGCCATTAGTTCTCCATAGCATTTTTGTGGGATCGGTGTTCGGCCCACCATACTTCTACTTGCAGACTTTGATGATCACTCGCTTAGGTATTTTCTCCTTCTTTTCCACAAGTACTCACGTGATCATTTAGGATTTCATCCTCCTTGTATTTAATATGGTTTTCATGGCCTCCATATTAGAGCCCTCGTTAGTCTCAAATTCATCACTGTCATAACTACTAAGCATGAGCTTCATATTGGGCTTGTTATCCTCCTTATCCATTTGTTCTGAAGGATATAGATCCTCTATTCCTGCATGACAAAATCTTCTTGAATACCCCCAATTCTCTTGTTCTATACCTATATTTTGTGTTGGAACTCCTTCATTTCATGTATGATATTATTATTAACAGTGAGAATAGTATTGTGAGTTAATTCACCACGCAACAATCTAGCCTCCAAATCCACGAAATCCTTTTCCTTATTACCAAATCTCACACCCAAATTATGAACCCCCCTTTTCAATTTGCATAGAATGTCTGTTATTCCCTTAGAAGTGTATTCCCCTTTATTTTTCTTCATACATTTGAGGGCCGACACAGGGTTTCGTGATCGGACTCGAGATCACTATTGTCCCTTGGCTCTACGGGGATAATGTGTTGGCATATTTTGACTTACAAAAGAATCAGGCCTTGATGGAGAGGGACATCAATTTTATTATTTTTTAAGTCCTTAATGGTGGAAATCAGGGACATGTAGAGGTAGAAAGCCAAACTTGTGGTTTGGGTTCTACGGAAGAAGTTTAAAATAGAGAGATGATGAGAGAAAATATTCCAAAATTTTCCTTCCAAATTCAAGTATTTCATGACCACTAAGCAAATGTTGGCCCAATGATCAGGGAGGAAAGTATGAGTTATACCATCATCGTAAGCAATATTATGCTCGCAATCCTAAAAAAGGTGGTAATTTCATGTTTTTGCGGGTTTTATCCTTATAGATTTTGAGCCCATCCATTTTAAGACCCGTTATCTCTATTATGGCATCCTCAAAGACCCTAATTTGAACCCCTCTAAAAATAAATCCCCCATCAATCCAAGCATTTCCAAAATCAACAGAAAGTGCAAGGTCATTACCTTTAAGGTCGTTGAATATACCTAGTGAAGCCCCCTTTGTGCAGTAGTTTCCACAAGACAATTATTTTTCAGGTGAAGGAAGGTAGTAGGCTTGGTTCGAACCCTATCGCCTCCCATTGTTTTCTCAAATTTTCTTTCTTTGAAAACTAGCTAGATATAGTCATCAATCTTTAAAAACTTGACTAAATACCAAATCAAATGAATTGTAAGCTTTTCCAAAAGGAAGAAGGTCTTTTCAAAATCCCAAGCATGTGAGTCTTGGTCTCCATCATTACACAACCTCTTAATATGTGTCATCATTAATCAAATTTTTAATATTTTCCCAAGGAATACGTGTCCCTAGCCACTTCATTAGCCCCGACATGTCATTTCCTTGATTAGAAAGTGCATCCTCAAATTTATAACAATCTCTGTAAGTGTGTTAGATGACCAATTTATCAAATTATTCTAAAATTCCACAATATTCCTTTGATAATGTTGATGATATTCCACCCACACTTACTCTAATCCTTTAGAGCATTAATAAAACACAGGGAGACACCTTCTATAATGATGGATTTTAAACTCAGATCTTTGCAAATCATGATGCCCGAGAGCATAGCCTTTGTTTCTGCATAATTATTGGTATGATTAACAATGGGACCCACATGGGCACTGATACATTTTCCAAGGTGATGAGGAATCAGACCTCCTCCTCCAACAACATTTTCTTCTATTTGGCCAAGCCATAAAAATTGAGCTTGAAGTAGCCTTCAGGGGATTTGACCATTTAACACTGTGGGTGACCCTCTCCTTCATATCTGTTAGGAATGATGTCCATGTTACTAAGAATGTTTTTTTCCCAATCCGGACACTTTTTGGACTGTTTGGGATTTAAAATTTGAGCATTATCTTTAAGATAATCTTTGTATCACCTTTTCAATAACCTTCTCTAGACTAGAAACTTTGTTCTTGAAAATCCTATTATTTCATTCCAACCATAGCCCCCATAATGTGTGAGGGAGGGAAATTTTCCATATTTCCTTAACCAGAGCATGCAATTCAAGCTCAATCATTAGGAAGAAGGGACACATCCCCGCTTGAAGACCATGTGTAACTTAAAAATTCTAAGGACATCGGAGCGAGAGACTTGAAAGGAAAAGGAGAATTCTAGGAAGAGATATTGAATTGACTCTTCATTACATTTCTAAAGGCCACATCTATTAGTGATGATCATTTCCATTTTTCTTGTCCCCTCAAAAGTTAGGATCTTACCTTTAACAACTTCCCAGAAGAAGATATTGATTTTGGGAATACTATTCTTATTTGAAACCTTCCTCTAGAGAGTATTGGGTTCAATGTGCTCAGATTTAACTCCATAACTAGATTTAACTACCCCGTGTCCATGGCTCTCCAAATCAGTTCATCCTGAGCTCTATAATGGGATATATGGTAATATTTAAGGCTCTTATTTGGGTCTTGAAAGGGATGTAAATCCCCAAGGTAATGGGGCGAGGGAGGAGGGGATCCACTTCCTCTCTTCCTTCCAATAGTTGTAAACTAGTTCTCCTATTCTTGGTTAAATAATGCCAAAGCTCACTCCATGGATCTACCATTTTTAGGGATCTATCCTTGATCCATGGGTCCTCCCAAAAATTTTATCTTAGTTCCATAACCAATATTCCATTTACTTCCTTTTATCAACAAATTTCTAGTTTTACAATGATTATTCCATAAAATAGAACTTCTAGGAAGCTCGAATCGAGAGAAGAGTGTCGAGCTTTTCCAAAGGGCCGAAAATATTTCACTTTCATTATTTTGAACCAAGTTCCCTCCTCTCTGTGTAATATCCATCCAAACTTATCTATTAGTTCTTGATTCATGGTTTTATGTTTTTTAATCCAATACCACTCCTATCCTTAGGTTGAGTGACTTTATCCCAAACAACTAAAGGTATTCTATTCTTTTCCTCTGATCCAATCCATAAAAACTTTTTTTGTATGCCTTCAATAGATTTCTTGACTCTAATTGGTAAGGTAAAGATGGACATAATGAACACAACAATACCCTATAAGTAGCTTTGAAGAAGTTAAGTTTTTCTAGCCACTGTGAAAGCAATAAGCCTTTCCAAGAGGAAAGTTTTTAAAGAAATCTTTCTATTAATTTACTACAGTATCCTTCCTCTAAATTTTTACCACAAAGAGGCATTCTAAGGTATGTATATGGGAGGGCCTTGATGTTACACTCTATAATGTTAGAAAGCCTATTCTGCTGCTCCTCCCCCACATTAATGAAGAAACATGAACTCTTTCTAAAGTTTATCCTCTTCCCTATAAATTTTTCATATTGTTTAGTGATGATTTTAAAGGCTCGGCCCTCATGAATAGCTGCTTGGCCAAGAAGAACTATATCATCCAAAAATTTACACGACACATTGATTCTCAACTCTATGTGCCACTTTAATAACTTCCATAATACCATCACTTTGAGCTCTAAAACATAACTGTTTAAGGTGTAAGAAAGTATTATATATAGAAAAGGTGATAGGGGATCTCCTTTCATGAACCCCCTTTTGATTTGAAGAAACCATTGGAATTTATATTAATTATAACAGAGAAGCTTTGATCTTTAATGCTAGCTTGGATCATTTTGATGAAGTGGGGATGGCGGTCGTAATAAAAGGGAGTACAAGAAATCCCATGATATCTTGTCATAGGATTTTTGCATTTCACTTCAAAATCATGGTCTCCCTTCCGAGAGCTCTACAAAGTGTATCGTCTCATGAATAGTGATTATGTTATCCAGGATTTAGTTATAAATAAGGGGTTTGGAGGTGGTTTTTCCGCTAACTATAGTGTTTCGCTAATTTTCTCTACCAAATTTCAATATATAAATTTTTTTAGTTGGGGTGGGGGTCGAATCGATCACCTCTCCTCCGTAAAACCCTTGACCTAACCACCATAGTGCTTGATATAAAAAATTGAGTAACTTCTATTTGAATCATAGGAAAAATCACTAACCTTTTAAATGTGACAATTCACCGTCTAAGTGACCCACGTGGCGGTATGTTGGTTGAAAATGGTTTAGGGCATCCACCTAAAGAGGATATGAGTCATTGTTATCCCCTCCTTTTAGCTTTCTCCATATTTTCTTTTGATTGTTTCCTAACACCGATGTTTGTTTGATTACTCGTAGATTTTGGATCTTTTCATTTGTATTAGAGAGGGCTCATTGTTTTGTAAGGTTTGACACTCGTCCAACGTAATAATTGATGGCTTAGAATAAGAGCTTTGTCTCCAGCTTGACTGATGTGGAGGATCTGAATAGCTCACTTAGAGTTTATGGATTCAATGTACCAGACCAATGCTTCAATGCAAAGATCATTGTGATCAACTCAGCAAGGATGTGTGGCTTAGTGTTGAGTTTTATGGGGCAGGGCTTAATGTAATACCAAATAGCTCAGTTTGATAGTGTGACTCATCATTATTCTTACAAATCAACTCGGTCTAGATGAACAGGTATCTAATGTATTCAAAGTAGCCCACCTTTTGTAGATACAACTCGCTCTTTGGCTAGGTGGAGTCCTTGGAGACTTAGCTCAGTACAATATGTAGAAACAGTGATCTCTAACCTTCGACTCACTTCACAACTCGATGGAGAAATAATTTCCTCCAAATTTGGATAGGCTGCCAATTCTAGAAGAAACTAAAATATCCACTAAATTTAGTGGAAAAACCTCTAATGGGGGAAAAATATATATTTTTAATGTTTTTTAATTTTGTTTCTAATCGATAGGCAAGAAGAAAATTTTCTGGTGCAAGAGGAACTGCACAAAAAAATTACTTTTCTTTTTCTGGAAAATGAATAGGAGTGGTGGGGATGCGGGGATGGAAATTTGGGAAGTTGCGGGGAGGTCTGTATAGGCTCTCTAGATGCTGCAAATGCTTCTCCAAGCTCCTCTATCTCTTATGCACTATATTTTCACAACTTCTCTTCTCACAGGCTCTCTATCTTGCTTTAATAACAAATCTAAAATAGGGACATAAACCTTGTAATTTTATTGATATGAAATCAAATCTAATTACAATATAAGTGTTTGCGAATACTTATAGGTATTGTGTAGCCAAGTACAAACAAAGAAGTGGCACAGGTGTAACTAAAAACCATATGTGAAATAATGCAAACAAATATATTCTTGCAACTATACAATAATAAACACATATGAGAATAAAATGGTTATTAAAACATAACCATATAATAATAATATCAAACCACATATTTACCACAATAACGAACTAAGTAACAATATAGTTACCTACAATACAATGCATAATTACAAAGTAAACTATATTTACCCTAACAATTTCATTATCCAATCATACCAATCTATAGTATGTGAGTCCATAAATCATTTCATATAAAATAGAAATTAAAATGAGAATGCATTCTTGTTCTTTTTTATAAGATACATGTTAAAAAAACATTTTTAAACAATATAGATGGTGAAATGAGAATGGGTTCTTGTTTTTGGTTTACAAGATACATTTCAAAAAGAAAATTTTCATATAAAATAGGTGGTGAAACGAGAATGAGTTCTTATTGTTAGTTTTCAAGATACATGTTAAAAAGATCATTTTCAAATAGTATAGAAGGTGAAATGAGTTTTTTTACTTATTATTGGTTCCCAATATTTATGTTCAACATTTGTTCAAACTCTTGGAAATTTTCCACTAACATCCACACTTGTTATTCATATGTATAAAGGTATCTTGTAATAGTTTGTGTGCGGAAAGCTTAAATTACCTTTGACTAATGTGGGAGTCAATTTTTGTTTTGATGTGGGAGAGTATAAATCTTATAATTTATTATTATGTATATATGATTGACATTGTTGGCTATGCTAGATATCTTAAGGAAACTCTAAAATTTATCATAAAAATGTTGAACACACATTAATATTGAGAGGGGGGTGAATCAGTAGTATAATTGTTTTACTTATTTAAACATTATCATACATAATAGTAGCAATCACATAAGGTATAACAATTTTCACAACCATAGAACACAAGGTTTATATGGAAACCCTTTCGGGAGAAAACCACAGAGAAAATAATTCTTCGATCTACTATCCAAATTCAGCCCAAATTTTGTCAATATACATTTTTAGGCACCGACCTACTGGAAACACCAATCCCCAATGTTGAGCACCAACCTAGCTAACTCATGGCACCAAATTACTAGAGACACCAATCCCCAATGTTGAACACCAACTCATCCAATTCATAGGCACCAATCTACTGGAGAAACCAATCCCCAAATTGTGAGGCACCAACCCAAACAATACACAGATACACCTTTGAAAGTTACTTCTTTAACCTGATTATAGAAATGTAATCATTCTCTTCATACACATAGATCAGATCCTTATTCCAACATGGATGTTGGTTCAATTAATGAAATCAGATCATTTTATACTCTGCTCTTCAATCATGTTCACACTTTCATCTACTTATCCTACTTTAACTTGTTCTCCCTCTCGAATGCAACTTAAATCCTTTTCAAATATTCATGTTCTACTTTGTTCTTCCTTCAATAAGATGTCATCTTCAAATCTTCTTGAGTTTTCTCTTCCTCTTCTTCAGCATGTCGCCATTACTTCATACTCAAAATTATGTTTGAGACAAAAGGAACATCTTCTTGTTTTGTACATACTTATCACTGAAATCATGACCTAATCCCCTTCTTCATGTTATCCACGCAGGCATGCTTCCTTCACATATTCATTCTTCACATATTCATGTTTCTCCACATCTCCAACACCACAATGTACTACTTTCTCCTCTCAAGAACACTCAAATGATGAATCTACATCTCCTTTTATACATGTGCACATTCTTATCATTAGCATCCAAACAAGATGAAGGTCAACCATAGTCACACAAAGAAGATCAATGCTAATATACAAGAGTAAACCAATAAATTTAAGATGGCCCGAAAATTGAACATTTTAGTGCCAAAAATAGAGATAATCATCCAACAAAAAAATATCACAAATTTATTTCTAAATAATTGGAAGGTCAACCAAGAATGATCATAAAAATTGATTTAAAAAACTTGGAAATGCATTGCAATGGTCAGCCCAAACTATTGGTCCTAGACCAAAAAAACCACAGACTTCAGAAAAACATTGAAGCATTCAATTCAGACTCTAAACCAAAAATAAAAGACTTCAAATAGACTCTAAAGTGATAAAAATACTTAGAAGTATGAATTACAATAGTTGGCCAAAAATTTGGTCCCATACAAAAAAACCGTAAAATTCGGACAAACTCAAGCAATCTAACAAACTTTGGAATGAGAATCTAAAGCATTCTATATGAGACTCTAAAGCAGTAGTATGAGACTCGAAGAGACAAATAACACTCTTCTCTATTAGATAAATCCTACATCATCCTTTTACATCAATTACTCTAATTATTTTGTTTTCTCCTTCAACTTCCTTTGACATCAATGACAATTATTTCAACAATCTCCCCCTTTTTCATTGATGGAAATACACCATATTATATAAATACCTACTTTGTCTTGTTGTATGTAGCTTGCTCTCACTTTCTACAAAATTTCATGTTGCTGAACTACTCACCCTTTGACATGAATGGAAAAGGAGTAATAACTCTCAAAATTCTCAGCTTTCTACAAAACTATCATTTTATGTAATTTTTGTTGTACTTATTCCTTTTAATTTAACTTTGTTGAAGTTACATGTAATTCTCTTCTTTCTCTAACTCTCCCCCTTGGAGTATGCATATGCCATTTTATCCACCTAATTTTATTCTTCCTCTGTGTATCATGATACTACTGCAAACAATAATTGTTTCTTGTTTATCCAAGATATCAAGCTGTTATAAAAAAGAACAACTCTTTCTGTCATTAAAACTTGATAGCTCGGTCTTCCGCTTACATGAATTCAACTAACTCAACTTCCTGAGTTCTCCATTTAATATCCTTCAACAATTTCAATCTTATTTCCATGTTCCTCTCCTTATTTAATTATTGTAAACACAAAATAACTCATTAACTTCTTACCACTATCCACATACCTTGAATCTTGAAGCTTTTCTAAAGTCTTGGTTCTTTCTCATAAATTCTTCAGTCATACATTTCTTTCCTAGAAGTCTCATAACAATATCCTATGGCTAAAAAATAAATATTAGATATATATTTTTGGAGACTCTTCTTCTTTTCATTGAATACTAGTTTCTTCATAAGATTTCAAATCAAATTTTGACATTTTCCGACCTTTGCATCGGAATAATTTTCATGTGACTTTTGTTCATGATTTTATTTCTTCTACTGAGGTCACTTACTTTCTTCTACAAACTAAAATGCATCACAATAAAAAAACAATGTATACACATATATGTTCCACTCTTGACTAAACAACTCAATATTTTTCATTATTTTTCTTTTTCATCCTTGGCGTTGCATTCCAATACATCACACACCTCTTGTGTAAGCATAGATAATTCTTTCTATAAAAATATCTCACCTTCATCACTATATGTTGAGTCCTCTTTAGATTCATAGATATCCTCATCCTGATAGCCATCAACTAGCTCAACTTTCTCTTCTTCATTCTCACAAGAAACATCTATTTGCAAACCTTGCAGAGACTCCTATTTTGCATTTAATTTTGTTCTTCCTTAACATCATTAACAAGTTCTATCATTCCTTGGCCATTCCACTCTTCACATTTTTTTCCTTATTGGAACTCTCCTGCTTTTGCTTCTAATTCTAAACTTCTATGCATTCACATTTGATTTTAGCACATTCATCCAATTTCTTGTTTTTCTTCACAAGATTTCTTCTACACTTTCTACCCTTATGTCCATACTTGTCACAATTATAACAAAAAAATATATTCTGATAAAGGAGTAAAATAATTAAACCTTCTACCTGAGAGACCATTTACAAATCTATTCCATCCATCCTCATTCTTATTCTGTCTAAGAGATTCCACACTTCTACAAAAACGTGCTATATGCCCATAGTTGTGGCATTTATAACATACAATCCCATTCTCTTTGTGTTTTGAAAATGAATTATAGTTTCTATTTGAAACCCCAAAATAACTTTCATTTTCATTCATCTTCTTATCAAAACTTATTGTATGAGATCTACAGTCTACTACTCTATGACCAAACTAATTGCATGAAAAACAATAACCATAAAAAGAATGTTGTAACCTAGTTATGTGATGTTTCCTTGGGGAAAATTATCTTCGCATTTGTCCGATCTATCTCTTTGAGTAAATCTTGTATTCTAAAAACACGAATCTTATTATTCTTGTTTCTCTATTTTGGATTGATTATACTTTGAGGAACATGAGTCTCATTCACTTTACTAGTTCCATGTTTATTTAACCTTTAATAGTATCTACGTATGTCTTTGAATTTTTGTAACTTCTTTGGAGGTCCCCTGATCTTCTTTGAACCCAAGACCAGTTTTAATAAATGGAGATATCTAATTATTGAGTATTTCATCTAATATTTCAGTACTCTTCTCAAAATTGAGGCAATTTTTAAATTACATTAGTCTTTTCAAGTTCCTTTCTCAAAGAAACTATTTCATTTTTTTGTTTTAGCTAGGCTTTCAAAAATTCATCCATCTTCTTCATTTATTGAAGTCAATTTTATAGGAAAATGATGACCATATTGTATTCTTCAAGATCTTGAGACAATTTTGATTTTGGAGTAACATTCTCTTCTTCATATTTCTGAAGTTGTTGTTTTGGATTCTTGTTATTTTTTCTAAGAATATTTATCTCATCTAGGGCATTACTTGAGCTTTCCTTTTAGATCTACCTCAACATCTTCTTCATATTCTAAAAATAAGTCTTCTTTGCTTTCTATTTTCTCTATTTTCATAAACAATGGTTTTCCTTTTCACTATCGGGTTTGTGTAGACACCTGTAATTTGATCAAAGTAATTTTATTACTTAAATTACATTGAAAAAAATCTTATCTCTTCATCAAATCAAATAACAACACTTAGTTATCTAACTATACTTCTATTTCACTCAGGATACCCATTTACAACACTTTGTTGATTGTAATCCTCTTAATTAACTACTATACGTTGATTAAGCCTCATATCTTGCATTTAACCAATAAATATTCTTATTGGCTAAATCTCACTTCCAAAACATCTAAAATCTATCAAAATCTCCTCCAGATGCTCCTTAAAGATTACTTGGGATTCTTAATTAATCCTAAAAGATTAATTAACTTCTAATTTTATTCAAAAAGTGCATTGACATGTAAAAAGTGCTTTTTGGACTTACCTTTTGTCCCACATGAACAAAATTCATTACATTCTTGTTAGAGTAGGTATTTACCTTAGCTCATGTTCACCTAGGTACTTTATTTACCTTTATTGTATGTATCCTCACCCACTCATGTGTGTGGATATTTCTTTTATCTTATTAGATATTAGAAGATATTATCTAATTATTAGGTCTAGTTCTTTCCTTGATCTATGGTATTGACTAGATCCTTGATGTCTAGTTCTCTCCTAAATCTATAGTTGTGACTAGTTCTTTGATGACTAGTTATTTCCTTGATTTATAGCTTGATCTATGACCTTGAGTGGTTCTTAGATTGTTATTCCTTGCCTATATAAGCAAGACCCATTCTCATTGTATTTCATTGAGTTCCATAATAATATATGATATTGGTGCTCATTTGTTTTCAAAGGTTTATGTAAAGTTATTCTAGCGAATTAGTTTCATCTTATTGATCGTGGTGTTTGATTAGAATCTATGTTCTTGGCTTGGTGCAATCTGGTTATCATTATTTTTATGGTATCAGAGTAGGAGATTGTTATTGACATCCATTTGTAAGTTTTATTTTGTAAATAAATTGTTTGTATATTCATATATTTGGGATTTGGTCATATTTTGTTGTTGCATGTAGTTTTATGCAAAACATAGGCTTCCATTGGGTGCTAGAAGGTGGAAAAACCTTAAGATTGACTGTAAACTCAACCATTTCTGGAGGCAGCCATTTTTTTGGTTTTTTTGTTGTTGCAAAGAAACGCATACTTTGGTTTTCCTTAGGATTGATGCCAACAAGAAAGGAACACATGAAAGTAGTTTTTGGGTTTTGTTGATTTTATCAAGATCCACTGTGGGTTTTTTTCTGTAGTACATCGTTTTGATTGCTTGGGAGAAGCATTTGAATTCTTTCCTTTTGGGTAGGGGTCCATGGATCACATTGCACATGAGTTACTATTTTGGGAAAATCTAGCCCCCTTTCATTTTATTTGTGTGGTGAAGGAAAGAACATTTTATTTTGTTTTAGTGGCATCTAAAATAAATAACAGAGTATAATATTGAAAAGCTTGTATCTTTTGATTGGTAACTCGGTTTTGAGTGTCGTTTTTGCAAAAGTACTTATTTTTTTGTGATCTTTCTATTGGAAATATTTTTTTGAGAATTTTTCTATAATTATAAAGTTCCATATTGTAACATGCAATCATTATAAAGTGCTAAATATGGAGGAGTGTTGTAATCAATTGTGGACGCAATTTCAGATGAGTCCAATGTCGTAAAATTTTGGGAGTTTCATTCTTGCATCTATCATAGATTCTGAGAATGATATGCTTTTCTCTGAAGTGTGTAGACTTCAAGAAGATATTGTAAAATTTGTGGAAGAAAAAGATCACTCAAGAAGTGAAATTATCTTCTACAATCACTCATTCATGATAATGATACACTAATACACTCCCTACAAAAAAAAATTGCTAGCCTAAAACATCAACATCATATTGTGGACAGCCATGTCCATGCTCCTAGTCCACTTACAGTTGTTGATATTGTACTCATTGACATTGATATGCTAGTCTTTGAACCTATTACAAATCTTGATTATCCTAAGCTCCTGTGAGGCTTGTTACTGCATGCTCTTCCACATTTGTGCCTATTCCAATAACACATGTTGTGTATCCTACTTCTGCTCATATTCAAGGCTCTTTTGAGAAGCATACCACTGCATTGATTATCGTATTCTACGTTCTATAGGTTTTTCATTGGTGGAGGTATTGGAAGACATTCACAGGGTATTGTTTCCCCTATTCCACATGTTATGTGGAATTCTCACCATGACATTGATTTTTAAGCAGATACTTCATTGGGATCACCAATTGTGAGAGATCCTATTTTTTTTTCTCGATTCTTTCTGAGAATCATGAGCAACACATGAGTTCTACACCTTCACTCAGGATTGAGAAACCTAAGATTTCAGTTGTCAGACATGATCAACTGACACACATTCTAATGTTTCTTTGCATGCACCCATTGTGCATTTTGTACTAAGTCATATGCAGGCATATTCTTTATCCATCCATGTTGATTTGGGGTGGATATCCGATCACTCATGGTGGTGACATAGGCATTCGTTGAGAGGACTCTACAAGCATGGCTCCTCCACCATTCAACCTCTTGCTCCACCTTCTATACCTTCTGTATTGTAATGCTTCTTGTTTTGAGAATTTTTCTTTAGCAAGTGTAGTGTATCTCTCTTGTTTGTTGAGAGATTTTGTATCTATATTTTTGACACTTTTGGCATGTTGTTAATATATCTTGTGGGGGATCTATTCAGTGAGGTCCAATATTAATTTTTAGTGTTTGAGTAGTTGATTTTGGGAAACTCATATGATTTATAGTGTCACTCCACCCATTCAACAATATGGGAAGGTGTGGTAATGATCATGCTTATTTGAGTTTCATGTCCTTGCCTTGTTACCTTGGATTTTCTTGGATTGTGACACTCTGGAGTTTTTGGCATTGCCTTGTTGCTTTGGTAATTGTTCTTGGATCGTGGCACACCTATTTACAACACTTGATCGAATTATGTTTGGTGTTTTTATACTTTTGACATCACTCGTTGATAGCCTCCTTGTATGGAGCTATTTTGGTGAAGCCAGTGTTAGTTGTTTTTAAGTTTTGTGATTGAGCGGTGGGTTCGAGCAGTGCATACCAAACTTCTTAGGCATTGTACAAGTTTTTTGAGCCGATCTTCTTAGGATGCCTTGCAGCGGGTTTTTACTCTCTTTACTTTGTTGTTACTATTTTTGGGTACCTTGTGGTGTCCCTTTTTCTAGTTATTGTACATGAGTACCTCATCAGGCCTAGTTTTTGGGACTCGTACTATGGACATGTCGGTTCTATTTTGGCCCCTAGCTTCACTTGAGGGGGTGTGAGAGTAGGTATTTACCTTAGCTCATGTTCACCTAGGTAATTTATTTACCTTTATTATATTTATCCTCACCCGCTTATGTGTGTGGATATTTCTTTTATCTTATTTAGATATTAGGAGATATTATCTAGTTGTTAGGTATAGTTCTTTCCTTGATCTATGGTATTGATTAGTTCTTTCCTTGATGTCTAGTTCTCTCCTAAATATATGGTCATGACTAGTTCTTTGATGAGTAGTAATTTACTTGATATATGGCTTGATATACGACCTTGGTGGTTCTTAGATTGTTATTCCTTGCCTATATAAGCAAGACACATTCTCATTGTATTTTATTGAGTTCCATAATAATATATGATATTGCTTCTCATTTGTTTGTAAAGGTTTATATAAATTTATTCTAGCGAATTAATTTCATTTTATTCATCGTGGTGTTTGATTAGGATCTATGTTTTTAGACTTACCTTTTGTCCCACATGCAAAAATTCATATCATTCTTACAATATGAAACCTATAAATAGAACCCTCATCCTTACCATTTCTTATAACACTTTTTCTCCCTTACCATATAATATAGGCATTTACGATCTTGAGCATTTCTCCATTGATATTAAACTAGCATCTTCATAGTGCATCCATTAACTCAAGCTTGAGTAATATGGAGAGAACTAATATGGTCTTGTAGCCATTGTTGGTGAGAATCCATTCTCAAAAACTTGAGATCATACTAACAATCATATTTGATTGCTAAGAATATTCTTAGGTTCATTTCAAAGTTAGCATTCAAAGAGTAGATATTGATTTAGGATGTCACTTTGATTGTTTTCAAAGTTACATCCATATTAAATAAGTTAGTATCCTTAATCTCGTATCTTGATGGTTCTTGTTAGATTAGTTTAAATATTTAAAACTCTTAGAAGTTTAGTTTTAAGTCGATAGCTTTTATAAGTTACATATGAACACATTTGGCACTTTGGTAGGACCTTATCCCATTTTCCATAGAAGTTGATTTCAAGATTTTTGATTTACTTCATTTTTATAACTATTTCATGCATTTTGAAGATTATATGGATTTGTCTCAAGTATTTTGTTAACCTTATGTGTGTTGAATCTTCCTTTTGTATGAAAATTTAATGGATTTTTGTTAGTAATTGGTTTAAAGATAAAAGTTTTGACGTGTTTCAAGTTTTAGAAATATTTTTTCCATATTTTTTTGTGTTTTTTTATGTATGTGCGTAGGTGGAAGAATGGAGTGCACATACACTCAAACTCAAAAGCACTTGTATCATAGGGCACACATACGTTCCCAGTGGGCACACATATGCTTCCATGCCCACGCATACGTTTCCCTACATTTTTGGCCCCTCGTGATAAAATTTACCGAAGCACACATTTTTCTTGAGGGTGTGCATACGCTTGCAAGGATGTGCATATGTCTCTCAAGACACACACACACTTACCTACCCTTTGTGTTATCTTTCCTTTTTGATAGAAACGCGTATACACTTAAAGGGGTACATATACACCAAGAAGGGCATGTAGATGATTCTCGACCCATGTTTATGTTAAAGGTTGGTGTGTTTTTGATAGGGGTTCACATACACTACTAGGCATGTGCATACACCGTTAGGGGTGTATATACGTCCTAAGGGGCACTCAAGTGCTACAAAGTATAAATTTGAACACTGTTTTAAAATGAAAAAAGTTTGTTTCTTTGGATTTTCTAACATTTTTCAAGGTCTTCTTGAGTTACATTAAGTGGTTTTCATAGTTGCATTGTCATTTATAAGGCTAGGAAAGTGTATGCTCTTCCCTCACACTTTTAGGTGATCTTGGGAATCATAAACGATTCAAACCCTCTTTCATGCTTTCAAAAACACTTCATCAAAGATTTCTAAGGGAATGAACTTCAAATTTTGATAAAAGTAATAAGTTGTGCATTTGATTTATAGGATTTCTTCATTATTTTCTAACTAGTTAGGTTTCTCATTACATATGCTCTTCCTTTACATCTTAGGATAATCTTGGGAATCGAAACAACATTTGATCCTCTTTCTATGATGCCTTGATCATTGTTTTTGGGAACTACTAATTTTTTTATGAAGGACCATATCTCTTGCGAAATAATCGGGATCTAAAAACATCTAACGTGTGTGTTTTAGGTTTCCAATGGTGGTTTAAACCTCATTTCATAATCCAAAAGATAAGAAAACACACCACATTCAAAACACTTGATATACAAGTTCGGATAAGGGTAAGTTTCTAGGCTCCAGACCTAATATTGATATCATTAGAAAATGGGCTCTTAGAAAGTGGAAACCAAAGGGGGATATGAGTATTACCATTATGTCACGGGGTTTTTTTCTGGAAAAATTTAATCAGTAGAGTGATTTGGAATTGGTGCTTCTGGGAGGCCCGTGGTGGCTGGGTAATATGGGCCTTTTTTGAAAAAATGGTATCCTGGGTTTGACCCGAACATTGAAAACATAAACATCATTCCAATCTGGTGTAGACTCCCAGGGCTACCGCTACAATTTTGGGATGATGAAATCTTGCTAAACATTGCTAAATCCATAGGTGCTCTGATTGGGCTAGATGGTCCCATGAGAAATAGATCCAGACTTTCTTTTTCTTGATTCTGCATATCTTCTGAAATGGAGCAGGAGTTACTAGAGCATATCATCTTGAAATCTAAGTGTGGAATCTGGATCCAAAAAATTGAATATGAAACCTTTCATTTAAGGTGTAAGAAATGTCATCGTATAGGACACTTCACCAGAAAATGCCCTAATAAGGAGATCTCTAAAGAGGAGGATAAACACAAAAAGAAAGAACAACTTGAGGGAGATTTAGATAAGACAAAGGAAAGCAGGGTGCTAGATAAGGAAAACTAGAGAGAAGAAAAAGCCCCTAACCAACCTGAGTTGAACTACAAAAAAGGAAAAAAAAGGGGGTTTAGAACTCCTATCAGGAAACACCTGGTCTAGCATCCAAAAACCCCAGTGGCAGCTTTGCATGGAGCACCCATAAGAAACAAAGAAGACTTAGATATGCAAAATCCAGTAAAGGTGACTCTGGAGGTGGACGAGCAAGAAGGAACAATAAAGGTAAATATTATTCCTAAGGATCTAGCTCAGACTATGGAATTTCAAAATGATACTAAGGAAGCTGAGATAGATAATTCTTTGTGCATCATTGAGGAAATGTTGGAGAAGGACAACATGGATTCAGAAGAAGCATTGCAGAAAAACACTCCAAGGGTTGAAAGTAAAATCTCACCCACAAATGGGAACCCTTTATTCAACAACAAATCAACAGATCAGTAGATCTACAATATATTGACAGTAAACAGGGAGAGAAAGAGGAGGGAGAAGTAATGCCATTTAAGGAAGATGAGGAGCTAACTTCTATGGATTCATAGAGGTCATTTAAAAAAAAAGAGAATGAAAGGATTTGAAAAGATCCCATAATCACTCTATAGTGAAAAGAAAAAGAAAATTGACAACTGGGAAACTTCAACATCCAGAACTACTAGATCTTCTGCTAGAAGAATAGTAGATTTTGGAAGTAGTTCTAAAAGAGGAAGGCCCTCAAAAAAGACTCTTAGAACCAAGAGAACAAAGAAAGACATTGCAGATGGCACTCAACGACAATTGAGCCATCAGGCAACACCCACTCCTGTTAAATGAAGATTATCTCTTGGAACATCCGAGGGCTAAATAGAAACTCCAAACAGAGAATTATTAAGGAGTTATGGGATTCTAGTAGTCCTAGTATTTTGATTTTGTAGGAAACTAAGATGAACGCCAAGATCCTTGAAATTAGTAAAAAGAATTTCTGGGAAAATTCTGACATGGCTACGGTGGACTCTCAGGGAGCCTCTGGAGGTCTGGCTACTTTTTGGGATAAAAGGCAATATACTGGTATGATTCTTAATGCTAGCACTAATCATCTTGCTATTAAATTTCATGCTATGGAGAACAATGGTGAATGGATCCTTTCTAATATCTATGCCCCTAATATGGTTATTGGGAGACGTAAACTATGGACTGATCTTAAGATATTTAGAAACCAGCATACTAAATCCAACTAGCTTATCATGGGTGACTTTAACTCTCCTCTAAACCCAGGTGAAAAACATGGAAGAATATCCAATTTTTCCACAGGTATGGATGAATTTACAGATTTTGTTGCTGATCTTAATCTCTTGGATGTGGATCTCCATGGGAATAAATACACCTGGACCAATAGAAGGTTGGGGAAAGATCTAATCCAAGTTAGACTGGATAGAGCCTTGATTTCTGCTAGTTGGATTCTCAATCAGGACTTTCATCTCTCTTCCCTACCCAGAATTGGATCGGACCACAATCCGATTGCCTTAAATCTTCTCAATTGGACTAAGCCCATCAGAAGCTCCTTCAAATTTGAAAATATGTGGATGGAACATGATGACATTTATGACAAAATTAAAGAGTGGTGGGTTTGGAATGGTGAAGGCACTGCTCAATTTAGACTGATTCAGAAGCTCAAAAATGTTAAAAAACAAGTTAAAATTTGGAATAAAAGAGTTTTTGGTAATGTGTTTGAAAAAAGAAATTAAAACAAAATCTCCAAGATCTAGAAATCAAAATGAATACAATGGGGAGATCTTTTGAAGATCAAACTGAGGAAAATAATATTCTTTCAGAACTACATACGATTTGTAGCAGAGAAGAATCCTTATGGAGACTAAAATCTAGGGCTATTTGGCTAAAAGGAGGAGATAGAAATATGAAGTTTTTTCATATGACCACTCTAAAACACAGAGCTTGTAATAGGATTATGGAAGTGGCTAAAAGTAATGGCACTGTTATAAAAGATCCCAAAAGCATCAAAGAGGAAGCTCTCAATTTTTATGAAAAACTTCTTAATGAGAGGAATATCATTGTTGATGAGGCAATTTCTTTCATGTTGGAGGCTATTCCCCAAAACAAAATTGAAGAGCAGAGATTTAAAGATATCACTAAAGTTGTCACACTTGAAGAACTACAAAAAGTTGTGTTTACTTTAGAAGGTGATAAGGCTCAGGGCCGGATGGTTTCTCTATTAACTTTTTTCAGAAATTTTGGGAAATATGTTCGGATGATCTTCTCAGAGCGGTGAATGAATTTTATAGAACTAGGGATCTTTTGAAAGAGCTGAATAACACCCACATTGTGCTTGCTCCAAAAAAAATGGATGCTAAGGACTTCAAAGACTTCAGACCCATCAACCTTGTGAATGTTATCTATAGAATTTTTACCAAAATCATTGCTACCAGGCTGCAATTTATTATGAATGATCTAATTTCAAGGTAGCATAGTGGATTCATTAAAGGTAGGATTATCCAAGATGGAGTGATTATGGTTCATGAGACCATACACTCTATGGACAATAATAAAAAAGCAAACATGGTCCTTAAGCTTGATATGAATAAAGCCTTTGACAAGGTCTCTTGGGTTTTTCTAGACAAAGTTTTGATTAAATTTGGTTTTCTTGCTAAATTTAGAAAAATATTAAGGCTTGCATCTCTATGGTTAGATTCTCAGTGGTGGTTAATGGTGAGCTGGTGGGATTTTTCACAAGAAGTAGAGGGCTAAGACAAGGGGACCCCATATCCCCCTGCTCTTCATTCTTATGGCAAACAGTCTTAGTAGAACAATTGGTAAAGCAGTTATTGACGGTCTTCTAAAAGGTTCAAAGCCCACTTCCATCAACCAAGCAACTTCTCATCAGCAATTTGCGGATGATACAATCCTTATTTTAATGGCCTCCATCCTTGAAGCTAAGGAAACAAGGCTATTCTGCAAATTTACAAATTTGCTTCTAGGCAAGAGATCAATTATGATAAAAGCTCCATTTTCTTCTTCAACACTCCTGAGGAAAGACAACTTAAAATTGCAAAAATTTGGGCTGTAAAATAAGTTCACTTCCAGCCATGTACTTAGGACTCCCTCTTGGCACTAAAAAAGTTTCTACCAAAGTGTGGAATGATCTGTTGGTGAGATTTCAAAAGAAAATGGCTGGATGGAAAGGAGCCATTTTGTCTAGTGCTGGTAAGTGTCTGCTCATAAAAAGCACTCTTCAAAATCTACCTATCTATATCATGTCTCTATATAAGATCCCTTCTACCTTCAAAGAAAGAATTGAGAGGATTCAGAAAAAATTCTTATGGCAGGGCATGGAGGAAAGTTTAAATATCACTTAGTTTCTTGGGATAAGGTATGCACTCCCAAAAAAATTGGGGGCCTAGGCATAAAAGACATAAAGAAAATGAATGAGGCTCTAATTGTGAAAATGGGCTAGAGAATGCTATCAGAGAAGCAACCCTAGATAGAATTAATCAAGGCTAAATACCTTAATCAACAAGCAGTATTTTCTTTTCTTCAAGATGAGCATCTTCCTTATGGTTCCATTTTTGGAATAATTTAGTGAAGAGCAGAAATTTCATCAAACAAGGAAGTAAATGGAAAGTGGGAGATGGTTGTGATATAAAATTCTAGGAAGATAACTGGTTTAATTGTAGCCTTATGGACAGATTTGGTGTTGTCAAAGATAGTCTTGAAAGTAAGTATGGCACTAGAATCATGGATTATATTGAAAGAGATGGTAACAATAAGAAATGGAAAAAAAATATGTGGATAGAGATGATCTGATCCAAACTATTTCCTCTCTACAAGATCAATTGGACCTTATCCCCTTAAGTCAGTTGGACATTAAGGATGAATTGATCTGGAGAAATTCTATTGATGGGGACTACTCTAAAACTGGTTATAATACTTTCTTTGACAATAGTCAAATTGAGTTCAACTGGAGTAGAATTTGGATGACTGAGCTCACACCTAAAATTAACTTTTTCTTTTGGCTTGCTCTCAGGGGCAGAATTCTTACCACTGACAACCTGATAAGAAAAGGTTTCATAATGCCTAATAGATGCCATCTATGTAAAAAGACTCGAGGATATCAACCATTTGTTTATCCAGTTTGAATATGCTACCAAAATTTGGAGTTTTGCCCTCTCTAATTTTACAGCTTCCTGGGTGGTGCCGAAGGACTTCAGTCAGTTTTGGACCCAATGGAGCGCACCTATAAACATTGTGTTGTGAGAAGGCTCTGGAAATTGGTAATGCCTCATGTTATTTGGAGGATATGGAAAGATAGAAATGATATCATCTTTAGAAATAATAAACAGAATTATAAGCTCAGTATTGGTAAAATTTCTAATGCTATTAAAGAGAACATTGTTAGATTTAAACCCCCCAAGAACAAGAGTTATCCAGAAAATGAAGAGCATATCTTGTCCCAATGGAAGATTGGAGCTGACAATATCCAAAATAATACCGGTAATAATATTGATAGATATTTGATACATTGGCACCCTCCTGATCTCAACTGGTATAAGTTGAACTTTGATGGGGCCTCTAAGGGTAACCCTGGGATTGCAGCTGGGGGAGGAGTGATCCGGGATCATAGAGGTAGTTTGATAGCTGCTTATGCTGGTAAAATGGGAATACAAACTAATCATTTTGCTGAAGCATTAGCCACTTTATGGGGCCTTAGAATTTCTCAGACTCATAATATCCAAAATCTTATTCTAGAAGGAGACTCACTTAATATCATTAATCATCTTAATCAGTGTTCGCCTCCAAGTTGGAACATCAAGGACTTCATCTTGGAATCCATAAGTATTTTCCAAACCTTCAACAATATTCAGATCAAGCATACTTACCGGGAGGGTAATAAGGTGGCAGATGCATTGGCTAACTATGGCATAAATGTTAATCACATTATTTGGGATAATAGTGATCACATTCCTGTGTAGATTCAAAACAACATTCAAGCAGATACTTATGGGCATGCAAATACGGAGTAAGGTTAATGAGCATTTGGTGTGGGTCTTTGAGAATAGGACTTACACATGTGCTGACAAGTTTAAAATAGCACTCAAGTAGATCTTGGCGGGCAATCAAGGTTATAGTAAGGATAATGATGGCTTAAAGTGGATTTATGAGAAGATTAAATTCACACATGTGGGCAATCTTTTACTTATAACAGCTTTCAAACAGGTTTTTACAGACATTCAAGTCCGTAGTAAGAATGATGATGACTTGGAGTGGGTTTCTAAGGAGGTTGAAGTTCACACATGTGGGATTTCCTAGGTACATAGCAGCATTCATGCAGGCATTCATGGGAAATTTCATGTTAGCAACTATCCTCATTCCCATCACGTGAGAGCTCTTTTCAAAAATAGAGAAAGGCATATTGGAAACTACATTTATTTTAGCATTCCTCATAGGGGTTTTGAAGAAAATACTTTCAAACACTTAAGCAAGGTGAAAATGGGAGGAGCCCCTTGTCAGATTGAGCCCAGCAAGGACCCAGATTGGAAGAATAATGAAGAGCTTTGGAATCTTCTCAACCAGGGAGGCATTACAAATTTTATTGAGAAGATACAGGGTCACGACCAAAGCATTTCCATGTAATTTGTGAAGGATTGGAAGGATCGCAAAGTTGAATATGGTGGGCAGAAAATATCGATTAATGAAGAGTTTATAGCTGAAGCAACAGGCCTTGGGATGGATGGGTACCACTTTTTTAATAAAAGGATTGACAGAGCAGCTGAGGAGAGGAAGTTTGTTGAGGGCAATGAGAAACTGGTCTTCATCATGATGGGTTTGAAGATTAGCTCTATCCCTCCACCATTTGATGAGGTCACCCGCATGATGGTTCGATACATCTCCTTGGAGGGGAGATACGTCACTGTGCCCATTAAGCATCTTGTGTTCCTCAATCACTTCCGTAGAAGTTTCACGGTATGTTTCCCACACTATCTTCTTAACTCTCTTGAACGCTCCATTTTGGAGTTCCAAAAACATACTCGTGCGGTCCCTCTGCATCAAGGTCTCATCTTCTTGTTGCATAAACTTTGTATTCTCAAGTATCCCAGCCTTCCTTCTTCCCCCATCTCTATTCCATCTATCCCCTCCACCACTTCCGCTACCCCATCTCTTCTCCTCCTATCCCCATCACTACCTGCTGCTACCCCTTTACCTTCCTTCTTGGCTCCCACCATCATCCCCTCCACCTCTGCTCCCACCCCCATCGCCTCCACTCTAACTAGACCTATTACTAGGTCTTCTAAGAAGCTGAAACTGGATACCCCTGTTTTGGGAATGTTCCTCATGAATTGGAGGATGCTCATAATCTATTCATATTAGCAGTGCTAGCTTACATGAGGTTTTGCACACCGAGAGTTCCACACAAAGGTTGGAAGTCTTAGAAAAGGACATGTTGCTGCTGAAAGATGAAGTTAAAAACTTGGCTAAGCAAAAAGGTAAGAGGAAGAAGGAGGAGGAGGTTGATCTTGACAATAAACAAGTTGAGGATATTTATAAAAAACTGAACTCCTTGGACAACCGTCTAGGGAAATCCAAGACTTGTCATGATCATAATATGACTATTTTTAGTGCAATCGAATACTTCCTTGAGCAGCATGTCTGCAACGTCACTGCTCTTAGTAATATCCCAACAACTCTTTGGGGCATGGAAAAAGAAAGCAAACAGACCATTCAAAAGCTGGATACTTCTGAATCTACTCACATGATGACATTGGCTTTGTTTACCTCTTGGAAAACTATCAAATCCAGAATCGCCAAAGCCGCCAAGAAGTAAATGTGGAGTTACGTTGCTGCTGTTGTTGTCTTCCTTCGTGTTTTTGCTATTTTTTGCTAGTTTTTGGCTTCTTTTTTGCAGTATTCGAATTGGTTATCTGTTTTGTGGTAACTTCTCTTTGGTTACCTTTGGTTCTTTTGAATTATTTGGATCTTGATCCTTTTTGTGATGCTTTTCATTCCCATTCTAGCTTTTAGGCCCTCTTTTATGTAAGGGTATAGACCCTTTCAAAAAACTATTTACCAATAATAAAAAAGGGTGAACCCATCAGATTTGAACTAGGAGAAGTACCATTTGCCATAAACCTTAAGATAAGAAAAAGGATTTTCATAGGAATCCCAAAGTAGTCCACATTAGAGGGAACCTTGTGGATTAAATGGGAAGAGCTCTACTTACCTACTTGACTAGTTATACACTTGTGAGATTTATAGTCAAAATTATCTCCATTACAACCCCAATGAAAATATAACTAAATACATTTTTGCTCATTGTATCGAAGGGGGTAAAGTAAATCTAGGATACTCCAAGGTTTAGTTAGTGCGAATTCCTTGGAAAACCACACTCGTAGAGGTAGTTTGTGACACCTAGTTGAGAGAACCAAATAGGAAGCTATTTCATCTTGGAGCCAACTTTACCATATCAAACCAATCATGTTTTATAGATATTTCATGAAGTAAGAACTTGTTCAGAGTCAAAACCTTGTTATTCGAACAAGGAGAGAGTCCATCCAAGTTTTAACTAAGCGTCATTCATCATGAAATTTACAAAGCATTACTTTATCTTAGTTTCTCACTCACCCTAAGGTGAGGCAAAACTCTACCAAAGTGACACCAAGTATATTTCAACCTCACTTGATCTACACCTTTTCTATCTTGTTGTCCATTTTGGAAAAAATATAAAAACACATGTGGATACTGCTAGAAATAATCATGTCCACCACTTTTGTAATCTACTTGCATGACTAGGTTACAATGCTAGAATGCAAGTGTTGAAAGTGTGAATGGTACGTCTTCATGTTCTAGTAGGCCCTTTGTCTCAAACCCATATTGAGATGCATTATCATCGTAGCTAGGATTGAGTCATCATTGATCTTCCTTATAAGTGTTACGTTTTTTGCATCACCTTGCCACAATTACAATACTTACATCTTATTTCTAGTAAACATAATCTAAGTGCCTATATTGTGATGTTACACTGCCCACATCTTAGCAAATCCTTAGCATACTTTGACGTGGTTTTATTTCAAACATTACCTCAATCTTGAAAGAATTTTTTTATTACTTTTTTGCATCGTATCAATACTAGTGTGATACTAATACCTCACTTTATTGCAAATCTTGGGTAATGTATCCTAGTAGTATTGTTGTTGGTTCACATACGTAACCTCCATTTATTTTTAGGTTTTAGGGTCATGCTTATCTATAAACATGTCATAAGTATCCTTTGATTAGAGATCACATTAACCCTTTGCTAATACTTATGCCTTGTTCATTTCGAACTTGACTTAAGTATTGACATTGTGTTGATCATATAGCATCAAACTATCTTTGAAAAAAATTAGCGTAGGGTATAGTTTCTTGTTGATTGATTGGTTTACCAAAACTTGCATGATTGTTCCTTATCAAACTCATAGAATTGATTGATTCATTATTATTTAGCCCATTATTGACATAATTTGAGACCGTAAAACAAATTGTTACATGTTACACTTAGGTTTGTTATACCCTTGATTACACTAGACAAAACCTTATGTAAAAAAAACTCACAATGGCCCCTATCACGAGAATGGAATCCAAGAAATGAGAGTTAAATCCTTTTCTCGGGTCATAATCTAGGTCCCCTCTTCTCGAGGTGAAGGACATAGATGGGTTGATTGATCATAGTGGAGACGAGAGTGATTCATTTCAAGATATCGACAACTTTGATGTCACTCACTTTGATGAATTCCTATTCCGTAATAGAGATCGAGTGCTTGCACGAGTTTTAGAGCTAGGTTTCATCGTACCACAAGAACAAGAAGCCCCTAAGAAGAAACACAAATACCTCCCCTCACTAGCATGGATGACAACATTGAGGGAAAACACGCTTCCACCTCTGGTACTAACATTGAAGGTGAAACATCAAAACAAAAAGGTAGTTCTCGATTGCCACCCATTAAAATCCATCGCAAGGTTAAGGTAGAACATGAAAATTAGGAGTTACCTCCTCCTCAAAATGACGACAAAGAGGACCCTCAAAATGAGGAAGTCACTATAAAAAATCAAATACAAACCCTTAGCCAACAGCTAGCAAACTTGGCTTCCTCTGTAAGTAAGAACCCAAGCAAGGGTGCACATCAAGAGAGACCTAGGACTAAAATTAGTGAAATTTACATTGAACCTCAAGAAGATGAAGCCTTCAAGAAAATTTGAGTGCCCAGACCATCTTCTCCTACAAAAGAGCAACTCTTTACACAAGAGTTACAATCAATGAAGAACATGCTTACAACCCTTCAAGAAAGTAACGTAGGCCATAGAAAAAAGTATCAATATGAGGAGCTATGTCCTTATCCTTTCAAAAGAGACATGTTGCGTAGAAACCATTCCCAAAGAACTTTGATTGTCCTAAATTTTATAAATATAAAGGCAAAGGTGATCCTCATGATCACATCAAGGACTTCTATATGGCTTTCCAAGAAGTAGCTTTTAGTGAAAATTACCTAATATGTTTGTTCCCTTGTAGCTTAGGAGGAAAATGTTAGAATGGTTCCTTCATATACCAAAAGGGATGATAGTCACATGGTTTGCACTAATAGAGAAATTTGTGTGTCACTTCTCATTCAATATGGAAAATGATGTAACCATGTTAGATTTATGTAGCGCTAAGCAAAGACAAAATGAAACCTTCTCTAGTTTCTTACAATGATGGTGAGGGTTAGCTAGCTGTTTCCCTTGTGTAGTTCTTGAGAAATAATTGGTTAGTATCTTCATGCCTAATTTGAATCCAGGACAATTGTGTTTCATTTACAAATGCACTGTGTCACTAACTTTAAGGAAGTTATCAAGAAAGGAAGCCAAATTGAGAAGGATTTAATAGCAAAGGGAACAATAAAACCCTTTTCAAAGGATAGAAAAGAGTCAAAACCTATGGAAAAGCTTAAATTATTTAACAAAAATAAGAACATCGTAGGAGATGGCATCACTGACTCTAAATGAGTTCAAACAGTTCAAAGTGGTCCTCTTTTAAAACTTACCAAAGGACCTAGTCAAAATCTTAAATATTTTACGAGAATCGAATAAAAAATGATGCACCACAAAGTAGTTACACTCCCATGGAATCATAATGGCTCTAGCGTAATCACAAGGATTGATCAACAATTGAATAACTTGCACAATAGAAACAAAGCTTTCTCATATAGGAAAGACAACGGAGTGTCTTGGCATACTCATAAATTATGAATGAAAGGGTACATATAGGGTGTTAAGTAACCCTAGTGCATGACACACAAGCAAACTCTAAACCTAACCCATGTGATATGACCCTCCATATGTGAGTGGAGGAAATATAGGATCCCACACACCAACAACCCCTTCATCGAAGTTGGGGTAGTGGCTATGATGAGTTAGACAAAATAAGAAGACACTCCTAAACAACTACGAAAGATGTGTCAACGGGGCCCGGAAACTAAAGGCCTGATAAGGTGCCCATATATAAACAAAATATTCTTAGAAGAAAAATAAATAGAAGAGAAGGAATATATAGGCCAAAGAATATGAGCAGTTACATAAGACCTCACCCCAAGAAGAGACCGTAAGTGAAGAAACTTCACTTCAGTGAAGAGCTTGGTAATTATATCTGCAATCGATCGGTTATGCGAATGTACTAAATGTTGATGATACCATCATGAATAAGATCTCGTATGAAGTGCATATGGATCTCAATGTGCTTCATCCATTGATGCTAAACTGGATTTCTAAAAATTGAGATAGTGCTCGTGTTATCACAATAGATAATGGTAGGCCACCAAAAGTGGATGCCAAACTCTGTCAGAATACCTGTGAATCGAACAACACGTGGTAGTGTTAACTATTCTCTCGTATTCTACCTCTATAGAAGATATCGCAATTGCATTCTTCTTCTTGCTAGACTAACTAATAGGACCCAAACCAAGAGAGAAACTATAGCCAGAGGTAGATTTCGATGATCTAAGTCACCGCCCAATCAGAATTTGTGAACCCGATCAAGTCAATATCCACCCCTCCATAATAGTGAATTCCATCAGTATAGGTTCCATGAACATAATGAAGGGTCCACTTAGATGATTTCCAATGTAGCTCATGTGGCTCCTACATGAATCTCGACATGATCCCAATAACATAAGATAAATCGATCAAGTGTGAGTCAATTAAACCAAGAAACCCACTAAGCATTTGTCAATAAAGGGTACCATCAACCAAGGAGTAGAGCAATCGAAACCAACTTAACCCCGAGAAAGAAAAGGATAAGGAGAATACTTACAATCGGACATCTGAAAATGAGCAAGCAAGTCAAGAGCATACTTAGGTTGTGAAATCATAATTCCTGAGTCATATTGTGAAATATGGATCCCAAGAAAGTAATGAAAAAGACCTAAGTCAATCATGGAAAACATGTTGGCTAAGGTGATCTTCACATAATCAATGATCAATGAAGAGCTTCTTGTGATCAACAAGTCATCAACATAGAGAACAAGGATGAGTATGGATTCATCTTTTTGTAGAATATAAACATTTGGATCAGAGTGACACCTAGTAAACCCTGATGTAAGTAAAAATGAGTACGTCTTGGCATACCAAGCCCGAGGGGCTTGTTTAAGGCCATAAAGAGACTTCTTTAACATACAAACAAGTGAGGGATCATGGACATAACCCGGAGGTTGTTCCATGTAGATATATTCCTCTAGGTCACCATGAAGGAAGGCATTCTTAACATCCATTTGATGGAATTTCCATCTGTTTGCTATGGAAATGACAAGGGTCAGTCGAATAGAATTCATCTTCACAATCGGAGCAAAGGTTTCAGTATAATAAACCCTAGCTATCTAAGAGAAACCCTTAGCTACTAATCATGCTTTAAAATTTTTGACATCTCCATCTACTCCATACTTTGTTCAGAACACCCACTTACACCGAACGATTTTTATTCCTTTCAGAAAAGGGGTGAGATCCCAAGTATCGTTCTTCATGAGAGAGGAATGCTCCTCATCAATGGAAGAATCCCACTCGGGAATACCGAAGCCTCCCAAAATAATACTTTGGATGAGAAGAAGAGGAAAAGAAAGAGTGGGTTCTAACGAAATCAGAGCGAGTACGTCTCATATTTAAAGTATCTCCAAGCACTTCACAAATTTTTCCTAGCCCAAAGAGGACCAAGAGGATCAGGCTCAGAGTTAGAAGATTAATTCACTTGAGTGAGAAGGGGCATAGTCCTCATCATCACTACTTTCAAAATCATAAGAGTAAAAGATCTAATGGTTGGGAGGATCGGGAAGAGGAACATGCTCAATAACATCATCATCTGATGATTCAGAATCTGAATCAACGAGCTGAAGAACCTCAATAGGTAGAGAAGTAGAAGTCGAAGAGGACTCATCGAACTTAACACTTCTCTCAACATAAATCTCATGAAAAGTAAGAATCAATAATCGATATTCCTTCACACCATCATGATACCCTACAAAGATACAAGGTTTGGATTATGGTTCCAATGCCTTGCATTTCTTCTTGGGAATCCAAGCCATAGCCTTGGATCGAAGACTCAAAAGTGCTCAACATTAGGCTTACGTCCAAACCAGGATTCAAAGGGTGTCATCCCTCTTACTTCCTTGTGTGGAACATGGTTCTGAATGTAATTAGCACAATTCACTACTTCAGCCCAATAATGTAGAGGAAGAGACTTCGAGTGAATCATACAAGTGGCCATCTCCTTAAGATTATGGTTCTTTCTTTCTGCTACTCCATTCTGCGAAGGGCTATAAGCAACTATATGCTGTAAGGAGATCCCTTCAGAAGTACAGAAATCCATGAATCTATTGTTTACATATTGAATCCTTTTTCAGTTTAAAGAACCTTAATAGACCGTTCCACCTATTTCTCAGCAAGAGCCTTAAAATCCTAAAAATGTTCAAAGACTTCAGACTTAAGCTTAAGAAAATATACCCAAGTATATTGTGAATAGTCATCAATGAAGGTGAGCACATAAAGAGCTCTAGTAAATGAAGGAGATGGAAATGGAACATAAATATTGTTGTGAACAAGACTCAAGGGATGAGTAGCTCTCCATACTTTTCCTTTGTCAAATTTATTTTCAAGATGCTTTCCAAGGGTACAACCCTCATAAAGACCCTTATAAAACTTGACACAAGGTAACCCATTGACCATTTATTTTTGGCTCAATTTTTAAGGTAGAAATTATTTAGATGTCCAAAATTCTCATGCCATAACTTACTAACCTCATTTGCATTAGTGAGAAAGGTAGTGAGTGTAGAATAATAATTAAAGTGGGAAAAGGTATACAACTGTGAATGGTGATCCACCTTTCCCTCAGCCATTGTAGTGTCATCGTTTAGCTCACAAATAATCACCGAGTTAGGACCAAATTTCACTCGCATTCCGTACCAAGGTGAGTAATTTGGTAAACCAATAAAATATTGGTAGAGATATCAGGAACACTCAACACTTGGTTTGATTTTCCCCCATCCATCTCTACCGATCCTCTATCGGAAGTCAAAACTATCATGTCATTACCCATTGTGATTTGGGACATACCACAAGGCTTGATTTTTGAGAACTCAACATGCGAAGAAGCCATGTTGTGCGAGGCACCAAAATCTATAATCCACGTCGATGAAGGAGAAAATTTGGCTACAAGGGCCTTTCCTTTCTTCTTATCAAATTTATACCCTTTTGTAGTAGAAGACTCGGCCTTTGGAGCATTTTGTTTGATAGACTCAGGAACACCTATTTGATTTTTCTCAAGTAAATGAGTAAGGTGATTAATTTTTTTTCTCATACATAGATGCTCTTTTTGACCAGGCGTCTTACAATAGGAACACAAAAACTTGTCTTTTTGTGCTCTAGGCTTAGAAGTTAAAGCATTCATGTTAAATTTAGTTTTGGTCTTGGTTTCCTTCTTAGGTTGATCCTTTCTTTCTTTCTTATTTTCAGTCTTCTTTTCCTTACTAGTACTTGCTACAAGGGCATGTGAATTTGACTAAAGAGACCTCATTTGAATGAGTTTTTCCTATTCTCGAATGATTTGGGATGAAAAACAGTCAAAAGAGGGCATATTCCAATAATTTCCCAAGGCATATTTTGTAGCGTAAAAAGTTGACACAAAGATAGAATATTCAAGACCTAACTTAGAGAGAATTGACAAGATCAGTTGAGAATATTTCTTATCTACTTGACATTTTGTTAACAACAATCTAGTGTGGACAAACTTAGAGAAGTATGCTTATAGATTTTCAAAATCACTAGGATTTAACCCTAGTAGTTCATTTTCCAACTCATGCACTCTCATGTCATCTTGTTTTCCAAATATTTTATCTAACGTTTCCACATAGAATTAGGTGTTTCAAGCGAATCAATGTGGTAGAGAAATTCGGAGAAACAAACATGCAAAGAAGACATAAAGCTTCATCACTACAGTTTAAACACTTAGATTTTTTAGGGTCATCGTCTGGTTCAGTCTTAGTTCCCATGGTGATGCGGGATAACCATTTACCTCTTAGTTTCATAATCATTTTTGATCTCCACTCAAAAAATTTGAACGGTGTAAGCAAAGGAAGTGAATAAGCATCCATTGTGAAGAGAGAGAGAAGGAATGCAGAAAATAATCACAACCACCCAGACAATATAATAACCCCCTGCTTTCGGCACTTTATAGTTTAGTGCGTTGAATATAATTAGGTGTGAGTGTGTATCGTGAAACAATTAGTTTCTCACCTTATAATCGGCATAATAACATGCAAGAGAGGGGACCACAATTAAGTTTCGTGGAGTGCAAAGCAAAGCGACACCGTAAACAAGCACAACGTGAAAAAAATGAAAAAGAGTGAAATCAAATCCTGGTTGTGAGAAAAAGCATCTCATGTCACAATGGATATCCCCTTACTGCAAACTGTGGTGGATGCGCTCACTAGTCACAAGCAATAATAAGGGTAAATAAAAGTTTTAGACGAACTCAAGATGAGTCCCGATGATCTTCAGAACGTTAGAAAAGTGCTTGGAAGGAAAATAGGTGCTCAGAGTATCACTACACACTTGAGCACACGATTAGTAAAAAATCGATAATAACACCCAAAGATTACCATTTTGAAACGTCCAATTTGGATAATTTTAGAGCTATTGGAGTTTTTAAAAAATAACAAATAACGTTAATTTAAAAGATGATTTTAATACTTTACTAATCGAAAAAGAAGAGATCGTAATTAATAGAAATATATTTAATTACAATTAAATCTAATTAATTACAAATAGAAACTAATTAAGATAATGAAATCCTAATTAAAATTCAAATATACTTCCCTTTTAAAATAAATACCCACCTAAAAATGAACACCCACAAAATAAATCCCACCAAAAATGAAATTTAAAAAAACTTACCAACCGACACGTGGCTTGGTGGAAACCGTTGGAGGTGGGAGGATCCCGAGTTGGGTGCAGTCGGGTGTTGGGAAGATAGGAAGCTCAAAGTGGGAAGTAGGAGGATCCCGTGTTGGGTGGAGACTATTCGAGTTGGAGAGCATTCAGCACGAGAAAGACGGGAAGCCGGAGTGGGAAACATGGATCTTAGCACGTGGGGAGTGGGTGAAGTCGTTCGAGATCCGAGTGGAAGCAGGACTCACGAAGTGGTATCAAGCATGGGGTAGGGAAGGAGCTCACAGAGAAGAGCAACATAGGGAGGAGCTCATGGGAGTGGTGAACTAGGGCCAAGGTGGGGAAGCGGGAGCTCGGGAAGAGCCAAGGTGAGGTTGCAGGTCGAGCGGGTGAGCTAGTGCCGAGGGCACAAGTATTTTGAATGAGAGTGGGGAAGACCATCTTGGTGGGCACGAATGGAGGACCACGTAGGAAGAGAGAAATATTGGGGTAGAGCCAAAACACCACACAATCCAGGATAAAAAGGATAGAGGGACTCGGCCTCGCAAAGTGTGAAGAACACAACTCGACCAGGACATGACCATAGTGAAAAAACCTTTTTCTACAAAATACATGCAAAAAAATAGAGAAACCAGAAACAAAGATCATAAAATTTACTTCCAGTTTATTAAATTTGATTAAAAACCAGAAAAAGATAACCTCTTATTTTAACTGATCTCCAAATTTATCTGTAGCTAACTAAATTTAGCTGCAAAACCCCTAAAAAACTAAAGGAGACCTACACATGCATGAAGAACATAGAAAAATGAAAACTTTACAAGAATAGTTTGTTAAATACGTTAGCACTAAATTCCATAATATAACAATTGAAAAAGTTACACGAGGAGTAAAAAAATGATACCAAGAGTAATCGCAACATAAATGACGAATGTTTACCCAATCTCATCTTTGATACTGATGAAATATTTTGCAAGAATTGAATTAGAAATGATGCACCATGAAGTAGTTGCACTCCAACGGAATCATAATAGCTCTAGCGTAATCACAAAGATAGATCAACAATGGAAGAACTTTCACAACAGAAACAAAGCTTGCTCATACATGAAAGATAACAGAGTGTCTTGGCATACTCATAAATTGGGAATGAAAGGGTACATATAGGGTGCTGAGTAACCCTAGTGCATGAAACACAAGCAAACCCTAAACCTAACCCATGTGAGATGACCCTCCATATGTGAGTGGAGGACACATAAGATCCCACACTCCAACAAAATCTAGTCAAATGATGAGTGTTCACTCCCCTTACAGACTCATTATCCATGATTTTGAGACAATTAGATGTGGTGAACATGGTTCAATATCTGACCACAGTGCCTTATGTAGATGATGCACCCAAACTAGGATGGTATAAAGATCACGACTTGTGATTTTCATCATGTCAAGGGACACAAAATAGATTTTTTAAATTGAGACACTTTATTCAAGACCTCATTGAGGATGGGAATATTGAAGTGGACTCACCTAAATCGGGCAAGGACCTAATGGAAAAATGGGAATCTTTAAACAACCCTTTCCTAAGCATGATAGACAAGGAACAAATTTGGATCAAGGTCAATCATTTGATGACTATAGAGCTATAAATTACATGTATACTTCAGTTGATAATCCCTTTGATTCACTCATAGGTTGTGTTCATTCATCCAATGATCATGTAAACACCATCAGAATCATTAGCAATGATTACGTCATGGCAACACAACACGCTCGTCTAGTGATCCTAGAACCTCCTTTACCTACCCCTCATGAAAGTTAATATGATTTGTTAGATCAACTTGAGAAACCAAAGCTAAGATTTTGATCTTAGACCTTCTCAAGATATCAAGATCTCATAAGGATATCCTTTATAAGACCCTTTAAGGGTCAAGAGTGTTAATAGACATCGATCCTTCACACCTCCAAGCCATAGTGGCCAACCTTTCTTAGAATGACTACATTTCCTTTTACCAGAGTGAAGTCCCACTTAATAATCACATGCATAATTTACCCCTATACATTGAGGTATTTGTCACTCATAGAAATATTAAAAGAGTACTTGTGGATAATAGGCCATGTTTAAATATTTACACCTTGAAGCTAGTCAGATAGTTAAGGCACACATAAGTAGATCTAGATTCTCACATAATCATAATTACACTTATGATAATGTCGACTATGAATCAGCTAGTAACATTGTGTCACCTATGGAATTAGGGCCAAAAATCATGACACAAAGTTCCATGTCCTTGATCTAGATATTCCTTATAAAATTGTCTTAGGCTTCCCATAGAGCCATGCCATACAGGCTATACCTTCCACTTTTCATCAATGCATTAGTTGTATCATGGGGGTATAAAATCACCATCCTAGGATATCCTGAGCCATTTGCACATTTTAGATTGTTATATAGTTTTTCTTGAGCAGCGTATGAATGTCCTTTAGCGGATGCTGTTTACAATTACAAATAGAAGCTCTAAAAGCTCAAGTTGATCTTGACACATTGCATGTTGATAATAAGGATCCTTCCTCATCAGCCTCTCCCTTTATCTCATGGGAGTTGAAGGTTGGATCATATGGCCTAATTGAAGATTTCAATCTTCAACAGGATCTTTTTATCTCTAACCTCTCGCTATCACCTAAAACATGCAGTAGGCCTAATTTCCAGTTCAATATCTCTCGGGATAGTTGTCCTAGTCCCTTTGAGAAATTTGTTCCCCATGGCCTTTTTCAGAAAGAAAATGTTGGATACACCTACAAGTTGGATCCCCAAAGGAACAAAAGTTTCATGTCATCAAGATCCATAATACACCAAAGCACACAAAATGATGTACACTATGGGATATTAGGGATTTGGGTGCGGCACAAATGCACAAGGAAGACTAGATCCTATCCCAATCCCCCATTACAAATCAAATAAACATGGCCTTGAAATTAAGCCTCATAGGGCTCCACCCTCAGAAATTGATGAAACCTCTTCAGAATGTGAGGATGATTCACATCATTCAGACAATGAAGAGATTCCTATTATAGCATATATGAGGACCTTTCCTCTACCAACCTTTTCCTGGATTCTACCATCTTTACCCTTTCCCAGTCCAATTCCCAAGCTGATTTCCAAATTACCCTTGTATATCCTAGCCTCATTTATTGGGGCCAACAACTTCATGTGTCAGTTGATTTCTTTGAAAATGATGAGGAAATCACGAGTTCATGGGTATTCGGGATGCCATTCCGATCAGTGACCATAAAAAGGTTCTCCATCAATCTAAATGCATGTGCATACTTTTTGGAGGAGGTTGAGGTGTGTGGCCATAAAAAAATGAAAGTGAGGGAAAAATTGCTACAAAAATGCTTGAAAAGAGAAAGTCCAAATCACACAGTGAAAACCTCTTTGAGGCACTTGTGGAAAAACAAATGGAAAAACTAAAGGACATAGAAAGTGGCCACACCAAGGGTGAAAATATCATTGAGACACCCTTAGAAGAAGACCTTAGTCTCCCCTAATCCTACATGAATGGAAGATGCATCTAAAATGTTGATCGAGGAGACTATCAGTGTTAACATCGGATTAGAAGAGGATCCAAAAATAGTAAAGCTGGGAGCTTCACTCTCAGCACAGGAGTAGAAAACATTTGTGATGCTACTAAGAGAATTTGTAGACATATTTGTGTGGTCTTATGCAGATATGCCATGTTTGGACCCAACCTTAGTCATGCATAACCTTGTTGTGCATCCAGATGCCAAACCTATCAAACATAAATAAAGGAATATGCACCCAAGTGTTACGGTCTTGGTCAAAGAATAACTAGAGAATTTATTGGCAGTAGGTTTTATTAGACCTATTGAATATTCAAAATGGATATCAAACATAGGTCCGATCTACAAAAGAAACTAGTTGGTGTCGAATGCACGCACGGACTTGAGGATATTAATAAATCATTCCCTAAAGATGATTTTCCTTTCCCTAACATCGAAATGATTGTCGATTCAACTATGATTTATTAAAAAATTTCCCTCGTGGATGGATTTTTAGGATATAAATAGATTAATATTGCAAAGGAGGATCAACATAAAACTACCTTCATAACCCCTTGGGGAAATTTTTCTACCAAGTGATTCCTTTCGGTCTCAATAATTCCAAAGCCACTTATCAAAGAGAAATGATAGTAATATTCCATGACATGATGAATGACATCATGGAGGATTATGTGGATGATATCTTGGGAAATTTCAAGACCAGAGAAGAGCACTGGAAGTGTTGAGGTAGATATTTCCACACCTATAAGGCAACAAAGTCGATTAAATCCTAGGAATTTTTTTCTTCAGTGTACAATCGAGAAAGATAGTGGGTTTCATTGTGTCAAGAAGAGGGATTGAGGTAGATCCTGCTAAAGTTGTAGCTATCATTGAGATTCCTCCACCAAATAACCTTAATCATTTGTGCAACTTACAAGGTAAAATTCAGGAAATCCATTGATTCATCTCACAACTTGTAGATAAGTGTCATCCTTTCACACATCTACTCAAGAAAGATGTTACCTTCAATTGGGGTCCTAAATGTCAAAAAGCCTTTGAATTGCTTAAAAAATACCTAACTAGTCCTCTGTTCTCATGCCACCTACCCCAAGAAAACCTTTGTTGTTGTACATTTCAGCTACCCAATATGTTATTGGTGCACTACTTTCCCAATATGATATAAGCCAAAAAGAGAGAGCGGTTTATTACCTTAGCCGCACTTTGATCACATATGAGCTGAATTATCCCTAGATTGAAAAATCTTGCTTAGTTGTGGTCTTTTCCTTTCAAAATATTTGCCACTATCTGCTCAATAAAAAAACCAATCTTATTTCCAAAGTTGATCCTTTAAAGTACCTTTTATCTAAACCAGCGCTTACCGAATGGATGGCTAATTAGATCATCCTCCTAAGTGAGTTTGATATTGAATTTTTCAACTAGAAATCACTCAAAGGACAAGTGCTTTGTAGATCAACTAGTTGAAGCTCCCCTACTAGGAATAGAACCATTATGTCTAGATCTACCAGATGCTTTTATGATGTACATTGAATAATCCATCATATGGTAGATGCACTTCGATGGATCATCCAATTACCACATTCCAGGGGCCGGTGTGGTACTTATCACTCCAACAGGATACTTCATCCCACATGTTTTCCGGATGATTTTTCAATGTACTAATAACATCGCATAGTATGAGTCACTCATTACTGAGTTGAAAATTATTATTAAATGGGATATCATACAACTAAGATTTATTGGTGATTCACAATTGATCATTAAGCAAGTCAATGACAAATATAAGGTCAAGGATGACAAGCTCATCCCATACAAGAAGATGGTGGATACTTTAAAGGAGTATTTTTATGGGTTTCTTTTAAACATATGCCAAGGGAATAAAATCAATCAGCGGACGCCATGGCCACAATCAAATCCTTGCTTCATATTCCACCACAAGAAAATAAAATTCCTTTCTTTGTTGAACATCTGTGAGTGCCTGCATATGACATGTTGGAATCATGTCTAGTATGTGAAGTTGTTGGTCCTTTCTCCCCTAGTATGAGCCCATATTCAATTACCTACAAGATAATAATTTTCCCAGACCTTTCCCTGCTTTGAGAAAAGAGCCCTTATCCACTGCATAGCTTGCTATACCCTTTTAGGAGGCACCCTTTATCATCGAGGCTATGACAGGAATCTACTATGTTGTCTTGATTTGGCCAAGTCATCCAAGTGATCAAAGAAGTACATGAAGGATTTTGTGGAGCACACACAAGTGGAATGGTGCTCACTAAGAAACTACTAAGAGTAGGTTACTATTGGCCTACCATGGAAGTAGATTGTTGTAACTATGTCAAGAAGTGTGAACTTTGTTAGAAGTATGGAAACTTGATTCATGCACCAACACAAAATTTGTAGCCAATTACAACACCATGGCCATTTTCAAAATGGGGATTAGATCTCATAGGGAATCTCACTCCTACCTCCTCAGATGGCCATACACATATCATAACTGCCACCAAGTATTTCACAAAATGGGTATAAGTTTTCCCTCTCACATACGTTATTGGTGCATAAATTTCAAAATTCATCATGAACCACCTCATCTGCCGTTATGGCATCCCCTCCGCCATTGTAGCAAACAATGGTAATTCTTTCAAGAACAAGATAGTTAAAGCATTATGTCAATGCTTCCAAATCCATTTAAAATGGTCCACTCCCTATTACCCTCAAGGTAATGGAAAAGCATAGAGGCCACTAACAAAACACTTGTTCACATAATGGAAAATATGGTAAGTAAAACATGTCGTAATTGGCACTTACAAATCCATCCCACCCTCTGGGCTTATAGAACCTCCATCTGCACTCCTACTAGTGCTACACCCTACTCACTAGTATTTAGCACTAAGGCCATCATACCATTGGAGATTGAGCTTCCTTCCTTATGAATATCTCTCGAGACTATCTAGATAAGGATGAAGATTACCGAGTAGCTCGACTAGTAGAGTTGGAGCTACTAGATGAGAAACACATGCGGGAACTTAATCACTTAAAGGTATATTAGAATCAATTGTCACAAGGCTACAATAAATGGATGATACCTCACTAATTTGAGGTAGGATACTTATTCCTCAAAGAAAATCAGTTCAACACCACCAAAGACTCGGGAAAAGAAAGGAAATTTTGAGCCAAATTGGTTAGGACCATATGTTGTGGTCATTAAGTATGGTTTAGGGGCATACAAACTTTCTCACTTAGATGGTGAGGAATTAAAGGAACCCATGAATGCAATACATCTCAAGTGGTTCTATGCTTGAGTATGAAGTTCCTCAAAAATCAAAGAAAAAACAAGCAAAAAAATAAAAAAATCAAGAAAAAGTAAAAAGAAAACAGGTCGTCCAATTGTGAAAACCACGTAATTGTGGAACCTTGGACAAGTCCCTTGGTGAAAAATTGTTTCCGATGCCTTAGGAGGATCCTTTTTCATAATCATATCTCATATCTAGAAGGAGTACACTTTCTTTAATTTAGGGCTAGGTTTTCCTAAATTTGAGATCCTTTTGAACCTTATCCTTTGTGGCCTTGATCGGCTGATCTACTCTTGTATATATGTGAAGGGATTGCATTTTTACATTCCCATCTAATGCTAGGAAAAATTTAGCATCTTCACCTTCTTGCACATAGCACGTGCCATTTTGCCCTTGTACATCCCATCTATCATTGTGGGTATCCACACTTATTTTTTTTTTGTACATAGCTTTATAAAACTTTCATGAAATTTAAAAAACATTCAGATATGGTTTTATAATCCCAAAAATATAAAACCATCTTGTAGAAAATACAAAAACAATATAACATTGTCTTACAAAAATCCTGAAAAAAATGTGAACAGTAGCCTTGAAAATTGTCTCAAGATAACACCAAAAACAGTGAAAAATATTTCAAAATTGTCCCATAAAAATAAAGTAGTAGTTTTCTTACTTTTAGTTGTTGGTTTGTATAGTTTTGATTACATTGATTTTTCATATCATGTCCTTTAAGTTGAATTCATTTTCTTACTTAGATTGAGTGTTACTTTAATTTGTTGTGCATTGCATTGAATTCATTTTATCTTGCATACTTGTACATAGTTGTGTTGTATTGGTTAGATTTAATTAAGTTGTGTTTGCTTGTTTGTATAGCCCATTATAATAATATCTTTCATCACATCTATACATCATATATCAATAAAAGCTAAGTTACATCACCATGAACATGAAAATTAAATATGTATGCTAAGCTAACATCATATAATATTGCCATGAGGGGAAACGGGGACCGCCTTTTGTCCCCCCTCAAACATAGACCATAATAAAAATGTGTACAATCATAACTATCTCATCAAAACATGCAATATCATCTAATGTTATCTCATAAGTAAAAACATGTGATATCAAATAATGTGATATCATCATAAAAATCATAATCAAAGTCTATCATAATAAAATATATATATATATATATATATATATATATATAAAAATATCGGTGTCCATATACAAATGTGTCTAAGTACATAATCATCATATACATGGTATGCCATCATGGGCATCGATAAAAAATGTGCCTTCATAGTGAGGCATAGCAAAAATAATACATATACATAAATAAAAAAATGTGCCTTCATATCGAGGCGTATAAAAAACTACATACATCTATAGGTACATCAAATAAATCGAGTCATGGGAAACTATCTCCCTCATGGGGACTCCCGACTCGATGGGGGAATTGATCGATGCGGTGGTAGTCCCATCACCTGTGACCCCTCGGGACTCCTGCGATGTAGCTACCGTCACGTGGCTGCGAGGCACTCCTAATCATGGCCTGCTGATTGAATGCAGGAGCTCTTTGTCCCTCTAGAACAACATCATAATACAAATATCTATAGTACACAACATGTCTAGTGGCAGCATCTAAATCCATGTGAACACGGGGTATCAAAAAAGATCTAGTAGACCGACACAAAGATGAAACCTCCTCTGTGAACCTAGCCACCTCGGCCTGAGACTGTACCCACTCTGTCTGAAGCTGATCTCGCTTCACTATAACCACCTCTAACTACACATGTTGTGCCATAAATTGATCTCTCTCTATAGCCCAATGTGTCTACTATGTGGACAAATGATCTCTTTTAGCCTGTAGTTGTGCCCTCTCTGCAACTACCTGATCCTTCTCGATAATCACCCGGTCTCTCTCTATGGTGGCCTAGAGCTGAAGAGCTACCACCTACTATAATTGCTACTATAACACAACTAACTCCCCTACATCTTACATATCTTGATCCCATCCCCCACCTATGGGATCCCGTGGTGGGGTCCCCATCCATCTCCTCTGCCTATTTTCGGGTTGTGTGGTGGGCTAACAATAAGAGCCTAATGTGGATCTTATTGTACATGTCCCTATGGAGGAACATGTTGCAAAGTAATATGGATACCAACCTGTATAACCACCTGGGGCATCTGAACATGTAGATTTCCCTGTCCTGTGCCTATCCATCCTTACCATCTCCACCAGACCCATCATCACTATCACTACTCTACTATCCCCCCTGTGCTCTCCTTCCACGAGGCTAGTTCTCTGGTGGCGAACAAACTCTTGTGCATCAATGACAACCATGGGATAGTCAAATCCCCTGGAAGACATGTAACATACCAGGTTGGGTAAATTATTGTGGTCCCCTGGATCTATAATATGCCATAGAGATACCCATAACAGTGGAGCCATCTACTCAAAGCTATCTCTCGGCTCATTGAGTCCTAATCAATGGGAAAATATTGAATGTCTCTCTAGCACGACGATGCACATACCACATCTTCACACTTTGGGCACATCTTACAACACAAAATTGGCATAGTACCCAATCAATCTTGTAATACTCCATAATATAACTATGGATCCCAATCATAAAATGCTCAACTAATGCAATCCTTAGCTCAACTAGATCCTCTGGCCATTAGAAGTTCCTATACGGTCTCGAACAATCATCAGAACTGAATCTCATCAAATGATTGATGATAGAAATGGCTATCACCCATATTCCCATGCACATCTTTCACCTAAATGGCCAATACTATGACTAAAGGATCATCGAGAGCTCGATCTCGCAATGCTCCTCAAGGAAAATAATGGCAATATGGTCCCACTCCCATATCTGTAAACATATAGCTGGCCCCATGGTCTTCTGACCATGGTAAGTAATCAGATGTAAATCCCAATATAGGTGGGAAAGAAACACGACCTTAACAATATCTCTCTCCTCTTATCAGGCCGTGAATAACTCTAATCGGGACCATTGGGAATGAAGCACCCATCTTGTCAGAAGCAGGATATTTCTCATAAGAGCCATAAGATACATGGCCATAGGGGATAATCTCAAATCTTTGAAACATGGCTGCATCCACACTAAAATCCCCTCTCATGGTATATCAACCACACCAAATAGATCAATCAAACAATATGTGATTTAGGAAGTTTCCCCATCATACTCTATTAAACGCCCGTGGATTTACACTTCGATTATCCTCCGGACGTCCTCAAGAGTCATGGTCATCTTTCGTATTAGGATCCTGAAGCACTAGTTCTCATTGTGCCACCTCTCTTCCAAATCTGTGAGGAGGTTGTGATCAAGTGTAATCTATGTCATCCAAACCATGTATGCAAGCCTCGTCACATCTAGAGTAATCTCAAGGTAGATCTGCTCATGAAATGAAAAGGTCACCTCAAAGGTAGCTATAGCCTACCATGCCACTCTCAAGTTTGTTAGGTAAGAAACTACATTTTCAAGATCAAGAAACACTCTTATTGCACATTTTCAATCTAAAATCTTGAGACATTTTCCTAATTACATCCTGCATTATTCTAGACTAATTCCTCATTTCTCCTAAATTTACTTAAAACCCCCTTTGACACTCACACGCCACCCAAAGCACATACACACAGTCTCCCCAACACCCACGCATGCTATCCTGTGCATGTGCACACCTTCCCCATTCACGCGCCTGCTTGTGTGCCATATCCCAACCCCAACGCATACGTACTCATCTCCCGACATATGCACCCACACTCATACGTCCTTTCCACATATGTGCCCATGTGCATATGACCTATGTCTACCCTTGCGCTTGGTAGACCTTCACCACGTATGCGACCACATGTATACGTCCCTACTAATGCCCGCGTGCCCCCATAATGACGTATGCATGCCCTAAGGCACGTGCATACATACGCAATTGTGATGCTTTTCAAACATAATAAATGTAATTAAATGCTAATAAATTAAATAATGGATGGGGTAATCATTTAGAGAGCATCTCTTTGCATCCATATGTACTCTTGGAATGCGTATGTTTTCCTCATTTGCGTTTGAACTCACGCCATATATCTCAAGGGGGTCGATCAAATATCATGTTAAAATTGGCAAGGGCTCATGTAAAAAGAATTACTCATGATGATTTACCCCTCAGAGGGGTATATATGGTCATTTTAACCCCTTTTTGATGCATTTTCACCCACCACGATGTTAGATGTGTGATATGGCCGCCACGATCATTCTAACTTCTTCTACCACCCGTTGTGATGATTATTTTTATTAAATAATTATTTTTGACCCATTTCTGCTACGTTGGGGCATTTTTTCTACCTATCACTCTTTTCTTCTCCCTGGGGCATATTGTTTTCTACCAGGTGATCTTCTCTATGACAATTCTTCTAGAAAATTATAAAAATCCTATAAAAAATAAAATCAATAAAACAAATTGGTCAATTTTTTCAAAAAATCAAAAAAAAATTAAAGTTTTTAAAAATTAGTAAAACGATACACAATTGACTAAAGCCTATGTCAAACACATTGTATTCAAATTATATCTTTCTTGAATTTTCTCTTATTTTTTTAACAATGACTCACGGATCATTTAGATCTACCCCTTTAACAAAGATGGCCTACTTGCTCCATTTGTACTATATTGGCACAACAAATTGCACTGGTACTATTTCATGGCGAATGAATGCTTTTTCATTAGACCCCTGCGTCCATCATATTTCCCCTCGCATACATCCTTACTTGGGGCCCCAATTTTAACCCTTGTTGTTACACATGAACATTTGGGAACTCCAGCTCGATAACAAAACATTTATGAAATTATCTTAGACGTTGTTGGTTTAAGTATGTGTATTTTTACTTGTTTCCCTATTAGGTTAGCTTATTTACTTTATCGTATTGCATTGCATTATGTATGTTGCATGAAGTTGGTGTTTTAACAATATACATTTGTTTCGTACTATGGATTTTCATGTCATTTTACACTTCTGTCGTATGCTTACATTTTTAATAAGGACCGATGATGAAGATCACTGTGATATAACTAAAATCAAGTTGTTTACATGGCATTGGATGGATGTTAGCTCAATCCCCCTTCCTCATACTTATTTTCTTCTATATTCCCTTTCTTCTCTTCACACTATTCTTCTCTTTTACTAGTTTCATCTTACCCCCCTTTGTCTTCTATCTATTTCTTTCCTCTTTTTGATCGTTAATCAACCAATTTCATAACCCCATCGACACTCGAGGGGCATCCTTCATTCTATTAATTTTTCTTCTACCCCTTTCAAAAAAATTACTTGTTTATGCTTTTCTACTATCTTTGAAGTGGCATAGCTTATGCCACCCCAAAGAGGGGAAAATGTAGACACCTGTAATTTGATCAAAGCAATTTTATTACTTAAATTACATTAATAACCTTCTTATCTCTTCATCAAGTCAAATAAAGACACTTCATTATCTAACTATACTTCTATTTCACTCAAGATACCCATTTACAATTTTTTTAATTTTAATCCTCTTAATTAAATACTATATGTTGATTAAGCCTCTATCTTGCATTTAACCAATAAACCTTCTTATTGGTTGAATATCGCTTCAAAACATCCAAAATCTATCAAAACCTCCTCCAGATGCTCCCAGAAAGCTTCCTAATCTTAGGATTCTTAATTAATCTTAAAAGATTAATTAACTTCTAATTCTAATCAAAAGTGCATTGACTTGTAAAAAGTGCTTTTTGGACTTACCTTTTGTCCCACATGCACCAAATTCATACCATTCTTGGAATATGAAACCTATAAATAGAACCCTCCTCCTTACCATTTCTTAGAACACTTTTTCTCCCTTAGCATAAACTATAGGCATTTAGGATCTTGAGAATTTCTCCATTGATATTGAGCTAGCATCTTCATAGTGCATCCATTAACTCAAGCTTGAGTAATATGGAGAGAACCAATATGGTCTTGTAGCCATTGTTGGTGAGACTCCATTCTCAAAACCTTGAGATCATACTAACAATCACATTTGATTGCTAAGAATCTTCTTAGGTTCATTTCAAAGTTAGCATTCAAAGAGTAGAGATTGATTTAGGCATGTTAGTTTGATTATTTTCAAAGTTATATGCATGTTAAAGAAGTTAGTCTCCCTAAGCTCTTATCTTGATGGTTCTTGTTAGATTAGTTTAAAGATTTGAAACTCTTAGGTGTTTAGTTTCAAGTCTTATAGATTTTCTAATTTACACATGAAAATAGGTTGTTTTCATCACTTTCCTCAAATTTGGTGCTACTTCCTCCTTGGTATAGAAGTTGTGTTTGTACAAGTTCTTCCTTTTCTAATACTTTCCTTGATTATGTCTCTTCTTAGACTAATTATATTTGTTTCCTTATTCCAAGTTGTGATCTTCTTCACCATCATTTTTTTATGTGGACATCTAGAAGAAAAATGTACTATTTTACTGCAATTAAAACATTTTAAGGGTAACATACCTTTGTATTTTCTAGTTCCTTTCTTTAGATTTCGATAAAATTAGCTTCCTCCTATTCTCGATTCAATGTTGAAGCAGATTTGTGACTCAGAACTAATTTTTTCACCTTATTTATTTATTTTAAGGATCCCTCTCACTTAGCTGATTTATATTTTTCATTCCTCATCTCATATGTTGTAAGAATCCCATGAAGTTCATCCATTGTTAGGGTACTTAAATCCTTAATTTCTTCAAATGTTGATACTTTCACATTAAACATGAAAGGAATATGTCTAAGTATTTTTACACAATAACCTCATCTTTAATTTCTTCTCCAAGACCTCTAATAGTGTTGACAATTTCATCCACACGAAGAAGGTAAGTTGTAATGTTTTCATCATCCTTCATCTTCAAACCCTCAAACTGACTTCTATGTGTTTGGAGATTTTATTTCTTCACTTTATCATCTCCTTCATATATTTTATTGAGTTTATCCCATATTTCCTTGGCTGATACACAGTGCATCACTTTAACAAATTTTGATTCAGACAAACCACCCAAAATTACATTCATAGCCTTTGCATTGCTTTCACTAGCCTTCTTACTAACTTGATTTGTTGGAGGGGTTGTTGGAGCAACATAACCACTAAAAAATTATTGGAAAATATCAAACCCAAGATAAATCAGATAGGAGCACATCCTTATACTCTAAAAATCATAATTAGTTCCATTAAATAATGGATCCCTATTTGAAGAGAATCCTTCTTGACCTACCATGTGTGCTATGAAGATCTACCTTCCAGTAGTCAAACTATTCTGAAGGAACAATCTCTCGATACTAATTATTGAACACACACTAATAATGAGGGGGGTGAATAAATATTATACAAAATTTTACTTATTTAAAAATTATCATCCATAACAATAGCAATCACATAAGATATAATAATTGCACAACCATAGAACACATGATTTATGTGGAAACCCTTTTGAGAGAAAACCACGAGAAAATACTTCTTAGATATAATATCCAAATCCATTCCAAAATATCTCAATATACATTTTTAGGCACAAATCTACTAGAGACATGAATCCCCAATCCGAGCACCAACTCACTTGAGTCACCAATCCCTAATGCTTTGAGCACCAACTAGGACAATTCATAGGCACTCGACCTACCTCACGGAGACACTAATCCCAAAATTGTGAGAAAAAACCCCAACAATACATAAATCCACGTTTTGTAGTTGCTTCTTCAACCTGATGATGGAAATTCAATCATTCTCTTTATACACACAAATCATATCCTTCTTCCAACATGGACATTGGTCCAATTAATGAAATCAAATCACTTTATACTCTTATATTTAATGATGTTAACACTTTCATCTGATTACTCTACTTGAAATTGTTCTCCCTCTCAAAATGCAGCTTCACCCTTTTTCAAATATTCATGATCTACTTTGTTCTTCCTTCAACAAGATAGCATCTTCAAATCTACTTGAGTTTTCTCTTCCTCTTCTTCAGCATGTCACCATTACTTCATACTCATAATTATATTTGATACATAAAGGAACATATTCTTTTTGTGCACATATTTATCACTTACTTCATGACCTTATACTATCTTTTTTCCTATTCTTTATGTAGGCATGGTTGCTTCACTGATTCATTCTTCACATTTTAATTTTTTATCCATAGTTCCAACACCACAATATGATGCTTTCTCCTCTCAATTACACTCAAATGATGAGTCTACAACTCCTTTTATACTGTGAAATTTCTTATCATTGGCATATAAACAAGATGAAGGTCGTCCATAGTTACACAAAGAAGATAAATGCCAAGATACAATAGTAATGCAATAAATTTGTTTCATCATGACAATTGAACATACGGAAAATTTTAGTGCCAAGAATAGAGATAGTTGACCAACAAAAAAATGATCAAAAATTTGTTTCTAAATCCTTGGAAGATCAGTCAAACATGATCATAAAAATTGATTCATAAAACTTGATAATGCATTGGAATGGTCAGCCCAAACTTCTGGTCCTAGACCAAAACAAACCATATACTTTAGAAAAACTCTGAAACATTCAGTTTAGACTCAAATAAAATATAATAGACTTCAAACACACTCTAAAGTAATAAAAATGACTTGAAGGATGTATTACAATAGTTGGCCAAAAATTTATTCCGATACCAAGACAAACCACAAAATTTATAAAAACTATGAAGTAATTGAACATAATTTGTACAAACTTGGAAGCATTCTTAATGAAAATTGAAAGTCATAGTATGAGACTCCAAAGAGGCTGACAACACTATTTCTATACTCTTCTCTATCAGATAAGTCTCGCATCATCCTTTGACATCAATGAATCCAATCAATCTGTTATCTCCTTCAAATTCCTTTAACGTCAATGAAAATGATTCCAACACAAAATTCCAATTAAGCATGTGGTATTTATTTGGATTATTTTCCTATAATATCTCTTAAATTCTTTGAATTAATGAAGCACTATGGAATGGACTATGGTTGTGTAAGCATAATATATATAGATATGTAACCATGCTAGTTTAGTAGATGAGGGTTATAAATACTTCAATGGAATTTCATCTAGAGTTAATCGGTGTGATGGCTATCTTAACGAAAATCTAAAATTTATCATCAAAATACCAATTAAACTATAATGTCCCTTTTATTTATACATTGTTCAGACTATAATTAAGATAGTAGTGCAATTTTTTTATAATTGGTTCAAGATATTATTCTCGACATCATGTGTCTAACTATGTTACATTGATTAAACTAAATTTTGAGGTGTATAATTGTATCGAATTTTATTATATCTATATGCATACATATATGATGAGTGTGTTAGGAGTAAATTTTGATGTGGTGAATATAATGATATTTTAAAACCATCCTGATGTCATAGAGAGGGATTCGAGTATGAGTGGATATCCTAGATTATAAATTTAATATAAAAATGGACCTAGCTAGGAAATTTAGAAATATGAAGACTATGAATAACTTTTACAAGACTAAATGGATTATGGAAATTCGACATCTTGATGTTTTAAGTAGTGATTTTGGAAGTATTTAAATAATTAAATAAATTTTATTGATTTAAAAATATATGTTTGTAGATTCAAACATCCAATAATGTATAGATAATGAAATTATATGTGAATTATAGTCATGTGATTTGGAATGATGTAACTTGATTGATTTTGTGTGAAATTGCATAACTAATTGTTAGGATAAACATATATGATGATTGTGATAAATTCACTTTATGTTTAGGGATTTGGGAATTGATTGTGAAAAATTCATATATTGAATTGTGTGAGAATGGAATGGTGGTTGTGTCATTTTAGTTAGAATTAAACTTTCATGCCATTTCGAGTAGGTATGATCTATGTGTTGAGTGCGGGGATGGTGACTAGGTGTACAAAAACTATACATAGGAAATGAACATACATGGAAAAATGATGGGGGGTGGTAACTCTCACAAGGCTCATTGGCCAACATAAGTCGCACAGATCTTGGAATTAGGTAGGTTTGGGTTATGTGTATGGTGATTATGTGTTGATTTAGATTTTATTTTTGCATTATCATTATGTTACCCATCTTCACGAGACCTTTAAATTAATAATTTTATGTAGTTGATCCATTATTAATATTATTTAAATATAATTGGGTTAATGGCTTGATATTTTTACTTGTTTTGGGTGGGTTTACTTTATTTGGGTTGTTTGGAACTTTCTAATTTTGAAAAATTCGAATTTCACCTTTGATCCAATGTTTGCATGGTGTATGGGATAAATAAAACTTGTCCCACACTCCCAAAACCCTCTCATACACCTACCCATAGGGTAGGTGTACTTTTGGGGAACTTTTTGGTCATGTGGGGACTCAAAATTACCCCATAATGAGCCTTAGAATTCATGCAACCAACTTTATTTTAAAATTTGTGTAAGGCCTTTAATGTTGATTGCAAGTTGATTCAATTAAGTGACTTACAATTTGAGTTGTATTTATTATTAGAATTTTAATTTTTTGACTTATTTTATTTTCAAGTCATTTCCATGTAAGGGAATTTATTTTGGGAGGTTATTTTTGTTAGATTTTGGTCATTGCCCATGTGGATATGTTTAGTTTTGGACCATGTGAGGATGTTGCCACTTGGTACAATCTTGTGAGAGGCTCCATGTGAGCTATTTCCTATTAAAACAAGGTCTTTCTCTTATTTTTGTGGAGGCCTCTTTGTCTTGGGAAGGTGTTGTTCATTTTGGAGTTACTTGAAGGATTTTATTGGCTTGCATTCTTAGAGGAAATTTTGTGGAAAAATGAATATTAGGTATGTTTTACCCTTTATTTCCTATATGTAAAATGTTAATTCTATCCCTTACTCTAATTTCATTATTGTGATCTTGATTACTCACTTGAGTATGCACTATATTTTAATTAATGTTGTGAAGAATATTTCATGGCACCACCATGGGAATGTAAGTGGTGATGTTTTTTTAGGGGAATGTGTCATATCACTTTGGAGGGATAAGTAGTGTTGAAGTGAGAGATGTGTTCTATCTTTTTTTAATACTTGTAAGGAACCAAAGGGAGGAGTAGATAGCCTTAGTGGAAGCATAATTGGTTTTGGTAATGGGAGGTATATAGAGTGGATCCAAGTTACAAATAGCTCTTGCAGAGGAACTAAGGGCTAGCTACCCTCTCTTAGTGGAGCTATAAGTGGTAGTGTGATATTTCCTTCCCCTCTTCAAACCATAGTTGGTTTGATTGTGAGTTTTTCTTTCTTTGGGTGTTTGGCATACCTTATTTTGTACCATAACATTTTTGATTGATGTAAAAATTTTATTGCATAGTTGTGTATGTGACATGGTTGTTATATCCTTCCCAAGACTTAGTAGTTGGATTTTGAGGAATGTGCGATTTAGGAAAATTGTGGTAAAATGGGGACGTAATCATTCCACCACTATATGGTTGGGTAGTAAGTGTCTTCAAATTTATCTATTTTTGTTTTGTTTGGAAGTGACTTGTGTAAGTATGTGAAGATGGAAGAGATTGAAGTGGATTTTGGAAAGGGTTTTGTTATATTTTAACTCATGCGAATCTCATTTTGTTGTTGGGATAGACTGAAAATGAGTAAATGTTTAAGTTGATCAAATTCTCTTCTTGATTGTTTACATTTAAGAGTCATTTGCATAAAGAAATGTGATGAAAATTTGAAAATTTGAAATTATAAATGTATAAGATATTGTGTTGAGAAAGTGTTCTCTTTTGTTTAATAAAATGGAAGTGCTCTAATGATATCATGTTATTATTTTAATAATTTATAAAATGTATAATCTTTTGAATAGAGCAAGTGTGGTCTCCCCCTTAATGGAATGAAAGTAAAACAATATGTTTACCTTGTTGAACGCAAATTTTCTATTTTCAAGTTCATTGCATCATTGGGAAAATAAAATTGTGCTCTTGTTGTTGTGTGTAAAATCTATTGGTGAATATGGTCCTGTTTGAAGTTGTATTGAAAATGGTAAAGGCAGTACCTCCTCTTTATCTCTCCTCCTATCTCGTTAAACAAATAATGTATTGATGTAGTTATGTATGAGTGGAAATATTTATAAACTTTGTGAATATATTTATGTTCTAGTTTGATGCTTATGTAAGAAAAATTTGTTTAAAGACTTGTTTTGGAAAGTAGGAGTGAATGAAAACATCAAAGTTTCATATCTATCTCTCACTTAATATTTTGAAATGCTAGTTACACAAATGAATGTAATTTCATTGAAAGGAAATATAATATTTTTTTGTTACAAATTCATTGTTTGATAATTGATTCTCCTTGTGAAAGTTCATATTTCATATACTCTCTCTTATCTCTACCTCTAAAATGAGTTTATACAAGTTTCATATTGCATTGGACATTTATTTTATATTTAAAATTAATTTCAAAAGAATGATAACCCTTATGGTAATAATTATGGATACCCATTAGGGATTGATTGTATTATGGTGAATGATGAACAAGGTTGGAAAGTAAATTGTGTGAATAAATTTGTGTTAGATGCATATAAATGGTTCAAAATTGTACTAATTTCTTATTAAAAAGTTAATGAATTTTAAAAAATATTTTATACCTCCTAATTTGTACTTTAAACTTGATTACAATTTTTTATTACTAATATTATATATATATATATATATATATATATAATATTTTTCTACATATAAAACATTATATATAATATCTAAATAAATTTATATAATATACCATATATTATTATTTAAATATTAGTACTAACCGTAATTAGGTTTACATATATATATATATATATATATATATATATAATTGTGTTAAAAGAAATAATAATAATAGTTAAAAAACATCCATGTGTGAAAAATAAACATATGTATAATGTTTTAGAATATATAAATTACAAAAAATGGTAATGGGTACCAATGGGGTTGGGGTGGATAGGTTAAGGCAGATACGGTTGTGTCCAGATCCACCCAGGTTCAAACCCCACTAAGCACGATCCCTTTGGGATGGTTTATCGATGGAGGTAGGTGTTGCATGTTGCTTGAGATGGTGGTTACTTTTGGCGGTGGAAGACTTTGTATCATTGACATTGGCATTAGCGGTGGCGGAAAATTACATCACCGGTGTGGGCTCAATGGTCACGGTTTTTGGTTTTGATAGATCAATTGTAATATCTTATCTGAGGACATTAGTACAGTTAAGGGAGGGGACCCAAGAACCCCCCAGTTCTAATATCCGGTCCAAAGCGTTCATTTATAAAAAAAAAAAAGGAAATGGGTGTGGAAGGGTTCATCCCTTCCTCCATCACCTATGTGTTATTTTGGAAAGGGGTTGAGGCACATGGCCATTCACAAGACAAGAACCCAAAGTGGATATTTTAGTGGGAAAACCCCACTCGCACCACCACTTATCCCCTCACATGGTTCACCTACCGGACCTTGCGTTGTGGCCATTCCATGCATAATTTTGGCCATTTTAACACGGCCTCCCCATTTTAAAGGAATATATATTTGTGTGTGTGTGTAGTACTAAAGGACCTCACATTGTTTCCTTTAGTCGGATTTTGAGCCGCTTTCATCCCATGCATAAATTTTCCATTTTAAAATGACTTCCCCATTTTTATAAGGAATGTGTGTGTGTGTGTGTGGGAGGTGGTGAGGTGGATTGGGGGCATATATTTATATATGAAATTAATGATTTTATTTATTATATAGATAATATGTGTGTATAAATAATAAATAAGTGGAAGTAAAATACCCTAATAAAATGGAATGGGTGTATATGTGTGTGTGTGTGTCTCAGTATACACTAATACCTTCTATTTTGTGATGCTTTGTGGGATACTTTCTCCAAGACCTGTAAACAAATAATGAGAATAAAAATGAAAATAAAGAGGAAGAAAGTTAGTTTTACCAAACCATAAGGATGACTTTTAGGGCTTAAAAAACCCTATAGATATAGGGTAGAGAGAGTTTCAATCCAATGGCCTACTTTCAACCCCCAACCTGTCATTGAGTTGACTAGTTAAGATAATTTAAAATAATATTATCTCATAATGATATTACTAGCATACCTATATTATATTAATATATGTAAAATATGTCGAGAGGTATATGCGTTTATACCTCTCGGAATATCTTACATACCATGTTTTGATTTATGTTTATATAAATGGTAAAATATTTTGAGAGGTATAAGCACCTATACACCTCAGTAGATTTTACATATATTAATATAATATAGGTATGCTAGTAGCAACCGTGGGAGTTACATTACACATAAAAGGATATGAAAAATAAAGTTAGGAAAAGAAGGCCAAAATTTAGCTCGTGCATGAAATACCTTGACGAGAACCAATCAAATTAGTGACTTATACTGAATTAATCAAGTTTTTGAACATCTTACTAATGAATTACGTGGGTAGGAATCATTATTATTAATAATATGAGTCTTAATTCATTAGTGAAACCAACAATTCTTTCTATATAATATCAAGAACCCAAGATAGAATTTTACCCCCTATACATTTAATATTTCCTTGAGTCAAAAAGAGTTCCTAATGAATTTGATTATACTACCTTAAGTTATATTATCTACCAATTAAAACCAACAATATCCAAGATAATATATTGAAATTTTCATGGAAAGACAAACATTTAATATTCTTTTCTAATATTATTTTCTAATAGTCATTTAGACTCAAATATCTTACAAGGGACATCATAGAGGGAACCATCTTTCTTAAGAGAATTAGTATGAGTAATAAAAATTCTAGGTCTATAATACACAAAGTTCTTATGGATTTTATTAGTAACCATATTATCATGTTCAAAAAATAAAGCATTATTTCATACAAATAAAAATGTGAAATGTACATCACACAAAATGAAAAAATCATAGAATGAAATGTGTATTACAAAGGGGACATTATTTATATTCCAAAGACTTAAGTATTTCTTCCCGGCTTCCATTTCGTAAGTCATTTAACATTCTTCATCCTTTCATGGTACTCATATGTAAATGGTGGAAATATTCTTACACTTTGCAATGACTTTACTTGAGAGATAGCCACAAATGTTAACCCCATTGTTTCCCTTTGTTCAATATCAATTGTAACCTTGGAAAGAGTCAAACCTTGCGATTTATGTATTGTTAATGCCCATGCCAACCATAATGGTAATTGGTATGTGCGTCCCCTTTGTATTTGTGTAATTGGGATGGTGTGTGGAGTTTTATCTTCAAATGGTATTCCAAAGTACTTATCAAATTCAACCATTACATATGTTGGTGGTTTTAGTGGACCACTCCTAGGTGCGTATATTATGCTTCGAGATATATCCTAGAGCTCCATTTACAAGACCTGCTTCTATCTAAAGATTGGATGTTAACATAACCCTTACATCATTAGAAATTAATAATTCAACATCAAGTTCATCATTTGGACTTGATGTTGGTCTACCGACGATACTTGTTGTAGTTGTAATGCTACGTGCAATAGGTCTCTTCAACGAATGCAAGTTTTTTTGTTGTGGTTATTAATGTCATTCTTTATCATGACAAGGTCAATATTATTATCGAATTTTTCATTGCTAGCTTTGTCTAATGCAGAATTTTTTGTACTCATTAATATCCTCCAATCATCCAGTGTCAGATTCGCATCTCTGAGATTTGTGAGAAGTTTTCAAAAACGTTTTTGGTCTTTGTTTTATCCTTCTTGTCTAAATGCCTTACCCATTGTAACAACTATTTTGAATTCTTCCCATAAGAGATTTGCATGTCTATTACTATTGTATGGTGGTTTTTCTGTAATAGGAGGAAGTTGCTACAAATATCCTACTAAAATCATAGAAACACCACCAAGACTAATTTCTTCTTTTTCAAGAAATTCTTGACGAAGTTGGGAGTCTATGTTTTCTAGAAAAATTTGTCCGATGAAGCTCATTTCATCAATCAATATATATTTTATGTGGTATATCTCTTGTTGGAATGTTGTAAGTCTTGATCCTTCTAATTCTGTAAAATCTGAAATAGGGATTCGAAGTTGTGAATGGATTGTTGAGGCACCAATATTAAATGTTGCAACTCCTATTGGTGCAAGTAATAGAAGAGGAGAACGTTCTAGAAATGATGCATCAAAAAGTGCTTGACGAATCGCACCAATCACATAGGATTTTCTAGTTCTTGTTGTTCCTTGAACTATCATGAGCAATGGCATGTTATTTTGATGTCGATTATAATGTGTCATTATTATATCAAGTGCTTGTTTTTGTTTAGCACCCAAGGTGTCATAATTGAAATTTGGGGCTAATTCATTGTCTATAACCAACCCATTATCTTTCATTATGTAGAAAAATCAAAAGAAAGAGGAAGAAAATTAGTTTTACCAAACCATAAGGATGAGTTTAGAGGGCTTTTAAAAAACCCTATAGATATAGGGTAGAGAGAGTTTCAATCCAATAGCCTACTTTTAAACCTCCCACAAGCTGTCCTTGAGTTGACTAGTTAAGGTAATTTAAAAAATATTTTCTCATAATGATATTATAAGGGGTTTAAATAATGTAATGCTTAGTAAGTGGAATTGGAAGGGGTATTGAGGGCTTAGTAATGTAAGTTTATTATCACTTCTCTTTTGAAATTATAATGATTAAAAATTTTACAATAGGAGAAGTGAAGACTTAATAAATGATGACCTAACCATTTTCCTATAATGAATCTACATAATTTTAATATTTAATGAAATAATGAGAGCTTGATCCAAATGAGATTGGCCATCACCACCAATTGTCACCTTTGTTCAACAAGTAACCTTTGTATCGATCGAGGCAAGATGATGTTACCTCAAATATATAACCTTTTAATTTGATAATTGTTTGAAATTTAATCATCAACAAGGTTATTAGATTCTCCAATTTAATTAATGTTAGCATCACCTAAATGTGTAACGTGAATGCCTTGCAAGTGTGTAAAACCAAGTGATTTCACATGATGACATGATGAAACAAAATTTAATAACATAAACTTGAATATTGGATGTCATTAATTTTACAATTATGATGTGTTAATTTGAGTGTTAATAACAGGTGCTACATAAATGTGTGGGTGTTGTGTGGATGTCTTTTATTGGTGCGTGAAAGAAGGGATTATAATAAATATGACACTTGTTGATGATATAAATATCATCTCTTTTGGTTATTTACAACATTCTTTACCAACATGGATGTGTTTTCTTATCAAGTGTAACATCCACTATCTATGACTTAAAAACAAGGGAAATTTTTTTATATATATAATGTTCTCTGTTCTAAATTCATATAATTCAAAACACACATTCCATTTCCAATCCATCTCATAATAGAAAACCATATGTAGTTGTAATGACTCGGTGAAACACCAATCTCTCATTCCATGACTCGGTATTAAACTGATCTCTCATGTTAACTTGTTCAAGTGTATACTATGTATACTTGGTTCTTTTACCCATTAAGGGTCACTTAAGTGTTTTGTCTAAGAAGCCTATCTAAATATCTATTACCGATATTCATTTGAAATCCCACTACTTAGACTAGGTGACATAAGACAACGCAACTAGTAGCTTGCGATACTTTGGCCAAAGTTTTAAACATGTTTACCATGTTTATATTCCAAGATAGCATACTCGTTGAAAGGAATATGTCTTTCATCACACTTGTACTATTATCTAGATTGGTCTTCCTTGACTACTGTCAACCAAACGTGAGTCAAAGTTTCACACTAAATAAGGGCAGCTTACATGCACTAGTGTGGAAGACTACTTGTGGTGACTAAGGATACATAGACATACTCAATTGAATTTTGTCGATTGGGTGTGTTTAGATACCCTAAGTCAACATGAGTTGACTACTACACTAGTCCATGTTTCTATCTCTGTTTAGAGTGGAATTATGAACTGAATTTCCACTTATGTCAATTGAGTTAATTGAACTAAGTGGGGTGTTGAAGAAAAGTTGACTGCATCCCAGTATCCTCGTAATGAATCTCGTCATTATGAGGGAACTCTACTGCATCCCCTATATTCTAAAAACCTACTAAGTTCCTTCAACTAACTAACACACTTAAGAAATTTAGATTAATAATAATTCAAATTATTATCTTGTATACATTATCGTTAAACAACGCACCTAAAGGTTCACTAAGTATGATTGTTCCAAAGAAGGATTTGAAATGTACTTTTACACCAATTGAAGGTATGCAGATAAAATATGTGTTCATGCATATGAACATTTTAATCTTAACCATTATTTCCATTTATCGATATATCTGAATTTGATAATAAGTAAGATCATTATGTTTTCTTACTATAGTCAATATTGTAAACAATCTTGATTGAAAGCTTATACATTAGACTTAGTGTTATCGAATGTCAAAATCTTCCTATTAATTCATTTAAGCTTCCCCTTTTTCCATTTATTGTTTACATATAAAGAGCATGCAGCCAATCATCTAATATGATTTAAACTTAAAGTCACAACTAGATAACATACATTTTTTTGATTCAATGATAAAAGGAAGTATCCTTTTTCTTTCTTATTAAGGACTATAGTCCTATTAATGAAATCAAAAACATAAGGTGTAGATTCATAAAAGAATGCCACATTCATCTATATAACTATCCTTATTCCCTCTTTTCCCGAAAGAGGATATAACATTCATAATCATCTTAGTTATATCATTTCCCATTTGAGATAAATCGGTATATATATACACACAACTCCTTTACAAGTATTAATCTATACCTTAAAATCCATTAAGCTAAGCTTGTTAATATTTAAGTATATCAATAAAATACATGCATGCATATTAATATTTTAGGAATATTAAGAAAATCTAAGTCATATAAGACTTTAGAATAAATCAGAAATTAACTACCTTCACAAAAATTTACTTATCAAAAGAGAGAGTTCACTTTACTCTCAACTTAATTAATATTCCATAAGTTCATAAGAAACATCTTTCATCATTACAAAACCAAGTTTATTACATCCTCATGATTCTACAATAAGTTCATTTCAAGAGAATTTTCAATACATAAACATCTGAATGAAGAAGATGATTTCATCAATAAAACAAATGCAAATTTTTATAAGTCTTTCTCCTTTCACTTTTCATGAAGTCCATCTACAAAATTGTTAGCATGAGTTAGTTCACAAGAACTAAGCATGATAAGAGCTATAACGTTAAAACAATATGCTTTAATCTAATTGTTTCATAAAAGGAACCCTATTATTTATGAAAAGGTTCCAAGTACACCATAATAAGATTAATAAGAAGGACTTCCCAAAAGGTCACAAAATCAGAAGTAGAGAAGAGACACTAATTCAATTTAAGTATAATTTTCCAAATAAGAAGTTAACAATTCATCATGATCTAATTATATCTATGTCACAACATTAGCAATCATTTCAACATGATAGTAGTCAACTGCAACCAATTAAGAAAGGAATTAATTCAAATCATGATCTATCCAAATTGACTTCAATTTAATTCACCAAGCAAAGTTCCACTATAACACAATCAGATCCCAATCTATCAATTAAAAATGAATTGATCTGAAAACACAATGATTTGATAAGAATAGAATGTCAATCCTATTAAAATCAACTTCATATCAAAATCTAAAAGGTTTGACACAAACACTAATGATCTAGCATGGACAAAAATTGTCCAAACAACTCTGCCATCAAAATTCCTACCTCTAACCAAGAGGATACCATAGCATTGAACAACTCGACAATACAAAATATAAACACTGTATGTTCTAAAGGAGGATTTCTCAAGCCTTCAAAAGTCTAATAAAACATATGAAATAGAGTTCCAGAAGGATCTGCCATATTCCTCATCAGATTTCAAACCTATTTGAACAAAACATAACCATCACAATCATGCATTCCAATAAACAATCAATAATTGGATGCTCCATATCTCCCACGACAAGCTAAGGAGAATGCATTTGGAATGGTTACAAGAAACCAAAATGCATAGCACAGTCCTACCCAGAAGGACTAAGATCCAAGTTTAAGGAATGAAAAATTCCTTACCTAAGGTCAAGGAAGACCTCTCATCATTTGAATTATTTTAAACGATGAAAAATCGAACAAGAAACTTCACTCAGACCATAGAAATATCACAAACATGTGAGTACGAGTCTTAAGGAGATGGTTTGTAGGATCAAAAATTCAAAAAAACATGTAGTCGTTATCAAGGAGACAATGACGAAAAAAATCACAAGAATCACAGAGTTGAACAAGAACTAAAATCAATCATAATACCCCTAACATGACACTCGAAGCTCAACCGCTCTTTGCAGGATAAAAAGGAAATGAACCCAGTTCAAGATCAACACAAACCTGGATCTCTTATAAAATCAACCAAGTTCCAAAAACTTAAGCTGACCCAAGGAGGGTACTAAAACATCGAAATGAAACTTAAGAAGATAGAAACATGAAGCTCATTTCTAACCTAACAACATGCACTTACAGTGTTTAAAAACCACCTTCAAAAATACCCATTCAGGGTTGAGCACGATCCTTTTTAAAACAAAAGATCAAAATATCTTGAATACATCTTAAGTTGAAATGAAGGTTAATAAACCGAAACCAAATCCCAAAATAGGCCTACAAGAACAAGTTGACCATCATATGGATAATACAACCAAAATGGAAAACCTTCAAACCCAACAGAGGTTCCAAAAACATGCATCATTTATTCTATGAACAAAGTCAACCTAACAATTGTTAAACCAACCCTAGTTTTACAACAACGGGTGAGTTCCATATATCAAGAAACTTAAAACCGAATCCTGCAAAAATGCACAAATGCCAAAGGATACAACAAAGTGACATTTTATCAAGTGCAGAATCCCTTGAGAGTTCATACCCAATTTTCCAAATAAGCAACACATTTGTTTTCCAACTCCATTCAAAACCTAAATTCATTAAAATATTCTATTTCACAAAACTATTCTTATCCAAGAAACCATGTCCAAAAGAAACACACACAAGAAGCAAAAGAAACAATCAACCATTCTAGAAAACATTCTCAGAGATGTTTTCATGAAGAGCAACATTATTTTAATGAAAATGTTTAAATAAAAGAAAGATATTTTAATGAGATAGGGCCTATCATGCCTGGTAGTGCTCCTTCCTTCTCTTCCTTGCTTCAATCCTTCCAACAAAGCTTCCACAGAAATATTTCCAACAAAAATGCCAAAGCAATCCACTGAAACTTTTCCCATTTTATTTTTATAGTTTCCATGACCAAATTTTTCCATTATTTCCACCATGCAAGGGCAAATTCAAACATGCAACAGAATCAAACTAAGAGATCAAAAAATGAAAATACCACATGCAGATCCAAGAAGCTCGAAAAATCCGAATGCACAATGAAACCAAATGGTTTATTTTTCCTCCAACCCATTCTATTATTCCCTAGGTGGTTTTCACTCAAGTCGAGGATCATAAATGCCAACAAGACTGACAGAGTCCCCTATAAAAACTCCCACCCAGTCTTATCCTCTATTAGTTACAACTAACAGTTCAAAAACTTCATTCGCCAAAAATAATAGTGTTTCCATCTCGGAAAATTTCTACCTTCCCCAAACCTTGGCCAAGTTTGGTGGTACTTAAAATTAAATGGAACATTTAAAACTAGCGATGCATTTGGAATGGTGCCACCACCATCCAAATCCATTTGCTAACAAATCCAACCCCAATGCCATAGGTTAGGTCGATGTCCAATAGGTTAGGTCCCAATAATAATAGTTTAGAAACCATAGCTTAGGACCTTAGGCATAGTCTCTCATATATCTTAGGATTAATTAGAGTCCAAACTTAGGATAGTTCCCCATTATCTTTTTTAGGATTTAATCAATATAATGAATAAATCAACTTAGCATAAGTTTAGGATAGATCAATAATCAAACACTTAGATTAATTAGGTCCTAATTAATTAATCAAATAACGTTACCTTCCACAGTTCATCAAAATGATGAACAAATCACCTTGAAGGGTGAAATCTAAAAGATGCTATAAGACGCCCCTGTGACCCCAATGCAAGCCTGGGTGCAAAAATCATATATTCGACCGAGTTAATCAAGATGTTCAAAACATCAACAAAACCCAAACATTTTCACCGTAATTTATCCAAGGTTATTAATTCTAGAATTTACAATCATTAGATTTGAAGAACAAGTTCAATATAGAAAACTAGGAAATGAACAATTTAAATTGAATTTATTTCCTTCATCAACATGCTGAGAATACATCAAAAATTTTAACATAAAAAGATATGTATACTTTATTAATAAATTCATAATTTTCATGGTCTGAAGTTATCTAGTTTTAGAAGATATAGCATATCATCTACAACAACATGATTTATCAATTTTAAAGAGTACAATGTCTTCAAAACAAGAATCACCTACCAACATTGTTACTTCATTAACTAAAGTGATCAAAGATAAAAACCTAATAGAGGCATTACATCAAGATACTCTTAGCCTACACTAAAATGGGAGATTTAGAACTACATATGGACACTAATAAAATCATAATGGAAAGTGGGTTTTTGTTGGATGTCGTAGTTACAAATTCTCTAGTATACATGTACAAAAAATTTCAAAGCATAAACAATGTTTAAAAAAATGAAACAAAGAGATTTGGTTGCATGGAATGCTATAATCACATGGTATGCACAATGGATTTTGTAAGGTTACTCCCAAACTCTTCAGTGTAATGTACCACTTTGGAATGTACCCTAACCATGTGTAGACACCAAAATTGGGTCACACTCCCCTTGGTCCTCCTTCGAATAACCAACTTAAACACATTCACCTAACCATGACCCTTATACCCCACATTAATATTAATTTAATTATTTATAATTAAATTAATACCCATCCTCACCCCATTATTAATTTAATTAAATGGATTCCCACCTCACCATAGACCTATTCATAGCATGTTTCCATAAATGAATAAGACTTAGTTCAACCCTAAAAATAAAAGCCTATTATTCCTCTAACCACCTTCCCACTCATAAAAACATAATGGCCATTCTGATCCACGAACAAATAAATGAACTTGACCCAAATGATGGGAGATATGTCATTTTTACTAAACCTAGGGAATCCCACTTTAACCGACACCTATCATCCCGAAACTGACACCAGAAACTAGGAACTATCACCACTACCATTTATTCACTAATAACCTTGTTTGTGGGTTAGCACATTCTGGAATCGAGGAGAAGAGAAGAGAGCTGCATGCAAGTAGAACCATATTCTTTCCATACCTATAGACATCCATATCCATTAATAGGATAGATTGAGAGGTATTACTCTCATGGTAACATTCCGGGAAGCACCGCCATGGTACCAAACACCATTCTTTTGATCAACCATCATCACCATCCAACCATTTGAACCTGCACCATAGTAAGTACACTTTTTACCTACATCATCTATTTCTACTTCAGTCTATTGGGTTCTTCCATTTTTTTATTAGTTTCCATTTACACCCCCATTCCTCTATCATTTGCTTTCCTATAAACTCAACCATTCCTCCATCCATAGCATAAAACCACCTATACCCAACCCCTACATATTTCGAGTGTTCCTAATATCCCTATATATCTCTTTATACCCTCTGTCATCTTTTCTTGATCTCAGCTCAAACCCCATAAACAAATCTTATTGAGTGTTATTAGCCTACCTCTATAGACGCTGATTACCCTTAACCATCATTGGTTCTGCCTAACCATGATCGATCATACCTCAACCGACGCCGGTCTCTATGTCTACCAACACTGTGTAAACTAGTAACCCCCTACCTACCAAAATAACCCAAATAGCTTACCCAACCCTACTAAGACCTTTTTCGTGACCTACATCCTACCCGAACAACCTACAACTTGACTTGAAGACCTTGACCCACATAGTTTTAGTATTTAATTGGGTCGACATTGATAGTGATCTGAGGTACCCAAATCAGAATACTAGCACTAGATTCATTTATGTATGCATTTCAGTTTCTTCATAATTTGTTTTATAAAATAGTGGATGTGAGCCTTTTAGGGAGTATCACACTTGTCGGATCTAGCATACATTAGGAAGTCCGCTGTCATATATTATTTAAATCTTCTTTGGTGGTTTTTTTTTTTTTCGGGTAGTTCCTTCCACCAAAAGGAAGCTCTCACAACAAGATCGGATCGAGAATTCAGAACGCGTGCATCAACCTCCAATCGACCAACACAACAGGTATTCCTCCTCATCTCACAACACTATCTATTTTGTCACATTCCAAAACGTAAAGAAAATGATGAAACATTTTGGCATGACTCGGTGGGACCCATCCAGGGTTCCTTGAATTTTATTCATTCCTAGGTAAAATTGTGTGTTTGTTTCCCTTCAAAATATTACACATTAATTTTTCTTCTCTGGAATCATTCTTCCTCTCTTTATTGTCTAAAAACAATCATGTTTTTGGTGCTTTAAAAGGAACACATTCTTCTTTCTTTTTGCATTGCATTAGTGAAAGAGCATGTTCCTACCTATTCACCATTTACTTCATCGAACGTAATTTGTCAATTTGGGCTTAAAATTAGTTGCATTTCATCCTTGTATGTTGCATTTAGCTCACATTAAAATGAGGGAAACCTATATGCTAGAAGTCATGCCCAGCTGATGGTTGACATAAAGAATCATAGAAAGCACTCTCTTTCTTCTTCTACCAAACTACACAAAATATGAATATACACATTTTCTTAAACGACATATTACCTGGGAACACCTGTCAATGATCACACGATCAGAGGATTGGTAGGTACTCCCAATTGGTTATCTTTGTCTAGTCACCTATCAGAGAGAACCACCCCTTGCCATAACATAACCCAAAACCTCACCTTTTAGATATCCTTCTTCATAGGACGCCTTCCCAACAAAAATTCTATTATGAATTCACATGGTCAGTTCTAAATAACATAAGCTAAACAAACATAAGAAAATCACTCTTACGATCGTGTTTTTCTTAGTTTTTCTTCTTGACTTGTGTTTTGAGGTGTGAGACTATTAATCTACATTATTATTATTCTTTGCACACTCCACCATCATATTTGGAGTATTATGACTTTAACTGAGTGTATTAGGGCCCCATCTTTCATTGTCAGATTCCTGAGTTTGACTCTTCATTTGATTTTAATTCACAAAACCCAATTTTCTTCATTCTCCCTAAAAATCATAGTAATCGGCATTAGTCCATCTTGACCATCATCGGTTCTCATCTGACAATCCTCGGTTAACCATAACCAGTGTCGGCTTCTAGATTTCTTGGTATTTTTCCTGAGAAAATCTTCATTCACCCATTATGTTATGATTTTTGGCCCTCAAGGCACCAACATATTTTCCCCCTATTGATAGTTTCCCCATTACACATTCATCGGTATTGTTTCACCTCCCCGAAATTGGTTTTTTTCTGATGACTAGCATAGCATCGGTCAGAATCGACATCGTTCCCCATTAACCATCATTGGTCACCGACCGACGCGTCGGTTTCTGGTTTGGTTTTCAAAATTCAAACCTTGACCAAATTCACCCTCCCAGCCTCATTTTTCCTCTGTTCTTGTTGTTTTCTATGTCATTTACAGAATACAGTCTTTCCAGGTCAACACTTACACACATGGTGTTAACTCATAGTTAAACTAACGCCCTTATATTCCACGCCAGTCATCAACCACTCCCACTTATTCCTTCACCACCTTTTGTCCTATCACCCATGGATCCAAACCTACCTACCACCATTGCTATAGGTGACGAGGAGTTCACATGACTCCTCGATCAAAATCCCATAGCCTTACAATTCTACCTTTCCCACTCTTCCACTCAAGATTCCTTAGGTCAATTGATATATGGAATTCCTATATCCATCTCTCCTGCCCTTATCCCCACTTCTACATCAACCCCTACTAATTCGGTGTTACCTTCACCTGCTTTACCCCCAGTGGTTTCACAACTAGGTCCCATACCCATTATGACTACCGTGCATCTCGCAACATCAATCACACTGCATACTATCTCGTTGTTCCTTCATTAACCACCGGACCATAACCTCATCCATGCTAATTATCTCACAGATACCAATTACAACACATCTTCTCGTGGTGTCGGTGACCCCTACCCCATTCCAGAATCTTTTCCTCTCCATCCCGCATCTTTTACCTAATTATTACTAGAGTCACTATGACTACCCCAACTACATATACATATTATCAATAACCCCTATCTCGACTATCATTCATTCGGATATATGCCCTCTATGTCAATCCCCTATTCTCAACCTTCCTATTCGGCATCACCATACACTGGAATGCCACCCACATCACATGTTCAACACCAGCCCTCTTACGCCATAGGAGGTGCCCTTCTATCACAACCTACCAATGACCTCATCAAATTAATGATGGAAAGGATGCAAACACTAGAAGCATCGGTTTTCGGCTCACAAAATTCTCTCACCTACGATGAAATATGTAATGAGCCCATTCATCTGTCCATTCCTATTTTCCCATACCCTATACATTGGGAAATGCCAAAATTCAACCGCTTCAATAGTAAAGAAGACCTGCAACAACATTTGCGGTCTTTCAAACATGGGTGTTACCTGATCGCCCATGATGACGCTTTACTCCTACGAACCTTCCCGATGTCCCTCATAGGACCTACATTAGAATGGTACAGTGGGCTACCCATACATTCCATCTACTCATTTAATCAAGTATCCCAAGCCTTCTTAGACCACTTCTCAATCAACATTGTTAAGAAAGTCACCATGACTGATCTTTACTCCACACGACAGTATGATGACGAGTCTATCACTGAATTTGTCACTCATTGGCGCAACCTAATTAACCAACTCACATTTTAATTACCTCAAAATGAGCTCATAGAGTTGTTTACTTGGGATTTTTCTAGACACATTTCACCAACCCTACAAGTGTAGACCTTCCACAACTTTGACAAGGCATTCACCATGGCACGAAAATTGGAGATTCGTGTTATTAAAGAAAATAAAATTCAGCTATGTAACAAGAACACCGTGTTTAAATTGAATGATGCTTCTTCATCTTTAAAACCCCAGAAAAACTATTCGAAACCCAAAGGATCTACTAATGTCGTAGTTCTCAAGGTTAGACCCTCTCACCCATCAAACCAAAGCAAACCTTCTTCTACTCTCTCTCCCATCCAAGCTTTCTAGTTCAGATGAGAACAACGAAAGTATACCCCAATAGGGAAACATTATTATTTTGTTTTGGAAAAACTTATTAAGGCTAGTTCCATTACCCTTCCTCCTATAAAACCACACACCTTTGGTTTTGACCCTGATCACCCCACGCCCACATGGTACAAAGAGCATGAGTTTTGCAACTATCATCGTGTCAAAGGTCATAGCAATCAGAATCGCATAACCTTCAAGATTATCATCCAAGAAATTTTATCCAATGAAGATCTAGTCTTGGATAACCCAAATGCACCCACCAACCAAAACCTACATATCTTCAGGAAACCATTCCCTAATCATGCCCCATCTTCCAACCAAACTGGTGACACTTCAACCAATGAAAACAATATCTAGGAGGTCCATGCTATTTTTGATGACATGCCAATTACTTCCCAATTTCCCCTTGTTCCTTCCATAGATGAAATCCTAACCCAAATTCCCCTACCTTCCCAAGAGCCTATTTCATCTACTCCTCCACCTACAGAGGAACCCTCGTCATTTCCTCCTTCACCCATGAAAGATCCCATAATTAGCACTCTACCTCTGGCCCCTCAAATTACCGAGCAATCGTCAGTAGCACCTCTCCTAATCATGGGGGACACATGTTTAACACCATTGCAAGGAGAGTCCACCTCGTCTGGCCCATCATCTCCTCTACCCATAGAGGATCCTATAGAAACACCATTACCTTTAGATGACCATTCTCCATCGGACCTCCAAGATCCTGTTGATCTGATTTTGGCTCTCTTACCCACAGAGTATGAAGCTAGCCATTTCCCTGTTTCTCAAACACATTTACAGGATTACTACTCGATCCACATCAGCCCCGCTTACAAGTGGTACCATTTTCACGCTTGGCCGATCGCCTAGACTATGTTGATAGAGCCTTACTTTGGGGACGTCTTCTACTTCTTGCTTCAACCCAAATGTAATTGTCACTCACTAACACCTCCACAATCTATCCAAAAGTGTTTCAAGCAACCAAACCAAACACAACCATGGCTATTGAAACACCTTCCATGTCATCACCCATAACCCAACACACACCTATACCCAAACACCTACCCACGCCTATATCATCTCCCATACCTAAACCCATCACTACTTTAGGGTCATGCCGACATCAAACATTACTCACCCACCCATCGATTAGATTTAGCCACATCTTCCTGCACTCAACACTAAACTTATTTCGACCATACGAGGAAGACCCAACTTTCTAGGCCTCATACACCAACCTTTCCTACCACACCATTATCACCTTAACCCCTTCTATCCATCCTAGAACCTCATCCTCGAACCCCGGCCAAGAAATCTTCTTCCACCAATAAACCCAAAATGCAACAACTTGCCTCCTCATCACTACCCTCTAATATACCCAAGCAATCCACAAAACCCCAACCATCACCCATGACCTTCTTACCACCTATACCACCACTACCTTCCATAAATTATTCACTACCCATGACACTCTCATCTCTCCCACTCACACCTTCTACCCAACCTCTACCAACCACCTCCACCGTAACTTGGCTTCCCCCGTGGGTAACCCTTCCTCTTCCACCATCTTCTTCTCTCTACATCCCATACTCCTATGTCACCTTTGCCCAAGAAGGTGGAACCCAAAGATAAGAATCCTCTACCCTCCAATAAGGTAGTCAAACCAACCAAACCTTCCATCTCCAGCTCTTCTGCCCCACCTTTACCCAAACGGATGCCCGTAAGATGTAAGACCACTCCACATACAAAACTAGTAGACCAACCCATTCCCCCTCCCGTAAAACCACCTCCTCCATAATCACCCACACCTGTAACCAAAACTACACTCACCTCCCATTATGATCCGTTAGTGGGGTCCTACGCTAAGATTTTAACCAATATCTTAGAAACTTTTGTCATCACCTTACCACCACTTTGACCTTACGATCCTCTCAAAACCAAACCAAAAGTGTTTGATGAGACCAAGATTTGTGCATATCATCATGTACCAGGACATGATGTTGAAAATTATAAGGTATCAAGGCCACTCTTATCCAACTTTTTCCTCCAGAGCACAATTTCCATGACGATGATCTTCTCGGATGAGTACCCCTTTCCACCTTGGCCAATATCCCCAAATCTTCTTTCATTACCTACTCGGTGACTAGTATCTCCACCCCTACAACTCTTTTATCCACCCCAAAATTGGAAATCAACATGGTAAACATTTCCACATGTGCCTAGAAATATAAAGGAAAGGAAAAGAAAACTAGCCCATCTACCAACCTTGTACCCAACATACCATCGGTACCTTCACCCAAAGTCACCATTTGAGGTCCCACATATCCTATTTCGATGGGTCACACATCACACTATGTTAAAACAATTACATCAATCCTCCCTCAAAATGTCTTTATATGATCTCATCCAAACTTCTGAGTCACATCGTCAAGCCCTCATGGAGATTCTCCAATCTATTGAGGTTTTACCAAATGAACCCACACCCGTAGCCTCCATCATTACCCCCATCACATAGCCTATCTCACTAATTTTTCACCTTCCTCTACACCTCCACCTACTCACCAAGTAGCCACCCTCATCTTTTCGGATGAAGAGATTGCTCTCTTCAAGTCTGAAGACCTTGATCCCACTCTTTTTATATCTGTCTATATCAATAATATACACATACGACGTATTATGATCAATGGTGGTGCTAGTATTAACATCATCTCTTCCCATGCGTATAACCAAATGTGCATACCTTCCAATTACATGCATGGTAACCCAGTTATGTTGTGCTCCTTTAATGACATTGATCTCTACCCTGGGTACCATTGTTCTCCATGTCCGCATAGGTCCCCGCACCGTCCCGAAACTATTCTATGTCCTAAAAGGTCGGGGTTCAAAGATAACGCTTTTCTTGAACGAACTTGGATCCACACCATGGGTTTTTTCCCTTCGACTTTACATTGATGCCTCAAATTTGAACACAAGGGACATAACTACACCATTTCAGCTGACCCATCACCTTTCAAGACCTGTAACATGCTATACCAACCCAATGATGTGCTTGTACTAGTCAATGAATCTTCCATTATCGCCGCTTCACCTCTACCCACAATCTCCTCCACAAAGACCGCCACCGCCCATCCCACATCTATCCCTACTATTCCTACTGCCTCCATAGCCTCTACAGCTAACTCACCTATTGCCTAATCATCTAGTGATTTTTTTATCCCCACTACCCACATATCAACCACCGATCCCTTAGAAGGTTTATCTCAATGCCTCACTCTGGGGAGTACCTCATATACAATATCGACACGTTCCTCACCCCACAAGAGTATGGACACTGCATCAGCACCCTAGTTATGACTACCACGTAGGCAAGGTTTTACTTATGGTCCTCCCCACCTTCGCACTAATCTAACTTATGGGGGACTTGATATCTCCACTTATTCACCTGAACCTCCATCTCAAACACAACCATTTTCATCTAACCTACATTCCCTTAATAACCATCACTTCATTCACACTTTCCTCCATCAAGTGCCCATGGAAAGGAATTGGATTCATTTTTATGAACAAGGCCACCATATTGTCATTTCCTGCACCACTCATAAACACAATGACTGTAGTTGCATTGGCTTTGACGCACCACCTCCTAAGAAGGATCACATCGACCTCATTAAGGAAGAAAAACCTTCCCCACCTCATTCACCCACATCACCATCTTCCCCCACGGAGTCCATAGATCTCAAATCTATTCCTCCTAATGTTTTTTTCTGTAAACACAATTTCTCTGGGACCTCTGACCTATCAACATGATGGTGAGGCTCCCTCTTCTCTCTCATTCATGTATCCTGACATGATCAATGAGGATACACCATCTATTAATGTCATTCTATTTCAATATGATGATTCCATCCTCGCCTACCTAGGTGCGGAAGATTATTATATTCACCAGTTGTTAACTTCTGAGACACAAACCACATTGAATGAATCAACCATTGAAATCAACGTTAACACTCAGGACGACCCACACATTCTAAAGATAGGAAAATCTTTAGATGCTATTAAGGAAGATTTTACCTCTTTCCTTTAGGACCATAAAAACATTTTTGCCTGGTCCTATGCCGATATTCCCAGTATCGACCCAAAAATCATGGTCCACAATATCATAACCATTCCTGATGCCAAACCCATCAAACAAAAGCTGCGGAAAAATTCATCCTTGCATTGCTCTTCTGGTCAAAGAAGAGCTTCAGCGCCTTCTCTCAGTTTCTTTCATCCTACCCATTGACTATCCCCAGTGGATTTCTAACATCATTCCTATCACAAAGGCAACAGGGGGACTCTACATTTGCACAAACTTATATGACCTCAACCTAGCTTGTCCCAAAGACAATTTTCCTCTACCATTAATTGACTAACTAGTTGATCTCACCACCGGACATGAAATGCTATCACTCATGGACAGTTTCTTGGGTTACAATAAAATATTACTCACCTGAAGATCAACACAAGACTTACTTCATCACCCCTTGGGGGACTTTCTACTATTAATTCATGCCTTTTGGCCTTAAAAATGCCGGCGCTACATACCAATGAGCCATGACTTACATCTTCCATGACATCATGCATCACATATTGGAAGATTACATAGATGATATTCTTGCCAAATCCAAACATCGAGCTAAACACCTGACTATCCTTAAGGTCATATTTGACCGCCTCATCAAGTATTGTGTTCGTCTTCAACCAAAGAAATGCATCTTTGCGGTACTTTCAGGAAAACTCCTTAGTTTCATCGTTTCTTTGCGTGGCATAGAAGTTGATCCTGCTAAGGTAAAGGCTATTCTAGAAATGCCTCCACCCACTAATCTTTGTCAACTTCAAAGCCTACAAGGTAAGTTGTAATCCATTTGTCATTTTATCTCATAGCTTTCCGACCACTGTCAACCATTTCATCATCTTCTCAAGAAAGACGTTTCATTCAAATGGGATGATGAATGCCATAAAGCCTTCAAATCCTTAAAACAATACCTTCTTCAACCACTAGTGCTCATTCTCGCCTAAATATGACCAAACCTTTTACCTACATATTTCTACTACCGACCATTATTTAGGTGCCATGCTCGCTCATCACAACGAGAAGAACAGAGAGTAAGTGGTTTATTACATAAGTCGTACCTTCCGGACTATGAAACTAGATATACCCATACCAAAAAAATCTTCCTAGCCTTATTTTTTGCCACCACCAAACTCGCCATTACCTACTTAACCAAAAATCCTTCATCATTACTAACATTGACCCCTTACACTACATGTACGCCAAACCCTATCAACATCAACGTGCTGCACGTTAGCTTATGCTTCTTGCTGACCTCGACCTCGAATTTTTTCATCAAAATTCCATCAAGGGACAAGATATTGTTGACCAACTAGCAGATGCACCTCTTTCTGGGAATCAACCCTTTAACTTTGATTTCCCGATTTAATCCATATCTAACCTCTCCTTAGATGAACCCACTTATCAAATGACACTCTTCTTCGATGGCTCCAAATTTCAGCATGAAGGTGGGGCTAGTGTCATCCTCATTCCTCTTGATGGTGAACCTATGCCTTTTTATTTCAAACTTGATTTTGATTGTACAAACAATATTTCTAAATATGAAGCACTCGTACTAGGTCTCTAGGCTATTTATGCCTTAGATGTTAAGTCCATCAATATCTTTGGTGATTCCCAGCCAGTCGTAAACCAAGTCAATGGTATATACACGTGTTATAATGAGATATTTCAAAAGTATAAACATCACGTAGATATTTTTATGACCACCTTTAATCGTTACAAACTTCAAACCACCCCACATTATACCAACAAGTTTGTGGACACAATGGCATGCTTTGCTTCTCAGATACCCACTTTTCCCACTGACTCTAAAATCTTTGTCACAATACAAAGTCTACAATCACCCTCTTATTTACCTCATGAAGTCTACTCCGTCGGAACCATTACACCTGACCCACATGACCTTTGGTATAAGTAATTTGTAGGCTATCTTTCTCTTTCCATTCTGCCTGTTGATATCACTTGTAATGGAAAATGGGCCTTTCTTAAAAGTGTCTCTTGTTATATCATCATGGGTGCTCTCCTTTATAAGCGTGGATTTGACGGTATTCTCTTACGATGCGTTATAAGTTCTAAAATTCCCTACACCATTAAGGAAGTCCACAATGTAATTTGTGGAGGTCACTTTAGTTTTTAGTTGTTTCCAAATTCATTCTTTTCCTTGGCTATTATTGGCCAACCCTAAACCATGATTGTTGTGATTATTTCAAACGATGTGTGAAATTCCAGCAAGCATCCTAAGCTTCATCACACACCCTAGTCATGCCTTATAGGTCACACGATATCTTTGGCCTTTCTCTTAATGGGGCTTAGATATTGTCGGTGAGATCAATCCCCATCTTCACAATGCCACCAATGGATCATACCCACTATTATATATTACACTAAATGGGTAGAAGACATCCCCCTCATTTCAACAAAAGAAGAGAAAATATGTGAATTCATCAACCATCACATCATTTTTCACTTTGGTGTTCCTCACCACCTCATCACTAATAATGGAAAGAAATTCAAAAACAAAACCCTACGTAAGCTATGCGACGATTTTGGCATCCAAATCAGTTTCTCATCACCTTATTACCTACAAACCAATGGCCAAGCCAAATCGACCAATAAAACCTTAAACAAAATTCTTATGAAAGTAGTCAACAATACTAGGAAGGAGTGACATACGCACATTTGTTTCACCTTGTGGGCTTATCGCACTAGTATTCACACTTCAACTGCTTCCACACATTTTTCTCTGGTCTACGGTGTCGAGGCTATCTTACCTCTTGAAGTCTAGATTCCATCTCTCCACATCTCACTACAAGACATGCTCAACGACGATGAATTTTGCAAAGATTGTTTGGTACAACTTGATCTATTAGATGAATGCCATCTCAATGCTCTTGACCATCTCCAAATCTACCAAAACTTATCAAATGTGCCTACGAAAAACATGTTCACCAATGAACCTTTCAGGTCGGTGACCTCGTCCCTGAAAGAAAATCAACATGTAACCAAAGAGGAGAAAAGTAAACAGGAAAAATTGCTCCTAATTGGCTTGGACCCTACATCGTTACCCACACCTATGGATCAGGTACTTATCATTTGTCTTCACTCGAAGGTAAACCCAAACTCGAGCCTCTCAATGCCTTCGCATCTTTAACCATTTTATTGTTGACACCAAGTCCTATATCACTTTCTCGTCAGTTGATCGATCGTCCCGAGCATCTTGTTCACCTTCCATATTACCCAATTTTGAGGATCCATAACTAAACAAGAATCATGTGATTAACCATCACCTTTCATCCTTATCTTCAATATGAGTATCACGACTCTACTAATAGCATGATTCTCATGGATACTTTTCATCGTCTTCATGATGGAACCCCATGGTCATTCATCACTCAAAACCACCTCTTTCATAATTAACCTATGTGTGTTATGGTCTTGTCTTCTAAACAAGGACCTAATCTTCCTATATAGTCTTTTCCATGACTTAAACATCCAAAAAAAAAGGGATGCAACTCCTTGAGTCAAACTTCCAACAAAAGATGACTCCCTCAAAAAGGGACATCTCTTCACTCTATTTCCACCACTAAAAATAGACTGCTCCCTTGAAGGACAGCTATATAAAGTCATTGCAAAAATACAATAAAAATATCCAAAAGCTTCCCACATCGATCAACTTCGTGAAGACCTCAAGGAGATAATATACTCATCCCATATAGACTTCCCACATCGATCAGTCTATTAAAAATAAACAAAATGAAGAAAAAAATGAAATTTTCATCATAGACTTGCCTACCGTTGATCTTGGGTGTCTTTCTGAAAAAAACATGTTGTCGTACACTAAGTTACGCTAAACTACCCACTCTCACCTCATTGCCTTTTCATCCTAATTTCCTCTCTACTCAAGGGACTTGCCGCAACTGTGACATTTCATGATTATGTGACTTTCTTCACCCTTAGAATGGTCCATTATGCAATGCCTTTAGGGTCTTACATTCATAATCCCATCTTGGGTATGGTAGACTCATTAGGGTTCTTATCAATTAAGTGGCTCTGTTGCCACTTCTTACCATTCTCCTTCCTCATTACTTATTGATTATCTTATATAGAACCAGATCATCGACACCTATATTTAAAACAAATCAACCATGCTTATGACCTAAACTCAACCATGCCTATGACCTAAACCCAACCATGCCTATGACCTACATTCACCCATGCCTCACACCTACTAACCTATTCCTATACTTCATCATATTATTCCCTAGCTTATGGGAGAACTACATCGTCTTAAGGTCCCTTTTTCACCAAGACTATGTAGGCAGCACTCCAAGGGCATGGGGCCCTTGGAGGTTAGCTCAACCACTCTTTACCCTAACCAATTCCCCCTTTCACTTTCCTATTCATATTCTACCTTAGTTAGTTTCCATTTTATATTAATAACTGGAAATTAAACCAAACAAGCATCAATTAATACACATTTTTACCACATCATCAAATCATGCATTTATCACATTCACATTTCCACTATAGAAAATATTGGGAAACTTAAACCATAACATGCATATACATCACCATTTATCTCCCATGTTACCAATAACTTGAAAACTAAATAAAAATTAAATACAAGACTCAATCACACCTAAACCAACCTAACTCAATCATGCCTATGACTGACTCCATAATGCCTTAGACTGACTCCATTATGCCTATGACCCTGACTATATCATGCCTATGACCTAACTCCATCATGCATATGACTGAATCTATCATGCCTATGACCTGACTCCATCATGTATATGACCCGACTCAATCATGCCTAAATTGACCTTGACTCCATCATGCCTAATTCACCTAGTTTTCATCACATACAAAAATAAAAATTGAAATAAAAACAAGTACACCATCCATGATATCAATATCATCATCTTTAAATCTGAATTTTTGTGTATACATGCATATGTACCTAGATACAAATAAATACAGACATCTCAAATCACTCAGATACATCCTCACTATCTTTGACACGTAGGCCGGTATATGATCAAAAATCTCAAAAACTCTCATATACATCCTCGCCATCTTCAGTAAGCAGGACGGTGTATATATAAATATAAATCAATAAAATGTCCATATCCAGGTGACTAATCATCACCTCATCTGATATCCTCTAAGCTAGTCTTTCCTACCCCTCCTCTCGCTTCGTGTAGAAGCATCCTCGCAAGCATCTCACCACCCACTATGTGCCTCGGTCTACCCTCGATGGTACCTCAACTAGAGCTGGCCTCCATGCACTAGTAACCTCATCCCGACCCTCGTTTTGGGGCTTGCGGCCTCATGTACTCTCTATAATGTGAGTGTGGGACTTGGTCCTCTCACTCAAAGCTTGTTGTGCTCTATACTCAACATAAGATGGGATATCTATCCCTGCAGCCATCAAGTGATCCTGATAATATCGTGCCTCACCTAGGGCATCCCTGAACCTAGCCATGGGTACTATTTGTGGTGGTGTCATCGACCTATGACCCTATACCTATACCGAGGGACCCCTGTCCCACCCTTTTCGTAAAATGGGAGCCTCTCCTTGAGCTCGTGTGGGTATCATGTAGGTACCTATCCCTCTACTCCCTCGAACCTATGTAGGTGCCTGCGCAGTGTACTGTCCTTGTGCTACCTAGTCATGTAGGGGTTCTACCTATGCCTACAACATGGTAACTTGTGCCTCTGACCCTATTAGTTTTCCTTGCACTATCCCCAACTATGTGACAAGAGTCGCCATCTACCCATGTACGACATCTCTCTCGAATCAGGCTGTCTTTGGTGGCAAGCCAAAGTTGTTTCTAACCTCGGCGGTTCTTCTCACAATGCTGTGCTACCCACCACTATTGGTACCTATCAATAACTCTAGCATCATCAATCCTCTCATCTACCACCTACTCCTCCTACCCCGTAGCACCGCCGATATGGTAGAGGCATAGGTCTCTCCACATCATCCCTCTTGTCATGTGAAAATGGTGGAGGTACATCCTGCAGCAATCCCAACTATCGCCTAACCCTGTCAATGGGGATCATCTCATGCTCGCTAGCACAACGCCCCTCTATCCATCTCACCAGTTGTAATCCATCCAGATCCATGGCCATCTACCTATATGAAGGGAAGCCAACATATGGCCTCCAAATGATGTCCACACCGGACAATCCCTCTAGTAAACACCTATAATATGCTACATCATGTGTAGCCCTAACATCTCGATGCTCTCTAACCATAGGTACTGTATGTCGGAAAAGTGACAAAGCGAGCGTGAGAATCAATAAGTAACTCTTCCGCGTACTCCGACCTCCCGAGGTTGTGCGAGACAACCGGTGGGGATGGAATATGCGAGACAAACTAGTTAGGTAGTCTAATGTCTTCGACACGCACTAGTGGAATTTGCGAATCTAAGGCAAAAAGGCCCTTCTAACTTGGACTGGTGTGATAAATCAATAGCGAGGATGACTGTCAAGGCTCCAATCAATATCGAGCTCGGCGTGATTCGATCTATGGGTTGTGGAATACATGGAAAATGACTCGGGATTGTTTCGTGTATATCTCCGATAAGGTCATATAGTGGATGATGAATATAATTGGCTCTACGGACAATTTTCTCGGCCTAGTCGAGAATTCCCTAGCTTCGCTTAGCCACTATATCTAGTAAGGACGGTTGTTTGATGATGATAGGTGGAAGTGGAGTGGACTGAAATACTAGTGTGCGTAGGGCGGTGTCTATATCTAATCGACTTGTGGATTCGTTGGGTCATGGGATCGTGGGTCACAACCGTAGACTCTTGGTTGTTGTGGTCTGTTATGGTCATACGCGAGATCAAGTTCTAATCCCTAGTATCCAGTAATTGTATGCTTTCTCATCTTCTATGTTTAGAACCAATAGTTGTGCGATCTTCTCAGAATACCTTACAGGCGTTCTCGCAACCTGGATTCTTAAGCTGGTATCTATATCTACGAGGGTGTCTCCGGCATTCCTTTGTGGAACTAGAGGATCACACCTGAATGTTTGTTCTCTTTCGAGCCCCTCTACAGTCATGTGGATGTTTTCTAGAGTAATCTATAGTTTGGCTGACTTGACCAAAATGCATGTGCTTGGTCATCTTCTATGTTTAATCCTCTTAAGCGTGGGTGATCGATTGTAAATGTGGTTTCTCGGAATACTTGTATCCCGAGATTTTGGTCTATGTCAACTATTACCGTGACAAGGTTTGGTTGAGGCACGATTGGCTCAAATATATATTCCCTGGGCTCTTGAGGTCCCATAATTGTCATACGAAACAAAATGCAAATCTAACTGTAATGAAACAAATTCTAACTACGTGAAATAAATCTAACATATATATCTTTTATTCTTCTAAGAAATATTCTAACAATTTTAAGGAAAGCAAACTATTTTAAGCGTATCTAGAAATAATAGCTAAACAATAATTTAAAACAGACAAGATAACCGAGTGTGGTTATTTGCCTGTGCAATTTGTAGAATTATTCTAAATAAAACAGTTTGTCTAATCTACCGGCAAGATTCTCGATCCTACCTCAGAAGTGAGGAGTGAATCATAGTTTCTCAGAAACTATCAATCCCCACAGCTTCCCTGGCAATGTCGAGAATAGAATGAAATGAAATAAAGTGATTAACTACTCTATTTGATATGAATCTGACTAGAACTTTGAAATTTAAAACCTGGACTCATCGAACAGTGGCGAATCCGATGGTGTATGTGATCTCGTCCCCTCAGTATGATCTTCTCGTTCTTTCGTGTTCACTTGGATCCAGAAAAGCGTGTAATGCTAGCACCGATAGGAGTAGATTTTGGGACAAGGACAGCTCAGAATACAGACCGAGAATGCGAGTAGGAGAGGGATAGCACAAGAGTACAGAGCTTGGCTTATGCGATTCCTAGCGGGATTTTACTGTGAGTCATGCAACATGAAGCGACCGGAACTGTAACTTTAATGGCTTCCCAAGCTATTCTATTTCAAAATAAAGACACTGCTTGCACAAGTTGGATATGTGGCTTACCAACAGCTGGATAAAGCTAACCAGGTATATAATGAATTGAACTAAGAATTCTAAGACACGATGAAGATAAATCTACAGCAAAGAGGAATCAGAGGCAAGCTTCTAACTGGATTGGATGGAACAATAGCACTGCCTGCACAAGATGGGTCTGTGGCTTACCAACAGCTGAACAATACTAACCAAGTATGAAATGAACTATGCTATCAATCCTAAGCAAGCTGACAGACCAAACCACTGAAAATCAGAAGACTCTAACAAAAAATGGTGGCCAAAAGCTCTAGCTCAAACTCTTCACCAAATTCTTCTACATTCTACCCATTTGCATGTACACAAACCATGCATTTATAGGAATTCCAACTCTCAAAAACCAAAACCAAATTGAACTCCTAAACAATAAACAAAGAAAAAACACCGTTCCAGGGGACCAAAAACATTAATGCATGCTCAAGTGGGCAAGGAAAAGCTGGTGAGTCGTGATATTTCACGCGGGTCGCGTCAAAAGAGTGTTCGGAAAATGCGCATGGGACCACCGCCCGAGCGGGCGGCGGAGCAGAGACCGCCGCCTGTTCAGTGGCAGCGGTTTCGTCATTGAAGGTCAAGAGGCCAAGGAAAGAGGGAAAAAGGGGAAAACAAAGGGTGCGGGGCTAAGTGGGGCATGCGGGATGTTAACGCATACTCCGAGGGCTTTTCGGATCCCGAACACCTTGCGAGGAGACCTGTATCATCATCGGGGCACTTGTTACACTGTTCCGGTAGTACAGTACCTTACAATTTTGGGTACGTATAGTACCCATCACCTATAGCTAACCCAAATAAAACCTAACTCGAATGCATCAAGTTGGGTCATGTTCACTTTGGACACACACACATGATGTGCTCATATTCCCAATAGTGTATTAGGAAGGTGCAACATAGGCTGAACCACCGCAATCACCCATAGGCCCATAACTCTCTATATAGCTACACCAAGAAGGTTGGTGCCCATGTAAACCAGGTCCTGTCCTCCATCATATCATGTAAAACCCCCATCAATGATAGTGGGAATATCCCACCCTTTGCATCTGGTAGTGAAAAACAACACATTGCCTCCATCATCAGAACTACTAGCCTCCTCTCATCTGGATGGACTCGGTACATATCTCCATAACTCGTGTTGGTGCTATGGAACCTCAACTTTGCCATCCCCTCACCAAACACTGTCAAGCATCATCTCCTCATATGCCTCTAAAGAAATCAAATACACATGTGTCCCTACTATCGAAGCTGCAGGATCCTATACACATCCTCCAAGGTGACAGTCATCTCACTGTTGGCAAAAAAATATGTTAGTCACCGAATCCCATCTGTTGATGAGGGTGACCATCAAACTTGCCTCTCAAACTATGTGTCGGTAATGTCTCACCCTAATAAGGCCTACCTCGACCACATGCGACCACTCCTCACCATTGTTGCACTCCCTCACACTACTACTAATAGGGGTGGTACCCTATCATGCATCCGTAATTGGTCCCTCACCTACATCCAACAAACCATCACATTATTAAAACTTGACCATACCCGCATTCACCCTTGACCCCCACCTATAACTATTACCCTTCCTATTTTTATTCAACAATACCTACCTATCTCACCCAACCACCCTTTACTCATCTCCTGGCTCATTTTTCTCTCAATGCCGATGACATTGGTTGTTCTTCACCGACACCAATCTCCCAAAATCGGCATCAATCACCACATTTGTGACCAATGCTTGGCTAACTCCCACCAACTTCAACCAACCCTTAAACCACGTCGGTCACTTTCGTGGTGATAATCCATGAAACCCTGCCCTATTTCCCTAAAAATTACCATTCTACCTTACCTACCCACCCATTCCTACCCCAATCTCACCCAAATTCATCCCCACCCCTCTTTAACCTACATACAACTTCCTACCCTTCCTATTTCACCCATTTTCTTCCAAATTTAAATTTAATTTCCCCCAACCCACTTCTACCCAAACCCACTTTTTACCAACAAATTCACCTAACCAATAAAGAATGAGATCAAATCTTACCTCATCGCGATGTTGTTTCTATGGGGACACATCGCTGCGTCGGTGGTCCACCCAAACCCTCTCCCACCTCTACCATGCCAAAATCTACCTCGAATATCTCCACCAATCAAATCACCCCGATCTCATGGACCCATCTACCTAGCTCCTCTCACCAATTAGATCTCTCCACCTTAGTCGGGTATAGTCCTCATATTATCCCTCTCAAAATCACTAAAGTCAAATGGATCTGTCATTTTCTCCAATGGTACAATACAATAATGATTCTGAAAAATACGTCATTTTTTTATAAACCCAACCTAACTCGACAGACTCTTGGTCCTATTTTTTCCCTAGCCAATCGACGTTGGTCACCCTCTAACTGACATCGGTCCACCCTGCTAACTATTTGGTCTTGCTAAGCTACCTTTTTCCTACCACCATTCATGCCAACGCACCTTTTTATCATCCCGGACACCCATTGAACCATACCTACAAACCCAACCTACCCCTACATTTCCTTTGTTGTGTCTTAGGAGTTTTTATTTTACCTATACCTTGGCCTTACCCATGTCGTTACCTATATACCTTGACCTGAACCACTTTTTGTGACCTTTGACCCTCATTGATTGCTATACTTTACAACACGATTACCCATGTTGTTCAACCTACCAAAATTACCTTGGCCTTACCCTTTCCGTTACCTATATACCTTAACCTGAACCACTTTTTGTGACCTTTGACCCTCTATGCTTGTTGTACCTTATGACGTGGTTACCTATGTTGTTTTTCCTACCGACCTTACCTTGCCTATTGTTGTGTTGTTTATCTTGACCTAACCTTTGGTGTACCGGAACATACCTAAACGTTCTTACACCTAACCTTTGTTGTGTTTCCACACCATATCCTATACCTTGGATACAGAATCACTTCAACCCTATTTGGATAGACCTATCGACCTTAGACGACATAGAGTTTGAAAGCTTCTCAACCTAGTACCATGTCATAGTTTCCAATGTGTGCATGTGTTCAACTACCACTACCTTCGACCCTAGCCCATTTCCTTGTTTACTTGATTTGACCTTTTACCTTTATGCAATATACCCAATGATCTTAATTTTCCCACCTCCTCATTTTATCAAACCACTCACCACTTCTATCTCTCACCTCATTGGTTCTTAGTTTGAGGGGGGTTACCTTCACCCATGCTTGGGGAAATACCACCCTCACACTTGATACAACCATCACCCATGCTTGGGGAAACACCACCCTCACTTACACTCGATACAACCATCACTCATTCTTGGGGCAACACCACCCTCACTTACACTTGATATAACCATTAATTGTTATTGTCAAGCATCACTTACTAGTACAAGCTACACAATAAAAAGGGAAAAATGTAGACACCAAAATTGGGTCACACTCCCCTTGGTCCCCTTTCGAATAACCAACTTAAACACATTCACCTAACCATGACCCTTATACCCCACATTAATATTAATTTAATTATTTATAATTAAATTAATACCCATCCTCACCCCATTATTAATTTAATTACTTTAATTAAATGGATGCCCACCTCACCTAGACACCTCACCATAGACCTATTCATAGCATGTTTCCATAAATGAATAAGACTTAGTTCAACCCTAAAAATCAAAGCCTATTATTCCTCTAACTACCTTCCCACTCATAAAAACATAATGCCCATTCGATCTACGTATAAATAAATGAACCTGACCCAAATGATGGGAGATCTACCATTTTTACTAAACCTAGGGAATCCTACCTTAACCGACGCCTATCATCCTGAAACTGGCACTAGGAAACCAAGAACTATCACCGGTTACCATTTATTCACTTTGGTAACCTTGTTTGTGGGTTGGCACATTCTAGAATCGAGCAGAAGAGAAGAGAGCTACATACAAGTAGAACCAGAGTCTTTCATGTTTTATGATGTGTTTCATGTTTCGGTTCTTAAGAGATATATTGCAGATCCTTCTAATGTGTTGGATTGGACATCATTGTAGGTACAGGATCAGGGGAAGGTGATGGTGGAGCCCGTTCACATCCTAGATCGCAGGACCCTGAGCCTTCGAGGCGAGAGAGGTTGATCATGTTTGGGTAAAGTGGGATGGATATGACAAGAATGCAGCTACATGGGAGGACGATACTTCATTACAAGTGTGGTTTTTTCATTTGTTCGGGGACTTCAAGGAGGAAGTCGAGTCTAAGGAAGGGGATGTAGTGCCCACTTCCTTTTGACACTTTTTGATGCTTATTTGATACTGTTGATTTCGTTATAGACATTATTATGTTTTGATTTATTATGTTGTTAGACATTGGATTATGGATTACTTGTGGATTTTGATTTGATTACAATGCATGATGATCAATAGGGACACCTTATATGAAGATGATGATATATTATTTGACATGGATGTTTTATGGATATTGCTTAGACATGTGATTTTGGATATTATGAATAGATCTAGAAAATGGATATTTTATGATACTGATATAGTTATGGATTAAAAATACAAATGATGTAGTTGTTACTTTGATATTGTTGTGATTCATTATATAGTTGATTTAGTGATTCTATTTGTATCATATTGGATGTTATGATATGGCCACGAGGCTGAAGGAGGTATTTTTATTTTGTAGGTTAAAAATATCACAACAAAACATCGGGGATCAGAGACCAACCAAAATAGAATTCTAGGTGAATTCGACAAGGTCACCATGGCAACTTGTTTTATTGTGTTGTGTGTTGTTTTGTTAGAGATTCCCATGGGGGAATCATCTTTATATGTGACCATGGGTTGTGTATTTTTGTTGATATGGTTAATGTTTATTTATTGTTGTATGTATTTTATTTGTAATGTGTTCTCTTCTTTTAATTAATTAATTTTGATAGATTAATGTGAGGAGATCATATGTTTAAAATGTAAACAAATTAAATTGGGATATGGAAAGTAATTATTAGAGTTGTTGGATGTTTGTAATTAATTTGTAAGGGATGTGTAAGATGTGTAAGAGATTGTGTAAGTCAGATTTTGGAGTAAGAAATACTCCACCTCCATGATAAATTCGAATTTGTCCTTGGGAGTTGTTTATGGAGGCTTGTGGGACAAGTAAAACATGTTTCATGCCTCAAAGTATAATATACCAACCATACTTATGGATGGAGATGTGATTTGTCTTGTTTAATGCATTTTATTCATCTTGTGCATGTTTTTAATTGCACTTTCTTACATTTCATTTAAAATTGTTGTCCCTTGAGGCGTGGGCTCTTTTGAGTGTGCAAGTAGCTTGTCATTTTCACCCACCTCTTTATTGATCCTTGGAGTTTGGAGATTGTCTTTTGTGTTTGATTGTGATAAGGTATGATGTGGCATCCTACATGGATCCACATCATCCTCTTCTTTCCCCCTTCTATATATTTCAAACTCTCTTGTTGTTTTGGGTTGTTGAACCTTTTTGCATTCTTCCTCGGGGGTGCATTTTCTTGTTCGAGGTCTTGTTTTTGGAGGAAGTTTTGAAAAAGCTTTGCATGCTTGTGAGTTGCTGTTTTGGACTGTATTTTCTTGGCCTTTGAAGCTTGCTATTAGGAGAAAATGTCACCACGGAGAGGTAGGAATTCACTCTCTCTTTTATTGTTGTTATTTTCTTGTGGTGTTATGAGTATGGAAAATGCATGTTTTGTTTTATTTTTTGGCTAGTTGGGTAGATGCCTTAGGGAAGGTGTAAAGAAGGCTAGGGTGAATTTTTTTATTTGGGGAATCCATGTGGGGGTTATAAGGAATGCCATTGGCATCAGAATTTTGTGGAGGGATTTTGGGTTTGGGATCCACCATGGAAAAGAAATAGCTTTTATTTCTTACTTTGTGGGGGGCATAAGGAAATATTTGGGGGGCATAAGGAGGGATTTTGTGGGGGGCATAAGGAAATGTGTGTGATGAATTACTTGGTGGTTTGTATTTGGTGGATGCCCAATTCCCAATTGGGAGGCATAAGTAGCTTCCCCCATAGGCCTTGCTCCTTTGGCTTGCAAGATCAAGCCTGAGTTCGCTTTGAAATGTTTCTAAATGTAGTTGTGAACTTGTTTGTTTTGTGTTGCATTGTGTTTTAAAAAAAAAAGAAATGTGTATGTGAAAGAATGTTGTGTTGTGGAATTCAGTTGTTGTCATGGTTGAATTTCATCTTTTATTGTATCTTGGTTAGGGCTCGGGGGCCAATGATGAAGGAAGGCTTCTCCTTTCATTGGATTTCTTGGTTGGGTGGAGAGCGTTGCCTTTCCCCCTCTTTTGTTTTGATATATTTGAAGAAGAAGAAAATGTGCATGATGATGTCCTCGAGCAAAAGACAAGTGTAGTTTGATAGTCCCTTGTGAAGACATACTTAATTTTAATCCTTTCCCACTTGTTGTGGATGATGTTGTAATATGTATTTAGTGAAGAAAGATGTATGTAAATTAATTATGGAATTAGATATTCAAATTGTAAAAGACATTTAAATTTTGATTCTGTTTATTGGAAAGAAATTAAAATTATTTCAATTGCATTCAAGGAATGAAAGAATGTAAAGATGTTTCTGTGTTGAAGTTAATAAAGAACTACAAGTTGTCTCTCATTTTTTTTGGGTTGAGTTGGAATGTTAAATTGTAAATAGAATCTTGTTTAATTACAAAGGAAAGAAAATACACATGAGAGAATTATATTGCTTGTCTTCTTTTGAAATATATCAAATTAGAAATCAGAATTTCAAAATTCTAGTATGGAAATCATTTGTTAAAAAAATTAAATCCATTGGATTAGTTTAGAAACTATAAACCACACTTAAATGATAAAATTGATAAATAGATATTTAAAAAAATTGTTCACTCGCATTCAGAACTTTTAAAATAGCGGTAAATTTTAATAAAAATGTACAGTTCAGACCTGCACACATTAATTAACTTGGAGATGTTAAAATTTAGTATGTTGTATCTTAAATGAAATCAATTTGACAAATAAAATTTAATAAAACAATCTAACCATTGCAAAATCGAATCAAATCCCTCTAATAAAGGGATGGTTTTTTTTTCATTTGTTGGAAAAATGCAAATTGAAATAAATTGAGCAAATCAACTTCCCAAACCACATTTTAAACTCTCCTTGATAAATTCTCCATGTATTTTTGACATGTTGAGTGAAGGAGGAGATCAATTTAATCAAATTGAAAAGTTGGAAATTGCCAATTTCTAACTAAAATCTTGTAGAACATTTTTGTAAAATTGAACCCCTAAACATTATCAAAAGGTAAAATTTATAATTTCTTTACAAAGAGGGCATTGAGTGGTTTCCAAAAGTCCTCATTTTCCCAAAAAGATATTTCTATCTCAAGTTATGGCACTTTGAATTTTTGTGCCTTGGTGGAAAAATTTGGGAAAATTTTCCATTTTGGGGCCCGTAACCCAAAAATTTCCATTGAATTGCCTTAGATTTTTTTTTGAAAAATTTGACTTGGGGAAAAATTCTCATGTTTTCCTCCACCAGCCCACATTCAATCAGAGGCTACCATGTTTCCTCATGGGGTAGCGGTGAAGCCACGGCAATTTATTTTGCCTTAGCCTTTTTGAAAATTTTGGAAAAAATTTCATTTTAGCCCCTGCTCGGCGAGCCGCGACCAATCACAAAGGCTACCATGGGGCAGCTCTGGGTGCTTGCAAAGGGGACAGACCTCTTACTTTTTATTTTTGATTTGGCATTTGGATTTTTTTGAAAATTTCCTCATGGTGAATCAGGTAGCACCACGTGCCCCTCGGTGGACCCCGTACGTGCACGCAAACACCGTTTGTTTTTTTTCCTTTGGGTGAAACGCCCCAAAAACTCTTGCCACTACCACCCCCCTTCCTTTTTTCCGGCAACGTCTCACGAGGTGACACGTGTCCACCGGGGACCCGTGGAGGCATGGGAGAAATTTTTCTTTCACACCCATGTAGGGAAAAATTCTAGAGCCGCCTCGTGACCCGCCAACCCACCAAGGGCTTTTCACCTCTGCTTGACACGTGTCCCCCTAGGGGAAACTTTGACCCCAAAAATCTACCTGATCATATCTTGAGTTCTGTAAGGAGTTAGGAGGAATTCTTTATATCACTAGAAAGGTGAGAAAATTTACTATCCAATGAGAATGATTTAGGGAAATTTTGGAAGTGTTAGGTATGATAAAAATCTAGTTTAAACTCAAATCCTTTTAGAGAGTGGGTATGGGGGTAAATTACTCCTTGAACCTAACTAAAACATCTAACCCTAAAATTGGAACCTTGTGAACTTGATATTAGTTAATAAAGGAAACATGTGTTTTGGTAAAATTGGTTTTGTTACCAAAGTGGTGATAATCTTGTTGACTTAACTGTTTGTAAACACTTCAAATAAAAAAATTATCTTATAATTTTCTAACTAACCCTAGGTTGTTTCTTGGGTCTCAAGTGGTTGTTTAAATGGGCACTATAGTTTGGTATCAAAGCGATGGTTCAAAGGCTTGGACCATTGGGAACACTAGAAAACTTGAGACATGAAAACTTAAACCTAGCACACTTTAAATCTAGAAAACAACTTAGCAAGAATTTGTATATTTTAGTAAACATGGAAGTTGTATAAACTTAGCAAAATGAACTAACTCTCACTTTGGTCTATGTAGGAGGCTCAGACGGAGTGAGAGGAACCTTCACAGAGACTCAAACTCACCACCACCACCACCACCACCACCGGATCAGGGTGTGGTAGCCATTCTACCTCAGATTCTATAGACCCTTCAGGATGTCAATGCCACTCTACATGGAGGATTAGGTGGAGGACAGATAGCTAGTCATGATAGAGCCCCTTCTATCGAGGGTCAGGTATCTCCTTGACTTAGCAAGGAGCATAGAGGAGAGAACTCCCATGTGGAGTCAGCTAGAGTAGAGTCACCACCTAGGAGATAGGGTGATAGAGTTCCAGAGCATAGAGAGGTCTCGAGCCTTAGGCTTAGTGATGAGCATGTAGAGAGACCAAGAGGCCTAAAGTCCACAATAGTGGATCACATCAGGGAGATCCTGAAGTTTCAGCCCTCACATTACTCGGGTGACATAGGTGGATTTTAGGTAGAGGCCTGACTAGTGAGCTTGAGTGGTTGCTTCAAGATTTTTCCTTGTTCTAACAACACGAAAGCTTGTGTTGCGATCCATCTACTGAGGGATGGAGTAGGAGTGTGGTGGAGGATAGAGGAGCAAAAGCTCCATGTAGATTCAGAGACAGTGACCTGGGAGCTATTTGAGGAGAGATTTAGGAGTAGGTATTTATCACAGAGGTTCATATAGTAGAGGATTGATGAGTTCCATGACCTCCGATAGGATTCTCTTTCAGTAGCAGAGTATGAGAGTAGATTTTGGATCTACTCAGTATGTAGAGTATATGCAGGATGAGCAGGTGTGGATTCACAGGTTCATCTAGGGCCTGAATTTGGATATGGAGGTGCAGTGTGGATTCACTATCCACAAACATTAGCTAAGGTCATCGAGAAGGCCTATATTGCAGAGGAGACTCAGGGTAAGACCCAACAAGCTAGAGACCAAGTCCGGACCCGCATATAGTAGATGTAAGATGGTATATTGAGAGGTTCAATACATCTTCCTCATGGTGGCTAGGGTACAACACAGTCATCCTTTAGGCCAAAGCAATAAGCAGATAGCCATAGTCCTTTCCCACCTCATAGACATCTACAGAGAACCGATGCACGAGAGGTTAGAGTATAGGGCCTCCTCCTAGGGTCCCTCAGACACAAGGTGGACCTAGGGCTCGGTCAGTAGGAGCTCACAAGTAGAGGACACAATAGACCATAGCCAGATCATCAGGATCCATGCCACATACTTCTAGGGCACCTGCTGGAGGTGCTACTCATTGGGGTAGATCAGGGGGATTTTTTGGTTGTGGAGTTACTTGACACTTTTGGAGAGATTTCCCACAGAACCCTAACAACAAGGGTAAGACACTGATTTTAGAGCCGACTGTTGGTGACATGGTACGTAGCCATAGGATGTATATAGTGGTTGAGAACTACCAAGAAGATCATTAGAGCACAATCATTGATACCACTTTGGTAGCATTGGTGGTATTCCTACCTCTTTTTTGTTTGATTCTGGTTCTTCTGATTCTTTCATTGCACCATCTTTAGTAGAGAAATGCAGGATGGTGGTAGTTAGCAAGGTCTTGGTTGGGATGTCGAGATGGATTCTGGAGCCAAGATCTCTGTAGACTCCTTAGTTAAGGAGTGTGTAGTGGATTTGGGATCTTTCACCACTACCTCAGATCTTCGTATCCTTCCTTTGGGCTCATATGGAGTCATTTTTGGTATGGATTGCTTAGCTACACACAAGCCAGGATGGATTGTTATCACAAGACTATATCTTATGCAAATGATTTGGGAGTTGAGTTGGTAATCTCGGGGATCGGGGGACCCATTTCTATTTGCACTATCTCGCTATGCAGCTTAATCGGTGTGTGCGATGGGGTTGTCGGATGTATGCATTACGATAATGACAAATTAGAGGATGGGTCTAGCGGACCATCGCTAGATGATCATCCCATCTTCAGAGAGTTTTATGATGTTTTTCTTGGGGAGCTACTGGTGTTACCACTCCACATGAGATTTATTTTCTTATATACCTAGTTCCTAGAGAAAATCCTATCTCACGAGCACCTTATCGGATGACCACCCCGAGCTCTGTGAGCTCAAGTTATAGCTTGAGGGCCTTTTGGAGAAGATCCTTATCCATCCTAGTGTATCCCCTTGGGGTGCACCGGTGATATTTGTGAAAAATAAGGATGGATCCTTGTGGTTGTGTATTGATTACCACCCGGTTGAACAAGGTAAAAAGAATATTATCCTCTTCCTCGATCGATGAATCATTTGAGATAAGGGATCCAGAATCTAAGATTGATCTCAAGTCAGGGTACCATCGGTTGAGGATCTTAGAGGAAACATTCATAAGACTTCCTTCGTATGAGATATGGGACTTGAGTTCACAAGAATGGTGCCTTTATCCTAATGCCCCCATAGTGTTCATGAATTTGATGAATGGGGTATTCAGGACCTTCTTAGAAAATTCATGCTCATCTTCCTAGATGAAATTTTGATTTACTCACGTACATGTGAGGAGCACGAGGCACCTTCGCCAAGTTCTTCGGTATCTTTGGGAACAACAACTTTACGGGAACTTGGAGAAGTGTGCTTTCTTTTAGACAAAGGTGTAGTATTTGGGTCATATTATTTTTGGGGAATGTATCGCAGTTAATCCTTCCAAGATTAGAGCCATTATGGATTGGCCAGCACCCACTACAGTGACCGAGGTGTGCAGCTTCATGGGATTAGCAGGATACTACCAAAGATTTGTTCAGGACTTCTCTTGGATTACACAACCTATCACTTCCCTTTAGAGGAAAGGGAAGAAGTTTTTTGGTCAAATAGATGTGAGCAAGCCTTCAAGACACTAAAGGAATGCCTCACCACAACACCTATTCTTGCAGTGCCGGATCCATAGGGTGAGTTCTTTGTTTGCACGGATGTTTCGTTAGCAGAGCTTGGAGGTGTGTTGATGCAAGATGGTAGAGTAGTAGCTTTTGAGTCTCACAAACTCAAGAATCATGATCTTAATTATCCTACCCATGATCTTGAGCTTTTTGTAGTTATGCATTCTTTTCTTAGATGGAGACATTTTCTTCTTGGACGAGATTCACACTTAGGACTAATCATTTGAGTCTTTTCCACCTCTTCACGCAACCCAATCTCAATGCTCATCAATGACATTGGATGGAGTTTCTTTGTGAGTATGACATGGAGATAGATCATGTGAAGGGGAAGGAGAATGTGGTAGTATACACTCTTAGTAGATGGAGACATGTGGCTATGGCCACCTCAGTGAGTACAGATTTGTGGAGTAGGATTCTTTCAGCAGCTTCCTCTTGATAGCTTCTACATTGTAGTACAAGTAGAGATCGAGTCATAGAGACCCCTTGAGGGGAAGTTTGATGGTTTTACCTTAGAGGAAGATGGTCTTCTCAAAGAGGCCGAATATATGTTCCTAGAGATGGAGGCTTGAGGTAGGACATCTTAGTAGAGGCTCATCGTGCACCCTATTCATCCCATCCTAGGGTGAAGAAGATGCACACCACCTTGAGACAATTGTATCATTAGAGAGGACTTCGTAGAGACGTGGCCCAGTTTGTGTCATGGTTTTTGGAGTGCCATAGAGGTTAAGGCCAAGAATCAGCATCTAGCAGGTCTTCTTTATCCTCATGTTATACCGGAATGGAAGTGGGACACCATTTCCATGGATTTCATTATTGGGCTACCGATGTCAAGATATCACCACGACGCCATTATGGTCATGGTTGATAAATTAAAAAAGTGGCTCACTTTTCTCTAGTGAATACCACTTATACCACTAGAGTAGTGGCACAAGTATATTTGGATGAGATTTTCAGGTTGCACGAGATTTCACAGAAGATCATTTGTGACCGTGATCCTTTGTATACTTCACATTTTTGGACTACCATATAGTATGTCCTCGGGATAAGGATCAACTTCAGCATGGCATATCACCCTGAGACAAATGGATAGACTGAGTGAGTGAATAAAATTTTAGAGGATATGCTCAAGATGTATGTGATGGATCAATAGTCTAAGTGGGAGGAGTACTGTACTTAATGGAGTCTTCCTACAATAATAGTTTTCAGAGTACTATAGGCATGGCTCCTTTTCAGGATTTATATGGTAGAGAGTGTAGGACACCTCTTAGTTGGGACATGTTAGAGGATAGAGTATCTCTTGGACCAGCTCTTCTACATGACATGGAGCAGCAGGTAGTGTTGATCAGGTAGAGATTACAGGAGGCACAAGATAGGTAGAATAAGTATAAGGACCAGGATAGGATTGATCATAGTTTTGATATGGGCATGAAGGTGTTCCTTCATGTCAGGCCACATAAGATCCCTATCCATTATGGAAAAGGTTCTAAGTTAGCTCCTCGATTCGTTTGAATTTTTGAGATCTTGGAGCATATTGGCCCTTTGGCCTACCATCTAGCGTTGCCACCTAGCTTGTCTCACATACATGATGTGTTTCATGTTTCAGTTCTTAGGAGATATATTACATATCCTTCTCATGTGTTGGATTGGACATCATTGTAGGTGCAGGATCAGGGGAAGGTGATGGTGGAGCCCATTCACATCCTAGATCATAGGACCCTAGGCCTTTGAGGTAGAGAGGTTGATTAGGTTCGGGTATAATGGGACAGATATGATGAGACTGCAGCTACCTAGGAGGATGCTACTTCATTACGAGTGTAGTTTTCACATTTGTTCCATTGAATTCCAGGAGGAAGTTGAGTCTAAGGGGAGGGGGATGTAGTGCCCACTTCCCTTTGACACCTTTTGATGCTTATGTTGATACTGTTGATTTCATTATAGACATTACTATGTTTTGATTTAGTATGTTGTTAGACATTGGATTATGGATTATTATGGATTTTGATTTGATTACGATGCATGATGATCACTAGAGACACCTTATATGAAGATGATGATATATTATTTGACATGGATGTTTTATGGATATTGCTTAGACATGTGATTTTGGATATTATGAATAGATCTAGAAAATGGATATTTTATGATATTGATATAGTTATGGATTAAAAATACAAATGATGTAGTTGTTACTTCGATATTGTTGTGATTCATTATATAGTTGATTTAGTGATTCTATTTGTATCATATTGGATGTTCTGATATGGCCACGAGGCCGAAGGAGGTATTTGTATTTTTTAGGTTAAAAATATCACAACAAAACATCGGGGATCGGAGACCAACCAAAATAGAATTCTAGGTGAATTTGACAAGGTCACCATGGCAACTTGTTTTATTGTGTTGTGTGTTGTTTTGTTAGAGATTCCCATGGGGGGAATCATCTTTATATGTGACCATGGGTTGTGTATTTTTTTGATATGGTTAATGTTTATTTATTTTTGTATGTATTTTATTTGTAATGTGTTCTCTTCTTTTAATTAATTAATTGTGATAGATTAATGTGAGGAGATCATATGTTTAAAATTTAAATAAATTAAATTGGGATATGGAAAGTAATTATTAGAGTTGTTGGCTGTTTGTAATTAATTTGTAAGGGATGTGTAAGATGTGTAAGGGCTTGTGTAAGATAGATTTGAGAGTAAGAAATAATCCACCTCCATGACAAATTGAATTTATCTTTGGGGCTGTTTTGGAGGCTTGTGGGACAAGTAAAACTTATCCCATGCCTCAAAATTTATATACCAACCACACTTATGGATGGAGAAGTGATTTGTGACTTTTTTAATGAATTTTATTCATCTTGTGCATGTTTTTAATTGCACTTTCTTACATTTCATTTAAAACTATTGTCCCTTGAGGTGTGGGCTCTTTTGAGTGTACAAGTAGCTTATCATTGTTCACCCACCTCTTTATTGATCCTTGGAGTTTGGATTTTGTCTTTTTTGTTTGATTTTAAGAAGGTATGATATGGCATCCTACATGGATCCAAATCATCCTCTTCTTTCCCCCTTATATATATTTCAAACTCTCTTCTTGTTTTGGGTTGTTGAACCTTTTTTCATTCTTCCTTAGGGGCGCATTTTCTTGTTGGATGTCCTATTTTTCAAGGAATTTTTGGAGAAATCTTTGCATGCTTGCGAGTTTCTATTTTGGACTATTTTTTCTTGGAATTTGTTGTTAGGAGAAAAACTCACCATGGAGAGGTAGGAATTCACTCTCTTTTTATTGTTGTTATTTTCTTGTAGTGTTGTGTGTATGGAAAATGCATATTTTGTTTTATTTGTTGGCTGGTTGGGTAGACTACCTTAGGGAAGGTGTTGGATAAGGCTATGGGAATTTATTGTTGGGGGTGGAGGGGGGCATAAGGAAAGCCATTGGCATCCAAATTTTTGGAGGGAGTTTGTGTTTGGGATCCACCATGGAAAATAAATAGCTTACATTTACTTTACTTTATAGGGGGCATAAGGAAATATGTGGGTGGCATAAAGAAAGGAAATGTGTGTGATGAATTACTTGGCGGTTTATTATTGGTGGATGCCTAATTCTCAATTAGGAGGCATAAGTAGCTTCCCCCATAGGCCTTGCTCCTTTGGCTTGCAAGATCAAGCCTGAGTTCTACTTTGAAATGTTTCTAAATGCAGTTGTGAACTACTATTTGTTTTGTGTTGCATTGTGTTTAAAAATAAATAAATGTGTATGTGAAAGAATGTTGTGTTGTGGAAGCTAGTTGTTGCCATGGTTGAATTGCATCTTTTATTATATCTTGGTTGGGGCTCGGGGGCCAATGATGAAGGAAGGATTCTCCTTTCATTGGATGTCTTGGTTGGGTGGAGAGCATTTCCTTTCCCCTCTTTTGTTGTGATCTATTTGAAGAAGAAGAAAATGTGCATGTTGTTGTCCTAGAGCAAAAGAAAAGTGCGGTTTGACAATCCCTTGTGAAGACATATTTAATTATAACATTTCCCACTTATTGTGGATGATGTTGTAATATGTATTTAGTGAAGAAAGATGTATGTAAATTGATTATGGAATTAGATATTCAAATTATAAAAGACATTTAAATTTTTATTGTTTATTGGAAATAAATGAAAATTCTATCAATTCCATTCAAGGAATGAAAGAATGTAAAGATGTTTCCTGTGTTGAAGTTAATAAAGAACTACAAGCTGCCTCTCATTGCATTTTTGGGTTGATTTGGAATGTTAAATTGTAAATAGAATCTCTGTTTAATTGCAAAGGAAAGAAAATACACATGAGAGAATTATATTGCTTGCCTTCTTTTGAAATATATCAAATTGGGAAATCATATTTCAAAATTCCATAGAAATGATTTGATTAAAAACAATTAAATGGATTGGATTAGTTTAGAAACTATTAACCACATTTAAATGATAAAATTGATAAATAGATACTTTAAAAAAAAATTTTCATGGCAAACTTTTAAAACTGGTATTAATTTTAATAAAAATGTACAGATTTGGACTGCACACATTAATTAACTTAGAGACATTAGAATTTAGTATGTTGTATCTTAAATGAACTCAATTTGACAAAGAAAATTTAAGAAAACAATCTAACCATTGCAAAATCGAATCAAATCCCTCTATCAGGATGCGTTTTCTGTCATTTGTTGGAAAAATAAAATTGAAATAAATTGAGCAAATCAACTTCCCAAACACTTTAAACTCTCCTAGATAAATTCTCCATGTTTTTTGACATGTTGAGTGAAGGAGGAGATCCAATTTAATCAAATTGAAAAGTTTGAACTTGCCAGTATGTTATTTAAAAGCACTGCAGATCATTTTTGTAAAATTGAACACCTAAACATTATTAAAAGATAAAATTTATGATTCGTGTGTAAAGAGGGTATTGAGAGATTTCCAAAAAGTCATCATTTTCCCAAAACTGATATTTCTAGCCCAAGTTATGGCACTTTGAATTTTTTGTGCCTTGGTGGGAAAATTTGGGAAAATTTTCCTGGTGAGCCATGCAACCCAAAAATTTCCTATTGAATTGCCTTAGAATTTTGTTTTGAAATATTTGACTCGAGTAAAATTCTCATGTTTTCCTCTGCCATCTCGCAGCCAATCGAGAGGCTGCTATGTGTCCTCATGGGGCAGCAGTGGAGGTGTGGAAATTTCTTTTGCCTTATGCTTTTTGAAAATTTTGAAAAAATTCAATTTAGCCCTCACTGGCCCATCATGACCAATCATAGGTGCCACGTGGCAGCTCTAGGTGCTTATGGGAGGGCAGACCCTCTTTCTTTTTATTTTTGTTTTGATGTTTGGAATTTTTTGAAAATTTCCTGCGGCGAATTGGGTAGCATCATGTGTCCCTCGGCGAACCCACGTGCACGCAAACACCATTTTTTTTTTCCTTTGGGCGAAATGCCCCAAAACTCTCACCGCTCGCCCTCCCCTTCCTTTTTTGGTGACGTCTCGAGGTGACATGTGTCCACCAGGGGACTAGCGAGAGGCACAGGAGAAATTTTTCTTTCACCCCAACGTAGGGAAAAATGCCAGAGCCACCCCATGACCCGCCAACCCGCCAAGGGGTTTTCACCCCTACTTGACACATGTCCCCCTAGGGGAAAATTTGACCCAAAACTCCACCCAATCATATCTTGAGTTCCCGAAGGAGTTAGGAGGACTTCTTTATATCACCGGAAAGGTGAGAAAATTTCCTATCCAATGGGAATGATTTAGGGAAATTTTGGAAGTGTTAAGTATGATAAAAATCTAGTTGAAACTCAGAGCCTGTTAGAGAGTGGGTATGGGGTAAATTACTCCTTGAACCTAACTAAAACATCTAACCCTAAAATTGGAACCTTGTGAACCCAATATTAGTTAATAAATGAAACATGTGTTTTGGTAAAATTGGTTTTGTTCCAGAACTTGCCGATGGCAATGATAGTCTTCTGCAACTTTGTTTGTAGACACTTCAAATAAAAAAATTATCCCATAATTTTCTAACTAACCCTAGGTTGTTTCTTGGGTCTCAAGTGGTTGTTTAAACAGACACTACAATTATTGTGTTATTACCTTCAGCTCTTCAATTTGTATTATGTATGCATGGTGTTTTTACATAATGTTATGTCAACTATGTCTAAATAAGGAGGGTTCTAAGCTGATTCAATTAAAGGGTGGAAAAGTGGAAAGAATCTACCCCTTCTACCTTCCAATTTATCTTCTTAATTCCTGAAACTTCATAAGGAGAGTCATCAAACCTTTTCTTAGTGCTATCACTAATTTTATCTTAGGATTTATTTATGTTTTCATCTCCCCTCTCACGATAACTTGGATATGTTAGAGTAGGTTATTCTAATAGTATATTAGCATTAGGATATGTGAGGAACTAGCCTTCTGGGAGGTATTTCTTGATTTTCAAGTCCCATAACTTGGAGATAGTCTAATGTTGTTTAGAATTATTTGATCTTTCATGATCAAAACTTATGGTACAATTATAAGAGACAACAATTATGGACCTCCCGGTGGGACAAGACTGAAGCACTTTACAAATTAATTTAACTAATTTTGATGTGTTATTGGTGAGATCCATCCTTTTTAGGCATGTTATAAGTAGATATGATGACTCAATGATCTTGAAAACCCATTTTATAAGTTACTGAGACCATTCCCTTCCTTCTTTCATCCCATTTCCATCCTTCTTTCATCCATTTTTCTATCCATGAAGTTATGAAATCATGAATTCATTCCCTCATTGGAATCCCCATTTTCAAGAGTAATATCATCCCCTTCCACCTTCATTTTCTCAAAACTCCCCTCTAATTTATTTTTATGATCCCTATCATCAAGAATATGTATATAACCCAACCCCCATTGATCCATATGATTATTATTTTAACCAAAATGTTTTTCAAGAACAAGGTTATGTAGGTGATGGTGGCCACTTCATGGAAGATGTTAATATCAGAGGAAGATTCAAAATATGGAGGTAAACATGGTGTAGGTCAGGGCCACATTGTAGATCAAGGCATGCAAAAAAATTCGGGATGCCTTACACATGGGTTGGCCCTATGCTTTGAACTAGTTTTCCCTCAACAAAAGATAGATTTCATAATTGAGATGATGCCTCAAATAACAAAATGGGTTCAAGCAATAGATTCTCACCAATCTGGTTCGGAAATCTTGTTAATGGGCTAACCCTACACTAGCATCTCACATTTCTCCCCAAATTTACACCATCTCATCTTATACTTCTTGATCCTAGTTTTATGCTTTCTCCTCCTAAGGATTCCCAATCCTCATCTCCTTCAAAAGAATAATTCTCACATTCCCCTCATTGCAACCATTGTAAAATCATGTTGAAAACCATCCCACCCCTCCTCTCACATTCCCAAATCCATTTTGGGAGGAAAATAACTAGAAAATCAGTTATGGAGGGAAACCCACTAAAGAACCAAAGACAAAGAATAACTCATGTAAAACTTGAATAATTGAGGTTGGAAATTTTAATCCAATCCAATGCCACAAATGTTTAAACCCATAGTAGGAGGAGAGGATTGAGGAGTACAAGATGGGGTTGATTTTGTAGAAGAAGCAGCAACAAAGGAAGATGATCAACAATATATTTATTCGAATGTAACTTGTGCATGATGATAACTTAGTCATACATGTTTAAGATTTATCTATCTATAAAAATAGTAGTGGAGGAGGATAAATCATATTTGGAAGTCTTGGATGAAGAAGATATCATAAAATTCTTCTTACTTACTTTTGATTATAAAATTGTAGGCCCAACAATTCCTTCAAGATATCAGTAGAATCGATGATGTTGATGAGATTTCCATGGAGGAGAACATAAAATAAGATCCTCCACCTCAAACCTATTGTCATGAGGAAAATCATGAAGAAGAGACTAAACTATTTGATTCATTTGATCTTCATGATGTTTTAAAGGATGAGTTTGATCTTTCAAACTTCATGCTTGAGGATGAAGAAGAGAAGAATGATGACACCATTGCCAAATCAGTCATCATGGGAGAGAAAAAATGGTTTGCGAAGAAGAATAGAGTTTCCTGACTTGAAAAAACCTCCATCAAGAAGAAATTATACATGATGATCCCATTAGTGGGATTGATCTTCAAATAAATAGGCTAAATCAAAGGATCATACCATGCCCAATAAGATACCGGCTAGTTTAGAACCATACAAGGAGTTGTCACCAGTCACGCTCCCTTTAAAGCATGAGGAAAAATTCAATGTACTAAGGATCATCCCAAACAAATTTCAAACCCAAACACAAATCATATTGAAGAGGTATGTGTCTTATTTCTAGATGATTCCTTGTGTTTTGTTGAAGTGCAAGAAATGTTGGCACTTCTACCATGTGTTTTTTATTGCCAAATTAATCTCATTTTAAAATTTTGTAAGGAATATAAGATTTTTATGCCAAAAAGTTTCATGTTTTGTTTAGCTCCCTTGCCTTTGGTTAAAGTATTGTAGATATGTGTGATTATTGCAAAGGAAGTGTGTTGTGCACACTTTGCATATTTCCACTTGGAGTATGTATAATTTTAAAATCTTGCACATATTTTTTGTGGGATTTTTTTTTGTTGTACAATAATTTTGGGAGGAAGAGAAGGTTTTACGGTGGAATTAGATAGTTAGAATAGTTTCTAGGTTTTATTCACAACTCCATGTATCAATTTCCAAAGTTCAAGTTCAACAATAAGTTCATATGGATTTAGGTGATGGATTTTCAAAGGAAAAGATTAGTTTCTTTAAGGTTAGGCTTGAATTCATTCCCAATGGATGATTCAAGGAAATAGGTCTTCATCATCTAGCACGCAGATATCCCATGGAGGTTTCCAAATTGTTATCCCAAATTCACACCCCTTACAAATTTGGATAACTTATCAAAAATGGGCTTAGCTATTTTGAAGGCTCTCAATGTAATATATTTAGAGCTAGCGGTAGCATAATGAGATAAAAAAGAATAGAGATCTCTACGTTATGTGTCAATACTATATTTAGAGGCTATCATCTACTAGGCATCATCTATCAACCAATATTGGGAGGCTAGCGGCCACTAGGAACTTCCATTGACCTAATTTTTGTTGAGTTGTGGAGCTCAATTACTTCAGATAATCATGCAATATGAATCTTGTTGGAAAACACAAATTAACCATCATTGGTTATGGAGGGACCAACATCGGTCAAGAAAGGAGGAAGCTGTCATTGGTTAGGGCTAACCGACATCGGTTACATGTGTGGGAGTGTTTTATTTAACTCTTGGTAATTAGATCTATTACTAGTATTAAAGTAGATATTTTGATTTTAATTACATGGTTAAGTGCTCTAAGTTTGTGTATGCCTATATAAGCATGAAATCTAGGGTTTAGAAGTAAGTATTAAGAAGAAATTGTAAAATTTGATGATTATTGTGAGAATAATTGTGAGAGAGATAATTCTTGAAGAATAAGAAAAATCTTGAGTAAAAGAAAGTATTGTACCTCGAGAGAGTGTGGAAGATTGTAAATATTTAATTGTATATATTTTCAAAGCTTTGGATAATAGATTAGCTTGTTTCTTGGTGGACGTAGCCCACCTTTGGGTGAACCACGTTAAATGCGGTGTTGATTTATATCTCTTGTTTTATATATTTCTTCCGGTAGAATATCTGATTTTATTTGCATGTATGCTTAGATCGATATATTATCTATACGACAAAGTGTGTTAACCCCAAAAATTGGTATCAAATCTTTTTTTGAGGGTTTTTTGTGTTGACATATTTACTCACAAATGTTTTTCTAATTGAGTGGGAGCTAGAGCAATGGCAGAAGAAAAAAATACAAGGTAGAGAATTTTAAGGGACGTAATTATTAATTATGGAAGATGCAGATTGAGGATTATCTGTATCAAAGATATTTTTATTTACCATTGGATGATAAGTCTAGAACTACGAAGATGACTGATGAAGAATGGAAGATTCTTGATAGAAAGACTTTGGGATCTATAAGATTGATCTGACAACATCTGTGGCTTCCAATATTACAGAAGTGACTTCTACGGTAGGGTTAATGAAATCTCTTGATAATTTATATGAAAAACCTAGTGCTTCAAATAAAGTTTATTTGATGAAGAAACTATTTAGTTCTAAGATGCATGAAGGTGGATCTGCATCTAGTCATTTGAATGATTTCAGATCTAAGTTAAAATCGGTTGATATACCATTTGATGATGAAGTGAAAGAACTATTATTATTTTTTTCTTTTCACGATAATTGGGATAAATTGGTAATGGTTGTTAGTAATACATCATCTGCTAATAATATTTTGAAGTTTGATGATGTGGTTAGTATAATATTGAATGAAGAAATTCATAGGAAGAGTACGAGAGGAATCATTATCGGGAATTATTTGAATGTAGAAAGTAAGGCAAAGGCGAAGGAGAGATCAAGAGTAAGAGTAATGGGAAATTAAATTCAAGGGATAACAGATCTAAATCCAGAGGTAATGGAATTACTTGTTGGAAATGTGGAAAGAAAGGACATACAAAGCAAGATTGTTTGATCAAAGGATAAAGAGAACCAACAACTAGAAAAGGTAAAGAAGAAAATCATGTTGTGGTAGAGGAAATGCAAGATGCTCTTATTCTTTCTTTATATAATAGAGTTGAACCATGAGTTTTAGATTCAGGAGCTTCTTTCCAGACCCCTAATAAGGGTTATTTCAGAAATTATGTCCAGGGAAATTTTGGGCATGTTTATTTGGGTGATGATGAACCTTTCAGTATTACTGGTAAAGGGGAAGTTCATCTAAAATTGAAAAATGTAAATACATGGGTATTGAAAGATGTTAGGCATGTGCCAAGTCTCGGGAGGAATCTTATTTTTTCAAGGGAACTAAGTGAATTTGGTTGCATGGTTACTTTTACAGGAGACTCTTGGAAAGTCACCAAGGGTTATTTTGTTGTTGTAAGAGGTAATAAGGTAGGAACGTTATATTTATCTACCTCACATTCGATTACTTTTCTATATTATCTACTTCAGATTTAGATGCATGCATGTGCCATAATTGGTTGGGCTATATGAGTCAAAAAGGAATGCAGATCTTAAAGGCTAAAGGTAAGTTATCAGATTTGAAAGACTTAGATCTTGATTTTACGTGAGCATTGTGTCTTTGGAAAGAAAAAGAGAGTGAGATTTCTAAAATTTGGGGAACCTAAGAAGGAGAAGAAATTGGATCTTGTACACTCGGATGTGTGGGGACCAGCTCGGGTAGCTTCTCATGGAGGATCCTAGTATTATGTTACTTTGATTGATGGTGCTACAGAAAGGTCTGATTTTATTTTATCAAATGTAAATATGATGTTTTTGAGAATTTTAAAATATGGAAAGCCCTTATTTAGAATGAATCAAATTCTAAGTTAAATTGCCTTAGATCGACATTGGTGGTGACTATTATAACAAGGATTTCAATGATTATTATTCAATGAATGGGATACGTAGAGAAAGAATGGTTCCAAGAACACCACATGAGAATGGTGTTACGAGAGAGAATGGATAGGACAATCACGGAACGTGCTAGAAGTATGAGGATACATTCTAGAATTCCCTTATATTTTTGGGTAGAAGTAGTTGATACAATGGTTTATTTGATTAACCATGGGCCTTTAAGTTTAGTAGATGGAGAAATACCGAGAGGAAGCTTGGACCGGAAAAGAGGTATTTCTTTCTTTTAATATAGTTTTTGGTTGAGAATCTTTTGTGCATGTTGATATGGAAAATTGAAAGAAGTTAGATGCAAAATCCAAGAGATGCACTTTCATTGGTTATGGATCTGGTGATTTTGGATTCCATTATTGGGATTTAGAGAATTCTAAAATTATTAGGATTCGTGATATTGAATGGAATGAAAAGAGAATGTAGATGGATCAAATTTTGGTACCCAAGGATGAAACGATTGAGAAGTTTTTGAATGAAAATGAACTCTCGGATTGAAAAGTAATACCGACAAGGTTACATAAGTAACCGGTGTTGGTTAACCCCGACCGTCATTGGTGAACCAAACCAGTATCGATTCTGAAAAGAAGAGAAGAACTAAAATTGGTTATAGGTGACCGGCGTCAATCACTAACATATTTGGATACAAATGTCCAAGAGGTCTAGAATGAGCCTCCAGTACCCCAAAATCCTGTGAGAAGGTCACAAAGGGTAAGTAAATATCCAAAAAGATTTACACCTTCTCTATAAAATTTGTTATTGATTGATAATGGTGAACCAGAAAGTTTTGAAGAAGCAATACAGGATAAGACCCACGTCCAGTGGGAGCATGGCATGGATGAGGAGATGGAATCCTTGGAATAGAACTAGACTTGGGATTTGGTTAAGTTGCCAGTAGGTAAGAGGACATTGCAGAAAAAATGGGTTTATAGGATCATGAAAGAAGAGGGTGGACAGAAAATTTAAAAGGTAAGGCTTTTAGTAAAGGGATTTACATAGAAATCAGGTATTGACTTTGGTGAAATATTTTCTCCTATTGTAAAGATGACTTCTATTCATATTGTATTGAGTTTAGTTGCAGTAGAGGATTTTCATTTAGAGAAACTAGATGTGAAGATGGATTTTCTTCATGGTGATTTGGATGAAGAAATTTATATCTAACAACCACTTGGCTATGAAGTCAAGGGTAAGGAACAATTAGTGTGCAGGTTGAAAAAGAGTGTATATGGGCTCAAAAAATCTCCAAGGAAATGGTACATGATGTTTGATAGTTTTATTCATGAGCATGGTTACTTGAGATGTGAATCGACAATTGTGTTTTTTAAAGAAGCTTGAAAATGGGAGCTATATTATTTTGTTACTATATGTGGATGATATGCTTATTTCAGGATCTAGTATGTAGGAAATTGGTGAGATTAAGGGAAAGCTAGCTCACAAATTTTCTATGAATGATTTAGGAGTTTAAAAAGAATCCTTGGCATAAAAATTCACAGAGATAGGAAAAACAAGAAATTATATTTGTCTCAAGAGGACTATATCTATAGGGTGTTAGAAATGTTCAAGATGTAGAATGCAAAATTTATTAATACACTTATGGCTGGACACTTCAAATTAAGCAAAGATCAGTGTCCTTCATCACATGAGGAGGTCAAATACATGACATGAGTGTCATATGCTTCAGCAGTTGGGAGTCTCATGTATGTTATGGTTTGTACCAAACCAGACATTGCATAGGTAGTGGGAGTTGTGAGTAGATATATGGCCAATCTAGATAAATAGCATTGGAAAGTAGTCTAATTGATACTTAGGTAATTAAGAGGGACATCTAGAATGTAGTTATGCTATGGAGGTTTAGATATTTCATTATGTGTCTATGTTGATTCGGATATGGTTGGAGATCTGAATGGTAAGAGGAGCACTACTAGATATATTTTCATAGTAGGTGGGATGATAATTAGATGGATTTCAAGATTGCATAAGGTTTTGTCTTTGTATACTATAGAGGTAGAGTATGTTGCAGCTACAAAAGCTAGTAAGGATAGGATATGGATGAGTAGGTTCATGGAAGAGTTCGGAAAGAAGAAAGATGATTACAAATTTTTTAGTGGTCATATTGAAATACATTGACAAAGAAATCAGAGTTTCATTCGAGAACGAAACACATACATTTGAGGCATCACTTCATATGAAAGGTATTGGAGGATGGGTAGTGGAATATGGAAAATATTCATACGAGCAAGAACCCTGCGGATATGCTAACGAATCCATTAGCAAAGGAGAAGTTGGAGCTACACTCCACTTACATCGGTCTTCAAGTTTGAGACTTGAAGTGGAAGAAAAAAATCTAAGGAAGGATCAAGAATGATGTTATACATGTATAGTGTAGTAATTAATCTCAAGTGAAAGATTGTAGAGTTGTGGAGCTCAATTAATTCAGATTAGCATGCAATATGAAACTTACTTTGGAAAACATAATAAGTGTCATCGGTTGTGGAGGGAATGACATCTTTCACCTATGGTGGCATTGGTCGGGAAAGGAGGAACCATCATCAGTTAGGGCTAACCACCATTGGTTACCCGTGCGGGAGTATTTTATTCAACTCTCAGGAATTAAATCTATTTTTTAGTATTAAAGCAGATCTATTGATTGTAATTGCATGGTTAAGAGCCCTAAGTTTGTGTATGCCTATATAAGCATGAAAGCTAGGGTTTAGAAGTAAGAATTAAGAATAACTTGCAAAAGTTGATTATTATTTTGAGAATAAGCTGTGAGAGAGAGAATTCATGGAGAAGAATAAAAATCTTGAGTAAAAGAAAGTATTGTACATATCCGAGACATGTGGAAGATTTTAAATATTCAATTGTATATCTTTTCAAAGATTTGGATAATAGATTGGCTTGTTTCTTGGTGGACGTAACCCACACTGGGTGAACCATGTTAAATCTGGTGTTGATTTATATCTCTTGTTCTATATATTTCTTCTGGTAGAATATCCACTTTTATTTGCATAAATGCTTAGATATGATATATTATCTATACAACCGGTGTATTAACCCCAACAATTTTGAGGTTAGAGGTCACTAGGAACATTTTCTAGCCTAATTTTGAGGCTAATGGCTGGTAGAAATTTTTTTTGACCTAATTTTGAGGTGGAGGTCACTACAAACTTTTTTCGACCTAATTTTGAGGCTAGCGGCTGCTAAGAATTTTTACTAGCCTATTTTTAGAGCTAACAATTGCTAAGCATAATTCACTCGACCATGTGTTGGTAAAATAATTTTTGCTAGGACAAATTAGTTAATTTTCAACAACGCTCTAGGACTAGGTCCCTCTGCCTTAATGGGGAAGATCCATTGTTATATGTAAATGAAAAATATTTCCATGGTTGTCCAATAGGTTGTGGATCCAAAAGGAACACTCCACTGCACCTACGGAAAATTCTTGTAATTTTGTGCAAGGGAGGAATTTTCTAGGAAGGTGGGAATGTGGGAGTGATAAATTAAGAGAGGGAGTTAATATTGTAAGTAGGATAAATCAGATTCTTACAAATATTAACCAAAAATATCAACACACACAATTGGAAAGAATAGAAAATTTGTTAATTATATCAAGAAAAGATAAAACCATGAACATAAAATATCACTTATTCACTCATCCAAGAAATATGAAACTCTTTTTTTATTGACATTTTCACATTTTGTTTGTACAATAAAGAGAGAGAGAGAGAGAGGAAAAATATGGAAAGTGAAATATAATAATTTGCTATCATTTTCTTATTCTTGGTAGATATCTACTCATGAAATTACAAAATTGACAACAAATTCGAATAAGGAAGTCATTCAAACATATAGTTTGCAAAAATAATATTTAAATACCCCCACACAACCATTCATTTTTTTACAACTTGTGACTCTTTGTATTCTTAGGAAGGAAATTAGGTGCCCTTTTTATTAATTGAGGGAAACTTATTACAATTTAAACCATAGTCACATTTAAATAAATAAGAAAAAAGTGACTAAAATGAAAATGAAAATTACAGCCCCTTAATGAAGAAATAGAACGTATAAGGAGAGAGGAAGGGGAAGGGAAGATAGAAATGTAAAAGAGATAACTACTCGGATGGAGATAATTCCCTTGCTAAATCTGCTTCACTCTTTGCTGGAATTTTGCAAAGTTCCTCCAGAGAGATATTAATCCCTCTAAATTCTTTGTTATATCGTGTCACCGTAGGATCCACCTTTTGAGCCTGGGGAATGTGTAAAAATATTAAATACTTTACCCATTTTTAAGAGACAATTGATGTTCTTTCATTCCATGAGCCAAGTCTTGTGATCCCTCATAGTGTTTTATATTACATACCTTATCTCAGATAGGGACTCTAGTGTTTCTTCGTTGAATGAAAATAGATCTCCAACTTATTTCTTGACAAGATCTTCAAATGGATTTGATAGGTCATCTGCCAAAGTGTTCTCATTCACTTCTCAAACTCCAAGCTTCTATATCTTAACATTTACATCCTCTTACATTTTTAAAATGTGTTCCTTATATGAATCTAATTCACCAAGATCACAATTTATCATTTCATAACGAGCAACTATAGTTCTATCCCGGACTTGAGATACGTCATTTGATGCTGAATTGAATACTCCCTTACACACCAAGTATGGGAGAGTTAAATTTTTCCATATCAATGACTGGTGGATGCACTTGGTCCCACTATTCCTTTTATTTTTCAATCTCCTCTCTAATCATGCTTACTTTTACAGCCATTGCACTCACATACTTGAACAATAATAGGATCTCAAGAAGTAATAATTTCCTTCTTCTATAATCATTTCCACCCATTTGTTGTTTTCTCTATCCTACATGGTAAGAAGCGTTTATTCTTCGATGGAATCTCTATCGAACCTCCGATGGGAGTAGCTTCTTAAAGCTGTAAGAGACAAAATAACATTCAGATCCATCAAAGTTTAGACATACAAGGTGATTTTTCTCACATGATCTTCTAAGTGATCAATTATCTCCTTATACTCTTGATTCCTCATGAGAAGGTGAGTGGAATACTCCTTAAACAAATGTGTATCTCCCTCATGAGCTTTCAGTCCTAGGGGAATGTTGCACATTTCATAGTTAGCTAGAGTCATTTCTTCAATGGGATTAGTTACCTTTGGCTTGACTACTTCGACATATTGGTTTCTGAAGCACCACTGAAGAAGTGAGAAACATATTGAGATAACCTTCCCTTCTTCACTTTTACCATTGAGGCTATAGTTGGGAAGTCTGGAACCCCCACTTGTTGAAGCGTGTGGGATTATTTTGTGATCATTTCCTACACCCATGGAAACATCTCATTCGTTTCAGGCTCAACATTTTGAATGATAGATGTTTCTTGTTCTGAATGAGAAGAAACATCTTGTGCCATAGGGGTTGGTGCATTAGTAGAGGATTAGAGACTTTGAGATTATTGATGTACTAGAGGGTAAACTGAATCATTTTTCCTTTTTCTAAGTCTACCATAGGTTCTTCTATTTTCTTTACCTTTGTTTGCAACCTTTAGTAGCGAGGAAATTTTGATTCCACTTATTTTTGTTTTGAGTGTTCTCTTTAATGAGAAGAAATTTAATCTTTCTTAGTGAGTATTGAAGAGGAAATATGATATATTTTCATTTGGAGAGTTGGGAATTTTCCTAATGCGATAAGGGAATCTTTCTTATTTTTAACCATTATTTTGGTCTCCTAGTTACCACTTCATTTCACTCATTTATATCCCCTCATTCACGGGTGCTCTAAGACACTTACGAAGGGGTGAATATTTTCTTCGCTTAATACTCCAGATCATACATATTAATGACATCGTATTTGATGCCATCCTCATACCAATCAAAATTGAATCTCCTTATTTACCTAATTGGCATCCTTAAATGATCTCATTCTCGAATTCAAAATCACGTGTCAAATTCACCTAATAGTATTCAACTGTGAAACACGACGTAAGTCAGGGAGGTGAAATATTTTTGGATCACTCTTAATATCAAAGTTTTCTCTTCGAGTGTATGAATATAGGTTTAGGGGACAGAAGATATCTTCCAAGTTAGCATCATCATGGGAACTTTTTTAGGATAAGATCTCGAGAGAAATAGGGAAAAAAAACCTCTTCTTTTGGTTTTTAAGCTTACCATTGATATGAACAAGTTTCCTAGACTACTCAAACATCGTGATCCTTTTGATAAGATACCATGGAAAATTTCATGAAGAAAGATCGAAACAAGAAAATCGGATGTAGTAAAAACTTGAGAATTGCATGAAGAAATACCCATATGTTTTGATCAAAGAAGATACATGTGAGGAAAACCTTGATCTGGGATTTCCTTCTATCAACTTGATGCCAAAAATATTGAATTAATCTTTCACTCATGTAAAATTATGGTTACTCTCTTTTAGGGTCAACTATGGATATTTATCATAAGCAAGACCAAGTATGAAGTCATTGAAAACTTTTTAGTAGTCGACACTTAAAACAATTGGTGATGCAGGTTGTCACTGATTATTTCCCCCCCATATATCATTTTTCTTCCCTTGATGATGGTAAGGATGAATAATTCAATCCAATCCTAGAAATACTTTGTAGTTTCTTCTCCCATTATCCTACTTAGAAGGATGATCATGTCTCAAAAGACCTCTTGAAATCACTTCAAGAGAGAGGTATTTTGGCATACGGGATGGATTTATTCCCTATTTTAACCACAAACCCAGTGCAAGACCTTGAAGATATGATTATATCTTAGACCACATAGCGAATGCAAACTATTTATTCATGACAACCATGTTTGCAGATCACGTAACTTGTATATCTTTGGGAGATTACTTTAGGATTGAGAACCATTAAAATCAAATTATCATCCATTTTTATGATTCGAGTATCTAACTCAAAATGGTGGGAACATGCTAATAAAATATCCATGCTCTAAAAATATATAGGATGACCACCACAATATAAAATACACTTTTGTAGACTTTCATACATCATGTTCTTGAGATCTTCCAGATCCATATGGGCAACATCATTATCACCCATGCCCGATTATTCGACATCGGGCAAAAACGGGATTGATACAAAAAAATTTGAACTTTATAGTTTTAAAAATAATCGAAATGATCCAAAACTAAGATTACAACAACTTTCTACACTTGAATCGAGATACTTTCTATTTTTAGCGATTTACGGTTTGGGAGCCGCTATTTTGGGAATACTAATTTTTGACTTGTACTCAATTTTTTGAAACCCATAACATGCTAGGAATACTTTCGTAGATGTTTCTTTTATGTTCTTTGACACTTTATATTTTTTTTATTTTGGTGTTTTTTACTTTTTTACCCGAATCGCCTAGTTTGTCATCTTTGTTGTTTCTCAAGTGCACTGTTATGAGAGGATTTATTTTTTTATGAAAGTTTCTATTTATAGTAAGTGAGGGCACCAAATACTTACTATTTTTAGAAAATACACTTTCTCACCTCAAATTTAAATGAAAAAAATTCACTAGTATAGGCTCACTGGGACTTTTTCTCAAAATTTCAGTCCAATCCACTCGCCAAAATTCTTGGAAATTGAAAAATCATGAGTTAGGGAAGAAAAATAGGGTTTTATACCATTAAAAAATATGGAATATTTTATTTTTTTGTTACTTTCTTCTTGAAGGTGCATGGGATGGAGAATGACTGTGAAAACATCATTTGATTCATTCACCGGATTGAGAGATGAATTTTTCAAGTTTTGGAGCATGTAGTCAATCTGGAGAAATTTTGGCATGGTGTCTAGATAAATTACAGGTTTCTTGAGTGTTTTTAGTAGAAATCATGGATTCATGGAGAAAATATGGAGTGGAAATGAGTTATTATAAGCTTTATATCTTCTCGACAACACTTTCCATTCACGGGAAAGAGAGAAAGAAGAAGCAATGAGTTTAAAACTTAGTGAAATTTTAGGTTTTCCATAAAATTGGAATGGGGAACATATTTTTTCCCAAATATCCTAAAGGGATGGGACATATGGGGCATAAAAATTCTCTTTATTATTTCCATGACAAGTGACCTGGGTTTGACTTCTCGATGCGGGAGAGAGGAAAAGATAACAATTAGCACCTCGGTGATGTGATTGGGTCACATGAAGAACCATGACATGAGCATGTGTGGGGCACATTTTTTTTCCAACTATTCCAAAGGGATGGGGAAAATGGGGTAGAAAAATTCACCCCCGATGCGGGGGTGATAAGGGGCAAGTTTTGGTTTGACGATGCGAGAGAAGAGAGGGAGCTAAAAATGCCTTATGGGGATAGTTTTTAGTCATGTGAAGAACCATGGGCCAAGAAAAGCATGGGGAAATTTTTTTATCTAAACTATTCCAAAGGGATGGGATAGGTGGAGCATAAAAATGTACCCTCACCCTAGGTTGACAAGTCATGAGTTGTGGTTGTACAACGTGAGGGCTGAAAGCGGGCAAAAGAGCTTGCGAAGATTTTTTAGGGTCTTTTGTAGGCACAAAGGTATTAACTTTGGATGGGTGAATTTTTTTGTCTCAAATATCCCTAAGGTATGGGATAGAAAAGTGTGCCTTCACCTCAGGTTGATATGTGTCCACCTTGGAAATTGGCTAAGTCGAAAGCTTAACTTAGGGAGAGCCTTGAAGATGAATTCTTGAGAAGCTTTAAAAGGATTTTTTCAACAATTATTTATATGAAAGTGAATCCAAAAAAATTATAATATGAATGGGATGGGGCTTATGATCCAATTCTATGTGAAAATCCCTTAAAATATCCTTTTGTCTTAGGACAACAGGTATGTCTACTTAAAATGAGATGTAGAAAGAAGCTATTAGGTATTGTGTAAAATATGAAAATATCATCATTTATAGGGTTGAATTATATTTACAATCGTATCTATTTTGAAATCTAACTCATTACTGAGCTCTTAAAATCACCCCTAAAGCTCGGTGCTATTTTAGATCTGCTCACTCCTTTACCCTCAAAACCTGCTTTCATTGTTCTTATTCCTAAACATTCTAAACCTTCCTAAATATTCCTTAAAAACTTGAAATATGTTATTACATCCTCAATACCAATTCCCGATGAATTTGGGTCTTCAACTCTATTCTATAGGATGCACACCTATCCCGAAAGGATAGAGATATCCTTTCTAGGTCTACTAAAGTATCTCGCCTAGAGAAGAATTTCTTGAAATAACTTTGATGGACTTAATTTCATATTTCAAACACTTGGGAAATGTTGTTTACAACAAGTGATTATTTTAGGATTGGGATACGAATGAAAAGAGGGAAAAATTATCTGTAGATATTCTTAGGATGGTTAAAAACAAAACTTTTGACACTACGGTAAATTTTTCATGTTTTTAAATTGAATTTTTCTCTTACAAAAACACTTTACAACATTTATATCTCACTTAGGGACTTACTATGGATAAAAAAAAGTGAGGAAAGGATAAACATGAACTCCATAATCTCAATACACAAAGTGTGGATCAATGTCTTATCAATTGGGTTATAGAGTCTCATTATAAACAAAAAATAGAAAGGATGAACACACACGCACACACACAATGAAAGTTAAACACACCAAACTGAAAAGGAAAATTCACACAGAGGGAAATGGAAACACAAATCCTAAATTCACCTATGGTACATATAGGGGACAACTACTTTCAATGTTTATACAACTTTAAGTATTTCTCATTGTGAGGAAATTCCAAATATGTGTCATCCAGATATGAGAGGTAGAAATTTCTTTATTTGTAGGATTCTTGAATCTAGAATGGTCCTAGCCACAAGGAATAAAAATTTCCATGACTTCCTTTTGGATCTCTCCTTTTTCCCATAATAAGACAAGATCCCTAATTTTGAAATATCTTTCCTTTTCTTTCTTATCAAAAATATTCTTAACTTTAAACTGATGTTCTTTTAATCGATAAAATGCCTTGAATATTTCTTCACTCAAGCATTTCAATGTACAATATCCTCTTTTCGAAAGAGTCATGAAATTGGCCATCTTCAACCGCTTTAACCAATTGAAGGGATGAAAATCCAATAGTGAATAGAATATTAGCATTGATCCCGTAAAGCAACTGGAATGGTGACATACCAATTTCCTTCTTCGGGGTAATCTTTACCCACAAAGTGCATCATAGAGCTTCTTATGCTAGTTTCTCTAATTTTGATCCACTAAATTTTGGGAAAAGCTCATAATGTTCTTATTAGTTGACTCAACCTAACTATTCCCTTACGGGTAGTAGTCTAATGCATGTGAAAGTGAGATTCCATAGTTTGTGAAAAACTTGGTCAACTTCATAGATGAAAAGTATGTTGCATTATCAACTACAATCTTATGAGGAATTCTAATGTGTATGGTAATGTTATCTTTGATGAAGTTACATACTATTTCAGAATTTTCTTGTTTTACTGGAATTTCCTCCACCCATTTAGTGAAGTAATATGTTTCCATGAGAACATAAGTATGTCCTACACTTGAATGAAGATTGAGAACACCAATGGATTCTAGACCCCTTTGTTGGAATGGTTCTTCAATAACTAATGTCCAAAGGGGAAGTTCAACAAGCTATGGTCTTCCAATAGATTATTGATAAGGTTCACATTTGGAAACCCATTGTTGAGCATCGAAAAATAAGGTAGGCTAATAATACCTACCATGGAGGATTTTGTGAGAAGTCACCATGGTAGATAAATTCCCACCTCAAGCATGACTATGATCAGCCTTGAAAAATTTTACTTGTTTCTCTTTATCGACACAACTTAAGAAGAAACCATTTAATCCTCTTTTTACATAATGTGATCCTAGATGACATAATTCAATGTTTTTATCATGAGATTCCTTCTTTCCTTATAGTATAGATGAGCTGGGAAATATCTTTAAGTTAGGAAGTATGAAATATCAAAATACCACTCATTGGTGGTATTTACAAAAATCACTTGGGGCAGATCCTTAATTACACATTCATAACACATACACTCCTTTGCATCCTTTTGAGTCAAGAGGGAGTCAAACTCGTCCATTAGCCGAAAGCAGTCCCTTTCCCCCGACAATATTTGAAGGTCAGATGTACAAGTAATAATATTGGATCTTTGCCACCCAATTGCCTCTCTTAGCTCTTGGATCTTGTTGAGTTAGGATTGAGTTTGATTGTGGAGCCCGAAACCATCATTAGGGTGCAGGAGTTCGAGGATGTAGAATCTAAAATTATTTATATCCTTGACCACAACATACGCATGCTTCTCCATTTGATTGTATCTAAGCTCATAGTTTTTATCGGGTATCTCATGAAAGAAATGGGTGATTCAATTCCTTCTTCGTTATTTTGAACAAAGATGGTCGAACAAGTATGTTCTTAGGCATAATAATACAAAATGAAATATTTTTCAAAATTTAGACATACCAATGTATGATCCTTGGTTATTTATTATTTTTTACATCAAATGTTTCATTTCCTTCATTATTCCACTTGAAAATTGATTGAGGCTTCATCATGCTAGTGATATGCTTGGTCAGTTATGCAAAATTTGGGACAAAGTGACGAAGGAAGTTTACCTTACCGAAGAAAGAATGAAATCCCTTATTTCTTATGGGAAAGGACAATTCTTAAATTTTCCTTATCATCTCTAGATCAATTTTGACCCCCTCCTTGTTCACGATGCTTTAGAGACACCAAATATGTAACACCAAATATGTACTTCTTGGGATTTAGAGATATTCCATGTTGTCGCACATGATCAACACTTATTCTAAATGTTTCATATGATCTCCTCACTTTTTTAATAGATTGTGAGGTCATCAAGATAGATAATGATGTAATGTTTGAGGTCTTTGAAGGCAATATCCATTTCCCATTGAAAATTTTCTCCAGCGTTGATAAGACCAAATGGCATTCTGTTATAGGAAAAAGTGCCCCATGGAGTTGTGAAGGTCATTTTGTGTCTATCTTATTATGCTACCTAAATTTGGTTATATCCATAGAAACCATAGATAAAAAAGAGCATATTAGATCCTATGACTTCCTGTAGGATGTGATCCATGATAGGAAGTGGGTAGTTATCCTTCAATGAATACTGGTTCAAATTTTGGAAATATACACAAATCTTTATTTCTTTGTTCTTCTTCCATATTGGAATTATTTTTCTACCCACATGGAGTGGTGAATAGGAAAATAATCCTGGCATTCAAAATTTTAAAAACCTCTTCCTTGATTTTATCATCAATTTTGGGTTATACTACCGTTGCTTTTACCTAAAAGGCTTAGCTTCGAGATTTGGTAGGATTGAATGATGCATCTCTTTGGGCTAGAATGACTTGATATCATCATAGGAGTATGCTAAAATATCATAATATTTTCTTAATAATGAGACAAATATTCTCTTCTCTTCTAGTGAACAACACTTACCAATGTTTACCATTCTTGATTCTCTACTGGTACTAATATTTTCTTTCTCAAATTTAGTAGGACACCGAGAGGACTCTTTAGCTTTATCCTTGATCTATATGTCATGTTTATAAAAAATGTTTTCAAGAGACACAAGACCTTTTAGAATATGGTTTCCCTCAATCAGATGACACCTTCTGATTCAACTCCACCTATCCCTTATTTATCTTCATTTGTGACATATTATTGATTTGGATCATCACTTCCCTCTTAGAAAATATTTCTAAAGTTATATATTTTATCTAAGAAAGAGATAAGTTTAATTTCATCATTAAATAACTATCAATTATTTACATTACCTAGGATACTAAGCCTAAAGACCATCTCAACCGTCACTTTTTTCTTATTGAAAGATGGGTACAAAATCATCAAGGAAGCTAAAACTATGGGAGATTCAACTTTCTCATTTTGATAATGGGGAATAATTTGAATTGAGAAAGCATCAAAAGATCCAATGCAATCCCATACTCAATTCCTATAATGTTTGAGCCTCATATTTTTGACCTGATATTGATTCCTTACTTGCATGACAATCACCTCAAAGCATCACCAAGATGTTTCAACTTTTTTATACCCATGCATTCAGCAACATCCATCCCTAGAAGAAGGGATTCATATTTTACACAAATATTGGTATTTTCAAATTTTAATTTCTAAGCAAATGGGAATGACTCACCCAAAGGAGAGGTTAACACAACACCTACTCTGGAGTCAATACTAGAATGAATTGCATCAAAATCCATTGTCCATAGCTGGATTTCACTATACTCTATGAGGAAATGCAAATTTTCATCCCTTTAAAAATGCAAGATGTAGTTACCATTTCCACTATCTTGATAAAGAATATCAGCTCTAGGATCTTCTGATTTTTGCACTGTATACTTCATTTTTCTCATCGGTAATAACATTTTCATTTGGCCTTTGACTGGAATATTTGTTGAAGACCATTCCATATGAATTTATCCTCCCAAATATTTACTGAAAGCTTCTACTTAAAAACATTGCATATGAGGCTAGGATGTCTACCACTAAAATAGTCAACAAGACTCTCTTCTCAGGAAAATTAGCTAAAACAACTTGGGAATCTTTCATTCTTCCCCATAAGTGGAAATTATTTAGTATCCATTGAATAACAATGAACTTTATCCTTTTCTAGGGTGAGACCAATGACATTAGCTACTTTGATTGGAATCACATTGTTAGAAGCACCAAAGTCTATGATACAATTGTTCAATTGGTAGCCTCTAATGAGAAGAGAAAGATAGAATGGTTCAATCTTGTCGGTCTTGGATGCACTTAATGCTAGCATGTTTTGAGATGATGTTAAAGGAGGAGTTTGTGGTAACCCTTTCGAAGATGGTGTGACAACATTGGGATTTGAGATACTACCTTTTATAAATTGAACTAGTTTAAAAATTATTAGAGGTGGGTTTGCAAATATTCAAACTCATAAATTTGGACCTCAAATCATTTGATATGGTCTATTATATCAAATTGAAAGAGGAATTATATGTTTTCTAGAGTGGTGGAATCTTTATGAGGTGAAGGAGACACTACTCTTAGAGTGGGGGATGCTTTGGAAATAAGGGAAGGTTTGGAAGCTACAATAGGTTTACTAGGTACCTCGAAGTTTTCTAGAAACATTCACCATTTTGGAAGTAGCATTAGAAGGCTTAAAAGAAGAAGATTTAACAAAGGTAGACTTAAGAGACTTACTTGTTTCGGATGAGGTCATCTTGGCTGCTACAAGGTATGGATTTTCTTTGGCGAGTCCATGGATGGTGGAATTGCATCTCCTATATAGATTATCTTGTCGGGTAGAGTCGCTGTGGGAGGATTTGCATATTTATTTTTCTTGGGAGCAACAATGGGAAAAAAATTCTTTTGGATTAAAAATGGGTCAATACTTGCACAATAGAATCTTGGTGCATCATCCTCTTTGATTTCATATCTATATGATTACTCTAAGTACTGATTCTAGAATCATCAAATTTTTAAATTTCAAGCCCATTCTTTTCTTATTCATCATCATCTTGTTCAACACATCTGCATTATCCAAGGAGCCTTAAGATCAAGTATTTGGGGAAGTTTTACAATTATTCTCTTATTCCGAAATTATTTTTCTTTAGAGCATCTCTAAAAGTGAAAAAAATCTAGTGCAATCAGATCATTTGACAATTTTTGAACCAGGGGGTCCATGGAGGAGGAATTGGACCTTTGATATATTTTTTCCACTTTTATTTTTTACTTTTATAGATAGAATAAAATCATTTTCTACTTCAACAATATATTATTGAGCTTCTATAAGTTTCCTAGGTAATGATATTTAGAGGATGAATCCTACCTCGGGTAATTAAGTGTTGATGAAGAATCTTTTCACATTGTCATCATAAGGAAAAAATTTAATGGGTATCGTTTTAAGAAACATGTTGTAGTGAGCTACGAAGTCCCTCATAGTCTCATTGGAATTCGTTTTAATTTGAACTGGTTACACTAGCAGCTCTTGGCAATATTTAGTGGATTTAAACCTTTCTTCAAAATTGGTTTTGATGTCATCTCAGCTAGTGATAGATCTTGATGGTAGGAGATAAAACCATTTTGTTGTCTTTTCTTACATAGACTCTACAAATAACCTCACCGACACATCTTTGTGTTCATCTCCCAACACAACACATGTTGTGATGAATTTCCACATGTTCCTTTGGGAGATACATTCCATCACCTCTAAATTTAGGGAAAATCTTATGAGATCCTTTTGGTAATTTGCGAATAAGTGGAGGGAGGAAAATGGACATGTTTTTATTCCCCATAGTACAACTCACGGAGGCCTCTTTACTTCATATGCTATTCTTACTTATTCTTATGTTTTTCATTCTCGCTTACCGCTGATTTTTCTTGTTGCTTCTGTAAATTCTTCATCAAGATCTAGAAATTCTATTTCCAACAGATTTGGAGAAACCAGGGACAAAACTAGAGGAGTGTGATTAGGGTTTTAAACACCACTTGAGCTTCTAATGTGAGAAGCCACAACAGGAGGTGGGTGATGAGAATTGTTGATTTTATCTTTCCGTATTTGGATTTATTCAAAGATAGGATCAAGGTTTCCTTTTACCTCTCATTCTGGTGTACCTACGATCAACCATTACATACTTTAAATCAACTCAAGCTCTCCTTTGTTGGATTTGAACTTGTCTTTCTCTTTCCAAATATTCTCGCACGTTCTTCTTTGGAATCTATAATGAATTAATGGGATAAGTTTAGTTTGGTGTGCTAAATATCCTCCTCAAGTCCGATGTAATGTCTTATTGGATATGGAAAATAAGTTTAGGTCTAAGGACTGGGGGATTACTAGGAACAAATTTTAGTGGAAGACATAAGGCTCATTGAATTTTTAAATTTCATAATTTTTGGTTTTTTAAATATCTTTTTTTTTTAATAATTGAGGAATATAAATGGGTGCAAAATAACAAAATATTCCCCATGGTGGGTGACAAAAATTGTTGGTGAAACAATTTGACACTAGGAAAAATTAGTTGATTTTCACCAATAATTTGGGACTAGGTCCCTCTTCTTGAATGGGACATCTCCATTATTGTATGTAAATGAAAAATATTTCTGTGGTTGGCCAATATGTTGGGGATCCAAAAGGCACACTCCACTACACTGCAGTAAATGATTGCAATTTCGTACAAGGGAGGAATTTATATGGAAGGTGGGAATGTGGGAGTGAGGAATTAAGAGAGGGAGTTAATATTATAAGTATAATGAATCACATTCTTACAAATATTAACCATAAATATCAACACACACAATTAGAATGAATAACAACTTTTCTAATTATATCAAGACAAGATGAAACCATGAACATAAAATCTCACTTATTCACTCATCCATTAAATATGAAAATCCTTTCTTTATTGAAATTTTTACAAAGATTTACAATGAGAGAGAGAGAGAAAAAAAAACATATGGAAAGGAAATAGAATAATTTTATATCTTTTTCTTATTCTTGGTAGATATTTACTCGTGAAATTACAAAATTGACAAAAATTTGGAATGAGGAAGTCATTCCTATATATAGTTTGCAAAAATACTCTTCAACTACCCCCATATGACACTTCATATGTATTTTAAAACTTGTGAATCTTCATATTCCTAAGAAGGAAATTAAGTCCCCTTTTTATCAATTAAGGTAAACTTATTACAATTTCAACCATAGTCATATTTAAATGAATAAGAGAAAAGTAAATAAGATGAAAATGAAAAGTACAACCCCTAAGGAAGAAATATAACATGAAAGGAGAGAGGAATGAGGGAGGGAAGAGAGAAAGGAAAAAAATATAACTACTCATATAGAGATAATGCCCTTGCAGATTCTTCTTGACTCTCGGCTAGAATTTTGGAAAGTTCCTCTAGAGAGATCTTGATCCCTTAAAATTATTTACTATATCATTCCATCGTAGGAGAAACCTTATCAGCCCTAGGAATGTGCATGAAGCTCAAATACTTGACCTAAGTTTTAGAGAGAGTTGATGTTCTTTTATTATGTGCACCAAGTCTAGTGATCCCTTATGGTATTTGATATGAAGTCCCTTATCTTATTCAGGGACTCCAGTGTGTCTTCGTTGAATGAAAATGGATCTCCAGCTTCCTTCTCGATAAGATCTTCAAATGGATTTGACAGGTCATCCACCAAAGTGTTCTCATAAACTATTGGCACTCCAAGCATCTATATCTAAACATTGACATCCTCTTGCATTTTTGAAATGTGTTCCTCGTACGAATCCAATTCACCAAGATCATGGTTTATCATTTCGTAACGAGAAACTAGAGTTCTAGCCCATTTGAGATAAGTCATCCGATCTTGAATTGAATTTGCCTTTGCTCACAAGTAGGGAGAGTTGAATTTTCCCATCTCAATGACCAATGGATACACCTGGTCCCAATGTTCCTTTTCTTTTTCAATATCCTCTCTAGTCATGCTTACTTTCACATCCATTGTACTCATGTACTTGAAAAATTACAGGATATCAGGAAGTAATATTTTCCCCTTTTCTAGAATCTTATTCACCCATTTTCATTTTTTCTACCCTACATGGTGAAACCTTATGTTCTTATGATGGACTATAGATCAAAGCTACGATGGCGAGTAACTTATTTAACTAAAAGATATGGAGTAATGTTTGGATACATGTAATTTTGATCTTCTAACTCGATCAATTATCTCCTTATACTCTTGATTCCTTGTGAGAAGGTAAGTGGAATAATTCTTAAACAAATGTGCATCTCCCTCGTAAGTTTCCATTGTTAGGGGAATGGTGATCATTTCATAGTTATCTCGAGTTCATTTATTTAATTGGTTTAGATACCTTTGGCTAGACTAATTTTACATATTTGTTTCCCAAAGCACCACTAAAGAAACGAGAAGCATCTTGAGATAACCTTCCCTTCTTCACTTTGACCATTGAGGCTATGGTGTGGAAGTCCGGGACAAATAATTATTGAAATGTGTGGGATTATTTCATGATAATTGTGTTCACTAATGGAAATATCTCATTTGTTTCATGCTCGACATTTGGCATGATTTTTGTTTCTTATTATGAATGATAAGGAACATATTGTGTTGGATGGGCTGGTGTAACGGTGGAGGATGAGAGACTTTGAGAGTAATAAGGGACTGGAGGATGAACTGGATCAATTTCACCTTGTTCTAAGTCTACCAAAGGGTCTTCTGTTGTCTTTACCTTTTTTGTGTAACCTTTTGTAGTGAGAAACTTATAATTAAACTAATTTTCATTTTGAGAGTTCTCTTAAATGAGAAGAATTTGAAGATTTATCTGTGAATCTTGATTTAAGAGGAAAGATAATATTTTTACCTTTGGAGAGTTGGGAAGTTTCTTGATGCGATAAGGGCAACTTTCTTCTTTTTAAACCATTATTTTGATCTCCTAATTACCGCTTTAGTTCTCTCGCTTATATCTCTGATTCATGGATCCTCCAAGACACTTGTGGAAGGGGTGAGGATTTTACTTGCTTAATACTACGGATCATACATCTCGGTGCCATTTCCTTTGATTCCATCCTCATACCAATCAAACTTGAATCTCCTCATTTTCCCAATTTTCATCCTCATATGATCTCATTCCATGACTTTGAAATCATCTGTAAAATTCACCCAATAGTCTTCAATCTATGGAACATGATGCAACATAGAGGTGAAAATTTTCCAGATCACTCTACATATCGAAGTATTCTCTTGGAGTGTATGAACATAGGTTCAAGGGAGATAAGGAATCTTCTATGTTAGCAACATCGTAGGAACTTTTGCGGGAAAAGATCGCTAGAGAAATAGGGAAAGCAAGACCTATCTTATTTCCATTTTTAAGCTTACCATTGATATGAATAAGTTTTCAACTATGGATATTTATCATATACTGAAGCCTTATATGAAATATTTTGGGCATGTACTAAACCTCCGAACGGTCTCATGCTTGCAAGGGCATAGACCAAGTATGAAGTTATTGAAAAAAATAGTATTTGGCACTTAAAGCAAATTGTAATGTAGGTTATCACTAATTATTTTCCCCTAGTCTATCATTTGTCTTCCATCAATGAACAACACCATCCAATCCTAGAAATCCTTTTTATTTTCTTCTCCCATTAGGTTTCTTAGAAGGATAATCCCATCTAAGAAAACCTTGTGAAATTCACTTCGGGTGAGATATTTTGGCATAAGAGATGGATTTCTTCCCTGTTTTAACCATGAAACTAGTGAAATAACTTGAAGGTATGATTATGTCTTATACCATTCACCTAATTTAAACTCTTTTTGATGAGGACCATGTTGTTTAAGGCTAGAATTTTTATATCTTGGGAGATTGCTTTAGGAGTGAAACTGCCAAAATCAAATTATCATCCGCTATTATGATTTGAGTATCCGGTTCATAATGTTGGGAACATGCTAATACCATATCCATGCTCTAAACAGATATGGGATGACCACCTGCAACATACAATCCAATTTTTTAATACTTTCTCTCTAAAGGTTCCCACGGTCCAGATTAGCATCTTGTTCTTGAAATCTTCCAGATCCATGTGGGAAACATCATTGTCACCCAAACACGATTATTTCAACATCTTTGCTGAAATGGGATCAAGACCAATAAATTTTAACTTCAAAGTTGTGAAAAATAAATGAGATGAGCCAAAAAAAATATGAAAATAACTTTTGCACTCAAAATGAAGACTTTATATTTTTAGCGTTAGGGTTCTGGGAGATGCTTATTTTGGGAAATACTACTTTTTTGACCTTGATTTAGTTTTTGAAACCCCTAACAAAGCTAGGAACACTTTCATAGATGATTATTTGATGTTCTTGTACACTTTCTATTTTTAGAAAGTGTATTTTTTTGTGTTTGTTTGACCTAAAGCGCCCCTAGTTTATCATCTTTTTGTTTCGAGTGCATTATTCGAGAGTATTTTTAAAGGAAAATTTCTATTTGTAGTAATTGAAACCACCAAATAACTACTATTTTTAGAAACTAAAATTTCTCACCTCGGATCAAAATGAAAATAGCTTCACTGGAATAGGCTCACTTCTGGGACTTCGTGCTCAAAATTTCAATCCAATCCACTTACTGGAATGATTGGAAATTTTAATCCACTAGGGTTTTCTGCCATTAAAAAATAAGTGTATATTTGAATTTTATATTACTTGATTCTTGAAGGCACCTGGGATGGAGATTGACTATGAAAATATTGTTTAGATTCATTCACCGGATTTAGAGATGTGAATTTTTCAAGTTTTGGAGCATATAGTCAATATGGAGAAATTTGGGCATGGTGTCTAGATAAATTATAATTTTTTAAGTTTTTTTCAGTGGAATTCATCATGGATTCATAGAGAAAATATGGAGTGTAAATTATTTTTAATAATCTTTATATCTTCCCGACAACACTTTCCATTCATGGGCAAAAGAGAAAGAAGTAATGAGTTCAAAACTTTGTTAAATTTTAGGTTTTCCACCAAATTGGAATGAGGAAAATTTTTTGTCCCAAATTTATCTAATGGATATGATGTATGGGGCATGAAAATTGACCTTTGTTTGATCATGAAAAATGGTGGAGTTTGATTGCTTGATGGGGGAGAGAGGAAATCTTCGACAATTAGCACCTGGGGATGACACTGGGTCACATGAACCATGGCATGAGCAAGATTGGGGTGTATTTATATGCCCCAAATATCCAAAAGAAATGGGATAGATGGGGTAGAAAAAATTTCTTTGATGTGGAGGTGGAAAGTGGAAAGTTGTGGTTCAACGAGGCGGAGAGGAGATGGGGATAAAAATGCTTTGCAAAGCTAGTTTCAGTCAAGTGAAGAACCATAGGCCAAGAAAATAATGGGGAAATTTATTTTGTCCCAAATATCCCAAAGGGATGGGATATATGGGGATGCAAATTTTTCCCTCATACTGGGTTGACAAGTGGCAAGTTGTGGTTACACGGCGGGAGGGCTAGAAACTAGGAAAAAGAGCTCATGAGAGACTTTTTGGGATCATGTGGAGATCCAAATGGATTAACTACGGTTGGGCTCATTTATGTGTCCCAAATATACCAAATTGATGGTAAATATGGGACATAAAAAATTTCCTTCTCCTCAAGATGACATGTGTCCACCTGTGAAAATGTTTAAGTCTTGAAAGCTTACCTTGAGAAGAGACTTGAAGGCGAAGTTTGGGAGCTTCGGTGGACTTTTTAGAAATTATTTATATGAAATTGACTCCAAAAAAACTTTAGATGAATTGTATGGGTCCCATGATTTAATTATTCTTGAAACCCCCTTTAAAATATCCTTTTCTCGGGAGAGTAGGGTTTGTCTACCGAAAATGGACTGCGGAAAGAAGTTCCTAGGCCTTGTGAAAAATATGAAAGTACCATCATTTAGAGGATTGAAGTATATTTCCAATTATATCTTTTTTTATCTCAAAATCATTATGGAGCTCCCAGAATCACCTCCCAAATCTTGGGTGTTATATAAACTACTCACTCCTTCACCCTCAAACCCCGCTTTCACTATTCTTGTTCCTAAACCTTCCTAAATCTTCCTAAACCACTTGCAATATGTTCTTATCTCCTCAATACCACTTCCCAATGAATTTTGGCCTTCAAATTTGTTCTAGAGGATGCACACATGTCCCGGAAAGGCTAGAAATAACCTTTCTAGGTCTACTGAAGTATCTTCCTTTAGAAGCATTTCAACTGGAACAACCTCATGGAATTAATTTCATGTTTCAAAAACTTAATAAATATTGTTTACAACACACGTGATTACTTGTAGGATTGGGATAGACATGAGAAAGAGGGAAAATTGATCCAGAGAAATGCTTAGGATGGTTTATAAACAAAAAATTTGACACTAGGTAAAGTTGTCATGTTTTCAACTTGAATTTTTCCCTTGTAAAAACACATGACAACACCATGCAAAATTCAAATGAGTATAAATTTATTTTTACAACTCTAAATCAGGTAAATTTTATATCGATGGAAATGTATTAAGGATTTATTCATGATGGCATTATCAGATCAAGGATTGGATGAGGTTAAGAGGGAGAAAAATAAGAAAAACAATATGGAGTTTGTTTCATGTCACTATCAAAATAGGGAAAACATCTAGGTTGTTTAATGATGTATATTTTGATCTTCTCTCACCTTGGTACCCTACGGGTTTCTCCCAAATGGCATATTCCTATATGCTCAAATGGAATGATGAGAAATAACAACATGTGTCAGATGTTTTTGGACACTTGGATACATCTTATGCATTCCCCTTTTAGATTTTACGGATTTGTCATTTATTTCAAGAATGTGCTCAACTTCAATCAGGTTTTTGAGTTTTCTTGGTGGCCAAGGTAGCACTTAAATCATGAGAAATCATGAAGGAATTAGATATCTTGTTAGAGGTAGTTTCATAGGGTGTTGTTTGGTTTATCAGTTATTCATTCCATGACATATTCTAATTCCCTCTTCTCTCCTCCATTTGATAAATTATACTTTTTTGTCATTGTAAGGATCCTCTCTTGCTAAGAGATTTTATAATGCCAAAATAATAATAGAGATGAGGAGTTGCATACACGGGAATTACTATTTGCGATGTAATTTACCTTTAATTTTGATTGTAGAAATATTTTCATTTAAAAATAGTAATATGATGTAAATTGTGGCCTTAACCCACCCCCCTTGTGTATATTATTGTGTTCTTACCTTCTACACTTCAATTTTGATTGTCTATGTTTGGTTTTTTTGCAAAATGTTATGTCAATTTTTTCTAAACAAGCAAGGTTATGATATACCTCAGTTAAAGGGAGGAAAAGTGGAAAGAATTTTACCCTTCTACCTTGAAAGTATCTTCTTAATTCTCTGAAACTTCAAAAGGAGAGTGATCAAACCTTTTCTTGGTGTTATCACCACTTTTATCTTAGGATTTTTGTATGTTTTCCTCTCCCTCTCCTATTGGTTACTTGGATATGTTAGAGTAGGTTAGTATAGGATTAGTTTAGCATTAGGATGGTTTTGTCAATAAAAAGTAGACCGAAAACTAATAAACCCTTTCACCTACCATAAAAGGTCAAGATCGAATCAACCCTATTTAATCGTAGTTGTACTTAAAAATGGATTAAGCATGGGTAGTTTAATATAGGTTAAATATGAGTTAACCTAATATCCGGTAAACTTATATATCTTGGCGAGAAAAGAGGATATACATAATCAGAAAAAATAATGAAGAAGCACTCCAAAAGGACACAACAAGACCACATAAAATTAAACCAAATTAATAATGAGATTCTTTGTAAACCTTTATCACATTTATATACTTGATGATTACTTATTAACCAAACTGATTTCTCATATGAAAAATTTACTATCAACCTTTATCCTACAAAATTAAACATATTGATTAGGAAACTTATTAAAAATGTGAAATTTATAAGTGATATATCGATGATATTTTATTTTCCACTTATCGAATAATGTAATGATCTTGAAGGTGAAAAAACAACAGTGAACTAATGAAAAGAAAACAAAAAATTATTCACATATAAAACATATTTACACAAGTCATAAGAATAAAATGAAAATGGACATGATGAAGAGAAATAGATTTTGCATTAATGAAAATGTACAATGATCACTAAAACAAAGTGTTAACAAGAGTCATGATTCAAATCGAAGATACCATGGATACAAATTTGCATTCATCTTTATATCGAAATGAATATATCATTCAAGGACTACTTTGGATATGATAGATAAAAATTTGCAATCATTTAGATAAGATGCAGAATAATAAACTAGATAATCATTAAAATGATATTAAAATTGGATATACATATTGCATCAGAATTTCATACTCAAACCTCAAAACAATTTCATCACAACACCTGCAAGATCACTTGTCTCAGAAAAAAATTGCACATAAATAATTCACAATTAAAATAATCTTCACAATAGCTACAATACCATATTTCTCATCCCTTGAAAATGTATCTTCAAGTCCTTTTATAATCTCCTCTTGCACAAAATCAATTATAATTGGTTGATTCCAAATTGGGAAATTTTAAATAATAAGTTATTACTTTATTTCTTTAAGTAACACTTTATAATATTTCATTTTCATAGAAGTGAAGCACTCGGGGAAACTATTAAATATACATGACATTCTAAAATATGAGGCATGGGACACTAAAACAAGGCCCACCAAAATATCGATACACTAAATAAAATAATAACACGTCCATAAAGAATTTTGGTCCTTTAAAACAAATTCAACATCATAATCAAAACAACCATCAAACTCAAATTGTAAATGTCATCCAAACACATATATATGAAACATAATAATCCATCACCATATGTTTACCAATAATATCAAAATATTAAGTATTCGTAAATTTTTAGTCAAATGTATGTCTATCAAAAACAAAAACCTAAAGTATCATAACCAATCATCTCCACTAAGATCCGGTAAAGGGGTTCTTACCTCTATATTCATCTTAACATTATAATAGGGCTCAATTGGTAAGATAGTGTGAGTAACGACTCTGTATCTTCTTCTACCTAAAAATTTACTCTTTTCAATGCACTTGTCACCTTAGGTACTACGGAAGAGGACCTAACACACTTAGAAGGTAGGGGCGAGTCATGAGAAAGAAAAGGTTTTATTTTCCGAGTAATAATGGTGAAGTAATGGAAGGAAAGACATTACGAGGAGGTAAGTGAGATAGGGAAGATTGGGGAAATAATTTGAACATGATGGATCATGATCATCCTAGGTGCGTTTGACATTATGATGCACAAGGGTGTTATGGATATTGTGGGAAGGATGAGTATGGGGGTAAGACTCAATAATTTTTAATACTTCTTGTAGGCATGGTTCATTTGTATCAAAGTGTACAAAAACTTAGGTAGGACCAAGTATTGTAAACAATCTCTTACCTCGAAGCGTACTAGCTCCCCTTTAGCCACCCCTTGGTGATCCTCTCTGCCAATGTGGTGACATCGAAACTACCATTCCCAAGAATGATGGGACCTTGATCTTCTAGAACCTTCCTAACCATCCCATCTAGACCTTTTTGAGATACTGAAAAGAAGAGATAAAATACAAATAATTTAATAAACAAGGTTATTAGTCTTTCTACAAAACAAAGTAATCTCAACTCCAATCACATTAAAAATATGGCAGCCATCTACACTAAATGATATTGAGGTCTGAAATCAAAATATACCATGTATTCTTCAAGACAGATTCCTCAAAATTTCCACATTTCATCTCCAACTACTCATTTTCTAATAGTCAATTTATTTCAAAAATAAATGATTATCTTTAAGATACTACTTGATTTTTTAACAAAATAAAATGAATTTCTAATTTTGAACCTTTTTACAAAATTTTCGGAACAAAATACACCTTCAAAAATATGCATGCACAAAAAAAAACTCCTTACCTCATTTCCATTTTGTTTCAAACCTTATTACTACCTCAAAAGCTCAAGCACATGCACATTACCATTAAATTTGAAACCCAAATGTTCATATTGTTTTCGCTTCTTTAATTAAAAAAAAGATGGGAAAATCCTTATTAAAAAATGTAATACAATATCTATTTTCCATCATAGACCATAATGGAGGAAAAATCTTGAAGATTATATCAAATAATCATACCATATATGGTAAGTGCTAAAATAACTTCAAGAAAAACCCTATCGGTGCTCATCTTTCAACAACATTTAACATTCACATGAAACCATTTTAATGAAAACTGAAATATTGTCTCATTTTCTTTAACACTTGCATTTCTATTATGACCCGAAAGAAAATATGCAACACATGAATTCTTTTTTTGACAAGCTTTCACAAAAATAATAGATATTTAGCTTCTCTGTAACAAGATAAGAACTAGGCTTTTAAAAAATACATTTCATCTACTATACACAAGTAGAGCTCAATAATGGGGAAAACGACGCACGCCTTTAGAGAATCAAATAATAGCCCAAAAAAATCTTTATGCTTTTGTAAAAGACTCCCATTTCACCATTTATAGATTTTTGAAGTTATACAAATGGATATGATAAATAAATTCTTGAGGCTGAATTTAAATTCCAAAGAAAAAATGTTCAATATGAACTTGGGAAAGAACTACCATTTTCCATTTGCATGCATGTAAAAACCAACTCAAGAAAAGAAAACAATTTTTTGAATGATATATCATACCTGTCAAGTTCCGCCACATACTTCCTCACACAAAAACTTGAAATCATAGCCAACAATACCGACTTCACCCAAAACTAGAAAAAATGATCTCAAACCTCTTCACAACACAAAATCCTGAAAAAATGACTCAAAAATCAAAAAATCCCATAGTTCAATGTCCATACGTGGTAATTTAATGCACTAGTACTTGCATCAAATCATTACTATGAGCTCCACCATTACCCATTTTACATCTCATCTTCCTTAAACATTGGTGTTTTGGGGTGGTGATTTGCATTATGATTTAAATGAAATACATACAATATGCTAGACTTTACAAAATCCCCTTATAGCATCCATTTAAAATTCCATTCAAACCATTTCATAATTCACACAAATTATGCTACCTTATTAAACTCATAACCATGGTAATGCAACTTCCATGTATGAACAAAATATTGAATTGCATGATTTGGACCCTATTTCCTCCAATATTCACATTTGATATGAATAAATCACGTTTGAAATGGAAAATATAAGTGAAAAGAAGAATTCAATCAATTGCCTCAAAATATCATTTTAAATCTACTATCTTCTTCACATGATATTACTTCAAAAATGGAAGAATAAAGCTATCATAATGTGAGCTTGGAAAAAAAAAAGATATCACAAAGCAAAAATTGATCTCCATCATTTAAAAATCACCATTCATATTGGTAAACACAATGAAAAATATATATTTATGTCATCAAGGAAGTTGACAAATAAATAATTCCATGAAACCACTTAGTGTTAAATAATGCATTAAATACCTAGTGTTCCCTACCTGACTCATTATGAATGTAAAGCAAGCAAGAAATGATGGGAAGTATTATATTTGTGACTTATTTTGATGGGGTGAAAGTTTTCATCAATAAAACTGATGACCATGCTTTGGTGGATTTTTGTATGACAATAAGTTAGGTTGAATTAAAGAATGATTAAATTATAATGGCTTAAGAATGCAACACAGGTTCGTTGTTTCTTGAGTCAATCTGTGTGGACCCCAAAGTCGATTTAAATAAAAAGGGATCAAATTCTAGCTAACTGTGAGCAAAGAATGGAATGCAAGAGATTGGGAAGTGAGGGATAGATAAGATTAAATACAGAGTTAGCCTTCATTACTTTGAAAACCAAGTATGACTTATTTACATCAAATATATCAAAATAATAGCATTCATGAAAATCCAATAGATGTATTCTATAAATCATCTTAACTAAAGACTTCAAATAATCTTACCATCCGAGCAGCGTTTGATAAGCACCCACATCTAGTCCAAGATATTTTCAATAATGGAGTATATTGGAGTTTCAAAGATCATGACAACCTATTAAGAGAAAAACAAAACAAAAACTGAAAAATAAAAGTGAAAACTGAAAAAAAGGAAAAAAACAATATATACATAAAGTAATAAGAAAGGCCTAAATTTTAATAATGTTTTAGATATTTTCCATTAACCATAAAGTGTAAACAATCACCATTAATTTCTATCAGATGAAAAGTGTTATTTCCCAAAACTGATGCAACTTGAAAAGGACCTAACCATAGAGAATAAAAATTGTGGTGTTTTCCGGGGTTCTCTCTTGCTTTATCCCAATATAAAACCAAATCCCCAACCTAAAAAATTTTCATGGTGACATTTTTATTAAAAAATATTTCAATTTCTCGTTAGCTTTTTCTAACTTTTACAAAGTAGTAACTCTTATTCTATCTAAATCCAACAATTCATCTAAACTCAACTACAAATCATTTAAGTCATCTATGCCAAATTTTAAGGAAGTGTAAGCGAGAAGATATTTGTAACTCAATAGGCATAGTAGCTTCAAATCCATAAGAAAACATAAAAGGTGAAAACCAAGATTACCTAATTTGACAAAGGTGCTCTATTATTCCATATTGCTTTAAAAATATTAAGATGTTAATTTATTTTATTATCATTGACCAGTTTTTTAATGATGTTAATCAAGTTTTTATTTGTAGATTCAACTTTCCCATTACCATGTGGGTAATATTTAGATGCATGACTTGAGATTATGGAGTATTTAATAATAAATTCTAAGTATTCCTCAGAAATTAATTGTGGACCATTATCTGATATGATTTCTTGAGGTACTCCAAAACATGAGAAAAATTTGATTTTCAAAAAAACTTAACAACTTCACTAGCAACAAAAATTTTTACAAAGCCTGCTTTATCCCATTTAGTAAAATAATCTAGAGCTGTTAGGATGTGTCTATGACCAACAAAGGAAGGTGGATGAATATCAGAAATAAATTCAATTCCCCACTTAGAAAAAGGTTTTTTCGGGATAATAGGATTCAAAGGCATGGCTGGTAAGTTTTAACACCTAGAAAATATTTGACAAGGGTATAAGACCTAACCCATTTGTATGCATATTTAAATAAAGTAGGCCAATAATAATCTAAACGCAAGATTTTATGAGTATTTGTTTTAGCATAAAATTATCCACCACAAACACCCTCATGATAACTCCTTAATACACGTTACATCTAGTCATGACGTGAATGCCATCACGGTTTTTAAAAAACAACAAGATTCAGGATTTCTAAGAGTATGAATTTAAGATCTTGAAACAAAATTTCTCTCCATTGTCTTTTGTTTAAATTTCTAGGACATGATTTATTTTTAAAAAGTAAATGATATCGGGATATCAATCATCTTGAGACAATAAATAATCCCATTCATGCATGCTAAAACCTATATTGAATTTGGATGATAGCTCATTACTTGTCATAGTTTGGAAATGAGGGACAACATGTAAGATATCATCAACTACTAAGATGACAACATTAATGTTGGAGTCAAAATTTTCAGCTAGATGCTTAGCAAGTTCATTTCCTTTGATGGTTTTACATGTTTCAACTCTAAGTCAAATTGTTAGATTTTAAAAATCCATTTAGTTAACCTTACGTCAATCACTTGCTACTGAAGCAAATATGCTAAGACAGGGACATTAGAATGAACGATAATATTATTTCCCATTAACAAATACTTATATTTTCCCAAGAATGAAACCAATGTAAAAACAAAGGATACTGACTTCAACATATTTTAGAGTTTGACTAAAATAAGCAATGGGTTTTTCATTGTTTCCTTCAAAATATTGAGTTATGACAGCACCCATAGCTTTATCAGTCACATTTAAATATAGAAAAAAGGATTTGATAAGTTAGGATTAGCAAAGATGGGCAAAATAAATGATGTTCTTAACATCAGAAAAATTAGAATTAGCATGAGAGTTACATGAGAAACTATACGATAGAAAAGTGACATGCGAGCATGAGAATTTGAAAGCAACTCTTCTTCGTACTCGACCTCCCGAGGTCCTACCGAGACAGATTGGTGAGAATGGAATTTATATGGATACAGGAAAACTAGTTGGGTAATATTATATCCTCGACACACAATAATGAAATTTGTGAATCCAAGGCAAGGAAGGCCCTCCTAACCTGAATTGGTGTAATGGATCATTTAGATATAATAGCTGCTCGGAGGCTCCAATCAATGTTGAGCTCTGCCAAGATCCTATCTATTGGCTATTGGATACATGGAAAGTGACCTGTAGGTGCTTCGTGTATATTTCCAGAAAAGGTCATGAAAGATGGTGATGAGAGGTGTAGTGGATCCTCTAAAGTTTTATGGATGATTCTCTAGTCTAGTCCAGAAATCCCTAGCCTAATTGGCTGCTACGTTTAATATGGAGAATTGTGTAATGATGTCTAGTGGAAGTGGTGAGGATCTGAATATTAGTGTGTATAAACCGGCATCAATGTCTGATTGATCAGTAGGCTGTTAGGTTGTGGGACCTGTGGATCACAATCGTAAGTTTGTGGTTGTGGCAAACCTCCTATGGTCATATGAGGAGTCAATCTCTTCTCCCACTATCCAATAGTCGTAAGCTTTTTCAACCTCTATGTTTAGAACTAGAAGTTGTGTAATTTTCTCTAGAATACCTTATAGGTGTTCTGGAAACTTGAATACGTAAGCTAGTATCTATGTTGATGAGGAGGTCTCCTACATTGGGCTATGGAACTAAAGGATTGCAACCAAATATTTGTTTTCTTTTGATTCCTTGTACAGTCATGTGGATATCCTATCAAGGCAGTCTATAGTTAGGGTGATTTGACCAAAATGTGTTTTCCTTGTTGTCTTCAATATTTAACTCTCTCTATTGTTCAATAACTTCTCGTAGGTTTATTGATGTTTGAAAAACCTGGATCTTAAGGTCTTGATCTATATAAACTAGTGTTGTGGGGAAATTTGGTTAAGGCACTATCGATTCAAATATGTATTCTCTAGGCTCTCTAGGTCCCGTGATTGTCATGCAAAGATGATTCAATTTTAACTGAAATGAATAAACTAATTATGAAAGATGTATCTAGACTATGCATATATTATTTTATTTTTATATTTTTGATGAAGTATTTTAACAAGATTAAAAGATCATCTATTCTAATTTATTCAAAAAATGGACAATTAATCTAGTAACATAATCAAAACAAGTAAAGTTGCCTGGTGTGGCTATTTACATGTGCAGTTATGAGTTTATCCTAAATATCTAAATAACTAGATAATTTTAATTGAAAGAATTTCAATCCTACCTTAGAAGTGAGGAATGAATCATAGTTTCTTAGAAACTATCATTCCCCATAACTTCCCTGGAAATATTGAAAGTGAACTTTAACTAAAATGAAATAATTTACTACTCTATTTGATATATTGTAATTAGAACTTTGATAGCTCAAACCTGGAGTTTATAGAACAGTGGTAAATCCCATTGTGTGTGTGAATTTTTCCCCTCAGTGTGATCTCCTCTTTCCTTTGTGTTCTCGTGAATCTGAAAAACGTGTATATGATAGTGTCAAAGAAAAGAAGATACTCAAACAATGGCAGCTTTGGATATAGACCGAATACAATGCAAGTAAGAGAGGGATAGTGCAAGTGAACAGAGCTTGACTATGCAATTCCTAGCAGGATTTATTACGGGAATACAACACAAATATCTTTGAGAATTTGGGAACTATCCTTTGTGACTAAACAAAACCTGCAACTCTAAATGGATTCTATTCTAAAATGAAACTACCTTGTTCTAAACTGATTATATGGAACAACAATGAAGTAAGATGAAACAAGAAGATCAAATGATCTCTAAATAGTAAAGGAAGGCTGATAATTGATGCAAAACATGAAACTATTGGAACTCTAAGCAAGAACTTCAAACAAACTAAATATTTAAACAGAGAAGGAGAGGGGCCTTTTGTTTGAAAACAAGTTGGCTATTTATAGCAATTGCATTTACCATAGGGTAACTCCCAATTGATCTCTTTTACTATAAACAAAGGGAAAACACTATTTACAAGGAGAAAAAACATAAATGCAAGCCAAAGTGGTTAAAGAATGCGGGTGAAAATTGAATTTTTATGTTTTATGCATTCATCGGAGCGATCTGGAAAATGTGCACATGACCACTGCCTTACACAGGTGGTAGTTACATGACCTCTACCCTATCACAGGTGTCAATCACGGGACCGCCGCCTAGGTAGGGTGGTGGTCCTGTCACTTAAGACCAAAATGCAAAGAAAAAATGGTGAAGAGGACTAGAATGAAGCACATGGAGCTTGGATAAAGCATTTGGGATGTAAACATACACTTAGCAAGCCTTTTCTAGATTTCGAACACCTTGCAAAGAGACCTAAATCATCATTGGGGTTTCCGTAACCTCTTTCGATAGTACAGTACCTACATTTTTGGGTATGTACATATTTCCCCCTCGAGAGAAGCGTTTTAGCCATGGAGAGGCATAAAATGGTGGGTCCAAGTATGGCAGTCCCAAAATGGGGAGTTAAAAGTTATACCTAACACGCCCATGTGTCGAAACATCACCATCCAAATTCCCGCTACCTACAAAATGAAAAGAGGACTCAAGTGCAGATAGATAAAATAAATTGAGAAATAAAACTAAATTAAATTAATATGAAATGAGGACTTACCATCTGCGTGGGGATTCAAAACTTACCTTTACTATTCATTTGCGTGTATCGATTTGGTGGTTTTGAGCTCTGGGACCCACGGTGTCCATTTTTAAGAGATTACAGTCAAAATGTCCATTACGAGATCATGATCATGCCTCCGAGAGCAGGACATCGGCCCGTGAAGTCTCAGGTTAGTTCTTCTCAATTTATCATTTTTAAACCTAAAAGATAGAAATGTAGAAATCTTTGTCTTGGGGGTTATTTTCAAAAATGCTAGTTTTAAATGAGTCTCTAGGGGGGTACCCATAGGGTAGGTTTTTATTTCATCTAAAATGATGCATTTTTGCATTTTTAAGTGTTTTTAGGGTTTTGAGCCGTTTGGAGATTCAGACAGGACCGCCACTCGCACAGGGTGGCGGTCATGGGACCGCCACCCCATGAAGGTCGCGGTTACAAGACCACCGCCCTATAAGGTGGTAGTTACATGAATGCTTCCACCTAAGGTGGTGATTGCGAAACCGCCGCTCCGCATGTGGGGGGGTTTCAATGAGAATGTAGAAGGAGATGTTTTACTTTGTTGTTTTTGCATTTTTAGCATTTTTATATGTTCCTGATGATTTTCCTAGTTGGATTATGTTACTAACTTACTCCTTTTCTATGTTTTTGGGTGGATGCAAAAGAAGGAGGAGTATATCAGATGGAGCAGAGAGAGGGAGTGTGATTGGCTCCCGGCAGTGTTGGATGCATTGACCAGGCTGAGAGAGATACTTTGCAGTGGGTTGGCATCTTACGAGATCTCTCGGGTTCCTCACATTGCTCCTTCCAGTCACATACTATGTGACTTATTCTCATATTGGGATGCCGACCGGAATACCTTCTAGTTACCAGGTGCTAGGGGTGAGTGGACCATCACCCTTGAGGATGTCTACCGTATATTGGGGGTCCCGATTCTTGGGAGGTGGTTATCTCTTAAGATAGCAAAGTATCCAGATCTCAGATGGTCTAGTGGGCCACATATATGGGAGATGTTGTTGTTTCCATGGGGTCGAAGAAGGGGGTGAAGGTTTGCTCTATTATTGAGTCAGATATTCCTATGCTCCGCAAGGCCATTATGGGCATCCTTGCCTCGCGGTTGATTGGGGACAAGGGAGGGGATACTCTTTTATACTGTTGGGCTCCTATTATCACACAGATTGAGGTGCATGGCCACATTTATGCTTGGGAGAATACATTCTTGGGACCACCTATCATGATTTGTATAGGGTGGTTAGATTACAGGGGCAGTCATTGAGCCACCCTACTCTAGTCATGAGTTGGGTGTATGAGCACATCATTCCCTATGGGAGAGGTGTACAGAAGAGGATCCTAGGGCTGTCAGGGCAGCGAGGTGGACAAGGATGACCGTTCTTAGGGTACCACACCAGCCAGTGGCTTCTTTGACTACTGCAGACATGGAGGCTACTCCTTATCAGGCTATGGCAGGGTTATGGGGAGAGGAGACACTTACATTGATTGCTTTCCACACTACCAGCTAGTTGATAGATAAGATAGGAAGTTGGAGATCCACCCCTTTGATAGAGTACCACAGTAGTTTGGCCTCCCTTATATTGATATGTTTCCTTCAGTGGGGCCAGTATATAGATCTATTTGTGACACTAGGGGAGGTCCTAGAGGCCGAGGTTGGACTATGATCACTCCTAGCATTCCCATTACAGCTAGGAGGGTGGTTTTGCCTCGAGGGTAGCTAGTGCTCCTCGAGAACCTTTACTTTATATTGGCACCAGTCCTGCTCATAGTGGAGATGAGCCCATTGACATGGACTCTGAGCCTGAGGAATGCACTCGGGGGAGAAAAAGGAGGGTGAGACCGGAGCTAGTGGGATAGGTGAGGAGGATGATAGTGATCTTGAGTGGCATGACACTTAGGATATCTTACGAGCCGAGAGGGTGGAGGAGAGCGTAGACTATCATGCATCTTGAGGAAGAGATCCTTTTGTTATTTTGTTTATTTTTGGTCTTATTTTGGACAACTTTCTAACTTGTTTTGTTTCTCCTTTTTTATTTACAATGACTGCTGAGGGATGGCAAGATTTGATTCACCAGGTGTGCGCGGACACTCTACTACTCCCTTCGGAGGGTACTCGAGCTGAGCTGACTGAGGATGTTGGAGAGCCCTCAAGCAGCTGGCCGACATATTGATGTATTTTCCCCCTGTCTAGAAGGTGGAAAATATCATGACCTCCCTTCACACCGAGTTAGCTGGATATAGGACTATTGAGTGCTTGATGAGGAGGATTCTCTCTCATAGTGAGACCACAGCTATTGGCTGTGATCGTGAGCCCTCAGTTCATTCAAAGCATCATCACAGCCGGAGTCCTAGATGAGGTCATGCACCTTCTAAGGGATCTCACAGGGATTGAGAGATCATGGTCCTTTTTGCAGTGATCTTTGGTCAGATATTTATATGAGTATTTTTGTATTTTCCGGGCTCATTGAGTGTTTTGACCATGCCTTAGTGCATGATGGCATTGTACATAAAACACCATTTATATATACATCTCTTTTTGGATCTAGATCTTCTTGTGTCCAGAATTTTGTGATTCGTTTCCCATGTGTACACTGGATGTTTTTAGAGTATTTTTTTATATGCTTCTCAGAATGTATGCAATGGATGAAAAATGATAACAAATACTAAATAGATGTTTTACTTTATTTTCTTTTGTAATGCTGATATGTGATGATGTAGAACATTTTGTAGTACTGAAATTTTGGCCTCTTTGGGAAATGTCTGTTGTTTCTTCTTATGTTGGCAAAATGTGATGAATGTATAGAGATAAAGAGATGAACTTGCCCCATTCCCAAACTCCACACAACTAGTAAGATGCGAGGGCTCAACACCAAGAGTTGGGAAGGGAACAAATTGTATGAGTTTGACTAAATGGAATGATGAGAGATAGACATACCAAAGTGAGAAACAAAACTTAGACCGCATACTTACTCTACTCAAAACTACCACCATGCTCGGTAGGTAACTTACTTTTCAGTTTATCTAGACTTAGATTTATAAATGGCAACCTGGTTGACAAAATCTGGTTTTGAGGATTTGATCTCTTTAGAATTTGGACACTTATTTTCACTTAATATAATTTGATTTGTATTTGTAAAATACCAAGATTTGTTAATTTGTGTGAATGGACCCCCCACACCCTGCCCCATGCCACTAGTAAGAAGCATGGGTTTGTCACCAAAGGAAGGATATAGGTGAGTAAGGGTACTTCTTTCCTTCCTCGAACCTCGAACCACTAGTAAGAGATGCGGGCTAATCACCAAAGGTTGGTGGGGTAAATAAGTGTGTAAAATAAAATATTTTGTTTACTTAGTATTTTTTATTCTATTTGATTTTGACACTTCTGATCTGTGATTTTGGGATATTCTTGTTTCAAAGAGACATAATAGGGATAGATGTGACACCAAGAATCTTCTAGAATATACCGTAGGTAAGAACAACTTCACCTAGTAGACAGAAAGAGCAAAACCAAGTATGCAGGCCTTGGTATGGTTTTTATCAACATTTGTCTGTCAAACTTGATGAAAAGATTTTGAAACTACTTGATGATGTTTGAAGAGATGTGATTTGAATGCTTTTGCCAATATTTTCATAAATTTATAATAGATTGCTTAAGAGTAAGTTCCTTGACTACAATTTTATGAAACGAGTGGACAAAATGAAACAACTAAGTGACTAATGCAATGTAGGTAGATATAATATACAAATGGTGACACTGACGTCTCATGCATAAAACCGTTTAAGATGCAAGGAATTGACTGTTTCATTGAACTCCTCACCTTCTAATGTACACAAGAGATACGCACCATTTCCATAGTCTTTCATGACTTGGTATGGGCCCAACCACTTGGGCCGGAATTTCCTTCCTTCATCGGTTTTCTTATCAATCCAACTGTCTAGTCTTAAAACTAGATCTCCCTCATATATTTCTCGCTCATAGAAATTTTTGTTATATTGCTGGCACATCCGGTCAGCATAGGCTATGTGTTGTTGTTCAGCATTTATCCTAGCCTCATCAAGGCTTTCTAGTTGAGAGAGGTGTGCCTCTCTATAGGCATCTTCTCCCAGAATCCCTTGTAATGAGATGTGGAGACTAGGTATTTCGACCTCAAGTGGGAGAACTGCTTCTACCCCAAATACTAATGAGAAGGGGGTTGCTCCTATTGGTGTTCTTATTGAGGTTCGATGGGCCCACAAGGCTGGATATAATTTTAAATTCCAATCTCATTTTTTCTCCTTAACTGTTTTGAGGAGAATAGATTTTACTATTTTGTTTGTTGCTTTGTCTTGTCCATTGGCTTGAGGGTAGTAAAGAGATTCCGTATGATGGTTTATTTTGAATTTGCTGCATAGCTCACGGACCTCATCATTCTTAAAGGATGTACCATTATCTAAGATAATGACTTGTGGGACACCGTACCTACAAATGATTTGGTTTAGAATGAACTTGGCGATTACCGAACCTAGTACGATGGTGAGAGGTATGGCCTCTACCCATTTGATAAAATATTTTGTGGCTGTAATTATAAATTTATGGCCATCTCACAATGAGGGAGAAGAATTTCCTATCAAATATAGACCCCACATGGAGAAAGGCCACGAGGTTGCTATTGGTTGCAAAGATTGTGCTGGCATGTGAGTCTCATGAGAGAATTCTTGGCATTTGTGGCACTTACGTACAAACTCTACTGTGTCATGTTCAAGAGTGGGCCAAAAATAGCCCATCGATGTATTTTGTGAGTGGTGGTGTGATGGAAGTGACCTCCACATATCCCACTGTGGGATTCATAAAGAATCTTCTTGGATTCTTCTATGTCAATGCATCTTAGAAGCATACCATCAAAGGCTTTACAATAGAGCACTTGTTCTAAAATAACGTATTTAGCAATGATAATGCGTAATTGCCTTCTTTGTTGTGATGTGGCACCTTCCGGGTATGTATGGTCCATGATAAAATTGATGATGTCAGTGTACTAGGGACATGTAGAGATGGGGGCTTGGTTGCAATAAAGTATATACACTCATCAGGAAAGTCTAGATTTACCAAATCACCTCCATCTAACGGATTTTTAGCTAACCAGTCTGTAATGATTTGTCCCTTAATAGATTTCTAGTTTACAAATCTTAATTCAAATTTACCCATTAAGGTTATGAAATGTCCAGCCTTTTTAGATAGAGACCCTTACATGAGGAATGTTCGTAAATGATTTGTCTTTACAATGACCCTTGTTTCTTGATTTAACATATAATGTCTTAAACGTTTTGTTACAAAGACTATGGCAAGGAAATCTCTCTTTACCTATTTATAACGTGTTTCATAATCGAGAAACATTCAACTAATGAAATAGACTACACGTTCTCATTTATCATTGTCTTCTTGAGCCAAAGATACGATCTAGCGAGACATCGGAGCAGTGAATATAGGATCAAAGGATGATCAGTCCGGGAGGCATTAGCATGGGCAGAGACAACAAGAAGTGTTTAATTGCTTGAAGGCCTCGTTGCATTCTTTTGTCCAATCAATGCTATAATATTTATTTAATAGATTGTTGATTGGATGAATAGCAAAACTTAAATCTAGGATGAACCTTTGGATTGCACTCGAGTTTCCCAAGAAATGATCTGATACCAGACTCATCTGATGGTGGAATCATTTCAAGAACAACCCAGATTTTGGCTGGATCAACATCAATCCCTCGTGAGGATATAATGTAACCCAGAAGCTTGCCTCCTGTCACACCAAATACACATTTCTCTGGGTTCAATGTGATGCCATATTCAATCAATCATGAGAGGATGATATGAAGTACTTCTGGGTGATCATAGCGCTTCTTGGCCTTGGCCAACAAGTCACCCACATAGGATTCCATAATTTTATGGATAAGATCATGGAATATGTATTTCATTTCCCAATGGTACATAGTGTCGACGTTCTTAAGACCGAAAAACATGAAAACTTAACAATAAGTTCCTTAGGGAGTTATAAATGTGGTTTTGGCTTGATCTTGTTCGAATATTTTAATCTGATTATACCCTGAGAACCCATTCGTGAGGGACAACAGTTTAAATCTAGCTGTTGCATCAACAATGACGTCGATGGATGGTAATGGGAAGTCATCCTTGGGACAAGCTTTGTTAATATCCTAAAAGTCTATGCAAATGTGTATCTTCCCATTCTTTTTGAGAAAAGGGACAATATTAGATACCCCTTATGAATGGTCAACAAGTTTGATGAATCCCACTTGGAGAATTTTCATTACTTCTTCTTTTACCATGAGATCCACTTTTGGCTTCATTGGTCTTGAATTTTGTTTAATTGGTTTTGCATCTAGTTTAGTGAAAATATTATGTACAACAATATGTGGTGTAATTCCTGTCATTTCTTTATTCTTAAATGCAAAATCCTTTTGATGCTTTTTGAGGATTTGGGTGTGTATTTATTTCTCCTCTTGATTTAACAAGGATCCCAACTTCAAAGTTTTTGGTTCTTCCTTTGTTCCGATGTTTATGTAAATTGTTTCTTTGTTTAAAGAAGTGTTGCCTTCTTCAAATTTAGGCGGGGCTAGAGGTAGTTCTAAAACTTCTCCATTCTCTACCTCGTAGATATTGAGATCCTTTTGTGGAGGAGACTCTATCATGGGATTTCCAAAATAGGAAGAGGTATACGGTATTAGAGTAAGATGTAACCTTGCATAGGCATTTAGATATTTGAGAGTGACTCTATCACTATCAAAGTGATCTAGGATAGCAAAATCATTTTCAGCTTCTCTATGAGTCAGGAGTGGGTTTGTTGGTATTTTACGCACTAATGGTTCAGTAAGAATTGATACCATGAAACTTGTATCTTCCAACTCACTATTTGGAGTGAAATGGGAAGCTAAGGTTGCTATTGAATCTGTGAGAAGGTTCGCTCTCATGGGATTGCTTCAATTGATATGAAGTTGAATCCCTTGCTTAGATCTAGTACCGTTGTTTTGTAGAGTTGTAAATGTTCAGCTCTAGTCTCATATACCTCAGAGACTTGGTTTGTAACTAGTTATGAGTATCCTAGTACTCTAATGTTATTGACACCCATTCTTTTGGCTAGGATGAGGCCAAGAAGGAGGGTTTCGTACTCCGCCCCATTGTTTGTACACTCAAAGTTTAATTTAAAGGAAAAAGGTAGGATCTTTCCCTCAGGAGAAGTAAAGATCACTCCTGCCCCAACTCCAAAGTGACATCTAGCTCCATCAAAGTGGAGAGTCCAATATTTTCTTGGGAAAATGGATGTTGGGATATTCATCGTGTCTATTTCTTCTACCTCGGTTACTTCTACCATACAAACTTCATCTGATGGAAGGGAACCAATTCCTAGGGTGTATCCCATACCCATAGAATCAAATGGTAGGAGAATGGGAAGATATTTCTCTAGCAACTCAAACATTTTTGTGGTAGTCCCTAATAACACTATTTCTATGATGTTTGCCTCATTTTTGAGTGCCGGAATACCCTCGACTAGATTTGTAATTTCCAATTTTGTGGTAGGTATAAAGTTCTCTTCTGGTTTTGAATTAATTGGTTTGCTAAGTTGATTCATTTAGAGTTCAAACTCAAAGTGAATTCCTGGTCTTTTCTTCAAGTCATCTAGGTGTATATCGAAGGGTTTTAGGTCACCTTGTGCCAAAAATATTTTCCCTAAGTGTAAAAATCTCATTTCTTGGAATAACATGGAAGGGATTGCCTTCATGCGGTGTATCCATGGTCGACCAAGGATCATATTATAGTTGGTTTCCCAATCTATAATATAAAATTTAGTGAGGACCATCTTGGGCCCTAAGGTGACTAGTAAAATTATGGTTCCAATTGAAGTGGCTTTGAGGCTATCATAACCTCTTAGCGTATTTCGTGTTGTGGAACAATTTGTTTCTCCATATCCTAGCTTTTGAAGAAAAGCAAAGGGGACTATGTTAACTGCTGCCCCATCATCAATCATTGCATGTTTAACATAATTATTGTAAACCCATACTTGTAAATGTAAAGTTGGGTCACCTCTTCGCACAATTTCAAAGTGTCCATTGGCATTTTTCTTATATCAAATATAAACTCAGTATCCCTATCTGGCTGCCCTGGAGGGTAGATGTCAAAGTCTACATGGTTTACTTGCATTTCTAGAGGAGGAGTGATGTTAATTAAATGACCAAGGCCTAATGCTTCTAAGAGGGCAGCCCTATGGGTGGGAGAGTTCTTTAACAAATCCAAAAAGGAGATGTGAGAGAAGGTCTTCATTAAGTCATTAATTAAATCATAAGCGCATATGGGTTTTACCAACGTTTGTTGAATGTTGTGTAGTTCTAATGGATAACTTGGAATTGGTTAAGAAGAATAACCCCGTGTTCTTGTTATAGTTTCTATGGCTAGTTCGGTGTCTAACTCTACCAGACCAACTATCTTGGTTTGCGGCTGAGTTCCTAACTGGGGTGCGATTGGTGGATTAAATGAAGTTGAGGCTTCATGATCGTTATTTCTTTCCATAACACCCTTTTTCATTCCACTTGGGTCTAACATGTTATTGTTAGTATGATTTGGGAGAGGATTTTTAAAGATCTTGAGGGGTGCAATTTGAGGGGAAAGCCCCTGTGTAAGTGTCTGGCGTGAGTATTACACGAATTTTCTAAGAACATATCTATAAAGAGTTGTCTTTGATCTTCTGGTAAATGTTGCATGAATTTATTGTAGTCACGACAAGTCCAAGTATCATGGCCTTGAATCTTGTGAAAACTATTAGAAAATAAGAGATTAAATATGCGGAATAATCCCTTACTGTAATGCAACAAGAGAAACTAATATGCGTAAAATATTACGAGATCTCAAATAAAAGTGCAAAATAAATACCACAACATAGAGAGACAAGATTTAACATGGTTCACCCAATTTGGGCTACGTCCACCAAGAATCACTTGCTCAGATTTTATTACAAGCCTCCACTCTCTCAATACAATACCCAGATCTATTTGGAGCTATGCTCAACAAACTCTCTGAGTAATTCACACACGAATTTAAAACACATCTCGTAATACATTTGCTTGTCTATCTATCATATGCGTAAGAACATATAAATAGACAACTACTTAAGTAGTTTGATACAAAACCGTGGGTATCAAAACCATGGGTGAAAACCGTGGGTATCAAAACAATGGGTACCAAAAACCATGGGCCCAAACAGCCCATAATGGTTACCCATTACCCATGGGTTAATAAACCACCCATGAAAATAGGCTCCAAAAACATAACAATCTCCCACTTGGAGACTAATTTTCACCGAGAAAGCTTCTCAACCCTTCATTGTCATCCGTAAAGGCCAACCAAAGTTGAACATAGTTTTAGTTTATCCCTTGTGACCACCTTGGTCATCATGTCTATAGGATTCGACTTATATGAATCTTCTCCAACTTCAAATTATCTTCCTCCAAAGTTGTCTTGATGAAGTGATATCTCAACTGTATATGCTTCATCCTGGAGTGGAAAGCAAAGTTCTTAGCTAGGTGTACAACACTCGGACTATATTTATGTATCTTACATTCCTCCTGCTTATGCCCCAACTCCTCAAGAAATTGTTGTAACCAAATCATCTCTTTGCTTTCCTTTGTGGTAGCAACATACTCAACCTCCGTGGTTGACAAAGCCACTAGCTTCTGTAGTCATGAAATCTAGCTTACTATTGTCCCACCTATAGTGTAAATATAACCTGTTGTGCTCCTCCTGCTGTCTACATCTCCAACCATGTCTGAATCTACATAACCACATAAAGTGGTGTCTAATCCATTGTAGCATAAAACTATCCCCATGGTCCCTCTCAAATATTGAAGGATCCACTTTACTAGTTGCTAATGCTCTTTACCTGGATCACTCATAAATCTACTCACAGCTCCTACTGCATGGGAAATATTAGGCCTAGTGCATACCATAGCATACATCAAACTGCCAACCACTGATGAGTAAGGTACCTTGGACATATGGTTTCTTTCTTGCTCTGTCTTGGGACACTGCTCCTTTGATAACTTAAAATGGCTTGCCAAAGGAGTCCTAACCGGTTTAGCATCCTGCATGTTAAACCTATCCAATACCTTCTTAATGTACTCTTCCTGAGATAAAGTCAGCTTCCATTCCTTCCTATCCCGAGTTATCCTCATACCAAGGATTTGTTTGGTAGTGCCCAAATCCTTCATATCAAAGGATTCACTTAGTCAATTGTTTCTTGAGTACTTTTACTTCCTACATGTTTTTACTCGCAGCCCAAAGACATATCATCAACATACAAACATAGGATAATATAACTTCCATACTTAAATTTCTTTGTATACACGCAATGGTTAGAATGACATCTGATATAACCTTGCTCCATCATGAAGCTATCAAACTTATTATACCATTGATGTGGAGCTTGTTTCAGGCCATACAAGCTCTTCTTCGGTTTGCACACCATCTCCTCTTTACCTTTGACTTCATATCCTTCTGGCTGCTGCATATATAGCTCCTCCTCCAAATCACCATGGATAAATGTAGTCTTTACATCTAACTGTTCTAAGTGCAAGTCTTCTGCTGCCACTATTCCAAGAATAGTTCTAATAGAAGTAATTTTTACTACAGGTGAAAATATCTCATCAAAATCTGACATGTTGTTTCTGTGCAAACCCTTGACCACCAACCGAGACTTATATCTTTTATTTCCTCCTTCTTCGTCTTTAACTATGTACACCCACTTGTTCTGTAATGCTCTTTTGTCTTTTGGTAGCTTCACCAAATCCCAAGTCTAGTTCTCCATGAGATACTTATGCTCCTCATCCATGGCTTGCTCCCACTTCTTACTGGCATCTACATGCATTGCTTCATCAAAGCTCTCTGGCTCTCCACTATCAGTGAGTAATAAATAATAAAGAGAAGGAGAAAAACGTTCGTGTTTTTTTTTCTTACCCTAGAAGACCTCCTCACTGTAGGAGTTTGGGGTTCCTGTTGAGTAGGTTCCTAAACTGATTCATGGGTCACTTTCCCATCCGAAAGATCCTCTACCACTACATATTCTTTCTTAGATTCTTCCCTGTTTTCCTACAACTATTTCTTATACATGACTTTCTCATTAAAGACCACATCCCTAAACCAAATGATTTTCTTGTCTTTAATACTCCAACATTTAAATCCAAATTCATCACCACCATAACCAATAAAAGTACATTTTTATGATTTAGCCTCTAGCTTGGTCCTATCATCCTTGTCAATATGAACAAACACCTCACATCCAAAGACTAAGAAATGAGTAATCAACTTTCTTACCGTACCAAGCCTCCTCAGTTATGCCTCCATCCAAGGCACTTGAGGGTTATCAAGTGCACAACTATGCTCACCGCTTCTACCCAAAAATAAAGAGGTAGTCCTGCATGTATCCTCATGCTCCTAGCATGTTCCATTATTGTTTTGTTCATCCTTTCTGACACCCCATTTCTGCGGGGTTCCTGGAACCGTCTTTTTCCTGTGGATTCCATTCTTACAACAATAATCATCAAATTCATTGTTGTAATACTCCCCTCCATTATCTGACTTGAGACATTTTAACTTAAGGCCTGTTTCATTCTCTACCAAGGATTTCCATTTTAAAAAAGTATCAAATACATCATATTTGTTTCTAATATAATAAACATAAACTTTCCTTATTGCATCATCAATAAAAGTAACATAATAACTTGAACCCCAAGAGATGATACTTGAGTCGGCCCCACACATCGAGAATGTACCAGCTTATAACTTACTCTCTTTCTTCGTAGGTCCAACCTTGAGAAACCTTACTCACTTCTGGTTCCCATATATGCAGCTTCTCACAAAAATCCAAAATTGTTTCGTATATCCAGGAAAATTCTTCTTTATGATGTCCATGCCCTTATGGTTCATATGGCCAAGCCTATAGTGCCATAATGTTGTATCTCGCATCTAAAGCCATAAGATTACAATCATTATTACTATCAGTGGTTAAATACAAGGTTCCAACCTTCTTACCTCTTACCACCACAAGAGCACCCTTGGTGACCTTCCAAGAGTCAGTTGTAAATATCACAGTACAACCATCACTTCCCAATTGCCCCGCCTGATATCAAATTTCTCCTTAATGTAGGCACATGTCTGACATCCTTCAATAGCCATGTATTCCCATTCTGCATCTTAACTGAAGCGAGAACATTTTCCAATTATACTACAAGGCTCATCATCACCAAGAAAAAATGCCCAAAATCCTGAACATAATCAACAAAATAATGCCTATGTGGAGTAGCATGAAAAGAAGCCCCTGAATCTAAAACCCAAGATTCATTAATATTATGCAAAGAAATAATCAAAGCATCCTGACATACATTACCCGATGCCACATTTTCCTCCTTGTTTTCTTCCTGTTGTTTCTTCTTGTCTCGAAGCTCCCAAGAGTCCTTCTTTGCATTCCCAGACTTTCCATAGTTCCAACATACAATCTTACTCTTGGATTTTGACCTTGCTCGATCTTTCGATTTTCCACGGTTTCCTCTATTCTTCTATCTCCCTCTAGTTTCCATTGTCAAAGCATTCCCTGAAGTAGAAGATTCCCAGAGCTTTTTCTTCACATTTCCTCACTTAGAATCACCCCTACAACATCCTCAAACTTCAACTTCAAGTTAGCTGGAACCGAGTTACTTACCGCCATTACCAGGCTATTCCAACTTTCAAGTAAAGAGCACAAAATTAATAAAGCCCTAACTTCTTCATCAAATTCTATTGTAACCAAAGCTAGCATATTCACAACCGTATTGAAATCATTTAAATGATCTGCTACTGAACTATTCTCAGACATCTTCATATTAAACAACTTTTTCATTAAAAATATCTTGTTAGAGGCAGAGGGTTTTTCATATAATTTCCCTAATGCATCCATTAGATCTTTTGTAGTCTTTTCATTTGAAACATTAAATAATATTGAAGATGCAAGAAACAACCGGATCGTTCCAAGTGCCTTCCGATCCAAAAAATCCCATTCCGCATTTGTCATACTCGAGGGTTTGTTCACCTTCTCAGACAACGGAGTATAAAGATCCTTCTGATAAAGGTAATCTTCCATCTGCATCTTCCAAAGACTGAAATTCTACCCGTTGAATTTATCAACCCTAGATCTTCCATCATCTGCCATAGCTCCCACTCAAGATAAAACTTTCCCTATGATTCAACACTTTAGCAAACCAAACTAGGCTCTGATACCAATTGTTAGGAAATAAGAGATAAAATATGCGGAATAATCCCTTACAGAATCGCAATACAGTAGAAACTAATATGTAGAAAATATTACATATCTCAAATAAAAGTGCGAATAAATAACACAACACGAGAGAGACAAGATGTAACATGGTTCACCCAATTTGGGCTACGTCCACCAAGAATCACTTGCTCGATTTTATTACAAGCCTCCACTCTCTCAATACAATACCTAGATCCATTTGGAGCTATGCTCAACAAACTCTACCAAATTCACACCCGAATTCAAAACACATCTACAATACTTTGCTTATCTATCTATCATATGCATAAGAACATATAAATAGACAACTACTTAAGCAGTTTGATACAAAACCATGAGTATCAAAACCATGGGCAAAAACCGTGGGTATCAAAACAATGGGTACCGAAAAACCATGGGCCCAAAAACGGCCCATAACGGTTACCCATTACCCATGGGTTAATAAACCACCCATGAAAATAGGCTCCAAAAACATAACAAAAAACACAATATAAATTGTGATTATAATTTTGAGGTTGTTGATTTGAAATCTGTTGTGGCCCAAAATTATGATAAGGTTGTTGGTTGTTAGAGTTAAAATTTTGAGGCTTTTGCTTTTGGTTTTGACTCTTATATCCATTTGGGTTTTGATTTTGACCTTGTGTTTGGATTTTTCATTGTTATTGTTGTTGTCATTTTTTTGTTGTCATTGTTTTTTTTTTGTCGTTGTGGTCATGGTGGATGATTAAAATCCACCACGTTGATTGTTGGAGTAAAATTGTTATTTCACTGATTGTTAACGGGTGGCGAAATGTTTACAACGTTTTCTCTTTTAACTTGGTCTGTTACTCCATCTGTTGTAACCCCGTGGTTTTTGTTAAGGATTTTGGGTCCTAGATTGGTATTCCGATGTTAGGATAGGCTATAGTTTTTTGATTGGGAGTGATTAATTTCCTATTTATTCCATATGTCGTATGCCCAATATCTATTTCTGCTTGATCTATTTGGAGAGCACACTTGATTACTTCATCATAAGTTCTTAGTGGGAACTTATGGACTTCTTCCTTTATCTCTCTATTGAGGGAATGAGTGAATAAATCACATAGTTCCATCTGATCCATGCTTGGAGCACTTGCTGATGAGTAGAGAACCGTACACCATATTTGAATAAAATGAGTAGCGGATTCATTATGATCTTGTTTGATATACAAGAATTCCCTGATTCTTGTTCTTAACAATTTGTTCATGTTGAAAGCTTTGATGAATTCTGACATGAGTTGTTTAAATGAGTGTATCGAGGATTCAGGTATTCTGTAGTACCAATCAAGGGCAATACCCTCTAAGGTTTTAGGGAATATCTTAGCAACAACCCCATCCCAAGGGAGTAATTCTTGTATGGCCATGGCATAGGCCTTGATGTGTGCATTTGGATCTCCCTCCCCTTTGTATTTGGGTAAATCGGGAAGAGGTCTTGGAAGCATGACACTTCATATGGTGAAGTCTAGGGGCTCTTTTAAATATTCTAAGTAAGTCCCTACCGCATAGGATTCAACCATCGATGGTGTTTACTGAGGGGGTGAGGTGGAATGGGTTGTTGATATGGCATAACATATGTATTTTCATGGGCATAAGGGAATCCCTATGGTTGAGAAAACATCCTGAGAGAGGAGAACATGTCTCCCTATGGTGATTTTGAATAAATTTTTAAGTAGGGAGGAGTATTTCTTTGGTGCTAAGCCAGAGGTATCATATTTTCAATCGGAGTTCCATTTGAAAACACGGTTCAGTCGGTGTTTTCTGTGGATAGTTATACGAATGTTGAGGAGGCATGCCTAATGTGCCTATTCCTGTAAGGAGGTCAACCTGGTTGGGATGATGTGGAAGGTTGGGGATTCCTGCTTGCCTAAAATATGAATTTTGATTTTCTTGACCAAGTTCCAATCCTCTAACTTTCTCGACTAAGGCTGAAATGACCTCGATTGGCGAAGACACAATGTTTTTCCTTAATGGTGTTTGTTGTACACCTTGAGGTTGTAAAGGGGTATGATACCCTACTATGAATTGATCATTACCCTACCAAGATTCATCGAGAGTATTTCCCATAGGTGGAGGAATGAGGGTGTTTTCTTGGAGTAGGGTATCGGGTTGTGTGTGCAAACTCCCTATAGGTGGGTACATGTTTTGGAAGTGTTGTTTGCTTCTAGCGTAGCGCGTGAAATACTCCTCATCCAAAAGTGGGAGTGGATCTCGATCCGTATACTTGATTTGTGGTCCGAACAAAATCGAGGAGATGAAATGGATTCTCCAAAGAAACATCATATTATTAGACCCCGAGGGATCTAGTTTTTGCGTTTGTGCAACCTGATCTAACTCCTCATTGAATGAAGAACTAGAGCTAGTTCTTCCAGGGGAGTTTGAGATGATAAGTAATTACTTGAACAGTTTTCAGCCCATGTAGAAAGTGAGGGGGATGGTTGTCTATTTGTTTGACCATAATTTTCTTCAAGACCTAAGAGAGGTCTACCATATGTCATATCCTCGACATATTCGGGGTATATGAATACCCACGAGAATAATGGGAAAGATTGAAAGTGAATGAAAGAAAGAAATAAAAATAAAAGGGGAACAATTGTTTGTTCACGTCGGATTCACCAATTTTGTACAATAGAAAAGTGACATGCGAGCATGAGAATCTACAAGCAACTCTTCTTCGTACCTGACCTCCCGAGGTCATGCCGAGACAGCCGGTGAGAATGGAATTTATATGGATATAGGAAAACTAGTTGGGTAATCTTATATCCTTGACATGTAATAATGGAATCTATGAATCTAAGGAAAAGAAGGCCCTCCTAACCTGAATTGGTGTAATGGATCATTCGGATATAATAGCTTCTCGGAGGCTCTAATCAATGTTGAGCTCTACCAAGATCCTATCTATTGGCTGTTGGATATATGGAAAGTGACCTATAGGTGCTTCGTGTATATTTCTAGACAAGGTCATGAAAAATGGTGATGAGAGGTGTAGTGGATCCTCCGGAGTTTTATGGACAATTCTCTGGTCTAGTCCAGAAATCCCTAGCCTGATTGGCTGCTACATTTAATATAGAGAATTGTGTAATGATGTCTGGTGGAAGTGGTGAGGATCTGAATATTAGTGTGTGTAAACCAGCGTCAATGTCTAATTGATCAGTAGGCCCGTTAGGTTGTGGGACCTGTGGATCACAACCATAAGTTCATGGTTGTGGTAGACCTCCTATGGTCATATGAGGAGTCAATCTCTTCTCCCACTATCCAATAGTCGTAAGATTTTTCAGCCTCTATGTTTAGAACTAGAAGTTGTGTAATTTTCTCAAAATACCTTACAGGTGTTCTGGAAACTTGAATATGTAAGCTAGTATCTATGTCGATGAGGAGGTCTCCTGTATTGGGTTGTGGAACTAAAGGATCGCAACCAAATATTTGTTCTCTTTCGAGTCCTTGTACAGTCATGTGGATATCCTATCAAGGTAGTCTATAGTTAGGGTGATTTGACCAAAATGTGTATGCCTTGTCATCTTCAATATTTAACTCTCTCAATTGTTCACTAACTACTCATAGGTTTACTGTTGTTTGAAAAACCTAGATCCTAAGGTCTTGATCTATATCAGCTAGTGTTGTGGGGAGATTTGGTTGAGGCAAGATGCTCGGTTCAAATATGTATTCTCTCGGGATCTCTAGGTCCCATTATTGTCATGCAAAGATGATTCAATTTTAACTGAAACGAATAAACTAATTATGAAATATGTATCTACACTGTGCATATATTATTTTATTTTTATATTTTCGATGAAGTATTTTAACGAGATAAAAAGAACGGCTATTCTAATATATTCGAAAATGAACAAATAATCTAGTATGAGTAATCAAAATAAGATAATTTTTTGGTGTAAATATTTGCTGTGTAGTTGTGAGTTTATCCTAAATATCTAAATAACTAACTAATTTTAATTGAAAGACTCTCAATCCTACCTCAGAAGTGAGGAATGAATCATAGTTTCTCATAAACTATCATTCCCCACACTTCTTGAAAATATTGAAAGTGAAATTTAACTGAAATGAAATAATTTACTACTCTATTTGATATATTGTAATTAGAACTTTGATAGCTCAAACCTGGATTTTACACAATAGTGGTATATTCAGTTGTGTGTGTGACTTTTTCCCTCAATGTGATATCCTCATTGCTTCGTGTTCTCGTGAATCCAGAAAAGCGTGTATATGATAGTGTCGCAGAAGAAGATACTCGAACAATGGCAGTTTTGGATATAGATTGAATATAATGCAAGTAAGAGAGGGATAGTGCAAGTGAACAGAGCTTGACTATGTAATTCCTAGCAAGATTTATTGCGGGAATACAACACAAATACACCGAGAATTCTAGGAACTATCCTTTGTAACTATACAAAACCTGCAACTCTAAATGGATTCTATTCTAAAATGAAACTACCTTATTCTAAACTGATTGTATGGAACAACAATGAAGTAAGATGAAACAAGAAGATCAAATGATCTCTAAACAACAAAGGAAGGCTGATAATTGATGCAAAACATGAAACTATTGGAACTCTAAGAAAGAACTTCAAACAAACTGAATATTTAAACAAAGAAGGAGAGGGGCCTTTTGTTTGAAAACAAGCTAGCTATTTATATAAATTGCATTTACCAGAGGGTAACTCCCAATTGATCTCTTTTACTATAAACAAAGGGAAAAAATTATTTACAGGCAGCCAAAACATAAATAAAAGCCAAAGTGGTTGAATAATGTGGGTAAAAATTGAATTTTTATGTTTGACGCATTCGTTAGAGTGTTCTGGAAAGTGTGCATAGGACCACTGCCTTACACATGTGGCGCGTGAATTCACAGGACCTCCGCCCCGTCCCGGGCGGCGGTCATGTGGATGCCCAAAAAGGGTGGCGGTCCTATCACTTAAGACAACAATGCAAAGAAAAAAGGGGGCAGAGGACAGAATGAAGCACGTGGAGCTTGGATAAAGCATTTGGGATGCAAACATACACTTGGCAAGCCTTTTCTATATTTTGAACACCTTGTGAAGAGACTTGAATCATCATTGGGGTTTCCGTAACCTCTTTTCGGTAGTACATTACCTGCATTTTTGGGTACATACAGAAACCATGATTCGTTTTGAGTAGAATCTACAATGGAGCAACTTTATTAGAAAAATCAGATATAAATTTATGCAAAAATTTATTTTCCCAAAAAATGATCGTAAACGAGACTCATTTTTAGGAGTCTATGATTCTTGAATAAGCTTTACTCTTTCTTGGTCAATAAAAATATAAGTTTTTGTAAAAATATGACCCAATAATTTACCTTTAGTAACATGAAGAATAGAATTCTTCGTGTTTAGAGAGATATCAAATTTGTGGTAGCGAATGAAGATTTCTTACAGATGGTCCAAATGTTTTTCCTTTTCATGGAATACACAATCAGATCATCAAGATAAACCTAGATAATTACTCTAATCAATTCATCAAAAGTAACATGCATTATTCTTTGAAAAGTGGCACCCACATTAATTAAACCAAAAGACATATGATTGAAATCAAAGGTACCTTTCCATGTAGTAAAATTGGTTTTATGCCAATCATCTGGATTCACAAAAAATTGATTATAACCTAAAAATCCATCTAAGAGAGACATCATTTCGATCGAAAGCACTGTTGTAATATGTGATCAATTTTTAGCAGATGGACGTTATCTTTAGTGCTTACACGATTTAGGTCTCTAAAGTCAACACAAAGATGAATGTCTCCATTTTTCTTTCATACTGGCACTAAATTAACAACCCATTCAAAATATCTTACAAGGTAAATGAAACCACCTTCAAGAATTTTCTCAAGCTCCTTATTGATGGTGTCTTCCAATAAGGGGCTTACTCTTCTAGGTTTTTGACAAACATGTTTGATTCCAGGTTTGATGGGAATGTCATGTTTAATGATTCTAGTGTCATATCCCTTTAAATATTTGTATGACCATGCCAAAACATCAATGAATTCCTTCAACAATTTTATGAAAGCTTCTTTCTCTTTGGGGTCAAACAAGCACCAAGATAAACAACCTTTGGTTCTCTCTTTATGTCTAACATGATAGCAATAGTTTCACCTATGATCCTCCTAGATGGTTCAAGAATAAAAAAATTGGTTGATCATGTGGAGAAAACATGGATTATAAACTTGCCAAATCTGTGGGTAATTTATTACTAGACAATGTAAATAATCTCCACAATTCAACACATAATCATCTGAATCAAAATAATTTCCTTTCAAAAATGTGTCAATATGTTCATCACAAGAGAAAACAGGACAATTAGTTTCCAAATTAGGTATCATAGGTTTGTATACCTCTTTAAAAATGCAATCAATTTTATCAGCATATTTGGGATTAGAAGCAAAAACAAGAAGCTTGTCATCCTTAGAATTAAATTCTGGAAAATGTGATTAATGTTAAAAGCCTCAAATTTTTCTATAAAAGACAAAACCTTTTGAGTGTAACGGTGAAGATGAGTCTGATTGGTCTTGTAGATTTTTTTACTTGTCTAATAATCAGCTCAGAATCTCCAAAAATAGTTAACTTTTTGATATTCAAACTTAAAGCTTGTTGCAGACCTAAACATAATGCTTCAAATTCAGCGGTGTTGTTTGTTGATTCAAATGATAGCTGAAATAAATAATTGAATTGTCTTCCCATAGGTGATTTAATGACCACACCAGCACCATTTCCAAATTTTGAACATGCTCCATCAAAACACATTTTCCAAATATCATCTAGAAGGTAATAATCTAGCATGTTGATAATCTTCATCATCAAAAGCATTAATGTCTAAAGTATTTAAACCATACGTTCCCATATCAGTTTCTACAAAATAAATTGATGATGATATTCCTTCAATTGGTGTACTAGACCATTCCTCTTTGTTGATGAATGTTATGGAAATTCCAATTGGTTCACAAGTAAGATCTTTCCTAACGAAATCCCCTATAGCTTGTGACCAATCTCTTCTAAGTAACATAGCATAGTTAGTAGGGATGTCTAAAATATGCACATTTCCAATAAAACCTCACTCTTTCATCTTGTGTTATTTTAATAACTATGTCCTTGAATTTACCACAACATCTAGTTTGACGAGAATTGAAACCTAGTTAGCTTTCCATTTTCATATTCATAAGAAATACCCAATCAAACTGCAATAGATTCAGACATGATATTATTTGATGCACCCGTATCTAGGATACAATTATGAATGATTTTATTGTGAATTTTAACTAACACGTAAAAATGTGGAATGTAATCAGGTGTAGAAATGGAGTGGTTAAACACCTGGTATTCACGGTTATCTTCCTCACTATTATATTCATCTTCTTAGACAACCACTAATGGTTTAGATTCAGATATATTTTTATGGGTAACTTCCAAATTTTCAAATTTACTAAGTAGGATAATACTCTCAAACATATTGAGATTATCGTATTATTTCATATCAGCCAAAATATTATACCCGAAAGGAAATATAGAAGATTTTGTAGATGATTTACCTTTATAGGGCTGATATTGGGTACTATTTAAACCAGGTGGAACCTCATTATAAATGGGTTTTCTTGATTTATCCTATGGTTTCATTTTATCAAGATTATCATATTTTTGTTTTCCTTAAGAATTATCAACATTTTTTCTTTTTTGACCATCATTCTTAGTATAATCCTTTGGTGAGTTTGGACCGCATTCATATCATAATAAAGAAAATTGCACATTTCGATATTTTTTACCCTTGTCAAAATTCCTAACCTTATCAACACCTTTACATGTCTCATGTTAATGATCTAGTTCACAAATTAAGCAATACATCTCTTTAGGTTTAATTTTAACTTTACAAGATTCATTTTTACCTTACCCGACCCTATAGGTGTTCTCTTTGAAGATTACGGTTGATTGTTTAATTATATTTTAACAAAAATAGATCATTACCAAAATTTCGAATGGCATTCATAATTTTTATATTTTCAGCAGAAGATTTAAATGATGATCTATTCTTCAAACCAATTTTCTTCAACTTATTTTCATATTGTAAACAAAATGTAACATTCTTCTCAAAATCATAGATCTCTTTATCTTCCAACATGAGCCTATATTTTGATGGTAAAGCATTAAAATAATATATTGTTGTAATATTTTTCGAAGGTCTTACTTTTGAAGGTATCTTTTTCCTTAGTTTGGTGAAATAGATAGTAAAATGGTAAATAGTCTCACCAGGGTCCATGGTCATGTTAGAAATTTCATTTACAAGTTCAAATTCATCTTTATCTTTTCCAAAATAGTCTTTTAACCAATCTTCTATATTCAACCATCTAGTAAGGTATTTTGAAGGAAAACTAATGAAAGATTTATAGGCTCTACCTTCAAGTGTTTGTGAGAAGATTCTTAAAGAAGCCCTCTCATTTGTTATCCCTATGGCTACACATATTAGCTTGAAAGAATCAAGGTGATCTTCCCAAGATGATCCATACTCACTAGAGAACTTAGGTAATTGAATTCCCTTTAAAGATGGTAATTTTGGAGGATTCCTCCCAATGTCAATAGGATTTCCTTAAGCCAATGATTGAGGTTATCTTCTTTATTATCTGATGCTTCATTATCAGTGACATTATCCCTATCAAATTCAAAACCAATAATCATATTTTGGTTATGCTTAGGACTAGGTATTAGTACGCACCAAAAATTACATGTGCTACATATTTGAAATATAGTTACAAAAGTCCCCAATGATGATTCATATCCTTTTAGAAGATGTTTGAGTTCCTAAACCCATTTGCAAAGGTATATTTGTAGCCTAGAAATCCTTACTTAGCTTTTCCACACTTTCTTCCAGGTTCTCGCTTCATTTTGTGCATGTTTTGGCCTTTAGTGCGGGACCACCGCCTGTCTCGGGTAGTGGTTTTGAAACCATTGCTCGGGAAAGGTGGTGGTCATGCACGTTTTTTTCTAGAATTCTACATGCATGATTTTAGCACGTGTGATTTCACTTAACTTGACTTCTAGGGTGAATTTGTGAACCAAATTTCCTTAAAATAGTCTTGATTGTATGGTATTCCTTCCCTCTTCTATTTTTAAATAGATTTCATTAGTTTGAACTACATCTTCACACAATGATTTGGCACTCCAAGGTTTCCTTGTGCATGAAGTCACATCCCATTCAATTCCAATATAATCAATTCTTGTATTCAAGCAAATAGCCTGAGAATTTTGTGTATTCTGCATAGTATTGCTATCATAATTCTCGCTAGAAATAACATAGTCAAGATTTGTTCACTTGTTATCTCTCTTCTACCTGCATTACAACCAATCTACCTTCAAGATGTCATTTCTCAAGTTCCTTCTCCTATTGTGTCCTTTGCATTCCCAATTTATTGGACTCATATGGACACATAGAGAAAGAAAGGATAAACCGAGATGAAAAATTAGTACATAGCTAGATTTATCTCTCGTTCTATGAATTCCAGTTAGATTTGTTATTTGATTTCCTTCATTCCTATAATTTAGCATTGTTTCATCATATCAAATAGAGTATAAATAAATTTCCTTTCATTTGTAAGTAATTAGTTAACTTCCAAGAGGGTTTGAATATTTCATAGCAATCCCGGTGTCGGATCCTCTTCTTCCCATCCCTGTGGATCTTAAGGAGAGAATATCTGTAGGAAGTTGTCTACATATCATAGATCATTTGGAAAAGTTATTGTTTTAAGTTAGTTTAATTTCAATACAATTAGCATAGGTGAATAACCACACCGGGTTATTTTACTTGTTTAGTTTTAGTGTAGAATTATTTTAATTATTTAGAATAGAAGAAAATTGTTGTTTGTGATTGTAATATTTCAATTTTGTGATTTGTTTAGATTAGTTTCCCTTTCAGTAGTAGCATAGATTGTTAGTTTCATCTTAGTTAATTTGGACACTTCAAACTAGATCAACACTTAGATCTAAGTTAGTCAAACAAACCATAGGGAATTTACGCTACCCGTTCATAGCCTCTAAATCTCCCCATTACCAACTCAGCTACTAGGAGATCACACTACTAGATCTTAATCATTGATCCTTCTATAGTTAGCTACACACATTCAACATTGGTTGTTCCGGCATGACCTCGGGGGGGTCAAGTGTGGTTGAAGGTTACATGTTAATTTTCATTCATACAAATTTCTAAACCTGACGTGAAGGATTAATTCCTTCTTGTTTCCCTTTTTTCATTGTTATTACCCCACCTCTCAATTTCTTCCCCGTTTTGGTAAGTATTTTATAATTTCTAAAATATGACTAGAAGAGAGTTTGGTGGGCCATTTGGCTCTGAAAGATATTACACCAATGTTAAATCACAACGGTCCCCTTATTTTTGAGGCGGTGACAATTACACAAGCAATGTTCAAGCCTCCCTTAGCTACACTTCAAACCCCATTAGATATGTAAGGATGGAGGAGGTAGATCAACCATTAAAAATCCAATATGGTCAACCCAATGCAAACCATGTTGTTATCACAAACGGAACATGTTATTACCACATAGTCTTGTCAAAATCTCACATCACCATGTAATCAATAAAAGATGATATATTGGCATGAATAACAAATCCTCTTCGTCGGATAGATTAGTATTTGGATAGAATGAAGGATATAACCTCCGAGATTTGGAATTCCTATCCTAAGATTCTTATTTCTAAGGAAGACAAGAATTATAACACTTGAACAATTCATGACAGGTATCATGAGCCTGCTCAATCAAACCCTACGCCATAAGCACCCCAACAAGGGACTCAATCCTCTCCCAAAAATCTCATTTCTACTTTAGTACGGAGGATTAGAGAACTAGAAAGTTCCCAAGCTTCATAACCAACACATGCAGTAGGGAAGACCACGAGGTATCCATTTGATAGCAAAGGATACATCCCTTCCAATGAGAAACCAACGCAATATCTTGTACAAAAAGGTTATCTAGTTCATTCAAATCTATGTGATCTTCTCATAGGGTTAGACACACTAGGGATGGGTCCTCATCCTTCTCAAGTTTATCCTATAAAAGGGATGACCGGAAGTTTGTTCTCGAATTCTGTCACAACAGGAAATGTGGCATTCCCTAGTTTTATGCCCTCTCGTCCATATCCTAGTACTATCCAACCTTACATGCACATATATTAAAAAAATCCCCATATGGACCCATATACCATTCTTTCTCCCTACATGCCATATCAAGGGACCCCATACGTTCCCGTCAACACTTATAATGTGACTTATCTAACTCCTCCACCTCCTCGTCAAGGATTTTCAATGGTGGAATCTTACTCAATGGGTATAAACGTTGAGTACTTAAAGGATCCTCTTGACCTCACCGTATGTGGTGTCATACTTCTACGCCCATTTTTGGATCTTCAAAATTTTAAGGGAGAAGGAGACCTGAACACTCATATCAAGGCCTATGCTAGTACTATAATGGAAATTCTTCCTTGAGATGTTGTAGTGGCTAAGATATTTCCAAAGACTCTCGAAGGAATTGCATTGGATTGGTATTACCATATTCCAGAAGCTTCTATGCATTCCTTTAAACATTATATTTCTAAGTTCATCAAAGTATTTGACATGAGAAAGTTGTTGTGTACGAGAGATAAGGGAGTTCTTGCATATTAGATAGGAGCAAAATGAATCTTTCACACATTTCATCCAGAGATGGCGCAAGTTCTCTATTCCTTTGCAAGTGCACCCAATATGGACTAGATGGAAATTTGTGATATTTTCCTTCACTCGCTCAATCGAGAGACTAGGAAGGAAGTCCAAAATTTTCCTTTCCACAGTTATGAGGAAGTTTTGGAAGCTACGCTTCAAATTGACCAAGCCGCTATTGATAGTGGGCATAAGATCTATGGTCTCAATGGGAAATTGGTATCTCCAAATCAAAATAATGTAAATTATCAAAATAATGGTGCCAACAACCAAGGACATAAGGGTGTGAATCACATTCATGGTGCTACCATGAATAGTGCTACTGATCAAGCTAAGAACGTTAGTTTTTTTAACAATAGTAACACTAATAATAACAAAAATAACAATAACAAAAATTGGGAAATCAAAGAGGCCCTAACACTGTGGCTTTTGTCAACACAATTGATGTAAATCATCCGCCAAAAAAGAAAAATCAAACCCAAGGCCCAAACCAAAGTACTCAAAATTTGGCCAAGGGAAATGAACCATGGTTATAAAAATCAATTTCAAAATTACAACCGAGGTTATAATCAACAAAAGCGAGATGTTTATCAAAGGCCAAGAGATTACGACCCTAACCTATATTGTGGTTTCCATAAGGTTAAAGGTTATGATGATAGGACTTATCGTTATTGTAACAAGTTTCGCAAAGACTTCTCGAAACCAAAGGCATATCTTTGTAGACATGTTCCCATAAATTCCTAAAACAAACCCGCAACCTACTCATATTGAACCTGTCACACCTCAAAATGTAAACGCTAAACATATTGGGGATTCCCAAGTGAATCCCTAGAATATAAATAAGGGTATTCCTATAGGAAAAAATTACTATGAAGCCTCAACCTCTGACATCTCTCAAGTTGCTCCTAACCTTGGTTCAAATGATAATACAAAAATCTTGGGGTTGGTCGAGCTAGAGGTCGAGCTAGAAATTAATGCAACAACTCAGACAAAGGAATATGTTTCACAACCCCTACCCACTCTTTCCTTTCCACAGGATGACATTCCTAAAATCTCAAAACCAGTAGGAGCCTATGATTTAATATCATATTTGAACAAGACCTTTTCTCACATTTCATTTCTAGATTTGCTAAATAATTCACCGTGCATCATTATGTGTTTCTCAATTCACTAGGTCTTGGTCATCTAATTCATGTTACGCCACCTACTAGCACTAAAATAAATCGTATTTATTTTTACATACATCCACCGAGATATAATGATAGGGATATTGGGTTTGTTTTCTATATAGACAAGATCCCACCAGATGCTGAAATTTCCCAAAGAGGTGATCCTACCTTATTTTTACAAGTTTGGGTTTATAACAATTACATTAAGAGATCCATGATTAATGATGGGGCTGTTGTAAATGTGGTTCCCTTCTCTTTCTTGTAGAAGTTGGGATATGGAGAGACAAATTATTCCTCTACAAGAAACACATTACGAGGGTACGATAGTCTTAAAGTGACCTTGATTGGAACCATAGTTCTTCCACTCATGCTTGCTTGAGAAACCATATAAATAGAGTTTTACATTATCGATAGGGAAAAAATTTATAACATGATCCTTGGGAGACCCTGGATTCATCAAATGAAGGCTATCCCTTCTACCCTATTCTAGGAGATTAGATTCCTCCATTTGGGGAAGGTCTTCATCGCTCAAGGGGATCCTAAGCCCTTCGATATACACTTAGAAAACATCAAGAAGAAGAAAGGATTCCATACAGAGTATGAACTTCCTGTGAATCAATTGAAAAAACACCTCCATCAAAAGAGTTAGTCCCAATCACCTCGGGCATGTCAAAGGCTGAAGTCGTTGACCCAAAAGCATTTGAGGTGGTAAAAATAGATAAGAATAAATCAATATTTGTTGAAATAGTGTGAACTAAAATCACAGCAAAAATTATGAAACTCTTATAGAGTGACAATATGATCTTCCTCCCATTTGAACCCAGGGGATGGGTAGTATTCTTGTTTTAGCATCTCTTCCCTTCGATGGCCTAGGTCTAGGTGTAAACATGATATAATTAACAAACAAAGAAGGGAAATTTGATACTAAAATGATTCCCATCAAAACCATCTCTGAAGGTTTTTCAATTCTAAACCTTGGTATCAACCCATGTGCATCTAAAACTAAGCTTTACATATCCATGGGGCAAGGCCTCATCATTCAGCAAGTGTCACAAGTGAACACAACACTCTACATAGGAAACAAGTCCGAGTAGCATTGTCATGCTCACTCACATGTCATTTCTCAAAAACATGACAAAGAGGTGCAGAAATTCCTCTTTTAGACAAATGATTTTAATGATTGGACATATATACTTCTAGGCCCAGAATGCTAGGCCCTTTTCAAGCGAATTTTTTTTTAGGATCATGGTTCTTCGTTGTGTACTCTTAGGGGTGAAGAATTTGATATTCGTCAAATTTCTTCACCTTAGACATCATGACATGTAGTTTCACCTATATTTACATATGTATATTAGTGCATCCGCATTGCATTTTCATCTTCTAGCTCATTTCATAAATTTTTTGATCAGGGGACTTATTCTTATAGCAATTCCTAAAAAAATTTAAAAACATTGGCAAAACATTCAAATCATGTCTCTTCAAATCTTCACGATATCATCAATAGTTTCCAAATCATTTCATCAATCCAAGAAAGATAAGGCAAAGCTTTGAAAATAACCATACCAAGGTTTATGTACTTGGTTCTACTTATATTTTCTTCTAGATTAGGTGTCTGTGCCTATAGTATGTTCTAGAAGCTTCATGGTGTTGCATATATCCCATATACATCTCTTTGGAAATAAAAAATTCTAGACATTTTTCCTAGATAAATAAGTCAAATGAAAATCTATAGAAATTTTGTATTTTACACATTTCTTTTCCCTACCAACCTTCGGTGTTGATCCTCTATCTCTTACTAGTGATGTAGGGTTGGGAAAGGAGAGAGGTTCCCTTACTCGCATATGCTTCTTCCATGGTGATGAGCCCATAGTTTCTGTTGGTGGCATGTGGAAAGGTGTATGGGGTCTCTTTGACAAATATTAAATTTAGAAATAGGTCATTCAAATGTTGTGAAATCATAAATCAAAACAAAGTGATTTAGATGTCCAAAATTCCAAAAAGAGTTTAAAACCTCAAAACCAGATTTTGTCAACCAAGTGGCCATCTACAGATCTAAGTCTAGATAAACTAGAAAGAAATTCAAATTTTAAACTATGAAGTAAACTTGAATAGAATGAGGTTTTAGTGTCTCAATTTGGTTTTTCCAAATCCTTTTCTTTCTCTCATCATTAGCATTTAACAAATTTCTAGTGTTCCATCCGGCTCTTGGTGTTGAGCCCTCGTATCTTACTAGTTACATGGAGTTATGAGTGGGTAAATTTCATTCACTTATCATATCACTCTTTTTCCACATTTTTCTAAAATAATAGGAAGCACCAAAAGTTTCTTAGAGAATCTTAAGTTCAACATTACATGTGATTGCATTATCATATATCAGCATTACAAAAAAATATATCATTTTGTTAGCATTCATATCCACTGCATACATTCTGAAAAGCATATAAAAATGGAAGTTTTAAACATATAGAGTACACATGTGAAGTGATCCAAGAGGAAGTCAACTCAGATACAATTAATTACTAAACCAAAAAGAAGAGTCTATATATATCATAATAAATAAAGTTTGTATACAATGCCATCACATGCTAGGCATGGTCAAAACACTTGTAATGAGCCCAAAATATACAAAAAAATGATAAATTCTTGACAAAATCATAAACAAGAAATAAAAGGCCCATTGGCCTATCAATCCATGTGGTATCCCGAGAGACAAAGTGCACAGATTACGTCCAGGACTCCTACTATGGCTACGACGATGAGAATGTACTTGAATGGTGGGAGTGCTTGTGGTGGTGACCATTGGCTATGGTCTCACTATGAGAGTGAATCCACCTCATAAAATGCTCATTTTTCTCTTATGTGATCACCTGAGTACAAAGAGAATTCATAACCTTTGCTTCCCTCCAGATGGGCACAAACACATCAGTGTGTCTATCGGCTACGCCCAGACTCCTACTGCGCACTTTTTCCGAGAATTATCCATACATGGAAATTGTCATAAAATGGTTACAAAAAGTCCCTAATGATGATTCATATCCTTTTAGAATATTTTTGAGTTCCCAAACCCATTCACAATGTATATTTGTAGCCTAGAAATCCTTACTTAGCTTTTCCACACTTTCTTCCATCTTCCTGCTTCATTTTGTGTATGTTTTGGCCGTAAGTGCCAAACATCCGCCAGAAAGGGTGGTGGTCCTACGCACTTTTTCCAAAATTCTCCATGCGTGATTTTAACATGGGTGATTTCACTTAACTTGACTTCTAGGGTGCGTTTGTGAACCAAATTGCCTAAAAATAGCCTTTATTGCATGGTATTCCTTTCCTCTTCCATTTTTAAATAGATTTTATTATTTTGAACTACCTCTTCACCTAATGATTTGGAACTCCAAGGTTTCCTTGTGCATGAAGGCACATCCTAGCAAATTCCTATATAACCAATGTTTGTATTCAAGCAAATGGCCTGAGAATTTTGTGTATCTTGCATAGTATTGATGCCACAATCCGTTGGAAATTACATAGTCAAGTTCTGTTCACTTGTGTTATCTCTCTTCCACTTTCACCGTAATCAGACTTCCTTCTAGATACCATTTATCAAGCACCTTCTCCTGCTACTGCCTTTGCATTCCCAATTCCTTGGACTCATATGGACACACAGAGAAAGAAAGGATAAAATGAGGGGAAAAATTACTACATAATTGGATTTACCTCTGTTCTGTGAATTCAGGTTGGATTTGTTATTTGATTTCCTTCATTCCTGTAATTTATCATTGTTACATCATATCAAATAGAGTAGAAATCAATTTCCTTTCATTTGCAAGTAATTAGTTAATTTCCAAGAGGGTTTGAATCTTTCATAGCAACCCCTAGTGACGGATCCTCTTCTTCCCATCCATGTGGATCTGAAGGAGAGAATATATGTAGGAGGTTGTCTACATATCATAGATCATTTGGAAAATTTCTTTTTTTAGTTTAATTTCAAAACACTCAATATAGGTGAATAACCACACCTTTGGGTTTTTTTCTTGTTTAGTTTTGGTGTAGTAGTATTTTAATTATTTAGAATAGAAGAAAAATGTTATTTGTGATTGTAATATTTCATTTTTTTATTTTTTTAGATTATTTTCCTTTTCAACAAAGAGTAGCATAGATTGTTAGTTACGTCTTAGTTAATTTGAACACTTCAAACTAGATTAACACTTAGATCCAAGTTAGGAAAACAAACCATAGGGAATTTACGCTACCCATTCATTGACTCTAAATCTCCCTTTGCCAACTCATCTACCAGGAGATCATACTACCATATCTTAGTCGGTGATACTCCTATAGTTAGCTAAACACATTCAACATCAGTTGCTTCAACACGACCTCGGGGGGTCAAGTGCGGTTGAAGGTTGCATGTCAATTTTCATCTGTATAGTATCCTTTCTCTTTCTTCTCCATTATGTCTTCGTTCTCTCTCACCTTCATCACCCATTTTAATTAAATCAGAAGAATGAAAACAAAAGATAATATTTATCTAACACAGATGTTTAATAATATTCTTATCATTCACAATATCTAAAGGTAAAACTTTATATTTATTTTCAGATTTTAAAGTTTCTTCCTATCATCCTTAACTTTTTTGTAATTTTCTACGATGTCTCATTGGGTTTGGATGTCAGATCTTGCCAACATTTGAATGTCAATATCTCTATTTTCTTCATCATTAATAACTTGACTATCTTGTGAAAATTGTGCAACAATGGCTACAAAATCCCAAACAACAATTCATTTTTCATAATTTATATCCAATTGATTATTCCTAATAAGCAGATCGTTCGATAAAGAGGTGTAAAACCCTAATGATAGTTTAAACAAATAAAAGACTAGATGATTAGAATAAATCTTGTTTTGATAGAATTCAGAAAAGAAGAGAAAGTGGATAGAGGAAATCCACTTAGAAATAAGAAATAGAAATGTCCCCAATGGAGTCACCAAATTTGTTGTCAATAAAAATTATAATGACAACTAATCAAACCTTTTAGCTAATAAAAAGGTCAATATGGAATCAAACCATTTTAATCATAGTTGTAATTAAGAATGGCTTAAGCATGGGTAGTTTAATATAGGTTAAATATGAGTTAACCTAAGATCTGGGAAACTTCTATTTCTTGACAAAGAAAGAAGATATACATAATCAAACAAAATAATGAAGAAACACTCCAAAAAGACACAACAAAACCACATAAAATTAATGATGAGATTCTTCATAAACCTTTATCACATTTATATAAATGATGATCACTTATTAACCAAATTGATTTCTCACATGAAAAAATATTATCAACCTTTATCTCGATAGAGTGAAGCTATTGATTAGGAAACATCTTGAAAAGATGAAATTTATAAGTGATATATCAACGATATTTTATTTTCCAATTAATTATCAAATAATGTAATGATATTGAAGACAAAAAGAAACATCTAACTAAATAAGATAACACAAACATTATTCACACATAAAACATATTTACACAAGTGATAAGATGAAAATGAAAATAAACATGATGAAAAGAAATAGATTTTGCATTAATGAAATTTTACAATGATCACTAAAACAACGTCTTAACAAGAGTCGTGATTCAAATAAAATCCAACATGTCTACAAATTTACATTCATCTTAAGATAGAAATGAAGATATCATTCAAGTCCTACTCTAGATATGACAAATAAAAATTTGCAATCAAGTTAGATGAGATGTAGAATAATAAATAAGATAATCATAAAAATGATATTAAAATTGGATATACATGTTGCATCAAAAATTCATACTCAAACCTAGAAAAAAAAGGTCATCACAACACCTATAAGATCACTTGTCTTAGAAAAACATTGCAAAAAAATAATTCAGAATGAAAATAATCTTCACAATAGCTACAATACCTGATTTCTCATCCCTTGAAAATGTATCTTCCAAGTCCTTTTATAATCTCCTCTTGTACAAAATCAGTTATAACTAGTTGATTCCAATTTGGATAATTTTAAATAATAAATTATTACTTTATGTCTTTAAGTAACACTTTATAATATTTCATTTGAATATAAGTGAAGGACTCGAGAAAATTTTTAATATACATGAAATTTTAAAATATGAGGCATGAGACACTAAATAGGGGCCCACCAAAATATCAATGCACTAAATAAAATATTAACACATCCCTGAAGCATTTGGATCCTTTAAAAAAATCAACGTCATAATAAAAAAACCATCAAACTCAAAATGCAAATGTCATCCAAACTTATATATATATAATATAATAATCCATCACCGTATGTTTACCAATAATATCAAAATATTAAGTATTCACAAATTTTTAATCAAATGTATGTCTATCAAAAACAACAATCTAAAGTATCATAATCATTCATCTCCAATAAGGCCCAACAAAGGTATAACTTCCTTTATAGTCATCTCAACATACTCATAGGGCTCAACTGGTAAGATGGTGTGAGTAATGACTCGTGTATCTTCTTCCACCTCTAACTTGACTCTTTTCAATGCACCCATCACCTTAGGTACCACAGAAGAGGACCTAGCATGCTTAGAAGGTAGGGGTGAGTCATGCAAATGTGAAGGTTGATTTTCCTAAGTAATAATGGTGAGGTAGTGGAAGGCAAGACATTGCAAGGAGGTAAGTGAGATGGGGAATATTGGGAAGAATAATTTAAAGAATATGGATCATGATCATATTGGGTGTGTTTGACATTATTATTCAAAGGGGTGTTATGGAAAATGTAGGATGGATGAGTACGGGGTAAGAATAAATAATTTTCAATACTTCTTGTAGGCATGGTTCATTTGCGTCAAAGAGTACAAAAACTCGGGTAGGACTAGGTCTTCCAAAGGGTCTCCTCCTCGAAGCGTACTATATCCCCTTTGGTCACCCCTTAGTGAGCCTCTCCACTAACATGGCTGACATCAGAAACTACCATGCCCCCATGAATGATGGTACCTTTATCTTCTTAAACTTTCCCAACCATCTAATGTAGACATTTTACGATACTAAAAGAGGAGACAAAATACCAATCACTTAATACATAAGGTCATTAGTATTTCTATAAAATAAAGTAATCTCAAATCCAATCACATTAAAAAGATGACAATCATCTACATTAAATGAAATTGAGATCTAAAATAAAAATATTCCATGTATTCTTTAAGAAATTTTCCTCAAAATCGCCACATTTCATCTTTAACTACTCATTTTCTAACATCAATTCATTTCATAAAGAAATGATTATCTTCAAGATATCTTTTGCTGATTTTTTAACAAAATTAAATGAATTTCTAATTTTTACCCTTTTTTACAAAAAAAATTGGAACAAAACACACCTTCAAAATATGCATGCATAGAAAACAAATTTTCCTTGCCTCATTTCCATTATGTTTCAGACCTTATTACTACCTCAAAAGCTCAAGCACATGCACAATACCATAAAAGTTGAAACTGAAATCTTCATATTATTTTCCCTTCTTTAAGAAAACAAAGCGGGAACGTCCTTATCAAAAAAATGAAATGATGATAAATATTTTTCATCACAGACCATAATGGAGGAAAAATATCAAAAATTATATCAAATAATCGATGAATATGGTAAGTGTCAAAATAACTTCAAGCAAAACCCACTCAAGACTTGTCTTTAAAAACATTTAACATGCACATGAAACCATTTTAATGTAAACTAAAAGATTATCTCATTTTCTCCAACATGTGTATTTCTATTATGACCCTAAAATAAATAATGTAACACATAATTCTTTTTTGACAAGATTCCACAATAATAATACATATTCAGCTTCATCACAATAAGATAACAATTGGGTTTTAAAAAAACAAATTTCATCTATTATACATAGGTAGAGCTCAATATTGACTAAAACTGACTCCATGCCTTTGGAGAATCAAATAATAGTACAAAAACTATCTTTATGCTTTTTTAAAAGACACCCATTTCAACATTTATAGATTATTGAATTTTGAGATATGGGTATGAGGAATAAATACTCGAGGTAGACTTTAAATTCCAAAGACAAAATGTTCAATATGAACTTGGGAAAGAACTATCATTTTCCACTTACGTGCATGCAAAAACCAAATCGGGAAAGAAAAAAATTATCCGAATGATAGCTCATACCTGTCAAGCTCCACCACATACTTTCTTGCACCAAAAACACAAACTCACAACCAACAATACCAACTTCTCCTAAAACCACAAACAAATAATCTCAAACCTATTCAAAACAAAAATGTTGAACAAATGACTCAAAAATCAAAAACTTTGATAGTTCAATGTCCATACACAAGTAATTCAATGCACAGTACTTCATTAACTCACCACTATGAGCTCCACCATTACCCATTTTCTAACTCATCTTCCTTGAAAATCATTGTTTCGCGGTGGTGATTTGCATTATTATTTAAACAAAAGACATACAATAAGCTAGACTTCAGAAAATAACCTTATAACATCCCTTTAAAATGCGATTTGAACCATGCTATAATCCATACAAATTATGCTACCTTATCAAACTCATAACCATGGAAATGCAACTTCCAAGTATGAACAAAATATTGAATTGCATGATTTGGACCATATTTCCTCCGATATTTGCATTAGATATGAAGAAAGAACATTCGAAATGGAAAAATAGGTGAAAATCATAAGTCAATCAACCACTTCAAAATATCGAATTTGTCTACTATCTTCTTCAATAGATTATTTCGAACAAGGGAGAATAAAAATATCATAATTTGAGCTTGAAAACTAAACAAATATTGTTGAAAACACATTATAATGAGAGGGGGTGAATCGGTCCTTAAAAAATAAAACCAAATTTCATATTACTTACTTAAATCATAAAACCACTTATCCAACCATTATTTTTGCACAATATCAAATACCATACATGAAATCAACCATGAACAAGAGAATCAACACAATAACACAAGATATAAGTGGGAGACCCTCATGGAGAAGAAAAACCACTAAAACATAATATTTATATTGATATGTATCAAATTTAGTGAGGTGCATTACTTCTACTTCCCAATGTATCGCGGTGAACTAATTAGTCATTACTTCATATACATTGCGGTGTGAACCGGACCCCTCCTACTTATCACTATAATGCAGTGTTGGAATTACTTATTACTTCACAACATTTTGCACTAAAGTGATAGGATATTACTTGTTATATATTGTGTTGTTTTAAAGAGATATTACTTCCTTTATTATGCACAATTGAATTAATTTTTCTTGTTAACTACAAGTCTCAAGCAAGAGTAGCACCCTAAAAACCCACAATGAACTGCAAAACTATCTATTTCACTCAACCACTTCCATCTAGCATACAAATTGATTTATAAGACTATTTTAACACATTTTCATGAAGATATTGAGTCTAGATGTTTGCAATTGAAATAACTTGTGTCTTATCTTAATGTTCTATATTTAAAAGCGAAAAAATTGCTAATATTTAGTAGTTGGAGCACACTTGTTGTAAGAAGGAGAGAAAATGTCTGAAGCAAGAGAAGAATCAATTGAAGTAAGTGAGAAGTTAGTAGAGGAAGAAGGATTTTTTGTGATCAAAGAGGATTCTAATCTTATTATTGAATAAACTTCCAAAGACAAGAAGTTCAAAGGGAAAGCTTAATCATTTGGTGAAGCCAAAGAAAGCAAAATGAAGTATGAATATAAAGGATATCCAGTGGAGTCTTGCATTGTGTCCAAGATCATAGAAATTAGTGATATAGATATGGGGCATGTCTCCATCACTGAATTGATTGAGAGATCCAAGGCTAAAGTTCAAACACCACTCATGCAAGCATTAACTAGGAGTGGGTTGATACAAGCAAATGTTTTTCCCATTGTTGCTCAATTGCCTAAATTTGTACTGGAATGTGCTAAACATTATGATTCTTGGACAAGGACAATTAACAATATCTTAGGTAATTTGGTGATAATACTTGATACTCATTTCTTTAACTATTGTTTAAAGATTCATACTACACCAAAAGTCTTTGGGTCTTAGTATGGAAAATGCGTAAAAATCTTGGAAGAACAATAGAGCAGATTCCATTTAGATTATTAACTTGAGTTATTTTAAGGAAAAAATGTAGGCATCAAGATTTCCTAGGACTATTGTGAGGTTTGATCTAGTCCAAGAAGTAGATGATATTACTCAGTTATTGTGCAGAATTAATGGAGAGAAAAATGTTGAAATGCTTTTCTACTTGGATGTATTACTTTATAAGAATGATTGAGACTGGAAAGCCTAGTACTTTGATCAACTGGGCTGAGATTATTAGTAATAACATTGACAGCTAGTTGCAAAATGTCACCCAAACACTGGACTTCAAGATGACTTCCTATCTTGTGTATGCTTCAGTAGCAGATGGTACATTTCTCAAGTTGAGGATTTAAGGTATTGCAGATAAAATTCTAGTTCATGAGTATTATCCACAATTGGCCTTTCTTGGGTATTTCAAGGAGTACATACATGTCAATGATTTATTTTTCTATGAAGTCATTTGCAAGCTTAACACTGATTTGAAGACAAAGAGAGTAATTGATGATGCATGGAATGTGGTTGTACAGTATGGATGTATCTTATTTTCATTTTTCTCATTTCAAATATTTGAGATTTGGTGGTTTCACTGGAAATTTACTTAAACTCCTGAGGTATCCCAATGATAGGTGGATTTTTCTTGAACTATGCAAACAACTAGTGGAACTCCATGATTTTCAACAAGGGCTTCATAGACCAATAGTTCATTTTCCAATTATCATTGGGATTTATCACTATGCCAACATTCACAAATCTCAAAGTGTTTCTAAAGAAATGTTCCATAAATACACTGGGAGTAATTACAAAGCAAGAATGAACTTTGATTATAGAAATATTTCCAAAAATACAGTCTCATTAGATCATGCACATTTGCTAGCACTAGAGGATTTTGGATTGATTGTAGAGATGAATATGAAATTAGAAGAAGATATTATAGTAGAATGACATTGAAACAAATTCTAAGCTTCGGATTAAAAATATTCTAAAAAGATATCAGATGATGGGAAAGTAATTTTAGATGCTTACTATAAAGAAGGAGGTGATAATGCCCCATTTCCAGCAGTAAGAAATAAATCCAAGACAATTATGGAGAGAACATCAATAGTATTGCTTTATACTTCCAACTGGATACTTAGCCAAGGTTATTGTCTAGAAGAATCAGTTATGAATGATATAATTCAGGTGGGCATGAAGAGAAAGGGATTCACAGGAGAAATTAATGGATGGGCTACAAAATTGAAACCAATCAAGAAGCCTAGAACTTTGAAAGTGTCTCTAAATAAAACATCTCTAGAACAAACTCTAGTTACTGAGAACATACCCTAGGTGATACTTCTCATTTATTGGTATCTTCATTAGTTTTTGCTCCTATAATTCAAGACCCTTCTCCATAGGGAAATGTTGTACTACCACCATTCAAACAAACTATGTTCTTGTTCCCTTTTTTGTTTCAGAAACTCCATCTCATCATCCTCCTCCTTTCTCTCCACCAAAATTCCTCCACCTCCATCTGCAAAATAACCATCAATTACTCAGCTAGAGGATATAGAAGATACTGTTGTGGAAGGATCCTCACTTCATGAGGTATCCTAGTCATTGGAAAATGGTAAAAACTTGGAGAAAACAATGGAGGTTGAAGAAGGAGAAATTGAGAAAGAAAGTGGAGGAGATATTCATGAGAAAAAAATTGAAGTATATTCAATTCCGAGACCTCCAATGAAAAAGGATGTTGAGAAGGGAAAATAAGATGAAAGTGATGTTGATACAAGGACTGAATAAGATAATAAAGTTGAAGATCAATTGGTAATTAAAAGTATGGCCAAATTGGAAAAAAATTACACAAGGTATCTGGTCCGAAGATCCCGAGAAACAACCAGAAACAATTGTACTTTCATCTATGGAAGTGATTGGTCAAGAAATGGTTGTTCATTCTAGTGCCCAAGCTTCTTCAGGGAAAGATTTTGTAACTTGGTTAGCTACATAGACACTTCCCAATTCTAAGGAAGTGGTTAATTTAGAAGAAATGGATCTTCAATTGCGTTGAAGAGTATTGAAAAGAAAGGAAGAATATCCAAAGTAGCCAAGGTGACCTCTAAAATGATAATTGAACCTTTTAGAAAGAAATTTTCTGAAGTATATACACCAATGGAGGGAAATAATAAAGAGGGGTTAACTGGAGAAGATTTGGTGATAACTAGGGTACCTCTAGGAGAAGTGACCACTGAAGGCTTGAAGAAAGACATGTAAACACTAATCAACAACCTTTTTCTTAAGTTGGATGAAGAAAAATAAAATAATACTAAGTTGAAGGAACAAACATCCAAGATTTGTGATATAATCATGAAGGTTATGATATCGTCAATGTAGTCGGTGCTAATAGGAGAGCAAGTGAATCCTCAAGTGATCAGCATAATGGAAGATACTGGAGATAAATCAAAGGCTATAGATGAATGGGTGGCTAAAATCACCCAAGTGGTCACATATTATTATAAGGAAATACTTGTGAAAATAGGAGAGTGTCATGAGAAGTGGGATAAGTTCAAGAATTTAAAGTTAGAGGATGACAATGAATGTGGAATTGTTGAGCTACAACTTTAGAGTTTGGAAGAAATAGACTCACTTCCAAATGATGTGTTAATTGAGGAGAAGATGGTACTGAAGGATCTGTGAAGAAAGGAAAACAATGGCAACTTCTTCTCTTTTTTAGGCAGTGAATTATTTATCATATAATACAAAATATGCAGCTCTTGGAAGCACAAGTGGAGCTAGCCTTGGATGAACTAGATGATGGAATTTATGACTTAACAAAGTATGACACAAAAAAACCTCCAAAATACATTGAGGAATTCCTTCAGTTACTTCAAAAATAAATAAATAATGCCATCATTCCTTTTAGTCGTGCATCCCTGGCGAAATTTTCAAAACTTCAAGAAGATATTTATTATTTAGGGTCATGTCTCGGGAAGGTCAGAGGTTGTTGTAATATTTTGGAAAAGGAATCATTCCCATTAGAAATAGAGATGGAAGCTACAACAAAGGTAGATGATGATATGATAAAATATGTGATAGATCAATATGTTGTTTACCAATAAAAATACAAGGATGCTAGATGAAGATAAAGTTGAGGATAAGGGTGAATATGGAGCTAAAACTGAAGTCATGCACTTGGGATAACTCTTATTTTTCTCCTTATTCTACTACTACTACTACTACTACTTCTTCTTCTTCTCCTTCTACCTTTTCTCTTCACTCCTCAAGTATATTCATTGTAATACTTAAGTAAGTCGGTGATTAATTATTGTTACTTCAAGTTGTATGATAAATTCAATTACTTGGTGGTATTTATGAGTCATTATTCCAGTTTTAATCGTAGAACATTCAAAATTTCTATGTGGCATGTAACGAATATTTTGAGGAGAAAAGTACTCAACTCCTAACCATTTTTTAGTTATTCATTTATTGAAGTATAATGGATATTATGTCCTTATAATTTATTATGATGACTATAAATAGAAGAAGATACCTATGGGTCAAAGCATCTACAATTTTTGGCAAACTGTTGCTTTATGTTGTACATGGTTATTTTAGACTTTGCATTGAAATAATTAGATGTGCATATTGTAAATGGTTGAAAGTTGAATAAGAAGAAAGGAGGATTTTGGTTGAACTTTGTGTCTACTAAATTCTTACTATACAAAATTTGAATTATAATGGTAAAATTTGTGTTATCTTTAGCTTTCATATGAATACACTTCTTTTCATTTGCTTAAGTTTGTAAGAATCATTTAATATTTGGTTATTCTATGTGATGTAACTCACTTTGCTATTTAATTTTTACCAAGCACACTTCTTCTTCATAAGCTATTCCTATTTTCCACATTTCATTCTTAATCTTTCTAGTAATCACTTCATAGTACAATTGCTTACTTACTTCAAAATTGTTTAGTTATGGTGCATGAGCTATTCAATTAAAGTAATACCCCAAACCTAGTTTAAAATAGGTCATAGAATAAACAAATAAAGCACACAATATATTCACCGTTAAATGAAGTGGATTCATCCCATAACTTCCTAGGTTTTATGTTTATCCGAGCATTAAATCTAGCCAACACAACTCCAAGTTGAAGGCCTTCAACCAAGATCATTTATGCAAACCGCCGAAACTACCCCAAAACTATCCTTTGACTAGTCTTAACAAATAGGGCACAATTTTATATTTTTATACATCACCATGACCTAAACACACCTTTTACATCAATAAAAAAACTCACATACTACAAATGATGTCCATTTATTTAGCAACTCCTTTGGAAAACCTTTTCCCAAACTAAACTTCTTCATATACAGGCCAATTTGAGTGGGTTACACTCATCACCACAAGCACTACCATACCTTTATGGAAACCTAGAGGAGTCCTATACATCATAAAATCATCATCCATGAACTATAAATAAATTATGGCCACTTATAATCATTTTCTCTCCTATCACTTTTGAGCTAGGGTTTCAAGCACACAAAAAGTTGTTTACCTTCTTAACATTCGTTCATAAAAATGTGACGATTATATGACCATATTATTTTTATTAAAAATTATATAATCAACATAGAAACATTCCTAAAACATAAAATTTCCCATGAAAAGCACACAATTCAAGGTGAGCATCAGAAGGTGCAATTCGAGCTAGAAAACACCCTTTCTTGGACCATGTTTCACACAAAACATCATAAATTGAAATTCCCATTACATAATGACTCCAAATTTTTCTCAAACATCAAGGACACCCCTATGCATCATCTCCAATAATTTTCTTATCTCAAAAATATCTCCATCTAATAGGACTTGCATGACTATCCCTTAGGGTTTTACATTGTTTAAGCTAGGGTCAACTAAAAAACATCATAACTCATCATATAAACTCTCCAAAAGGTCATAAAATACCTAGTACACCAGTCAAATTCCTACATGCATCCATGATTTCACATGGATCCACAACTCATCCTCATACCCCTTAAGCACCCATACCTGGTCCAAATAAGCACCTAAAACTTGGTCATCCACCTATATCTGTACCCTAAAACTCATGTGAGTATCTAAACACTATCTAATTATTATCTCCATGCTTTCAAAAATCTTCTCAAGCTACTAATAATCTTCAACCACCATCCACCATCACCTAAACTAGCTAGGTCACTGATTGGGCTTGCTAGAACAAGTAATTCTCACTTAATCAACTTATGCAACCAAGAACATACCTGAATCTCCATGAAAACAAAAATATAATAATCATATGACTCCACTCCATCATCCACTTTGTAATTAATTGGATTTTACATCAATGACAACACCTAAATCACAACATGCCAACAAAGATATCACAAAGTGAAACTTAATCTCCATTATTGAAAACTCACCATCCATATTGGTAAAAAAATGAAAAATATATATCAATCTCATGAAGGCATCCAGAAAATAAATAATGCCATGAAACCACTTAGTGTTAGATAAATTAAATAATGCATTAAATACCTAGTGGCCCCTTCGACTCATTATGAATGCAAAGCAAGCAAGAAGTGATTGGAAGTATTATATTCGTGAATTATTTTAAAAAGCGGGGGGTTAAAATTTTCATCGATAACATATAAGTGAGGAAATAGACTTATCTAGAGGTCTATATTGATTTACAAGTCCTGCAACTTGGAGACAGGTCCAATGTTGTCTAGAATTATTTGATCTTCCATGATCAAATTCTAAGGTGCAATTTTGAGCAACAAAGTAAGTAAATAAACACTTATCACAAACTCATCATCCTTCTCAATCATTTTTCACCACTCAACATCAACCTCAAGCATAGGTGCACAAATTGAAATTATTACCTCCTCCTATGGAAAGCATGAAGAATTAGTTTAGAGTACATATGAATGCCATTCATTTATAATATATGATGATATTTAATATAATAAATTCATAATAAATTTTACATTAGTGGCTCATACCTATGTAAGAGGCATAGTAACAATATTCCTATAACAACTCCTTTCTCTATGTATTGATGAATATCAAGAGGACTATAATGATGCATCAATTGAAAATAAAAAAGTGTTATCTATACAAAACAATGAAACTTATCAACATACACTACATAACTTTATATACATATGTTTTCCCATTATATCATGATCAAGTTATAACTCTCTTGCTTTATAATATGACTCAACCATAATGTGAGCATGTTATGTAAAAATGCATCTTAAAAACATTTTCAGACACTTTTGGTATCCCATTTCTATTCATATACCCCCACATACAAATGGCACTTACACACACTTTCACACTAGAAAATGAAATCATAGAGACATGTAAAAATAAATAAGTAGATGTCACATGTCAATGCATTGGGGATTTGTGTCGAACATAAATGTCAGAACACATGATAGAATGGAATTGATGATTCATAGGCATATGGTATATTGATTAAAAGGATGATCATTTCAAATTTTGTGACTACTTTCCTTTCCTAGAGACATGATGGTCATATACATTTAAGTGGTTGGCAGCTAGAGTAAAAATAGAAAAAGTTGAGTAGAAGAATAAAATTGTGCATTATTCCCACCAAAGTGTGAAGAAGGAACCATTTTTGTTCAAGTAGAGTCTTGTAAAGTCTACAAGTCTAAGACATAATATTTTTTTATTAATATCCCTTTAATAATTAATGTAACCTTTGAATTCAAAATTTTAATAAGAAAGTAATAATGTTATGCCTCTAACTACATTTCTCCATTGAATAAAATAAATTTTCTTTATTTTACACTTCATATAAATTCTTTCTTATACACCCATTCTAGGTATAGACATGTATACATTGTGGGTTGCACGTTCCAAGGATTCTCTTCATTGGTGGTCTAGTAATGAATGTGCCATTTAGTATCAATGTGGTTTGCATATTACACGTAAATTTGTTTTCCCACGGTTGTTAAGTATGGGTATAAAATAATGAAGTATTTTAACAAAAATTTGTTTAGTTAGAAGGTATATTTATTGCAATTTTTGTAGCATTTGTATGGAGGAAAAATAAAAGTAGATAAGTTCCACTCAAATGAAGAGGTAATAGACAATTGAGAGTGACAGAATTAGTGAATGTAATGAGAGTCATCCAAGAAAGATTGGAAGTGATGGAAAGAATTGAACAAAGAGGAATGGATTAAAATTAATTCTATTAAAAATATCCTAAAGTGAATATGGATGATTTTAAGGAATATCTAGAAGATATATTGATAAAGGCCATTTCGAATATGAGGAAAGTAGTATATGGACATCCTAAACTATATCAAAATCTTATGCCAAGAGGATTTGATAGATTAGATTGTAAATTTTAGATAAGTATTATGAGTATGAATCTATAAAAAACCCTAAGAACATGTATTTATGTGCACAAAGTTTAAATTAAATGCATCTTTTTGGTGGGAGCATGTGCAAAGCAAGAAAATAATAAGGGGCAAGGATAAAATCAATTCTTAGAACCAAATGGACTCCAAGTTGAGGTTGAAGTTTCTTCATACGAACTACAATTTAAATATATTCAATAAGTTATAACATTTGAGATAAAATGATATGAGTGTGAAATAACACACTAAATAATTCTATATACTATCGAATTACATAGGTCGTATGTAATATGACATTGAAAAATTCCCAATGTATATGAATTGATTGTTCCTTTTCATTGAGGATTAATTTGGCATGGCGATTTGGAGAACAATGGAAAAATCATATTAGATTCCATTGAAGGCTAAAAAGAAAATGTCAAAAAAACAAGGGATCACACGAGGAATGATAAATTTTTCATGTAGGATAATTTCATCACTTGGTGATAAAATAAAGTGCATGTATGAAGAAGAATTCATTTTTATCATATTCTTGATCATGCACAAAGAAGTACAGAATCCGCTATATACAAAGCATAAAGTGCACAAGAATGAGGCACAGGATTATTTAATACATGTTTCAGATGTGGAGAAGTGATATATAGAGAATTTGAATGCTCACATGCACAAAAAGTTAATTATATGCATAAAATGGAGGCTAAAAACCATGTTGTGCAAGCCAAATAGAGAGTATTATGTCAATTAATCTCACATAAGACCTAGAGTAGAGAGATAATTTCTTATTTAAGAGAGTACATCAATAAAAATAATCAAGATATTTTGAATCCCAAAAATATTAAAAAATACCCCTTTGCAAAGAAATAGTATTTTTGTACCATTTGAAAATTTGGAGGTAAAATCTATAAGGTAATCATTGTGTGATAATACCAATGATCTAGTTTCAAATGAAATGATTAAAAACTTGGTATAAAGAAGATTGTGCACCCAAAACCATAAAAGGTTTATTGGTTTTAAGGGACATCAGTTGTTGGTAAATGAACATTGTCATGTTATATTTCAAATTGGTGCATATAAATATGTAGTACTTTGTGACATAATTCCCATGATTTTTTCCATGTATTGTTTTAAGGATGTAAAAACTACTTTTGAATGCTTCAGATTAAGTGATTTTTTTTATTTTCCAAAATAACTTATGCCTTCAATGATTTAAATACTTAGCATTTAAAGAATTAATGTAAATTCAATCAATCTAATAACAATGAAGAAACCATGTACAATTATATGGGTCAATTAGATCTACCCGATCCCCCATAATTTACTCTTTGATTATGTATACAAAGTATACAATTGGTTACCTTTCCCAGGCATTGATAATATAGAGATGTTTTCTAAGTTTCCATTTGGAACTCATCAGTCAAATTCCATCCGAAATCCTACACCTTTAATTAGAACTTGGTGAATCTGATAGTGTAATCAACATTTTACACTACTTTAAACAAAGTTTATGTGACCTATTTGCATGCTCGGCCAAGATGGCACATCCATCATTAGAAACTTATCTTTCCACCATATCACTTTTTTCAATTATCTAGATTTGAATCAATTAGTTAAGTCATTTGATTTACATGTTACACACAAGGCACAAGACCTATCCAATAAGTACGAAGGAATACATTTGTTCTAACTTAGGTTGTCTATGGCAGAGAAAATTCTACGTAATGATTTACGTCACTACATAATAACTTTCTTCCTCGTAGAAAACTTAAGTTGGTACCAAGATGTTCCTACCGTTCAGGACCGATAAACTCTTGAAATTCAACAAAACACCGATTAGTTTAGTTATGATAATCATAATTATCGGACCTTGAAAGGGTAGCTTAAGATACCTGTTATAAGGTAGTATTCACTTAATGAATTGCATCATTAAATGAACATGATCTTATAACAACCATCATAAGTTGTCATGTCAAGCTCCATTCATTACTAGGAACATCGTATTCCATGGTTTATTTAATTGAAAATTAAATCATTTAAAGGTAGGTTTCCTTTTTGTCACAACGATGAGTTTATTGCATTTCCATTTTCTTTATAATTTATTAAGTATATTATCGTAACAAGATGTGATAATATACTCGTAATTAAACTATAACCCATTTATATCTTAATTATGTTTTAGGATAGCTTATATGTTATTGCAGCAGTTCTTTAATTGTGCTTTGTGACATTATTGCAATATTCCTTAATATAATCATATTTTCATAGGTTGGTACATTTAATTGTAAACTAATAATTTATTAGTTTATCTATCAAACCTAGATACATTTGTTTCCATATAAATTCCAACCTCAATTCATCAACAATATAATTAATAATAACTTCCCTAAACCATTAACTCCATTTAACATTCACTTTTATCCATGACATATTGCTGAAATCAGCATTATAACAACATATTTAATCACACAAATAATCCTCAAGTTAATAAATATTAATTCAATAATAATTACAAGTAAAAATTGGTCTTTCCAAATAATACATTGATTATGTTGGGCCAATTTGACTTCCTTTTAAATAGGAAAGAAAAGTATTCATTTCTCTTTACAATAATTTCATGATTTTAATACCACATAATCATCATAATCAATCATCACTCAAACAAATAATTCATGCATAGTCTTTATAAAACATCTGCCAGGGATAACTGATTTTCTGCCATCTGTAGCAGAGAGAAAAATAGTAAAAGTGGTCAATTCAGAATTAATTGGCATGAAATGTTTTTTTTTTATTATTGGCAAATAGTTTTTGAAAGGGATATACCCTTGTTTACAAAAGAAGGCCTACATTTAAGCAAGATAACCAGAGAGAAAAGAATCGGAGAATCCAAATTACAATGAAGTTCAAAGTAGAGCTACCAAGACAAAATAAAACAACAAAATCTTATGAAAAAGTAGTAAAGGGTCATGAAAAATCGGCATGAAATGTTATTCTCAACATTTTATGGTTTATATCGATTATAATGCTCATATGAATAAATTCCAACAATTACATGATCAACATATCTATTTACTAAATAATGAGACCAAAATAATATTTCTTGTCTCAAACATAGTTTTTATTCTATGTAAGTAATTCTCATACTATGAGACATTAAATTGATTCAAGATAACAAAAATCATTTACCAAAATCATAATCAATATTTAATAATCAAATAGCCTCACAACTTTTCTTTAGCTTTTCATTTCATCATTCAATCTCTATTGATCTATGCAATAATAATGATAATGTTACACTACTACAACTAAATATCCTTTTCACAAAAACGGTCTTCAATAATGATATATATACTATCATTAGATTCAAAAATGTATACAATTCAAATTGTGATTAGGATTTCCTTATTCCTTTAATATAGTAAGTGATATATTTTTATTTGAATTATAATACTATGGCTTGATATTCATTTCAACAAATAGGAATGAAAAAGTATCTCCTCAGAAGAAGGAATAATAGATATTCAACTAAATTAAGGAAAGTGTTAAAACCTTAACCAATCCAAATTATCTTAACTTCTCCAAACGATACTAAGCTTTTCTTAATCTTATAAAGAACTATAATAGTGACATTACTTGGGCCTATTTGAATGCACACTAAATCATCAAAATATAACACGTCATTATTCCTTACGAACATGATAATATTCATCAACAAATTTATTACATATAGAAAAAGATTTAATCAACTTGGTTTTGTCCATAATTATCAAGCGTTATAAGATTCATTAAACATCATTCAAGGACAACCCTCCATCCCATTTTGTAACACTGAATGCATATACTATAACACACATTTTTCCATTCTATATGCAACGAGCCATAAGTTCTCAATTGGGCTTAGTCCTTTTTAACAAAAGCATCAAAGATTACATGAAGGTACCTAAGAGGGGAGGTTAAAAACCGTGAGATACGACTATAATATAAGTCATGGTAGGATTTACACCGATGGTCAAAAAAGTATGATTCCATATAGACTATACACAAATTCTATATTTATTAACTAGACAATAAATTAACCCATACTTGGGACTTTAAAAACAATACATATGATCTTGCACTAAAGTTAGAGAAAACAAAAGAATTTATACTATAAAGGCATTATATAGACGTAATTTTTTTAACATAGATGACAAAGTCTTATAACCCATATGGGTTTAACCAAATGGTAAATTCCCAAGTCATTTTAAATCCAAGAAAATGACTAGGTCAACCATAAGAAAAACCAAACTAAGCCATTAAATATTCATACATTCATGAAGAAGATTTTTTATCATGAATATATTATCATTTATTGAATATTTGAATATATATCCTTGATACAAAGTAGTTTAAAAATGATTTTTATATTGCTCCTTAATATTTTAACCATTTAAACATCCTCAAGTTTTTAACCATCCAAGCTTCTAAAACCTAATCCCTCAAGCTCAAAAATATTTTAACACTATTTCAACATTAATTACTCACATAACCCCAAAATATATGTAATAAAGAAAGATTTCTTTAATGAAAACATTATAATGATTAGACTTCATCAAAAGAAGAGGAGAATAACAATTCATTCCTATATTAAGATAATCTTCCTTGAGACACTTTTCTCAATTCAAACTAAGCTATAAATTCTTTCACAATGTTTTACAATCTACCGACAACCTCAAATTTCCTTAAATTCCAATAAAATAATCTTCCAAGAGTCACTAAAAATCCATTATAAATCTAACATGTCTTCCATTTCCATTATAGTTCCTAGTTCCTAGAAATATCCACTATCTATTTATGAATGGTTCACCAAAAATACTTCATTCATTACCTCCATTTAACTTAGTTAAACTTAATGAATTTACCAATTTTTTATGCAGATATCGAAAGGTGAAAAGATAGCACATGGAGAATGAAAACCAAAAATACCCATAACATTGACTCAATAGCTTCCCCAATTAAAAGATTCTTGCTTCTACCAAGGTGAATAAATAGCATTCAATGCATGCTAGTACAATCTAAGCCAATTTTTCCTCTGAATTTTAGTTCAATTTATCCATAATAACCAGTTATAGTGACTCTTCCAAATATCCAAAATACCATGACATTTGTCTCCATTCCATGGCGATCTTACAACTAAATGATTTTAACGGACATGAAGCCCATGGAATAACATCAATTGATATAAATTTTGGGTTTGAGTAAACTTAACAATTACCACCTTTCCAAATTACAAGGAGGTCATCATCGACTGATCGAATATCATTTTCCCATTTATACTTAGCATTGCATGGTCAATCTAAAATGACCAATTAAAAATTAATAATTCTATTACCAACATTTCTAGGTAAAAGCGTAATGATAATAGTTTAGCTATTTAAATTCAATAACATAGAAAACTTGGGTCAAGTTATTCACCAAGATTATAACCATAAAAAGATCATTAAAAAATAATCTAATAACATGGTCGAGGACCATGGTGTTTATAATAAAATATTCTTTGAATAATTAAACATAATCCATTAACCCATATCATCTATAACTTTAATGATCTTCCCAATTCTCATTAATCAACGTAATTTTTATGTCAACATTGGTTATCATTGAAAATGGTTATATGCCTCATTAAAACAAACAAACAATATCACCTTCATTACTTTCCCAAGTTTTTATTGGATTTGTATCCATTTAACAACGACAGAGATAATCATTTTATGCGACATAATATAATGAGAAAAGTCGGGGTGTGACATAGTTTCCCCCTTTAAGAATCATCATCCCAATGATTAACTCTAACCATTAACATATTCAAACCAAATAAGATAAAATTTAATTATTTATGTATCAAAATATTCAACATATTATAGATAAAACTTGCAAACTTCAAGTTTTCAGAACTTATAACTAGAATTTGTTGGTCGTAATAGCCCATTTTTAATCATTTTTTCCAAACAACATAAGTTATGACATTTTTCAGTCACTCAAATAATAATAATTATCAAATGTATAATATCAAATATCAAAATTCAAGTTTTTATCACTAAAACAAGTGCGGAAAAGTAGTTTTAATTTCATCTAGATTCTCCCAGGTTGCACTTTCTTTAAAAAATTGGTCCCATTGGACCTTGCACTAAACTATTTATCAATTTCTTAAGTGCATCCTGTGAGTTTCCAACACTTTTATGGGTTCAACCATGATGATTCCTAAATCTTAAACCTATAAAGAATTCCAGTTCAGAACATGTGATAAATTTGATACATACTTTTTAAGAAAAGAAATATGAAAAACATCATGCATCTTGGACAATGTGGGAGGCAATGCTAAATGGTATGCCACATGACTGATTACTTCAATAATTTCAAAAGGCCCAATGAAGCAAGAGGTGACAGTTTAGATGATTTTTCCAAAGAAATTGAACTTTTCTTAGGCTTAACTCTTAAGAAGACTTTATCCCCTTGTTCAAATTTTATGTCAACTCTCTTTAAATCTACATAGCTCTTCTACCTATCGACAACTTCTTTTAACCACTCACGAATGAGCTTGACTTGTTGTTCCATTTATGTCAATATCTCAAGTCCTACAACTTTCATATCCTCCAAGATATCCCAAGTATAGGTGTCCTAAACTTAATTCCATACAACGGCTCAAATGGAGCCATTTTCAAGATGAATGGTAAGTGTTATTATAAGAAAAATAAACCAATGGAAGGTATTCTTCCCACTTGTACTATTGATCCATGTAGTACATCCTGATCATATCCTCCATAATTTGATTGAATCTTTCACTTTTCCCATCTATTTCTAGATGGTACACAAAAATGAAATTCAAATTTGTCCCAAAGCTGAATTTAAATTTTTACAAAAATGAGAAGTCATCCTAGGATCCCGATTAGAAATTATTAATTCAGGTACTCCATGCAATCTAAAAATTTTTGCACAAACCTTTTTACAAGCATGGGTGAATCATCCTTCAAATTCCCGGTATAAAGTGAGCTACTTTTTTATTTTATTAACTACTAACAAAATTACATTGTATTTATTTTTACGAATTGGCAGTCCTTGTACAAAGTCCATGTTGATTACTTGCCACTTAAATTGTGGAATGTTGTGAGGGTACAATAATCCTACTGGATGCATATGTTCAGCTTTGACACGTTGAAATTCTAGGCAACATGAGACATAGTTCACAATGTCCTTTTTCATCCCTTTCCAAAAATATTGTTGTTTTACATTAGCAAGCATTTTAGTCACTCAGATGTCCAGAATAGGGAGCATCGTGAAATTCCTTAATCACTTTTGTCCTTAACTCATTTTCCAATGGTACATAAACTCAATTTTCATACCTTAGGACTCCTTCATTATCAAATATGAATCCTTTATACCTTTTATCATTTGGATTTGCAACAAGCAATGTTTTAACATGTTGATAATAAGAATCAGCCAACATTGTTTTCTTAACTTCATCTTTGAATTGAGTTCTCAAAGTGACAAGAGCGAAAATGTGCTTCCTATGACTTAGTACATCTACCACTCTATTTTCCTTACCTTTTATATAGTTGATATCGAATTCATATTGAGATAGAAACTCTAACCATTTTTTTGCCTTGCATTCAATTTAGGTTGATTGAATATGTATTTTATATTAAGATGATCTATTTTCAGTTCAAAGGGCTTTCCAAAAGATAGTGCCTCCAAAATTGTAAGCATGTATAATGAAATCAAGCTCCAATTCATGGGGAACATAATTCAGCTCATGTACTTTTAGTTTTTTATTTTCATACGAGATCACATGATAATTTTGCATAAGTATACCTCCCAAACCTTCACTAGAGGCATCATTCACTATGGTGAAGTTCTCATTGGGATCCAGAACTTTTAGTATAGGTGTTGTAGTTAATTTTTCCTTCAGCAATCTAAAATCATTTTCACATTTTTCATTAGATAAATTTCTTATCCTTTTTTACAGATAGGTGATTATAGTAATGAATTTTGACAAGTATTTTACAATTTTTTTGGTAATATCTAGCCAATCCCATGAATATTCTAACTTCATGCACATTTTTAAGGGCTATCCAATCGGTTATTATATAATTTTTGATGGATCCACATAAATTCCATCCTTATTTATTATGTTCCCAAGGTACTGCACCTCGTTTTGGTAAAATGAACACTTTGAAATCTTACCATACAACTTTATTTTCCTTAGCACATCTAAAACAATCCTAAGATGTTCATTATGCTCCTCAACACTTTTAGAATAAATCAAAATATCATCCAAGAATACTAGCACAAACTTGTCCAAGTATTCTTGAAAGATATTATTCATTAAATTCATAAACATTGCTAGAGCATTTATAAGTCCAAAAGGCAACACAGTGAAATCAAAATGTCTGTACCTTGTCCTAAAGGAATTTTTATGAATGTCTTCTTATTTTATTCTCAGTTGATGATAACTTGATCACAGATCTATCTTAGAGTAGACCGATGCACCACACATCTTTTCAAAGAGGTCATCTATTCTTCAAAGGGGTTATCTATTTTTATCATGGATTTATTAAGAATTTGATAATTGATGTAAAGCCTCAATTTTCCATCCTTTTTATTGAAAAATATGACAGTTCTCCCTAAGGAGAGACACTCATTTTTATCAAACCTATAAATAATAGTTCATGAAGTTGTGCTTTCAACTCAACAAGTTCAGTTGTTTTCATTCTATAGGGAGCCTTAGAAATTAGTTTGGTTCCTGGTTTGATATATATAGTGAAATCAAACTCTCATTTAGGTGTAATACAAGTAGATCTTAGTAAATACATCATTGTACTCATGTAGCAATGCATGGTATTTCATAAAAGTCTTACCTTCTTCATCTAAATCTGAAATAATTTACAACCAAAATCATGCAACCTTTGTTCTTGGCCTTTTTGAGTTGCATGGCTGATATTTACCTTATAATAAAATCTCTTTTTATCCTAAATTATTGTTGTTTTATGTAGATTGTCTAAGCATTTAATTTATTTTTCATAGCATTCTATAGTTTCTTTGTGTTGTGCCAACTAGTATACACCTATGACCTCATCATACTAGCCTAGAGGAGCTATTTATATGTCCAATTAAGTGGTGAAGCTTAGTAGTTCCAATGATGCATCAAATAAACATTGGTTTACCATATGAAAAATGTTGTTCCCGTAATGCACAACCCATGAGTATTTCATATATCCAAATTTTATTTTTAGTTTAGATGTTAATTTATTATAAATAAAGCATTTTGTTTCTCCAGTATCAAATAAAATAGTTACAGGTAGTCCAAATAACTTACCTACAAATTCGATAGGCATGGCTTACTTTTCTACTTGTTTATTAGCCACTGCAACATGTATTTTATGTTGTTGTTTGCTATCCTTTTTGTTCGAGGGAATTTGTTTGCATAGTGATCTAGACTACATAGAAAAATCCCCTAATAGGTCCTTTTCTTTATGTTTTGTTTTACGTAGTGGCTACGTTATTTGTCCATTCCTCTTAAAATTTGTAATATATTTAACCGTTGTAGTTTTCTTCCCATTTCCATTTCTATTTTTTCTTCCAAACATTTTACATCCAACCTTTTTATGTGCTAAGGGGGAAGGTGAGTTAACAATTTTCTTTTTCTTTTCTTCCCTGTGAGAAGAAATGATCTTCTATTTTTGCTCTTGTCGATTGATTTTTCAAACACAACCTCCATAGTTGATGGTCCATGAACATCAACTTCTCCACTTATGACTGGGTTCAAACCCATAATGAATTTTATGATGCGAAACTTCTCATCAGTTTGATACTAAGGGATGTATTTTAGGATTTTCATGAACTTATCCCAAGACTCGATTCGACATCTTACAACTGAGATAGAGTTTGAAATTCGGACATCTTTTTGTGGTAGTATAGTTTTTGTAACTAGTGTTATCTAAAATAGGACTTGAATTGTTCCTAAGTTATACTTGAATCGTCAACTCCCAATTCTACCTTGGTTGTCTCACCATGAGGATGCCTCATTAGAGAGATGATAAGCTCCCCTATACCACCTTAGTTTCTTCAAAAAATTCCTAATGGTGAAGTACTTCTTCATCTCACAAAGCGAGTTCTCGGCTCCATCTCCTAAGTTCGTACCATCAAACTTAGGTTTTGATCCTCTTTATATCATTTTGATAGCTCTCTTGAAAATTTTCCCTCTTATTTTTAGGTTTATTTACGACATTATCATTTGCATTCTCACGTATTAGGATCCACTACGTTATCATTATTTTTCACATTGGGATCCACAACATTGTTGTTGTTTTTAGAATTAGATTATCCCAAAGGTTTTCATTATCATCATTTTGATATTCAAGAACAACTATATTGTTCAAGTGTGTCATGGACAACAAATATTTTATTCAACTTTTGTGTTGTGGATGCTTAACCACCTGAAATTTGGTGATTAATAGCATGACCACTTGTCCTAACCATTTGATTTGTTAGATAAGAATTATATTTAAGTTAGCTTAGGGAATCAATAATTCTAAGAGTTGTAACCTTACTCTGATACTAAAATGTAACAACTACTTTTCAATGCTTCAAATTAAGGGATTTTTTTTTTAATTTCCAAGCTAACTTATGACTTCAATGATTTAAATACTTAGAATTTAAATCCAACATTAATTCTAATTCAATCCAAATGATAATAATAAAGAAACCATTTGCACCTGTATGGGTCAATTTGATCTACCCGATCCCCCATAATTTACTCTTTGATTGTGTATACAAAGTATACAATTTCTTAAATTTCCCAAGAATTGATTCTTAACAAAAATTTTATAAGTGTCTACCGAAACTTAATCAATTTAGTTCCATCCACCATCCTACACCTTTAATTAAAACTTTGTGAATCTAACAATGTAATCAACAAACTTATACTACTTGGAAAACATTTATAAGACATGCTTGCATGCTCAGTTTCAAGATGACACATTAGTCATTAGAAACTTGTCTTTCCACCATATCACTTATTTTAGTTATCTGGATTTGAATCAGTTAGTTAAGTCATTTGATTTACATGTTGCACATAAGGCACAAGACCTGTCAAAAGTGTGAAGGAACACATATGTGCTAACTTAGGTTGCATATGGGAGAGAAAATAATTATGTAATGAATTATGTCACTACATAATCACTTTCTTCCCTATATCCAACTTAATTTAGTACCAATGTGTTCCTACCATTCAGATTGAACAAATTTTGTAACTCAATGAAAAGCTGATTAGCTTAGTTGTGATAATCATAATTATCGGACCTTGAAAAGGAATTTTAAGATGCATGTTATGAGGTAGTATTCACTTAATGACTTGTGTCCTTAAATGAACATGATCTTATAATAGGCATCATAAGTTGGCATGTCGAGCTCCATTCATTAAAAACATCGTACTCTAGGTTTTATTTAATTATAAATTAAATCATTTAAAGATAGGTTTCCTTTTTGTTGCAACGATGAGTTTATTGGATCTTCATTTGTCTTTATAATTTATTAAGTATATTATCATAACAAGATATGATAATATACTTGTAATTAAACTATAACCCATTAATGTATTAATTATGTTTTAGGATTGCATACGTGTTATGCGGTAGTTCTTTAATTGTACTTTTTGATGTTGTCGCAATATTCCTTAATATAATCATATTTTCATAGGTTAGTACATTTAATTATACTTAACTAATGCATTAGTTTATCTATCAAACCTAGATACATTTTTTCCATAGAAATTATATTCCTTAATATGATCATATTTTCATAGGTTGGTACATTTAATTATACTTAACTAATGTATTAGTTTATCTATCAAACTTAGATACATTTGTTTCCATATAAATTTCAACCTCAATTAATCAACAATATAATTAATGATAACTTCCCTAAACCATTAATGCCATTTAACATTCACTTTTATCCATGACATACTACTAAAATCAAAATTATAACAACATATTTAATTGCACATATAATCCTCAAAATAATAAATATTAATTCAATAATATTTACAAGTACGATTGGTATTTCGAAATAATACATTGATTATGTTAGGCCAATCTAAATTTCTTGTAAATAGGACAGCCAAGTATTCATTTCACTTTACAATAATGTCATGCTTTTAATACCACGTAATCCTCATAATCAATAATAATTCAAACAAATAATTCATGCATAGTCTTTATAAAACATCTATCGGGGATAATTTATTTCCACCATACGAAGGAGAGAGAGAAATAGTAAAAGCGGTCGATTCGGGAACTCGACATGAAATGTTATTCTCAACATCTTTAAAGGTTATGTATTTATAATTCTCATATGAATAAATTCTAGAAATTACATAATCAACATATCTATTAACTAAATAATGAGACAAAAATAATATTTCTTATCTCAAACATTATTACTTCTATTTAAGTAATTCTCATCTTGTGAGAAATTAAATTGATTCACGATAACAATAAATCATTTACTGAAATCATAATCAATATTTAACAAAAATTCTCACAACTTTCTTTTAGCTTTGCATTTCATCATTCAACCTCTATTAAGTTATGAAATAACAATGCTAATGTTACACTATTGTAATCTGAATATCATTTTCACAAAATAGTCTTCAATAATGATATATACTATCATTAGATTCAAAAACGTATACAAGTAAAAGCGTGATTAGGATTTCCTTATTCTGTGAAACGATATGAGATATATTTTTCTTTGATGATAATACTATGGCTTGATAATCATTTCAAAAATTAGGAATGGAACATTCACTCCTCGAGCGAGAGAAGGAATAATATATATTTGACTAAATTAAGTAAAGTATTAAATCCTTAACCAATATGATTTATCTTAACTTCTCCAAGCAATACTAAACTTTTCTTAATCTTATCAAGAACTCGATAGTACTTGGGCCTATTCAAATACACTTTGAATCATCTACATAATCACAATATAACATGTCATGATTCCTTACAAATAGTATTCATAAATTTTTTTATCCCATATAGAAAAAGATTTAATCAAAGGTTTTGTCCATAATTATCGAGACCTACAAGATTCATTAAACAACATTCTTCAAACAACCCTTTGTCCCATTTGAGAACCACCGAATGCATATCTTTGTAACACACAGTTTTCCATTCCCATATGTAATTCGAGCCATAAGTTCTTAATTCAAGATTATCCCTTTTTAACAAAAGCATCAAAGATTACATGAAGGTACCCAAGAGGGGAGGTTAAAAACTATGAGATACGACTATATATAAGTCGACTGGAAGGATTTCACACTGAGTCGAAAAAATCAGTCCATATAGACTATACATGGATTTAATATTTATTAACCCATAATAAATTAACCCATACTTGGGACTTTAAAAATAATAGCACCATGATCTTGCACCAAAGTTCCTAGAAAATGGAGGGTTAACTGTGAGACCATTTATATGGCATAAATATGTTTAACATAGATGATTAGTCTTATAACCCATATGGGTTTGACCCAAATGATAATATTTTATTCAGACCAATAAAATGACTACGTTAACTGAAACCAAACTATAAATTCCTTCACAGTCTTTTCCGAAAACCTCCAAAAAATCTCCTTCGAATTCCAAGAAGATAGCCATCCAAGGTCACAACAAAAATCCATTATAAATCTAACATCTTTCATTAATACTCCCCTAAAAATATCCAATATTTGTTTATGAATGGTTCACAAAAAAACTTCATTCATTACCTCCAGTTAACTTAGTTAAATATGGAGTTACCAATATTTCATACGAGAGATCGAAAGGGAGAAAATATATCATAACAATAATGAAAATAAAAATAACCATAATCGATTCAATAACTTCCCCGAGAAGCTTCTTTCTTCTACCGAGGTGAATAAATATCATTCAATGCATGCTGGTGAAATCTAAGACTTTCTCCCTATGAATTCTCAGTTAAATTTAGCCATAACTATTAGTTATATAGATTCTTCCAAATATCCAAAATCTCATGACATGTGTCTTCATTTCAGGTGATCTTCCAACCAAAGACTTCCGACGGACTTGAATCCGTGGAATAAAGTGCAATTGATTTAACTTTCAGTGTCTAGGTAAACTTAACAATTACCACCACCTTTCCAAAATACAAGGAGGTCACCATCGAATGGTCAAATATCATTTTCCCATTTATACTTAGCATTTCATGGTCGACCAATGACCAATTAAAAACCAATAATTTTACTACCAACATTGTTTGGTTAGCCTAAAGCCAATCATGGCTCGATTTAAAATTCAATAACATATAAAACTTGGGTCATTTATCGACCAATATTATAACCATTGAAATATCATTAAAATATTAATATATTAACATGGTTGAGTACCATCATGTTTATAAGAAAATGGCATTTAAACAATTAAACATAAACAATTAACCCATATCACCTTAACTTTATGACCTTACCCAATTCTAAGTAATCAACCTTAATTATTTTTTCATCATTGGTTATCATTAAGAAAAATGTTTACTACCTCATTAAATAAACAACCAATCTCACTTTGTTATTACTTGCCCAAGTTTTTATGGGATTTTTATCCATTTAACAACATCGAGAGATAATCATAAGCTCTATGACATAATATAATGAGAAAAGTGGGGTTGTGACAAAGTATTTTTCCATTTGATCCAAAATATTTTCGTGATGGAAGATACAATACATATAACTTGTGGAAGGATAGTAATAATTACTCTTTGATCCTTTGAAATATAGAGGTGTAGGGTAAGTGCACCAATTTGGGGGTGTAAAGGGGTCTTAAGTGGATGCATTTTTTCGAAAAAAATAAAAACTTCAACTTGTATGAGTTTTTGAAATAGTTACACTCAAAATTGGAAGATGTTGTATAAACATGAATCGTAGAATTTTGAGTCTAGTTTTTAAGATACTAAATTTTCTTGAAAAAGGATAAGTTTAAGTGGGTAAAATAACTAAAATACCAACAAGTGGTTCTGTTTTTGTTAAAAAAACATAATAAAGTGACTTTCATGCGCCCCCACCATTTTTAGCACCATTTAGTATTTTTGAAAACCCTTCAAGAGAAATATAGCTAGGAGCATCTAGTTTGGGCTCCATTTTTTAAAGATTTTTTTAACGAGTAAATTTTTTTATGATTTTTCTAGTACAAAAATTTTTAATTTGAAAAATAACAGAACTCGACCATGCGCCCCCTAACTACCTCAAAAAATTTGAAAATTAGTTTTTTTAATATGTATAGAATTAGGCCTAGTTTGGGCTAGTATAATTTTTTTCAATCTCGATTAGCCAAAAAAAGATACACAACAAAAGATAGACATGTTTAAACTTTAAAAAATAGCTACAAAAATGCATAGTTGGAAAATAAATAATATGAAACCTTATATTAGTTAGAAAATTTGAAAAATTATATTTTTAGAAAGAAGAAAGTTTGATCTACGTCGTGGTATATTTTTTTAAATGAATCGATCGTTTTATGTTGATTTATCATGGCAGAAGTGGCATTTTTGCATTTTCTGCAAAAACACATTGTTTGTTGTGTTTGTGTAGGTCCGTGCCTTAGGATTGGGGATCCATGCCTTAGGCTTGGGGATCTAAGCCTTAAGGAATGACTTGGAAAAAGTAAAAACACAAAATTTGTATGCATTATAACACATACACGTTCTTCATAGTATGAACATTATATGTGCTTTTGGCATGCTTCTATTTACAAAAATAAATGTCTAAGTATAAGAAATAAAAAAATATAAATAATAATAAATGACATAATAAATAATAAACGTTTAAGTAAATATAATAAATTAGGGTCACTTTACACATTATGGAACTAGTCTCACATCTCCATTAGTCACGGTTTACGAGATAGTTTTTTATAGCATAATTTGGTCAGTACATAGGTAATTTTCAAGATTTCAGCATTCACCTAAATTTGTTAGTGTTTAAATTCTACAATCAAAACCCTAAACCTGAGGCCGTAAACCTAAACCCTAAACCATAAGCCATAAAACCTAAACCTTAAACATTCAACCCTTACCCATGAGCCCTAAAGCATAAAGCGATGAGCCTTAAGACCTAAACCCTAAGCCCTAAGCCCTAAGCGCTAAACCCCGAACCATGAACCATGAGCCCTAAATGCTAAACCCTAAAACCTAATCACTAAATCCTAACCCTTAATCCCTAAATCATAAACCCTAAACCCTAAACCCTAAACCCTAAACCCTAAAATTTGTGACCTAAACCCTTAATCCTGAGACCTAAACCCTAAACTATAAACCATAAACCCTAAAACCAAAATAATAAACCCTCAACCCTGAACACTAAATCATGAACCCTAAACCGTAAACCCTAAACCATGAGTCTTAAACCCTAAACACTAAATATAGAGCGTTAATCTCTAACCCCTAAACCTTAAACGTGTAACTCCAAACCCAAAACTTTGAGCCATAAACCATGAACCATGAACCCTAAACCCTAATCCATAAACCCTAAACCCTAAGCCTTAAACCCTACACTATGATCCATGAGCCCTAAACCTTAAACCGTAAGCCCTTAGCCCTAAACCATAAACCCTAAATCCATATCCCGAGCTTTAAACGTTAAAGCTTAAACTTGTAACTTTGAACCCCGAACCCTAAGCTATAAACCCTAAACCATGCACCCCGAAACCTAAGCCCTAAGCCCTAAGCCCTAAACCCTAAACCATAATGCTTGAACCCCACACCCCGATCCCTAAGTCGTAAACCCTAAACCATGTACCCTAAGCCCTAAACCCTAAACCCTAATCCCTAAACCATAAACCCTAAACCTTAAGCCCTAAATACTAAACCCTAAACCATAAACCCTAAAAAAATCCCAAACCCTAACCCCTAAACTTTTTGACATATACCCTTAACCCTCAACCCTAAACACTAAATCTAGAGCCCTAATCTCTAACCCCTAAACCTCATATATTTCCAATAGGTCTCATGAGTGAGTTCATATTTTTGAATATCAATATTAGGACCATATTTCCTAGTCTTGTGCCTAGAACCATCATTGAGTCTGCTTGTACAACTACCTTGTTTATGAGAGGTGGGACAAGAAACTAAATGGATATGACATCTACCTTGTGCCTTGCAATGCATATTACACATCTCTTTCAAACCTATTTCTCCCCACATATACTTGCACTCTTGAATGTCAATTTCTTCACCGAAATGAATTTCACATTTCTCATATTTCCATGTATGGTATTATGCAAGCTAGGATGACCCATTAGAAGCTGGAAAAAATAACCATCGCAACACAAAAATTAATCTCAAAGGAAATGGAAGAAACACAGAGAATATACCAATGCAGAGGTGTAGGATCAGAACCGAATTTCCTACAGTATCCTCTCCTCTGGAGAAAGAGAAAGCTACTCTACTCTAGACAAGATAGAAAATTTGATGAGACCTTCATGAAGTGTTCAAAATAAGCATTGAAACTAGGGAATGGCTAAGAAAACAAAGGGGTTATCAATCACCTAGTAAATATTTCTTGTTTAGTTATGAATGTGAGTCAATTGGCCTATGAATTAGTGACCTTCCCTTCATTTATAATTCCTTCTATGATAAACCCATGCATACTTTCAAAAGAGCCTTCAAAATGATAGGGGTAGTCACCAAGCCTAGTGAAGGGTGTGATGTTATTTCCAAAAAACTTGAAATTCATACAGATTTAGAGGTCATAACATGAATTTACAAATATCTTTATTGTTATAAATGGAAGCCAAGTAATAGTGTCTCCCTATATCCAAGGATCGAGGAACACTTGGGGTCTGTGGTAGGATTGGACATTCAAGAATCATTGAGTGTCTAAATCAGAATGTCATTACATTTAGAGAAACATTTTCAAACATTGGAGTAATGCATCTTGGAAAATAAAATTGAACCTCAAAATCCTCTCAAATTGCTAGCTTACACAAGCATTGGACATATCAAGCTTTGTTCTTGAATGAAACCTTCATTCTCGACAACTTGCAACTGAAAGAATTATTCAAAAGAGTATCAAAAACATTTCTTTGTACCAAATTATTCTTGGATATCTAGCATTTCCCTCCTTCAAAATATCAACAAATGAAAGACATCAAATTGTGATGACTCTCTTTGAATGTTATTCCTAGGAAGCAGATGAACCCTTTTCAGTTGAATACTCTATGTTAATACTAATAATAATGGGTAAGACACAAAACATTATAGTGAGTGAAATAGTTCACATGTGATGGGAAAAATAAGATAGATGTATTGGGTAACATTTATTTGTACCAAATTGTTCTTAGATATCTGTAATTTCCCTCCTTAAAAATATTAATAGATGAAAGGCATCAAATTGTGATGACTCCCTTTGAATGTTCTGCCTATGAAGAAGATGAACCCTTTTTAGTTGAATACTCTCTGTCAATACTAATAAGAATGGGTAAGACACAGAACATTACAGTGAGTGAATGGGTGAGCCTAAACCTTGAGCCCTAAACCCTGAGCCCTAAACTCTAATCCCTAAACCCTAAACACTAACCCCTAAAGCCTAAACACTAAATCCTAAACCCTAAACCCTAAACCCTAAACCTTGGTCCTTAAACCCTAAACCTTAACCCTTAAACCTTAAACCCTAATCACTAAATCCTAAACCCTAAAACTTAAACCTAAGCCATAAAACCTAAACATTTAGCCCTAAATAGTGAACCCTAAATCCTCAACCCTTAACCCTCAACCCTAAACCTTAAACCTTGAGCCCTAAACCCTAAATCCCGAGCCCTAAAGCCCTTAACCTAAACCCTAAACCATAAGCCCTAAACCCTAAAATATGATCCCTAAATAATAAACCTTAAACAATAAAACCTCAAGCCTCAAGCTTAAACCCTAAAACCTAAACATTGAGCCCTAAACCCTAAACCTTCGAGTCCTAAACCCTAAACCCTAAGCCCGAACCCTAATCCCTAAGCCTTAAGCTCTAAGCCCAAACCCTAAACCATGAATCCTCAACCCTAACCCTAAACACTAAACCCTAAACCTTGATCCCTAAACCCTCAACCCTAAACCCTTAACCCTAAAGCCTAAACCCTTAACCCTAAACCCTAAGCCCTAAACCCTAAACCCTAAACCATAAACACTAAACCCTAAACCATAAGCCCTAAACCCTAAACCATAAAACCTAAACCCTAAACCCTAAACCCTAAACCTGAGCCCAAAAACCTAAACACTAAATCCTAAACCCTAAACCCTTAGCCTAAAAACCCTCAACCCTACACCTCGACTCGAGCCATAAGCCAGCCCTAAGGAGGAGGCACATTACAATCACCTCATTTTTTTCATAAGACATGAATCCCATTCAGGGAGCAATCCTCTATCTACAAAGTGAGGATCTCATTTTAGTAAGAAGTAGACAAGCATCATAAAGCTGATTCGTGGTCACTAAAGTGAATTATGGACCAAATTTCAAAATTAGTACCAATTCAAGTAGTGGTAGGGACAAAATCTAATCTAGAAGGTAAAAAAACCTACAAAATGACTATATGTTTTCATAAAACAAAGATCGACTATAATATATATGGCTTGAAAGTTTTAGGTCATTGTTGAAATTATGAAAATGAGTAAGTACTGACCAAATTAGATTATTAAAAACTATCTTCTAGATTATAACTATCAGAGCTACGGGACCACTTCCATCAGGTGTAGAGTGACCCTAACTTTTTATATTTACTAAAATAAATTTAAAGTATAAGATTTCTTTTATTATTTCTTTATACTTTTATTATTTCTTATAGTTAACATAAAAGTATAAAGAAATAATAAAATAAATATTATACTTAACATTTATTTTAGTAAATATGGCTCCTTCACACCCTCCTAAACTTCATATATACCAAAACACGCACACGTTTCATAACACTAGAAACGTGTACACATTATAACACGTGCACGTTTTAGGCTCGTGTATTCCCAAGCCTAAGAACACATAATGTGATCATGTTTCATTCATTTTCTTGTTTTTTTCCACTTTTTGGTCCCCGACTTGGTGAACTTACCTGTACAAATAGATAACACCAAAATTTGTTGATGATATTAGGATTGCAATTCCTAAGGAAAGTAGTGAAAGAGAAATGTTTTGTTCCTATGCCAAAGCCTTCAAAAGATAAGTGTTTACATAGACATGATTTTGGTTCTCAACAAAGATCCACCTTAGAACATGAAACCTTAATAATTAAGTGTGTATAACATACAAACAAGCATCAAATAACAAAGAATTTAAATTCAATTGCAAAATAGTACATCAATAAGATCTACTCATATAATTGATTAGCACACATATATTGATCACAAAAACACTTTCAATAAACCATATAATAATTCTCATTATCAAATACACATTTATTTGATCCTTAATCGCATACCCACACCCTACTCTATCTCAAAATCCTTTATACAAAAGTTCTAATTTTTTTGAAAAGAACTAACTTCCTAAGACAATCAAGATTTGTTTATATAGCCACACAAGCCACCCAATTAGATTCCTAAATTTATTTAACAATATTAAGTTAAGGCCCAAAGGATTAATTACATAATCAATCAACCTTTTTGAGTATGACATGGCTTCAAATGATCTTACACCAATGTTTTGTGGCTTTTCAACATGATTGGTAGTCTTACACAACTTGTTTAGTATTATATGGATTATAATAGACTCATGTTCACTTTTTATTATTCTACAACATCTACCAAGTCCTCTAACAACTTTAGTATCTTTTCAAAGACTCCATAGACTTGTGTGGACTATTCATTAGACTAAATATTGCATAATGAAATTGCATAGAACACCGACATTAAACAATGAAACTAAACACTACAATAATATAGAAATACAACACAATACTTCTCGGCCCCACCAACAACACAATATATAAAATAGAATACAACACAAACTAACTCCAATTGTTCAACTATTTTTGGTTGATACAAGTTTGATTATGAACCCAAATGCTTCTACATCATATACTTCATGTAATTTTGAAAACTTGAGATCCTATTCAAGGAATAAGAATTCCATGGATCGCTACATCCATGTAACACAACTAAGTTGCATGTTCAATATATTTCACTTTTCAGTTGACTAACAAATCCTTATACTCCTTGTTGTGCATTTTTTTATCCTGATGTCAATTACTCATTCTTTCTCATCACTCACATTCTTCAACATCTGTTATCTCTAAATTACCCTGTCATCTTTTGATTTTGAAGTTTCAACACCTTCTTTTAGTAAATAGAATGGATATAGATCCACCACATTAAAAATATTTGAGATATCAATTCTTTCACAAAGTTCAATATCATAAGTGTTCTACGTAAACTTCCTCAAAAAATTTCATGGGCCACTTTTCCTCCATTTTAGTTTATTGTATGTACCCTTAGGAAACCTCTCCTTCTATAAATGTGTTAAGACCATATTACCCAATTGATACTCAAGTTTCCTCTTTTTCTCATTTGCACATTTGTTTTTAATACACATTCATATTTTCCAATTGATTTTGTATACATCCTAAATCTTCCATCGTGAATTCATCCTAAATAGTGCATCATTACACCTTTGCATAAATTAATTAATCTCATCCCATTTTAACCTCACAACACCCCACAATAATTAATAAACTAATGAATCGTCATTTTTTTATTAGAGGTAAAATAAGGGTTAAGGGGACCCTACCCCATACATAATGTTACCGGTTCATTACTTAAAGGCCAAGGGATATACCATTGAATCCCTACCACAAAACCAAAGCAAGACACAAGACCAGCAACAAGGAAATATAAACATAAAATAAAGTATCCAAACAGCAAATAAATAATGTAACCGAAGCATAACCAAGAAACTAATAGAAAAACAACTTAGAACTAACAAAGAACTAGACAATCTCCCATATATGCAGTCACTCTTTTATCAGGTCCCCCACTGAGTTCATGCATCCATTCCATTCTTTGACAAGGGAATCAATGGTAGCTTTCCACACCTTGTAGTTTGGCTCTGGGATCTCCACTTTGGGGCCTTTACCATCTTTTTCCCTTTCCTTAGCAAGTTCCATTCTTTGATAAGGGAATCAATGGTAGCTTTCCACACCTTAGTGAAAAGCTTGAGATGGTGGATGGTGCTCTTAACGTTGAGGAGATGGACATCATGAATCTGGAACACAACTTCTTTCATCTTCAACATGTCCTTGGCCATTTCCAGGCTTCTCTCATTGGCATTCTTGAGTTGTTCACTAAGGACCAACGAGGAAAGCTTTTCCACTTTATCAGTCAAATCCTTCAAGTCCATGGAGACCATACTAATCCTGTGTCGGTGATTTCGATATCAAGCCTACAATGCTCGAAATCCCACATGAAAGAGTGGTTCTTGATTGCTGATTCTTGAGCAATGAACAATTTAGATTGGGTAGTTTTACGAGCATGCATCCTCTCGAATCATCATTAATTAGTTAATAACCTAATTTGTCTTAACCACTTTAGGAGAAATCTCTTTGTTTGTTTCCTGCACTATCTTCTTAATTCAATAGATCACTCCATTTGTGATTTCAAAAACCACACCAGGGCCATTCCCCTCCATCAGGGTCTTATCTTTCTCCTTCACAAACATTGTCTTGCCCATTACCCTATCATACCTATTACCCATGTTGCCCCGTCCATTCCCATTAAACCTATCCCTACTATCACCCCGATCACCATTTCCAGTCAAAGGAAAGTCAAGAAAAATAACCCTTCCTTCTCCAAATTGAACCCCTCTACCTCTAAAAGAGTCCTCAGGAGCAACAAGGATATTGAAATTTCCTGTAATTTGTTGCATATCAGCACCTTTCTTGAGGCTAGACACTCAACACAAAAAGGATAATATTCTTCACATAATGGAAATTTTGGAAAAAGAGGTGGAAAACCTCAAAAAAGAAATGTATTAGCTAACAAAGAAAAAGGGTAAGAGGAAATTAAATGAGGATATTAATATTTGAGTAGATCAGGTAAGTGAAATTTACAAGAAACTGAATTCCCTGGACAATAGACTTGGGAAATCTAAGGATCGGCATGACCACAACATTGCAATTTTTCAGGGCTATATGTGATTTTCTTGAACAACATGTCAGAAGCATCACTATGCTCAGTGGAATTTTAGCGACATTTGGGAGCCTTTGGAGATGAAAGGAAGCAAGTCATCTCTCATTTGGATGCAAATGACCCCACGCATATCACCACTCTAGCATTATTTACCTCGCTTTAGACTATTCAATCAATAAAGACAAGGCTTGAAGAAATAACTTCTTGGTGTATTGCAGTTTGTGAGAAGGATGTGTTTATTGATGGTAGTTTGGTGTTTAACTATTGTTTCTTTGTTGTTTTGTTCCTAGTTTAATACTTCTTAGTGGTTCCTTTTTTGGCTCTTTGTTTGGCTTGATGAATTATCTAGATTCTAATCCTTTTTTTGGATTATTTCTCGTGTATATCTAGTTGTTGAGCCTTTTTTGTATCAAGGTATAATCCCTTCAAAACTATTTTCTTTTAATAAAAAAAATTAGTTAATAACCCATTAATTAAAATCATGGGCATAAATAAATAAATAAACCCATCACCACTAACTTATCAATCAACATTGTCTTCTTAATCAACATGTTGATTTATCAATCACTCCTCAATATGTCCACCTTTTTATTAGTCATTCCTCTTTAAAATGATTCTAACATCATTTGTAAGGGGAATAGAAATCATTAGAGAACCTTGGAAATTGTTGATAAAAATAAAATAGTATTTTCCATCCATTGCATGTGCACATTGTTGGAATCTTACACCAAATCCTTGAGCATCAAAAATCAAGACCTTCATTGATCATTCATGAGAAAATACATACAAAAAGGTAATCTACATTTTTGTAGGTGGAGGTATTGCACCCTTTTTCCTTGTTCAATATTGAAATATTTTTGTATTTAAATTAGGATTTATTTTTATTTATTATCCTATTTAAATATGAATTTACAATATACATTTTTAGCATGCCTAGAGGGACACTCATTTATATCTTAACAATTTTTACTATTTTAGGTCTTTCTTGTTTATTGTACATGTTTTTTAGGTGTTGGAGTGTCTTAGATCGATTCTGAGTGCTCTGTTAATCACTAATTTGTCTGTTTTTTCAAGTTTTGGATCAATTCGATGTTTTTTAAAAATTTATGGGGAATTAGATTTCTATAATATATATTGTTTTTTATTTTATATGGCTATTTTTTAGGTTTGGCATTTCTAATCATCCATGTGGCATTTCTACACCTCAAAGTGAAATTTCTACAATAGTGGGATGTACAATCAACATTTTGGCATTTTGAACATCACGGTGTAAATTTATATCAATGTTGTGGCATTTTTATTCCTAACATCCTATTTTGTACATTTGGCATATCTATATATTGTGTATAATTTCTAATCTAAACACTAGCACTTTTACATCACTCGGTGACATTTTTGTTGGTGCATCATGTATTTTGAGTTTAATCACTTCTAATTATTGAATTTCTAATGTGGTTGTTTTTATTTTTGTTTTTTTCTTATTTTAACATTTTGTACAAAATATATCATATGATGAAGTCCTAAACATCTAACTACCAAATCTTTCCCAGCAACATCATGGGAAGAAGGTTTGAAATCAAACAAAACTAAGCACTAAATATATTGTTTTCTTGTGTGTGTGCATGTCCCTATTTCTAGTTATGTATGTTCTTTACTTACAATGTATGGAAATCTTGGAAATAAAAATAGATAAAACCTTTATTTTTCTTTCTTAGGTTCTAGTGACTTGGATTTCATCACTAAACACTCATCCAAAATTTGTGCTTTTACCAACTATAAATACTACTGGAGATTTTTTTTTTATGGCTAAGTGGGAATTAAATTTTACATGGTTCCCGTGAAGTGAGGAGGATATTACTACTAATACTTAAGCCTCAAAAAATATCCTTACATGGATTCAATCCTCACATAATGCAAGGTATGTAAACACACCCCCTAGCAAGCCTATTCATCCTAGATTATGTTCGATTTTAGCCACAAACATGCAATAGTGTCAAGAATAAAACATTCCATAAGGTACACACTCATAACATTTAAGGTATATTTTTGGGCCACTATATAGTTATACACTATGAATAATATAGGTTTTCCTTGTGTGTTATTATTACCCCCTTGTGTTAGAATAGTATTCAAATGATATACACTTAAACAAAATCAATGGCACTAAAAACAAGATACCAAATCAAACAAAACCAAGAAACTTCAAATCCTTTCAATACCAATCCATCCTAGTATTATGGACCTATTGAAAAAATGATGATGATAATCAGTCTTAAAAACCAAATTAAATACAATGATGATCATTGTTTGTTATATGTTGAACCTAATCATGTCGAAATTTACCAATTTCTCTATCAAAAAAATATGACATCCTCCTAAGGCTCATAGACCTACGAGATAAACTTCTATTGATTTCAATCCTTAAAATATATATAACATCATTATTTATAATGATCCATCCATCCAAAATCCACCTCCTACTTATATCAACCCTTTGGATTCAACCAAATTAAATCCTCAATATGTTAATGAAAACCGTGTTTCTAAAGTCTCCCATATAAATCAATTGTCAACAAATGAAAATTATCCCTAAAACAAACAAAAAATCCCCACAACCACAATTGATTCATATGCAATCAAATCCAACAATTGAGCCATTAATTAGTCAATTTTGTCTCGCATATTATTCCTAAAACATCAAAACCTTTATAGCACAATCAAACATCCAACAATCATGCCATTGAGATTATCAAATCCAACTTTATCATATATCCCTCATAACCAATCCAGGACATGTTATTTTCTAAATAATGGTAGGTGATGAAGGATTCTCTTGAAATACTATAAGAGGAAACCCAAAATTGAAATAATAAATACATATATAGGAAGGTGTATACATACCATTTTGATCAAGAGATGTGAGTCTCCTTTCCTCCATACTTTGAACCACAAAAATATAAGAAATACAAGTGAAGGGTGACCCATGGGAACACATTAAGGAATTTTTCATGTCATTCCAAGTGCTTTCTTATTATGCTAACTACCAATCAAACTATTCCCTAGACACTTAGGATGAAAAACATTGGAATGGTTCTTGCACCTACCCAAAGGAACCATCACCACATTTTTTTATCTATCATAAAGGTTTGTTATAAACTTATATTTTAATATGGAAATTCAAATCACCATGATGGACCTTTACAATGCTAAACAGTGAAATGGTGAAATATCTTCTTCATTCTTAAAAATATGGAGAAGCCTTGCAAGCCAATTTCTGTTATCACCGAATCACAGCACCCTAATGCTTATACAAGTGCATATACTTGAACTCATAGTGTGATTGGATAACATGGGTACTATCTCCAAGTTGTGGGACTTGCTAATTGAGATAGACCTCCAGAGAAAGCTAGTTCTTGCTCCTAAACTACTTGCCACAATCTACTCTAATGCAGGGGAAAATAACTATTCTAATCTAAATTTTCAAAGGACTAGGGAGAGAGAATGCATAAAATGAAAGCCTACACTAAAGTGGTGATACACCAGAAAAGGAGTGGTGAACACTTCTAGTTCTATAGATAGACAAAGATCATGGAATGCAACATAAACATCACTTGTTGAAGGTGAAAGAAGAAGCTTTCTATCCAAAGAAATGTTCCCCCAAAAAAATGAGCCAAATCTAGCTTTTACAATGCATGGGTCGAGCCCAGGAGAGAGAAAACATGTAAAAACGTGGGAGTCATTCCTCATTGAATGAAGAGGCATTAAAATAGCATGGGCATCCTTACAGACCCATGCCCTGACATTTTTGGCCATACTGAAGGAGAATGCGACCCATTTTGCATTAAAACTGGTTGTTGAAATGTCATTTCTGGCCATTACCACGTGCCAGAGGATTTTTCTATTTTCTCTCTCCAAAATCCATCAAAATGCAAAAGTAAACCCAGAATATTGTAGATAATTTCACCATCTTTCCATTGATATAAAGAACGTGAAAAACAGAGCTCTGGATCGAAAGATATGGCGATTTGAAGTTTTAGTGCAAAACAGGGCCCAATCGGGTCGGCGGGCAAAAAGTTTGAATTTTTTACCCGTTTGGTTTTGGAAAAATTTTAAAATTTTCCCCGCACTCCACCACTTGGATGACATGTGTCAGGCTTTGATTCATCCATAGGCTCATCCTTTGAAAATTTCTTTCCACTTGGACACGTGGCACTATTTTATTGGCTCGGGCCTGAGGGGCGCACTTTGCCCTTCAAAAATTTGGCATTTTTCACTTTGGGAAAATTTCCCATTTCCCCCCCGTGCTCCGCCACTTGGATGACACGTGTCAAGATTCCATTCGATGGTAGGGGCAGCGGGCCAAAACTTTTATCTTTGAAAACTTTGACCGAAACTTGGAAAATTTTCTAAGTCCTTCTCTTTTCCCTGCCACTTCCTGGGACACATTCTCCCGCATCGGCTGATTCGGGCTTCCTTGTCCCTGCTTGCAGATTTTTCACCTTTTCGCGTCTCACACATCCCTCACGTACTTTTTTCCCCGGCTATCCGAGATGAATATATCCGAATCGCATGAAATGGACTATCTTTGGGAAAACCGGCCGATTCACATCTCATGCGTCCCTCGTGTACTTTTTTCCCAGTTGTCCCGAGATGAATATCTCTGAACTGCCCGAAATGGACTATCTTTCGGAAAACCGGCCGATTCGCATCTCATGCGTAATTTTGTCCCGGCTGTCCCAAACCACACGAAACAAAAGACTTAGGTGATTTTTCTTTGTTTTTTTGGCCCCAAGCTTGGTACGACAAACCTCAGTACGACCCAAACCCTTCAAACCCGAAATACTTTAAAACAGTCCTGCAACCTTATTTTTTGTATTTTTTCCATTTTCTCAACTTGTTGGGATTTCTCCTTGGATGGAAGAGTTAGAGAGAAGCCGAGGGGGCCCCAAAAAACATGATTTTGGGCCTCGAATCAATATTACTTGCTCGGGAATGAATAATTTGATGCATGTTATCAAAATTACCATGAGGGTGAATTTTGGATAACATTTTTGGCGAATCAATGGGGTCATCGCCTCTTTTGGATGAAGTTACCAGTTGCCTGAAACATCCATTGGGCATGGAGTCATGAGTTGTCTGTTCGGAACCCCAACTGACTTAGAATGTTGCAAGGAGGAAGATGGAATATCACCCGATGGAAGCAAGGGCTACAAAACATCTCCAGGGACAACAAGCCTATGCCAAAGCACTTAGGGAAAGAAAAACAACCTATTGCAAAACAATGTGCACAAGCACTTGGAGGAATGAAAACCTAAGCTAATATTTACAAGGTGGAGAATTTCCCTTTAGTAGTAATGCTTTAGATAGATTCCATTGACTGGAATCTGCAGTTCTTTCGCCATCCAATGAAGACAATTGGAAGGCATTGTTGTCCTTACACTTTGTGACCATGTATGGGCCACTCCAAATGGCATCAAATTTTGAATGCCTTCCGGTTTTGCTCTATCTGCATCCCATTTTAACACTAGATCTCCAACTTGGAAAGATCTACTCTTGGCCTTCCTATCAAAGGTCTTCTTGATCAAAGCTTGATCCTTCTCCATTGCTTGGGATGCCTGATCTCTAATCTCTTGGAGCTCCATAAACTCGCATATCTCACCTCCATGGGCCCAAACTCTAGCAACTCTAATCGCTTCATGAGTTCCAATGTTGGCAACTCAAGTGACATGGGCAAGATTGCCTCTCTTCCATAAACTAGCTTTGAATGGAGAGTTACTGTGGATCTCTTGGGAGTTACCCTATCAGCCCATAAGGCTGATTTTAGTTTGGTATGCCAAGACCTCTAATTCTCATCAAGAGTCCTCCTAATGATCCTCAACAAGTTCTTGTTTGTAGATTCAACTCCGGCCATTACCACGAGGGTAGTAGTTTGATGAAGTACTTAGGTGGATCCCGTTCTTGACAGCCCACTCAATCACCTTGGATCCAATGAATGCTAATGCATTATCTAAGATTATTGTATTAGGTATGCCAAATCTGGTTACTATTCCCTCATAGAAGTCTAGGATGCTAGATTCATTTGCTTCCTTGAGTGCTACTGCTTCGGTCCATTTGGTGAAGTAGTCTGTGGCTGTCAAAATCCACTTATGCCCTTGGCTTGAATTGGGATTAATGACTCCAATGAAGTCTAAACCCCATTGCATGAATGGCTGGTCAACTGAAATTGGATGCAATGGGAGGGCAGCAAGCCTCTCTTTACCTGTGAAGAATGCACAATTCTTGCACCTTTTGATCCACGCGAAGCAATCACTGAAAATCTTGGGCCAATAATAACCAGCCTTCATGATTTTTAGGGCTGTCACTCTTGGTGTAAAATGACCACCAGCTGGTCCACCATGGAACTCTTCCAACACCCTATGAATCTGATTTGTGTTAATGCATCTCAACAGCACTCCATTCACATCTTTCTTGAACAAAACACCGTCTACTATGGCATATGGGACAGCCTGCAATCTGAAGTGTCTTCTTTGGGTTTTGTTCATCTCTGGAGGGCATAGGCCCGTTCTTAGGAAGTGCATTATACCTTGGGTCCAGCAAGGAGTGGGGACAACATTATCTTCTTCTTGAGTGCTACCTTGCACATGGCTGTCTTGAATGGTCAAAATAGCCTCTTCTTCATTGCATACTCACTTTTGCTTACCCAAAATTAGCTTCTCACACAATCCTTTTCCTCTTACCAGCTTGGTGACCTTGATCTCAATGTCATACTCCATGACACGAGTGATCCAACTTGCCCTTTTCTCATTCAAATCCTTGTTGAGGAGGAAGTCCTTTACTCCCGCATGAGAGACCAACAACTAAACCTTGTTGTTTGAGACTAGATGCTTGAATTTCTTCAAGCTTCTGATTACTGCAAGTACATGCTTCTCAATAAAAAAATATCTCACCTCATAGTCATCTAGGCTTTGGCTAAAGAAAGCAATTGGTTGTTCATCATTGTCCTTGTTCTGCTGTACCAAAATGGCAGAAATGGTATCATTACCCCCAAATGCATAGAGGATGAAATCCTTGGAGAAATTTGGGTTGATGAGAGTTGGTGCTTGAGAGATGGCTTCTTTGATTGCTTCAAAACTCTCCTTGCCTTCTACTATCCACTTGAAAGCCATGCTTTTCTTTAACATTTTGGTGATAGGTTTGACAAGGGCTACAAAATCTGGGACAAACCTCTGAATAAAATTTATTCTCCCCAAGAAACTCAAGGGCCTTCTTTTGGCTTGGCAATGGTAGTGCTCTTATGGCTTCGACCCTCTCTAGATCAATTGCTAATCCTTCTTTGGAGACAATATGGCCAAGGAGCTTTCCTTCATGTGCTTTAGGAAGATACACTTCTTAGGATTCAAAGACAATTCAAATCTCCCGCACCTTTGGAAGACTTGTCTCAAATGAGAGAGGTGGTCTGTTGCATTCTTTGAAAAATAGTGATATCGTCAAGGTATATCAGCACCACGTTGTTGATCAAACCTTTCAACGCCATGTCCATTGCTCTTTGGAAGGTAGCTCCAGCGTTGGAAAGCCCAAATGGCATTTTCCTATATGCATAAGTTCCCCATTTGGTTGTGAAGGCTATCTTGAACTGATCTTCTTCCTTCACCATAATCGATTCAGAGCCGAGTAGCCATCAAGTAGTGAAACCTCTCGAGCTGACCACCACTTGCAAAATTTGCTCCATAGAAGGGAGTGGGTAATCGTCCTTGAGAGATACTCTATTAAGGTCTCTGAAGTCAACACACAATCTGATCTCTCCACTCTTCTTTTTCTTTGGAACTAAGTTGGCAACCAACTAGAATTCTTGATTGGGAATATGATTCTTGACTCAATCAACTTGTTCAATTCCTTCCTCATGAGAGGTTCCATGTGTGGATTGATGGCCTTTTTTCTTCCCCGATGGGCTTAGTATTTAGATCCAACTCAATGGTGTGCTGAGCCAACTTGGGATTGAAACCTTTCAAGTCTTCGTAGCTCCAAGCAAACACATCAGGGAACTCTTGACACAGTTGTATGAACTCATACTTTTCTTGTTCAGTTGTCATCTTTCCAATTTGCAATGGTTTTGTCTCTTCCACCAAGATGGATACGGAATCTTCTCTCTTGACCTGAATGTTTTCTTTCTCTTTCCTAAACTGATCATTGGGATTGAAAATGGACTCCAAAGTGATAAGTCCCTTGGGCATCTTGTTAGTTCTCAGCTGTACCACTTGGTCACCATACTACATTCCAATTTTTCTGATTTTTAGTGAGAACTCAGCTTCTTCTTTTGCAAGAAATGGATGATTTGCTGGTCATTCTCAAACAATTGCTAACTTACATTGTTATCCGGCACTAAAGGCCTCACAATCACATGGATGTTTGGTTGTACCTTGTCCTTTCGAATGTTTTCCACGATATCAAAGGCTGCCCCAACTACTGCAAGCCTCGTCGGCCAGAACTTGGTTCTCTTTCCTAGGAACTTATTTGATGCCAAAGCCCTCAAAATCTTCAATGAGGTCCCACACCCTGTTCTTGTAGCACTTGAGTAGATCATTCTTGGCACGAATGCTGACCTTTGACCTTATTTACAATCAATTCACTGTCACCAAAGACTTGCAAGTTCTTTATTCGTCTCTTTATTGCCCAATGCATCCCTTCGCACCAAGGCTTCATATTCAGCAGTGTTATTGGAGCATGCAAACTAAAATCTAAAAGCTGAATAGTACTTTACTCCTTGAGGTGAAACCAGCATGGCTCCCTCCTCAAGCACCTTGTCTATTCCTTGATCCATCAAAAAAAAGATACCATACCTCATTATCATCCTTTTGGTCCGGCTTGGTGATGCTAGTAATGGGCTGATCTTTTTCATGTATGCAATAGACTCCTAGCTCAGATTCTTCTACTTCTTGATAAGGATCAAAAGCATGCACCTTGTTTTCCCATTCATCAAGAGTTAGATCTGGGATGCTTCCAACCTTGGTGTCAGCTTCATCAGTGCTTGGGTGATCTTCTTGATCAAATGCCGAACAGTTGGCATTGATCTGACTTGGAGTGTAGGGCTCAATGTGGAAGTTTGCAATAGGTTCAGACCTGATTGTAGCTTTGGTTCCATATCTTGTTCTGAACAGCATGTGTGACCAATCAGCAAACAAGTAACCTCTAATCTTAGCTATGAAATCCCTTGACAAACATAGGGCAAAGAGTGGTGGAAGGTCTATTACTGAGACATCTTACAAAACAACCACGTTGGGACGGGCATGTAAGGTAAGACTCAAGTTTTTAATCACTCAATAGTTGTTATTGTTGTACCATCTAATTGTACCACCCCTTTGGATATGGTTTCATATTGAAGTCCTAGCTGATCAGCTATTTGCTTGGGCATCACTAAGCTACTTGCCCCGAAATCAATCATGCAATTGTGCACCAATTGGTTTCCAATGGTTAATGAGACATACAAAGGAGGGGGCTTCAACATTTTACCTTATTGTCCTCCATGATTCCCTTTAGGCTAGGAAGCATTTGTGAGCACCTTCTCTTACATTTGGACTTGTTGATTCGAAGTTGGCCAATCCTTCATGGCAGCTTGTAGCAAATCTCTCTGGCCTGGGATAGATAGTGATTCCCACATTGATATGTTTACATTTGTCTTCTTCATCTGATCAATGATATTGAATGGGGATGAAGTATCCTTTTGCTTTCCCTTGGCCTACACATTCATCCCTTGTATATGGGTAGCAACAACCGGCATTTGAGTTGGCCAGGAACTTTTTAGGCTGATCCTTGTGTGCTTGGGATTGCATTTTGCTTGCCAATAGTTTGTGGAGTGTGAGAAGGTCGTAAATTACTTGGGGCCAATGGCTGTCCTTCACCCAAATTTCTCCTTTTTGACCTTGTGTTGGCTGCAACACTTTGAGAGGGTATTTGATTCATACCACGAAATCTTCACTATTTAATTGACAAGAGTAGTTTCGTTCGAGAGATGTTCCTGCCGAGGTGCTTCTTGCTGCTTGATCCTCTTCGTGGCTGGACTCTTCGCGACCCACCAATGGTTTGCACCATAAGAGCCTCGATTTAATGCATGTTAAAGCACATTGATTGGTTATGTGGTAATTGATCACGGGAAATACCAATCATATTCTTGGGCCATGTTATTTTGCACCGGTACCAAAGCCGGATGCAGATGCAACATTGAGGTTATCGGGCTGAAATGGTCTGGTGGCAGAGGCCTTGCTTGATTCTCGATTTGCAGCTAGATTGGGTGGTCTTTGGGGTTGATATGGCTACTGTTAGGCTGAGCTTGGGGCTGGAAGGAAGGTCTAAAACCTTGAGCTTCTTTGCCTCTTGAGTGTAACCAGCTCATTGCCTAAATTTTGTAATTGCTTCACGACTTCTTGAATCTCATTTGAGGCACTTGGAGATGAAGTAGAAGCTTTATTTGAACTCGATTTCTAGGGGTATGAGAAGAAGCTAAATTAGGCACTTGGATAGTGTTTGGGCTCTCTAAACTTGGAAAAAATGGCATGGGGGTCTCGGGGCTAGTTTGCCACTTGGATCAAACAATTTTCAGCCCTAATGGCAATGCTTTATAAGCCATAGGGATAGTTATGCCTCCCATGGACTAAATCAACATAGAAATATCAGAATTTAGAGCTTTGAGATAGTAAAGAAAAGCACCTTGTTGTTGTCCGATCGCCACCTGGAATTCTCTCCCAAGTCCTTTGAAATCTGAAATTAAAATCGACCACTGCTCCAAAAGGGACAAGTTGTCTCCTTTTCCGCAAACTACTCATGGAGGGCTATACATAGCTGATTCTAATTTTGAATAGAACCTGAGGCAAGGCTCCTGAACCATTGTAAAGCTTTCCCCTTGAATGAGGATGCCAACAATTTGATAGCAACTTGCATCTCATTGATTTCATGAATTGCACAAAGGTTGGCAATGTCTTTAACATGATCACCAGGAGTAGTCTGGTTCTCTCCAGTGAAGTATGGAATGTTCTTCAATCTGCAATCGGAATTGGATTTTGTGCATTGAGCGCAAGTGGGCTGCTGCCATTGAAATCGACATAGGGGTTGTTTTGTGCCATTCTAATTGGTTTTAGAACCCTTGTTGATGAATGAAAGGCCTACCAAGTGGAGGAGTTGAGAGAGTTACGTTTGGTGGAGATGGAGACCTTTGAATCCTTCTTCCTCTTTGCCTTCTTCTTGGAGATAACTGCAAATATTCAAACAACACCTCTTCCTCTCTAGCTCTTGACCTTGTGTTGATTCTTCTCATGAGTTTTCAGGCCTACACTGCTAAAACCAGCTAATTCTTCCCCTTGGAGTCGCCAGATGCACAATTTATAGCTCTTTTAAGCAAGAAAATTGTAGAAGATGCACATCAACTTTGTTGTAATGAAAATGAGACCTCTAAGGTCCCACCGGCGTGTCAAAACCGTTATCACTAAATCACAGCACCCTAATGCTTATACAAGTGCATATACTTGAACTCACGGTGTGATTGGATAACATGGGTACTATCTCCAAGTTGTGGGACTTGCTACTTGAGATAGACCTCTAGGGAAAGCTAGTTCTTGCTCCTAAACTACCTGCCACAATCTACTCTAATGCGGGAAAAACTAACTATTCTAATCTAAATTTTCAAAGGACTAGGGAGAGAGAAAGCATAAAATGAAAGCCTACACTAAAGCGGTGATACACCAGAAAAGGAGTGGTGAACACTTCTAGTTCTATAGATAGAAAAAGATCATGGAATGCAACATAAACATCATGCACAAACTGATAAGATGTAATTGAAAGTCTGAAATGAAGCAAACAACACAACCAAAGGGCTAAAAACTGATCACAAAGCCTGTATTGTCATTTCCACTTTGTCCAAATCTTGCATTACAACATCAAAAGGTATAAAACCTTTTACCACCATCAAGAGGTCTGATACTTGCAAAAATCACTTGTTGAAGGTGAAATAAGAAGCTTGCTATCTAAATAAATGTTCCCCCAAAAAATGAGCCAAATCTGGCTTTTACAATGCATGGGTTGAGCCCAAGAGAGAGAAAACATGTAAAAACGTGGGAGCCATTCCTCATTGAATGAAGAGGCTTTAAAATAGCATGGGCATCCTTACAGACCCATACCCTGACATTTTTGGCCATACTGAAGGAGAATGCGACCCATTTTGCATTAAAATTGGTTGTTGAAACGTCATTTCTGGCCATTACCACGTGCCAAAGGTGTTTTTCAATTTTCTCTCTCCAAACTCCATCAAAATGAAAAAATGACCTTGTAATCTTATAGAGAATTTCACCATCTTTCCATTGATATAAAGAATGAAAAACCAAGCTCTGGATTGAAAGATATGGCGATTTGAAGTTTTAGTGCAAAACAGGGCCCAATCGGGTCGGTGGGCAAAAAGTTTGAATTTTTTACCCGTTTGGTTTTTGGAAAAATTTCAAATTTTCCCCGAGTGGTGGATTTGACTCATCCATGGGCTCATCCTTTGAAAATTTCTTGCCACTTGGACACGTGGCACTATTTTATTGGCTCGGGCCTGAGGGGCGCACTTTGCCCTTCGAAAATTTGGCATTTTTCACTTTGGGAAAATTTCCCATTTCCCCCGCGCTCCGCCACTTGGATGACACATGTCAAGATTCCATTTGATGGCAGGGGCAGTGGGCCAAAACTTTTACCTTTGAAAACTTTGACTGAAACTTGGAAAATTTTCTAAGTCCTCTTTTCTCGCCACTTCCTAGGACACATTCTCCCACATCGGCTGATTTGGGCTTCCTTGTCCTACTTGCGGCTTTTTCACCTTTTCGCATGTCACGCGTCCCTCGTGTACTTTTGTCCCGGCTATCTCGAACGAATATCTCTGAACTACCCGAAATGGACTGCCTTTCGGAAAACCGGTCGATTCGTGTCTCACGCGTCCCTCGCGTACTTTTGTCCCGGCTGTCCCGGACGAATATCTCCAAACTAGCCGAAATGGACTGTCTTTCGGCAAACCTGCCGATTCGTGTCTCACACATACTTTTTTCCCGACTGTCCCAAACTGCGTGAAACAAAAGACTTAGGTGATTTTTCTTTGTTTTTTCAGCCCCAAGCTTGGTATGACGAACCTCAGTACGACCCAAACCTTTCAGACCCGAAATGCTTTAAAACAGTCCTGCAACCTTATTTTTTGCATTTTTTCCATTTTCTCAACTTGTTGGGATTTCTCCTTGGATGGGAGAGTTAGAGACAAGCTGAGGGGGCCCCAAAAACATGTTTTTGGGCCTCGAATCAATCTTACTTGCTCGGGACTAAATAATTTGATGCATGTTATCAAAATTACCTTGAGGGTGAATTTTGGATAACATTTCCTTCTTTGATCCATGAGAAAAAAATTATCATATTTTTCCCCAGCCTTGATCCAAAAATTTCTTTCCACCTTCATATTCACTCTATCAATTCTTTTGAAGAATTTATTGAAAAGGAACACACAAAAATTTAAGCGTTGTAGTGAGAAGATCATTGTACATAGGGTGAAAATTTTTGTGTGTTTGATAATGATATGGTCACTACAAAAAAATTTCACAACACCATTTCCCTAACCATTTAGCTAGACCATCAAAATATTGATCCCATCAAATAGTACCAACAACATCTCATACCTATTGATTTATTTTAGAACAACAAAGCTCTCATAGAATTTATGGGATTCTATGATAATATCCCACTAGGAAAACATACAAAAGTCTTTGAGATCAATTTGGTCACATCTTATTTTGAGGAAACTCATTCCATTCATCACCAAAAATTAAAAAAATCATCACATAAAAAAGTAAAAAAATAGCATCCCTAGTGAAAACCTCTCTCAAGCACTATCATATGGAACAAACCAAAATAAAAATAAAATTGATAAGTCTAGGTGAAAACCTTTATGAGGCACTAATAGAAAAGGGAATCAATACTTAACCTTGTCCTATATAGCTAGTAGAAATATTGAAGATATTTAAGATCTAATATAATCTTAATCCTACAAAATATTTCACTCAAAAGAAATGGAAGATGCATCCCAAGGTGACCACTCTCATTAAAGAAAACTTAGAAAAATTACCTCCATCCAATATTATAGAATCAAATATGGTATGTTAAATTTTTGGTCCTTCTACTTACTTCCATCACCATACTATCCTACCAAACCTATCACATAATGAACAAAAATACCTATGTGGTGGCACCCTCTCATTGTAGGGGTTGTGAAATGACCTTATTGAAATGTATAAGAAGCAAACTTTATGATATCAAAATATTATAAGTTGGATACTCAAGATCAATAGTAGTTAGATGGAACCATTTGCATCATGAACCTAAAGTGATTCTATGCCTACAAAAATTCAAAAACATAAAAAAAAAACCAAAAATATATATCAAAAATAAAAATAAAAAGAATAATTGTCTAAAGGTGAAAACCATGCTTATGGTGACTTAAATAAGTAACACGATGAAAACAAGTTTCTAAAATCATGTATAATCATATTTTCTACAAGCACCCTATACTTAGAGGCATAAATAATCCATCACACTTGAGTACACTCATCATGATACCCATCCCTACCATTATTTATCCCCCTGTTTATCTTGATATAAAAGTGGGTTAGTTTGAGAAATTCTTAGAAGAAATATTTGTACATCAGCGTTTCTTTAGTGTTTTATCAAATTTTCTTCATAGTATAGCTTACAAAAAATTCTATTTATTTTATATAAAGCTTAGTCCTTTTGTGATGCCCACAAAATCATGCACACAAATACAACAGTTAAAATACCTGGATTTTTTTTTTTACTTACATTGTTGTATACATGACACCACATGGGAACAATTTGGGTAATTCAACATCACACAAGACATTTATACCAACATGGACCCACACGTATCACAAGGTGAGAATTGATATGATTCACAAGGGAAGACGACACACATAACCAATCCTACCTAAGAGGATTACATAGGGGAGAGGTCATCATTGCAACTACCCCTTATCCCTCCAAGAAGGGATCTTAGCTAGCCTTTGGTTCCTCCAAAGCACACACACCACATCAAATTCGATAGGACCCATTTTCCCTACAAAGCATAACATGCTCTTATACCTCCACTAAGACTATCCATAAATCCCCTTGTTTCCTCCAAAACAACACACACTTCTCCCTTATTCCTCCCTTTACTAGCTACTATTATCCATATTTTGCACCCCTGGAAAATGGACAACTAACAGGTCAAGGCATTGGTAGTTGATTGGTCAAGTAGTGCTTTAAAAAATTTCAGTCAAGTAGTTGGTCTTAACTCCAAATCACCACGGCGAAGGTTTGGGACCATTTCTCATTATCCCACTTCAACCATGCGTCAACCACTTACCTTGTAATGCATCAACCATATTTCTAACACGCGTCAACCATTTCGTTGTCACACATCACTATCGCCCATTTTCGTGCATCAAAATCCTTCTATTTTCACTCATCACCTCCCTCATTTTCACATGTCACCACCTTTGATGCCGCACGCCAACCACCTCCTTCATAACGTACATCAAATTCCTTCCCCTTGTCATGCGACAATGTCCTTGTTATCATGTGATAACTCTTCTATTCATATCATGTGTTAACCTTCCCTTATTATCACAAAAAACATTTCTTCTAGTCGTGTGACAACCCTCCCTTGTTAGTGGATAGCTTCTTTCATTCTTGTCGGGAATCGGAAAGGAATGCCAACTACGTACCAAGCATTAATGGCATCGTACAAGGTAGCTCAACAATTAGTTTAATGAAGCATGGCACCCATGTATTTTTCGGCGATGAAAAGTACCATTGGAAAGCAAACAGATATGGCTTCCCATACCTCCATACAAGAAATTAATGAAGGTTGTCAATTGGTAGCTCCCTTTCTTTATATATATGTAATTTTTCCTCATTTGTAAGAGAGACATTCTGGGAGTTGGGGAAACTCTTGCAAAATTTTCCCTCAACTCCATTTGAGTGCAAGGCTTCTCTTGGGCCGGATAGTGTTCTAATGCCTTTATTTCATCATGTAATGGATTGTGCATACTTTAAGAGAAATAAAATCTCTGTTTGTGGCATTTTTAACCCTTTCATTATTTTATTGTATCTCCTTGCCTCTCTATTTTGTGTTTGTCCTTTTGTGCATATATTTCTCACTTGCAGGTACAGGATGTTGTGTTTCATGGAGATTTGATGGCGGATTGAGATTAGGGTCTTTGTCACATTCGTTTGGCCTTTCCCAACTCAATTTTCCCCTCTCTTTCTCCCTCGAGTAGAGTATCTCACCCTCTTTTCTTGGTGTTATCACCTCCCTTAGTTTAGGAATTTCATTTTTGAAACTCTCTCTTCCATGGTCCCTTGGAAATTCTAGGTTAGTGTTAGGATAGTCGCATTTCCCTTTCTAGGAGTAGTTTTAGCATTAGAATAGGTAGAGGAACCATCATTCTCTATAGGTTTGTCTCAATTGTGATGGTCCTACACCTTGAGATAGTCCCATGTTAGTCAAAAGTAGGGTTTTATAATGTATAAATCCTAGGGTGTTACTTTTTTGACATAACAGTTTGGGAAAGACCGGTGGGAAAGGTTTGAAGCAACTTACCACTCAATTTCATCAATTTGATGTGTTCTTGGTGAGATTCATCCTTTGGAGTCACATGCAAAGCACAACTGGTGACTCCATCTGGTCAATAACCCATTCTCTGAGTTGTAGACTTTCCTTCCATCCATTTCTACCCATTCTTCTTTTCACATCTTTCATCTTCTTCCATTCATGAAGCTATGCAGTCATGGCTTCATTCCCATCTTAGAATTCACACTTACAGTAGCAGCAGTGCAATCCACCTCCAATGTATTTCTCAACTCCTCTAGATCAGCGTTATGAGAAAATCCATAATCACTATGCCTACCCCTATGAGTAGTACTAGGATCAGTTCGGCTATGGAACTTGTCAAGAGAAGGGATATGCATGTAGTGACATCAATTATATGGAGAATGATGATTTGCAGGAGAAGATTCAAAAAATGGAGGCAGGCATGGTGCAGTCAAGGGCCACAGCTCAGATGAAAGTGTTCAGAATTGGCTATAGGGCACCTTGTCCATGGGTCGGCCCTATGCCAAGACATTTCAGCCCATAAAAAAGCTTGATTTCATGGTTGAGATGTTTCCCTAGCTTGCACAGTGGACCGAGAAGATAGAGTCCTACAAACTCGGTGTCAGGGAGATTTGTCAATGGGTAAGTCCCACATCATCATATAGAAATTTTCTCTTTGTTCCCCAAACAACATCATCTCAACTTGAGCCTCAATCTTTGAGCTTCTTTCATGTCGCCCCTAGTGTGGAATCCCCTTCTCCATCCCTTATTCTTTCATCACATCTCGCTTTTTCTAGCAATTTCCCTTCCAAATATAACTCCCCTCCATAGGATCAAAGTATAAAACCCCTTCCATCGCCTCCACTACCAAAAATGAATAAATTTGTAGAACCCTAACCTACCCTTCCTCTTACATTCCCTAACTCATGTCGGAAGAGACTCAAAAACTAGTAAGAAGGAACAACAAGCGAAACAACCCAATAAAGAACAAATAATAATTGTTTTAAGGAATTGGGATTCAAATTATGGAATGGACAAAATTCCCTTACTAGTTAAGCCTTCAAAGGAGGCAAAGGTTCGAAAATAACAGGTGGTAAAATTTGTTTTGGTTATTGTTGTTGCAAGCTCACAAGACTTCGGATGCAGATCGGGCTTCTAGGTTGATCACTCTAGCATCCAGGTGTGATTGCACAACATGGAAACCTATCTCCAAGTGTGGGACTTGTGTAATCGAGAAAGGAATCTCTAGATTAGAGGTTGGTTCCTCAAACTCCTCTGATTTAGATCTATATTTGCACAACTACAGAGGTTTAGATCCTAATCCTACTCTAAACTGTAAGGAGACAGGGATAGAAATGCAAAAATTGAAACTAACTAAAGATGGTGATGCACCAAAAGGAGTGGTGAATATTTTTGTCATGCAAATAGACACAACCAAGGATTGTAACATAAAACATACACAGGCTGATAAGATATAATTTAGGATCTGAAATGAAGCAAATAATACAAACAAAGGACTGAAACTCATTCAAAAAGCTTGCATTATCATTTCCAGTGTCAAAATCACTGCATTACAACCTTAGAGAGGTAAAGAAAGATTCTGAGTCTTTGAGAGGTCTCGAGTCTTGTAACAATCACCTGCTAGAGGTGAAAGAAGAAGATTGCTATGTCAAAAGATATTCCTCTAGAAATGAGCCAAATCTGGCCTTTACATTGCATGGGTTGAGCCCAAGAGAGAGAAAACGCACAAAACATGGGATCCCATTCCTCATTGACTACAGATGCATTAAATCAGCATGGAGGACCTTACTAACCCATACCCCGCCATTTTTGACCGGTTCAGATGAGAATGTGACCCATTCTCGCATTAAATTTGGTCATTTGAAAAGTCACTTCTAGCCATGAACACACGTCGAGCCGTTTGAATTTTCTCTCTCCGGACTACACCAAATATCAATATTGACCCTAGAATCATGTAGAGAATTTCATAATATTTCCAATGATATAAAGAACGTGCAAAATATGAGCTCTGGATCGAATGATATGGTGATCTCGAAGATTTAGGGCACAAAACAGTGTAAATGGGTTTTGAAATATTTTCTGCGCTCGCTGCCACTGGGACGACACGTGTCAAGGCGATTGGATGAGCAATTCTCTCTCCTTTCCTTTACCCGCGGGTTTTCCTTGAAATTTTTGACTTTTTGTAACTTTTGGAAAAAAAAATCACTTTCCTCCGCACCCCGCCACTTGGGACACGTGGCATGCATTGATTGGTCGACAGGGGCACGGGAGGACCTTTGCTTTTTAGCTTTTGGCCAAAACTTTTGCCAAATTCTCTAACTCCTCCCCAAGCTCCGCACTTCCCTGCTCCATTGGACACGTGTCCTCTTTTATTGGCTCGGGCCAGCGCTTTAAACCTTGCCCTTTGAAATTTTGGACGTTTTCCCTTGTGACACGTGGCGTTTCGATTCGTCATGGGCCTCGCGATTTTCGCATCTCTACGCTTATTTTTGGTCCGGATGTTCCAAACCGTCTTGGAAAAATTCCTCCGATCCACCCGATTCGGGCTTCCCTATCCCTCTTTCGGCTGATGACACGTGGTATAATTTGATTGGCTCTCGACTCCTTCAGCTCCCCACATCCGCCGCGTACTTCTATCCCTCTTGTCCTGGACTGTCTAGGACAAATTCTTCCGAACCTCCCGAAATGGGCTTCCTTGTCCCTTTTTATGGCCACTTCACCTTTTCGCATCCTTCGCGTCTTTTCTACCCGAGATGTCCCAACTTGTTCCGCTCAAAAGCGATTAGTCGATTTTGCTCGGACCTTCGGCCGGTTCGCCTCTCCGCGCCCCGCAAGCGTCCTCACGGCCCGGATGTCCCTTTGCTCTGCGGACCGCTTGGCGGCCTTTCGGCCGATTCGTGCCCTGATGTCCCAACTGTCCCAAGGACCGCCTAAATAGCCATTTTTCATGATTTTTTCTAGCCCAAGATTGCTTTCTTGCAACCTTTTCACCCCTTCTTAGAACTTGCTCTTTTCTTCTTGGATAGGGGAGTTAGAAAAAATCTGAGGGGACCCTAGAAACATGATTTTTTTTTGCCTTAAATCAATCTATCGCACGGGACTTGAGTATTCGATGCATGTTATCAAATTTACCCTGGGGGGTGAATTTTGGATAACAATTTGGTGACTCAAGCAGGTCATCTCGCTCGCTTTAGATGAAAAGATACCGGTTACGAAGTAGTCCATTGGGCATGGAGTCATCAAATATTCTCGCTTAGAACCCCAACCGACTTGGAAAGTGTAAGGAGGAAAATGGAATATCACTCGATGGGAGAAAGGACTGCAAAACATCTCCATGGCTAGCAAGTTGTGCCAAAGCACTTAGGGAAAACAAAACTAACCTATAGCAAAACAATGTGCACAAGCACTTGGAGGAATGAAAATCTAATCTAATATTTACAAGGTAGTGAATTTCCCTCTAGAAGCAACGCTTGAGATAGATTCCATTTACTAGAATCTGCAATTCTTCACCATCCAATGAGGCCAATTGGAAAGCATTGTTGTTCTTGCACTTCGTGACCATGTATGGGCCACTCCAAATGGCATCAAATTTTGAATGCCTTCCCGGTTTTGCTCTATCCACATCCCATTTCAACACTAGATCTCCAACTTGAAAAGATCTATCCTTGGCCTTCCTATCAAAGGTCTTTTTGATCAAAGCTTGATCCTTTTCCATTGCTTGGGATGCCTAATTTCTGATCTCTTGCAGCTCCATCAACTCTGCATACCTCACCTCCATGGGCTCAAACTCTAGCAACTCATGCTACTTCATGAGTTCCAATGTGGGCAACTCAAGTGGCATGGGCAAGATTGCTTCTCTCCCATAGACAAGTTTGAATGGAGAGTTACCTGTGGATCTTTTGGGAGTTATCCTATCAGCCCATAAGGCTGATTTCGATTTAGTATGCCAAGACCTCTGATTCTCGTCAAGAGTCCTCCTAATGATCCTCAACAAGTTCTTGTTTGTAGACTCGGCTTGGCCATTACCTTGGGGTAATAGTTTGATGAAGTGCTTAGGTAAATACCATTCTTGACAGCCCACTTAGTCACCTTAGATCCAATGAATTCCCATGCATTATTAGAGATTATTGTAGAGGTACACCAAATCTAGTTGTTATCCCCTCATAAAAGTCTAAGATGCTAGACTCATTTTCCTCTTTGAGTGCTACTACTTGGCCCATTTGGTGAAATAGTACTGTGCTTGTCAAAATCCATTTGTGCCCTTGGCTTGAATTGGGATTAATGACTCAATGAAGTCCAAACCCCATTGCATGAATGGTTTCTCAACCGAGATTGGATGCAATGGAAGGGCAGCAAGTCTCTCTTTCTGTGAAGAATGCACAATTCTTACACCTCTTGATCCATGCATAGCAATCACTAAAGATTTTAGGCCAATAATATCCAAAGCCTTCATGATTTTTAGAGCTGTCACTCTTGGTGGAAAATGACCACCACTGGTCCACCATGGAACTCTTCCAACACCCTTTGAATCTGATTTGTGCTTTGATGCACCTCAAAGCCAACACTCCATTCACATCTTTCTTGAACAAAAATCCATCAACAATGTCATATGGAATAGCCTGCAATCTGAAGTGTCTCCTTTGGGTCTTGTTCATCTCCGAAGGGCATAGGATTGTGCCTAGGAAGTGCATTATGCCTTGGGTCCAGCAAGGAGTGGGCGAGCATTGTCTTCTTCTTCATTGCCACTTGGCTCATGGCTGTCTTGGACCTGATCAAAACAGCCTCTTCTTCGTTGCATACTTCTATTTGCTTCACCAAAACTAGCTGCTCACACAATCCTTTCCCTCTTACTAGCTTGGTGATCTTGATCTCAATTTCATACTCCATGACACGGGTGATCCAACCTGCCCTTTTCTCATTCAAATCCTTGTTGAGGAGGAAGTTCTTAACCCCACATGTGAGACCAGCAACTTTAATTTGTTGTTTGAGATTAAATGCTTGAATTTCTTCAAGCTTCGATTCTTACTGCAAGTACATGCTTCTCAATAAAAGAGTACTTCACCTCATAGTCATCTAGGCTCCGGTGAAGAAGGCAATTGGCTGCTCATCATTATCCTTGTTCTCTGGACGAGAATGGCAGAAATAGTGTCGTTACCTCCAAATGCATAGAGGATGAAATCTTTGGAGAAGTCTGGGTTGATGAGAGTTGGTGCTTGAGAGATGGCTTCTTTGATTGCTTCAAAACTCTCCTTGCCTTCTACCGTCCACTTGAAAACCATGCTCTTTTTTAACATTTTGGTGATGGGCTTGACAAGGGCTGCAAAATCGGGACGAACCTCCAAACAAAGTTTATCCTTCCCAAGAAACTCAAGGGCTTTCTTGTGGCTTGGCAATGGTAGTGCTCTTATGGCTTCAACCCTCTCTCGGATCAATTGCTAATCCTTCCTCGAGACAATATGGCCAAGGAGCTTTCCTTCATGTGCAAGAAAGATGCATTTCTTAGGATTTAAATACACTCCAAATATCTTGCACCTCGTGAAGACTTGCCTCAAATGAGAGAGGTGGTCTGCTGCATTTTTAGAAAAACGGTGATATCATCAAGGTAAATCAGCACCACACCGTTAATCAAACCTTTCAACGCCATGTCTATTGCCCTTTGGAAGGTAGCACTAAGAAGTGTTGGATAGCCCAAATGGCATTTTCCTGTATGCAAAAGTTCCCCATTTGGTTGTGAAGGCTATCTTGAACTGGTCTTCTTCCTTCACCATAATCTGATTGTAGCCTGAGTAGCCATCAAGCAATGAGAACCTTTCTGAACCAGCTACAACTTGCAATATTTGCTCCATGGAAGGGAGTGGGTAATGGTCCTTGAGAGAGGCTCTATTCAAGTCTCTAAAGTCAACACACAATCTGATCTCTCCACTCTTCTTTCTGACTGGAACTAAGTTGGCAACCCAACTAGAATGCTTGATTGGGAATATGATCCTTGACTCAATCAGCTTGTCCAATTCTTTCCTCATGAGAGGCTCCATGTGTGGGATTGGTGGTCTTTGTTTCGCCTAACGGGCTTAGTATTTGGATCCAATTCAATGGTATCTTCGAGCTAAGTTGGGATTGAAACCTTTCAAGTCTTCATAGCTCCAAGAAAACACATCGGGGAATTCTTGACACAATTTGTATGAACTCATACCTTTCTTGTTCAATTGTCAACCTTCCAATTTGCAATGGTTTGTTCTCCTCTACCAAGATGGATACCTGAATCCTCCCTCTTGACTGAATGTTTGCTTTCTCCTTTCTAAACTGATCATTGGGGTTAAAAATGGACTCCAAAGTGATAAGTCCTTTGGGCAGCTTGTTAGTTTTCAACTGTACCACCTGGTCACCATACTGCTGTTCCAATTTTTCTTGATTCTTGGCTGAGAACTCAACTTCTTCTTGCAAGAAATGGATGATTTTCTAGTCATTTTCAAACACTTGCCAACTGACATTGTTATCTGGCACTGAAGGCCTCACAATCACGTGGATGTTTGGCTGTACCTTATCTTGTTGAATGCTTTCCACAATGTCAAAGGCTGCCCTTCTGCTGCAAGCTGTCACGTGCTTGATTCTCTTTCCGGGAATGGATTTGATGCCAAAACCCTCAAAATCTTCCATGAGGTCCCACACCCTTCTTCAGCTTTGAGTAGATCATTCTTGGCAAGCATGTTGTCCCTTGACCTGATTTACAATCAATTCACTGTCACCAAAGACTTGCAAGTTCTTTATTCCTCTCTTGATTGCCCAATGCATCCCTTGCACCAAGGCTTCATATTCAGCAGTGTTATTGGAGCATGCAAACTGAAATCTAAAAGCTGAATAGTACTTTACTCCTTGAGGTGAAACAAGCATAGATCCACCTCCTGCACCTTGTCTACTCCTTGATCCATCAAAAAAAAGCTGCCATACCTCATTGTCATCTTTGTGGTTTAGCTTGGTGATGCTAGGAATAGGCTGATTTTCTTTGTGTATGCAATAGACCCCTAGCTCAGATTCTTCCACTTCTTGATAAGGATCAAATGCATGTATCTTTCTTGCCCATTCATCAAGAGTTAGATCCAGGATGCTTCCAACCTTGGTGTCAGCTTCATCAGTGCTTGGGTGATCTTCATGATCAAATGTTGAGCAATTAGCATTAATCTGACTTGGAGTGTAAGGTTCAATATGGAAGTTTGCAATAGGTTTTGACCTGATTGTAGCCTTAGTCCCATACCTCATTCTGAACAAAGCATGTGTGACCAATCAGCAGACAAATATCCTCCAATCTTGGTTGTGAAGTCCCTTGACAAACATAGGGCAAAGAGTGGTGGAAGGTCTATGACTGATACATCTTGTAAAACAACAACATTTGGACATGCATGCAAGGTAAGAATCAAATTTCTAATCACTCCAACTATTGCTACTTCTATCCCATCCAGCTACACTACCCCTTTAGATGTTGTTTCATACTGGAGCCCTAGCTGATCAACTATTTGTTTAGGCATTATTGAGCTACTTGCCCCAGAGTCTATCATGCAATTGTGCACTAGCTGATTTCCAATGATCAATGAAACATAGAAAGGAGGGGGTTTCAACATTTTACCTTACTGTCCTCCATGATTTCCTTCAGTGGGTAGCATTTGTAAGAACTTTGTCTTACATCCGAACTTGTTGATTCGAAGTTGGCCAGTCCTTCATGGTAGCTTCTAGAAGATCTCTTTGGCACGGGATAGATAGGGATTCCCACATTGATATATTAGCATTTGTCTTCTTCATCGATCAATAATCTTGAATGGTGATGAAGGATCTCTTTGATGCCCCTTGGTTTGCACATTCACTCCTTGCATGTGGGCAGCAACAACTGGTATTTGAGTTGGCCTAGGGGTTGTTCTTGGGTGCCCTTATGCATTTGAAATTGGATTTTACTTGCCAATCATTTGTGGAGCCATGGAAGGTTGCGGATTGGTTGGGGCTAATGGTTGTTCTTCACCCAAATTCCTCCTTTTGACCTTGTGTTGGCTGCAACACCTTGAGAAATCGCTTCTCGATTCATGCCACAAAATCCTCTCGCTTGCCAATTTACCAATTTGGTGTCACTTGGGGATGATTGCTGTTGGAATGTTTCTTGTTGTTGACTATTTCCTTGACTGCTCTCACCCTCCACACTAGTAGTTGTCACCATTAATGCTTGATTCAAAGCACCATTGAAGCACATGGATTGGTTATGAGGCTCATTGCATGGAAAACACCAATCATACTCCTGGGTGATGTTGTTTTGTGTTGGCACCAATGCCTTAGAGGCAAATATGGCATTTGGATTATAGGGCTGAAATGGTCTATTGGCAGGAGGCCTTGTTTGATTCATATTTGTAGCTAGATTAGGTGGTCTTTGTGGTTGGTATGGTTGCCTATTAGGCTGAGCTTGGGGTTGATAAGAAGGTCTAAAACTTTGGGCTTGTTGCCTCTTGAGAGTAACCATCTCATTGCCTAGGTTTTGCAATTGCTTCATGACTTCTTGAAGCTCATTTGGGGCACTTGGAGATGAAGTGGAAGATTCATTTGAACTCTGATTTCTAGGAGTGGGAGAAGGAGCCAAACTAGGTGCTAGATTGGTGTTTGGGCTCTCTAAACTTGGAAACAATGGCATGGGAGGTCTAGGGGAAATTTTGCTAGCTTGGATCAAACAATTTTCAGCCCTAATGGCAATGCTATAAGCCATAGGGATAGTTATGCCTCCCATGGACTGAATCAACATAGAAATATTAGAATTTAGAGCTTTGAGATAGTAGAGAAAAGCACCTTTCTTCATTGGCTCGACTACCACCTGGAATTCTCTCCCAAGTCTTTTGAAATCTGAAGTTGAAATCGATCATTTGCTCATTAGGAGCTCTCCGATAGTTGTCACTACTCCAAAAGAGACAAGTTGTCTCCCTTCTCTCCAAATTTCTCATGAAGTGTTATACACAAACTAATTCCAATTTGTGATAGAACCAGCTCCAAGGCTCCTAAACCATTCGCAATGCTTTACCCTTGAATGAAGATGCGTGAATAACTTGATGACCACTTGCATCTCATTGATTTCATGAATTGCACAAAGGTTGGCAATATCTTTAACATGATCACCTGGAGTAGTCTGATTTTCTCTAGTGAAGTAGGGAATGTTCTTCAAGGCTGCAATAGGAACTGGATGTTGTGCATTGAGGGCAAGTGGGTTGCTGCCTGTGAAGTTGACGTAGGGGTTGTTTTGTGCCATTCTAATTGGTCTTAAAGCCCTTGTTGACTGAATGAAAGGCCTACCAGGCGGAGGAGTTGAGAGTGTTCTGTTTGGTGGAGATGGAGACCTTTGAATCCTTCTTCCTCTTTGCCTTCTTCTTGGAGATAATTGCAGGTATTCAAACAACACTTCTTCTTCTCCAACTCTTGACCTTGTGGTGATTCTTCTCATGAGTTTTCAGGCCTGCACTGCTAAAACCAATTGATTCTTCCCCTTAGAGTCATCAGATATGCAAATAATATCTATTTTCAAGCAAGAAAATTGCAGCAGATGCACATCAACTTTGCTGCAATAGAAATGAGACCTCTAGTGTCCCACCGGGTGTGCCAAAACTGTTGTTACAAGCTCACAGAACCCTTGGATGCAGATCAGGCTTCTAGGTTGATCACTCTAGCATCCAGTGTGATTGCACAACATGGAAACCTCTCTCCAAGTGTGGGACTTTTGGGCGAGAGAGGAATCTCCAGATTAGAGGCTAGTTCCTCAAACTCCTCTGATTTAGATCTATATTTGCACAACTACAGAGGTTCGATCCTAATCCTACTCTAAACTACAAGGAGACAGGATAGAAATGCAAAAATTGAAACTAACTAAATATGGTGATGCACCAAAAGGAGTGGTGAATATTTTTGTCATGCAAATAGACACAAACCAAGGATTGCAACATAAAACATACACAAAGCTAATAAGATATAATTTAGGATCTCGAAATGAAGCAAATAATACAAACAAAGGACTGAAACTCATTCACAAAGCTTGCATTATCATTTTTAGTGTCAAAATCATTGCATTACAACCTCGAGAGAGGTAAAGAGCGAACATCTTTGGAGAGGTCCGAGTCTTGCAACAATCACTCTCTGGAGGTGAAAGAAGAAGATTGCTATGTCAAAAGATATTCCTCTAGAAATGAGCCAAATCGGCCTTTACATTGTATGGGTCGAGCCGGGAGAGAAAACATACAAAACGTGGGATCCCATTCCTCATTGATGCTGCAGATGCATTAAATCAGCATGGAGGACCTTACAAACCCATACCCTGCCATTTTTGACCAGTTTGGAGGAGAATACGACCCATTCGCATTAAATTTGGTCATTTGAAAAGTCACTCGCCATGAACACGCGTCGAGCCGTTTCTAAATTTTCTCTCGCAGACTACACCAAATATCAATATTGACCCTAGAATCATGTAGAGAATTTCATAATCTTTCCAATGATATAAAGAACGTGCAAATCGAGCTGGATCGAAAGATATGGCGATCTCAAGATTTAGGGCACAAAACAGCGTAAATGGATTTTGAAATATTTTCCCGCGCTCTGCCACCTGGACGACACATGTCGGTCGCTAATTGGATGAGAAATTCTCTCTCCTTTCCTTTACCCATGGGTTTTCCTTGAAATTTTTGACTTTTTGTAACTTTTGGAAAAAATTCACTTTCCCCCTGCACCCCGCCACTGGGACACGTGGCGTGCATTGATTGATGGTCGACAGGGGCACGGGGAGGACCTTTGCTTTTTAGCTTTTGGCCAAAAAAAATTTCAAATTCTCTAACTCCTCCCGAGCTCCACACTTCCTCGCTCCATTGGACACGTGTCCTCTTTATTGGCCTGTGCCAAGCACTTCAAACCTTGCCCTTTGAAATTTTGGATGTTTTCCCTTGTGACACGTGGCGTTTCTGATTCGTCTGCCCGGGCATGGCCGCCGCTTTTACGTCTTCTCGCATATTTTCATTCCGGATGTCCCAAACCATCTAGGACAAATTCCTCCGATCCACCCGATTCGGGCTTCCCTATCCCTCTTTTGGCTGATGACACGTGGCGTAATTTGATTGGCTCTCGGCTCCTTTGGCTCCCCGCATCCGCCGCGTACTTTTGTCCCTCTTGTCCGGGGATGCTGGGGACAGATTCTTCCAAACCACTTGAAATGGGCTTCCTTGTCCCTTTTTTGCGGCCGCTTCACCTTTTTTCGCGTCCTTCGCGTCTTTTCAACCTAGATGTCCCAACCTGTTCCGCTCAAATGCCAGATAGTCAATTTTGCTCACACCTTCACCGGTTCGCCTCTCGCATCCCGTGCATCCTCACGGCCCGAGATGTCCCTTTACTCTGCGGACCACTTGGCGGCCTTTCGGGCATTCGCGCCCGATGTCCCAACCTGTCCCAAGGACCGCCGCACTAGGACTTAGCCATTTTTCATGATTTTTATGGCCCAAGCTTGCTTTTTGTAACCTTTTCACCCCTTCTTAGAACTTGCTCTTTTCTTCTTGGACAAGGGAGTTAGAAAAATCCGAGGGGACCCTAGAAACATGATTTTTTTTTCCTTGAATCAATTTATCTCGCACGGGACTTGATTATTTGATGCATGTTATCAAATTTACCCCGGGGGTGAATTTTGGATAAATTACATAACGGAAGAAAAGAAAGAACAGTTGAACAAGACCAACAATCGGTGTGTCCAAAGTGTAATGTTCATGAGGGAACTCTATTTTTAGAGATCATTGATCAACCATCAGCTATAGAATTAGTAGAGGAAGAGGGAAGAGAAACTCCAAATCCAAAAGAAGAGGATCACATTCTAGCTATGGAGGAGAGCCATGCATTTTTAGGGGTAGCAAGCATAGAACAAGCCATACAAGAACCTTCAACTCTTCCTTCCACATCATTCCCTTGATCTCTAATGTCTAAAAGGAGTTTGAGTTGTCAAACTTCATGTTCGAGTATGAGGGGAACCATGGTAAGAAAATTTTAGATCAAGATAGCCCCATAGAGGAGGCAGATTATTTGTCTAACTTGGAAGATTTCTTCAAAGGAGAGGAGCCTATAGAGATCAAATCATTTTCTCCTCCATTATCCACCTTCCAAGCACATGAACTTGTTATCACGAAGGAGAGCATTCAAGTGCAGAAATTTGTATTTCACAATGGCCCTATGGAGCCAAGATTGGAGGAATTGAATCTTCCAATCCACTCACTGGACAAGAAGGAAAATGAATATGACAGCCATTAGATATCAGTCATCGGGAAAAATATTTATTTGTTTGCAGATGAGAAACGAAGGGAAAATTAGCTCACAGACAACCACTTCTTCCAGGAAGGTCGACAGGATGACTCTACTTATGAATTTAGGATTCATAGTGTTGGTGACAAGCAAAGGATCAGACCATGCCTTATCAGGTACTTGGCCTCATTAGAGCCAAGGGAGAATCCAAAATCATCTCGTGTCCATTTCAAGGCATGAGGGTGAACATCAAAGTACCAGGGGTCAGTTGCAACACCTCTAGAAGCTCCATGCAGATCATTTGGAGGAAGTATCCCCATTGCTTGTAACTGATACCTTGATGATTTGGGTGGAGGATTAGCCTCTTTTTTATTTTTCCCTCATTCAATTAGTCATTATCAATGTCAAATCAAATGTGTGGCTATAAATTGTGAGAAGCGGAAACTAATTCTCATCACTAGTGGCAGGTTTTGTTTTATGTTTCCCATTCCTTTGGTTAGTGTAGGGTAGGAGTAGGTTTTCTTTCAGCAGAAGAAGTGCTTATGCACACTCTGCATATCCCACTTGGGGTATGTATGATTTTCTCCTTTGTACATATTTTTTACATGGTGGTTTCTCTCTTGCATTCATCATGTTGTCGGGAGGTAATGCCACAGTAAGGGGTTCAAAGTCATAGGAAAGAGTTGCATTCTTCAAGAAAATCCAAATACAGAGTAACTAAATCAGATTGAGGGACAATTTTCAATGTTTTCATCTCTCATGTCTCTCTAGATCAGTCACAGTTGATCCCCTATACTTCTTCTTGCATTAGGAAATCAGTCGCAGGGGAATTTCTATCTTCAACATTTTGGCCAAGGCATGTTCATGAGGGAAGATAAGGTCCTAACAACAGTTCTAGCCTCTCCCAATCAACTTGTGTTCCCAGAACTTTTGTAGTGTTATTCTTGTCAAAAATCCTCAGTTGGTTATGCTTCACACTTGGAAAGAAATTAGATTTTGGGGCAATTTCATAGTGCACATATTCAGTCCCAATAGACCAGTTTTAGATTCAAAGTTCTCTGTGTCTTTTCCTTGGTCAGATTTTCAGTATTGGGGACACATTTTCAAAAGAAAGATCAGTTTCTTCAAGGTCAAGCTGACTCCATGCCTAATGGATGCTTCAAGGAAATTGGTCACACATATAGCACAAATATCACCTCACAAGTCACCAATTTTTATCCATATTTTGCACCCCTAAAAATGGACAACTAACAGGTCAAGGCATTGGCACTTGATTAGTCAAGCGTTGCTTTAAATTTTTTTGGTTAGTAGTTGTTCTTAACTCACGGTGAGATATCGATCCACGGTGAAGGTTTGGGACCATTTCTCATTGTTGTAAGGCGTCAACCATGCATCAATCAAGCATTCTGCCACACGTCAATCATCTTATTGACGCATGTTAACCATTTCATTGTCGCGTGTCACCATCACCCATTTTCACGCGTCAACCTCTTGCCACTGTCACGTGTCACCTCTCTAATTTTCATGCATCAGCACCCCCATTTTCGTGTGTCAACCACGCGCGTCAACATCCTCCTTCCCGACGCACTTCATCTTCCTTCTCCTTGTCATGTGACAACGTCCCTTACTTTCATGTGATAACTCTTTCATTCCTATCGTGCTTCAACCTTCCCTTGCTATCGCACAACAACATTTCTTCTTATCATGTGACAACTCCTCCCTTGTTGGTAGAAAACTTCTTACATTTTTTTGGGTGTCAACAAGCAATTCCAGCTACAAACCGAGAATTAATGGCACTGACAGGTAGCTCAACCATTTGGTTTAATGAAGCATGGCACCCATGTCTTTTCTAACATATATGTACCACTAGAAATTGGACTGGTATGGCTACCCATACCTTTGTACTGAGCAATTAATGAAGGTTTTCAGTTGGTAGTTCCCTTTCTCTATATATATGTAATTTTTCCTCATTTGTAAAGGAGACAATCTGGGAGAGCTGGGAAACTCTTAGAAAACTTTCCCTCAACTCCATTTGAGCTACGAGCCTTCTCTTGGGCCTAGAAGTGTTCTAATTCCTTTATTTCATCATGTAATGGACTGTGCATGCTTTAAGAGAAATAAAATCTGTGTTTGTGGTATTTTTTAACCCTTTCATTTTTTTATTATATCTCCTTGCCTCTCTATTTCGTGTTTGTCTTTTTGTGCATATATTTCTCACTTGCAGGTACAGGATGTTGTGTTTCATGGAGATTTGATGAAGGATGGAGATTAGGGTATGTGTCACATTTGTTTGGCCTCTCCCAACTCCCTTTTCCACTCTTTTTCTCCTTCAAAGAAAGTATCTCACCCCCTTTTCTTGGTGCTATCACCTCCCTTAGTTTAGGAATTTCATTTTATGCATCTCTATCTTCCTGGTCCCTTGGAGATTCTATATTAGTGTTAGGATAGTTGTATTTCCCTTTCTAGGAGTAGTTTTAGTATTTGAATAGGTAGAGGAACCAGCCTTATCTAGAGGATTGTCTCAATTGCGAGGGTCCCACACCTTGAGACAATCCCATGTTAGTAAAAAGTAGGGTTTTATAATGTGTAAATCCTAGGGTATTACTTTTTGACACAACATCTACACCTTATTCCTCTAATAAACAATGATGAAACCTCACCCCAACAAGAAGACAACAAAACCACATGATACACATGATGCAAATCATAACTACATTTCCCAATGATAAGGAACAAACAATGATCACATTTCCCAAAATGATGAAGCACAACAACAATCCAACCACATTACAAACTTATAGATAGGATATTCCCATGACATGACATTTTTATGATTACACATTTATTACAATCATGTTTCAAACTTTAACTTAAGGTCTAGAAAGGCTCATAATATGTGAATCATACATTCCTTTTTATTTTCTAGACTAAAACTCCTTTACATTGTTTAACATTAAACTTAAGGTGTTTTTCATTTAATCTAGATCATGTACATTGTTGTAATTACTTGTTTAATTCACTTGTTAATAGGGGTATTTATATACACACAAGGCTACTAGGTCTTATCCCTAGGATTCATTCCTAAAGGCATGCATCTTGGTTTTATATCATACCTTTGTTACATAATAGGGAAAAGTGTAAGACCAAAAGAGGAGAAGTTCGTAGTTTTAAGGATTAAGGGTCACAATTCTTTCATTCATTTATACTTTAATAATTGATTTAGTCCACATTAAGTATTATACGACATGGGTTTATTTATTCATGATAAGAAGGTTTAATCATGTTACAAGGAAGGTCAAGTTTCACTTTTCCCATGGAAAACATCTCATGATTACACTTCCGAAGGCCAAGCACTAATTACAATTTTATTACAGTTATGTTCCAATAATTAGTTTAAGGATTTGAAGGCACTTAACGTGACAACATACTTTTCTTTTGTTTCTAGACTAAACTTCCTTAGTATCACTTTACATTCAACTTAAAAAGGGTTTGCTTAATTAGGTTCATATGCCTTTTATAATTAATTGTGTAACCCATTTGTTAATAGGGACATTTGTATGCTCATGAGACTACTAGTCCTTATCCTAGGATTCATCTCTAAGAACATGATTACATGGTTTCACATCATACATTCATTACACAATAGGATGAGTGGGAGATCAAGAGGGATTATTCCATCGTTTAAAAGGTTAAGATTCACATTAAATTTTACACGACGTGGATTCCTTTTCTCACCACAAGATGGTTTAAACACGTTACATGAAAGATCTAAATTTCTCTTTTCTCCCATAGCACATCATCTCATGGTTACCTTTTCACAAACTAATCATAAATTAAAATATTGTTAGTTTCACAATTAACCCTTAGTATTGTATCATAGAACCTAAACGATAATTGAAATTAGGTATCGAATTCATTTATAACCCCAACTCCTAAAGATGGCTTTCAAAGGGTAGTTGGCAATTTTTTCCACCTAAGAAGGTTCGTTCAACACATGTGTCGATCCAAGAGGTTTTTTTCATTAGGTTTAAAGTTGGTTTCCCATGGATTACTATCTTAAGAGAAAACATTCTCATTGTTACACACACAAATACCAATCCTAGGAGGAAGCCACATACTCTAGAAAAATTTTAACCATTATTATTCCTAACTGTCGGGTTCGCAACCATGTCGATAAGCATATAGGTTATGATGATAATATAAAACTTGGGATATCATTTCCTTAAGCTATAAGGTGTCATCGAGTATAATGATATAGGTTCACCCCAAGGTTTTAGTTTTCTATGTTATGAAGGATCACACAAGAAGGGTAGTCATGCAAGGGTTTTATACTAAGGTTGATTGTTTTATTTATATTTCTTTCCTACAATTTCAGATAATTAGTACAATACACAATGATTAAATCATAAATTTCACACTATAGAAGATCAATCCATTTCAGTTTATTAAAACACCCACCCCCTTTTTTATCATGGGTAAATAGTTTTTGAAAGGGACTATACCCTTGTACAAAAAGGATCAAAAATCCATATGTAACAATTGTACGAATAAAAGGGTGCTCAAGAACGTGATTTATTACACTAGTACACTAGTGTACAAGTTTCTAACAAATCACTAGTACACTTCGTTATCTCCATGCTTCGGTACTGCAACCACCGCATGGTCAGCACAATTGTTGGCATGGCATCTACCTAGATCTAGCATAATTAACATTTTTAGTTTTTCATTTACATAATCAGAATAATTCATACACAACTAGAGAGGGTTAGAGATATATAATCAATTCATTACACTTCATTTCTTAATTTAGGGAGGAGAGAGAAAGAGATAGAGAAGGAAGAGGATAGAGAAAAGTATTGTTTTTCCAAAATTCAAATTTCCCAAAACAAGCCACAAAATAGAGTTTCATACAGTTATTTATAAGTGTCAATAAATTTTCACGTCGTTTTGTTTAACTTGACTGGAGTCCTACAAACTTCTTTTACGTTTTCCTACTAGTTGTGAAATCATTCAATTTTATCTCAGAGGATAAGAAATTGCATTCAAAACCGACTTCTAATGGGAAATCGCATAATGGGTAAATTCCTACACACTCTTCTATATACCGAGAATTCATAGGAGTTGATGAGAATTTAGAATCAAGTAACTGAACCGTTTACAAATGGTGATTAGCTTTCTGGGCCATGGTCGCAATTGAACTAGTATTGATATGGTCAAACAACGATGGAGGCCTCGCAAAACTACTTTGGAAAACTAGTTAGCGATGAATTTTTCCCCAAACCGATTGTTGTAGGAAATTTTTAGGTAAAAATACTAGAGATTTACAAAGGTGTATAAGCATTTCTTCACTCAAGGTCCAAACCCCAAGATGAAACGAAACCCAACTTTTCACTTTTAACAACTTCCTAACCGCCAAAACGAGGTATCAAGGCTTGGAGAGGGTGAAAAAAAAAGAAAAACGGCCAATCGAGTCCGATCTAAGGCTTGATGCGACTCCCCACATAACAAGGAACCCAGCCAAAATTTTACATCTCTTTTTCAAGGTTTGGAAGGTTTTTTTATCCTCCAAAAATCATGATTTACTAACTTTTACAAGGGAATGGTTGATAGGTTTACAAGGAACTCAAACTAAACTTATCAATGAAAAGGGTGTTGTAGAAATATAGTGTGGTTACGAAGTTTACCAAATCATCTCAGAATGAGGTTTTAAGTCCATGGTTGACTACCAAGGGTTATTTGGATTGCGTATGTTACGAGATGATGTTTTATTGTTTTGCAAAACAAGTTTATTTAAAACAATCAAATGTATGATAATCCAAGGGTTTAAAATTTTATTTTGTTGCAAATGAAAAACTAAAATACGATAATTATGAAAGACAAGGTGAGATGAACCATACATGAAATTGATCGGAAATAGGATTTGTTATCCATATTTTTCACCCCTGCAAAATGGACAACTAAACAAGATGCGGCGTTGGTAGTCGATGGGTGTAACCCTTGTGGTTTTGAGGATAACTCGTGAGTTGGTCTTTTCACAGCGAGCTAGCTCGCTGCTTTGTGAAGTTTTGATCTAGAAATGGATAAAATGGTGGTAAAAATCTGTCGGTAGCATTTTTAGATGCTACCGGCAGGTTGGTATCATTTTATATGCTACCTGCTCTCGGTAAAGCAGGAATGGATGCTACCCACTTATAGCATTTTATATGCTACCGATCGTAGCAGGTCATGATCCATAGAGGAAAATGGTGCAGAGGAACCAGTAGCATCTTTAGATGCTACCAATTGGTAGCACTCAAAATGCTACCGGACGGTAGCATTTCTGGTGTTGTCAGACGGTTGCACAAGGCGATGGTAGAATGCATTCGAGAAACAGTAGAATCTTCGGTAGAAAGGAAAGCATGTTACCGGTCGGTTTCATTTATGAAATTGTCGACATTAGAGAAGTTCATGCAACCACTGAAGTGCCGCAATGCACAAGGCATTAATGGAAGCGGTACAAGGTTGTTCAACTACCAGTTTAATGAGGTATGGTTCCCATGACTACCCGTCCAAGCAAATGACCAATTTGTATGGCCTCCCATACCTCTTTAATGAAATCTATCATTTGGTGAGGTAATTTTGAGGGTCCTCTTCTATATATATTGTAAATTTTACCTCATTTTAAGGGGATACATTTGGTAGTGTAAATGAACTCACAAATTTGTTTTGAGCTATTGTGAGCTAAAGGCCTCAAATTTGGGCATTTTGTAAAGAATTCTTGCCTTGTGCCTATATTGTAATGGATTGTGCATGTTTTTAGCAATAAAATTCATGTTTTGTGGTTATTTTTTCCTAGCTTGTATGACATTACATATTTTTCCTTCCATTATATTTGCAGGTATATTGTGCATATATCTATCTCTTTGCAGGATCTTTAATTTGTTGTGCTTCAGGAATATAGGGAATTGAATATTGTTTGCATCGTGGCACCTCCACCTGCCCTCTCCCGGTTTGTTCACTCCTATTTTTCACTCACTTAGACTATCTCGCCCCTTCTTGGTGCATCACCACTTAGAGTAGGTTTACTTTTTATGCATTCTTCTATCTCTGTCTCCTTAGAAAGCATTAGGGTAGGATTAGCTTAGTTTTCCATTCTCTATACTTTGGAGGAGTTGGCACTAGGTTAGGGAAAGAAGTCAGCTTTCTCCGGAGGATTATCCTACTTGCAAGGTCCCACACTATAGGATAATCCCATGTTATGCATGTTGCATCTTGATTGCATCACACAAAAATCAAAAGTAATCGGGGTGTTGTAATTTTGACATAACAAGAGTTAAGATGTTTTGTCATTACATGGTCCAAAGAGCAATTTATAAAGGGGTTTTAAAGCCCTTTTCACCAATCTCATCTTATGTATCTTCCACAATCCTCCATGATGCAATACATGTCGAATTTGTTGCAACGTGCTTCATAGTTCAAGGATTTTGAGAGTATCTTTACCACAACCTTACCCTTTTTAAAAATCGCTAATGCAATAGATTAAATTCTCCCATTTCAAATTTCATGGAGTTCCCTCCACATGGTTGAGTCACCAATTACTAAGCCTAGTCACCGAGCGCATACCAGCTTTCCAATGTATTTTACCCAAAAAATCCACACAACTTTCCACCTCTCCAAGCAAAGCACAAGCCACCACATGACTTAACCAACCTCCAAACCTCCAAGGAAAGCATTTCCAACACAACAATCCATAGCCAAGTCAAGTGTGGAGGTAGTACTTTGACCTGTAATCTGATCCTCAAAGATATTTTTCAATGTCAAGCGATAGAAGAGTATGGATGGCTCCAGCTAAATCCAACTACCAAAGAACCAAGGGTAAAAGAACAAAAATATGGCCATCCCATTAGGTGGATGTTTCACCAAACAAAGTGCATGTAGAGTATTTTAATGACCTGTTTCAAAGCTCTTACTTCTCGTTAATATTTTCTAAAACATCTTGAAAGTTTGGCCCCACATTCCCACGCCAAACTAAAACGTTGTCACAAAGTCACATTATTAAGAATGCATTCGAAAGGAGGATGTGATATCATAGGTTGTGGGCGAGGTGGCTTAACACTTGTAAATTGCTTCATGTTGATATTTTCTAAAGCTTTTTCATTGACTTCATTCTTTGATCTAATACCATTTGTGCAAAACCAACGCGTTCCACTTAGAACATTTGACAAACAGAGGGTTCCACGCATAGGGAAAGTGAAAAAGACAAAAATTGCAGAGACATACGTGGGATAGCAGGAATGGAACTTTCAAAGTCTTAACGTATAGTTTAACTACTCAAAATGAAAGATAAAGAGCAGGAAAATTTAGTGTTAGCCGTTGTCTAACCCAAGGATGGCACTGCAAGGGTTACAGTGCACGTAGTAGATGTTTTTAGAAGCAGAAAAAGCAAAATCAATACAGCTAGATAGATGCCCGAATGAAACGCCTTCTAATCCTCAATCTTCTTCTGCACACAACAAACATAACCACGATAGGCAGTAGTTCCTTCCTCTTAGAGACATTGAACCTGCTTCAGATACAGATACAGATCCAGATCAATCAATTTGTATATAGAAAGAAATGAGGAGATATTAGGATTGCAGGTTTATCTCCACGTGCAAGGCTGATTTAACCCATAATGGTACTGATTTTAGGACGGCTAACAGCGAGAGATCCCTTTAGCACAGTCCCCTGTCACGTTCTGTTTATTTAATTATGAGAGTATAGGAGAGAGCTCCGACTCCTGCACTCATTGCGACTATCCAATTACTGCTAAATTTACAACGTTAACTTGGGTTTCACGGGGTTAACACCTCGTGATCTCAAATAAAGTATTTGTATTATTATGCAAGGGAAATGACAGGTCTTAAGGTTGTATAGAATGTCTTGCACTCCATTCTCTGCTAAAAACTAAAATTCTCCTACACACCTCCACCGACCCCCTTAAACTTGCATTGCCACCGTCATGCCCACCTATATTGTGCTTTAACATCTCTACCTACTCATCCTACAATTTTTTTATTTTATTTATTATTTTATGTTTTGAATCTTTGTTTTACCTTATTTTATTATTTATCTTATCGTATCTTATTATTACTGCTATGTATATATACAAATATACATTACTAATTGTTGTGTTATTATTATTAGCATATTTATATTATATTAATATATGTAAAATATGCCGAGAGGTATAGGCGCTTATACCTCTCAGCATATTTTACATACTATGTTTTGATTTATGTTTATATAAATGGTAAAATATGCCAAGAGGTATAAGCGCCTATACCTCTCGGCATATTTTACATATATTAATATAATATAGGTATGCTAGTAGCAACCACGGAGTTGCATTATACATAAAAGGATACCAAAAATAAAGTCAGGAAAAGAAGGCAAAAATTTAGTTCATGCATGAAAGACCTTGACGAGAACCAATCAAATTGGTGACTTATGTTGACTTATTCAAATTTTTGAACATCTTACCAATGAATTACGTGGGCAGGGATCCTTATTATTAATAATATGAGTCTTAAGTCATTAGTGAAACCAACAATTTTTTCTATATAATATCAAGAACCCAAGATAGAATTTGACCCCCTATACATTTAATATTTCCTTGAGTCATAAGAGTGCCTAATGAATTTGATTGAACTACCTTAAGGTATATTCTCTACTAATTAAAACCAACAATATCCAAGATAATATATTGAAATTTTGATGGAAAGACAGACATTTAATAATCTTTTCTAATAGTCATTTAGACTCAAATATCTTACAAGGGATTTAGAGAGGGAACCATCTCTCTTAAGAGAATAAGTATGAGTAATAAAAATTCTAGGTCTATAATAGATGAAGTTCTTATGGATTTTATTAGTAACCATATTATCATGTTCAAAAAATAAAGCATTATTTCATACAAATCAAAATGTGAAATGTACATCACACGAAATGACAAAATCATAGAATGAAATGTGTGTTACAAAGGGAACATTATTTATATTCCAAGGACTTAAGTATTTCTTTCTCTACCTTCTGTTTCGAAAGTTGTTTAACCTTCTTCATCCTTTCATAGCGCTCATATGTAAATGGCGGAAATATTCTTAGACTTTTGCAATGACTTTACTCAAGAGATATCCACAAATATTAGCCACATCGTTACCGCTTTTTTCAATATCAAATGTAGCCTTGAAAAGAGTCAAACCTCACAATTTATGTATTGTCAATTCCCATGCCAATTATAATTCAACATCAGTTCATCATTCGGACCTGATGTCAATGTGTTGACGGTACTTGATGTAGTTGCAATGCTACTACGTGCAATAGGTATTTTCAACTAATGTAATTATTTGTTGTTGTGGTTATTCACGTTATTATTTATCGCGAAAAGGTGAATATTATTATCGAATTCTTCATTGTTAGCTTTGTCTAATGCAGAATTTGTTCTACTCATTAATAACCTCCAATCATCCAGTGTTGGATTTGCATCTCTGAGATTTGTGAGAAGTTTTCAAAAATGTTTTTGGTCTTTGTTTTCTCCTTCTTGTCTAAATACCTTATCCAAAGTGTAACAAATGTTGTGAATTCTTCCCATAACAGCTTTGCACGTCCATTACTATCATATGGTGGTTTTTTTGTAATAGGAGGAAGTTGCCCCAAATCTCCTACCAAAATCATAACAAACACCACCAAAATTGATGTCTAATTTTTCAGGGAATGTTTGACGAAGTCGGGAGTCTATGTTTTGTAGCAAAATTTTTCCGATGAAGCTCATTTCATCAATCAATATATATTTTATGTGGAAAATCTCTTCTTGGAATGTTGTAAGTCTTGAGCCTTCTAATTCTACAAAATCTAAAATGTGGACTCGAAGTTGTGAATGGATCGTTCAGGCACCAATATTAAATATTGCAACTCCTTTTGGTGCAAGTAATAGAAGAGGAGAACATTCGGAAATGATGCATCAAAAAGTGCTTGACAAATCACACCAATCACATAGGATTTTCTAATTCCTGTTGTTCCTTGAACTATCATGAGAAATGACATGTTATTTTGACATTGATTATAATGTTTCATTATTATATCAAGCTTTTTTTTTTAGCACTCAAGGTGTCATAATTTAAATTTGGGGCTAATTCATCATCTATAACCAACCCATTATCTTTCATGTTGCTCATGAATTTTATTGCTTTACTCACGTGAAACATTCAAATTGAAAAATACTCTACTACTCTCTACCAATGGAAGCTCCAACAACATGTGACATGTTTCTTGTGCGCCAATGTCTCTTTCAACAATTGTTTCAGTTAGAAGTATCCTATATGCTCTTGCTTCCATTTCATCTGGGTTTTCAATGTTTATAATCCACATCAACATTTCATGATAAGTTTTAGAACTCTTCTCTTCCTTTGCTACATACTTTGTAATGTACTTTATTACGACATGCTTGGAAAGGACAGTTGTCAATCTACATTTTCTCTCCACAATTGTAATATGTAGCGATTGTGTGTATTTACTCTTTCATCATTTCTCACAGGTTTAAATTTTTTATCTCTGTCTCTAAGTCTTTATATAAATTTGATCCCTCAAGATTCAATGGCCATGGCATTATACCTATAAAAATAATAATCCATTATTAGTTCTTCCACACATATTTTTTTAATTTCAATTTAATTATTCAAAAAATTTAACATCTTACCTACAAACCATTCTTCCTCTTTTCTTACATAGGTAGGCACCCTCTTTACACATTGTATGTCATTCTACACAGTTGAGAATCTCTTCATAGTCACGTTCCATATCCACTTGTGTAAGTTGTCTCGTATTTCAAAGACATGGATGTTGTGTAAAATTTTGGTAGACCTATAATTCATAAGCACATAAGAATATATCATATATTTTGAGAACGTAAGAATTCTATATAAATTACCTATATGTTTCGTTGGTGTGGGTCCTCCTAAGGATTCCATGCATGGACAATAGAATGGAAGTATTTTTCAGAATTTGTACATTGAAAATCATTAGTCCAATCAAGTTTGTCCATATTTGGTGCCCCTTCTAACCATATGAATCCATGCACATGTGGCAAACCTCTATGTTTCCATTCATATCTAGACCAATAATATTTAACTTTCATTCCATTTGAAATATATCCTTTCGAAAATTATATGTCACAGGTGCATGTAGTGTGCCACTATATGAGGATATTCGATGATATTTTTCCTTCACCAATTTTACACTTCTTATGGATTATCTAGTGGTGTTCCAAGCATTAATGCATGTAGATCAAGCCAATACATATCCATTGCACTTAATGTGAAAAAAATGGTAGGTGATCCAATTTGATGCAACATGTCAATCAATTGACCATGACATTTTTCCCAATAAGACCTTATACCCTTAAGGATGTTCCAAACCACATCAAACAATCATCCAAATGTGAATGGGGTACATTTCCATATGCTCGTGTAACTCATTGATGGTGATTGGAAAATCTTGGAGGTTTTTCTTGACAAACACTACAAATGAATTTTGTGCACAACGTCTCATGATCATGTTTGACATGTAATACCTGAATCGGGGATGTCGTCCAAACATGTGATCCCTATATCGAATTAAATGTTTTACAAATTCATGGAGATGTACTTGTTTTAACCATGGTTCTAACCAATCACATTTTCCATCGGAAAAAAAGTAGGGAATGCCATATCAAGTAATCCTAGTGTCACATACTCATTGATAGGAGATGATCATATCCCTAGCCAATCAATCACTATGTAGGGTCCATGCATGAGGGTTATTTACCCATGCATGGATTAATTCCATCTCCCTTGGGGCATTGGGTGGTTTAGAGGCCATAGATGTTGTGTGACTAATGACATTTCCTTCATCTATCTCAATGGTCAGACCTATAAATACAATTTCATTTGCATTAGAATCAAACTCCATATGGACAAAGTTCAATTGGTTGAATACATTTTCATCAAAATGATGTGGAAGTTCATTTAGAGAATTTTCATCAATCTGAACATCTGAATAGAACTTATCATGTTCTATTTTATATTTTAGTGCATTATAAACTCGCTCTCTATTGACTGTAAAATTGTAATTTATTCCACGTTGATCTCTCCTTCGAACAATAATCATCGAAAATCTTTCAATCTATGTGGAAAAATTTAGCAATTTGTTTTACTTCTTGAGGAAAAATTATTATGTGACCTTTATATTTGTATTGACCTCTAGTTTCATGTGTCACTTGTAGGATTGGGTTAACATGGGCTATCAACATTTCCTCAACTTGAGTTAAGTTTGCAAGTTCTGGAGTTATGGCCCATGATCCATATTGTTCGATAATGAAAATTAGTGATGACCTTTCTCTTGTCGACATCTAGTACACACAGGTCCTTCAGGTGTTCGAGAAACTTTTATTCCAAGGTAGCATTCTTGACAAATATAACACATGATTGGTGAAGCAAGGTTATCAAGACCATGTCGAAAAATCATTTGGAAGGTATTCAAATCTCTCCCAAGCATTCCATTGGGATCAAATATATTTTTTCTCTCTCAATATGTGAGTCTTGCATTCTTCTTCTTCTTCTTCTTCCAGGTTTTATTGACTCCTCTTGTAAATCATTATTTTGCATTCTTCTTATTCTCATTATTATATTGGTTGTAATGTTGTTTCCTCTTGCACACTGTTATTCTCTACATTATTTCTAACATCGACATCCATTATACCTTGGGCCAAGTTTTCTGGTGTTTCGAGCACGTGATCCACCGATGTTGAATTTTCTCCCCAAAATTTACTTCAACATTACCAACCAATCTATGATAATGCCTTTGAGATGCTTCCTGGTGAAGTTCTTATCTATGTAGTCTTTCTTCCTTTGGTAATTGATTTGAACGAATCTGTCTTTGTAACCTTGTTCTTAATACATGTGAGTCATCTTGAGATGATCGTGCATGAATTTTCATCATGTTATTTGCATGTTGTCTTCTTTCAACATCTATTTCTTCATTTGTTAATTCATCCCTCTGTTTTGTAAATTTTTGTATATCGTTATCATTTTGACGTTTCCTTTGTTCCTCTCGTTATGCATCTGTCATTTCTTGTTTTCTTCTTTTGTGATATTTTCTTTTATATTCTCTTTGATATGTTCTTCTTTCATCTTAGTTTTCCAAATTTAATCTTGGTCAAGCCATACCTACAAAGTATTTTCAAAAAATTGTCTAATTATTTATATAACTAAAAACTCCACGTACATGTAATAGACAACAATCATATAATATCCAAGTTCTAAAAATTAGCAAGGCTAGTCAAAGAATGATATGAAATAAAGAGAATAAGAGATTAGAAAAAGGGGTTCCTTTTCCATATTTATGACCTTCTATTTTATTTTTAATATTTTTTCACCAACATACTCAAAACACTATGCAATTTATAAAATCATTTACATAAATAATGTAATCAAATATTTACATTCTTTCTTTCTTCCTCAGAAACTAATTTGAATGAATAAAATTATGTAGCCTTGTTCTTGATACATGTGAGTCATCTTGAGATGATCGTGCACGAATTGTTATCATGTTATTTGCATGTTGTCATATTTCTGCATCTAATTCTTCATTTTTAATTCAGCCATGTGTTGGAAAATCTTTGTCTATCATTATCATTTCAACGTTTCCTTTGTTCCTCTCATTGTGCATATGTCATTTCTTGTTGTCTTCTTTGATATTGTCTTTGATATGCTCTTCTTTCCTCTTCATTTTCAAAATTTAATCTTGGTCGAGCCATACCTATAAAGCATTTTTAAAAATCACAACATACAGATATCAATAACATAACACGTCATCCACACATCAAAATGAAAAGAAAAATGATGGAATTGTAGTTTACGAGAACATATACGAAAAACATTATGCCAAGGATATATAAAATACAATGTCAGTATTATTTATATATTTAACATAAAAAAATACAATGTCAGTATTATTTATATGTTTAACATAAAAAAATGCATCGTCGCAAGATGCATATGTTTAACATACATTGGGGGATGTCCTCGTTACGTTGCTTTAAAAACCTTATTGAGAACACAGTCTAATGTCCAAATTTGGACGTGTTAGGAGAGCATTAATAGGAAATATCCCATTTGCAAATCCTAGCTCCTGGTATCAAAGAAGGCACATGTAACACTAAATTCCGAGTTGGACAAATGTCTGCACATGTTCCCCAATGTGAATAAGGAAAAGATATATAAACACATACAAACATACAAATAAAATAATGTTGACATTTACAATTTATTAAAAAATCACAAATTAATGTACCATTTGTGACAATATATAAAATCCAACATTATTCCTTATGTATCTATGATAAATTTGTGATTATTTTGTAAATAATATTGATTTACTTAATTAACTAAATAATATTTTTTGGAAATAAAAGACAATGAGGGTGAGGTTGTATAGAACACAATACCGTTGTTCCACGAATGAGAAATCTTTGTGAGACTATTTTGGCCTACGCTCTACTTAGATAAAATGGTACAATTTCAGCAAATGTTCCACCTCCGATCGAAGACATATCAACGACAAAAGAAAGCTTATTACATGAATATGCTCTCTTAAATCATTAATGTATGATACATACAAAATAATATACTTTAATTCCCTAACTATCAAAATCAAGATTATTAATGTATGATACATCCTGACTGATTAATTCAAATCATCACCAGGATAGTAATTCATTAGTCAAATTTAGCATCCTACGTTATTAAGTTCACAATTGTCTAATTAGTTTAATTCTAATAACTTTGAATATAAAACATTGTTAATTACTTCGTATATGCCTCTCGGCATAATAACATATTGTTGATACTTTCAACAAGCTAAATGTAAAAAAATGACAAATTATTATACACTCTACTAATGTTGACATGATAAATTAAAAACTTAATTTTGAACCAAACCAGTTTAGAAAGCTATGAAAAATTGATGACAACTCAAGAATAAATATAATTTTTTGAAATTTCCATAATATCATGCTTTGCTAATCTGCATATATGCAATATTTTTGCGTGCGAGGGAAAACTGTATTGTACATCTAAATTTATGGAAACCATTGCACAAAAAATTCTACCCAGTAATTTTAAGCAAGACTTGGGTTTTCTTCTGTAATTATTTTTCAGTACCCTCTTTCAGCATTTCAACAGGAATGCTTTCAGATTTATTGGTGTCACTGTGATCTATGACGTCTATTTCAGTGTGGTTTACATGTTTTTTGTTTTTAATTATAGAAATTAATAAAAATAATATTAACATCTAAATTTATGGAAACCATTAAAAATATATTTTTATTTCTAAAATAATGAATAATAAATAAATTACAAATCAAGATAAAATATCCCAAAATTGATATCTAATTTGAAATGAGTTTCTCCGGACGGAGAAATCACTTCATTTTTCGTCTACCATAGCTTTATAAATCTGAAAGCATTCCTGTTGAAATGCTGAAAGAGGGTACTGAAAAAGACAGAAGAAAACACAAGTCTTGCTTAAAAAAAGAGTGTTAAGTACCTTAACCAATGGAGTCATGAATCCCTTTCCCTTTAGCGTGGCCAAATCCTTTCTGTTGTTGATATTAGAAGAGTTTGGAGTGTCCCTGTGCCAATATTTTCACTACAGACTGTTTCAATAAGGGTTTCAACCACAAAAGATAAATTCCCTAAAATCTATTTTATCAAAGGGTTTCCAAGGTGAAAGATATAAAGAATTGTTCGAAAAATATTTTAACTTTGGCCTTAACTTGGAGATATGTTATGTTCCATTATTTGCATGCCCTAACCTGAGATCATATCAAAAATAGCCATGTAAAAATTTATAAATGAATCCATACATGGACAGATCCATACTATGCATACACCTTTGTTTTTTTCATCCTCGTCACTCTCACTCTGGTGGGATTTGTACGGTGTGTGTATATCGAGATCAACATCCAAAATCTCCTTTCTAAATATACACACCAGAAAATTAATATAAAATAATCATTGGTTCTTCACTAATAAAACTATAACATCCTTTCAGTGATGATGGTTCAAGAAAAATACCCTTTAATAACTGGATTTCTTCTGAATTAACTCTGAGACAACATTATAACATGTTTTTCATTCACATTAATGTGCAGAAATACCATTTTCTAGAAGATTAGAAGTATGCCGTGAATAAATGTCTTCTTCTGTTACAAGGCCTAGATGTTACTCTCGTAGAACTTCTTTAAATGGAGCAGCCGAGCCATTGTAATTCAGAAAGTTTCGATTGGAGCGCCATAATTTCATCGGCAGTTTTCATCTATATATATATTCAGTTTTCAACTTGAAATCAAACTCTGTTTTATAGTGAATGAATTTCAACCATTTAACAAAATTTATCCCAGCCTAATGATAGGAAAGGAAGAAGAAAACACAAGGAGCTGGCACAAATAAGGAACAATAAATTCGAAGTACCATGAAACTAGAGATTTCTGGAGACGCACATATATTGAGTGGCAAAGAAATTTTCGTGGAAGATGCATACACGTTTCGGTTTTGCTGTCTATTAACTGTGGAAGATGCGTAGCTTTTTTTTATTGTTTTTATTTCGCGGGCACAAAAGAGGACACACGCACAGGCACGACATCAGACAATTTCACTCAATATATGTAAATGTATAGGCCTCTCATATAATTATTAATCATTTGTTTTCACTTTATTTATTTATATTATTAACCGTATGTTGCATTATAAATCTTGGTTATTCTATTATTACTACATTTATTAGAAATGATGATAATAATAACATCATTATTATTAGCGTGATTAAAAAATAACCTATGAATAATTCAGAGGAGCGATTTAGATTTCTCAAGGGTTCGACATCGGTCAAAAGTAAAATTTCACAAAATGCTTAGAAGAATCGTTAACCCAAGTTAGCGGCCCTTTTAAATCTGTTTTTCTATCAGTGTCATGGAAAACACTATCATAACAAGGACTACACAATTGCTAAGCATTTAATGGGGTCTGATACCTCCCAATTCGTTCAAGAAAATGCCAAAATGTGCTCTTGTACCGATGTTCGGGTGTGAAGGTGGTACCCACACCTCAACAATTGGGAGCAACAGAGCGGGGCATTACACCTTTAAGAACCCATTTTTAGCTTATTCACCATTCTTATCCTTCCCCATTCAGATCCATTTACATCCATGACCCTAAACTAGTTTTCGAAGAAGTTGAAATGAATACAAAAATACCAATATCTAAATATTCCTTGTCTTATCCTTTGGCATACACCAAATCGGTTCTTGACAAGTGTAAAAATCATCATCATCTTTTTCAAGAAATATCATTCCCAATCCTTGCACAAATCATTTCTTTGGGTAAATCATGTGTTTCATCATCACACTTTTGGGATATATCATTTCCAATCCATCCCCCTTATATGCATCATTACTTGGGGTATATCGCTACCATCATCACATTTATTAATAATTTGGGTGTTAATAAGGACAAACGAATTGCTTTATCTTTAAAAATGTTCGATCGTTCTTATTTGTGTTTTATATGTGTGTTTTGCAATTTTATTTTTGAGTCAAAATTCTTGTAGCATATTTACAACATTGTCATCATGGGGCACATTATCTCGTGGTGCATCCTATCATATGCTATATTAAATTCAAGTTTCTTAAAAAATTGGAGCTTTGTGAAAGATATATAGTGTGTACCTATCATCTATCGAAAATTCAATCATTTATCCACATTCATATATTATGTATGATTCTACATGACTACATTTATATGATCACAAATAAATAAAGAGCATACCAAAGCATTCATTAACCATAGTTTAATCATCATATATCCACATAGAAGAAATGAAATATACCCATATCTATCTATAATAACTTCATAAACATCATCCCAACTTCATCCATCATCAACATCCAAAAATATCATCCCTCGTATTTATTAACCCTTCCATCTATCCATTTTACACCACTTTTGCACAATTTGAGATCCCCTCAATATCTTTCATTTTTGCATGCCCTCACGAGGGGTCATCATCCTATCAACCATGCCAATAGGGGCATCTTCTATCTCCTATTTATTTCTCTACATTATTTAAAAATTCATTTCTATTATCACAACACGCTTTCAAAGAGGGAGAATGAAGACATCCTAAACTCGCCACCACTAATTCATCTTAGTTAATGCACCATTACACCACAAATGAAACTAATTAAATTTCATCCCATTTTAACCCCACATCACGCCACAATTAATTAATTAATTAAACATATTTAAGTAGTTAATCACTCACTAATTAAACTTATGCACATAATTATATTAATTAATTAATTAATTAATTAACAAAACCATCACCATTGATATCTTGATCAACCTATTGATTTCTTGATCAACGCTAATTTCTCGATTACTCATTTATCAATCCTCTTTTAAAATGATTCAAACATCATTCTGCAAGGATCCGAGAATCATTCGAGAATATTATTTATCTTTACGATAAATAAATAATTCTTTTTAATTCATTACAAAGTGCACATTATCGAACCTCACATGAAATCCTTGAGAATACAAAAATTAATACCTTTATTGATCATCCATGAGATAATTCATACAATAGAAAGGAATATTCATTTTGTTAGGTGCGGGTATTGGATCCTTTCTCCTTGCTCAATTTTGAGGTATTTGTTGGATTTATATTAGGATTTACTATTGTTTAAATCTTAATTACACATATACATATTGCACACTTTTTGGTTCATTTATTTCATGTGTCTGTGAAATCCCCTACTTATACACTCTTGTCTTCATTTTTTCATGTAGTACTTCTCTCAACCTGCCACTCCTCGTGGGTTACTCCCATATACAATTTGGAATGATCTCTTCCATGTAATTGTGTTTACTAATTTATTATGAAAAAAATATTCTTGTGCTAATGTCAATTCAAATGTTCCTATGTTATCTCCAACCAAACATCCGAGAAAATCTCCAAGGCTATTGTTTACAACTTCTATCTCCCCATCGGTCCGAGAATGGTACATTGAAATTAATTACAAATTTACATCCAAATTCTTGCATAATATTCTCGAGAAGATGACCAATAAATTTGGTATCCCTTTCAAACATTGTACCATGTGGTAATCTATGTAGCCTTAAAATCTCCTAAATAAAATATTTGTAATGTGTTTCATCACTATTCTTACTATAAGCAATAAAATGTGCAGTATTTGAAAACCTATCCACCACAAAAAAAATGGAATCCACGCCCTGACTTGTTTTAGGTAAACCCAAAAAAAAATCCATTCTTATGTCTCCCCAAGGCATCTCTATAATTGGAAAAGGATGATACAAGCAATATATATATTACTAATTATTCCTTTATCCAACAAACATACTCTGCATTCTTGCATAGACTTGCACACACATATATAAACATTTATGACAAAAAGTAACTCTCCCATGGTTGTGCTAAGTTATTATCCAAAACAAAATAATTTTCTAACCTCTACAATGTTTCTCTCTCACTAAATTATCATGCATTGATCCTCTTGGGATACATAAATTCCTTCCTTTGAATAATAGTCCCTTCAACACAAATTAGTCTAACCAAAATGTCTTGTCAACACTCATGGGCCCTATGCACACTTCCCCATATTATCTATAATATTCATCATGTGCATATAATTTTTCATGGATTCAAAACCCACTACTTCAATTCTCATCTCTGTCAACAACATTAAACACCTACTCAACACATCAATTCCTCTATTATACTTATCTTTGTCTCAACATCAAATTGTATCTTTGTGGTTCTCAACCCACTTCATATGCCTTTGGTTCAACATTCCATAAATAAAAATAATCGATAATACTTGATGATCAGTAAATAACATAAATTCCTTTTGCAATGGTTATGCATCCTCTTATTGAGTGCTTACACAATTGCATAAAACTCTTAATCATACATGATATATTTTCTCTTTGTAGCATTCAACTTCTCACTAAAATAAGCTACTAGACTCATGTCAAGTATCACACTAATGGAAAAAAACATTAACATCACAATCTACATGGAACAACTATGTAAAATCTATCAATGCCAACATGTTTTTAGTCATCTTCCTCTTTAATTCCTACAAAAAAATCTACCCATTGGATTAAAACAAAATTCTTCTTATCTCTTCACATGAACTTTGTGATAGGTACATACACTCCATTGAAATCCCTTAGTAAATTACAATAAACACTAGCCAAACCCATTAATATTGTATGCCTCAAGAGCAAAATGATGTGATGGCAGTCCACTATTCCACGGATGTTTTTACGGATCCATATTTAATATTTCACTAGAAATAAAAAATCCCATATTTATTAGCTCCTCTTATATAAAAGTACATTTATTCAAATTAATCAACTTCTTCTCTACAACCAATGTAATAGTTGCCTTATATGAAAAACAATTCTCTTCATGCATCCTATTTAATATTAAAATATCATCATGGTACATGGTCACAAACTTTCCCCAAAAATAGGACTTCATTCATCAATATGATAAAGGTACTCAGTGCATTACTCAATTCGATCAAAATAAGTAGCCACTCATTCAATCCCTCTTTGTCTTGAATGCATTATTCCATATTTCCTCCTCTTTAATGAAAATTTAATGGTATCCTCTCTTGTAATCAATCTTATTTAAATAATTCACACCACTCAAACAATCCATGATGTCCTCCATATGCAGCAATATGAATCTATATTTGATGGTGATCTTGTCTACGGATCTTGAATCTATTTACATCCACCATCATCACCCTTATTTTTTTATAGAACTATTTATATCACATATGGTATCAAACTCTCTTGAATAAATCCTCTAATAAAATTTTTTTCATCCAATCATTGTATCTCTACATTATCTTGTGTTGTCATCATGTATGTTTCCTTATTTAGCAAACTTGAACTTAGAATCAAATTTGTATAGTGACAAATGTTCCTCACAGTGATAGCCCTTCCGACAACTCGCTAGAAATATGTTTTTGTAAAATCTCCCAATTTACCTTTTACTTTTTATGGAATTCATTCATCCTTCTTTTTTCTACCCCTACACTCTCTCTATTCAAAATTATCAATCAATACAAAACATGGAGTGTTCTCGCTTCAACTTATTTAGGAATTGCTTACCTATTAGTAATATAACCATAGGTCCTTTCACTTTTACTCATTCATCATTATCCTTCATTAAATTTAGAGTGTATTCCTTCCCATCCTTTACCAACATGTAGGTGTTTGTAATTCCATCATGTTTCACCTTCCATTTGAACTAGCATGGTCTACCAAGTAACACATCGCATGCATCCATGTGCATGATGTTGCACATCACTTCATACTCATATCTTCCAATCTATAATTTCACGGGAAATTGATCTATATCCAAAAATTAGTGTCCTTTCTATAACCATGAAACCTTGTAGGGACAATATGTGTAATCCTCTTGAACTTCAATTTCTCCACTATATTTTTATAACCAAATTATCAATTCTTCCACTATCCACAATTAATTTGTAAACTTTACTTCCTCACTTACACATTTTTTGAATAGATTCTTCCTCTTCTCATGGCCATCTTCCTCTTTCCTTAGTTTCAAAAATACACACATGAATATAAATATTTCTCACATATATAGGTATTCTCCACATCTTGAAAAATCATATCCATCACCATCCATGCACACTAACATTATTACTCTTCCCATCATTGTGGGTATGTGGGAACTCAAAATATTTATGCCTTATTTCTCAATCTCTTAAACATCCAAAGGATCTAAATCCTCTAGTAAGGCCATACTCACTTTTTGATTTCTTCCCATGGCCCAATGTATTCGTTCCCAACTAGTAATTAAGCTGTCCAAAATATACATGCCTTCCACAAACTCTATTTGGGTAGCTAAAATAAGTGTATTCATCAATGGAGTAATTCTTCTAGCAAGAATTTTTGCAAGAATTTTGTAAGAAACATTGAGGAGAGTAATAGGTCTCCAATTCTTAATTTGCTTAGGGTCACCTTCCTTATGAAAGAGCTTAACCATCCCTCTATTGATATTTTTCCCCAATGATCCCATCTACATAGCCACCCTATACACTCCTAAGAGTTCAAGTGCACCCCAAGATTTATTGGTTTTGTAAAATTCAACAGGAAACCCATCACATTCAATTATTTTTTCATCTTTAAGCGAGTCAATTAATAAACAAATTTCTTCCAGTGATACTTCTCCTTCTATTTTATCTACAATGAAAGGGGAGAGCTTAACATGGATACACTTATCACATATTTTCCTGTTAGCTACAATAGTGTCTCTAGCTTCCTCAAGCAATGAAATGTGATGAGAAAAAGGACAAAAAAATTAATCTCTTCAATATCATTTAAGATATATCCTCCTATGTCAATGATTTTTATTTTCTAACTATTTTGTTTATTTTCAATATTACAAAGAAGTAATTTGTACCCTCATCCCTTTCTTTCAACCGTACCATTTGAAACCTGATTTGAGCTACTCTATCCAAATATTATTGTTTTGTCCTATAAAAGCTCACTAAGTAGGGAAGGGTTTTGGGAGTCCATTTATAATGAGGCTTTTTCTGTAAGAAATTGTTCTTGAACCATTCTTTTCTTTCTAGTCCTCCTAAATTGATTTGAATTGGCCATATGTTCTCAAGAAACTTTTACATAAATTAATCAACCCATCCCAAAAGGAACCTTTTGCATCAAGATTATTCTTTTTCCAAAATCCATGAAGTTCTAATACCATCTAGGTAATCATGGTCTCATAGGTGGGAGGTATTTATTTTATTAATCCCTTTATAGCTTTTTTCTCTATGCAGGAGTTATCATTGAGTTTTACATAAATTTATATTGGGTGATGGTCTAAGAGAGTGAAAGGTAATATAAAGACTTCATTATATTTCCTCTTTCATAAGATAGTGAAATTTTCCAAATCAAGGTATACGTTATCTAGCCTGGATGAGGAACTCTTCTTCCCGATTTGGTTGTGGCACTAAGTAAACCAAATATTTTTCTCATGCACTTGTTCCAAACAAGTGGGTCATTGTTTTTTATCATTGTGTTAAATTTGACCCATACTAAGCATTCATTTCATTTCCACAAAAGATATTTTCCTATTTATTTTTCTTCTTTACTTTAAATCATATTTTAAAGTATCCTCCAATAATCCACAAAACATCGGGTAAGGAACTAGCCGTCCATTTTCAAATTTTAGTTCTTTCTTGTTGGGTTTATAATATTAGGCAGAAACTACTCATTTAGAAACCCACCAAAAACTATATGTTTTTTATGTATAGATTATATTTAAAATATAAGCACAGAGGATCCACTACTACTGTGGACAATGTTTAAAATATAAGAGTGACCCAAAACAGGTCACCCACCTTGTATAAAACAAGGTGATCTCATTAGAGATCGACATATGGGGACACACATGTGAAATATCAAGTGTGACATATGAATGTGAGCTATATGTGCGAGCTGATTATAGATACATGATGTGAATGGTGAAAAACACATGAGAAAATGTATGAGGTGGTTTGTAATCCCTTCTTGAAGGTGTAACTGCAAGTGGATCTTTGGAAATAGTGGGAGTGTTGGGTGAAATTGAATTCTCAATAAAGATAAGTGATTTTTAGTGGGTTTTTACCTTTCATGGTTTTCCCACTTATATCTTGTGTCATTGTGTTCATTTACTATTTATTTCATGTTTCTTACATTATGTAATCTGTGATATAAACATATTATCTATGTTTTAATTATGTGCATGTCATAAACTATAATTCTCAGCAATTTAATGTGGTGGATCTATAATTTGTAACATTATTTATCCCCTAAATTTCCTAACATGGTATCAGAGCTTGTGATTATGCATATGTAGGATAGATTTTGCTATTTTTTGTTACAGGTGTGAAGAAACTTGAAGATTTTTCATACTTGTGAAACTTGAGCTTGCTTTATGGCTTTCTTCAAGTCTATTAGGTGTAAAAATCCAATTCCGCCAAATCATTTGAATGCAAATTATTTAAATTTGATATATATTCCTTAAAGACTTCTTGTGTATGGATCTTCATTTTTGTCATCCGATTGTCCTTTAAGGTTTTCTAGGCATTTATGGGTTTCTATAGGACTTCGCATTAAATATGAATATTTGGTGGCATTTTTTGAATAGTGCGTTGCAAATTCTATCTTCCGCGACATATTAGAGGATTTTGTAACCTTTTTAAATTTTAAAGTTTTTTACGTCCTTTTAAACACTTCGTGGCCTTTTTACAATCTTACGCAAAATCCTTAGCCCTCTATGGCCTTTCTTTATCCCTTTGTTGCCATCCTTTCTTGTTTTGTGGTTTTCTTTGTTATGTAGAAAAATTTAAGTAATTCACGACTTATTTTAATCTCTTGTAGTCGTATCTAAGTCTTGCACGACATTATTAGCTTCATAGATTTGTTTCATGTGATTTACGACATCCTTCACTTTGTGGCATCCTCTTTTAGTATTACATGAATTTTCTATATTTACATGGTTTTTTTAGTCTCCTATGGGGTTTTACCATTTTCGCTATCTCATGGATTATTAAAATTTGAAAAACCTATGAAAATTTAGTTTTGGAAAATTTTAGTGTACCGCAGACTTCAAAACTTCTTCAAGCATTTTTTTCTTATGTGGCATCTTACAAACCTTTGTGACCTATTTTTATGCTTCACGCTTCACCCGATTCACCCCCTTCCTTTTGAGATTTTCTTTATTCCATGATTTCTAGTGCCTTGTGGAATTTTCTTCATTCTTTGGCTTTTGGCTTAGTTTCCCACAGAACATTAAAACCCACGTGAACATTGTGTGTGCATATTGTGTCTTGTTAATTTAGTCAAAAGGCTATAAATTTTTTCCTATTTCTTTGCGGCCTCTCACAATTTTTCCTTAGTGTTGTGCAGTCTTCATGTTAACGCCAAAAATATGCCCCGAATATTCTCTAGAAAATATCCAAAAATTTGGGTAGCATGGGATGATCTTGACAAAGTGCGGGATTATGTGAAACAAGATCAACATCCGGAGAAGGACGGATTCCTCCTATTCTAGCACCCCGCAACTAACCTACAAACTAAGAATGTAACCGGACTAATGCTAAACTATGTTTTTCACGGGATCCGAGATTGAGATGAAAGAGAGGAGAGGTTACGGACTAAAGAAGGTGATGCACCAAACTAAAACAGAGATTCAAACGTATCTTTAGTTGGCACACTTGAATTTATTATGCAAGGATCCAAAGTAAACTCATAACTCTATAAAAGAAGGATACGTAGATTCAAATAAAGACAAGAGGGTAAAATATTCATATTCAATTCATTGCACATGAAGGAAAACCACACTTGCATTCAATTAAAGATACCACTTGCATTTACAGAAGCATAGGTTTGTAAAGTTCCGGAAAAATATTAGAAAATTTCCAAAATCATGGAATTTGAGACAAATCTTATAACTCCTTAGGAAGGAACCCTTTTATGTGCCGAGGAACTTACATTTATATCATTTTTATAATGAAAGGAAGGAAGAAAGAGAGGGAAAATAACCGGTGAGATGGAACGATCGCCTCGAAATTTACATTGAATGAGTGTGGGTGCCACAATTTATCTTTTGAGTTTTCTTGTAGTACAGGTATGGACCCCTCCAACTTCAGCCACGAACTATAGCATGACATTTGAGTCTATTATGTGCTATCATATTGTTCAAAAAGGCATCCTGCTTCATTAAATTTTTGTGGTTGAGGTGGTTAAATCTCTGGTTCGGAGTCCATCATGGATTTCACTTATTTTGTGGCTTTTACCATGGTATTTCAAATTTTATTTTTCCTACGGACCCTTATAATCTTATTCATACATTCCTTTGTGATAGGGAGTACTTCATTCCGCTTGTGAGGATTCAATTCTCGATCCATGACCATTTGTCCTTGTGGATATTTTCCTTCATTCCATGGCTTTTGAAAACCTACGGGACACTAAAATTTTATAAACCCATGGAAAACTAAACTAATGTTCTATGGATATTGAACTTAGCCAATTTCCTATATTCTTCTCTGGATAAGAAACTTTGTGGTAATTATATTTTCTTCATCTTTGTTAAAGAATTATCTCCTTTTAATGTTGAAACCTTAAAATAAAGTCATGTAACACTAAATATTTCATATTTCCGCTTAAGTCTTGCACTTCCTTTCTTCCTTTGTTCTGCGAGTTTGAGAATCGTGGATGCAGTGAGTTCCTTCATTCCATGGTAGACTAAACTAGTCTTTCGTGGATTTTCCGGAGCATATAATTGGTTAAGTATTGTGATAAGATTTTAAAATTACATGGGGTGTAATTTTAGATAACAATTTGGAAAATTTGAGGGGAAATTTACACGTTAGATGATAGAGACCAGCTTCTTTGGATCATCCATTGAGCATGGAGTAAAGCATAATCTTGAAGAAACCGATCTTGTTTGAAAACATGTCTCCGAATTTCGATTAACTTAATGCCTTTGGAGTGAAATTGCCTAAAGATGATCTGTGGGGATCTAGATGAAAATTAGAAACTACTCCAACTATCTAATTCTTCCCTGAATACTTCTCGAAGATGATACACACATGACTACAAGTGGCTCCAAAACTTATTTACAAAATAAAATATCATACATGTTTCAAGTGCAACATGCAGAGAGTGCAAATCTCCTATTACAAAGAAAAACCTATACTACCAACAAAACATATTCTTAATAGAACTTAGAGGAATTGAGAACTACTCTATTATATATAAAGTATAGCTTCTTTTTAAAGGAAGTGCTAAAAATAAACCCGTTAACTAGGATTTTCAGTTCTTCGTCATCCAATTTTGACAATTGGAAAGCATTTCTTGATTTACAACCGGTGATCACATAGGGTCCACTCCACATTGTATAAAACTTTGAATGTTTACCTAGCTTGGCTCTATCTTGATCCCATTTGAGCACAAGTGTAGACACCCAAAATTGGGTCACAACCCTCTAAACCACTTTCGATTAATTAATTTAATATTATTCCCCCACCATGCCCACTTGCACACATTTTAATTAATTTAATTATCACAATTAATTTAATTATCTAACTCACCTAGCCACCTCACCCTTTCCACCTCACCCTAGACCCATTCTAAACCTATTAATTACCCTAGACCAAGTCCCCACTTATCCTAACCAACTGGGAATCTTTCCAACCCTAACTATTCATGACCTATTAATCCTCTAACTAATTCCACACTCTAATTTATGCCATTCAACACTCCAAACCTGAACTAAGCCAAAGACCACGCCAAATTTGGGAGAAAAACCCTATTTTTGGCAAATTAGACCAATTCTCCTTAACCTATGCTGATTATCCCTCGATCGGTGTCGGTTCCCTAACCATCATTGGTTACCTTAAATAAGAGTTTCTAACTCTTTGCATGGGTTCTCCAATTCATTCATTCACTCAAGCTTTGACATTCTAACTCTCAAGCATTCAAGCTACCAGACGATGAACCAAAGCACACCAAGTCTTCACCAAAGCATCTAATCATCTCATCCATAGCTTCAGATCGTCATAACAGAGAACACATGATCCGTTTCTGTGGAACTAGACACATTCTCATATCTCCCACGAATGCTCGTCAACCAACAACCACCTTCAGATCTATAAGTTACCAGATAATTAATTCATTCTTATTTTTTAAGATTTTGTTTTGATCTTAAGTCTTTCATTTACTTCTTTCATCCGATCCTCTCTATCCTAAATACCACCTTTTACTGTTTACCACCTATTCCATCAACCTGAACCATTTCACCTATCTTAGCACCTCTACCACCCTTGCTGAGCCCTAACAAAAATCACATCATCCTTCCTAAACCCCCTTAACTCTCTATGCAATCACAGAGAGACCCAAAACACCCATTTTTGGTATTTCCACCATATTTCCCCTACGACCACCGGTTAGCCAACCGGAATTCGTAATTTTCCTATACTGCAGAATCGGTCACCTAACCAATACCAGTCTCTATGACTAGTAACTTTACCTATAACAACAAGCTCATAAATCTCACCAAACATCCCAAAATCACCCAAAACCTTGCCTAGACCTTTCCTAACACCTCAGTGACCTTTCCCAACCAAAACTACACCTTTCCTAGTACTAGATTAGTTTATATTTTCAATACTTTGCTTAATCTAGTGTATTGATAATTTGAGACACCTAAATCAAAGTGTTAGCAATAGGACCTTTACTTCTCGCATTTATTTTCATTAATTTGATAAAACAATGGATTGACAACCATCTAGGAAGTATCACACTTCCCGGAACTAGCATTTGCTAGGTAGTCCACTACCATATATTGTTTAACTCTCTCTTGTGGTCTTTTTGTGCTTTACAGGTAGTTCCTCCTAACCAAAAATGAATCTCTCACATTTAGTTTGATCAACATCTACAACGTGCACAACCTTCTCCCAACTATTCATAGGTATTCCTCCTATGCCCATTACCCTTATCTATTTTATCGCATTACTTTGAGGTGAAACAACAAGATCACCCTCTTGGAATATTCTGGTCACTTCCTTTTTGTGAAAACATTTCTTGATCTCGAGCTTGATTCAGCTCCATAGATTGACCTCTTAATTCTTTGAGCTCCACGAGTTATGCATATCTAATTTCCATTTCTCCAAATCCAAACATTTCTAATTATTTGATAAGATTTAATGCACTTAACTCAATAGATATAGGTAGGTTTTCTTCCTTACCATAAACCATTTTGTATGGTGAATTACCTATTGACCTTTTAGGAGTGATCATATCCACACATAAGGTTTATTTTACCTTAGTATGTCATGTCCTTTGATTTTCATCCAAGGTCCTCGTTATGATTTTCAATAGATTCTTGTTGGTTGATTCATCTTTCCCATTTCATTAGGGATAATAATTTGATGAGCTACTTAGATGGATGGCATTTTTATAACCTTGGTGAATTATTTTTGTGTCGAGTAAATGCTAAATAATTTTCAAAGATGATTGTAGAAGGGACACAAAACCTAGTCACAATGTTTTCATAGATTTCTAGAATGTTGGTCTCATTTTCTTCCTTCAAGGAAATTTCCTTTGTCCACTTGGTGAATTAATGTGGTGCAGAACCCATTTTTACCTCAAACTAGAGTGTGGTTTGATTACTCAAGTGAAGTCCAACCCCCATTGCATGAATGGCTGATCTCTCTGAAATAGGATGAAGTGGAAGGGTTGTCGCTTTTCTTTTCTTGTGAAAAAGGAACACCTTTAGCATTTTTATCCACGTGTAGAAATTCTTGAAGAGACTAGGCCAATAATAGCCGCCATTCCCGATTCTAAGTGTTGTGATATTTGGAGTGAAATTACCTCCTCGCTAATCCACCATGAAACTCATGTAGAACCTTCTCCATTTGTTGTGACTCAACACATCCTATGATAACACCATTTACATCCATTTTGAATAGAATTCCATCAATAAACACATAAGGGATGGATTGGAGTCTAGAGTTACCTTCTTCTGGTTTTACTAAAACCTTGGGGGCATTGACTTGTTTAAAGAAAATGTGTTATGTCGCAGTCTAACAACGTGCACGCCGAGTGTTCGTGGATCCTTCTTGATCATGTTAGATCACTAAAATGGTATCCATCTCATTATGCGGTTCGAATTCATCTCGTCATATATTCCTCTTCCTTTAACCAACTTAGTCACCTTGATATTAATATCATATTCCATGACTTTGGTTATCCAACCAGATCTCTTTTCATTCAAATCCTTGTTCAAAAAAAATATTTTACCCTAGAATGAGATACCATGAGGTGAATTTTATTATTAGATATCAAGTGTCTGAATTTCTTCAAACTCCTTATAACATCTAGGGCATGTTTATCGATGAAAGAATAACTCACCTCATAGTATTCAAGATTCTAACTAAATAATGTAATCGATTGTTCCAATCCTCCTTAATGTGTTTGCATAAGCAATGTGGATATTGTATTTGTGCCTCCAAAGCCATATAAGGTGAAATCAAAGTTGATGAGAGTCGGGGCCTATGTAATTGCTTACTTAGTAGCTTCAAAGCTATTTTTCCTTCTACGGTACATTTGAACACCAAATTATTTTTAGCATGGATGTAACTGACCTAGCATGATTTTCAAATTTTAGAGTGAACCGTATGATAAAGTTAATCCTTCCCAGGAAACTTTGCAATGTTTTCTTATTGCTTGGAAATGACAATGCTAGTATGTCATTGAATCTTTCTGGATCTATTGCAAGCCCTTGTTTGGAGACAACATGTCCTAGAAGCTTGCCTTCATGAGATAGTAAAATATGTTTTGGGATTAAGAGAGACCCAAAATTGTCTTCACCTTTTAAATATCTTCCCGAGGTGAAAGATATGGTGTCCTGGATATTTTGAGAATATTGTGATACCATCCAAATACATAAGAACAATTTCATTGATTAATCCCTTGAATTCCATATCCATGGATTTTTAAAATGTTGCTCCCACATTAGAAACACAAAAAGGCATGTTATTATAGGCATAAGTTCCCATTTATTGGTGAAATTTGTTTTAAATTTGTCATTTTCATTCACCATGGTTTTATTCAAACATGAATACCCATCTAGAAAGGAAAACATTTCTCATCTTGCTACCATTTAAAGAATTTGTTCGATGGAAGGAAGAGGATATTGGTATTTCAATGATTCCCTATTCAGATCTCTAAAATTAACATGTAACCTAATCTCTCCATTTATTTTCCACACTAGAACTAGGTTTGTAACCCATGTTAAATATTTGATAGGGAAGATAATATTTTCTTCAATCAGCTTGTTCAGTTCCCTCTTCATGAGTGGCTCAATCCGTAGATTTACATACTTGTGTTTTAACCTAATAGGATTAGTTGTGGGATCTAATTCAATAGTATTTTGTGTTAAAATAGGATCAAAACCTTGAATATCTTCATAGTTCCATGTAAAAACATCAACAAATTCTTGAAAAAGTTCCACAAAATCATATTTTCCTAAGGAGTACATACCTTGTCAATTATGAGTAGCTTGTTTTTGTCAATTGAAATGGGCTCATAGTCCTCTTCTTTTAATTTCATGTTTCCTTTTCTTTTCGCACTGATCATCGGACTAAAAATGGATTCCACGGTAACTAGTCCTTAGGGTAACCTATTTTACCTTAGCTAGACAATTTGGTCCCCATATTGTTGTTTTACCTTATTCTAGTTCCTTTGGGAGAACACATCTTCTTCTTGGATAAATTTGATGATTTCTTGGTCACTCTTGAAGACTTGTAATTTGGTATTATTATCAAGTCTTTGCAGGCATCATGACCACCTTCACATGTGGTTGTTCATTATCCTTTTTTACCTCGGTGGAAACATCAAATCTTTCTCCTATCACGGCTATCTCTGTTTCTATATGTTTATTTTCTTCTCTTGGTATGGTATGGATATTGAAATCTTAATAATCCTATATGAGTTCCCATATCCTATCCTTGTATGCTCTAAATTGATGACTCTTAGCTACATTTAATCCTTTGACTTGATTGACAATTATCTCACTATCCCCAAAATTCTGTAGTTGTTTGATTTTCTTCATTCTTTCCCATTGAAGACCTTTTGTGAGAGATTCATACTCCACCGAGTTGTTAGAACAACTGAATTGAAATATAAGAGAGGAATATTATCTCATATTATTTGGATTTATAAGCATTACGCCTCCTCGTGCTCCTTATCTCGCTTCTAGAACCATCAAAAACATTTGACAAAGGTCATTGTCTTGTTCATCCTTTGATTTCACAATTTTTGGTGGAGGTGAATTGTTTTCTTGACACAATAAATGACAAGGAATTCTTATTCTATTTTTTTATATGGGTTAAAACCATGAAACTCGGTTCCCCACTCGTCAAGTATTGAATCTGGGATACCCTCAATTTGATTATCTTACTCTTGAATGCTTATATGGTCTTCTTGATAATAAAAAATAGTACAATTTACATTGATAGTGTTGAGTGTGTAAGGATATCTATGAAATGTAGAAATTTGTTCACACTTTTACCGTGACATTGGTACCATATCTTTTCTCGAAGAGCATATGTGACCAATCCACGAGATAAATACCCCGTAATCTTGGGATTGAAATTAATGTGAGATTCATAAGGAAAATAAGGGAATTTAAGCAATGATAAACACATCCTGCGTGAATCGAGAAGTTGGGATATGCATGTAGTGTAATACTAAGGAATTTTATAATCCTAATGGTACCAATTGTGGTCCCATCCAATTACACCAATCCCTTTGATAATGACTCATATTCAAGACCAAGTTGATATTTTGTTTGGGGGAATTACTGAGTTACTTTTCCCATAATCTATCATTTAATTGTGCACTAATTGGTTTCCTATAATAAGATACATGTAGAAGGGTGGTGGCTTTGTGACTTTACCTTATTGAACATCCTTCGCTAAAGTACATTGGTGAGAAAAAAATTCCTTTTCCTTAAGAGAAGTGGGGAGATCTACCATGGTGGCTTGTAGGAGGTCTCTTTGTCTAGGAATGGCCAAAGGTTCCCACATGTATATTCTTACATTGTTTTTCTTCCTTTAATCTAGGTGTTAAAAGGGGTGCCCACATGCTTCGCAAGAGAGACAAGGTATTTTCCTTTTTGATTGTTCAATTTTTAGCTTTTTATGATTTGGTGAATCCTCAATAGGTCACGGCCTATCTTTAGAATGTCTTTGGTGAGAATTGATCCATAGTTTTGATGGTGATTCCTATGGTCCATATGGTTCTATGGATTTCCTAATTTGAGAATGTAGACTGGAGGGGTAGAGGGTGGGATGTTTGTTTCCATTTATCTAATTTTTTCCAATGTGTTTGCAAATACACTTAAGGAAGATGCTTGACCATTTTCTTGCATCGATTAATTCCATAGAACTCTTCCATTTGCCAATTTACAAGTGAAGTATCACTTGAAAGCATTTCTTGCACAATTTCTGTTGTGGGCTCCCTTCCATGGGTATAGTTTATGAGGGATGCATTTTTACCACTAATGCTTGACTAAGGATACCATTTTCACAAGCTACTTGATTATGTGGAATATTACAAGGAAAAACCATTAAAAATCTTACACAAGAATTTTTACACTGGTACTAAGGCCTTAGATGAACAAACCATATTTGGATTGTAGGATTGGAATGGTTTTGCAGTAATTTGATTATGTAGTGTCACTTTAAATGGTGTCTTTCTAGAGGGTAAGGGGATTTGTTAGGTTGGTATGGAGATTGATAAGGCCTGAAGTTTGGATCTTGTTGCCTTTTCAGAGACACCAACTCATTTCAAAAAAATTGCAACTTTTTCATGACATCCTATAATTCATTTGAAGAGCTAGCAAAGGTGAATGCTTGACTTGGGCTTTGGAACCTTTAGGATGGAATGGGTGCTAACACGAGAGTTTGGTAAGGCACAGGTGTCCCTAGCACTAGAAATATAGGTATTAGAGGGCTAGGAACAAGTTTCCCATCCTAAATGAGACTATTCTTAGCCCTAATAACAATATCATAAGAATTTGGTAATTTTCTACCCCCCAAAAACTGAATCATGAATGAAATATCATTGTTCAAGGACTTTAAATAATAATAATAAACATATTAGGGTACAATTCTTGCCACTTGAGGAATTCAGTCCCAAGTCCTTTGAAACCTAGCGTTAAAATCAGACAAAGGCTCATTAGGTGATTTTTTTGTAATTAGTTGCTCCACCAAATATGAGTGATCGATTTGTCTTCAAAATGGTTACACAGAACCTCCCCTAGCTCATCCCATGTGGTGATAGAGTTTATCCTTAATCCTTTGTACCATTTCATGGCTTCTCCTTTAAAAGAAGATACCAATAATGTGCATACTACATTATCTTGTGTTAGGTGATATACCTAATAGATGTTAGCAACATCTTTAATATGATCAATAGGGGTTGTGTTATTCTCTCTAGTGAAGAAAGGAACACTTTTGAGGGAAGAAACTAGAATTTCATCATATTGGACAATAATAATGGGAATCTCCCATTAAATGTAACAAAAATTGATTCCTTTGATAGTCCATAAATGCAATCGGTCTTAAAACCCAAGAAATCAGCAAGAAGGGTCTTCCAGGATGAGGGGTAGAAAGAACTTGGTTCGGAGGTGATGGGGATCTTTGATCGATCTTCCTATTATCCTTATTGTTGATGAAAATATAAGTAATCAAAAAATATTCTCTTGGTGTATTTGATCTTTTTGGATTCTTCTCTAATAAATAGGAACTTTGCTCTTTGAATCTAGTAGTTGAGATAGTCACATTCGTCGGATATGTTAAGGAATTACCTCTAAAGGTTGAAACCACTAAGTTACACACAAAGACTTAGTGAAAGAATAAAAAAAATTCCCATCAGGCATGCCAAAGCTACTAACACAAATAAATTTTCCCTAAATATTCTCTAGCGAATATCTATAACTTTGGGTAACATGGAATGATCTCGACAGTGTGGGACTATGCGAAGCGAGATCAACCTCTAGAGAAGGTTGGATTCCTCTTGTTAAAGAATGCCACAACTAACCTAAAAACTAATAATGTAACTACACTAATGTTAAACTATGGTTTTCATAGGATCTATGGTTGAGAGGAAAGAAATAAGAGGTTGCAAAACTAAAGAATGTGATGCACCAAACTAAAGAGATTCAAACCTATATTTTGTTGACAAGATTGAATTTGGTATGCAAGGATCCAAAATAAACTCATAACTTTGTAAAATAAGAATATTTTGATCCAAATAAAAACAAGAGGCTCAAAGATTCATATTCAATACATTATGCATGAAGGAAACCCACAACTATATTCAATTAAAGATACCACTTGCATTTATGAAAGAAGAGTTTCGACAACTTCCAAAAAAATATTAGCGAAGGTAAAAAAGCATGGAATTTAATACAAAGCTTATAACTTTGTAGGAAGGAACCCTTTTTTATGTGCCAAGGCATTTACATTTATATAATTTTTGGAATGAAATCAAGAAAGAGAGGGAAAATGATTGTTGAGATGGAACTAATCGCCTTTGAAATTCGCATTGAATGAGTGTGGACGCCATGATTTATCTTTTGATTTTGTTTTTAGTACAGGTATGGACACCTACAACTTCAGCCACCAACTATAGCATGACCTTTGAGTCTATTGCACGCCATCGATTTCTCGAACAATGTTCTTCTTCATTAAATTTTGGTGGTAAAAGGTGGTTGACTCTCTGGTTCAAATTACATCATGGATTTTTCTTTCTTTCACTTATTTTACAATGGTTTTTCAAAAAAATTATCCCATGGACCCTTATAATATTCTTCTTGCATGCCTTCATGATGGAGAGTACTTCATTCTACCAACAAGGATTCAATTCTCAATCCTTGAACATCTATCCTTGTGGTTATTTTCCTTCATTTTGTGGATTTTGAAAACCCACGGGACACTAAAATTTGATAAACATGTGAAACACTAAACCGAGTGTTTGGTGGATTTTGAACTTATTTGATTTCCTTTTGTAGACACCAAAATTGGGTCACACTCCCCTTGGTCCCTCGTCAAATAACCAACTTGAACACACTCACCTAACCATGGCCCCTTACACCCCACATTAATATTAATTTAATTTAATTAATCCATATCCTCACAATATTTATTATTTAATTATCATAATTAAGATAATTCCCACACCACCACCTCACCTAACCACCTCATGCTAAGTCTATTCTTAGTATGTTTCCATAACTAACTAAGACCTAACTAAATCCTAAAAATCAAAGCCTACATTCCCTCTAACCACATTCCTGCATAAAAAAGGTAACTCCCACTCTTTCCCGGGAGGAATAGAGAGATTTGGTGGAAATTATTGCCATAATCTCCTATTTTTGGTAAACCTAGGGAATCCTACCCTAAACAACGCCGGTCACCCCCTAACAGGATGTCGATCAACCCGAAAGCTGTTGTCACTCACCTTTTATTCCCTTTAGTAACCTTATTTCAAGGTTGGCACATTTCGAGAGTGAGTGAGAGTGATCACATCTCGCATGCAACAAAAAGCGAGCATCCATTCACACCCAGACATCCATAGCCATCCAAGCCAAGATTTGATTCAAGAAAGCAAGGAGGAAAGCCCGGGAATCTTAAGCAACCGTTTCCTATCAACTGATGACCCTCTATAGAACAAACCTCTGATCACCATCTCCTATCTTCATCCACAGTCGATTGGTAGCAGATTCCAAGTAAGTACACTTGTCTATTCAATCCATTTTGTTTAGATACTCTCAATATTTACGTCTCTTTATGAGTTATTTCCTTTCCAACCACTCATTGCCTCCCTCGATAACTACCCCTATACCTCTTCCAAAACCCCTCAAAACCTTGTCCTAGTAATCTAACACCTCATTCCAACCTACCTAACCCTTTGTGCAATCACAAAGAAGATCCAAAATCCATTCTGCAACATATTCCATTTTCCCATAGTCACAAGTGTCGGTATCCCTAAACCACCATCGGTCGAACCTCTACCAGCGTCGGTCTACCTACTCAATACTGCCCCTTTGCTACCATTCACCAACTTACCCATCAAATCCTCCCAACTTCACCAAAACGCCACAAGACCTAACCACTAACCTACATCCCTACCCACACCTCCTAGGCACCTCACCCAATTCCCCATCAACCTGGAAAATAGACCTAGACCCCTGTTCTTGACCCCCTGTCATTTCTTCGTTGATCGACATCATCACGACTACGTATCGATCAGGACTAGACCAGCATTGGTCTTTGTTTCTGTCAACATAGTACAAACCATCAACCTACCTACTTACTCCGAAGTTACCTATAATCACCTGTGACCTTCATCAGATCTTTGTCAAACCTGTAAAAACTCAGAACCATTTATCCAACCTCAGGATATGATCCTAACCTATCCTATTATAATATATTTTGCTTATTGTGTTTATATGAGATGCCTAAATCATATTGACTACTGAGTAGGACAATATTTACCTTATTTCTCACACTAATTTATTTACAACAGGATTGAAATCCTTTTAGGAAGTATCACACTTCCGGATCTAGCATACACTAGCGATCCAAAGTACATATGATATTTAACTTCTATTTGGTGGTCTTGTTGTTTATTTTAGGTAGTTCCTCCCAGCCAAAAGTAATCTCTCACGGTCAACTGTGGATCAAGAATTCATACGTGTGCAACAACGTTATACCAACTTCAAAGGTATTCCCCTTAGCCTTTTACCCTTATCTATTTCATCACATTCCAAGAAATGTTCTAAGAATCAAGTGAAACTTTTTGGCATGCCCGGTGGGACCCATTTAGGGTTCCTTGCATTTCTTCATTCCTAGGTAAAATTTGCATGTTTGTTTCCTTTTCGAAAGGTTCTCACATTAAATTTCTCCCCTAGAATCTTCTCTTCTTTCTATTGTCTCAAAGCAATCATGTTTTGGTGTTATAAAAAGAACTCTTCTTCTCTTTCATTTGTACTGCATTAGTGAAAGATCATATTCTCTCTTGTTCATCTTTTTGTCATCAAATTTAATATTTCGATTTGGGCTTAAAATTAACAACATTTCATTCTTGTATGCTGCATTAGTGCACATTAAATGAGGGCAACCTATATGTTGGAAGTCATGCCCAGCTGATGGTTGACAAAAGAATCGTAGAAAGCACATTCTCTCTCTCTCTCTCTCTCTCTCTCTCTCTCTCTCTCTCTGAGTCTTACCAAACTACACAAATTCAAATTAACACATCTTTCTTAAACAACATCTTACCCGGGAACATCTGTTAGTGATCACATGGTCCGATTGGTAGGTACTCCCCAGCTCGTTGCTTCTGTCGAGTCATTATCTTAGGAGATGGCCCGCCCCCACCATAACATACCTGAAAACTCTCCTTTTAGATATAATTCTTCGTAGGATGCCTTCCTAACCAAAAAAATTTTGTTCTAAATACACACAGTCAGTCCTTAATAGCGTAAGCTAAACAAACATAATAGAAAAAGCACTTTTAGGATCATATTTTTCTTAGTGTTTCTGCTTGGATTGTGTTTTAAGGTGAGAGGACACGTTCTTCATCTTTTTATTTCTCCTTGCATGCTCCTCATCATAGTTGGTATAGTCCAACTTCATCTAAGTGTTCTGGACTCCATTCTTATCATTCTCAGAGTTCTGGGTTTGATTCCACACTTGATTGTAAATCACAACGACATTTTTCTTCATCTCTGTTTTAATTTCACATTAACCGGTGTCGGTCCAGCGATCGTTTTTAGTTACCCTCTGACCGTCACCTGTTTTATCCAATCTGCATCGTTTACTTTTCTTTTGGTTAACTTGCTCAAAAGGACACCTGCTTCATCTTCTTTACTATTCAAAGTCTCTGTAACTCTCAATATCTTCTCTATTCGATAAGATCCATCCTATAGGTTATCTTCCTAGTAGATTATCAGTATTTTTCCTTGTTTGGAAAACTATTCTTTTTTTTCACAATGACCAACCGCGATTATCTCTAACTGACATTGGTTTACCCTAACCAGCATCGGTTAGCCTGTGTAGTTTTCAACCAACATTTTTAGCCAATCCACCTACCACTGCCTTTTTTTCCTATTTCTTTTGTATTTCTATGTCATTTACAGAAAGTAGTCCTACCAAATCAGCACTTGTTCACATGGTGCTAACTCGTAACCAAGCAAACGCCATCATATTCCATGTTAGTTTTCAACCACTCTCACCTATTCCTTCACCACCTTCCATTTTTTCACCCATGGATCCTACCCAACCTATCACCATCACCACACATGACGAGGATTTCGTAAGACTCCTTGACCAGAACCCTTCTGCCTTACAGTTCTATCTTTCCCACTCATCCACTCGAGATTCCTCTGGTCAGTTGATATACAACATGCTTGTATCTATCCCCCTGACACTCATTCTTACTTCTACAGCAACCCCTTCTAGCTCTGTACTACCCGCACCTACCTTTCCCTAGTCATTTCGTAGCTAGGCCCTATACCTACTATGACCACCACATCTACCACATCTATTACACCTGCACCATGCACTATACCTTTGTGAACCAGCCAAAACATAAAATCATCTGCATCTATTATCTCACATATACCCATACCAACACAACCACCCCTGGTGTCGATGACCCCTACCCCATTTCAAAACATTTTCCTTTCTATTCCACAATCCTTAGCCCCCATCGCTACTAGAGTCACCTCGACCCTTCCACCTTCATATACATACTATCAATAGCCTCCCATTTCATCTATCATTCATTTTGGGTACGTGCCCCTATTTCACTCCCTCATTCTCAACCTACCTATTCGGCATCACCATATAATGGAATTCCACCTCCATCATATGTCCAACAACAACCCTCTTACACTACAGGAGGTACCCATCCATCACCGCCTACCAATGACCTCATCAAGTTAATGATGGACAAGATGCAGACACTGGAGGCATCGGTTTTTGGCTCACGTAATTCTCTCACCTATGATGAAATTTGTAATGAGCCCATCCACCCATCCATTCCTATTCATCCATATCCCGTACATTGGGAGATGCCTAAATTTAACCGTTTCAACAACAAAGAGGACCCACAACAACATTTGTGGTCTTTCAAACATGGGTGATATCTAATCGCCCATGAGGATGCTTTGCTTCTGAGGATCTTTCCCATGTCTCTGACTGGGACCGCATTAGACTGGTATAGTGGATTACCTAGACATTCTATCTACTCATTTAATCAGTAGCTCAAGCCTTCTTGGATCACTTCCCATTAACGTTGTTAAGAAGGTTACCATGAATGACCTCTACTCTATGAGTCAATATGATGACGAGTCTATCGCATATTTTTTCACTTGTTGGCGTAGCCTGATCAATCATCTCACATTCCAACTACCACAAACCGAACTCAGATCTCTTCAAGTGGGCTTGTGCTAGAAATATTTCACCAACCTTGTAGGTGCAAAATTTTCGAACCTTCAATGAGGCATTCACCATGGCACGAAAGCTAGATATTTGGGCCATCAAAGAAAAGAAAATCCAACTACGCAATAATAACATGACATTTAAGTCAAATGATACCTCTTCTTCTTTGAAACCACATAATAATTATTCAAAAGCCAAGGGAACTCGCTAATGCGGTGGTACTCAAGGCTGGCCCAACTCATCCATCAAATCAGGCTAAGCCCTCATCTAATCTTTCCCTGTCCAGACTTTTCAATTCATATGAGAAAAACAGAAATACACCCCAATTGGGGAGCCTTATTCTTTTGTTTTAGAAAATCTCATTAAAGTTGGGGCCATCACCCTTCCTCCTATAAAACCACACATTGGTTTTGATCCTGCTCACCCCACACTTGTGTGGTACAAAGAGCATGACTTCTACAACTAACGTTGGGTAAAAGGTCATAACGACAAAAATTGCATCACTTTCAAGAACATTGTATAGGAAATGCTCGAGAATAGCGATTTAGTCTTGGATAATCTGAATGCACCTACCAACCAAAACCTGCACATTTTCAAGAAACCATTTCCTAATCACACCCCTTCTTCTAACCAAACTAGGGAGACCTCAACTAATGATATCAATACCTGCAAGGTCCATGCTATTTTCAGTGATGCACCAGTTGCTTCCCAATTACCTCATATTCCTTACATAGAGGAAATCTTATCCCACATTCCTCCACCTACGTATGAACCCACTTCACCTATTCCTCCACCCACATAGGAACACCCTTCATCTCCTCCCTCACCTATGAAGGATCCTTCTATTGACATCGAGACCACTTTGCCTTTAGCTTCTCCACCTAGAGATCCGTCACCAGCAGTACCTCTCTGACCCATGGGAGATGCTTGTTCATCTCCTCCACCCACAAAGGAGCACCCATTATCTCCTCCCCTATCAAAGATACAGAGAAATTATGCCACCTCTAAGTGACCATTCTTCATCAACCACCCAAGATCCTACTGACTTACTTTTGGCTCTCTTACCCACAGAGGCTAAAGCTAGCGATTTCCCTATTTCTAAAACACATTTTACGGGAATCTCCATTGGATCCACATCGACCTCACCTATAGCAGTGTCATTCTCACACTTAGCTGATTGCCTAGATTATGTTGATAGAGCCTTAATTTGGGGGTGTCTTCTACTTCTTGTCTCAACACAAATGCAGATGTCACTTGCTGACACCTCCACTATCTATCCAAAAGTGTTTCGGTTGACCAAACCAAACACAACCACAACTATCACAAATTCTCCCATGACACCACTCATGGCTCAACTCACATCTCTACCCATAACCCAACATACATCTGCATCCAAACCCACACCTACATCATCTTCCTTGCCTAAACCTATTACTACTTTAGGGGTCATACAAATGGCTAGCCTTACTCATCCACCCATCAAATTAGATTTAGCTACATCTTCCAAAACTAAAATCAAATTTAACCCGACCCTAAACAAAAGAACCAATCTCCTAAATCTCATACCCTAACCTCACCAACCACACCCTCATCACCTTCACCCCTTCCGTCCATCCTAGAACCTCACCCCTTGACCCGGCTAAGAAACCCCCATCCACCGAGTAAACCTAGAACGCAGCAACCCATTTCCCCATCACATACCTATGATACACTGTACGTACCCAAAATTGTAGGGTACTGCACTGTCGGAACAACATAACACATGCCCCAATGATGATACAGGTCTCCTCGCAAGGTGTTCGGGATCCGAAAAATCTCTCCAAGTGTGTGTTATCATCCCGCATGCCCCGCTTAGCCCCACGTGCTTTGTTTTTCCCTTTTCCCCTCTTTTCTTTGCCTTTTGCTCTTTAGTGACAAAACCACCGCCCTACTTGGGTGGCGGTCTCGCGACCATTGCCACGAACAGGGCAGCGGTCTGTAAACGCCACCCTGCTTAGGGCGGTGGTCCTTTACACATTTTCCAGAAAGATCTTTTAACATGACTCACGTAAATTTCAACAATTCACCAGCTTTTTTTCACCGCCATAAGCTTGCATTAATGATTCTGGTTCCCTAGAATAGTGTTTTGCCATTGTTTATAGTTTAAGAGTTCAATTTGGTTTTTACCTTGGGTAAATCCAAATGCTATAAATAGTTGGCTTGTGCTCAAGAAAATGGCCCCTCAAATTTGCCTCTGAATTTCTCATTGCAATAGATTAGTCTTTCATTTTACTTAGAATTCTTAGTTTCTTTCATTGCATACTTAGTTAGTATTGTTTTACTATTAGTAAGCGACATATCCATCTTGTGCGAGTGTTGTTGATATTTTATCCAATCCATTGGAGTAAAATAGCTTGTTTTCAATAGGAAGTCATTAAAGTTACAGGTTTTGTTCTTAAAACATGATAGTTTCAGGTTCTAGATGTTTTATGTTGCATGACTCTCAATAAATCCCGCTAGGAATTACATAAGCCAAGCTCTGTACTCTTGCGCTATCTCTCTCCTACTCGCATTGTATTCAGTCTGTATCCTAAGCTACCTTTGTCCCAATATCTACTTCTGTTGATGCTAGCATTACACGCTTTTCTGGATCTACGTGAACATGAAGGAATGAGGAGATCACACTGAGGGGACAAGATCACACACACCATCGGATTCACCACTATTCTACAGAATCCAGGTTCTATCTTTCAAAGTTCTAATTAGAATCATATCAAATAGAGTAGTTAATCTCTTTATTTCGGTCAATTTTACTTTCGATATTGCCGTGGAAGTGTGGGGATTGATAGCTTTTGAGAGGCTATGATTCTTTCCTCACTTCGAGGTAGGATCGAGAGTATTTCAAATAGATTAGATCAGTTATTTCATTTCTTAGAATATATTTACAATCGCACAGGCAAGTAGCTATACTCGGTACCTAGAGAGCCCGGGAATACGTATTCAAGCCAATCGTGCCCCAACCCAATCTCATCACAGCCATAACTGATATAGATCAGAATCTCAGGATCCAAGTCTTCCGAACAACGGTAAACTTGCAACAAATCAGTTTCCAACTACACGGATTAAACATAGAAGACGACCAAGCACACACATTTTCGTCGAATCAATGAAACTACGGATTACCTTAGATTCATATCTATATGACTGTAGAAGGGTTTGAGAGAGAGTGGACATTCGGTTGTGATCCTTTGGTCCCACAAATGGCCCAGACACGGGAGATACTCTCACGAGATATAGATACCCGGCTTGAGAATTTAGGTTACACAAACACCAGAATCGCCACCTCGCTTAGGGCAGCGGTCCTTTACGCGTTTTCCAAAATCTCTTTTAACATGACTCACGTAAATTTCAACGATTCATGACTTTTTTTCACCGCCATAAGCTTGCATTAATGATTCTAGTTCCTTAGAATAGTTTTCACTATTTTTTATAGTTTAAGAGTTCAATTTGGTTTTTACCTTGGGTAAATCCAAATGCTATAAATAGTTGGCTTGTGCTCAAGCAAATGGCCCCTCAAATTTGCCTCTCGAATTTCTCATTGCAATAGATTAGCCTTTCATTTTTCTTGGAATTCTTAGTTTCTTTCATTGCATACTTAGTATTGTTTTTCTTTGTTAGTAAGCCACATATCCATCTTTTGCAAGTGTTGTTGATATTTTATCCAATCCATTGGAGTAAAATAGCTTGTTTTCAATAGAAAGCCATTAAAGTTGCAGGTTTTGTTCTTCAAACAGATAGTTTCAGGTTCTGGATGTTTTATGTTGCATGACTCGCAATAAATCCTGCTTAGAATTACATAAGCCAAGCTCTATACTCTTGTGTTATCTCTCTCCTACTCGTATTGTATTGATCGTATCCTAAGCTGCCTTTGTCCCAATATCTACTTCGTTGATGCTAGCATTACACACTTTTCGGATCTACGTGAACATGAAGGAACAAGGAGATCACACTAAGGGGACAAGATCACACACACCATCGGATTTTCCATTGTTTCCGTAGAATCCGTGTTCTAGCTTTCAAAGTTCTAATTAGAATCATATCAAATAGAGTAGTTAATCACTTTATTTCAGTCAATTTTACTTTCAATATTACCAGGAATCTATGGGGATTGATAGCTTCGAGAGGCTATGATTCTTTCTTCACTTCGAGGTAGGATCGAGAGTCTTTCAAATAGATTAGATCAGTTATTTCATTTCTTAGAATAGATTTACAACTGCACAGGCAAGTAGCTATACTCGGTTACTTTGTTTGTTTTAATTTGTTATTCTAAACTGTCATTTCTAGATATATTAAAATAGCTGCTCTTTCAAATTCATTTATAAAATTCATCAGAAAATACAAAAATAGAGAAATCATATATGCTATAGATATACTTAACGTAGTTAAATTTCACTTTGCTGCAGTTAATTTTCATTGTTGCTTTTGTATGACAATCACGGGACCTAGAGAGCCCAGGGAATACATATTCAAGCCAATCGTGCCCCAACCCAATCTCGTCACAGCCATAACTGATATAGATCAGAATCTCAGGATCCAAGTCTTTCAAACAATGGTAAACTTACAACAAATTAGTTTCCAACTGCACGGGTTAAACATAGAAGATGACCAAGCACACACATTTTGGTCAAATCAACCAAACTACAGATTACCTTATATTCATATCTACATGACTGTAGAAGGGTTTGAGAGAGAGTGGAAATTCGGTTGTGATCCTTTGGTCCCATAGCCAGACGCAGGAGATACTCTCACATATATAGATACCAGCTTGAGAATTCAGGTTGCACAAACACCTGTAAGATATTCTGAGAAGATCAAATAGTTATTGATTTCGAATATAGAAATTTGAGAAAGCATACGACATTCTTGGATACTAGGGATTAGGGACTGATTCCATACATGACCATAGCAGTCTGCAACCACGAATCTACGGTTGTGACCCACAAATCCCACAGCCCAATGAATCCATAGGTGAATCAGACATAGATATGTTGGCCTACGTACACTAGTATTTAGATCTACTCCACTTCCACCTATCATCATCGAATAGTTATCCTACCTATACATAGTAGCTAACAAAGCTAAGGAGTTCTGGACTAGGCTAGAGAATCACTCATAGAGTCAATTATACTTACCATCTGCCCTATGACCTTATCTGGAGATATACACGAAACTATCCCAGGACATTTTCCACATATTCCACAACCTATAGACCGAATCACGCCAAAGCTCGATATTGATTTGAGCCTTCGAGCAGTCATCCTTGTTGATCGATCTATCATGCCAGTTCAAGTTAGGAGGGCCTTCTTTGCCTTAGATTCACAATTTCCACTAGTGCATGTCGAAGACATTAGATTTCCTAACTAGTTTGTCTGCATCCCACACATATTTCATCCCCACCGGCTGTCTCGGCATGACCTCGGGAGGTTGGGTGCAAGGAAGAGTTACTTGTAGATTCCCAAGCTCGCTTGTCACTTTTCTATCGTACAAAATTGGTGAACCCAACATGAACCTTTCTACTTTCTAGTCTGGAGTCAGATTTCTACTGGTTCTTTCAAATTAAAAATGACTCTTTCATCTTTATTACCTCATTAGCTTTCACCATCACCTTCGCTCATTCCCATTATTCGTGCGTATTCATATACCCCGAATATGTCGGGATTCGATGCATATGGCGAGACCCTCTTAGGTCTTGAGGCATACTATGCCCAATGAGAATAGATAATCATCACCCTCACTCTCGGTATGGGGTGATAACTACTCAACTAACCAGTTGTCAACATAAACTCCGAGGATCAGATATACCTCATCCCTCCAAATAGAAGAGTTGGATTAGTTCGCTCAAACATGGCAAACAGAGCCTTTAGGCTCAAACAATATGACGCTCACAGGAGAATCAAGTTCGTCTCCTCAGATACTACTTAGACCACAAATTAGTAGACAATCAGACTCATACCTGGGTTTAGATGATGAACATTTGGTACGTTATGCCAGGAATGAACAACGTTCTCGAAGTATGTACCCACCTATAGGAGGTTTACAAACACAACCCGAGGTCTTTTTTCGAGAAAATACCTCTATGCCACTGCATATAGAAAATGCCCTCGGAGAAACTTGGCAGGGCAATGATCAGTTCATAGCAGGATATCACATGCCTATACAACACCATGATATACAACAAATGCCGCCAAGGAAAAGTATCGTGACTTCACCAAATGAAGTCATTTCAACTCTAGTAGAAAAGGTTAGGGGGTTAGAACTTGCCCAAGCAAGTCAAAATTCTCAATTCATGCAGGCAGGAAGTTCCAATCCTCCACACCATCCTAGCCAAGTAGACCTCCTCACAAGAGTAGGCACATTAGGCATGACTCCTTAGTATTCACAACAAACCCCAACTAGACCCACCATCCCTAACACCGCTCCTCCCGGTCTGGTACAAAGTAATCCATTCTTGGACAATACCCCTTCATACTTAAACATGTACTCCAAATCACCACAAGGGGATATGTTCTCCTCTCCCGGTATTTTTACTCAACCACAGGGGTTCCCTTATGCTCCTACCAATGCATATGCAACGCCATATCAACAACCCATTCCACCTCCACTCCCTCAGCAGGCACCATCAATGGTCGAAACCTATGCGATAGGGACTTACTCAGAATATTTGAAAGAGCCCCTAGATTTCACCATACGAAGCGTCATGCTTCCAAGACCTCTTCCCGATTTGCCCAAATACAAAGGTGAGGGAGATCCAAATGCCCATATCAAGGCTTACGCAACAGCCATCCGAGAACTACTCCCTTGGGATGGGGTTGTTGCTAAAATATTCCCCAAAACTTTGGAAGGCATCGCTCTCGATTGGTATTATAGAATACCTGAGGCTTCCATCCATTCATTCAAGCAACTCGTTTCAGATTTCATCAAGGCATTTGACATGAACAAACTATTAAGAATAGGAATCAGGGAATTCTTGCACATTAAGCAAGAACACAATGAATCTGTCGCCCATTTCATCTAGAGGTGGCGCACAGTTCTCTATTCTTCGGCAAGTGCTCCGAACATGGATCAGATGGAACTATGTGATCTATTCCTTCATTCTCTCAGCAGAGAGGTAAAGGAAGAGGTCCAGAAGTTCCTAGCTAAGAACTTATGATGAAGTACTTGAGAGTGCTCTCCGAATAGATCAAGCGGTAATTGATAGTGGTCGCAAGACATATGGAGAAAATGGGAGGTTAATCACCTCCAACCAAAACACTACAACTTATCCTACTATCACGAATTTCAATCAAGGACCTAAAATTCTTTAAAAAATTGCGTAAGTGACAACAGATGGAGTAATTGATCAGGATAGAAAGACAAACGTTGTGAATACTCCACCACAAATAAACAATCAACGAAACAACAACTTTACCCCGACAATCAATACAGTGGATTTTAATCATCCACGGCAACAACAACAACAACGATGGTGAATTCCTACATGGGATTCAAGCCAAAGCTCAACTGGTTATCAAAATCAAAATCAAAATCAAAAACAACAGACACAAAACTTTAATAGGAAACGGTTTGATCAAAGTTTTGGGCACAATAAGCACTAAACCAACAAACTAGGAATTATAATCCTAATTCGTATTGTGGTTTCCACAAAATTCAGGGCCATGACACTAGAACGTGCTGTGACTACAATAAATTCATGCAACGCTTGCCAGAAGAACAAAGACAACTTTTCATAGATATGTTCTTGGCAGATCCTACATCACCAGCACCAAATACTTTTACAGGGGTAGTTTCCCCTCAAAATGCACCCCTCAAGATCTTTAATGATCTACTCCCAAATCACAACAATAATAGGCTAAATCTAACTGGGACAAACAAGAGCGTAATGACAGGAAACAATGATCATGAGGCTTCAACTTCGCTAAATCCATTAGTTGCGCCACAACTAGGAAGTCAACCATGACCTAAGATAGTCGGATTAGTGGAGTTAGATGCCGAATTACCCGTAGAAGCTGTAACAAGGACACGAGAGTATTCCTCTTAGCCAAGTCCAAGCCACTTGCTAGGGATCAGATAACATCCAACAAATAGTAGCAAAACCTGTGGGTGCCTATGATTTAATTAACGACCTAACAAAAACCTTCTCGCACATTTCATTTTTGGACTTACTAAAGAATTATCCTACCCACAGGGCTGCTCTTTTAGAAGCATTAGGTTTAGTTTATTTAATTAACATCACTCCACCTCCCTAAATGTAGGTAAATCATTTAGACTTTGATGTTCATCCTCTGGGGCAGGTGGATAGGGATGTCAAATTCATATTCGAAATAAACAAAATGCCAAAAGATGTTGAGATTGCACGCCGAGGTGATCCGGCCTTACACTTGCAAGTATGGGTTTATAACAACTATGTAAAGCATGTAATGGTAGATGATGGGGCAGTAGTTAACATAGTCCCTTTTTCTTTCCTTCAAAAGCTAGGGTATGGAGAAACAAATTGTTCCACAACTCGAAATACACTAAGAGGCTATGATAGCCTTAAAGCCACCTCGATTGGAACTATAATATTACCGGTCACCTTAGGACCCAAAACCATCCTGACTGAGTTTTATATTATAGATTGGGAAACTAACTATAATATGATCCTCGGCCGACCATGGATACACCGCATGAAGGCAATCCCTTCTACGCTATTTCAAGAAGTAAGGTTTTTACACTTAGGAAAGATATTCGTAGCCAAAGGTGATCCAAAACCATTCGATGTACACCTAGCTGACTTAAAGAAAAGACCAGGCATGCACTCGGAGTTTGAACTCCCAACAAACCAACTTAATAAACCTACCGATGCGAAACTAGAAGAAAAGTTGGTACCTACATGACAGATCTTGAAACTATGAGCCTAGTCAAGGCAACCCCAGCCCCCAAAGATGAGGCTAACACTGTAAAAATAGTATCATTAGGAACTACTGCAAAAATTGTTGAATTACTAGAACAGGATCTACCAATGTTCCTACCATTTGATTCTGTAGGCATGGGGTGCACCCTAGGTGTCGGTTCTCTCCCAGCAGTAGATCTCTGCATGGTAGAGGTAGAAGATGTTAACACAACAAATATCCCAAGTGCCCATATTCCCAGCTAAGTATTGGACTCTCCATTTTGATGGAGCTAGATGTCGTTATGGAGCTGGAGCAGGTATAATCCTTATTTCTCCCAAGGGAAAAGTCCTACCATTTGCCTTAAAGCTAAAATTTGATTGCACAAACAATGACGCTGAGTATGAAGCCCTCCTCCTTGGCCTCATCTTAGCTAAGAGAATCGGTGTTGATAACATCAGAGTGTTAGGAGACTCACAATTGGTAGCAAACCAAGTCTCTGAGATATATGAAACCAAAGCTGAGCACTTACAACTTTACAAAATAGTTGTATTAGATTTAAGCAAGGAGTTTGACTTCATATCAATTGAAGCAATCCCACGAGAACAAAATCTTCTCACCGATTCTATAGCAACCTCAGCATCACGCTTCACTCCAAACAATGAATTCCAAGATACCCATTTCATGGTGTCCCTTCGTACCGAACCATTGGTAAAAAAATTGTTGTCAAATTCTCTGTTAACAAGCAAGGATGAGAACAAATTTACTATCCTAGACCACGTTGGTAGTGATATGGCAACTCTGAATTACTTAAACACCTACATGGCATTACATCTCTCCCATCACGTGATAGATGTGTCCTTAATCCCACATTCGTCTTCCTACTTCGGAAATCCCACGATGGAGCTTCCTTCACAAAAATAACCTAGCATATACTCAGTCGAGAATGGAGACGATTTAGAACTACCTCCAGCCCCGCCTGAGTTTGAAGAAGGTAATGCCTCTTTAATCGAAGAAATAATTGATGTTAACATCGGAACAGAGGATGAACCAAATATCTTAAAACTAGGATCCTCGTTAACCCCAGAAGAAGTAGAAATACACACTCGAATCCTCAAGGAACATCAGAAGGCTTTTGTGTTTAATTATAAGGAAATGACAGGAGTTACACCCCACATTGTGGTGCACAACCTCATCACTAAATCAGATGCAAAGCCAATTAAACAAAAATCGAGACCAATGAAACCTAAGGTAGCTCTCATGGTGAAAGAAGAAGTAATAAAACTCCTCCAAGTAGGATTCATCAAACTAGTCGATTACTCTCAATGGGTATCTAATATCGTTCCCATTCTCAAAAAAATGGGAAGATACGCATCTGCATAGACTTTCGAGACATTAACAAAGCGTGTCCTAAAGATGACTTCCCGTTGCCATCCATTGATGTCATTGTTGATGCAACAACTGGATTTGAACTTTTGTCTCTCATGGATGGATTCTCGGGATACAATCAAATCAGAATATCTGAACAAGATCAAGCTAAAACCACATTTATAACTCCTTGGGGAACCTATTGCTATGTTGTTATGCCATTCGGTCTCAAGAACGTTGGTGCTACATACCAGCGGGCTATGACATATATATTTCACGATCTAATTCATCAAATCATGGAATCCTATGTAGATGACTTGTTGGCTAAGGCCAAGAAGCGTTGTGACCATCCGGAAGTACTTCGCATCATTCTTTCACATCTGATAGAATACAGAGTCACGCTAAATCCAGAAAAATGCGTCTTTGGTGTAATAGGAGGGAAGCTCCTAGGTTACATTATATCATCACGCGGGATCGATGTTGACCCAACCAAAATTTGGGTTGTCCTCGAAATGGTCCCACCTTCGGATGAATCTGGAATCAGGTCATTTCTCGGAAAGCTTGGTGTAATCCGGAGATTCATCCCGGACTTAAGTTTCGCCATTCATCCAATCAACAATCTACTCAAGAAATACTATAGCATTGATTGGACTGAAGACTACAATGAAGCTTTCAACGTAGTTAAGTGTTTCTTGTTATCACCACCTACGCTAATGCCACCTAAGCCAGATCACCTGTTAATTTTATACTCGCGAGCTACTAATGTCTCGCTAGCCTGTATGCTGGCTCAAGAAGACGATGACAAGAGAGAACATGTGATTTATTTCATTAGTCAAACATTGCTTGACTATGAAACATGTTATACACAAGCCAAATAAGAATGCCTTGCTATAGTCTTTGCAACCAAACGCTTAAGACATTATATGCTAAATCAAGAAACAAGGGTCATGGTAAAAATGGACCATTTACGAACTTTCCTCACGCAAGGGTCCTTTTCTAAAAAGGTTGGACGTTTTATAACCTTAATGGGTGAATTCAAATTAACATTTGTAAATCAAAAGTCCGTTAAGGGACAAATCATCATGGATTGGTTAGCTGATAACCCATTAGACGGAGGTGATCTAGTAGATCTGGACTTTCCAGATGAATGCGTATACTACATCGAAACCAGACCTCCTATCTCTGAGTGTCCTTGGTACACTGATATCATTAATTATATCATGGACCATACGTATCCAAAAGGTGCTACTCGCAACAAATAAGGTGGTTATGCATTATCATAGCAAAATATGTCATTATAGAGCAAGTGCTCTATCGAAAAGCATTTGATGGAATTCTTATAAGATGTGTCGACACAGAAGAATCCAAGAAGATTCTCCATGAATCTCATAGTGGAATGTGTGGAGGTCACTTCGGTGGCCATGCCACCACTCGTAAAATACATCGAATGGGCTATTTCTGGCCCACTATAGAACATGATGTGATGCAGAGAGTTTTTACGAAGATGTCATAAGTGTCTAGAATTCTCCCACGATATTCACATGCCAACACAAGCTCTACAACCGATCGCTACTCCGTGGCCCTTTTCCACATGGGGCCTAGATTTGATAGGGAAATTCTCTCCCTCGTCCACATATGGCCATAATTTTATAATCACGGCCACCGAATATTTTACCAAGTGGGTAGAGGCTATGCCTCTTACTACTATACCGGGTTCTATAATCACCAAGTTCATCTTGAACCAAATCATTTGCAGGTATGGTATCCCATGCAAGTCATTATCTCAGATAATGGAACTTCTTTTAAGAATGATGAAGTTCGTGAATTGTGTAATAAATTTAAAATAAGCCATCATACGGCTTCATTATATTACCCTCAAGCCAATGGACAAGGCTGAGGTGACAAATAAAACATTAAAATCCATTCTCCTTAAAATGGTGAAAGAAAACAAACGAGATTGGCACTTGAAGTTATATCCGGCCTTATGGGCCCACCGAACCTCAATAAGAACACCAACAGGAGCGACTCCTTTCTCGCTAGTATTTAGGGCAGAAGCAGTTCTCCCACTCGAGGTTGAAATACCCAGTCTCCGCATTTCATTACAAGGGATTCTAGATGAAGATGCTTATAGAGAAGCACGTCTTTCCCAACTAGAAAGTCTAGATGAAGCTAGGTTAGATCTTTGAACAATGACATGAGTCTATGCTAATTGGATGTGCTTGGCAAGATAACAAGAAGGTCTATGAACGTGACATATATGAAGGTGATATAGTTCTAAGGCTAGACAGCCAATCGACAAAAAGACCAGCGAAGGAAGGAAGTTCCGGCCCAAATGGTTGGGCCCATACCGAGTCATGAAGGACTATGGAAATGGTGCATACCTCTTATGTACACTGGAAGGTGAGGAATTTGGTGAAATAGTCAATTCCCTACACCTCAAACGATTCTACGCGTAAGCAACTAGCACTATTTATAATTATATCTACATTGCATCTTCATATAGATTAGGATCATTTTGTCCGCTTGTTTTGTACAAAAATGTGATCAAGGAATTTGTTCTCAAAGAAATTCATTACAAACTCATGATGTTGTTGGCATAAACACTCTAATCATACTTCTCCATTTCCATGATATCATCAAACTATTTTAGAATCATTTCATCAAATAAAGCTAGATATGACAAGGTCTTAACAGTAACCATGCCAAGATCTACGGGTTTATTCTCACTTTTGGTTTCTTCTTAGGATAGGTGTCTTGCCTATGGTCTGTTCTAGAAGCTTCATGGTGTCACATCTATCCCGTATATATATCTCTTTGGAAATAAGAACACACTGACATTTTGCTCAAATAAACAAGTCAAATATAGAATCAAATAGAAAATTTTAAATTTACACATTTCCTTGCCCCACCAACCTTCGGTGATGAGCTTGCATCTCTTACTAGTGACGTAGGGTTGGGAAAGGATGGAAATGCCCTTACTTGCCTATGCCTTGCCCACGGTGATAAACCCACGCTTCTTACTAGTAGTATGGGGCAAAGTGTAGGGGGTCCTCTTGACAAACAAACGTAAAGGGGCATAAGAAAACAATTCAAACCTTGAAGCTTTGAGTCAAAAACAAATGAATCAGATGTTCAAAATTCCAAAAGAGTTAAAAGCCTAATAACCCAGATTTTGTCTACTATGTGGCCATCTACGGATCTAAGTCTAGATAAACCGCAAAGCAAGTTGCATCCCAAAACTATGAAGTCACTCGAGTGGAGTAAGCTTGTAGCATCCTAATTTGGTTCCACCAAAGCTTTGTCTATCTCTCATCACTACCATTTCAACACATTTCACAACTTGTGCCCTTTCTAGCTCTCGGTGATGAGCCCTCACATCTTACTAGTTGTGTGGAGTTAGGAGAGAGGCAAGTCTATCTGCTCATCATACCAGTTTTGTCTTCACCACTTTGCCAAAACAAATATGAAGTGTTCAAGATTGCTTACAGAAACTAAGATTCAACATCACATTGTATCTACATCATCATATATCAGCATCATGAAATACAAAAAGAAATTAAAACACTTGCATCATTTGTTCTCCATTACATACATTCTAAACAACATACAAGCATAACATCATAATCTACATGAGGAAAGCAAATGCAAACAAAGTCATGAATGCCAAAATTCTGATCCAAAAAGAATATATATATATATATATATATATATATCAAAGTTTCTGTACAATGCCATCATGTGCAAGCATGGTCAAAACGCTCAAAGAGCCCAGGATATACAAAAGAATATATCATACAAAATCTAGGAGAGCCAAGTGGCTTCTCAATCCCTATGAGACCCCTCTGAAGGTGCACACCCATGCCTAGGACTCGGCTACGCCGGCGCTCTGAGTGCACGGAGGGCTCAGGATCCCGAGGGGTAGCTGCAGTCTCGCCATGAGAATGACTCCTCATCAGGCGCTCGGCTGTCCTATACCCCGCTAGCTCCGTGTAGGAGAGTCGATACCATCCTGGCCACATGCCAGACTAGGGAAAAGACATCGTGTGTCTGCGGCTGTTGAGGGATCCCTAAAGCATCCACGGAAAACATCTCTACATGGGTCCTCTCCATGGGGATCATCAGGGTATCAGTGTATACCCTATGAATCAAGTCTCACCACTCATCGGCGGTCTCTGCAAACAAAGGAGAAAACAAATTAGAAACAAAAAAAGAGATTAGAAATACAAGATAAAACAAAAGGAGAGATAGAAACTAAAGCAATCCTAAAATTACAAGACAAACGTTATAAGGAGGGGTGGTAACTTACTTGGATCACCGGGCCTCCAGGATGGATCTCTGGGGTCAGCACCTGCCACAGATGCCACCACTAACTGAGGTGCTGCTCCTATGATTGGAGTGACGTAGCGCCCCGTAATGGACTCGTCCTCACCATCATGGCCCTAGGAGAGTGGCTCCTCTGAAACCAAAGTTACCCTCTCTGCACTCTGCTCTGGCACTCTCTACCTTCATGATATCTTGAGTATCATGCCACTCAGGATCAGTCTCTTCCTCTATCTCTCCCCGTGTAAACTCCTCGACTCGAGTCTATGTCAATGGGGTCATCGCTGATATGGGGGACCCGTGGCAATCTAAATCAGGGTTCCCGAGGCGCACCGGCTCTCCCCTCGCACATACTACCCTCCCGGCCATAATAGAATGCGTCGGGAGTAACAATTGTCCAACCTCGGCCTCTAGGACCCCCTCTGGCCTCTCGAACCGACCTATATATTGGCGCTACCGGGAAGCATGCCCGTGTAGGGTAGGCCAAACTACTGAGGAACTCGGCCAAAGGGGTGTATCTCCACTCATCCCACTCTGTCAATAAGTTGCCATGTGGTGGAGTAGGAGATCAAGGTAAGAGCCTCCTCGCCCCATATACTGCCATGGCCATACGATACGGTGTGGCCTCCATGTCATCGGTGGTCGGAGAAGCAGCGGCTGATTAGGTGCTCTGAGCACCGACATATCTGTCCATCTAGCTGCCCTCACAGCTCCGGGATCTGTCACCTCTACACCTCTGCCATAGGGGATGAAGTGCTCATAGACCCAACTCATGACCAAGGTCGGGTGGCTCAAGGACTACCCTTGTAAACGGACTACCCTGTATAAGTCATGGTACGTAGTCCCAAGTATATCTACTCCCAGGCATATATTCGGCCATGTCCCTCTATCTGTGCAATGATGGGGGACCAGCAGTATAGCAGTGTGTCTCCTCCCTTGTCCCCAATCAGTCTCGAGGCAAGGATCCCCATAATGGCCTGATGAAGCAAGGGGATGGGAAAACTAGGAATGGATCGAACTCTAACCCCCTTCTTCAAACCCGTGGAGATGACTGCATCTCCCATATAAGTGGCCCACTGTGCTATCTAGGCCCGTGAACCTATTGTCTCAAGGGTCAGACGTCTCCCAATGATTGGGACCCCCAGAATGTGATAAACATCCTCCAAAGTGATGGTCCACTCACCGCGGACCCCTGGTAATCGGAAGGTGTTCCGATCAGCATCCCAATAGGAGAATAAGTCACAAAGAATGTGACTGGATGGTGCAACATGTGGAACGTGTGAGATACGTAGTATCCCGGCCCTCTAAAGAGTGTCCTCCTCATCCTGTGAAAGTGCATCTAGTACTCCTGGGAGCCAGTCACACTCCCTCTCTCGGCTCCACCAAATATACTCCTCTCTCGCCTGCATACACCCAAAAACACACAAAAAAAGAAAGTTAGCATCGAGTGATATTAGAAAAATCATGAAAACACGTAGAAATGCTAAAAATGTAAAAATCTCAAATAGATGTACTTTTGGCATTTATAAAATCGCCACCCTGAGCAGGAGGCGGTTTTATGTTCGCCACCTTAAGGGTGGCGGTATGTAACCGCCACACTGAATAGGGCGGCGGCGGTCATGTAAACCACCACCCTAGGCAGGGTGGCGGTCATGTGCTAAAAACCCACATGGGTTTTATAATTTAAAAGGCCTAAAAACGCTAAAAAAGGACCGTTTTAGCTAAAAACAAAGCCTACCCAGTAGGCGCCCCCTAGATGGACCTTTTAAACCTAGCATTTTTAAAATAACCCCCACAACAAAGATTTTAGCATTTTAAAATTAAGGGGGTAAAAAGGATAAATTGAAGAAAACTAACCTGTGATCTCGCGGGTCGATGTTCCGCTCACGGAGGCATGATCACTATCCCGTCACGAACGTTTTGACTCTACTCGCGCAAGAAACCGTCACCGTGGGTTCCAGAGCTCAGAATCAATCAAATCAACTCGTGTAAATGAATAGGAAAATGGGCCCACTTTCATATATATAGCAAACCTGACTTGTTTTAAAATTCCTTTTCAGGTTTGGAGCACCGACGGAGGTAATTTATTATCCCATTTCCCAATAGTGGAAGGAATTTTTTTTTGAGTGGCGGGAATTTTGGCGGCATCATTTCAGCACACGGACATATCAGGTATAACTTCTAACTTCCCATTTCGGGACAGCCATACGTAGACTCACCTTTTGCGCCTCTTCATGGCTAAAACGCTTCTCCGAGGGGGCAATATGTATGTACCCAAAATTGTAGGGTACTTCACCATCGGAACAATGTAACACATGCCCCAATGATGATACAGGTCTCCTCACAAGGTGTTCGGGATCTGGAAAAGCTCTCCAAGTGTGCGTTAACATCCCGCATGCCCCGCTTAGCCCCGCATGCTTTGTTTTTCCCTTTTCCCCTCTTTTCTTGGCCTTTTGCTCTTGGTGATGAAACCCGCCGCCTGCTGGCGGCGGTCTCATGACCGCCACCCTAAACAGGCGGTCTCAGAATCGCCACCCCGCTAGGGCGGCGGTCCTTTACGCATTTTCCAAAATCTCTTTTAACATGACTCACGTAAATTTCAACGATTCACCAGCTTTTTTTCACCGCCATAAGCTTGCATTAATGATTCTGGTTCCCTAGAATAGTGTTTTGCCATTGTTTATAGTTTAAGAGTTCTATTTGGTTTTTACCTTGGGTAAATCCAAATGCTATAAATAGTTGGCTTGTGCTCAAGCAAATGGCCCCTCAAATTTGCCTCTGAATTTCTCATTGCAATAGATTAGTCTTTCATTTTTCTTAGAATTCTTAGTTTCTTTCATTGCATGCTTAGTTAGTGTTGTTTTGTTGTTAGTAAGCCACATATCCATCTTGTGCAAGTGTTGTTGATATTTTATCCAATCCATTGGAGTAAAATAGCTTGTTTTCAATAGGAAGCCATTAAAGTTGCAGGTTTTGTTCTTCAAATAGGATAGTTTCAGGTTCTGGATGTTTTATGTTGCATGACTCGCAATAAATCCCACTAGGAATTGCATAAGCCAAGCTCTATACTCTTGCGTTATCTCTCTCCTACTCGCATTGTATTCAGTTTGTATCCTAAGCTGCCTTTGTCCCAATATCTACTTCTGTTGATGCTAGCATTACACGCTTTTCTAGATCCACGTGAACACGAAGGAACGAGGAGATCACACTAAGGGGACAAGATCACACACACCATTGGATTTGCCACTGTTCTGCAGAATCCAGGTTCTAGCTTTCAAAGTTCTAATTAGAATCATATCAAATAGAGTAGTTAATCACTTTATTTCAGTCAATTTTACTTTCAATATTGCCAGGGAAGCTATGGGGATTGATAGCTTCTGAGAGGCTATGATTCTTTCCTCACTTCTGAGGTAGGATCGAGAGTCTTTCAAATAGATTAGATCAGTTATTTCATTTCTTAGAATAGATTTACAACTGCATAGACAAGTAGCTATACTCGGTTACTTTGTTTGTTTTAATTTATTATTCTAAACTGTCATTTCTAGATATATTAAAATAGCTGCTATTTCAAATTCATTTATAAAATTCATCAGAAAATACAAAAATGGAGAAATCATATATGCTATAGATATACTTAAAGTAGTTAAATTTCACTTTCCTTAGTTAATTTACATTGTTGCTTTTGTATGACAATCACGGGACCTAGAGAGCCCAGGGAATACGTATTCAAGCCAATCGTGCCCCAACCCAATCTCATCACAGCCATAACTGATATAGATCAGAATCTCAGGATCCAAGTCTTCGAACAACGGTAAACTTGCAACAAATCAGTTTCCAACTGCACGGGTTAAACATAGAAGACGACCAAGCACACACATTTTGGTCGAATCAACCAAACTACAGATTACCTTAGATTCATATCTACATGACTGTAGAAGGGTTTGAGAGAGAGTGGACATTCGGTTGTGATCCTTTGGTCCCATAGCCAGACGCAGGAGATACTCTCACAGATATAGATACTAGCTTGAGAATTCAGGTTGCACAAACACCTATAAGATATTCTGAGAAGATCACAGTTATTGATTCTGAATATAGAAGCTGAGAAAGCATATGATTATTGGATACTAGGGATTAGGGACTGATTCCATACATGACCATAGCAGGTCCACAACAACCACGAATCTATGGTTGTGACCCACAAATCCCACAACCCAATGAATCCATAGGTGAATCAGACATAGATGTTGGCCTACGTACACTAGTATTTAGATCTACTCCACTTCCACCTATCATCATCGAACAGTTATCCTACCTAGACATAGCAGCTAACAAAGCTAAGGAGTTCTGGACTAGGCCAGAGAATCACCCATAGAGTCAATTATATTTACCATCACCCTATGACCTTATCTGGAGATATACACGAAACTATCCCAGGACATTTTCCACGTATTCCACAACCTATAGACCGAATCATGCCAGAGCTCGATATTGATTGGAGCCTTCAAGCAGTCATCCTTGCTGATCAATATATCACGCCAGTTTAGGTTAGGAGGGCCTTCTTTGCCCTAGATTCACAATTTCCACTAGTGCGTGTTGAAGACATTAGATTTCCTAACTATTTTGTTTGCATCCCATACATATTTCATCATGGGTGTCTCAAAGACGACCTCGGGAGGTCGGGTGTGAGGAAGAGTTACTTGTAGATTCCTAAGCTCTCTTTTCACTTTTCCATCGTACATACACCCAAATGCCCCACACAACCTCCACCCTCACTTTTAACCTATTTACCACTCATACCTCCAATACCATCAATAACTTCTTCACTACCCACGACACTTCCTTCCCTTTCCCTCATACCTCCTACCCAACCTATGCCACCTACCTCCACAACACCTTGATTACCCCCATGGGTAACCCACCCTCTTCCACCATCCGATTTTCCCTCTACATCTCATGCACCCGTATCACCTTTACCCAAGAAGGTGCAACCTAAAGGAAAAATTCGCCACCCTCTAATAAGGTACTTAAACCAACCACATATTCTATTGCCGGTTCTTATACCATGCCCCTACCCAAGCGAGATATGACCAACACCTAAGACCACACCACACACCAAGTTAGTAGCCCAACCTACTCTGCCTCTTGCAAAAACTCTTCTTATATAGATCAATTTGCACCTACACCCGAACCCACATTCACCTCCCATTGTGATCCACTAGCAGGATCCTATGCCAAAATCTTAGCTAATCTCCTCGAAAATTCGGCATCACATTACCACCTCTTATACCTTATGACCCACTCAAACCCAAACCAAAAGGGTTTTATGAAACAAAATTTTTGCCTACCATCATGTGCCATGACATGATGTAGAGAACTATAAGGCTTTGAAAGCTACTCTTATCCAATTGTGTCCTCCTGAAGAAAACTTTGACGATGATGATTTTCTTGATGAGGACCCCATTTTCCAACACAAATTTCCATAGTTCTTCCCTCATTGCCTACTCAGTGACCAAAATCTCCACCCCCACAACTCTTAGATCCTTCCCGAGATTCGAAATTAACATGGTTCGTATTAGAGAACTCGCCAAACCTCCACCCAAATGTCGGTGTGCCCAGACTCATTTCACAAGATTCCTTCCCACCTCTTGGCTTCTTCCCTTCCTTGTCGTTACACCTTTCATGGCTCACCTATTTCATCTACCTCCCACCTCAAATCAACATGATCCACATTGCTACCCGTGCTCAGAAGGAAAAAGGCAAGGAAAAGGCAACCGACCCACCAACCAACCCTATACCCAACATACCATCTGCACCCACACCTAAAGTCACTATCATGGCCCCACATATCCTATTTCTAATGGGGTTACACATCGCACAATGCTCAAACAATTACACCAATCCTCCCTCAAAATTTCCTATATGGCCTCATCCAAACCTTTGAGTCCCATCACCAAGCTCTTATGGAGGTTCTTCAGTCTATTGAGGTTTTACCCAATGACCCTACACCCATAGCCTCCATTATTACACCTCATCATGTAGCCTCTCTCACCAAATTACCACCTTCTTCTACACCTCCACCTACTCACCAAGTATCCACCTCAACTTCTCAGATGAAGAGATTGCACCACACCAAACCGATGACCTTGATCCAACCCTTTTCATCTCCGTCCATATCGATAATATACATGTACGACATGTTATGATCGATGGGGGCGCTAGCATTAACATCATCTCCTCCCATGCATTTGACCAAATGTGCATACCCAAAAATTGCATGCATAAACATCCCATCATGTTGCATTCATTTAATGACGCTATCACTTCTACACTTGGCACCGTCATCCTCCATGTTCGCGTGGGCCCCCATACTATTCAGAGTTATTTTACATCTTGGAGGGGGAGTTTCAATATAACTTGTTGCTTGGTAGACCCTAGATTCGTGTCATGGGTTGTGTTCCTTCCACTTTACATCGTTGTGTAAAGTTTGAGCATGAAGGACACACCTATACCATTCTAGCCAACCCATCACCTTTCAAAACCTACAACATGCTTTACTGACCCAATGACATGCTTGTACCCATTAAGGCATCTACCTCCATGACCACTTCCTCTTCACCTACACCTCCACTCACCAAGTGTCACCGCTACCTCAACCGCACCTAAATCCTCCATTCCTACCGCTGCCACAACCTCCACGACCGACCCATCAACCTCCCAATCAGCTGGCTCCACCTCCATGATCCAACCTCTAACACATCATCTATCCTAGCTACCCGCATATCAACCACCGATCCCTTGGAAGGAATTTTTCAATGCCTCACTCTGGGGGAGTATCGCCTATATAATTTCAACACATTCCTCACTCCACAAGAGTATGGAAGCCTTCACCAACACCCTCATTATGATCACCGCATAGGAGAGCGTCTCCTTTATGGTCCTCCCCACCTTTGCACCAATCTCACCTATGGGGGACTTGATACTTCCACTTATACACCTGAATCACCATCACAAACCCACCCCTTTTCTACTAACCTCCAGTCACTCACCAATCATCACTTTACCCACACCTTCTACACCGATGTGCATGGAAAGGTTTTGGTTTTGGCTTTTACGAGCAAGGCCATCACACTATTATTCCATGTACTACCCACAAACATAACAACCATAGTGGTATGACTTTTTGCTGAAACTACCTACCAAGAAGGCCCACATTGAACTCATTGAGGATATCGACCCTTCTCCACCTTCTTCACCTACTCCACCTTCTTCACCACCTTCACCACCTTCACTCGATAGAGTCGATGGATCCAGAATCCATTCCTCCTAACTTTTTTTTTCATAAACACCATTTCCTTGGGGCCTCTGACTTATCAATGTGAGGGTGAGGCTCCCTCTTCTCTTCCCTTCCTGTATCCTGAAATGATCGATGATGATACACCTTCTATTAATGTCATTCAATGTTAGGATGATGAATCTATACTCACCTACCTTAGTGTGAAGACTCTTATATTCACCGGTCATTACCATCTGAGATGCAAACCATGTTGAATGAATAGACTATCAAAGTCAACATTCATACTCAAAGATGACCCGCACATTCTAAAGATCGGCCAATCTTTAGAGATACTCTTTGAACAGAATCCATCACTTGTTTTCTCAAAAATCATAACCATGCTTTCACTTGGTCTTACTTACGACATGCCCGGTATTGACCCCACCATAGTGGTCCACAATATTGTAACCATTCCCGATGCCAAACCCGTAAAAAAAAAGCTAAGGAAAATGCACCCTCGCATTGCTCTTCTGGTCAAAGAAGAACTTCAATGCCTTCTTTCCATTTCCTTCATCTTACCCATTGATTATCCCCGATGGATTTCTAACATTGTCCTTGTCACTAAGGCAATAGGGGGACTTCACATTTGCATGATTTCCATGACCTCAACCTAGCTTTCCCAAAAGATGACTTTCCTCTACTCGGTATTGACCAACTAGTTGACCTTACTGCTGGTCACGAGATGTTATCACTCATGGATGGTTTCTTGGGTTATAACCAAATATTGTTTTCCCCAGAGGATCAACACAAAACCACATTCATCACCCCTTGGGGGACCTTCTACTATCGAGTCATGCCTTTTGGCCTTAAAAACGTTGGTGCCACATATCAATGGGCTATGACTTACATCTTCCATGACATCATGCACCATATATTGGAAGATTATGTAGATGATATCCTTGCCAAATCTAAACATCGCTCCAAGCACCTCATCATCCTAAAGACCATCTTTGACCGCCTCATTAAGTATTGTGTTCGCCTTTAACCCAAGAAAGTGTGTCTTCGTGGTTCTCTCGGGAAAGCTCCTGGGATTTATCATTTCCTTACATGGTATAGAGGTTGACCCTACTAAAGTCAAGGCCATTCTTGAAATGCCTCCGCCCACTAACTGCGGAAACTCCGTAGCTTGCAAGGTAAGTTGCAATCTATTTTCCATTTCATTTCACAACTTTCGATCGATGTCATCCATTTCATCATCTTCTCAAAAAGGATGTCTCCTTTAAATGGGATGATGACTACCACAAATATTTTGAGGCCTTAAAACAATACCTTCTCCAACCACCCGTACTCATTCCACCTAAAGATGATCAACCCTTCTACCTATACATCTCTTCTACCGATCACTCCTTAGGGGCCATGCTCACTCATCGTGATGAACAACATAGGGAGAAGGTGGTTTATTACATAAGTTGTACTCTTCTGGACTATGAAACCGATACACCCATGCTGAAAAACTTTTCTTAGCCTTAGTTTTTTTTTGCCACCAAACTCCACCATTACCTACTCAACCACAAAACCTATGTTGTGACCAACACCGACCCCTTACACTTCATGTATGCCAAACCTTATCAAAAAAGCGGGCATGCACATTGGCTCATGCTTTGGCTGACCTCGACCTTGAATTCATCCATCAAAAGTCCATCAAGGCCAAGCTATCACCGACCAATTGGCCGATGCACCTATTTTTGGGGATCAACCCTCTAACTTTGACTTTCTAGATGAGTCTATTATTACCCTTTCCTAGATGAACCCACTTACCAAATGACACTCTTCTTCGATGGTTCCAAGTGTCAGCATGGGGTGGGGCTGGTGTTATCCTCATTCTGCTTGATGGTGAACCCATGCCTTTGTCTTTCAAACTTGATTTTGATTGTACAAACAATATTGTTGAATACGAAGCACTCATATTGGGTCTCCAGAGATTCTTATGCCTTAGATGTTAAGTCCATCAACATCTTTGGTGATTCTCAATTGGTCATAAACCAAGTCAATGGTATATACTAGTGTCGTAATGAGATAATTCAAAAGTATAAGCATCATGTGGACATACTTTTGACCACCTTTGACTATTACACCCTTCAAACCACCCCATGTTCTACCAACAAATTTGAGATACCATGGCCTACTTGGCTTCTCAGATACCCACTTCATCCGCTGACTCTAAAATATTTGTCACCATACAAAGACTACAATCACCCTCTTATTTACCTCGTGAAGTTTACTCTATCGAATTTCCACTCTTGACCTACAGTGACCTTTGGTATAAGTAATACATAGACTATCTTTCCCTCTCCATCTTACCTCCCGACCTCACTCGTAATGGACAAACGTGCACCTTTCTCAAAAGGGCCTCTCATTACATCATCATGGGTGGCCTCCTCTATAAGCATGGCTTTGATGGTATTCTCTTATGGTGCCTTATGAGTTCTGAAATTCCCTATACCATTAAGGAAGTTCATGATGGCATATGTGGAGGTCACTTAGTGGTCTCATGGTTGCTAAGTGTATTCTTCGCCTAGGCTATTACTTGCCGAACCTTAACCATGATTGTTGTGACTATGTTAAGCATTTTGTAAAATTCCAACAACATGCCAATCTTCATCATACACCCAGTCATGCCTTATAGGTCACCCGTGACCTTTGGCCCTTCTCTCAATGGGGTTTGGATCTTTTCGAGAGAGATCAATCCCCATTCTTCCAGAGACATCAATGGATCATCACCGCTACCAAATACTACACCAAATGGGTTGAAGTTGTACCTCTCATCTCCATGAAAGTTGAGAAAATATGTGAGTTCATCAATCATCACATTATTATCTGTCACTTTGGTGTTCCACATCGCCTCATCACTGATAATGGAAAAAAATTCAAAAATAAAACCTTGCAAAAATTTATGACGCCTTCGGCATTCAACTAAGTTTCTCGTCACCATATTACCCACAAACCAATGGCCAAGCCAAATCCACTAATAAAACCCTGAACAAAATTCTCATGAAAGTGGTTAATGATACTGGGAAGGACTGGCATATGCACATTCCTTTCACCCTGTGGGCACCATACTAGTATTCACACTTCCACTATTGCCACTCCTTTTTCTCTGGTCTATGGTATAGAGGTTGTTCTGCCTCTGAAGTCCTAGATTCCATCTCTTCGTATTTCTCTCCATGACATGCTCAATGATGATGACTTTCACCAAGACCGTTTAGCACAACTTGAGTTATTAGATGAACGTCATCTTAATGCTCTTGACCATCTCCAAGTTTACCAAAAATGTATCAAACGTGCCTATGAAAAACGTGTTCATGAACGAACCTTCCAAGTTGGTGATCTCATCCTGAAGGAAAATCAACATGTAACCAAAGCAAAAAAAAATTAAATGGGGAAAATTTTCTCCTAATTGGCTTGGACCATACATCGTGACTCATGCCTATGGATCAGGTGCTTATCATTTATCTTCACTCGATGGTAAACCTGAACCTGAGCCCCTTAATGCCTTGCATCTTTGACCATTCTACTGTTGACTTTCAGTCCTACCTCACCTTCTGCCTCTTTTCATGCTCGTCCCTTGAGTGTCATTCACTTCCCTCCTTTCACTATGCCATCCCCAATGACTAAACAAGAATCATGTGCATACCCATCACTCTTTTACCCTCTCTTAAATATGTGTACCATGGCTCTTGCACATGGCATGATTCTCATGGATACTTTTCATCTTCTTTCATATGAGATCCCATGGTTATTTCACCTTGCTTTCTGAACAAGAATCGATTCTTCACCTTAGTCTTGTCCATGACTTAAAATCCCCACAAATAATTTCCACATGGGATCCAACTCCTTGAGTCAAACTTCCAATAAAAAGATGACTCCCTCAAAAAGGACATCTTTCTCTCTACATCGCTGCTATAAATAGACTGCTCCCTCAAAGGACAACTATGTAAAAGCCTAAAAAAAAAAAAAAAAAAATCCAAAGCTTCCCGCATCAATCAACTTCACGAAGACCTCAAGGAGATAATTTCCTCATCCCATATAGACTTCCCACATCGATCAGTCTATCTCAAATACAAGTCAAAAAGAAAATTTTTTTCATCATGGACTTGCTCATTGTGATCTTGGATCTCTTGCCAAAAGGCATGCTACCTCATACCATATAACCTAACCATTTTTCACCTTCTCACCCTTTGCACCTTCATTTCCTACCACCTCAAGGGACCTGCTGAAACTATGACATTTGGTGATCATGTGACTATTCTTCACCTTTAGAATAATCAATCATGCAATGTCTTTAGGGTCTTACGTTCACCAACCTATCTAAGGTATGGTCAACCCATTATGATCCTCACCAATCAAGGTGGCTCTCTTACCTCCTCTTATCTTTTAACTTCTTCATTACGTATTGATTATCTATATAGGACTAGACCCTCGATGCTTATCTCTGGGAAATTTTCCTCTTTCACCACAATCAACTTAAAATCACCCATACCTATTTGCCCACAATTCAACCAAGCCTAAATAACCTAGACTCAATCATGCCTATAACCTACTAACCCATTCTCCTACCTCCTCACATTTTTCCCTAGCTTATGGGAGAACTACATCAGCCTGAGGTCCCTTTTTTTGGGACTATGTAGGTAGCACTTCAAGGGCATGGGGCCCTTGAAGGTTAGCTTGGCCACTCTCTACCCTTACCAATTTTCCCTATTTTCCTATTCACATTATACCTAATTTTTCCTTTTGTATATCGAAAACTAGAAGTATGATCTCAACACACAATAACTAATACACATATCTACCATCCATGTTTCAAACATCATCATAACATTCACCAATTCATCATTTCATATTTCCACACACAACAAAAATTTGGAAATCTACATCATCACGTATATCTACATTACCATTTGTTATCTGTATCACCAATTACTTGTAATCTAAACCAAAACTTGACTCCATCCATGCCTAAAAACCTAACTCAATCCATGCCTAAACCAAATCCTAAACACCGATTCCATCCATGCCATGCCATGACATGACTCATCCATGCCTATGCCAAAACTTGACTCAAATGCCTATGACCCGACTCCATCCATGCCTAAACCAAAACCTAACTCAATCCATGCCTATGACTGACCTGACTCATCATCCATCCTCCATCCACTGAATCCATCCATGCCTAAAACGCCCTAACTCAATCCATACCTACATCAACTTGACTCGATCCATGCCTATGACCTGGCTCTATCATGCCTACACTACTTGGTTTCCATCACATATACAAATCATAATAGCAAGTTACACACAACCATATATACATCATGCCATAACCACCATCTCTATAAATAAATCATCCAAACATGTGTATCCATATACATGACTCTCAAATATCTTCAGCACGTAGGCGGTATATATAAAAAAATATCAAAAATTCTCATGCACATCCTCACTATCTTTGGCATGCACAGGCGGTATATATGTCAAAAATATGATGTCAAAAATAAACTAATCATACATGGAGCTCAATCATCTCCCCATCTGATATCCAATCCTTGTCTCATCTATCTCCTCCTCTCTGCTCTCTAGCCCTAGCGTCCTAGGTGACCTCTCTCGCCTCACCCTGGTCGGCCCTCGATGGTCCTACCCCTAGAGCTGGCCTCCATGCACTAGTGGCCTCACCCTGACCTAACCCCTAGGCTTGCTGGCCCCCTGTACTCTCCACACTATGTGTGCGGGATCTTCTCCTCTCACTCAAGGCCTGTTGTGCTCTATGCTTGGCATATGATAAGACATATATCCCTACTGCCATCAAGTGATCCTAGTAGTATCTCACCTCACCCATGGCATCTCTCAACCTAGTTGTAGGTATTTTCTATGGTGGTGCCATCAGCCTCTGACCCTACCCTGCTCCTGCCTGAACAATGGGACCCTATCCATGCCCCTGTGGTGGTGTTATCGGCCCAGAACCTGCACCTGTACTGGGCCTAAAGGGCCATTATTTGTGCCTATGCAGCGGCTAGCTAGCCTTAAAAACCTATAACCTATCCTCCTCTCCACCATGGCCAACTGGCCCTGTAAACTTATCACTCATGCCCTGTAGGGTGGCTACCACACCCATCTCCATCTCCACCCTCTCCCTCTCCCCGGTGTGGGTATTGGTCCATGTACTCCATATGCATGAAAAGCAGCCACTGCACCTGCAGAGTCAAAACATGTGCCTGACCCCTGTCGATGTCCCTGTACTATGCCCAAATGGGTCACTAGGGTAGCCACCTACCCCTGTAGGTCATCTCTCTGAACTGTGATGGTGGTTAAATATGTCCCCCCAACCCGGTGGTACTGCTGTAGATGTGCAGCCCACCACTATCTATACCTGTCTGTCACCCCAACATCATCTATCTATCGATTGACCAGCTCCTCCTCCTACCCGGTCAGCACTATAGGTCATGGTGGAGACATAGGCCTCTCCACATCATCTCTCCTATACTATGGGAAGGGTGGGGGTATATCCTGTGTACGGCAACCCAAACTGCCATCATCGACCTAAGGTCTATGGGTATCATCTCATGCTCCCCTCCGCTGCCCCTCTATCCACCTATAGATCTGTAACCCATCCAGCTCCACCACCATCCTCCGTATGATGAGGGAAGCCCACATATGGCCTCCAAATGATGTCCATGCTAGAAAACCCCTCTAGTAATCACTATAATAGGCTACATCATGTGTAGCTCTCACTCTCGGTGCTCTCTCAATAGCTGCACCCATCGCTCGTATCCCACCCACACCAACCTTGCCTCAAATGCATCAGCTCGAGGCATCCCAACTGGGTGCACACACACATAATATGCTCATACCCAACAATGTAGTAAGAATGTACAACAAAGGCTGAACCACCATAGTCACCCATAAGCCCATAACTCCCTGTATAGCTGTACCAAGAATGCAGGCACCCATGCAAACCAAGTCCTGCTCTCCACCATGTCATGTAGAACCCCCATCAGTGACCATGGGAATCTCCCACCCTCTACATCTGGTAGTGCAAAATAGTAGACTACCTCCATCAGAAGCACTACCAGCCTCATCTCCTCGAGGTAGGCTCAGTACATCACTCCATAGCTCATACTGGCACTATGGAATCCTAACAATGCCATCCCCTCTCCAAACACTAGTAATAGTAACTCCTCGGATGCCTCTAAGGAGATCGAATAAACTTGTGTACCTACTATAGTAGTCGCAGGATCCTGTAGACATCCTCCAGGGTGATCGTGATCTCACCCATCGGCAAATGGAATGTGTTGGTCACCGAATCCCATCTATCGATGAGGGAAACCATCAAACTCACCTCCCAGACTATGTGCTGGTAGCATCTGACCCCAATCAGCCCACCTCTGCAACATGGTGCCACTCCTCACATGTTATTCTCACTCATACCTCCATGAGCAAGTGGTGGTACCCTATCTCTCATCCACAGCTGATCTCTCACCTGCAACCAACAACCAATCATATTATTAAAACTTACCCACACCTACATTCAACCTTGCCACCTCCACTATAATACTTACCCTACCTATCTTGCTTCATATTATACCTTTCACCTGTATCTATGCCCTAAATCAACACTACCTATCTACCCACACCTTGGACCCTTACCTATTTTCATTTTGACCCCTCTCACCGATCTTACTTATTCACCCACCTACCAATACCCATAACTCTTCCCCCTACCTAACTCTCCATACCCCTACCCAATTTATTTTACCCCTTTTGGCCTACCTCCACTCTAGCATGCTGATCGATCAAGCACTGGTCATCCATGATCGACCATGGTCCAACAATAACTAGCATCGGTCACCACACTGTGACGATCGATACTCCTCACCCACCGACATCGGATAACATTGGACCAACATCGGTCACTCATCATCGCGGTGACAAACCCAAGACACCCTGCCCTATTTCTACCTAAATTTCTCATTTCTACCCATTTCCCCCACCAATGCCTACCCAACACCTATTCCCACCCCTCCTTTACCTAAATCTACCCTCCCTTGTTCCCCTTTTTCTTTAAATTCCCCACATTCAAATTTTAATATTTTCCCCCAAAACCCACTTTCCTCCTACCCGATTTCTATCCTCCACCTACTCAAACAAAAAAAAGATAGGAATTGACTCTTACCTCATCACATTGTCATCTACGTGGTGGCACCTCGGGCCACTGCACACGGGTCCACCTGATCCCTCTCCTACCTCTACCATCACCAACTACCCTCTGGCTCTCCACCCAATCAAATCGATCACACCGAGCTCATAGACCCACCTATCGACCAATGATCAGCTTTGTGGCTCACCAAATCATCTCTCTTCATGTCACTTGGTCACTTTCCACCTCTTTCTCTCTCTCTTGTCATTTTCTCCTATGTGGAAAATGACAAATGATTTTCAAAAATGTGGAACTTTTTCTTTTTATAACCTTCCCAACTTGACCTGATGATGGTTTCACCTAGACCGACATCGGTCCTGTGCCCTAGCATACCGTGGTTGGTTCATGGTGACCGACATCGGTTAATTCTGACCATTATCGGTTATCCTACTTAGCCTCATTACTACCCATTACCCCTAATTTGAATCCGAATCCTTTCCACCTCACCCACACCTGACTTGGACACTCCACTTTATCCTCCTAACCTCATCATTTATCACCTAACCTCATCATCATTTGGGGACTTTTTATTTTCCCCTACCTCGGCCCCTTACCTATGCCGTGACCTATATACCTAGACTAGAACATTGTTCGTGACCTTTGACCTCATGTGCTCGCTATACCTTGACACTGTTACCTGTGTTGTTTGACCTAATGACCTTACTTTTCCTATTGTCATGATGTTTATCTTGACCCAACCTCTGTGTACTGGAACATACCTAAATGTTCCTACACCTGACCTACATCATGTTTCCTGACCATATCCTATACCTTGGATACCAAAATCACCTCAACCTTGTTTGGATAAACCTATCGACCTTAGACAATGTAGAGTTTGCCTGCTCTTCAACCTAGTACCATGCTATAATTTATATGTGTGTGTGCATGCATTTGAATGTTACTACCTTTGACCCTGACCCATTACCTAGATTACCCGATTGGACCTTTACCCTTTACCCCATTTTCCACCTTCCTCTTCATCACATTCACCTTTTATCAAACCACTCACCGATTCTTCCTTTTTGCCTCATCAGTTCCTAGTTTGAGGGGGATCACCTTCACCCACACATGGGGCAACCACATCTTATTTTTTCAACATCACTTACCAATACAAGCTACGAAAAAAAGGGGAAAATGTAGACACCAAAATTGGGTCACACTCCCCTCGATCCCTCGTCAAATAACCAACTCAAACACACTCACCTAACCATGGCCCCTTACACCCCACACTAATATTAATTTAATTAATTTAATTAATCCATGTCCTCACAATATTTATTATTTAATTATCCTAATTAAGATAATTCCCACACCACCACCTCACCTATACCACCTCACCCTAAGACTATTCTTAGTATGTTGCCATAACTAACTAAGACCTAACTAAACCCTAAAAATCAAAGCCTACATTCCCTCTAACCACATTTCCCGCATTAAAAAAGGTAACTTCCATTCTAATCCATGAAAAGAAAATAAGAGATCAAGAAATCAAGCCAAGATCTCCCATTTTAGTAAACCTAGGGAATCCTACCCTAATCGACGTTGGCCACCCCTAAAAAAATGCCAATCAACCTGGAACTCATTATCGGTCAACTTTTATTCCCTTTTTGGTAACCTTATTTCGAGGTTGGCACATTTCGAGAGAGAGAAAGAGAGAGTAATCACATCTGCATGCTAATGCAAGTGAGTGAGCATCCGTTCACACCAGACATCCACATCCATCCAAGCCAAGATTTGATTCAACCAAGCAAGGAGGAAAAGCCCAAAAGCTCAAGCAAGAGTCATTTCCTATCAACCGGTGACCCTCTACAGAATAAACCTCTAACCACCATCTCTTATCTTCATCCATAGTCAACTGGTAATAAATTCCAAGTAAGTACACTTTTTCTATTCGATCCATTTTGTTTAGATACTTTCAGTATTTACATATCTTTGTGTGTTATTGCTTTCCAACCACTCATTACCTCTCTCTAATAACTATCCCCCTATACCTCTTCCAAAACCCCTCAAAACCCCATCCTAGCAATCCAACACTCCATTCCGACCTACCCAACCCTTTGTACAATCACAAAGAAGATCCAAAATCATTCTGCAACATCTTCCATTTTCCCACAATCACCACCAAGCATCGGTCTCCTAAACCATCATTCGGCTTCGAGCCTATACGGCATACCTACCTACTACCAATATTACCCCTTTGCTACCATTCACCAACTTACCCATAACTCCTCCCAACTTCACCAAAACCCCACCAGACCTGCCCACTAACCTACATCCCTACCCACACCTCCTAGACACCTCACCCAGTTCCCCATCAACCTGGAAAATAGACCCAAACCCCTGTTCTTGACCCCCTATCATTTCTTCAGTGACCAACATTAGTCATGACTAACCGACATCGGTCAAGACTAGACCAGCATCGGTCTATGTATGTCATCAACATAGTAGTACAAACCAAAACCTACCTACTTACTCCCAAGTTACCTATAATCACCTATGACCTTCATCAGATCTCTTTGTCAGACTAATCAAACCCATAACCATTTATCCAACCTCCGGATCTGATCCTAACCTATCTGTTAGATTATATTTTTCTTATTGTGTTTATATGAGATGCCTAAATCATATTGATTATAGTAGGACAATATTTACCTTATTTCTCACTAATTTGTTTACAATAGTGGATTGACAACCTTCTAGGAGTATCACACTTCCTGGATCTAGTATATGTTAGGTAGTCCACTGTATATGCTATTTAACTTCTATTTAGTGGTCTTGTTGTTTATTTAGGTAGTTCCAACCAAAAGGAATCTCTCACGATCAACAAAAGGAAGTCATCTCACAACCTTCAACATTGTGGATTCCCCTTAGCCTTTTAATCTATTTCATCACATTCCAAAAACCTTGAAACACCTTTATTCTTCTATGGATAAGAAACTCCATGATAATTAGATTTTCTTCTTCTCCATCAAGGAACTATCTCCTTTTAGTTTGAAACCTTCAAATAAATCCTGCAACACTAAATCTTTCTTATTTCCACTTAATTATTACATTTCCCCTTCCTTTGTTATGTGGGTTTGATATTCCACAAAACATTGAGTTCCTACATTACCCATGTAATACTCTCTTTTTTCATTTTGCTAAGTTTTCTTAAAAATGGCTAGTTCTTCTATTTTTCCATGGATAAATCTCAACTTTTAAATGGGTCTAATTATAGTATATAGAGAATTTGGATTAATTTTGACCTTATGGCTAGAAATATATGGGATTTAGTTAGTGGTGTTAAGAAGAAACCCACTAGGACACAAGCTACACGAGAACTCAAGTTTTTCTCCCAAAAAACCCAAGAGGCCATGTCGATAATATTACAAAGCATCAAGGTTGATTTTTTTATGCATATAGGTCATAGGGATTCTCATGTTGATGCATGTATATAATTTCAAACTATGCATGAAGGTATCCTCCTCTCCAAAATAAACAAATTGATCATGGAATTGTTTACAGCTCCTATGAAAGCTGATGAGAAAATTGTTAAATCAGGCTAAAATTAAGAACATTAAAGCTCAATTGGATGGATGTAATTTTCAATTGTTTCAAGATAATTTGCTTTATTGCATTATTCATATTAACATTCATGATAAATTTATAAACTATATTTCCATTTTGAATTATAAATACCAAAATGAAGATTGTTTACCTTATTTAGACACATTGTCTTCTCTCTCGTATCTAAGAAGAGAGTGTCATGGATAACTTTAACTCAAAAGATAATTTCTCTCAAGTATTGTTCTCCCAAAATTAGAAGTCTTTTAAAAATTAGAATAACAACAATATAAATCAGCAATCTAACTTTAAACCTAAACACAATAGGAATAATCAGAAGTTTAAAGTAAATTTTGATGGAAATTGTACCAATTATGGTAAATTTGTCCATAAAGAATCCAATTGTAATTCTATCAATTCTAGTAAAAATACTAAGAATAATAACTTCAACAATAAAAACAAGAATTTAAATCGAATCATGTTAACAACCATACCAATAATGCTAAACAAACTATGGCTATTTATACTACCTTTTTAGCCTCTAATGGAAGTGAATGGATCCTAGATATTGGTGCCTCTAGACATATGACATACATACATGATATTTTATATGATGTTGTTGACTATCATGAGAATATCTATCTACTTGACAATCCAGTCATCAATTTTGAATGTTATGGTAATGTTGTATTAGAAAATGCAATCATTAGGAATGTTTTATTTGTTCCTAACTTAAAGAATAACATTTTATCTTGTTGTTAATTAACCAAAAATATCAAGTTGTGTTATTGAAAAATAAATGGTATGTTAAGAATGATCCTGGTAATGTTATTGCTACATATTTACAAAAGAATGGTTTGTACATTTTGATGGATTTTTTGTTGAATCTTGTATTTCTTCTTTCTCTTGTGATGTTGTTCAATTGTGGCATGAAAGGATTGGACATGTAAACTTTAAAATTTTGTATGATATGTCACACCTTAACCTTGTAGTAGGTCTTCCTAAGATAAAACCATACCATGGAACTTGTGAAAGTTGCATGTGTGGTAAGAAACATGTTTAATCATTTCACAAACATCATGAGTCCAAATACCGTTGCTTTCTTGAGTTGTTTCATAGTTATGTAAGAGGTCCTTTGGAATTTATTTATCTAGGTGGATCCTTATATGATGTTAGTTTTATCTATAATTTCTCAAGAATGACTTTGTCTTATTACATTAATAAAAAATATGATGTCGTATCTAAGTTTCAAGAGTTTAAAGCCTTGGTTGAAAATATGACTAATCTAAAAATTAAAAGAATCAGAATTGATAATGGAGGTGAGTATGTTAATAAAAATTTTGATGAATTTTGAGTGTCTAGTGGAGTTCAAAAGTAGATAACCACTCATTATTCTCCTCAGAAAAATGGCATAGCTGAAAGGAAGAATAGAACAATCATATAAATGGTCATGACCATGCTTCATGCTTCTAATGTGCCTAAATTTATTTGGGATGAAGCTATGAACATTATTGTTCATATTATAAATAGAATTCCTACCAAAGCTTTGCATCAAACTACACCTCATGAAGTATAGACCAAACAAAAACTTGATATATCTCATTTTAAGATATTTGGTAGTTTTACTTCCCTTCTCATTCCTAAAATCAAAAGACAAAAACTTGATCCTACCTCCTACTCTTGCATTTTTGTTGGGTATGGTAGTCGTAACAAAATATTAAGAGTATATGATCTAATCAAACATGTGATCATAGAGAATATGAATGTTCATGTTCTAGAGAAACCATTGTGTCAAGCTTCCTCTCTTCCCTCCTCTCCAGTTCTTGAATCTCTTCAATTTAATAATCCTTCCTCGACATAATATGGAAAATTATTTGCAAGAGAAACTTTTTCCTTCTTCGACATGATGGATATAGACATTGAGGGTGAGCCTTATCAATATTTTTTTCAGTCAAAAGTTCTTATATATGCTATAAAACTGATTTCAAATTCTCAGCCTAATGATTTGAGAAAGATGACCCATACTCAGCATTCTTATCATGTTGTGTCAAATATTTATGAGACTGAACCTCAATCTTTTGAAGAATCCAACCTATATGAAATATGGATTGCATCCATGGAAGCTAAGTAAAATTCTCTAATTAAGAATAAAACTTGTGAATTAGTATCTTTCCCTCATAAAAGAAGTATTGTAGGTTCTAGATGGTTGTATAAAATTAAATATAATGATGCTAGTGTTGGGTTTCATATTTGCACTTGGATTGAAACCACGATGGGGAAAAGAAATTCCCTCCTCTTTAATGGGAGAGGTTCCCTTATTGAAAGCACGGAAAAACCTATGTACAAATGCACAATATTTCATTCAATGGTGGTCTCTGATATCTTGAAATGTGTTTTATGCACGGAAATTCATCAATGCATGAGGATAGAAGACTTGAAGAGAGGGGGAAGGTAGAAGAATACAATACTTTTAGGGAAAAGATATGGCAGAGAAGACCCTTATATGTATTGAGAAAATGGCATATAGAGTAGAACCATTCGCGTTTATAATGGGCACAATCCGTAGACTCAAAGTTCTTGAGATTGTATAAACTAGAACACAAAGTTTCTAAGCATGCAAGGATTAAATGATTCACATATCAGAGAAAGAAGGAAAGAAAAAGAGGAAAAAGGGGAAAACCTTTGTATTAATTTCTTCCAATTAGAAATTACTGAGTTTCAAAATATCAAAATTCTAACTTGTACAATGGCTTTGAAAGATCATGATATAGCTTGCAAGAGATGGTTACAACTTCCTCGAGTAAACAAGAAACAATTACAAATTATTCCAACCACTCGTGCCCTTTCAAATTATTGATTCACAAAGAAATGTTAATGGCGGAAAAACCAAGTACAAAAAATGGGCCATTCGATTTGCCTTTACAACTTTAAATCTGGGCCACCCACGTGGAAGGAATTGATTGGATCAAGTCTGTGGGAGCCTTCTACATTTGGTGCCTTTAAAGCTACACTAGACTAACACATGGAGAGCTTCGCTTGTTTCTTTATACTTAGTTGAATCGGGACAATTTCCTGCTTGACCCATGTTGACCCCTAGACACATGGAGGGTTGGCACTCATCCGAGTTTCCATTTTGGAAACACCTCTTAAAAATACATCGAGCTGATGTGTGTCTCCTACCACCGATCTTGTACTTTTCAACAGACAACTCTGTCTCCCCATTGACTTTAGCCACGTGGCAAGTTGGCGCTACTTGGAGACTAACCCTTTGATTTCACTTCTGAAATGGCATCGTGCTGACACATGTCTCCTTCCATCGGACTGACGTGGTGACCTGGTGCTCATTTGAATATGGGTCCTTTGGTTTCATTTTCAGAATGTGTCGTTGAAGCATGTGGATAATTCCACCAACCCACCCATACTTAGTCAATTTCAATGATCGACTCTATCTCTTTTTGGGTGCGGGACACATAGAGGACTCGACACAAGTTTGAGAACTACCCTTGCTTTGACTCTTGAATCTACATCGATGAGGCATGTGGCGTCGTCCACTGAGCCTTCCATACTTAGCTGATTTTAACTTGTTTTATGTTCATTTTGATCCTGGGACATGTGGAAATCCTGTGCCTATTTGAGGACTATCTCTAGGACCCTACCCTTGGATTTGTGCCATTTGGATGCGTGGAGGCCTCCTCTATCATTTGAAACATGATCAAACCACATCCAATCAGAGATGCCCACGCACTACCCATGGATGCTGAGGCAAAAATTGATGGGGAAGATACCCTGTCATTCCCAACTACGGGAAGAAAATAAAAAGAAGGGGAAAGAATCCACTGTTATGCCTGATTTTTAAACTATTCTCCACAAATGGGAAAACTACAAACAAAGCTAGGTCCACATGATTTGATACTCCAAGGAACATACTCAAAATTTTTGAAACCTAACTCCAAAGAGGGGAATTATAAGGGTGAAAACAACTCGGCTCTTTTTCGGGGATGACTTGGCTTGGAACAAAGACACAAGGAAAGATCAAGAATTACAGATAACTCTGGGAAAGAGGACTAGTGCCTTATTCATTTGGAAATAGAGTCGAAAGAAAAACCAATACAAGGAAACACACACAAGATGGGAAAATGAAACAAAACAAAATAAACCAAAAGGGAAGAATAGAAACGAAACGCAAAGGAAGGACCCAAAACCAAAGCACTATACAACAAATATAAAAGGACCGCCTAGTCACCTAGGACTTGAAAAACTTTATATACTACCCACTATAAGGAGGTGGGAGAGGAGAACCATCCATGTAATCCAGGATAACAAGATTTATCTCTAGAAAAATATCTCGATTCTAAGAGTACCAAGCCAAAGAGAATCAAACTTACCATGTCTTCCTCGTGGCTCATGTCTTTTGTCCCAAAGTAGCACAATGTCTCCCACTTGGAAAAATCTGGGTTTGGATTTCTTGTCAAACAAATCCTTCACTTTCAACTGATGAGCTATTATCATGTCAACCACTTGTAATCTTTCCTCATCAAGCTTTTGAAGGTACAAAATTCTCTTGTCCAATGAGCTACTGAAACTTGAATCCTCAATGGTTTTCATTAGATGCAAGGCTGAAAATTCCACCATGACTGGAAGTTGAGCTTCCACACCATACACCACTTGGAAAGGGGACATTCCAATTGCTCTCTTGGGTGTAATTCTATCAGCCCAAAGTGCATCATATAGCTTCTTATGCCAATTCCTCTAAGAATCATTCACAAGCTTTCTAACTATGTTCACCAAGTTCTTGTTTGTTGATTCTACTTGTCCATTCCCTTGGGGGTAGTAATCTAAAGAATGAGCAAGTGAGATCCCATACCCATAGCATAATTCCATCATCTCAGTAGAAGAAAAGTTGGAAGCATTTTCAGTCACAATTTTGTTTGGGGTCCCAAACCTGATCAATATGTTCTCCTTAATGAAGTTGCAAACTACCTCGGAAGTAGTGCTCTTGACTGGGATGGCTTCCACCCACTTGGTGAAGTAATCTATGGTAGTCAACACATGGGTATGTCTAGCACTAGAAGGTGGGTTAAGAGTTCCAATAAAATCCAATCCCCATTGTTGAAAGGGCTCTTCAATCACTACAGTCTTGAGAGGAAAAGCAGCCAACTTAGTTATTCTGACAAACATTTGGCATGCTTCACATTTACCAACCCATTTTGATGCATATCTAAACAAAGTGGGCCAATAATAACCAACACAAAGTATTTTATGAGTTGTTACAAGAGAGGATAAATGACCTCCACAAGCCTGGTCATGAAAAGTAGAGAACAACTTCTTTTGTTGCTCCTTGTCTACACACTTCAAAAACCTTCCATCTATGCCTCGTTTGAACAAAGCATTCTCCCATAGCACATATTGTGCAGACCTTAGTTTGATGGCTCTCTTCTCTTTGGAACTCAAGTGAGATGGACACTCTCCATAGGTCAGAAAGTGAGAAATGTTAGCATACCATACATCTATCAAATTGAGGAATAGAACAATAGGGACATCAACTTCATCTTTGGACAACTCCTTGGCAGCTCCCTCAATAATGAGTTCACACAATCCCTTACCCCGAACCAGCTTTGTTGGCCTGATGTCAAGATCATACTCTTGCACATTTTCTACCCAATTACCTCTCTTGGTTCCAAATTCTTGCTGAGTAAGAATGGATTTGATTTTTGTATTAGGCACCAATACCACAGAATGTGAATTAAGGATGTAAAACCTAAACTGTTTGACAGCTTTGACAACTACAAAATCATGTTTCTCCATCATGGTGTACTTCAGCTCATGATTTTTCAATACATAACTCTTGAATGTGATTGGGAGCACATGATCTTCAGCATTCTTCCGGGATAACACAACAACTAAGGTATTTTTGGTGGTATAACAATAGATAATGAAATATTTGCTAAAGTTAGGGCTCACCAAGACTGGAGTCTTTACAATAGCCTATTTAATATTCTCAAATGATTTCTTCCCTTTAGAGGACCAACCAAAAGTTTGCTTCCCTTTCATCATGTGAGCGATGCTCATAGTAAGTTCTGCAAAATCAGGGATGAATCTTCTTAGGAAATTGATCTTACCAAAGAAAGAATGGACACCTTTCTTACTTGATGGAAGAGGAATTTGCTGGATGGCTTGAACTCTCTCCAGATCAATCTTGATCCCTTCCTTTGAAACAACATGTCCCAACAACTTTCCTTCTATGACACAAAACACAAACTTCTTAGGGTTTAAAGAAATCCCATGTTCTCTACACTTCTGCGATATTATTTCAAGGTGTTGGAAGTGATATTTCCTTGCTTTAGAAAACACTATCATGTCATCCAAATAAACAAAAATGCATTTCCATTTCAAACTACCATAAGCCAAGTCCATGGCCCTCTCGGAAAGTAGCACCAGCATTGATGAGACCAAATGGAATCCTCTTGTATGTAAAGGTGCCCCACGGAGTAGTAAAGGCGGTCTTATGTTGATCATTAGTATTCACCTCTACTTGATTGTACCCCGAGAATCCATCTAACATAGATAGCATCTCGAGCCTATAACAACTTGCAATACTTGGTCCATCATGGGGAGAGGGTAATTGTCCTTCAAAGAACCCTGATTTAGATTTCTAAAGTCCACATAGATCTAGATCTCACCATTCTTCTTTCTGACATGCACTATATTAGCAATCCATGTTGAATGGTGGATGGGGAAGATGATCTTAGCCTTCAAAATATTTTGTATTTCTTGGAAAATTGTATCAGCTACCTTTGGATTATATTACCTTTGTTTCTGTTTGAAGGGTTTGATCCCATGCTTAAGAGGAATGAAATGTTGCATTTCTTTAGGCTGAAAATTCTTAAGATCATCATAAGAGTAAGCCAAAACATCAACATACCTTTTCAAAAGATTCACCACCTTCTTTTTCTATTCATGAGGGCAGCATTTTCCAATATTTACCATTTTAGGATCATCAAGACTCCCAATATTCACTTTCTCAGTCTCAGCAGATTGTCGGAATCCTTGGGAAAATTTTGACTTCATATATCTATCATGCTTATCAAAAAGATCCTCCAAAATCACCATCCCTTTAGGAATTTTTTTCCTTTTAGTTTGATGCATCCATCTTGATCTTCTCTTCTTTGACACCCTCTTCATTTGATGACGCACACTCTCTAGGTAGATTGTCACTTCCTTCAAAGTATAGTTGATCAAAGTTGTCTCTCGAGCTCAAGAAAGAAATCAAATGCTGGTCATCATTGAAAACTTACCAATTATTCACATTGTTTCTGCACACTGTGTCTATGAATCATCTCAATGGTGAATTTATCTTAACGAAAATTCGGATGAGGGATCGCAAGGACCCCAAAACAGCTAGAGAGTCATCCCTAGTGTTCTTTTCCCTTGGAATAGCTTCAATGGAAAAAGCATCAAGTAAATTGATTGAATCCTAGACTAGATTCCTATAGTGTTTCAACCTTCTATTCTTTACGATAAAGGTCTCTAATTTGTTTTACAATTATCTCGGCATCTCCAAGAGCAAGAAGGTTCTTCACTCCCATTTCCTTCACCATGCTCAACCCAAGAATAAGGGCCTCATACTCAGCATTATTGTTGGTATTTTACAACTGAAACTTAAAGGAGAAAGGATGAACCTTACCCCCAAGAGAAATGAGCACTACACCAGCTCCAGAACCAGCTGAAGAGCAGCTCCCATCAAACTCCAAAGTCCACACATCATTAGGATCAAGCAACACTCCCTTTGGTATAATTTTCTCCTCTTGTGACATGATCATGTAGTTCCCATGCCCAATGTCTGCATACAGTATTTGTTCTTTAGGATCATCTATCTTTTGCACAATATACTCTGCTTGTTTCTCAAGCAAGCCAACTTCTTCATCTTCCCATTGACAGGGATCAAGGCATGTGACCAATCCATTTGGATTTCCCCTCCTACCTCCTTACAAAAATTTCTACTCAGCAACATCCCATATGAAGGAGGAATATCAACTACCAAAATGGTGGCTAAGACCCTTTTCTCTGGGAAAGCAACAAAAGCTACTTGTGCATCTTTAATTCTGCCAACCAAAGGTACTTTCTTACTCTCCATGGAATAACAGGAACCAAAGGTACGTGTTAGGGTCAAACCCAAAGCATGGGCTACCTTTGTAGGCATTACATTATCTAATGCTCCTGAATCTATGACACAATTATTGAGTTTATGGCTAGCTATGAGAAGGGTCACATAGAATGGTTCAATTTTCTCATTAGGGGAAGTGACTGTAGCCACAAGGCTTGATTGAGGTGAGGAAGAGGGAGTGGGAAAAATGCCTTTAGAAGAATGGGCTAGGGTTTTAGATTTAGAATTTACAAAGTTAACCATTTTGGCAAAGGCTTTAGGATGGGTTTGATAGAACTCTACCTCAGAAATCTGAATCTTGGTCTTTTTAAGATGGTCTATAATGTCAAAAGATCCAGATGTGGATGGGGAATCACTACTAGGAGTAGGAGGAGCTTTTGATCTAGTAGCTTTATCATTTGTTGGACAAGAATTCTCGAAGTAGAAGTAGAGGGAGAAGGACTAGCAGAGCTTACCTTTTGAGTGGAAGTAGTAGGAATAGGAGCTCCTCTTCTTATAATCACCGGGATGGTGATGGGGGACTCCTTGGATTTTTTTGTAGGTTACACCACTTTTTCCTTTTTGTTGGTCTGCTCTCGGTCATAACAGCATATGACTCACTTTTCATCTCAGCCACTACATCATCATAGTCATATTCATCATCCACACCTTTAGTGGTGAGGAAATGAACTCGAGAACCACCAAGCTCCTCAATTTATTCATCATCTTCTTCTTTTTTTTCATCATAGAGCCCATTTTCTTCCTCATCATTAGGCTCAAGAACCTCACAAGTAGCATTTAAAGGAACCTTGAGGGGTGGACCTTCAATGGCCAACCTAGTTTGAGAAGAGGGAAAGCGGTTCCTAGGCTAAAAGTTCTTCCTTGGAACATCTTGATATGGAGCATGCTGAGCCAACTATTTCTTGATGGCAATGAGGTCATTAGCCAGCTTTTACACCAAATGATCTACATTACCTCCAGGAGGAGAGGAAGAAGAAGATGCTTTGGATTTGAAAGACTCCATTTTTAGCTTGTCAGACATTATCAAGTCATCTTCCACACTGACAGCCAATCTCTGATCAACATCCAAAGTTGTAAGATTTTCTCTCCTTAGGGCATAGCTTACTTCTGAAAATTGAGAATTCAAGAAGAAACACTTCTAAATATGATATACTAGGCCTAGTATTCATTGGAATATTGTTAATCAACTTGTTAAACTTGGCCATAAATTCTCTCATAGGCTCATGTGGCTCCTTCTTGATTTGAGAAATATGAGCTAACAAAGCATGCACATCTTTAGCAGGTTTGAAATGTTGCTCAAATTCAGTCCTCATACTATTCTAATCGATTATGGTCCTAGCAGGAAGATGGTAAAACCAATCTGCAACATTGTCTTGCAAGGTATACACAAATAGCCTAACATAGACATCCTCATGTTCAACTCCAAGGACCCCACATGTAATAATTAAGGCTGCAATGTGTTCGTCTAGGTGTACTTTTCCATCTCCTCTAAACTTGGGAAAATTCTTCCTGTTACCCCTAGGTAACTCATGAAATGGTTGAGGAAAAGCCAGAGGCCCAACTCTTTGACCCCAAGGCCGAGGTGCTGCCATCATTGGAAAGATTTATTGAAATGGAACTGAGACACCAACAAGAATTAGGGCACAAAGATTAGGGCTAAGTTGTGCTTGAGGAATGCTACTACCATTGGCTCTGTCTTCAACACGAGGTGTGCTTATGGAATGAGATATTCTATTTCTTCCTATTGGAGGAAGTTGAAAATCTTATTGATCCAAGAGTTGAAATTAGGGATCTTCAATTCCAAGAGCCCTTCTACCACGAGTGTATCTTAGAGTCGCCAGATCAAAGAAATGATCAAATTAGTTGTTATTTTTTAAAAGGAAATTTGTTGAACAAATTCCCCAGTGAGTCACCAAAAACTATTGGGTTTAGGATTTGCACTTGGAATGAAACCACAGTCAGGGGACAAGTAAGTCCCTCCTCTTTAATGGGAGAGGTTCCCTTATTGAAAGTAGGGGAAAACCTATGTACAAATGCACAATCTTTCATTCAATGGTGGTCTCCTGATATCTTGAAATGTGTTTTATGCATGGAAATTCATCAATACGTGAGGATAGAATAATTGAAGAGAGGAGGAAGGTAGAAGAAGAAAATACTTTCAGGGAAAAGAGATGGCAGAGAAAACCCTTATATGTATTGAGAAAATGAGATATAGAGTAGAACCATTAACGTTTATAATGGGCACAATCCATAGACTCAAAGTTCTTGAGATTGTATAAACTAGAACAAAAGTTTCTAAGCATGCAAGGATTAAATGATTCACAGATCAGAGCAAGAAGGAAAGAGAAAATAGATGAAAAAAGGGGAAAACCTTTGTACTTATTTCTTCCAATTCAAATTTATAGTTTCAGAATATCAAAATTCCAACATGTACAATAGCTTTGAAAGTTCATGATATAGCTTGTAAGAGATGGTTACAACTTCCTCGAGAAAAAAGAAACAGTTACAACTTCCTCAAGAAAATAAGAAATAGTTACAAATTATTCCAACCACTTGCACCCTTTCGAATTCTTGATTCGCAAAGAAATGTTAATGGTAGAAAAACCAGGTTCAAATATACGGTTGTTACATTATTTTGCTAGTTAAAATATGGGCCATTCGATTTGCCTTTAACACTTTAAATATAGGCCACCCACATGGAAGGAATTGATTGGAGCGGGTCTACGGGTGCCTTCTGCATTTGGTGCCTTTGAATTTGTGCCAGACTAACACATGGAGAGCTCCACCTGTTCCTTTATACTTAGCCAAATCGGGACAATTTCCTGCTTGACCCATGTTAACCCCTAGACACGTGGAGGGTTGGCGCTCATCCAAGTTTCCATTTTGGAAACACCTCTTAAAACTACACCGAGTTAACGCATGTCTCCTACCACCGGTCTTGGACTTTTCAACAGCCAACTCTGTCTCCCATTGACTTTAGCCACGTGGCGAAGCGGGGCACTACTTGGAGAGTCGACCCTTTGATTTCACTTCGAAATGGCGCCATGCTTTGACATGTGTCTCCTTCCATCAGCCCCGGTGTGGAAAACCGGAACTCATTTGAAGATGGTCCCTTTGGTTTCATTTCCAGAATGCGTCGTTGAGGCACGTGGATACTTCTGCCAACCCACCCATACTCAGTCAATTTCAACGATCAGCTCTGTCTCTTTTTTGGACCTAGGACACGTGGAGGATTGGCACAAGTTTGAGAACTACCCCAAAATTTGACTCTTGAAGATGCACCGATGAGGCACGTGTTGTTCTCCACTGAGCCTTCCATACTTAGCCAATTTTATCTTGTTTTACCTTCATTTTGATCCTGGGACACGTGGAAATCCTTTTCCTATTTGAGGACTGTCTCTGGGACCTTGCCCTTTGAGTTACATTGTTTAGACGCATGGAGGCCTCTGTTGTCATTTGAAATATGATCAAATTGCATCCAATCAAAGATACCCACACACTACCTATGGATGCCGAGGCAAAAAATTGATGGGGAAGATATGCCTATCATTCTTGACTGTGGGAAGAAAATAAAAAGAAGGGGAAATAATCCACAGTTACACCTAATTTTTAAATTGTTCTCCACAAATGGGAAAACTGCAAACAAATCTAGGCTTGACGTGATTCGATACTCAAGGTATAGACTCAAAATTTGAAACCCGACTCCAAAAGAGGGGAATTTTGAGGGCAACAACAACTAGTAAGATTGAAAATTTAAGGCTAGATTAGTTTGCTAGAGAGTTTACCCAAAAACTTGGTTTGGATTATGTTGAAACCTTTTCCCTCGTTACAAAAATGAGAAATGTTAGAATCCTTCTAGCTCTATCTCGCTCAACATGGTGGGAGATTCACCAAATAGATGTCAAAAATGATTTTTTAAATGGTGATTTGAAAGAAAAAATTAATATGCATCAACCTAAAGAATTTGAAGAACCTAGAAAAGAATTATATGTTTGTAAACTTAAAAATATTTGTATGGTCTTAAACAAACTCCTAGAGCTTGGTATACTAAGATAAATAGTTTCTTTCAAGATATTGGTTTCAATAATTGTTTTGTTGATATGATTTATTCGTTAAAACTAAAAACAACGGTTTGAAATGACTGATTTAGGAATATTAAATTATTTTTGAGGAATGGTTATTTGTCAAAATCATAAATATATTATTGCATCTCAATCACAATATGCTACTAATCTTCTTAAAATATTTAATATGATTGATTATAAGCATGTCTCTATTCCTATGGAATTTGGTGTTAAATTAGATCCAAAACTTTCTTGTGATAAATTTAATCCTACTTTATATAGACAACTTATTGGTAGTTTGATTTTTAACTATCACTAGGCTTGATATATCCTATGCAGTTGGAATTGTTTCTAGATTCATGTAGGATCCTTATGAGGACCATTGGAAAATGGAAAAAATGATTTTAAGGTATATCAAAGGTATAATCAATTATGGTTTGTGTTATTCTTCTTATGATAATAAAATTTTATTTCATTGTTGTGATCCCGACCATACTAGTGATATTATAAATTAAAAATATACTTCTAGATATGTGTTCAAGTTGGGTGCATGTGTAATAACTTGGAGCAGCAAGAAGCAACCAACACTATCTATCTGCTCTACTAAAGCGAGTATAGAAGTATTATGGAAGCGGCCAAGGCAGCTATGTGAATCGTAAGACTATTAGAATAACTTCATATGGGCGTTAAAGGAAACACACTTCTTCTATGTGACAACCAAATTTGCATTGCTCTTGTAAAAATTTAGTCCATCATCAAAGAAAAAAACATATTGAGATCCATATGCACTTAATATGGGAGAAAGTTCACAATAGTGACATAGATCTTGAGTTTTGTGTATACATGCAAAGCTAACTAAGTCATATGAATTAAAACTAACACCTAGTAGTTTCAAAAAAATATAAATAAACAAGAAAACTCTTATTTCACTAAATTTGGACATATTCCAAGTAAATATAGACTCCATTATTTCAAGTATTGGAAGAAATCCATCTCCGTTTTTGCGTATATTGGATTCCATTATTACTATTATTGGAATCCATTAGTAGCAATATTGGATTCCAATATTGTCATTATTGGACTTATTCTAGTTCCAATTTCACTATTATTGGATTCCAATCTCGCTATTATTGGATTCCAATATCATTATTATTAGATTCCAATTTGGCTAATATTGGATTCCAATAGCATTATTATTGGATTCCAATTTCACCATTATTGTAATCCAATTTATAAATCCCAATTTTTGGATTTTAGTTTTTCTATTTTAGGATTTCTATTTTGTTATTATCTCGAATCCCCACATAATCCATGTGGTCACTATCTTACATAAGCCTCACGAACACTATCTTCAATAAGCCTAGTAGTTGCTAAATTACATAAGCCAAGCTGGCCGTAACTTCAAGATAGTGTGTAAGTGATTGTTATCATTTATGCCACATATCAATCTTAATATCATCATACATATATGACTATTTATGCATACCTTATTCAAAACAATAAACATTGACGTTGAAAATCCTATCCCTGAACATCCTTGATTGGTGTTAAATTTGACGGTTGTATAGACATTTTTCGTGATTTTAGACGTAATATACATTAAAATATTTCATAGAAATGGAAAGTGTGACTCAAATATTGTTAAATTTGATGGTTTTTTAGATGTTTTTCATGATTTTAGACATAACATACTTTCAAACATTTAATAGAACTGGCATGTGTAACTCGAATGGTGTCAAATTTGATGGTTGTTTAGACGTTTTTCGTGATTTTAGACATAATATACTTTAAAATATTTTATATAACTAGCACATGTGACTCGCATGCTTAAAATGTGACCGTCAATTTTTATATTATATAAAAAATTATTCGTATATATTAAGCATAGTTAAAAAAAAATCAATTCTCTTTTATAAATTTTGAAAGTAGTGTATAAGTGTGAGTGATAGCACTTACAAGTGTGATTGGTTACACATCTAAGTGCGATCCTCAAGTTGCACTTCTCTTGACTTGCACTTCAAAGTGTGAGTCTCTACTCGCACTTCTTAGTGTCAGTCTCGACTCATACTTCTAAGTGCCAGTCTTGACTCACACATCTAAGTGTGAGTTTTGATTCGCACATCTAAGTGTGAGTCTTGATTCGCATAACTAAGTGTGATAACTCGGGTGATTCATTACTTATTTCAATTGAAAATAATTGAGGGAGTTAAATATTTATTAAATATTAAAGTTTATTTCCTTCATAAAAAAATATATATTATTGATAAGTACATACATGTCCTTCACATCGAACTAGATAAATGAATTCAAACTATTATTCATTATGGCAGAGTTCTAAAGACTTCAAAAGTAGCTGCTTCAGCTTTAGCTACTAGAATTTTTTTGTTTTCTATTTTTCATTGAACAAAAGGCATATTATTTTGGAAATATTATCTATTATTAGCATTATACTAGGTAGAGAGCCCCTATATATAGATATGGGGACAGGCCCCTGTCAAACAATTTTTGGGTAACATTAATTTTTCAACACTGTCTTTCAAAAAGACAAAAAGTTTTTATTTATACCAATTATTTTGTTAATTTTTCAACACTACCTTTCAAAAATACAAAACAATGTTTATTTATAAAAATTATTTTGTATAAATTTAATTGTTTTTAATATTTATCGATGTAATTTTTTATATTTTTTATAATGTATATATAAATCTATATTAATAATTGTGATTCAATATAAAATATGCAATTCACGTGTGACGTTTAATACAAATACTTGCAAGTATTTTATGGCTACACTAAAAAAACATCTAAACGGGTGTTAAGAGTTGCATGTCAAAGTGCAAGTACAAGAATTAAGGGCTTTATTTTACCCGAATTATATAAGGGATTTTATTTATAGTACAAAAATTGTAATATTAAATTCTTACTTTAATTCTTTACAATACCAAATGCAGTATTAATGATAACCATTTTTAAGGCAAAATGCTAATTAATGTTGTGGTTACCTCAACATTAATTAGCCATTAAAACAAGCTATGTAAAATTCACCATTTAAAATTACATGTGCCATTCAAAATATGTGCACCTTTTGGAGCATGTAAATGTTGTCAGCCATCAATTAGCCATTTAATGTAAAGCAATGTAAAATCATTTGTGTGCCCTCTTAAATTCACACGCCAATGAAATTGGTAGTTGGATTTTTTAGTTACATATCACTATAAATAGATAGTTTTTGATTTTATATTTTTAACATTTGCCTTTCTATTCTCTTTGTCAATGTGTAAGCTTGTTCATCAATAGAAGAATCTCACCAGGGAAAGCATTGAAAATTTGTGCTCGATTTTTTGAAACGTATTGATTTCCTCTCCGTGCCAAAAATAGGTATCCCCTCCAAAATTATGAAATTTTGTTGGTGTAAAATTCTCCACGACTAAGTAGGGCTTATATCCATGTAGGGATTTTTAGATAATTAAATGGAAGTAAGTTTTTATTCAATATTTTGTAGAAGGTAGTTTTGTTTATCAAATAAATAGTTTTGTAATATAGTAAATGTTTTTCAGATTGTGAAAGAAGGATGGAATGGAGCACATATTGTGAGATAAATGACACGGATTAATCTAAAGAAACATGAGAGGAATATTTGCAAAAATTTAAAAACCTAGAACACCTGCTAAGAACTTGTTGATTGCGTTTGAAAAATAAACACGGTGGTATGGATGGTGGCTCAATTTGTGCAAAAAAATGAATATCAGAATCAATTTATGGTCATGGTGGTGCTCGGGAATCGATGAGAAAATGTATTTAATAAAATTGATATTATTTTGTTGATCGTATTGTTGTCCACAAATAGTCTCTACATTGCACATACTCACCAAATGCAATGGCTATGACGTCGTTGACATTTTCAATGACAATATCTTAGAAGATATTCATGTTAAGAATGAGTCAACATTAAATGTGTTGGTGTTGGATTACCGTGACCTATATGCGAAAAAATATGGTAATAAAAGAGTAGGAGAACCAAATAGATTTTGGAGAAGAAAAGAACAAATACTGATTTGTGAAAGGAGAATTCGAGGAAAAGAAAACTCTAAGATGTTGATTATTATATTCAACAAAAAAACATTATTCTTACTTGAAAGCAACAACTATCCTCAAAACTATTCACAAAATGTAAATTTTTTGTCTAGGTCATGCTTATCTAGCTTTTTGTCTTTTGTTGCCTACGGGATTTATCTCTTCTATGTTTCTATTAGTGCAAAATCACAACACCCCGAATGGCCAAAGATGTGAAGTGGTTAAAATGGGGCATTCGGTGTGATTGCATAACATTGGATCATCTCTCAAGTTGTGGGACTTGCAAACCTGAGATGATCCTCTAGAGAAAGTTGGTTCTTGTTCCTAAACTACCTACCACGAGCTACTCTAATGCAGGAAAAAACTAAACTATCATAATCTAACCATTCCAAGGAACCAGAGAGAAAGAGAGGGTGAAAGAAAATCCTACACTAAAGTGGTGATACACCAAAGAAGGAAAGGGGTGAGATGTTATATTGAGGAAGGTGAAACAAGGGAGAAAGGAAGATGGGAAGGTCAGACAGAAGTGACACAAATCTAGATCCTAATCCATGATCAAAACTCCATGAAACACAATTCCCTGCACCTGAAAATGTGAAATACATGCACAGAAAATAGATTTGAAAGGGAGAGGCATGGAGAGACAACAAAATAATGCAAAAGGTTAAAGAAACACCACAAAAACACGTTTTATTACTCTATATGTGTGAACAAACCATTACATTTACGATTAGAGGAAGAAAAGGCTTTCGTGCATAGGAGAAGGTTTTCAACTCAAAATGGAGTCGGGAAACAAATTTGACAGAGTTTCCCTATGCCTAGAATAATCTCCCCTTCTCAAATGAGAAGTGTTACAATATATAGAAAGAATAAGAGAGAGAAGAGGGAAAATTTGAATCCTGCTTCAACTACCATGGGATATGCATTGAATCCTACCTTGAAGACTCAACCACTATCAATCAATGCCCCTTTCAAATCTACCCCAAATCTGTCGATTCTGGCTCCCTCTGTCTATCTGGCGTATTGAAGAAGAACGATGGATCGAATCGAATCAGATCTGGTAGTTGGAGAAATCGAGCTATGCATTAATGGATTGGAATATTTTTTCCCATTTTTCACCCACCAACTCCTACAAAAATGATATTTTATGTTTCCAAGGCATAGAGGGCATTGAGACGTTTCCAAAAATCTTCTCCCGCCCAAATATGAGTTCTCAGTCAAAAGATATGGCCATTTGAATTTTTTGGGTCGCGAGCACATAATATTTAAATGAGTCTATCTATACTGAGTTCAGTGTTGGCAGCTATTCGCTTGTTTGAAATTTGACTCTTTCCTTCACTCTTGGAATAGCGCCCATGTGACACATGGTGGCATCCGTAGGTTTCCCTATTTCCTTTGTATTCTTCCTGAGTCTTTTCCGTGGGCGGAGGCACTGTATCTGACCCAAGACACATGGAGGATTTGCACATGTTTAGAAACTACCCCTAGACTTTACCTTTGGAGTAATGTGGATACGACACATGGGGATCACCGCAGCCTTTAGAATTTTCAACAGTCACCCTCAACTTTTGGGCTGGGACACGTGGAAGGCCCACACACATTTGTCAACCTGTTTAGGGTCCCACTTTTGAATGTGCACTATTTGGACACCTAGCGCCTTCCACCTACATTCATTACTTAGCCATTTGGGGCCCATTCTCCTTTTACCTCTGTTGACCATTGGCTATGTGGAGGGATGGTGCAAGTGTGATTCTCTACCTTGGGCTCCCATTTTGGAATTGCATTGAGCCGACACTTGGCACCTTCCTCCAAGTCAAAGACTTTTTGATGGCAGTGTAACTTTTGGAGCTTTGGATGCATGGAGGATTGGCACTTACTTGAGTCTACCCCTTTGGTTTTAAATTTTGGAGGTGCATCATTTGGACACTTGGCAGCTTCCATTGTTTCCTTCATACTTAGTCGATTTTGGGTCCATCCTGAATTATTTCAGATCCCGAAGACTTTGAATATTTTTCACTTCTTTCCCTTTGAGTCCCTAGTTCCTTTGACACTACTTGGCCTCCTTCCCCGACCCTGCTATTCCATTTCCGAGCTCGCTTGTAATTTCTGTTTGTTGGATTTGAGGCACGGATTCACTCGACAGAGTCATTTCTTGAATTTCTTCTTACACGGGGTCATTTGATCTTTTACAGGCCCCATCACTCCATTGTAGAGTCCCTCTCCAACCTTGTTTTCATCTTGGAATTTGAGCTCATGGGTGCGAGTTGTTTCCTTCATAGTTTCCTTATGCAGGACTTGTCTTGACCAATTTTTTTGGGGAAAATTTGGGATAACAATTTGGCGACTCACACGAAAATTTTCTGCTAGATGAAGAGACCAGTAGCCTTGAAGCATCCATTGGGCATGGAGTCAAAATTAATGGCTTGGTACTGACCCTTCCTTCAAAATGGACTCCCGACTACCTACACTTTCTATGTTCTGCCTGTCCCTGAGCCTACCTACGCGTCTACACTCTCAATTTTCATAAGAAAATATTGAAATGGAGTTTCTGAGAGTAGAAAATTATATTGACCTAGGGCTTTCATTTGTCCCTGAATGGACTGAATTAAAAATATCCTTTGGTTGCTCTACATTTGTTTCATTTTTGGAACTAGCAACTGCTATAGATAGCTATGGATCTTTCTATCATGAATACTAAAGAGATTGGTCTGTCCCAAGAATGGACTATTACAATGTTTACCCAGGGCACATTGAACTTCAAAATGACATAACCTTGGAGAAACAAAACACAACAACACTATGTACAAAGAATTAAACCATACATGCCTCAAATGAGATATGAAGTGTGTGTGCAAAATCACTTCTTCTACTAAAAACAAAATCTAATCCTACTCCTATATAAACCGTAAAGAAAGAAACACTTAAGAAAATCCCACTCAGGCAGGAGAAATAGGTTCCCTTTCTCAAAAGGGGAAGCCATGCAAATTATTTGACACCTGAATATGGCTATTTGGATGAATAAAAAACTAACTTTAAGCCTATCCTCCACCCAAGTCTTCAAGGTATCTACATTAACCAAATATACCTCCTCAAGCTGATTGGCATTGGACTCCTGGAGGTGTTGATGATGACCCTTGGTACTTTGATACTCATCCTCATGCCCTAAAGTAGGCATGAATGGTTTTGGCTTCTCCCTTGGCTCCAATGAAACCAAATATCTGATTGGGCAAGGTATGGTCCTTTGAATCTGCCCATGGTTCTGAACTCTAACTCCAAAAATGGAGTCTTTTTGTGGACCTTCTTGGATGGATGGTGAGAGAGAGATGATGACATCTCCTTGTTTTTTTCTTCCTTCTCCTGTGAAGAACATGGAAGACTATGATCTTCCAACCCTGGTTCCAGAGGGATGTTGTGAGACACAGGTTGTTGTCCTTGAATGCCCTCCTTTATGGTAGTAGGCTCATGTGCTTGGAAGATGGATGGAGGAGGAGTAAATGATGTAATCTCTATGGGATCCTCTCCATCAAAGAAATCCTCCAAGTCAGATAGATAATATATCTCCATGTTGTCCTATTACATGTGATCTACCTCTACCGTGGTGTCCTCCGATCTGTAACTAGCTCACCATGGTTCCCTTCATCCTTAAACATGAAGTTTGAAAGATCAAACTCTTCTTCAACATCAAAGCTTAAAGGGGATGAAGTGGGAGGAATAACTGAAGGTTCTTCTATATCTTGCTCCACACTTGGAGCATATGAAGCTGTATGGTCCTCATGCTCTGCTACAAACTTAGCCTCAACCACCCACCTTTGGTTCTTCAACTCGACCTACTCTATTATCTTAAACATCAAGGGGGTCTTTTAAACCCAAATTTGGCAGCCCAACTCTTCATATTGTCTGTCATTTCTTCTCTGTTAGGCTCCACTACTTGTTATTTTCCTTGACTGGATTCTTGAGTCTCTTCCGACATGGACTTGGGAAAGCAAGAGGAGTGACAGGTTGGGGTTCAACCATATTTACAATTATTTATGGTCGGGGGAGGTGTAACTTCTTGTTTGTGTGGAGGGGATGACTGTTTGGAAGAGAAAGGGGGAGAGGAGCTGAAATAGGGTGGAAGCATAGGGAATGGAGAAATAGAATCAACCCTTCGGGCAGAAACTAGGAAGCTTGTAAATTGTAGCTTCGATTGAGATGATGCTTCTTGAGAAAGAGAAAAAGAAAAACTATGAGATGGTGGACTTACCCATTAACAAGGTTTTCTTGACTCCAACTCGAAAGCCTTGATCTCCTCGGTCCATTGTGCAAGATGGGGTAGCATTTCAACCATAAATTCTATCTTCTCCTGAGGTTTGTAATGTCTTGGAAAAGGGCCTTCCCATGGACAAGGCACCTGTAATAAATCTTGAATTCCTTCATTTGTGTTGTAGCCCTGGATTGCACCATGCTAGCCTCCATTCTTTGAATCTTCTCCAACAAACCAGCATTCTCTACATAGTTGTCACCATTGTATGTGTCCCCTTGTTCATGATAAGCTACATAGCCAAACTGACTTTGACCCTTCTCATATGGGTAAGCATAATGGTTCTGGATCTGTTCATAATGTTGATCTGGAGGATTTCGAAATGCATTGGAGGTGGATTACATTGCTTCTGTAAGTGTGAGTTCCATGAAGGGAATGAATTCATGATTGCACAACTTCATGGAATGGGAGAAAATGAAAGAGACGGAAGAAGAAAATGGATGAAGATGATTGAAAAATGGATGGAAAAGGTCAATAACTCGACATAATGGGTTTTAGACCGGATGGAGTCACCGGATGTTCTTGCACATGGCTCAAAAGTTTGAATCCCACCAAGAACACATCTTCTTGATGAAATGAAATGGTAAGATACCTCAAATCAGTCCCACCATGCATGCTAAAACTGTTAGTGAAAAATCATAGCACCCCCAAATGGCCAAAGATGTGAAGTGGTTAAAATGGGGCATTTGGTGTGATTGCATAACATTGGATCATCTCTCAAGTTGTGGGACTTACAAACTTGAGATGATCCTCTAGAGAAATTTGGTTCTTATTCCTAAACTACCTGCCACAAGCTACTCTAATGCAGGAGAAAACTAAACTATCCTAATCTAACCATTCTATGGAACCAGAGAGAAAGATAGGGTGAAAGAAAATCCTACACTAAAGAGGTGATACACCAGAGAAGGAAAGGGGTGAGATGTTCTATTGAGGAAGGATGAAACAGGGGAGAAAGGAAGATAGGAAGGTTAGATAGAAGTGACACAAATCCAGATCCTAATCCATGATCAAAACTTCATGAAACACAATGCCCTGCACCTGCAAATGTGAAATACATACACAGAAAATGGATTTGAAAGTGAGAGGCATGGAGAGACAACAAAACAATGAAAAGGGTTGAAGAAACACCACAAAAACACGTTTTATTACTCTATATGGGTGTATAGACCATTACATTTCTTCTTAGAGGCACAAATATGCTTGCTAGGCATAGGAGAAGGTTTTTAACTCAAAATGGAGTTGGGAAAAAATTTGATAGAGTTTCCCTACACCCAAAATAATCTCCCTTCTCAAATGAGAAGTGTTACAATATATAGAAAGAATAAGAGAGAGAAGAGGGAAAAGTCGAATCCTACTTCAACTACCACGGGATATGCATTGAATCCTACCTTGAAGACTTCAACTGCTATCAATCAATGCCCCTTTCAAATCTCCCCAAATCTATGGATTCTAGCTCCCTCTGTGCATGCGGTGTATTGAAGAAGAACAGCGGATCGAATCGAATCATATCTGGTAGTTGGAGAAATCGGGCTCTATATTAATGAAGATGTTTTCCCATTTTCACCCACCAACGCCTAGAAAAAATGATATTTTATGTTTCCAAGACATAGAGGGTGTCAAGACGTTTCGAAAAATATTCTCCCTCCCAAATCATAGTTCTCAGTCAAAAGATATGGCCATTTGAATTTTTGGGTCGTGGGTGCGTAATATTTAAATGAGTCTATCTATATTGGGTCCACGTGGGAGCTCTGCACTCCTTTTAAATTTGACTCTTTCTTTCACTCTTGGAAGAGTGCCCATGTGACATGCGAAGCATCCACATGGTTTCCTATTTGCTTTGTATTCTTCCTGAGTCTTCTCCACGGGTGGAGGCATTGTATCCGACCCAAGACACACGGAGGCTTTGTGCATGTTTAGAAACTTCCCCAAACTTTACCTTTGGAGTAGCGTGGATATGACACATGGAGATCTCCACAAGCCTTTAGAATTTTCAACGGTCACCCTCACCTTTTTGGGATTTGTGACACGTGGAAGGCCCACACGCATTTGACAACGTGCTCAGGGTCCCACTTTTGAATGTGCACTATTTGGACACCTGACACCTTCCACTTGCATTCATTACTTAGCCATTTTGGGCCCATTCTCCTTTTGACCTCTATTGACCATTGGCTATGTGGAGGGCTAGTGCAAGTTTGAGTCTTTGCCTTGGGCTCCCATTTTGGAATTACACTAAGCCAACACTTGGCACCTTCCGTCGAGTCGAAGAATTTTCAACTGGTCGGTGAAAATTTTGGAGCTCTAGACACATGGAGGCTTGGTGCTTGTTTGAGCTGCCCCTTTGGTTTTAAATTTTGGAGGTGCGCCATTTGGACACTTGGAAACTTTCGTTGTCTCCTCCATACTTAGTCAATTTTGGGGTATGTCCTGAACTATTTTAGAGCTCGAAGACTTTGAATCTTCACCGTTTATTTTCCTTTGAGTCTCTGTTTCCTTTGACACTAATCGGCCTCCTTCCCCAACCCTACTATTCCATTTCTGATGCCCACCTGTAATTTGTTTGTTGGATTTGAGGCATGATTCTCTCAACATAGCCATTTTTGAATTTCTTCTTACACGGGGTTGTTTGATCTTTTGTAGGCCCCGCCACTCCATTATAGAGTCCCTCTGCAACTTTTTTGTCATCCTAGATTGTGAGCTCGTTGTCTGAGTCATTTCCTTCAAAATTTCCTTATTTGCAAGACTTGTCTTGAAAAAAAAAAATTCGGGGGCAAATTTGGGATAACAATTTGGTGACTCACAAGGACATCTTCCTACTAGACTAAGAGACCAGTAGTATTGAAGTGTCCATTGGGTATAGAGTCACATTTAATTCCCTGGTATTGATCCTTCATTTAAAATGGACTCCCGACTTCCTACACTTCTATGTTCTCGCCTATCCCGAGCCTACCCGTGCGTCTCCCGCACTCTCAATTTTCATAAGAACATCTTGAAATGGATTTTTTGAGAGTAGAAAAGTGTATTGACCTGGGTATTTCATTTGTTCTGAATGGATTGACTTAAAAATGTCCTTTGGTTGCTCTACATTTGTTTCATTTTTTTGAACTAGAAGCTACTACTGAGATAGCTAGGGATCTTTCTACCATGAATAGTGAATATCTTGGCCTTAGTCTATCCACGAGAATGGAATGTTACAATGTTTAAATGGGGCACATTTAACTTTGAAATGACATACCCTTGGAGCAACAAAACACAACAACACTATGTATAAAGAATCAAATCATACATGCCTCAAATGAGACATGCAGAGTGTTCACAAGAACTTCTTCTGCTGAAAACAAAATCTACTCCTATTCCTATACTAACTAGAAAGAAAGAAAATCTTTAGGAAATCTTGTTATAGGCAGGAGAAATAGCTTCCCTTTCTCAAAAGGGGCAGCCATGCAAATGATTTGACATTGAATATGGCTTCTGGATGAATAAAAAATTAACTTTAAGCTTTTCCTCCACCCAAATCATCAAGGTATCTACATTTACCAAAAATCCTCCTCATGATGATTGGCATTGGACTCCTCGAGGTGTTGATGATGACCCTTGGTACTTTTATGTTCATCCTCATGCCCTAAAGTAGGCATGAATGGTTTTGGCTTCTCCCTTGACTCCAATGAAGCCAAATATCTGATTGGGCAAGGTATGGTTGTTTGAATCTACCCATGGTTTTGAACTCTAACTCCAAAAATGGAGTCTTATTGTGGACCATGGATGGATGGTGAGAGAGAGATGATGACATCTCCTTGCTTTTTCTCTTCCTTATCCTGTGAAGAACATGGAAGACTATGATCTTCAGACCCTGGTTCTAGAGGGATTTTGTGAGACACATTTTGTTGTCCTTGAATTCCCTCCTTTATGGCAGCAGGCTCATGTTCTTAGAAGATGGACAGAGGAGGAGTAAATGATGTAATCTCCATGGGCTCCTCTCCATTAAAGAAATCCTCCAAGTCAGACAAATAATCTGTCTCCTTGTTTTCTGCTAAATGTGGTTTACCTCCTCCATGGTGTCCACACGATCTACAACTAGCTCACCATGGTTCCTTTCATCCTCAAACATGAAGTTTGAAAGATGAAACTCTTCTTCAACATCAGAGCTTAAAGGGGATGAAGTGGGAGGAAGAACTGAAGTTTCTTCTATAGCCTCGCTCCGCACTTGGAGCCTCTCGAAACTATATGGTCCTCCTCCTCCGTTGCAAACTCAGCCTCACCCACCACTATTTCTTCAACTCTAACCTCCTCTATTGGGTTGAACATCAAGGGGATATTTATAAACCAAAATTTGGCATCCCAACTCTTGATTGTCTGTCATTTCTTCTCTATTGGGCTCCACTACTTGTTTTTTTCTTTGACTAGATTCTTGAGTCTCTTCCCAACATGAACTTGGGAAAGCAAGAGGAGTGACAGAGTTGGGGTTCAACTAGCTTTTCAAAAAAATTTGTGGTGGGGGGGAGTGGGAATTCTTTTTTATTTGGAGGGGATGAATGTTTGGAAGGGAAAGGGGAGAGGAACTGAAATGGGGTGGAAGACTAGGGAATGGAGAAATGGAATCAACACTTGGGGTAGCAACTAGGAAGCTTGGAAATTAGAGCTTGGGTTGAGATGGTGCTGCTTGAGAAAGAGAAAAATAAAAGCTATGAGATGGTGGACTTACCCATTGACAAGGTTTTCTTGACTCCAACTCATAAGCCTCGATCTCCTCAGTCCATTATGCAAGTTGGGGCAGCATTTCAACCATGAAGTCTAGCTTCTCCTAAGGGTTGTAATGTCTTGGAAAAGGGCCTTCCCATGGACAAGGTGCCCTGCAACCAATCTTGAATGCCTTCATTTGTACTATAGCCACGGATCTGCGCCATGCTAGCCTCCATTCTTTGAATCTTCTCCAACAAACTAGCATTCTCTACATATATGTCACCATTGTATGTGTCCCCTTGTTCTCGATAAGCTCCATAGCTAAACCGACATTGACCCTATTCATATGGGTAAGCAGGGTCAAGGTTCGGATCGATCATAATGCTTATCTAGAGGATTTGAGAAATGCATTGGAGGTGGATTGCATCATTTCTATAAGTGTGAGTTCTATGAATGGAATGAATTCATGATTACAGAACTTCATGGAATGGGAGAAAATGAAAGAGATGGAAGAAGAAAATGGATGAAGATAATTGGAAAATGGATGGAAAAGGTCAGCAACTCAGACAATGGGTTTTTGACTAGATGTGCTTGCACGTGCCTCAAAAGGCTAAATCCCACCAATAACACATCTACTTGATGCAATAAAGTGGTAAGGTACCTCATACCAAACCCACCGAGTGTGCCAAAACTGTTAGTGTAAAATAACAACACCCCCAAATGGCCAAAGATGTGAAGTGGTTAAAATGGGGCATTCGGTGTGATTGCATAACATTGGATCATCTCTCAAGCTGTGGGACTTGCAAACCTGAGATGATCCTCTAGAGAAAGTTGGTTCTTGTTCCTAAACTACATGCCATGAGCTACTCTAATGAAGGAAAAACTAAACTATCCTAATCTAACCATTCCAAGGAACTAGAGAGAAAGAGAGAGTGAAAGAAAATCCTACACTAAAGTGGTGATACACCAGAGAAGGAAAGGGGTGAGATGTTCTATTGAGGAAGGATGAAACAAGGGAGAAAGGAAGATGGGAAGGTCAGATAGAAGTGACACAAACCCAGATCCTAATCCATGATCAAAACTCCATGAAACATAATTTCATGCACTGTAAATGTGAAATACATGCACAAAAATATATTTGAAAGGGAGAGGCATGGAGAGACAACAAAACAATGCAAAGGGTTGAATAAACACCACAAAAACATGTTTTATTACTCTATATGGGTGCACAGACCATTATGTTTCTGCTTAGAGGCACAAAAATTCTTTCCAAGCGTAAAAGAATGTTTTCAACTCAAAATGGATTTGGGAAAAAAATTTGACAAAGTTTCCCTATGCCCAGAATAATCTCCCTTCTCAAATGAGAAGTGTTACAATATATAGAAAGAATAAGAGAGAGAAGAGGGAAAAGTCGAATCCTGCTTCAACTACCATGAGATATGCATTGAATCCTACCTTGAAGACTCAACCACTATCAATCAATTCCCCTTTCAAATCTTCCCCAAATCTGTTAATTCTAGCTCCCTCTATCTATCTGGCGTATTGAAGAAGAATGATAGATTGAATCAAATCATATCTGGTAGTTGGAGAAATCAAGCTTTGTATTAATGGCCTGGAAGATTTTTCCATTTTTCACCCACCAACACTTACAAAAATGATCTTTTATGTTTCCAAGGCATAGAGAGCATTGAGACATTTCAAAAATCTTTTCCACCCAAATCGAGTTCTCGGGCAAAAGATATGGCCATTTGAAATTTTTGGGTCGCGGGCACATAATATTTAAATGAGTCTATCTATCTTTGGTTCCACATGGCAGCTTTTCACTCTTTTTAAATTTGACTCTTTCCTTCGCTCTTGGAATAGCACCCATGTGACATGTGGCAAAGCATCCGCAAGTTTCCCTATTTCCTTTGTATTCTTCTTAAGTATTTTCCGCAGGCGGAGGCACTATATCCGACCCAAGACACGTGGAGGCTTTGTGCATGTTTAGAAACTATCCCCAGACTTTACCTTTGGAGTAGTGCAGATATAACACGTGGAGACCTCCGCGGGCCTTTGGAATTTTTAATGGTCACCCTCACCTTTTTGGGCTCTGGGACACATGGAAGGCCCGCGCGCATTTGAAAACCTGCTCAGGGTCTTGCTTTTGAATGTGCATTGTTTGGACACCTGGTGCCTTCCACTGCATTCATTACTTAGCCATTTTGGGCCCATTCTCCTTTTGAACTCTATTTACCATTAGCTATGTGGAGGGCTGGCGTAAGTTTAAGTCTCCACCTTGGGCTCCCATTTATGAATTGGGAGAGCCGACACTTGGCACCTTCCGTTGAGTCGAAGACTTTTTGATGGATGATGTAACTTTTGGAACTCTGAATGCATGGAGGTTTGGCACTTGTTTTAGCCTACCCCTTTGGTTTTAACTTTTGGAGGTGCACCGTTTGGACACTTGGCATCTTCCGCTATCTCCTCCATACTTAGTCGATTTCGGGGTCCATCCTGAACTATTTTAGAGCCCGAAGACTTTGAATCTTCACCGTTTCTTTTCCTTTGAGTCTCTGGTTCCTTTGACACTACTCGACCTCCTTCCCGACCTTGCTATTCCATTTTTGAGCCCACCTATAATCTATTTGTTGGATTTGAGGCACGGATTCACTTAACAGAGCCATTTCTTGAATTTCTTCTTACATGGGGTCATTTGATCTTTTTCGAGGCCCCGCCACTCCATTGTAGAGTCCCTTTGTAACCTTGTTTGTCATCCTGGAATGTGATCTCATGGGTTTGAGTCATTTCCTTCATAATTTCCTTATGTGCAGGACTTGTCTTGACCAAATTTAACGGGGACGAGAAAATTTGGGATAACAATTTGGTAACTCATGGGGACATCTACCTGCTAGATGAAGAGACCAGTAGCCTTGAAGCATCCATTGGGCATGGAGTCACAATTAATGGCCTGGTACTAACCCTTCCTTCAAAATGGACTCCCGACTACCTACACTTTCTATGTTCTGCCTATCCCTGAGCCTACCCACGCGTCTGCACTCTCAATTTTCATAAGAAAATCTTGAAATGGATTTTCGAGAGTAGAAAAGTGCATCGACTGGGACTCTCATTTTTCCACAGAATGGTGACTTAAAAACATCCTTTGGTTGCTCTACATTTGTTTCATTTTTTAGAACTAGCAACTACTATAGACAACTATGGATCTTTTTATCATAAATCTTGAAGATCCGGCCTTGGTTTGTCCCAAGAATAGATCATTACAATGTTTACCTAGGGCACATTAAAATTTGCAATGACATAACCTTGGAGCAACAAAACACAACAACACTATGTACAAAGAATCAAATCATACATGCCTCAAATGAGACATGTAGAGTGTGCACAAGCACTTCTTCTAGCTGAAAACAAAATCTACTCCTACTCCTATACTAACCAGAAAGAAAGAAAATCTTAAAAAAATCCCGCTACATGAAGGGAGAAATAGCTTCCCTTTCTCAAAAGGGGCAGCCATGCAAATGATTTGACATTGAATATGGCTTCTTGGATGAATAAAAAACTGACTTTAAGCTGTCCTCCACCCAAATCATCAAGGTATCTACATTAACCAAAAATACCTCCTCAAGTTGATTGGCATTGGAATCTTGGAGGTGTTGATGATGACCCTTGGTACTTTAATGCTCATCCTCATGCCCTGAAGTAGGCATGACTAGTTTTGGATTCTCCCTTGGCTCTAATGAAGCCAAATATCTAATTGGGCAAGGTATGGTCCTTTGAATATGCCCATGGTTCTAAACTCTAACTCCAAAAATGGAGTCTTTTTGTGGACCTTCTTGGATGGATGGTGAGAGAGAGATGATGACATCTCCTAGCTTTTTATCTTCATTATCCTATGAAGAACATGGAAGACTATGATCTTCCAACCCTTGTTCCAGATAGATTTTTTTGAGACATAGGTTGTTGTCTTGAATGCCCTCCTTTTTGTGGCGAGAAGGCTCGTGTAATTGGAATATAGATAGAGGAGGAGTAAATTATGTAATCTCCATGGGATCCTCTCCATCAAAGCAACCCTCCAAGTTAGACAGATAATTTGTCTCCTTGTTGTCCTATTGCTTATGGTCTACCTCCTCCATGGTGTCCTCCGATCAGCAACTAGCTCACCATGGTTCCCTTCATCATCAAACATGAAGTTTGAAATATGAAACTCTTCTTCAACATCGAGCTTAAAGTGGATGAAGTAGGAGGAAGAACTAAAGGTTCTTTTTGTAGCTCTGCTCCACACTTGGAGCCTTTGAAACTATATGGTCCTCCTCTTCGCTACAAACTCAGCCTCAACCACCACTGGTTCTTCAACTCTGACCTCCTCTATTGGCTTGAACATCAAGGGGATCTTTTTAAACCCAAATTTTACAAACCAACTCTTCAAATTATCTCTGTCATTTCTTCTCTTGGGCTCCACCGCTTGCTATTTTCCTTGACTAGATTCTTGAGTCTCTTCCCAACATGGACTTGGGAAAGCAAGAGGAGTGACAGGATGGGGTTCAACCATCTTTGCAATTGTTTTTGGTGTGGAGGGAGGTGGAACTTCTTGTTTGTTTGGAGGGGATGACTATTTGGAAGGGAAAGGGGAGAGGAATTGAAATGGGGTGGAAGACTAGGGAATGGATAAATGGAAGCAACCCTTGGGAGTAGCAACTGGGAAGCTTTGAAATTGAAGCTTGGGTTGAGATGGTGTTGCTTGAGAAAGAGAAAAAGAAAAGCTATGAGATGGTGGACTTACCCATTGACAAGGTTGTCTTGAATCCAACTCATAAGCCTCGATCTCCTTAGTCCATTGTGCAAGTTGGGGAAACATTTCAACCATGAAGTCTATCTTCTCCTGAGGGTTGTAATGTCTTGGAAAAGGGCCTTCCCATGGACAAGGTTCCCTGTAAACAATATTGAATGCCTTCATTTGTGTTATATCCCTGGTGCATCATGCTAGCATCCATTCTTTGAATCTTCTCCAACAAACCATCATTCTGTATATATTTTTCACCATTATATGTGTACCATTGTTCTTGATAAGCTCCATAGCCAAAATAACTTTGACCCTGCTCATATGGGTAAGCATAATGGTTATAGATCTGATCATAATGCTGATCTGGAGGATTTGAGAAATGCATTGGAGGTGGATTGCATTGCTACTATAAGTGTGAGTTCTATGAAGGGAATGAAGTCATGATTGCAAAACTTCATGGAATGGGAGAAAATAAAAGAGATGGAAGAAGAAAATGGATGAAGATGATTGGAAAATGGATGGAAAAGGTCTACAACTCAGAGAATGGGTTTTTGACTAGATGGAGTCGCTAGATGTGCTTGCATGTGCCTCAAAAGGTTGAATCCCACCAAGAACACATCTACTTGATGAAATTAAGTGGTAAGGTACCTTAGACCTGTCCCACCGGGCTTGCCAAAACTGTTAGTGCAAAATCACGAACCCTCGAATGGCCAAAGATGTGAAGTGGTTAAAATGAGGCATTCAGTGTGATTGCATAACATTAGATCATCTCTCAAGATGTGGGACTTGCAAACCTGAGATGATCCTCGAGATAAATTTGGTTCTTCTTTTTAAACTACCTTCCACGATCTACTCTAATGTAGGAAAAAACTAAAATATCCTAATCTAACCATTCCAAGGAACCAGAGAGAAAGAGAGGGTGAAATAATAGCCTACACTAAAGAGGTGATACACTAAAGAAGGAAAGGGGTGAGATGTTCGTTGAGGAAGGATGAAATAAGGGAGAAAGGAAGATGGGAAGGTCGCATGAAGTGACACAAATCCAGATCCTAATCCATGAAACACAACACCCCGCACCTGCAAATGTGAAAGACATGCATGAGAAAACAAATTTGAAAGGGAGAGGCATGGAGAGACACCAAAATAATGCAAAGGGTTGAAGAAACATCACAAAAACATGTTTTATTTTTTGTATATGGGTGCACATACCATTATGTTTTTGCTTAGAGTCACAAAAATTCTTTCCACGCGTAGGAGAATTTTTTTCACTCAAAATGGAGTCAGGAAACAAATTTTATAGAGTTTCCCTATGCCCAGAATAATCTCTCCTTCTCAAGTGAGAAGTGTTTCAATATATAGAAAGAATAAGAGAGAGAAGAGGGAAAATTCAAATCCTACTTCAACTACCACGGGATATGCATTGAATCCTGTCTTGAAGACTTAACCACTACCAATCAATGCCCCTTTCAAATCTCACCCAAATCTGTCAATTCTAGCTCCCTCTGTCTGTCTAGCGTATTGAAGAAGAATGACGGATGAATTGAATCAAATCTGGTAGTTGGAGAAATTAGGCTCTGTATTAATGTCCTAGAAGAATTTTTCCCATTTTTCACCCACCAACACCTAAAAAATGATATTTTATGTTTCCAAGGCATAGAGGGTGTCGAGACGTTTCCAAAAAATCTTCTCCCACCCAAATCTAAGTTCTCAATCAAAAGATATGGCCATTTGAATTTTTGGGTCATGGGCACGTAATATTTAAATGAGTCTATCTGTACCGGGTCCACGTGGCATCTATGCACTCATTTTAAATTTGACTCCTTCCTTTGCTCTTGGAATAGTGCCCATGTGACATGTGGTGGTGTCCATAGGTTTCCCTATTTCCTTTGTATTCTTCCTAAGTCTTTTCCATAGGTGGAGGCACTGTATCCGACCCAAGACACATGGAGGCTTTGCGCATGTTTAGAAACTACCCCAGAATTTACCTTTGGAGTAGGGTGAATTTACCTTTGGAATTTCAATGGTCACCCTCACCTTTTTGGGCTCTGTGAAACATGGAAGGCCCACGCATATTTGACAACCCACTCAAGGTCCCGCTTTTGAATGTGCATTGTTTGGACACCTAGTGCCTTCCACCTACATTCATTACTTAGCATTTTTGGGCCCGTTCTCCTTTTGAACTCTATTGACCATTGTCTATGTGGAGGGCTAGCACAAGTTTGAGTCTCCAGCCTTGGGCTCCCATTTTGGAATGCACTGAGCCGACACTTGGCACCTTCTGCCGAGTCAAAGACTTTTTGACGGTCGGTGCAACTTTTGGACCTTTGGACGCATGGAGGATTGGATCTTGTTTGATCCTTCCCCTTTGGTTTTAACTTTTGGAGGTGCACCGTTTGGACACTTGGCAGCTTCCGCTATCTCCTCCATACTTAGTCGATTTTAGGGTCCATCCTAAACTATTTTAGAGCCCGAAGACTTTGAATCTTCACCGCTTCTTTTCCTTTGAGTCTCTAGTTCTTTTGACACTACTCAGCCTCCTTCCCAACCCTGATATTCCATTTCTGAGCCCGCATGTAATTTGTTTATTGGATTTGAGGCACGGATTCGCTTGATAGATTCGTTTCTTGAATTTCTTCTTGCATGGGGTTGTTTGATATTTTGCAGCCCCTTCACTCCATTGTAGAGTCCCTCTGCAACCTTGTTTGTCATCCTGGAATGTGAGCTCACGGGTATGAGTTGTTTCCTTCATAATTTCCTTATGTGCAGGACTTGTCTTGACCAAATTTTCGAGGGTGAATTTGGGATAACAGTTTCAATGTCATATTCTCGCCTTAAGGGCCATTTTGTAATAGGATGCGGGTTGTTTCAAAACCCCCATATTCACCCTTTTACAAAAAAAAAAATTGATATAGTAGTTGTACATTGAAATATGTTGTTGTGGCATAACCTAGCAAACTCTATGATGACAATATCTTACTTTATTATGTTAAATCCTATCTATCGATAATATTCAAGTACTATGGTGTCACATAAGATAGTGGATGCTAAGCTAAAAATATTAATCTTTGACTTGTTAAATGTTAGCGATCCATAATGTCAAATTATTATATTATGGAACTATTAGGTTACCTTAGCGGGCGCTAAGCTCAAAACATCTTACTTTATTAGCTCCTGCCTCCTGCATGAATTCTATACCTTTCATTCAAATAAACAATGTCTCCTTAATCCACCAATTAAAATTTAAAAATCTATAACTTTTTAACTTTCTAATTTTTATATTTTATTTAAATAATTTTTTAATCTACAAAACTTATTTATATTTTTTCTTTATTTGCTAGTTAGGACTGATTTGACAAATATGAGGCATTGTTGTAACGTTGATTTATTCTATTTAATTAAAATCAAAATTCTAAGAAAGACATTCGTCAATCTTTAAATAAGTTATGCGATTTAGAAAGGAAATGTTAATATAATATTCATTGCATTTAATGTTTATCCAAAAACGAAGATGTATTTGTATGCTTGGATAAGTGGCACATCCAAAATAGTACACTATTCATAAAAATTAATAAACTTTATTTAACAAATAACATTATAAACATTTCTAAATTAAATCCAATCACACTCCTTATATATTTATTATAGTTTTTTTTGCTAGTCAAAAGTTTTTTATCTTTGCTTTATCCTGTTTGCAATAAAAATTAGATTTGACGTCAAATTTTATAAAATACAATTTTTTATATGTTTGTATTAAAGTTTTTACAATAATTTTTGTATATGGATTATAATGTGCTAAGACAAGAAAACTAATATTATTATTAATTATTGTTATTGTAATAAATCTTTCAATTGATTTATTTTGGCTATCAACTTGTAAAATTGTGGTGGTTTTTTTTTTGCACCTAAAAAAATCCAAAGATATTATGTATTTCAAAATTCCACCTATATTGTTTCAATATTTTCAAGCATAATATGATTCTAGATCGCTCTATGTTTTTGCAAATAATTATATATTTGATGTATAATTATATTTTTGTTTTGTCTTCTATCTGAATTTTAACGTGGGTATTTACAATATGTGCAACATTTAAATTGGATACTTGCAATATATACATATTTTATGCATTCAATATCATTACATAGGGGCATTATATTTTTTAGCATTATGTGGATGTCGGCATACCGTATGTGCATAATTTATACATTAAGTATTGGTACATTCTACTTTCTAGAAAAATTTGAAAGTGGTTATTCTTAGCAATGTAAAGCACGTAATGCAAAAAATTATAGAAAACTTTTCAAACAATCACACAACTAGCACATCTCCCAACCCTGACGCATGAACTTGTCACTTTGTCTTGTTGATTTTAAAATGTCATTAACAAAATTACTATTAACAAGGTTTATTAAATATTATAAGTACAACATAAAAAATTGTAGTAATTAACAAATCTTTGAAATAAATACAATTTTTCATCCTCCAATATTTACAATTCAATACCATTTAAGGCAGGCAGACTTCAACTTTTTGACCTTGGGGAGTAAATCTTTAGTCCAATTTTTCCTCTAGAAATCCTTTGCAAGACAACATATGTTCGAAAATGAATATATTTGGTCCAATAACTAATATGTCAGGTGTTATACTTAATCATTGTAGTAATTTATCTCCATCAACACTTGTAGGAAAAGCATTTCTATAAAAACAATTTATCTAGGACATTTGAAAGACATCAAAATATTTTAGAAACATGTTCAATATTTTTCATTCAAACAAAAACATATTATAAGTACAACAAAAAGGCATTTTGTAGTAATTAACAAATCTTTCAATCTTTCCAATAAGAAGAACTTTTAACATCCACGAGGCTAGTCACACTTCTGTTCGAGTAGTAACAAAGTTAAAAAATAGGTTAAAAATTTCACTTCAATCCCAAACTACTATACCTTTTTTTTGTTATATCAGTTCAATCCTCCAACTAGGTGGAATTTCATCACAAGATTAACACTAGAGATACTAGCGGAAACTAAACTCAATATGTCTTTCTTTAGCTTGTTAAATGATAGTGACTCTTTAGCTTGAAATATTATATTCTTCAATTACATTCGCCACTAAGGTAGTGGATGGTAAGTTCAAAATGTCATTCAGTTACTTGTTAAATGAAAGTGACAGCTAAGCTTAAAATAATATAAACAACTAACTTCCGATCGTGCATTCGAACAAAACAATCTTGATTCAAGTTAATATATATACCCACACCATTCTGAAGTCACGTAAGGGTTCAATATAATAAGAACTTTTAACATCCAAAAGGCTATTTAAAAGATTAATAATGGGCCTATATTTATGTTTCTCCAAGCAGGTGGATGTTCATCACAAGATTATTACTGGGCCTACATTTATGATTTTTCATGTCCACATGAAAAATCATATTATTCTTGTCATGTAATTGTAATTATACCTGTAAGAGAATGCAAACCCAATAAGCATATTATTCTTGTCATGTACCCGTGATTGTATCTAATTTACATTTATATTGGTCTTAACTACACACATTGATCTTCGTTGAGAAATTCAGACTCGAGGATAGAGAGGAGTTGTGGGGATGATTTTTTTTTTTAAACAACATTGTCCCGTCTCATTCTAGTCAAACAATGTTTTGTGAAATCACCTCACCAAATATTGCAAACAAATGCCCATCAAAAGTGTTGCTTGTGCTCCCTATAACATCTTTGTGCTTACCCTCTTCATTTCCATGTGCAGTATGAACAACCTTGGAGAACCTAAATGTAACAAATAGATGTGTCAATAAAGAAATTACAATAAGATATTGCTTTCTAATTTGTTGTCTAATAATCTATACAATATGAAATCATGTCTAGCAATGTTAGTTATTTCACCTTGCTCCATTTTGTTTACATATTCTTTTTTATAATATATATTTAACTAAATACATCTAATATCACTAACATTCAAACCTACAACCTCCACTAAATGTAGTAATTGCAATAACATTAACTAATTAATGTTGCGGTTTCCCAAACTTTAATTATGATTAAAATAAATTTTGTTAGGTTATGTTTAGGCATAACCTATTTTAGTGGTGGCATGAGGATATGCCATTTATGGACTTTCTAGGTATTTATGACATTTATAGATTGCGTTCGTTTGATGGACGGATCAATTAATGACTATTACTAATTAGGACATAATTGAATTAAAAATATTGGAGACACGTGTTGAAGGTTGGAATGAAGGTTCTCGACATATCTATTCAAGATTCATCCATATCGGGCCTTTGGCAATCACTGTCACAATAGCCATGTTCACTATGGGTGGCACCAACAAATGCATTGAGAATTCTTCTTATGAAGAGAGGTCAAGGCTGACCTGGTAGTATGGAATATTTTACATGATGGTGGTATTACGTCGTTTATGGAAAGACTTTTCGGTCACTCGTCGTCTAAGTAACTTGTAGTGTACTAGTAACTGGAATAAAGGAAGAGTCAAAGTGGGAAAGACTAAATTTATTATTTCGACAGAGTCCATTGTGGCTACGACGGGATTTCCGTTGAGGGAGACATTTATTTTGAAGTCCGCCTCGGGAGGAGAAGGATGAGTTCCTATATCCTGGTGAAAATCGAGAATGTATCACTCGGGTTGTAAATGGGACTCACTTCCACAACCTTGGGATAGGTTTGTTGATAAATTGAGGAGGTACTTCATGCTAGAGAAATGCTAAAAATTGAGCTATGGACCTCATATTTTTCTTCTTGCACATCTTTAACATGATCAGAAGTTAAAATTTGTGGATTTTCTGTTTCAATCACTTAAAATTCCTTAAAATTTCTAGAGAAGAAGAAGGTCCCTTCCTCCACCAAGGCCTTTTGTATTTTCTCTTTAAAATGGTAGATTCCCAAAAATAAATCTCGTGTTTCCCCTCTAAGCTAGGAAAGCATCATTGTGTCCCCCTCCTCTTCCACAACCAACTCCCTCTTTCGTCGTCATCTTCACTTCCTTTTTCTCCTCCTGAATTTGATTCAGACATCATGATCATTAGCCAAAGCGATCTAGTGGTCTCTCCCTGTTCTTTCACTCTTATCACTCCCTCGTCTTCTCTGGTAGCTCTTAACACTTCAGCCCCTCGAGCACTCTTCTAAGGTCTCTAAACCACTATCAAACCCTGGCATATACCTCCTCTCCACCTCTTGTCGATGTTTCTCTAGCTTGTCCTCTCATCTCCCCAAACAATGTCATGGTTACACCTGACTCAATCTACCTTATCACGAAAGCATGTGCGGCTTCCCCCCCTCTTTTTGCATGGAAGTTAGCATGGACTCCAAAATTCCTAATTTTTTGGTATCTCTTCTTATTTTACCATGTTTCTCCTCCATCAGATAAAATGGGCTCCCCCACTACAACTTCAAAACACCATGAGAATTTAGAGATAATATCTCTTGGCCCACACGAGGCCATCAAGATTATGTTACACTCAAGATCCGATATCAAGGAATATAAGAGTCACATGGACATGACCTAGATGAAAATCAAGGAAGACTTCCTATAACACATTAAGTTAGTGGATGTGTTGGTTTAAAGAAGCCCTTCTACTGATGCTAAGGATGAAGCAACTACTTTTATGAACATCTCGCAAAATGTAGTTTAGCTTTGTCTATTTTGGAAATTTTTGGTTTTGATGCAGAGTATAATTTACTATGAACAACCGAGGCACGCTGGAACATCACTCAACACTTAAGTTGAGTACTCACTGAAGTGCGCAAAGGTACCAAGTACCTCTTTAGAGTTTCTTGTATAGAACGTTAGCATGATGATACTTAAACATATTCTGATTCACAACTAGTAGTGAACAACCCACAGTGCATAAAATAGATCTATATCTTAGATTGTCTGAAAGACGAACTAAACAATAACTATGATAATATTAACCATACAAGATCCAAATTCAGTTATGTCTAATGCCATTATCCAACCAATACACTCCATTACATTAAATAATGTAAAACACAAAATCTTCTTACACTTATACCAGTATCTCTTTGAGTCATGTTCACGTCAAAACCAACACCACAACTCTACAATAATTCACCACACTAAACTACACAAATCAATACATATTTATAGGGGTGGGTACTTTCCCTTCACCACCCATGCACTTCAAAAATAGGCCACATGATGATAATATCCATGCACCTTTACAATAGTATGCACAACATGCAAGTGCTCTAATAATAGATTTCTTATAGTTAACTCCAAGTAGAAATCCTATTATTAGCTTAAACTATGCATGACACTTATTTTTCACTTGTTCCTAAAATACCATTGCATGGAGTGTAAGTATTCATCTCTATGTGTGCTCCACACGTTATCTCAAAAATATTCCTTATCCACAAAAACAGCTAAGTTGTGATCTAAAGTTTTCGGCACGCGTTTCCTTTCCTATCTTCCCACGCCTTCAAATGTGCCTTGTTCCCGTGCATGCATCCTTCGTGTGTCTTCTCCTTAGAGAAAAATTTTTTCTACTCAACATTACCCCACACTAAAGTACATTGTCATCCCAACAATGGGAATTATTTCTGATGTCTCCAACAATAAAGAATAAGTAATGAAAGAATGAATGAAACACTGTACAAAAGAATGAAATTTACTCTGCAACACCCTCTTCTTTGACTGGAAGGATTAACTCTGGATATTCAATTTTGATTTCAGCCTCCAAGGTCTTCCAGTCACTTAGCATGTTCCTTGTTTTCTCTAGAATATCGGTGGCTATGGCATCCAATTCATCCTGAGTGATCTTATCTTTCTCATTTTGTAGCACCCAAACAACATTGGCCATACCTGATAGCATTCCTTCCATGAGATCCATCTTCGCACTATGAGTTTCCCAATCTCATCAATTATATCTTTATGTGGATCCTGGGATGTCTGTGAGGGCCTCACACTTTTGTTTTACCAGTGTTAATCTTTCTACATGCCCAAGTGTTTCATCTTTCATTGCCTTCAGTAACTTCATTGTCCTCTACTAAATTTTTTATCCTTATTATGGTATCTTGCACCGCACATAAATTGAGAGCTTGGTCAGCTTTCTTCAGCTCATCTTTCAAGGTTTGGAGAAAAGCCTCATAAGTTGAAACTTTTCTAACAATAGTGGCCCTTGCTCTTGTTACTTCTTGTTCAAAATATTTTGGTGCGGGCATTCGAATTGGTCGTCATCTAATACCAAATTGACCAAAGTGTGTAAATAATGCATAGTGAAGGAAATTTTTAGGAACCTGAGATTCTAGATGAGGCCTTGTTTTAAGAATGTGATCACCAAGCTCCTCAACCATGCTAATGAAGGCCTCATTCTTTTCCTCTTCTCATTCCTTCTCTTCTTTTAAGTGCTTTATCTTTGTAGTCTTATCCTTGTTATCTTTAAGTAGCACTCAAATGGTGGCAGCCTTATCAATGTTCCTTCATGCCACCTCAATAGATACCTTGACCAAGACATTGCTGACTTGATCATCGAACATTACAATAGGTTTAATTGTCATGTGCATGCTCTGTGGTTCCTTCTTCACTCTGCGCAAGACACATGACTCTTCGCACACATCAAAATATTATTCGTTCATATGATTCTGCATGGACAAGGATACTTTCTTGCTTATGCATGTAGTAGCCATATCTAGATCCATTAGCTCTCACTCATATAACTCTTTCAGGACCATAGTGCTCTGAAAATGGGCATGGACGTTTTTGCTTTTGTCTTCATCATAGTCTATATTAGGGACAACATATTCTTCACTTGTCCTCTCTTTTTATCGTCGGCCCCTTAGGAACCTGGGCGCCAAGGTCTGGAGTTGGCCCTTCTCCTTCCTGAGTAGTTATGGGCGCTATGGGTGGCTTGCCCACACTTCATCTACTTCTTTCACACCTTCCTCATCATTTCTCATCTCCTCATCCTAGGGATCTTCTACATCCTTAGGTTTAAACAGGGTTCCTAGCACACTCTCCCCTAACTCCTCCTCCTCATCATCTTTAAGCTTAAGTTTTCTTCTCTTCTTTTTTCAAGTGTTTATTTTTTAAGGGAGAATCAAGGTGACCTTCGTAAAGGTTGGGATATCCCTGCACCTTAGGTTCTAGTTCTTCTAAACACCCTCTTGAATTGGTGTTCCTCATGGAATGTGTTTACATCCAAGTCTTCCTCGTCTCCTTGTTGTTATGGAGGAGTATCTGCGCACTCACTTTTGCTTTGTCATTAGGCTACCTCCGGCCTCTATAGTCTAAGCCTCCACTATCCTCATTGATTTATCCTTCCTCATCTTCCTCTAAGGTCGAGGTAGGATTTGGAGCTGCCACATTTTCAACTATATGCTTGCCTTTAGGCGGGCATGGGAGCATGAAATCATTCTCCACGTATTGTCCCTTTTCCAATATAGGCTTAAGTTGGAGATAGATAAGTGCATCCCCATTGTCCCCAATATCCAAACTTATTGGCTTCATACTTATAACATCATAAATAATCCTCTCAATGTAGGAAGATCGACCTGGATAAACATAAGTTTTTCTTAAAGTATGGTAGTCACAGTCTACCTTGTCGCATTGTATCTTAAGTGGAGTGTGTCGATAAACCTATATACTATTTCCTAGAATAATTGCGCTATCAAGGCGTATGGTAGTTTGCACTAGGGAATCCATGTCCCATCCTTCATTACAAACCGTGCAATGCAAAAATGTTGATATACCACAAATTACACAACCTTTCCCACCACTGAGGGTAGCTCCTTTAGAATACACCATTCCTCCTCAAAGCTGCGCGAAGTCGGTCATACCATAACTCTACCCTTTGCTTGAACGGACCACTCATTGATCCTTCACATAGATACTTTTCAAACCTCTTTGTGAGGGACTTATTTTCCATGGGGTATTCCCAGATTTTGTTGTTTGGCCCATCGGGCACTCTAATTTCTACAAACACAAGTGATAACAAGACAAAGACCAAAACTTATCTTCTCACATGTGCACACTTCCTCAATGATTGTATCTATTATGTATCCTGCTAAGTTGTAAACTTCTCCTTGTGAAATATTCTTAGTAACATGTAGCCACATGGTGTTCACTTATGACCACCTTTCTTGATCATTCAATTTGGTGAGTAAGTGCACGGCCACCTATACCACAGGGTACTTCCTCAACTTGTAAATATCCATCCCGCATGGACCCTTCGTATATCCCAACTCCTTACTAGTGGCCACAATAGTTTCCTTATTAGTTAGATCATTGCTAACCTCTGTCCCTGTGCCCTTTAATCTTGTCAACATAGCAATTAAGGGTGTTTTTATCCTCACCGCCACCTAGAAAAGTAGAAGAAGTCCTCATGGACTCTGCTCATCAGCCACCGGTATATATTCTCTAGTTTTCCAAAGTACGGGAGTTCATACAACTGGTACACCCCTACCTTCTTCAAAAAATTATCTCCAACATCGTCATAAATTGGCATGTCATCAACTATTCACTTGTTGGTCTTTCTATTCAGCAATGCATCCAATTCCTCCTTGTTCTTGGTGGTGTGATGTTTTTAGTCACACACCTTGCACCTGTGGATATGGGAATCCCAATCCTGTCTGATAATTACTTCTTCTAGATACTACATCTCTGAAAAATTTCTTTCGGGAGCATCCTTGACCTTGGTTTCTACCTTCTTCTTCCCCTTTTCTCCTGCTCCAGATGCTTTCCTCAATGCCATGATAAGAAAAAGTTGTGTCTTTTTCCTCTGTCGCAAAATCTCCTCGTGCCCTAGGTCAAACTGCGCTCCCTAGCTCCTTCTCAACCCTGGCATTTTATTTCTTCTCTCTACATGCTTCTACTTCACTCAAACCCTTTTTGAATGGGGACACAAGCCAATTTTGTGCACAAATCTACTCTCCTTCACTGGTTTCACAAATCTATGCACCTCAACATGTTTTGCTCGGTTTGGTTGCAACTAACTCACTTGAATACTCATGATCATAATGGTAGAAATGAACCCGCATCACATCTTTATATAGAGTTGAGAAAATTTATCACATTTATTTCTCCTTTACCTACCACCAATCCTCTCATTAATTTACCATTTTCTTTATTTCCACATGATACACGTATGCACAATAGCTATATCCTTCTAGCATGCCTTCCTACCATTTTTATACATACCTCCTTCTGCACGCTTCCATGTGCTGAAGTACCTTGTCATTGTGCCTTCCTCTAGTAGTGTTTATGGCTGCAACTTACCTCGTATTAAAATATGCATTAATTTGTTTCTAGATATGGTCTTCTTTAGGAGAAATTTTCTTTCTAGTAGCACCTTTTCATAGTATCTGCACTTTTAACAAGAGAAATCACATGTAACAATATTTTCTTATGTGTACCCATGTTTGAATGAAAACCACCCCACACCAAGGGTATGTGTAGTCCTCTGCACATAAAAACACTTCATATTGTGATAAGCTTTTGGTGTGTAAACACGCTTATTACACAAAACACTGAACTAAATTGACAAAGTATAGCGATAAAGAAGGAAACACATTAAAGTAAATACAGTAAGGGAAATCTATACTAAATGGTAATATTTCCTTATTACAAACACCAATAACATTTATTTATAGTAGGGCTTCAGCCTACTCCCATTGAAGTAACCAGTAACCATGTTCCATCAAGTGCCTCTAACTAGAAAGCACTTGATTCAAGTATGTGAGTGATAACATATAGTCCCAACCAATGCACCTTAAGCTTGCCTAGGTGGCACAAAAACTTTGAATCATAAAGAAGCACCATCTTCCTAACCTCAAGCTTCTTGTCCTTGATGTGTCTGTCATGTCATGCCTTATGTATGGATTTTTCCTTCTTCTGACTCTAACATCCTATGGTGTGCCTCTCATCCAATTGTATTAATTTGTCAATTATTTCTTCCAATGCTTTCTCATCAGCTAGACCTCCTGTGCACGCAATACACAAAGAAGGTAACATAAATTCTATGGGAATAATTTCTTCTACGCCAAACACCAACTGAAAGGGTGTGGCCTTATTTAACCTTTTGTAGGTTGTTCTATATGCCCAAATTATAGCAAAAACTTTATCATCCCAATCTTTCCTTCCAACATCACAAATTTTTGTCAAGTTCTGGCTCAATATCTTGTTGAAGGCCTTAGCAGTCCCATTTTCTTGAGGGTGATAGGGTGTGGTCTTGTGGTGCGTGACCATAAATTCATCCAATAATATCTTGATTGTCTCATTCAAGAAATGTGTGCCCCTATCACTTGTCAAACTCAATGAGACATCCATACCTAGTAAGAATATTTTCCCATAAGAACCTTGTTGTTATAGTCATTGTATAATCCTTTGTAGGTGCTACTTCTTCCCACCTTGTAAGATAATCTATACAAGTGATGATGTAGCATGATCCAGTTCTACGCGCGGATAGGGAAATAGGACCCACAAAGTCTATTGCCCATTTTTCAAATGGCTTTGCACTAGTAATAGGCCTTAAAGGCATTTCATCTCTTTGCCCAAGTTTTCCAAGGCACTGATAGTGATCACATGCCTTACAATACTCCTTACAATCCTTGTACAAGGTTTCCCACCATAAACCAGTGAGTAGAATCTTGTGCATGGTGGCATCACTTGCATAGTTTCCACCTGCAATACCACCATGAGCCTCTTCCATGATTGTTGTGTGCTCATGCTCTAGTACACACTAGCGCAATACTTCATCTTGTCCTAGTTTTTATAGGTCACCACTAATCAACATGAATGGTGTGACATGAATTGCAAGTTACTTATTTTCTAATGATTTCATTATTTCTGGTTTCATACCTGTGTGTAAAAAGACAACAATAACCTCCAATTCCAATGGCACATGATTTAACCTATATAATTGTGCATCTAGAATTGTATCTTCAATTGTCTGCACATCCTCTCCTAGTTGAATTCTTGATAAGTGGTCTAGACCAGAATCACTTTTACATGGCTTTACCACAACTGTAATATTAAACTCTTGTAATAATAGAACCCATAGGCATATGTTCCCCTGTAAAAAGGGCTTATTTGCTACGTATTTCAATACCATGTGATCTTTATAGAACACAAAAGGTGTTGCTAGCAAGTATTGTCTAAACTTATGTAGTGTGTAAATCATTGACGAGGCCTTGTGCTCTATAGTTGTATAATTGTTTTCTGCAGGAGTCAACTTTATACTAGCAAAACAGATAGGATGATCTATAATACCTTCTCCATGCTGAGCTAATATTGCACCAATGGTCATGTCAGAGGCGTCTGTTGATGATTTTCCTTACAGATGAACCATCAGAGTCATAGGAAACCTTAGGTTGGTGAGATGTGTGCCCTAAGGTGACCTCCAGATTTTAAAGAAGCTGGCTCTTCTCTAGTGGTTGGGGTAGGGTTAGAGGAAAGCATGTAAATGACTAAAAATAAAAAGGCGATGCACCAATCTAAGAGAAGGGAAAGTGACAGAATACTTTGAAATCTTTATCTAGAATAGTTGAAGGGATACACAACATGATCCACTACTATGATAACTCAAGTTTTGAGGAACTAAAATGATATATTTATAGATAATAACGAAATAGGGAAATTCTAAGGGCATCAAGCACAATGAATTTCTGACTCATTTAGAACTACTTCTCATAAAAGAAACAAAGATTTAGAACATATAAAAATCTGATTGCATAGAATAAGAACTCTTTATTCATATAGAGAATGGGTACATAAGGCCCTCGAAAGCATAGATTACACTTCTCTCCTATGACAGAGGCTTACTAAGGCTGGACTTTTCAAAACATACATAACTCTTCGCTTTCCTCCTTATTCTTCTATTGAAAAACTCTCCCCATTTTGCTTTCATTTTTGCCTCCTTTTAAGGACCTCTTTTCCTCTATTACTTTTAGCTACCACCTTTTTTTTCTTTCAATTTTGAGAATTCCTTTCTCTTATCCTTCTAGCTCCCACCCCTAATATTTTAAATGTAGTGCTACCACTGTCAATATTTTAATTCGAACTAGAATAAAGATTTCACTCCTTTATAGGAATCCATGCATCCACTCCCTACTTGGTATTGCCGGCTGAGTCTCCGGGAAGTGAAGCTCCCTTTTCTTACCACATGGAGGGATTTCACTCACTTAGGGTCCTCTTTCCCTTGCCTTATATCAAACATGCACCAGATAGACATGTGGAGACCTTCTGCGAGGTAGACGTATTTTTGACTCTTCGACTTGCTTTGGGAGTGACCTCTCGAACCCCTGGACACATGGAGATCTTTCACAAGTTTGATAACCCACTTCAAAGTTCCATCTTTAGGGTTACGTCGATGAGACATGTGGAAGACTTCCATGGACTTTTCATACTTAGTCAATTTTGGCCTTGAGCGATCAAAAGAATCTAGAGTTGGGGTAGCAAAAATGCTTAATAAAAGAGTCCTAACAAAATCATATAATCAGTTTGATGAATTACTAAGGGATTTATGCCATTCATGGAATAATCTGACATCTCTCACCTTTCCAAAAATTAAAAATGTGGCTCACAAAGGGCCACTTAGAGCTTCTACAAAAATCCTAGTATCCGAGCCACTCTTGCTCTATTGAGTAGGTCCCGCATCGCAAGGCTTGAAATGCTCGATCCAGCTCAATTATCTCTTTTTGGGAGAAACTCGGAGACTTTACATTACTACATGCGAAGAAACTCTAATTGTATGATAGAATTAATGATGGCCTCGACACCGAGCGACATCTGAGTCCTGTTTCAAATACTAGAAGATAGTCTTCTCCTGGCGCTTAGCGATCAAAAGCTATTGAATTTGGTCCTTTGATAAGACTATAGAATCATCTAGGAAGGGAGAGGGGAAACCTAGTTGCACTAATTCATTGATATTTTTCTTTCTTTCCTTCATTCCTGGCGAAGTTGTGCCAAGAGATTTTTACATTTGATAGAAGCTTTATTACAGCTCAAAATCTCATTGATCTTTACCGTTATCAACCATCAGTCAGTGATTCCTCCATTATGAAGAGTAGGGTTTGAGGTATTATAGAGTTTTTGAATCAAAATATTCGACTCCTGGACCTTGGCAGATAAGGCATTGCTGATGGTTGAGACTGCATTTTCTACCTTAGAGCACAACTCTTGTGCATCAGATATAAATCTGAGTGTCGGGGCTAGATTTACAGTAGTGATGGAAATCCTATCACAATAGGAGGCATATAATCCTTGCACTAATGATATGATTCCTACCTTCTGGGATTGTTTCCCCAATTGGTTGGTCAAGTCCTTGATCGTTTCATCGGAAGATTTTATCCTAGCCTAAAGGCCACTTTTTTCCGTGAGAACAAATTGACTAGGGCCTTAGATGCGACAAGCTTAGCTATTAGAGCTTTTACCTCTTCTTAAGAAGTTGCAAGGATTACTCGTTGATGTGTCCTTTAACTCCTTACGTTAATCTACCTCTTTTCCTTGGCCTTAATCTTATCCATACTGCCCACCACCGTTGTAGCCTCTACCTTTCAAAGGCTGGCTTGCACCTTTTTAAGTTGATTGTTGAGTTTCAAATAGTCGGTAGTGACTATCTCCACCATTTCATTCATTAGCTCGACCTTGTCATGAGGCCAGAATTTAGTAAGATCCACCGTGATAGCACTAATGGAATAGTCATCATGCTACATTTTTTCTACGGGCTTGGATACCTAAGGGAAAAGGTGAGTGATGGTCAAAGAGATTTGTTGATAATCATAAAAAGATCACACTTGCTTAGTTGATAGAGCTGTCATCTCCTTTTTTCTCTACTTTAATCTCCTTTGATCTCAGGCCAAATTAGCAGACTCTGCTTGGCTCAAAAACTTGGAATGAGAAGAGACCATTCCTCTTGTAAATGGGAAACCGAGTGGTAGGTCGTATGGAACAGTAACTGGTAATTGAGACATTGCAGATACTAGGGCCGAAGCAGGGGACATGATCATGCGGGGTGAGAAGCTTGGGATGGTAGTAGGGAGCTACAAAAGTAGAGGAGTGATTGGTGGAGGAAGATTCGAGATGGAGTGACAGACCAAAGGGGACTTTCCAAGGGAAAGCTAGAAGTGGAGGCGTTAAGGAGAGAGAGAATTCCTAGGTTGTGGTGTGGACATCACGAGGACTGCAATTGACTTCAAAATTTTATGGTCTAGGATAGAAAGTGAGTCTCCTTTTTCTCGTTGATTTCTAGAGGTCGTGATGGTAAAACTAGTGAAGAAGTCTCAAGAGAAGAGGAAGACGAAGGCGCTTCCGATATCCGTTATTGTGGAAGCTCGAAAGATTTTGTGGTTGACCTAAGATATTGCTCTGAATTGAACACAACTATATCCTCACTATCTGGATTGGAGTTATGTTATGTGTCCCACTTATCCTCCCACATATTGTCGGTGAGAACCTCCTTGAAGCTCTATGTGGTGCAGCCAATTTTCCGCCTATATTTCTAAAAGGCTTCAATTTTCTTGGGGCTCCAATCCCTTCTTTTTAAGGCTGCTCAAAGCCCTTTTCCAATTTTTAGAGTAGGGTCAAATGCATATTTGACTTGGTGGAATGACTCCTAGTCTAGAGTTGGGATTTCTGTAGTTTGATGAAAATATCGTGTGATTAATCTTGGGGGCTCCGTTACGAATCAAAAATTACCTCGGCTCATGCTTACAAGAGTCGATATTTTATTTGTAGCCAGAGTAGTAGCCATTTTCCCATCTGGATCATACCTCCATGAGTCCTTGATCAAGTTAAAACCATAGGAGGCCAACTTCTATGATAGACCACTCACCTTTTGAGTATGATAATCCCTTCCCTACTAAATGGGAGCTCATAGACTGCTTTCTTCTTTTGGATAGAGATGACCTCCAAGTTCAAGATGACGAGCTATATGGGGACTTCGAGACCAGAAATCCGAGGTGTGAGAATCCTTAGGAGAAAGAAGGATTCACCCTTGAATCCGTGGACCCAAATCATGGAATTCCCTCTAACAAAGAATTAGTCGTAGGTGTGCAATGGATCGAGAAGAAGATAGATGCAGAGATTCATTCATTCTGTTATTTATCCCTTTAGGATCAAGTTCTAGAAAAAGAGGCTCCACAAAAGCATTGAAAAATTCATAGACATTTGAAGAACGAGATAGTACATGGGTCTATGCAGATACTGGGATAATATTTTGGGGATTTACTTCCGCATCCCACAAGGTCAGAGTCATAAAATGGCCAAAATATTGAGCATTTTGGTACAGGATGAGGTGGAAAAGAAAATACGAATACCTGAAGGTGGAAGCCATTGAGAAATATCTGAGATGCTCACAAATTGAACCCACGATGACCTCCGCAAAGTCAAATTTATATGTTTGCTTCTGGCTAACGGTCCTCATCTCAAAAAGCAGTGTCGCCATCTCGCCAATCCTTAACGCCTTTATTAGAGTCCTGCCCAAAAATAAAATCCAACATAGAATAGGCATCTTGAGCATCAGGAATGAGGGATTTTAAGGGAATGGGGAAACCCAAAATCCCTGAAATATTGGTGTCTGACAGCCTCAACTCCTTGGTGAGGAATGGGACCTTTGTTTGACATAGGGTCCATACGTTTTGAAGTTTAGCTATATTATAGAAACTAGCCATCTGATCATAGGTCAGGGATAACATGTCCCTAATATCTTGTGGTGTAATTTCCATGGCTATATTTTGGCCCTAGATTGTATGGATCTCTGAGCTGAAACAAGCCGCACACATTTGTATGAGCTCTGGGCATGGGTGTGTAAGAGGAACCATATATTGGGCAAGAGTTGTGCTCCAGGTCCTAGAACCAAATGACTCAGAGTCTCCCAGAAGGTTGAACCTGGTGCATGCTACTTCTCTTAAATCTTTAGGCCTTTTTTTGAGACTGGGGTTGAATATATCGGTGGTTAGGTCGTTGACCAACAAAGGGTTTCTATACCAGGGACAACGGATCTAGGTATTTTAACTTAGGCTAGTGCGTCCGAGGAGGAATGGGTTTCCCTACATAGGATTTTGTTTCCTAAATGGAGCTAGAGGTAGCTAGCTATGGTGTCTCGAATTTAAAAATTGACTTTGGAGGCTTTGAAGACTTTGATATTCGCCGATTAACTCAAAAAATGTAAATGTTTTAGAATGACCTGTCGAATAGCTCGAGGTACCTTTAATAGCCATTTCTACTTAGGGAGTAAAATCTCACACGTTCTTGGAGTCACTTCTTATAACTTTCCTTTTAAGCAAGAGACCCAAGGCGCTGAACTCGGTGCCTTTTGATAGATCTTGCATTAATTGTGGATCTCTTCATTAAGAAAAGGGGCCTTACCCTTGATGACGACTTTAATGTGAGAAAAGGTAGGGGCACTTCCTTCAAAAAAAAAAAAAAAAAAGAGACATGGATAGGGATGGCGAGAACATGTGGAAAAATACCTAAAAGAAATTGAAGGTACAAAAAAACCCGAAAATAAAGGAAGCAGATATGTACATATGATACAATTTTCGAGGATACCTAAACATAGGGTTTCAAGTGAATCCCATTCACTGGGATAGCCAAAGGATATCCCACCATTGTTTCAAGTTCAAATGAATTATGTTGCTTACATGCACTGATTTTGAATGGTCCAGTCCACAAGGGGTCGAACTTCTCATGGTTCCTAGGCTTAGCTACTCTAGCATCCCACTTTAAGACGGTGGTTCCGACTTGGAAGTTTGGCTCGATGTCTTTTTATTGAACCATGTCTTGACTATTTGTTGGTGATTGATCATGGTTTCATGGGTGAGTTCATGCCTCTCTTGGAGTTCAACCATCTCGAGAGCCTTACTAACATCACTCCATTTTCCTCTATCTCAAATCCTTTCAGTAGTTGTAATGTGGGGATCTCCAAAGAAATTGGCATCACAACACTTTTTCCATAGACTATTTCATATGGTGAAGCTTTCAGGATCTGTTTTGGAGTGATCCGATCGGCCCATAAGGTTGTTTTAACATGCTCATGCCATAACCTTTTATGCTCATGTCCCATCCTTTTGATGAGTCTTATCATATTCTTATTTATAGACTTCATCAAGTCATTTCCTTGAGGGTAATAGTTAGAGGATGTCTTTAGATATATCCTATGCTTGACCACAAAATCAAACACTTTAGCTCCTAGGAAATATTTGGCATTGTTAGATATAATGGTGTGGGGGACCAAAATGTGTGGTGATATCTTGCAAGAGTCCTAGGATCACATTTTTAGTGGACTCCTTGAGCGGAACTTCCTCCGTCCCTTTGGGTGAAATAATTAGTTTCTGCGAGAATCCACCAGTGTCTGGCACTTGAAGTTAGGTTAACCATTCCAATGAAATCAAGACCCCATTTTTTACGGGCTTCTCAATTAGGATGGGATTAAGGGAAAGGCTGCATTTCTCTAGAAACCTACGTAAACTTGACAAACCTTGCATTTGTTTGTTTCCACCTGGCTATCAGTGAACGGGATAGGCTAAAAATATCTTTCTTGCAAGATCTTTATAGTCATGGTTTGGGCTGAAAAGTGACCACCCAAGTCTCCATGATGTAATTCCCTTAAGACTCTCTTGGCCTCTTCATCTTCCAAGCATCTTAACATTAACCCATTAAAATTCCTCTTAAAAAGGAAGTTGTCAATCATAGCAAAATGAGTCCCTTGTTTCCTATAATATCTCCTCTTTTTAAGGGGAGATGGCCTGGGTACTCTCCGGTTTGCATAAAATGAATTCTGTCAGAGACCCATCCCTCAAAGTTTTTCCTCTTGTAGATACATTATCTCTTCCAATTCACCATTCACTTTGAGGATAGGTTCTTGCATCAAATATTGACATAGCACCTTGCCTCTCCCAAGATTTGTGGGTTTTAATTCTATGTTGTATTCCAGGATCTTGGTTATCCAATTTTCCCTTTTTCAGTTATCTCACCCTCCATTATGTATTATTTGATGTTGGGGTGAGCCACCATGACCCGAATTTTATTGTATTTAACCAGGTGTCTAAATTTCTTCATACCTTTGACTATGGCATAGGATTTCCTTTCCACAAAATTATATCTTGTTTCATAATCGTGGAGGGTTTTGAAAAGAAAGCGATTGGGTGTTCCTTCCTTGTCGTTCTTCTTTTGAGTTAGCACAGATGCTATGCTATTTTCCCCCATATACATACATAATGAAACTCTTTGAGAATTCGGGGTTGTGGAGTATGGGGGCCGATGCAATAGCCTCTTTTATTGATTCAAAAGACTGATGACCTTCATCAATCCATTTGAAAACTAGGTCTTTTTCAGCATGAGAGTGATTGGGTAGATAGTTCCCACAAAATTTGATATAAACCTGCCAACAAAGTTGATATTTCCTAAGAAGGATTGAACAACCTTCTTGTTGACCGGAAGGGGAAGCTCCAAAATGGCCCTGACTCTCTCGAGATCAATGGAAACTCCCTCCTTTGACACAACATGTCCCAAGATCTTTCCTTGGGGAATTTTGAAGATACATTTCTTTGGATTTAGAGAGATTATAAACTCTTGAAATTTTTTAAACACGGCTTCTAAAGCATCAAAATGCTCTTTTTCCATTTTAGTAAACACAATAAGGTCATCAAGGTATATGAGGATTACCTTGTTTATCAACACCTCGAATGCGGTGTCCATGGCTCTTTGAAAAGTAGCCCTACATTTGTGAGCCCAAAAGGCATTTTTACATAGGTGAAGGTTCCCCATTTGGTCGTGAAGGTAGTTTTATGCTGATCCCTTTCCACAAGCCATATTTGGTTATAACCAAAAAACCATCAATAGAGAAAACATCTCGAGAGCCCGCGACCATCTATAAAATTTGTTCCATAGAGGGCAGGGGGTAATGGTCTTTTAGGGAGGCCCTATTCAGATCTATGAAGTCTACGCAGAGTCATATTTCACCATTCTTCTTCCTCACTAGAACCAGGTTGGAGACCCACGTCGTGTGCTTGATTGGAAAAATGATACAATCTTCTAATAATTTTCTTAACTCCTCAGCCATGAGGGCTTCCACCTTAGGATTCACGGGCCTCTGTTTTTAACACACGAGCTTAGTCCCTTCCTCTAGGTCAATGGTGTGTTGGATAATGTCCTTATCATAACCATGGAGATCATCATATGTCCAGGCCATTACTTTATCATACTTGTGACACAAGGCCACAAGTCGGTCTCTTTCCTTTTAGGTCACCAACTTTCCAACTTTTAGTCATTTTTCCCTAGCTATTTCCATTTCTACATAGTATTCTTTTACTGCCTCAAACCTTCTTCAATCCGAACTAGCATCATCTGAGTCAAAAATATTCTCAAGAGTAATTAATCCTCTTGGGATCTTGTTCATCTTTAGTTGTATTATCTGGTCCCCATATGCTTCTTCAATCTTGGGCTGGAGTTGATTTACAAATTGATCTGACTGTTGGAGGAAGTGTATGATTTGTCGATCATTATCAAACACCTACCAATGGTATATGTTGTTAGGGATAGAGGGTGAATGATCACTTTTATGGTATCTTTATTTTTAAGTAGATCCTGGGTTGGGTCAAATTGAGACCCAATGGTATCCATCTTGTTTGCCTCTATATTCGATCATGGGAACTACCTTAATATTGAAGGCTTCAAAATCATCTATTAAATCCCATACCCAATGCCGTAGGATCTCATCCTTGGGTTATTAGTGGCGGTAGTATTCCTTACTTGTGTGACCACCAATTCTAAATCACTAAATAATCTTAGCTACCTGATACCCTCTTTCTGAGTGGTGCATAAACTGTGCACCAAGGCCTTGTACTCTGCCTTGTTACTAGTACAGGAGAACTGGAAATGAACTGACTAGAATATCTTCTTACCGGGAGGAGATATGAGGAAAAAACTGGCTCCTGAGCCATTTTTTCTTCTAGCCCCATCAAAATATAGGGTCCACATTTGAGGGTTACCGGAGAGCTTATCTCTCATTCATCACTTTCTCTTTTCACATTTGGTATTGTGGGGTTTTCATCGAAAATAAGGTAAGTGCCTAGGCTGGTTGAATCAAAGTTCCCAAAATAATATGTAAGGGGAAGGTTAGATAGATGATTACCCTCTGGGGCTCTCCGTCCTCTACATACATCTCTTCTTCTCTGGTGATCATAGTATGGGAGGCCTCAAAAAAGAAGGCACTTGGTCTATTATATGCTCTTTGGAGAGTGGTTCTAACAAGACCTTCATCTTGGACCTGTACTTGGTTTGTAGGATTAAATGGGACCAATCCAAATACATATACCTACCAATATTAGCTATGAAATCTTGGGAGAGGAAGAGCAAAATACCTGGTGGGACATTAATCACCATGATATCTTAGCAAACAATTATATTCGGGCAGGAATAGAGCTGTAATGGGAGTCCCTTGATAATTCCTATGGTTGGAACAGATTTCCCATCCAGTTGCATAACTCCCTTCTTCAAGGGTTCATATTGAACTCCTAAAGCATCTGCTATTGCCTGAGGCATGACAATAGTGCTTGCACCAGAATCTATCATGGAGTTATGTAATAACTTCTTACCTATAATAAGAGTTAAAAAGAAGGGGTTGGGCCTCACTTACCCGCCTCTCCTTGTTGATTTAGCAATATGGCTTCTGTAGGCACTCGAGCGTCTTTGACCCATCCTTTCAAGGGACCCACCTTGGTCGCATCCCCTTCTAATTTTAGCACTTCTTGGAGCAACTCCTTCTTCTTGGGAATGCTTAGAAGATCCCACAAAGATGCGATGGCTGGTGCCTTTTTCAGCTATTGGACTACATTGATGGGTCCAACCAGCGATGGTTTTGAGAGGTGGTTGATGCTTCATTCTTTCCTTATCAAGGTGATGGACCTCTTGATCTTGTATAATTGGTTTTGGAGCTTCCTTTATTCTTGGCAATGGCGTTTTTATGATAATCGGAGTCTCTTTATACACCTTTTCGCTTGAAGTTAGATTTGGTGCATCTGCTTCAATGATCCTCTTCTTGAAGTGGGTGTTGTAGTTAAACTAAAGAGGATTTGGAATAGATCACGTTGATGGCGAATCACGGCACCCATGAATGTATACAACTCGATGGGTTGAGACTCTTAGTGTGATTGCATAACATGGAGCTTTTCCCAAGTGTGGGACCTTGCAAATTGGGAAAGCTCTCTGGATGAAGGCTGGTTCCTATTCCTCTATTCAGATGCACACATAAAAATGTAGAGGGTTTACTCAAAAACCTAATCTAACTTTCCAAGGAGATAGGGTAAGAATATGCATAAAAATAAACATAAACTAACAAAGGTGATGCACCAAGGAATGAAGAACACTGTCTTGCCAATAAACACAAACCATTAAAATGCAATGCAAGATCATGCACAGATAACAAAATTTGTAGTGAAAGATCAGGAGGATGCAAATGAACATAGAGAGGGTTGAGAATCATCCATAGACATGCATTATTTTCTCTAAATATTGATACAATACACTACAAAATGCCAAGAGGAAAATTTGCATTACAATTTTAGATGGGAGGTTTAAACTCCACAAATTCGCCTGCTAAAGAGAAGAAGGGAGGGGCAAAACAAGAATGTCCAACCTTTATAAATAATCACCTCCTTACAATTTATAGGAAGAATGAGATAGGGAAGAGAGGAATTCCAAATCTACCCCAACCACCTCCAGATTGTATTTAATTCATCTCATTATGGCGGTAGGTGAGAACCCTAGCAAACCCAAAAATGGCGAACTATATTTTGCATTTTTGAAGAACTTTTTCTCACCCAATTAAATATATCTAGTCATAGTTGGATAGAGGACCTTGTAAGCTTTCCGAAAATTCCAACCTTGTGTGAATCCGAGCTCCCTGTGAAAAGTTATGGCCATTTGAATATCTGGGTCAAGGTTTGCTTCTGTCGGGTTTGGGGTGTCAACGCTCAAAATGTTGTGCCTCTTGAAGGTGTGCCTTGGCACATCCATCCTCACATCAACATACTTTTAAGTGCACCATAGGTGCTGAAAATTTGGTGTCGGCACCTTCTAATCTACACCAAGGGTGCAACTTTTTCCATGTCGGCGCCTTCTAATCTACGCCAAGGGTGCAACTTTTTCCATGTTGGCGCCTTTTCTAATCTACGCCTGTGGGCGTAACTTTTCCATGTCGATGCTTTCTAATATGTGCTAGGGGCATAACCGGTGGCACAAATAAATTTCAGGTTTTGAGTTGCTTTGATTTCCATATTCTTCTAGTTGTCTATATTTACACGGGGAGATATATACAATAGATACCTCATTTATAAAGATGGACTCCTCCCCTTCTAACCAAGAGAAAAGGGCATGCTCTGGTGTAATCTCCAATTCTTGTTCTAGGGACATCCCTTGCATATGGGTGGTGAAAGTGGCACTTTGGGCTCCCTCGAACTGATGGGGTCTAGCTGTATATGTGTCATAACCTTCTCTTGATCATTTTTGGCTATCCTTAGTTGTAAGTTCCCTTAGGGGTAGTCTCTCGGCATATGAGAATTATTGCAAGGGAAGCACCTGTGGTGTTGCGCTTCTCATCCAAATGGTTTTTTCTAGGGATGATTTATCTTCCACTATTGGGGGAGCAGTTCAAAGAGGTATTGGTACAGGACTATTTGATTTGATGGTTGAGTGTTCAGCGGCCTTTGAGTATTCTGGTATGTAGAGGGATAAGTGGGTTGGCTACCTTGGAAACTCGATAATTTTTCCTTAGATAAGTTTCCTGATTCCTTTTAAGGTTCACTATCTAGTTATAAAAATTCTCAGAATATTCCTCATCTCATCCATTTCGGGAGAGGAAGATGAGACCGTAGTGGTAGGAACATGAGCCGTAACCACAGTGGGTAATTATATAAAGATGTAGGGGTCAAGGAAAGGCTCGGTGTTTGTACTTGTGGAAAGGGGGCTATCTTGAGATTTATTGGTAAAAGAGTTCGGGAGGGAGCTTCGACATCTATTAGATTATTCTCAGCTTGGACCGCAATATTATAGGCCTGTGGCAAAGAATCCCCTCCTAATGATTGAATCATTACCAAAATATCTGAATTTAGGGCTTTTAGGTAAAAGACAATAGCCATACCTACAAGTGGTCTAGCCAAGGCTGGAATCCTTTGCCAGGTTTTATGGAACCGAGTGTTAAAATCTGTCATCAATTCTTGTGGACCCTTTTATACCAATTAGTTATTGTAGGAGTGATGACCGGTCTCCCTTTTCGTTGAAACTTGTCACCAACGGCCCCCTAATTGGTCCCAAGTACCAATAGAGTTAGGGGTTAAAGATCGGCACCATTCTAGGGACCTTCCCTTAAAAGAGGTGACCAGTAAACGTAAGGCAACATCTTGCTCCCTTATATAATTTAATGCACATATCTTTGTTACATCTTGGAGATGCTCCTCAGGGGTTTTGAAATCCTCACCACTAAATTTGGGTAATGCTTTTAACGCATTGGCTGGAATAGGGTTCCATACCACCGGGGGCATGGGAAAAATGAGTGGGCTCCTTGACCCCACAAAACAAATGGTATCAGAGGTGGAGGATGAAGATGAGCCATAATGATAGGTCTGAGGGTCCTAGTTGACTGTGTAAAAGGCCTACTGGTGGAGGGGTTGAGAGATTCTAGTCCTGGGGACGGAGACCTCTGAACCTGTCTTCCTCTTCTATGTCATGGAGGAGATAGTTGTAAATAGTTGATTAGACCCTCTTCCCTTTCTCTCACCCTCATTTGCATTCATTTGTTCCTTCAAGTGGGTGAGCTGGTCCTTACTCCAGTTGATAGATTTTTATGCTACTCAATCCAGGATTAATGTCCCACTGGGCATGCCAGGAAAATTAATGATGATTTTCCTTACGGATGAACTGTTAGAGTCATAGGAAACCTTAGGTTGGTGAGACGTGCACCCTAAGGTGACCTCCATATTTTAAAGAAGTTGGATCTTCTCTAATGGTTGGGGTAGGGTTAGAGGAAAGCATATAAATGACTAAAAATAAAAAAGGCGATGCACCAATCTAAGAGATGGGAAAGTGATAGAATACTTTGAAACATTTATCTAGAATAGTTGAAGGGTTGCACAACACGATACACTACTATGATAATGAAAATGTCCGAGGTACTTAAATGATTGATTTATAGATAATAAACTAAATAGGAAATTCTAAGGGCATCAAGCATGATGAATTTCCTGACTCATTTAGAACTACTTGTCATAAAAGAAATGAATATTTAGAACATATAAAAATTTGATTGCACAAAATAAGAACTCTTTATTCATATAGAGAATGGGTACATAAGGCCCTCGAAAGCACAAATTACACTTCTCTCCTATGACAGAGGCTTACTAAGGATAGAATTTACAAAACATACAAAACTCTTCGCTTTCCTCCTTGTTCTTCTACTGAAAACCTCTCCCCATTTTTCTTTCATTTTTTCCTCCTTTTAAAGACCTCTTTTCCTTTGTTACTTTCAGCCACCACCTTTTTTATTTAAATTTTGATAAGGCCTTTGTCTTATCCTTGTGGCTCATGCCCCCAATATTATAAATGTAAGGATACCACTCAATATTTTAATTTAGATCTGGAATAAAGATTTTGCTCCTTTATAGGAATCTTTACATCCGCTCCCTACTCGGTATTGCTGATTGAGTCTTTGGGAGGTGAAGCTCCCTTTTTCTACCACATGGAGGGCTCTCACTCATTTAGGGTCCTCTTTCCCTTTCCTTATATCAAACATGCGCGAGATAGACACATGGAGATCTTCCGCAAGGCACATATTTTGACTCTTCAACTTGCTTTGGGAGTGACCTCATCAAACCCTAGACATGTGGAGAGATTCTGTGAGTTTGAGAACCCACTTCAAAGTTCCATCTTTGGGGTTGCACTGATGGGACACATGGAAGACTTCCGTGGGTCTTTTCATACTTAGTTTATTTTGGCCTTGAGCTATCAAAAGAATCTAGAGTCAGGCGCAACAAAAATTCTTAATAAAAGAGTCCTAACAAAATAATATAATCAGCATCCAAATGTACATGAAATGGTTGGTTCCATGAGGAAAAGTGCATAATAGGTTTCATAGTAAGCCTCTCCTTGAATGCTTCAAATGTGTGCTATTTCAGTTCTTCCTAATAGAATGTCCATTTACCTTTTAATAACTCCTCCAAGGGAATGACAATCTTAGCATATCCTTTTATAAAGTTTATGTAATACCTTGTGTGTCCAAGAATCCATGCACCTCACTCTAATTGGTAAGCTATTCCATGCCTAATATGGATGCGAACTTGGCGAGATCTACTAACAAACCCTCCTTGTAGATGATATGTCATAGCAAATGATGGGTCGTTGTATTCTTCCAATCATTTAACTAATAGATTAATCTACTAGTGTCATTATCAAACCAAGGATGTGTCCTAGGTTGTATGCAATGGAGTCCTATGTAGCCAGTTATACTATTGGGTCTTTATTGGGGGGTTTCTATTAGATCTTTCTAAATTTTCTACTAATCTACGTGAAACTCAATGTAAATCTATGGAATTAAGTTACTGTGATAAAATGAATTCTGAAAGTTGTACTTCTAACTCAAATGGAAATGTGCACACATAATTGAAAGAACATAATTGAAATTACACACTCATAATCAAAACTTGTAGTAAAAGTAAAAGCACATGCTAACTAGAGTTGCATAAGGGAAAACACACATTCTGAATGGAAATTTCAATAAGGAAAATAAACACACTTGAACAGAATAACATGAAACACACTGAAATAAAAATTGCAGTAAAGGAACTTAGTGATTATGAATTATTAGAAAACCATATGCATACGTAAATGTAAACAACCTCTTGTCTCCTTGGTCGTTTGGGCCCTTTCTCTTCCTTGGGATAGAGGAAATCTTAACAGCTCAAGATTAACAAAATGATATCTCTTTATATTAATTCAAATAAGTTCCATGACATATTCAGTGTGGAAAGGGAAAGTATTAAATATAACAAGCTATATCACAAATTATAAATATTACCAATCGTTGTTCACTCACAAAGACTCCCGGATGCAGATCAAGCTTCTAGGTTGATGTTCGGGCATCTAGTGTGATTGCACAACATGGAATCCTTTCTCCAAGTGTGGTACTTGTAAAGATGAGAAAGGATTCTTTAGAGAAGGCCGGTTCTATTCCTCTATTCAGTGCACACACAAAAATGCAGAGGGTTTACTAAAACCTAATCTACTTGCCAAGGAGACAGGGTAAGAAAATGCATAGAATAAAACCTAAACTACAAAGGTGATGCACCGAGGAATGTTAGACATTCGTTTTACAAATTTAACATAGACCACATAGATGCAATACAAACACCATGCACAGGTAACCAAACTGCAATAAGAGATCAAAATGATAGCAATGAATACATGAGAGGGTTGAGAGTCAATCACAACGTATATATTATTGCTCAAGATTCGATATAGTACATTGCAATGGCCAAGAGGCAAAAAGACTGGCATTACAACCCATATGGGAGGTTTGAAAGCTCCACAAATTCTCTTGCAAGTGAGGGAAGAAGGGAGGATACAAAACAAGAATGTTCCGACATTTTTAAAGAAGCTCTTCCTTACAATATATACTAAGAATGAGAGAGGAAAGAGAGAGGAAATTGACCTACCACTAATCTACCACAACCACTTATGGTAGAAGCGGTGGCTCTGGAAAAATGGCGCAGTTGTCTAACAGAGCGGCGAGTCATGTCTGCTGCATTAAAGTTGGTTGTTGAAGCATTACTTCTATCTATCACCACGCGTCAGAGATGTTTTCTTAATTTTATCCCTCCAAACTACACCAAAATTTGATATTGATCCTAGAATCATGTAGATAATTTCAACAGCTTTCCATTGATATAAAGAATGTGCAAATCTGAGCTCTGGATCGAAAGATATGAAGGTCTGAAGATTTAGGGCACAAAGCAGCGAAAACAGATTTTAAAATCTTTTCCCACGCTCCGCCATCCGGATGACACGTGGTGAGCTCGATTTCGAGAAATTTCCTCTCTCCACCTTTTCACGGGCTTTTCTTGTGGGCCCCTTAAACTTGGACACGTGGCACTATTTCATTGGTTCGGATCAGTGCTCGAAAACTCGCCTTTGACTTTTTGGACCTTTTTCCTTGGCGACACGTGTCATGCTGTGATTTGTCCACGGGCCTGCCGGATTTTCACGTCCACTACATCTTTTTGTCCCGGATGTCCTAGTGCTTCGTGGGACAGAATCCTCCGATCCACCCGAAATGGGCTTCCTCGTCCCTTTTCTGCCGGTGACACGTGGCGTGATCTGATTGGCTTTCGGCTCCTTCGGCTATCCGCGTCCCGCGTCCCTTTGTCCCACTTGTCCTTGTGCTGAAGTTTCCTATTTCGGCCAAACCGGCTGGTTTGCGTCCTTCACGTCCTTGTGGCCAAGATGTCCCAACTGCTTAGTATGAAAGTTCTCCATTTCGGCCGATCCGGCGGTTCGCGTCTTTCGCGTCCTCGCGCCCCGGATGTCCCAAAGTCTCTGCAAAATTTTCCCGTTCGGCCGAACGGCCGGGTTCGCGCCCTCCGCGTACATTTGTTCCACTTGTCCCAGTGCTTCGCGGGCCACCTGGAGGTGTTTCAGCTGAATCGCGTCTTGGTGTCCTGAATGTCCCAACCGATCTTAGGACAAGGACTTAGTCGATTTTCACAATTTTTTCCTGAATCAATCTACTTACTTAGAACTGAAAACTTTGATGCATGTTATCAAATTAACTCTGGGGGGTGAATTTTAGATAACAATTGGTGACTTTGCGGGGTCACCTGCCTACTAGGTAGAAGATAAGTGGCCTTTTTGTGATCCATTGGGCATGGAGTCATAAGCAATGACCTGGAATGAGCCTGATACTACAACTCCCTCTACGAGAGCACGCAGAAGCAGAAACTCAATCCGGGAGTGACAAAAAGCGTGCCCAAAGCACTTAGGAAAGCTGAAACCTAACTACAACAAGACAATGTGCATACGCGCTTGGAGGAAAGAAAATCTAATCTAATATTTACAAGGGTAGTGAACTTCCCTCTAGAAGCAATGCTTGAGATAGATTCCATTGACTGGAATCTGCAGTTCTTCACCCTCCAGTGAGGCTAATTGGAAAGCATTGTTGTTCTTGCACTTTGTGACCATGTATGGGCCACTCCAAATGGCATGAAATTTTGAATGCCTTCTGGTTTACTCTGTCCGCATCCCATTTCAACACTAGATCTCCAACTTGAAAAGATCTATCCTTAGCCTTTCTATCAAAGGTCTTCTTGATCAAAGCTTGATCCTTTTCCATTGCTTGGGATGCCCGATTTCTAATCTCTTACAGCTCCATCAACTCTGCATACCTCACTTCCATGGGCTCAAATTCCAGCAACTCTAGCTGCTTCATGAGTTCCAATGTTGGTAACTCAAGTGACATGGGCAAGATTGCCTCTCTTCCATAGACAAGCCTGAATGGAGAGTTACCTGTGGATCTTTTGGGAGTGATTTTATCAGCCCATAAGGCTGATTTCAGCTTGGTATGCCAAGACCTCTGATTCTCATCAAGAGTTCTCCTAATGATCCTCAACAAGTTCTTGTTTGTAGACTCGGCCTGGCCATTACCCTGAGGGTAATAGTTTGATGAAGTGCTTAGGTAAATACCATTCTTGACAACCCACTCAGTCACCTTGGATCCAATGAATGCCAATGCATTATCAGAGATTATTGTGGTAGGTACACCAAATCTGGTTGTTATCCCCTCATAAAAGTCTAAGATGTTAGACTCATTTGCCTCTTTGAGTGCTACTGCTTCTATCCATTTGGTGAAGTAGTTTGTGGCTGTCAAAATCCATTTGTGCCCCTGGCTTGAATTGGGATTAATGAATCCAATGAAGTTCAAACCCCATTGCATGAATGGCTGGTCAACTGAGATTGGATGCAATGGAAGGGCAGCAAACTTCTCTTTTCCTGTGAAGAATGCACAATTCTTACACCTCTTGATCCATGCATAGCAATCACTGAAGATTTTAGGCCAATAATAACCAGCCTTCATGATTTTTAGAGCTGTCACTCTTGGTGCGAAATGGCCGCCAGCTGGTCCACCATGAAACTCTTCCAACACCCTTTGAATCTGACCTATGCTAATGCATCTCAGCAGCACTCCATTCACGTCTTTCTTGAACAAAACTCCATCAACAATGGCATACGGAACAGCCTGCAACCTGAAGTGTCTCCTTTGGGTCTTGTTCATCTCTGGAGGGCATAGGCCTGTGCCTAGGAAGTGCATAATATCTTGGGTCCAGCAAGGAGTGGGGGAAGCATTGTCTTCCTCTTGATTGCCACTTGGCTCATGGCTGTCCTGGACTGTCAAAATAGCCTCTTCTTCGTTGCATACTTCCTTTTGCTTCCCCAAAACCAGCTGCTCACACAGTCCTTTCCCTCTTACCAGCTTGGTGATCTTGATATCAATGTCATATTCCATGACATGGGTGATCCAACCTGCCCTTTTCTCATTCAAATCCTTGTTGAGGAGGAAGTCCTTAACTCCAGCATGTGAGACCAGCAACTGGACCCTATTGTTTGAGACTAAATGCTTGAATTTCTTCAAGCTTCTGATTACTACAAGTACATGCTTTTCAATAAAAGAGTACTTCACCCTCAGATCATCTAGGCTCTGGCTGAAAAAGGCAATCGGCTGCTCATCATTATCTTTGTTCTTTGTTTGTGAATGGCGAAATAGTGTCATCGCCTCCAAATGCATAGAGGATGAAATCCTTGGAGAAGTCTGGGTTGATGAGAGTTGGTGCCTGAGAGATAGCTTCTTTGATTGCTTCAAAACTCTCCTTGCCTTCTGCTGTCCACTTAAAAGCCATGCTCTTCTTTAACATTTTGGTGATGGGCTTGACAAGGGCTGCAAAATCTGGGATAAACCTGCGGACAAAATTGATCCTTCCCAAGAAACTTTGAAGAGCCTTCTTGTGACTTGGCAATGGTAGTGCTCTTATGGCTTCAACCCTCTCTGGATCAATTGCCAGTCCCTCTTTCGAGACAATATGGCCGAGGAGCTTTCCTTCATGTGTGAGAAAGATGCACTTCTTGGGGTTCAAAGATACTCAAATTTCTACACCTCGAAACACTTGCCTCGAGGTGAAAGAGGTGGTCTACTACATTCTTTGAGAAGACAAGTGATATCATATAGATATATCAGCACTATCTTGTTGATCAAGCCTTTAAATGCCATGTCCATTGCCCTTTGAAAGGTAGCACCAGCGTTGGACAGCCCGAATGGCATCTTCTTGTAAGCATATGTGCCCCATTTAGTTGTGAAGGCTGTCTTGAATTGGTCTTCTTCTTTCACCATCACCTGATTATACCCTGAGTAGCCATCTAGGAGAGAGAATCTCTCTGAACCGGATACTACTTGCAATATTTGTTCCATTGAAGGAAGTGGGTAATGATCTTTGAGAGATGCCCTATTGAGGTCTCGGAAGTCCACACACAACCTGATTTCTCCGCTCTTCTTCCTGACCGGAACCAAGTTAGCAACCCAGCTTGAGTGCTTGATCGGGAATATAATGCTTGCCTCTATTAGCTTATTTAGCTCTTTCTTCATTAGAGGCTCAATGTGAGGGTTAACAGGTCTCTACTTCTGCCTGATGGGCTTAGCATCTGGATCCAATTCTATGGTATGTTGTGCCAAATTCAGATTGAATCCTCTCAAGTCTTCATAGCTCCAAGCGAAGACATCTGGAAATTCTTGGCAAAGCTGTATGAAATCTGATTTCTCCTGCTCAGTGGCCACTTTACCAATTTGAAGTGTTTTTCCTTCCCCAACCGGAATTGGCTCTAAATCTTCCCTCTTGACCTATATGTTAGCCTTTTCTTTACGGAACTGGTTGTTAGGGTTGAAGATAGACTCCAACGTTACTAAACCCTTGGGAAGCTTGTTTTTCCGTAGCTGCACTACTTGATCCCCATACTACTGCTCTAGTCTATCCTGATTCCTAGCTGAGAATTCAGCTTCTTCTTGTAGGAAATTAACAATTTGTTGGTCATTCTCAAACACTTGCCAACTAACATTGTTGTCCAGCACTGAAGGCCTCACAATCACGTGGATGTTTGGCTATGCCTTGTCTTGTTGAATGCTTTCCATAATGTCGAAGGCTGCCCTCTACCGCTGCAATCGATCTGCCGCCACTTGATTCTCTTTCCTGGGAATGGATTCGATGCCAAAACCTTCAAAATCTTCCATGAGGTCCCACACCCTGTTCTTGTAGCACTTGAGTAGATCATTCTTGGCAGCATGCCGTCCCTTGACCTGATTTACAATCAATTCACTGTCCCCAAAGACTTGCAGATTCTTTATTTTTCTCTTGATTGCCCAATGCATCCCTTGCACCAAGGCTTCATATTCAGCAGTGTTATTGGAGCATGCAAATTGAAATCTAAAGGATAAATAGTACTTTATTCCTTGAGGTGAAACAAGCATGGCTCCACCTCCTGCACCTTGCCTACTCCTTGATCCGTCAAAAAATAGCTGCCATACCTCATTGTCATCGTTATGGCTTGGCTTGGTGATGCTAGGAATAGGTTGATTTTCTTCGTGTATACAATAGACTCCCAGCTCAGATTCTTCTACTTCTTGATAGGGATCAAAAGCATGTATCTTGTTTGCCCATTCATCAAGAGTTAGGTCTAGGATACTTCCAACCTTGGTGTCAGCTTCATCAGTACTAGGGTGATCTTCTTGATCAAATGCTGAGTAATTGGCATTAATCTGACTTGGAGTGTAAGGCTCTATATGGAATTTTGCAATAGGTTCAGACCTAATTGTAGCCTTAGTTCCATACCTTGTTCTAAACAGCATGTGAGACCAATCAGCAGACAAATAGCCTCCAATTTTGGCTGTGAAGTCCCTTGACAAGCAAAGGGCAAAGAGTGGTGGAAGGTCTATGACTGATACATCTTGTAAAACCACAACATTTGGACATGCATGCAAGGTGAGACTCAAATTTCTAATCACTCCAACTGTTGCTATTGCTGTCCCATCTAGCTGCACTACCCCTTTGGATGTTGTTTCATACTGGAGCCCTAGTTGATTAGCTATTTGCTTGGGCATCACTGAGCTACTTGCCCCGGAATCAATCATGTAATTGTGTACTAGTTTATCCCCAATGATTAATGAAACATAGAAAGGAGGTGGTTTCAACATTTTACCTTGTTGTCCTCCATGACTTCCTTCAGGCTGGGTAGCATTTGTAAGAACTTTTTCTTGCATCTGAACCTGCTGATTTGAAGTTTGCCAATCCTTCATGGCAGCTTGCAGCAGATCTCTTTGGCCTGGGATAGATAGGGATTCCCACATTGATATGTTGACATTTGTCTTCTTCATCTATTCAATGATACTGAATAGGGATGAAGTATCCTTTTGTTGTCCCTTGGTTTACACACTCACCCCTTGCACGTGGGCAGCAACAGCTGGCATTTGAGTTGGCCTAGGGGCTATTCTTGGCTGTCCTTGTGCACTTGAAACTGGACTTTGCTTGCCAATTATTTGTGGAACCGTGGAAGGTTGTGGATTAGCTGGGGCTAATGGCTGTTCTTCGCCCAAATTCCTCCTCTTTGACCTTGTGTTGGCTGCAACACCTTGAGAAACTACCTGATTCATGCCACAGAAATCTTCCGCTTGCCAGTTCACCAATGTGGTGTCATTTGGGGCTGATTGCTGTTGGAATGTTTCTAGTTGTTGGTTGTTTCCTTGACTGCCCTCACCCTCCACACCAGTAGTTGTCACCATTAGTGCTTGATTGAGAGCACCATTGAAACACATGGATTGGTTATGAGGCTCGTTGCATGGAAAGCACCAATCATATTCCTGAGCAATGTTGTTCTGTGTTGGCACTAATGCCTTAGAGGCAGATATGGCATTTGGGTTATAGGGCTGGAATGGTCTATTGGCAGGGGGCCTTGTTTGATTCACATTTGCAGCTGGATTAGGTGGTCTTTGTGGTTGGTATGGCTGCCTATTAGGCTGAGCTTGGGGTTGATAAGAAGGTCTGAAACCTTGGGCTTGTTGCCTTTTAATAGTAACCAGCTCATTGCCTAGGTTTTACAACTGTTTCATGACCTCTTGGAGCTCATTTGGGGCACTTGGAGATGAAGTGGAAGCTTCATTTGAACTCTAATTTCTGCGGGTGGGAACAGGAGGCAAAGTGGGTGCTTGACTAGTGCTTGGATTTTCTAAGTTTGGATACAAGGGAATGGGAGGCCTAGGAGTCGGTTTACCACTTGAATAAGACAGGTTTTCGGCTCTAATGGCAATATTATAAGCCATGGGGATTGTTGTGCCTCCCATGGACTGAATTAACATAGAAATATCAGAATTCAAAGCTTTAAGGTAGTATAGAAAAGCACCTTCTGCTGTTGGCCTGACTGCCACTGGAATCCTATCCCAAGAGCTTTGGAATCTGAAGTTGAAATCAGCCAACTGCTCATTGGGAGCTCTCTTGATATTCGTCAGCTGCTCCAAAAGAGACAAGTTGTCTCCCTTCTCTCCAAATTTCTCGTGAAGTGCAATACACAGCTGATTCCAGTTTGTGATAGAACCAGCTCCAAGGCTCCTAAACCATTGTAATGCTTTACCCTTGAAGGAAGATGCCAATAACTTGACAGCCACTTGCATTTCATTGATTTCATGGATTGCACAAAGGTTAGCAATATCTTTAACATGATCACTTGGGGTAGTCTGATTTTCTCCAGTGAAGTAGGGAATGTTCTTCAAGGCTGCAATAGGAACTAGATGTTGTGCATTGAGAGCAAGTGGGCTGCTGCCTGTGAAGTTGACGTAGGGATTGTTCTGAGCCATTATAATCGGTCTTAAAACCCTTATATACTGAATGAAAGGCCATCCAAGTGGAGGAGTTGAGAGAGTTCTGTTTGGTGGAGATGGAGACCTTTGAATCCTTCTTCCTCTTTGTCTTCTTCTTGGAGATAACTGCAGGTATTCAAACAACGCTTCTTCTTCTCCAACTCTTGACCTTGTGGTGATTCTTCTCATGATTTTTCAGGCCTACACTGCTGAAACCAGTTGATTCTTCCCCTTGGAGTCGCTAGATATGCAAATAATAGCTCTTATAAGCAAGAAAATTGTAGCGAGATGCATATCAACTCGCTGCAATAAGAATGAGACCTCTTGGTCCCACCAGTGCATGCCAAGACTGTTGTTGGCGGACTCACAGCACCCCTAGATGCAGATCAGGCTTCTAGGTTGATGTTCAGGAATCCAGTGTGATTACACAACATGGAATCCTTTCTCCAAGTGTGGGACTTGTAAAGATGAGAAAGGATTCTCTAGAGAAGGCTGGTTCCTATTCCTCTATTCAGATGCACACACAAAAAATGCAGAGGGTTTACTAAAACCTAATCTAACTTGCCAAGGAGACAGGGTAAGAAAATGCATAGAATAAAACCTAAACTACAAAGGTGATGCACCGAGGAATGTTAGACATTCGTTTTGCAAATTTAACACAGACCACATAGATGCAATACAAACACCATGCACAGGTAACCAAACTGCAATAAGAGATCAAAATGACAGCAATGAATACATGAGAGGGTTGAGAGTCAATCACAACATATATATTATTGCTCAAGAGTCGATACAGTACATTGCAGTGGCCAAGAGGCAAAAATACTGGCATTACAACCCATATGGGAGGTTTGAAAGCTCCACAAATTCTCTTGCAAGCGAGGGAAGAAGGGAGGATGCAAAACAAGAATGTTCCGACTTTTTTAAAGAAGCTCCTCCTTACAATATATACTAAGAATGAGAGAAGAAAGAGAGAGGAAAGTCAAATCTACCACAACCAATTTTGGATACATTTAAAATCATCTCATTGTGGTAGAAGTGAAAGCTCCTGGAAAAACGGCGGACTGTCTAACAGGAGCGGCGAGCTGTCTGCTGCATTAAAGTTGGTTGTTGAAGCATTACTTCTGTCTATCACCACGCGTTAGAGACATTTTCTTAATTTTCTCCCTCCAAACTGCACCAAAATGTGATATTGATCCTAGAATCATGTAGAAAATTTCAACATCTTTCCATTGATATAAAGAATGTGCAAATCTGAGCTCTGGATCGAAAGATATGAAGGTCTGAAGATTTAGGGCACAAAACAGGAGAAAACAGATTTTAAAATCTTTTCCCGCGCTCTGCCATCTGGACGACACGTGGCAGGCTCTGATTCACTGAGCAATTCCCTCTCTCCACCTTTTCATGGGATTTTCTTGTGGGCCCCTTAAACTTGGACATGTGGCACTATTTCATTGGTTTGGATCAGTGCTCGAAAACTTGCCCCTTTGACTTTTTGGACCTTTTTCCTTGGAGACATGTGTCATGCTGTGATTTGTCCATGGGCCTGCCGGATTTTCACGTCCACCGCATCTTTTTGTCCCAGATGTCCTAGTGCTTCGCGGGATAGAATCCTTTGATACGCCTGAAATGGGCTTCCTCGTCCCTTTTCTACCGGTGACACGTGGCGTGATCTGATTGGCTTTCGGCTCCTTCGGCTATCCACGTCCCACGCGTCCCTTTGTCCCACTTGTCCTTGTGCTGAAGTTTCCTATTTCAGCCGAACCGGCCGGTTCACGTCCTCATGGCCAAGATGTCCCATATACTTAATACGAAAGTTCTCCATTTCGGCCGATCCGGGTGTTTCGCGTCTTTCGCGTCCTCGTGGCTGAGATGTCCCGGTGTGAAAGTTTCCCGTTTCGGCCGAACCGGCCGGTTCGCGCCCTCCACGTACATTTGTTCCACTTGTCCCAGTGCTTTGCGGGCCGCCTGGAGGCGTTTCAGCTGAACCACACCTTGGTGTCCCGAATGTCCCAACTATTCTTAGGATAAGGACTTAGCCGATTTTCACAATTTTTTCCTGAATCAATCTACTTGCTTAGAACTGAAAACTCTTATGCATGTTATCAAATTAACTCGGGGGTAAATTTTAGATAACACCAACTACTAAATTGTTCTTCAAGGTGGTGTCTTTATATAGACATAGGTGGTTACAGAATACGCCAAAATTACGAACTAATGTCTTCCACTAATAGTATTGATCAAGACTCATAAATTCCTATAGGACTGCTAAAAACAAGACCCATACTTATAGGATGATAAATGGAAAAATTCTTCCACTTTTGCACTCCAACTCCAAACTTAGGTTTCCTTAATTGCATTGGCAATAAACATTCATTATTTTCTTGCACACATCACCACATTTCTCTCACGAAGGTAGTTAGTAGGAATTTATACGGTTAATCAGGTTGCATGAGCAAAAACAAGGAAAATGCATTAAAATCAAAAATATATACCTATACAAAGCATCCCCATGCATTATTAAATCATGTTTAAATGACAAATTATCAATCATATGAATGATTTAAATAAGACAAATAATGTACTCATTAGTAGAATTCCAAAAGGTGTAGAAAATATGCACTTCTTGATGTTTAAAGAGATGCTTAACTATCTTCACCTCTCAAACATTAATCAAAAATTGTCACAATGATCCTTGACAAGCCCATATATTGTCTAATCATCCAAGTAAACCTGCAAGAATTTTTGAATAAAATCTTGGAATGCTTGAACCACAATGCGCAAAAATACTGCAGGCACGTTCTTCAGTCTAAAGGGCATCACCATGTATGCAAAACTTCCCCATTCAGTGGTGAAAGTTGTCTTCTCTTGATCCTCCTTTACAATTCTTACCTGATGATACCCAGAGAATCCATCTGTAAAAGAGTAAATTTTATGCCCTACAACACCTTATAATATTTCCTCGGTGAAAGGTGTAGGAAAAGGATCAATCACACATGCAACATTCAACTCCTTGTAGTCCACACAAATCCTAATCTAACCATCTTTCTTTATACTGATTACCATGGGGCTAACCCACTCTGATTCTTATAGGGGTTTAATGATGCCGATTTCAACATCTTGTCAATTTCTTCTTTAAATTTTACGCGTAGGTTAGGGTTCATCCTGTAAGGTCTCTTCCTGACCGGGTGTGCACCTTCATTTAACTTAATATTCATCTCACCCAAAGACTCATGCACTCCTTTTAACTCATGGTATCCCCTAGGAAATAAGTCCTAGAAATCATGTAGTAACTCAATTATCTTAGCCACTTCAGAATTAGACCAATAGTCTCTAATTATGGCCTCCTTAGGTTCAACATTTGTACCAATGTTCACTTTCTTGGTCTTCATAGGTTCATGATAGGCATGCGCCTTCTTATCCGCACTGTCTAAAACCTCGCGCATACCTACTGAATGATCTATGTCCAAATTTTCTACTTCTTCATCATCCACTATGTAGACCATCTTTCCTTTCTCTTTCTCAAGGAAAATGGGATCTAGTAGTTTGGCATATGTCTCATCTACTTCATCAAAACGCATTCCTGTGTCTTCTCACCAAATAACTCCTAAATTTGTTCTTCAGCCTTTTCACTATATCCCATAGTCAATCACTCCATAACTCTTGATGCCTCTTTCACCAGAGATTTAGTGGAGAAGTAGTCAAAAGTATGGATCATTCCTGCATTCAATTCTTGCCAATTTCCATTCTCCTATACAACTCCACATAAACATACCAAGCGCACATGCAGCCTTGCAAGGTGAAATAAAGTTTGTACACCCACAACGAAGGTGGTAAAGCTTCCTTCCCTCTGTCCAAAGTCTCTCACACTACTGAATGTGGTGTTGAACAGGATGATTACCATGATATGTGCATATTTGAGTAGGCACATTACTCCTGAGAAACCGGGTTGTTAGAGAAATTATCACTTCATTCCATTCTATGATATTATCCATATGAACCATCCACCAGCGCATTGTTTTCCTACGCAAGGTATACATTAACATATTTCTTCTATCCACTTGATCCTTCCACTATTCTTCCATGGTGCGTAGTAATACCTCAAGGTCTCCTTCACCTATCAAGGAGCAGTTCTTTTCCTAATCTCCTAACACAGTGCATCATGCTTACGCATGCGGATGCAATTCTTACTTCACGCCCAACCATCTCGTAAGTTCCATGTGCCTAATTATCACAAGAAATACTTGTAGTATCACTAATGGACTTGTGCATCATCCCATTGGAGGATTCCTTCCTTAGATGGCTCAAGTACTTCTAGATCTTGAATGACGCACACATAAAAAAATAAGGTACTCGTCACTCAAAGGTTCAACATAAGGTACAAATTTCCCATCTATCAAAGAGATAACAACTTATTCCTCCTTGTTCTCAAAAATTCTATCCCCCTCGTTGAACCATAGATCGAAATATTTTCATAACACAAAGGGCACCAAATTAGAGCTAGGAAGTTGTGCGCTTCGCAAGCACTAAAACCTCAAATTCCTCAAAGTGAACTTGGCCCCTTGTATAGTAATGGATGCATCATTTAAAAATCCTATTGGAGTGGAATTAGTTCAATTTTCTATAAAAATTACATTAGAGGATGGTTGTAATAGAGATCTTCCCATCTGCACCCATGCATCTAAAGTAAGCACATTAACTTTTGCACCTATGTCAATCAATATATTGCTCAAAACCACCCATCCATAATAGCATTCAAGGTGATCTCCTTTTCATACTCCAAGCTATGAGGGGGAGATTAGCATGTAGGATCTATCATCTATTCTCAATACATGCACGTAGAGTGTTTCCCTTTAACCAATTCCCTAGTAATGGAATAATATTCTCCTCGCATAACATCTTGTATACCTATTTCAGATCATCGCAGATCGATTGGACCGTCTCTGTTGCCTTCTTTTTCTCTAACTTTTGCGACTGTTCCTTTAAACATTATATTTCACCTTGAATATTTCAGAGCACCTCCATGGTTTCTTGATAAACCTCTTTCTGATGTGTAGGATATGGGTATCTTGCATGTAAGACCTCCTCCCTAGTAATGGTAGGATTTTGTTTTAACGCTTCTCTAGCATGTGCAGCTTCAATGCGTGTAGTAATTTTCACAGGTACTACCTCAGGATCTGGTGTCAACTTTGGCATCCATTGGTTTTCCATGGTGCACTATATTCTAACCATCTATGTTCCCTTTTTATCTTATTTATTATGCTTTCTTAGATGCTCATATAAGTTTGGGCACTCCTCATAGTTATGATTATTTCCATAAAAATAACAAGTAATATTATGAGGACATTCATGCTTGTAATGATTGGGAGATCTGCACGTATAAAATGTTCCGTGAGGAAACTCACCTCGTCCACCATCATGGCCTCGGCCCCTGAATCCACCATGATATCCTTGAACTCTTCCATGAACTCCTTTTGATCGTAGCTACCTTAAGTGTGATCATGATCATGGTGCTCACTTTTACCTTTAGAGTTATCTTAAACTCTTTTCTAGTATATGCCAATATCAATGGCATCATGGATCTGATCAATCAACCTGCATTCTTCGGTATTATGATTCATGGGTGGAAAATCTTACAAAGAGAAAGATATGTTCTTCCTTATCGTGTTTTGTAAAAATGGGTAACAAGTTGCATCATGGTCTAAATGACATATCTCGTATTCTAGAAACAATGAACGTACTAATTTGTGGGGACAACTATCCTTAGTGTGCCCCTCTACTTCACAATTTGTGCACCAAACTCATGTGCACATTTCATGTGCTAAATTGGTTGATAGTTTCTCCAACTACTTTGTCATAGCTGCAATTTGAGCTTCTAGGAATGGGCTCACTCTAGTGTCTATACTTCCAACTACCTCAGTGTGCAACACTGCTTCAAGTTCTTTGCATAGATCCATATATGTCTTATGTGATAGCGCCCTCCTAAAAGGTGTGATCAAACCTCCGACGAACCATTGTGCATGTTGTCTTACATGGATATCATAAGAAATTTTAGACAAAATCATTTTGAAACAAGCATCATATTCATGAACACTCTTAGTAGTGCCCTTCTTAATATCCTTGAGCGCTCTTATACTATTCTTCTTGAACTCATGGATATAAAATTCCTGAAGGAAAGCATCATGTAACATTGTATAATCTATGCAAGTAATATCAAGGTAAAACTTCCTATACCAACCATGTGTGTGTGTCCCTGTAATGTAGTTGCAAACTAACTTGCCTTGCACTCAGAAGTTGTAATCCCTTTTGCATGTCATAGTATCTCACACATGTGCACATGCTCAGTAGCATCTTCTATTCCCCTATACTCTAGAAGACAAAGTGACATCTCCATGAAAATCTTATGGGGTTGGTGAGGATCATACCCATCAGATCCGAACCTCACGTGTTACCTCCGCCCCATATCCACTAAATCGCCAGCTCCTAAGCCATATGTTCCTCCCGATCCTCCACCTGTAGTAGGAATTGAACCGAGAGGATGCACCGCCCTATGTCCCAATGGTCATGCTAAACTATACTCCTACAGTCTACAAAGTTTTGTTACTCCTCGATGTGAGTCTAAAGATCCACGTGCCTCGTGTTCTGTGCGATGACGTGTCTCGAAAAGGTTCCTCTAACCGGTCCTCCAAATAATAGGTAAGATGTCTTCCCAGCCATAAATGTACTTGATATATGATTTACCCCCAAACTTTTTGATAAGTCAACTCTACCTCTTACTACTCTACTACCCAAACTAGCCTACTGACTACTGGTTGTACTAGAAACTGGGAAACCAATCACAAGGGCTAGGTTTCCGGGTAGATTTAGATGCGTGACCATGGCCCAAATTATCTTTGTTGGCACACTATCATAAGAGGTCGATGTGGGTTCCCTCTCATGCTTTCCCAGATGGGGGAGTTCCAAATTCTCTGGCTCCATGCCCTCTACATGGGCTCCAAATCCTTCATGAGCCATCTCTCATCTCAAAAACATCCATTCTAAAATCTCGTGTTGTTTTCCTAAATCCCTCTTGCATGCCTCATTGTACTTAAGCCACCTTTCTTCTCTTTTCCTCTCTTCCACCAGGTCTACCATCTTTCACCAAACCTAGTCTTGCCCCCGCGCGTGGTGGGGTTTAGCTAACCATCGAATTCTCTTCCAAATTCAAGGTTACCATCAAGATTTTGATTGCCAATGGAATGCCTTACAGATAGGTTCCCCGGGATAATGTAAAAATAGAAACTCATTTACCTCCGGAAATAATAAGTGGAAATTAAGTACTCCAAAATATAGCCATTCAGAACAACATGGAACCAAAATTCCACAAAGATACATCCAAACCATATCAGCATCATAGAGGGCCTAAAACTCTTCCTGTGTCTAGGAAAGTGTGTGAAACCTCCAATTCCTTTAAGATGCATAAAAAACCAACCATTCGTACAAATCTATCGAAAAGATAGCAAAGAAACTCTCATATAAACATTCATACAAGTTCTACTCCACCCATGTGCACACATCAAACTCAGATCCAGTGCTAAATCTCTGAGTGTATTCTTCTTCCAGATCTACTATCCACTCCTCAACACTTGATAAGGTCAACTCAAGTACGTCTTCATCACAAAACATCCTGAAAATAGCTGAAAAAGAGGTCCCAAAAATAGAACCAATGATGTAGCCTAGAATTTATTGTGAACAACCTAGGTGCATTGGCACATCACTCAACACTTAAGCTGAGTGCTCACCCAAAGTGCACAAAGGCACTAGGTCCCTCTTTATAGTTGTTTGTACAAAATTTTATCATGATGATACTTAAACATATTCAGATTCACAACTAGTAGTAAACAACCCACAAAGTGCATAAACCAAATCTAGATCTTAGATTGTATGAAAGACAAACTAAACAATAACTATGATAATATTAACCATACAAGATCCAAATTCAGTTATGTCTAATTCCATTATCCAACCAATATACTCCATTTCATTAAATACTATAAAACACAGAATCTTCTTACACTTATACCAAAGTATCTCCATGAGTCATGTGTGTGTCAAAACCTGACAACTCTACAATAATTCACCACACTAAACTACGCAAATCAATACATATTTATAGGGGTGGGGACTTTCCCTTCACCACCCATGCACTTCAAAAATAGGTCACATGTTGATAATATCCATGCACCTTTACAATAGTATGCACAACATGCAAGTGCTCTAATAATAGATTTCCTATAGTTAACTCCAAGTAGAAATCCTATTATTAGCTTAAATTATGCATGGTGTTTATCTATCGCTTGTTCCCAAAATACCATTGCATGGAGCACATGTCTTCATCTTTGTGTTTTCTATGCACGTTACCTCCAAAAATAGTCCTTATCCACAAAAATGGATAAGTCTTGATCCAAAGTGTTCTAGTGCGCATTTCCTTTCCTATATTCTTGTGCCTTCAAATGTGCCTTGTTCCTACATGCACATCGTTCATGTGTATTCTCCTTAGAGAAACATTTTGTCCGCTCAATAGGTTTCTTTTTATTTTTCTACATACATGATTGTTCTCTTCTTGTTATATTGTAATATATGGCCTAGGGTGTTGTTTTGTACAAGTATGCAGGTCATTTGGAAAAACCCACTTTTACTCTAATTCCAAATAGTTTTATGTTTTGGCATATCATAGCCATGGCTAAGCTCCTAATATCTTAATGTGTTTTCTTACATCCTTAAGATCGCTATGCTCCAAATATTATGTCTTGATATAACCTAGTGGCTTCTTAGATCACAATATCCTACTTTATTTTGATAAAACCTGGCAACCACTAAGCTTCAAAAATTTATGGTGTGGCATAATGTACCTTTGCCTAGTATAAAAATATAATTATCTTACTAGTTAGGTGCTAGCGAAAACTAAGCTCGGAATATTATATTATGGGATTAGCACCATAAAAGTTATAAATATCTTCCTCTAATTTGTTAGATGATGTAAAATATCTTAATTATGAATTATTAAACCCTAGTGATGAAATCTCTAAATAACATGTTGTGGCATAACATAGCGGCATAGCTCAAAATATATTTATTTTATTTGTTAAATGCTATTGTATTTTGAGCTCAAAATAATATATTGTTTAAGTACCTAGCGGCCGTTAAGCTCAAACTATGTTGATTCAAATTTTCTAAATCCCAGTGACAATTAAGATCCAAATATTATGTTTTGGCGTAACCCACCAAAGCAGCTAAGCTAATAATGTCTTATTTATTTTGTTTAAACCTAGTGAGTACTAAGCTCCAAATATTATGTTGTGTCATAAGCTAGCGGACGCTAAGCTCAAAATATCATTCAATAACTTGTTAAATGATAAAGCAACCACTAAGCTTGAAATAATATATTATGGAAGTACCTAGTCTCCGCTTAGTTTAAAATATGTTAATTTAATTTGTTTAATCCTATCGACCGTAAGCTCCATATATTATGTCCTTTGTTTAAACTAGCGTCAGCTAAGTTCAAAATATTATCCTTTAATTTTTAAGCTGTTAGAATTCATGAATTATTGAACCCTTGCAAATACAATCTCCAAATAATATGTTTTGGCATAAGCTAATGGCTGCTAAGCTCAAAATATCTTAAACCACCAGTAGTCTCCAAATATTATATGATGGCATAACCTAGCAGACGCTAAGCTTGAAATATCTTAGTTCCAAATCTTGAATCCATACAAAAATTCAACTAATTTATACTGGTCTTGATTTCTATAAAGATCTCCAAAGTTAATTTTCTTAATTAACTTAGAGGTTGATAAGCTCAAAAAAGGTTATTTAGTTAAAATCTATTGACTTCTAAGTTTACAATATAATTTTTTATGTTATGTTTAAGCACAACCTAGAGGACATTGGATTCAAAATGTCTTTATTTTGTTTTTTAAATACTAGTGACTTTTTAGCTCGAAATATTATATTATTAAGTACCTATCAGCCACTAAGCTCAATCTATGTTTATTCAGATTTTTAAATCCGGTGACCATTAAGATCCAAATATTATGTTTTGGTGTAACCTACCAGACGCTAAGCTTATAATTTCTTACTTTATTTTCTTGAAACCTAGAGACTGGTAAGATCCAAATATTATGTTGTGGCTAAGTTATAAATATATTCCTCTAATTTGTTAGATGTTGTAAAATATCTTAATTATGTATTATTAAACCCTAGTGATGAAATATCCAAATAACATGTTGTGGCATAACCTAGTGGTCATGTAGCTCAAAATATATTTCTTTTGTTTGTTAAATGCGAGTGTATTTTGAGCTCAAAATAATATATTGTTTATGTACCTAGTGGCTGCTAAGCTCAAACTATGTTGATTTAAATTTTCTAAATCCCAGTGACCATTAAGATCCAAATATTATGTTTTGGCATAACCCACCGGAAGCTAAGATAATAATATCTTATTTCTTTTGTTTAAACCTAGTGAGTGGACGCTAAGCTCAAAATACCATTCAATAACTTGTTAAATGATAGCAACCACTAAGCTTGAAATAATATATTATGGAAGTACCTAGTCTCCGCTTAGTTCAAAATATGTTAATTTAATTTGTTTAATCCTATTGATCCTAAGCTCCATATATTATGTCATTGTTTAAACTAGCGTCAGCTAAGTTCAAAATATTTTCCTGTAATTTTTAACTCTTTGTAAAATATCGTAACTATGAATTATTGAACCCTTGCGAATACAATCTCCAAATAATATGTTGTAGCAGCATAAGCTAAAGAATCGCTAAGCTCAAAATATTCATAACCACCGATAGTCTCCAAATATTATGCGATGGCATAACCTAGCGGGTGCTAAGCTCGAAATATCTTAATTCCAAATCTTAAATACATACAAAAATTCAACTAATTTATACTGGTCTTGATTGCTATAAAGATCTCCAAAGTTAATGTCCTTGATTAACTTAGAGGTCGATAAGCTCAAAACAACGTTATTTAATTTGTTAAAATCTAGCGACTTCTAAGTTTATAATATAATTTTTATGTTATGTTTAAGCACAACCTAGATGACATTAGATTCAAAATGTCTTTATTTTTTGTTAAATACTAGTGACTTTTTAGCTCGAAATATTATATTTTGTTTATAAAAGGTAAAAAGAGAGTTAAGGGACCCTACCCGCATACAATAGTTGGAGAGAATGATAAAAAAATGAAGACCATGCGGAGCAACCTCTACCAATGCACAAAGATAAAACTAACAACTAAACCAAGAAAAACTAATGTACCAAGACTTAAAAACCAGCAACAAGCTCACACTTTTAATCCCTTCCCTTTTGATCTTAACTGCATCTTTAGGGGTGAGACAGTCCCTTTCTTCTTCCTGCTCTTAATAGACCAAACCTCATATGTATTTGGGCTTAAATTTTCATTATGGGTTGGGTTCGCACATCTATCTATTTCTTTGGAGTCTAAAGCACAGTTAAAGCATCCTCCTTTTCTAGTTCAGTCATCTTAGGTTCAGACTCCGATTCACTTTCTGAAGGATCATTCACCACTAAAAGTCTAGGATTAAAATTATTCCACCATGAGCTATTCTTGTTAGCCTATTTCCTTATCACGTGACAATTTGAGGCTAGATGGCCAAGAGAAAAGAAATTTCTACACCTGAAGGGAAACCCCTCATAGTCAAGATTTTGTAACCAGGTTCGATCCTCCACTTTGAGTTCAATAGCAGCAGGGAAGTCAACAGAAGTATCCATATCAACCAAGATTCTAGCATACGTTGTGTGCTCAAAATCATCAGTTTTCTGATCAATTGATAAACATTTCCCTAAAGTATTGCCAATAGTAGTTAAACAACTTTCCATCCAAAATTGGAGAGGTAGATACGGAAGATGAATCCACACAGTCTAACATGGAAGGAATATTATATTATTAAGTACCTAGTGGGCGATAAGCTCGATCTATGTTGATTCAAATTTTCTAAATCCCAGTGAACATTAAGATACAAATATTATGTTTTTATGTAACCTACCAACCACTAAGCTTATAATTTCTTACTTTCTTTTGTTGAAACCTAGAGACTGCTAAGATCCAAATATTATATTGTGGCATAACCTAGTGGCCGCTAAGTTCAAAATATCTTAATTTGATTTATTAAATACTAACCACTGATAGGATACAAATTTTATCTCATGTTGGCATAACCTAGCGAGGCACTAGGCTCGAAATATCTTAATTTAAAATCTTCAAATCATATAATAAAGTCAACTAATTTATACAGATCTTGATTTTTATATAGTTCTCGAAAGTTAATGTGGTTGATTAACATAGAGGTCGAAAGATCAAAATATCTTACTTTACTTTGTCAAATCATAGAAAATTATAAGATTTTAATAAAAATTGTTAGATTATTTTGTTGCATAACCTTTTTGGAGGTGACAAGAGGATATGACATGTACGGATTTAATGACATTGATATATTGCATTCGTGTGATAGATGGGATCAATTAATGGTTATACGCACATGAGATGTAAGATGGCATCGATCATTTAAGATTTTTAATGTGAAGCATGATATTATTGATTAGGATATCCAATTGATGATCTTTGGTACCATCACACTTCTCTACTTTCATGTGTTGTGCGGTGGTGGTTATATATCTCTGGGATGGCTAGACATTTCACTACCCCTTTCCTCTTTTCATTTTGGTAATTGTGCTTCATGTTTATATGATGGTGATAGGGGTCTTGGTGGTTTCTTGGGTAGCATGGAGTGTAGTCCTAGCAAGAAAATGAGAGATCAATGACATGAAAGGATGTTGGGGAATCATTTACTTATTGAATGGACGGAAAAATCAATAACTCATCTATGCAGAATTGGCTCAAGAAGGTCTGTTCGATCACAAAGCATTTCAAAGAATAAGGGGATGGTGATATGTGTGATAGCATGTACAATCTGATGCTTGACTTGAACCGGTCCAAAGGGCAGAGGAACATATTTGACATGGCATAAGGGTTGAGTGTGGAAACATATTGTCTAACTCTTCGGGGTAGTTTATCTTACATAAAGAGCGTGAGAAGTTGGAATATCACCTAGTTACCCTTTAGTATCATGTCCATGCCTGCGCGGGGTATGTAATCGATTGCGTGTGGTCTAGAGACGGTTGCATAAAATCAGGGTAGAGAACTCCCTACTTGGTGCTAAAGTTAAAATGTCGGAAAGTTGTTTGGATTTTCCTCCTCCTCGATCAAAGTAAAGGGGAATCAAATGTCGAGATCATTGGAAAGGTGAAGCCGAGAGGCAAAAAGTCCTAATCTTTGATGGATTCATTTGTCTTTACTTTTTATTAAGGGTCATAAGGGATGTCTGTATAGCAAAGTGTATAGATATAGGAAGTATTTGTGGGTGAAGTAAAGCTGATTACAACTCTTCCCCATTCATTTTTCCATATATTTAGTATGATAAGTTGCTTGTAATCATCATGGTAGTCCACTGCTGGAAGAGTTATCATGGAATGGTTCCTCATGGTCTATTTTTTGAAGACTTAGTTAAATAGTAGTTACTTTTTCAGCTCAAAATATTATATTGTTTAAATACCTTAAGTGATCATTAAGCCCAAACAATGTTGATATAATTTAAATAATATATTTTTAAAATACCTAACATTTGCTAATCTCATACTATGTTGATTTAATTTGAGATATATTACAGTGACTACTAACATCCAAATATTATATTTTGACATAACCCACCCTCCGCTAAATATTGTAAAATATCGTATTTGAAGTTATTAAAACATAGCGAATTGAATACCCAAATAATATGTTGTTGCATAACCTAGCACCCACTAAGCTTATTAAATCCTAACCACCGCTAGGCACCAATGATTATGTGGTAGCATAACCTAGCGGGCACTAGGCTTGAAATATCTTAATTTAAAATCTTAAAATGATATGATATATTCAACTAATTTATACATATCTTGTTTGCATCTTTGAATATTACACTATCATTTGTTGATGTTTTGTTGAAACAAAACCTAGCAGAAAACTAAAATCAATATGTCTATCTTTAGTTTGTTAAATGCTAGTGACTATTTCTATCGATATAATATATTGTTTAAATACCTAGTGGCCGCTAAGCTCAAACTATGTTGATTTAATCGATAAATCCCAAAGTATTCACTAAGATCGTATTATTATGTTTTGACGTAACCTACCAAATGATAAGCTTATAATATCTTACTTTCTTTTACTAAAACCTAGAGACTGCTAAGATCCAAATATTATGTTGTGTCATAAGCTAGCGGACGCTAAGCTCAAAATATCATTTGGTAGCTTGATAAATTATAGCACCCACAAAGCTGGAAATATTATATTGGGGAAGTGCCTAACGCATGCTTAGCTTTAACTTGTAAGGTCTTAATATTATGTCTTGGGATAACGTATTGGATGAGAACTGTGAATATTTACAACAAGTTTTTATATATGAAGCGATATACTCGATGAAGCCTAGCGGACGCTTACTTTGGTCTTAAAAGTAAATATATTATTTTTACAATGAAGTTGTGTTATGAATTTAATTGTTAATCCTTGTGTATTTATCATGATACAAATAACAAAGCGATCACTTGACCCAAAAAAGTGTGTTGTCTATAACAAAATCCACTTATCCGTGAGTCTGCCAAGGTAAATGAAGACTGCCTCTAAATAAGAATTATAGCCTAGCAGTCGCTAGAGTAGGCAACATTTTTCACGTAGAGTGTATTCATACAGGAGTCTATATAAATGGTATATGTGATATACAGATATACGTATAGTCTTGGACTAGTTATATACATGTATACGTATAGACTTGGACTAGTTATATACAAGTACACTTATATACTTGCACTAATGACGGAGAATTTATATAACCAGATTTTAAGTACGACGTGATCTACTCGTTGTACCCTAGCAGCCACTAAGATATTCTTAAAGGAAAATATATCATGTTCATAATGAAGTTGTGTTATAAATCTAAATTGTTAATCTTTGTGTATATAATAGGAGACAAACAACAAAAGCGATTGCTAGCACCAAATAACAATGTGTTGCCTATATAAAAAAACATGCTCCGTGAGGCCACCAAAGGTAAATGAATGTTTTCTCCAAATAAGATTTATTTCTAGTGGGTACTAGTGTATGCAATTTTTTCATGTAGAGTGTATTCATACAAGAGAAATCATATTGAAAAGTTGTAAGCGATAACAAATAAATATGGATTTTATATAATGGAAACATAAATATACATTTAGAATCATTGCATCTTAGCGACCGCTAATCTATTCTTAAAGATAAAATATATCATGTTCATAATGAGGTTGTTTTATATATCTAAATTGTTAATCTTTGTGAATATAACAGCAGACAAAGATCAAAATTGATCGCTAGGACCAAAAACAACTAATTCATGAGGGCCAAGGTAAATGATTTTTTTTTCAAATAAGAATTATACCCTAGCGGACGCTAGGGTAGAAAACTTCTCCCATGGTAGAGTATATTCATATAAGATAAATCATATTGAAAAGATATAAACGATAACAAATTAATCCTGAATTTTGTATGTAATTCGAAATAAAATTTGGGTTTAGTAAATAGGTTTTGAAACAAAGAATTATATCATGGCTGCCTCAAATCTATATGAATTTTGGGCATAGATTAAAGGCACAACAGAAGAATATATTAATTATTAAATACATAGTGATTAAAATTATATTTAATAATATTAATGCATATATAATGTGTTTAACTTCCAATGTACAAAACATAAAATTGTTGAAGACATTACATTTGGTTAATTCTACATGGTAACATGTATATAATTGGAAATAATTATCATACAATTGAATTCTTAATATGGTTTTATAGTTTTTAAGTAATTTTTTAACGTCATATATTTTCCTAAAATGTCTAAGTGACAACCATGTAAAAAATGTAATATGAATTAATTAGCGACGTTTCTTTGCATCATCTTAATGAACAAAATTAAACTATTTTGGTTCTCCCAACCAAAATAAAAATTAAAAAAAGGTGACTGTGCAAGAAGCTATCAATATCCTTTAAAAACAATCGCAGGAACGAGGATGAAAATTTCAAAATGGAAATACCGAAAAGAGAAACATAGAATGGCTGAAATGGAAAAGATTTTAATAGAGATGAATACTAGGCAGTAACAAGGATAAAATTTTCTTTCATTATGCGCAAAATAAAAAAAAAATTCAAGAAGAAAAAGGAATTTTGGCATGGAGATCAAAAGAAACTAGAAAGAAAGGCTTGATTGTGGATCATGATTCAAGAGGACAAAGAAGGAATGGTGTGGATCACGATTGGACCTGCGTGAAAAACACAAGAACTAGTTGACTACGAGCAAGTAATAGAGCCCACAAATTAAAAAAAAAAAAAAGGTACACCTTTAATATAAATACCTGATTGGGTAATATCTGGGATTATTTCGTGCTTTATGTTGTGAGTGAAACCTCTATCGGGTACCTCAATAAAATAATCTATGTGATTATATTTGCAACTGTGTTGCTTGTCTCCTTTATGTGCATCTTTTCTCTGCATCCTTTATGAGAATATTTTGTGTGCCTTCTTTGCAAACAAGATTATAATCACATGAAAAAAACAAATGTGATTCAAACACTCTACCCCGCAATCTACGGCCTCGCACGTATTTTTTTATTTTGAAGACATTCTTTTCTACATGACCAAAAAAATTAGAAACCCTATTCAACATTTCTCCGAGGTATTTAATAATATTTTTAGCACATTCCACAAAAGAAATTTCAAAAATAGAAAAAGAGCGGGATATGAAAATTTGAAATTTTTTCTTTCCCCCTTAAAAGCAAAAAGGGGCAAAGCTATTGAAATTTCAAATATCCAAAAAGCGAGGAATTCGAATATTCCATTTTTTAATTTTTCATGGTTTAAAAATTAAAACTAAACATGAATTAAAAACAATGTGATTTTTCATTTTCTAAAGCCTATAATAATATAAACATAATAACAAATATATTATATAACATATATTAAAACAAGCATAGTAAAAATATATATAATAAGAAAACAGAAGAAATGTATCCTAAACATAGATTTGAAGATTATTAGAATAATATGCAGGCATTTACGTTCCATTCTTTATCAAAATCAATTTCTACATTCTTAAATATAGTGCACATTAATTTAAATCAATTCTCCAATTAAAATGTGTCATGTGGCAAGTTCGAACAAGCTATTTGGGATCAATAATAAGGATAGTGATCCAAGATTGTACATATAGTGTTATTGTATGGATTTTTCAATACAAGAAACATTTGAGACTAGGGTCCGATATGCCATTTTTGTTTATAATTAAAGGCGCTTAGCGGGCGCTAAGCATTTTCTTTTTTAGGAAACGATGTGAAATATGTGTTGAAAAACATGTATCTTATGGAAACTACATACTAAGCCTAGCACTATACGACTTTACATATAGTTTTTATAATGAGAAGAGTTAAAGGTAGGAGCCAATGATCGCTAATCTATATCATGATTTTTTATTTTATGGCTATTTTCAAATTAAGAAACTTTTGAGCCTATGGTCTGATATGTTGTTTCTATCAATAAGTTAAGGTAATTAGTTGTCGCTAATTATTTTCTTTGATAGGATACGATGTGAAATATTTGTTATTATAGGGATATTTTCAAAATAACAAATGTTTGAACCTAGGGTCTGATATGTCATTTTTGTCTATAAGTAAAGGAGCTTAGTAGGAGCTAAGCATTTTCTTTATTAGGAAATGATGTGAAATATGTTTTGAAAGCCTTATGTCTCGTGGTAACTACGTATTAAGGCTAGTGATCCACAACTTTATAGATAGTGTTTATAATGAGAAGAGGTAAAGTACGAGCCTAACATCTGCTAAGAGACTTTTGAGCCTAGGGTCGATATGCTTTTTTCGTCACAAGTAAGTAAACACACTTAGCGGGAGCTAAGCATTTTTTTTTATAGGAAATGATGTGAACTATTAGTTAAAAATTGTGTATCTCATGGGAACTACATACTAAGGCTACCGATAAACTGTAAAGATAGTGTCTATAATGAGAAGAGGTAAAGGTATGAGTGTATCGGCCGCTAAGCTATGCCATGATTTGTTATTTTATGACTATTTTCAAAATAAGATTCTTTTAAGCCTAAGATCTTATATTTCATTTATGTCAATAAGTAAAGGAGCTTAGCGGTCACTAAACATTTTCTTTTATAGTAAATGATGTAAAACATGAGTTGTAAACCATGTATCTTATGGGAACTACATATTAAGGCTAGTGATCCAAAATAGTAAAGATAGTGTTTATAATGAGAAGAGGTAAAGGTAGGAGCCTAGCAGCCACTTAGCTATACCATGATTTGTTATTTTATGGCTATTTTTAAAAATAAGAAATGAACATATGTGAATTATATGTTACAAACAATACGTCTTGTGAGTACTACATATGTCATGATCCTTCTTGAGGGTTTGTTTTGCAACACTTGGATCCGCTAGGGATGGCACAAACAATATGTTACAATTAGAATACATGAAAACATGGTAGTAACCCAAAGAAATACATATAGTATTTATCCTAACTGGTAGTAATGGTGGGATCCTATCGACCGCTAAACAAGAGAAATATCTTTTATTTTATCATTATTTTAAAATTATTAAACAATTGAACCTAGCACCTGCTATGCCGTTACTTTCGATAAGGAAAAAATGCTTACCGTTCACTAAGAATTTTCTCCCATAAGATCTGATGTGAATTATGTGTTTCAAACAATATACCTTATGGGAATTAAGTAAAGTTGAATCTCTCTCTATGGTATACAGTGCAACTATTATCTCCACCAGGAAAGTTCCAGCCAACATGATACAATTATAATCAATGGAAAACACTAGCGATCCAAAGTTGTACAGATAGTTTTTACAATGATTGTAATGGTAGGAGCCTCGTGGTCTCTCAGCTAGGTCATGATTTATTATTTTATCACAATTTTCAAAATAATAAACTGTTGAAACTAGCATTTTTTTGTGCCATTACTTTCGATAAGTAATGAAACTAAGTGTTAGGTAAACAATTTTTCCCATACAAAACGTTGTGAATTATATGTTACAAACAATATATTTTATGGACAATACATATGGCTTGATCCCTATCAAGGATTTGTAGAGTAGAACTTGTTTCCACCATGGATAGTCTATCAAATATGATACAATTATAATCAATGAAAATCACTAGTGAGAAAAAAGTGTACAGATAGTGATTACAATGAAAATATGAAATGGTAGGACCCTAGCTTCCACTAAGATAGGTCATGATTTGTTATTTTATTGCTATTTTTAAATTATTAGTGATTTTACCCTCATTCGATATAATGTATCAGACAAGTAAATGTTTGCATCCTAAGAATACTGACACTCTAAATGTGTTAACATGATTTCAAACAATTTGGAATAAAGTTTTAAAAATAGTATTGTAAATATAACTTATAGTCAGAGTAAGAGAGAATAGACCCTTGTTTTTGTGGTACTCATTAAACATTATTACTAATAAAATATTTTCTCAAATAGGTATAACCCACCATGACCTTATAGAGAGCATTGTTTCCACAAAAATGGCTATTGTGACGATGGCCATACTTACGTTTAGGAAAAGTGTAATCATTCTCGTTTGTTTTTATATCTTGTTGTGGAATTTCCCACCAAGTGTTACACTTAAAATATCATGATTAGACATTTAAACTTAATGAATACAGTATGTCCGATATACATATATTTCACATTGTCTTATATAAAAAAATTGATGAGCTATCACTACCTCCGTTAATGTGATTTGTTGCTCAAATACTCTCCTCAAAATACCAAACATTAGATCTTCCGACCGCTATCCTTTAAACATCTTCCTTAGTCTTGTTACAGGGATTTAATCCTTACTACTACAGTATGACCGATATACACATAAAACACATTGACTTCTAAAACATAAAATCTCGAGCTACCACAAACTCCGTTATTGTGATTTGTTGCTCAAACACTCTCTTTGAAATATGGTTTTCCAATCAATAGGTGTAAATGGCTAAAAAATGTTTTATGTTGTTCTTTTATATGTTGACTAGAAGTCTATCTGCCACTAAAGTATATATTTTTTAACATTCCTATCATGATATCTATATATGTTATGCTTTATCATATGTAATCCTTTCAAAAGTGCAAATGGTTTCATATCTTTCAATGCATCATAATTCAATTTCAGAATTTTAGAAAAATTGTGTTATTATTGATTTGATCCACAAAATATGAATTATTGTAACCAGTTGAATGATACATAAGATGTCCTATCAAATCCTAGCGGTCGCTAACCATTAAGTTAATTACTCTCTTATGATAAATAGTAAATAACTCTAGAGGTTAGTGTCCACTAGGGTAGTATTTAAATTCCTTATCAGAAAATGTGAGAAAAACAATTTAAAGTTCAGAAATGACCTAATTATTAATGTATTTTACTCTAATTATAGGTAAAATTTCTTCCATTATTCACGCTCCATTTAGAATAATTTCATTCATCGCAGGAAGTATTTGTTGGAAGAAAAGATACGAGGAATGGTTTGTGGAAATCCATTCCCCTGAAAACTACCACGTTGACATGTGGTTATTTTTGTTATAGATGACAATCACGAGGAAGTTGGTATTATTCTATCATTAGAAGTAATTGCTTTGGGGACACTGTGTGTCCAGTGGAATGCTTTGACTTTGAAAAAAAAAGTGTCTTATTCTGGATATGGATTTGGATGTTTCTTTATTCAAGAAACAAGAAATGCATACCTCCATAAACAACTGACCATATTATTCTAGTTCAAAATATGGTTGGAATTTGGGGATTCTAATAGATTAAGAAAAAAGCTGGTTGTTCAAATGCGTAAAACATTACAAATGGTATATTTACGGTATGTAGAAAATTGTATATAAACAAACAAAAAAATCTTTTGTTTGTCATTTCTTTCATAGAGAAGGTTTGTTTTCACCTCCAAAACATGCCAATTTGTTTACTATGTTGAGGTGAACATTTTGTCTAAATTGGAGATAAACCCATTTAAATCAAAATTGCATGGGTTAAAAAGGAATACTAAATCAACTGGGTCTGCTGAGGTCGGTGCGATAGCGAGACATTTGATTCTTACCGCATGCGGATAAAAGGAGACAACAAAATGAGAGAAAAATTCTACATTATTTTAGAAATAAGCATCCAGATAATATTGTATTGAAATCCTATAGTGAATCCAATGTAATTTTAAATTTTAAATTGCATGAATCACACTACCACCAATTGTTTGTATTGTTAGGTGAAGAGATCAACAAAAAAGGAAATTTGATTCCCATATAGGGGGAAAATGGCAAAATGGAAAAAATATCATGAGGTGGAAGAAGTTCTTCTCGTCAAGGCTCAGACAATATTAGAAAACTATGTGATGTCACTGGAAGGAAATATACCAACAAGGATGGAAGACACATAATTTTTCTTGTAAATGTGCATATCCATTCCATCTTCTATCAACTTTATTAGCAATTCCTTCAACTAATCCTTTCAATGTTAAATGTGTGATCATTGATTTTTGTAATTTGGCTAGTGATATGTCTTCTGATGTAATAATGGATCTTCTAACATTTATTAGAAACCAGTGTGTTGGATTGTATTATTATTGTTCTAATACCAACTGGTTATTCAAAAATGTTAAGCGACATGGTAAAAAGATACATGGAAAAGGTTAAAAACATTGGAGTATCAATTCTGGATGGATGCTACAGACTCTACAATAGTGACGGGATATTCAAACATTTTTGTCTTCTATGAACAATATCGGGTGTGCAAAACTCGACAATAACGATGATTATAGAGAATAGGTCACTAGGAATTAGATGGAGAAACTACCACAAAAATTGGTAACTGCAAGCGAAATTAGCCTACAAGGAAACATCCATCCCTTTTCCTTATGAAAGATCATATGAGTTCGGGATAATATGTTCACTCATTGTTGTTCAAAAAATTCTATAGTACTAGTGCTTTACAATGGCAAAGTGTCACACTCCATGCATTAGTGGATTTCAAATTATCTCGTTGTTTTTATTGTTGAGACACATAGTCAAGAAATGTTTCTGAAACATTACTATTCTCATATGAAGAAAGGTTCATCACCGAAGACAACTTCAACAAGTGATTTTTAAATTTCTTTTAACCTATGTATGCTACATATACATTTATTGTTTATGTAGACAACAAAAAAAGCTATAAAATTTTATGTACAACCCTTTCACCTTAATGCTACACAATAAATTCAACATGGTGATTTACCTTCAATCATTTTATAAATATTTTTAATGAGCTCTATTTTCAATTGCCATGGATTTCATATTTTTAATAAACTTATGTTTTTTACAGTTCAGATGATAGATGTGGAGGACGTAGGCATAAAGGATTTGAATACACCATCATATCTAGGTATGTTAATCATGTGAATTTCCAAACAAACCCACTAATAAGCCCCACAAATTTATAAGACAATAAATGATTATGTAGACAACCAACAACCGGAGAACGTAACCATGGAGGGTGTGGAGGTATCCAACATGAATACACACTCACAACTGGTATGTTAGCCATGTGTATTTTAAAACAAAATCATTTATAAGGCCCACAAATTTATAGGAAACAATAACTAACAGACATTAGTTTATATGCTTGGCATATGGTAGAAGAAAATTTTTAAGGAAATCCATTTGTAAGCTATGATAACAATTTCAAACGAAGTATATAGCTTCACGTGAGACTCTATGCATCCACGTTTAATACAATAATGGTTAGACTAAAAACCTTACATTCATCAAAATATCATTGATTTATAACTGCAGACTATCTACAATGTTTCATTGATTCACTTATACATACTTACTACTTACATTGAATTAACATTGTTTTGGCTTCAACATCATCATTAATAGAACTACATACGGCTTAATCCAGCTCGTACGTATGTAAATCAGCACTTAGATATCATCATTAAAGGTTTTCCAACTAATTTTAGTTCATCCATTGATGGCATAGCCTAACGGTCGCAAATCCTCGACAATAAATGAGGATTGTTTTTCACCAAAGGGTGGTTCGAAGAATATAAGCGTAGCCTAATGGACACTAAATTTGAATTATAAGATTAAGAACAATTGATATTGTACTTAACATATCACCACAAAAACCATTATGTTTATCCATTTAAGATTTCATTTGCCATGACAAGATGAAATTGATTATGAATTAATTAATGTTTATTTTAATTATATTATGCTCACATTTTTACTAGCAAGAAATATATTATGAATTGATGAATGTTTATTTGAAATAGCTCTTGCATTAATTGATCCAACAACATGTAAAGGCGGTGTAATCCAAGCTGCAATCTCAATCGATAACTATTATCCGTAAGCTAAAATGTTGTTTATTTCAATTGGTTATAATTGATATGCGGCCAATGAAAATAAAAAAATTTTACTTCCCTGTAGGTAGCAATAAGAGTTATTTACTTATTTTAGACATGGAGGACTGTTATATGGGATAAAAAACATATAATAGGAAGATGTCATTCAAGTTCATATTGAAAACTTTCAACCTATGAGGTGGCATGTCATAATTTATTAAATTACTATCACCATACTGTGAACTAGGATTTTGGTCCGAAAACATCATTTCTGCTGATGTTAAAAAGATATCAATGGGCTTCAATAAAAAAATATCGACTATATTGTATCCAAGACTCACTTGGGGAAAGGAACATTGCAATATAGTCGAGGGAATAACAATAAGAGACCTAGAAAAGGTTTGGAGTAGAAACAATTTTTCATACAATTCTAAAAACACTTTTTGTATTACATTAGGTGCAAAGGGAAACCCTCCTAAAAATTTATGGTGGGGATGAAAAGAAGACACAAAGATTGTACAAAAGATAAATGGTTAATGGCCGATTTGTACAAAAAAATATCACAAATAGTGTCTCAGGGATTGAATGTGGTAGAGGGCATCAAATATTTGGAGCAAGAAAATATGAAATAACTATTTATCTTTTCATAATGTTGTTATAATGGTACTGCTTAATATTATCAATAATATATACATTCATATGTTATTATGAATGTACATCGTAACTCTATTATATTATGTTGAGATTGTCGGAATATAAGTTGGGAGGATTTATATTTTCAATGATTATAAACTTACACTATGATTGAATAATTTCTATGGTGAATTATCAGAAAAAAAATTTCCCTTGAAAATTAGTAAAATAGTTTTTTTACATTGTTCATAAAATAAATATGAAATTATATTGTATATACTTAATGTTTTTTTAATGTTTTTAATGTAATTAATATATAAATAAATATCTATAAATATTGATGGTCATATCTAAAATATGAAAGTCATATGTGAAGGTTATTTCAAATATTTTCAATTTCTTTACAGATAAAAAACGATAAAAAAATGTCTAAACGGGCATCAAATTTAACTACACATTGTGGCCTTTGATGCAACCATTGAAGGACAAGAAAAGATGTTCGGGATGATATTTGATCAAAAACTAAATTCGGGAACTTATTTTTGGAGCTTCACTATGACTTATTTTGTTAATTTGGGATCCCAGATCTTCGGGAATAGTGTTATAATAAAATTCAAACAATTCTTAAAATTCTTTTCTAAATTTCTATGTTTAGTAAAGCCATTTAAATTTATTTCATATCTATAATTGAATATGCAAATAAATAATTCTTAGCAGACACTAGCCCATTTAAAACATAAACATTTTCTATATATAACATAACATAAATAATGGTTGGTGGCCACTAGCCCTTATAAACCAAAAACATGTTTTGTACATAACAAATCATACAGAATTCCTAACATCTCGCTAGCTCGTATAAAACATATGCTAGCCCGTATAAAGGATTCCAATATTTGACTTTTTGGATTCTAATATATGGGACTTTGGAGTGCAGTAAATTCCAATATATGTGATTTTGGATTCCAATATATGTGATTTTAGATTCCAATATATGTGATTTTGGATTCCAATATATGCGATATTGGAATCCAATATGTGCGATTTTGGAGTCCAAATAATTCCAATATTTAACATTTTGGAATCCAAAACAAGTAGTTTTGGATTCCAATATTGGCTATATTTTTTTGCTACTTGGACTGGAATAAGTCCCAATTTAGTGAAATAAGTGTTATAACATCAAGATAAGAGCTTATAAAACTAACTTCTTCAAATGCATGGAACTTGAATAAATCAACCTAAAATGCTTAAGCTATTTTACTCTTTAGATTACTATCTAACATGAACCTAGCTAGATCATATAGCAATCAGATTTTGTGTTGTTTACTTCAATATGGTGAAGAGATCTCTCTAAAATGGCTACAAGGCCATGTTTATATCTTCTCTTACTAACCAAGCTTGAAGAAATGGATGCAAGATGGAGAAGTTATTACAATGGAGAATGGCTCAAGATCAAATGTCTATAGCTTTAGCTAATACAAATGAGGTGTGATGTGAGATGTAAGGTGTAAAATTGAAAGGGATGCACTAGGCTTGTATTTATAGGTTTCCATTTGGGAAATTTTAGAATCCTAGTACATGTGGGACAAAAGGTAAGCCCAAAATAGATTTGACAAGTGAATGCACTTTTTATTAGAATTAGAAGTTAATTAATCTTTTAGGATTAATTAATAATCCTAAGTAGGCTTAGGAAGCTTTCTGAGAGCATCTGGAAGGGGTTTTGATAGATTTTGGATGTTTTGGAAGTGAGATTTAGCCAATAAGAAGGTTTATTAGTTAAATGCAAGATAAGAGGCTTAATTAACATATAATAATTAATTAAGAGGATTACAACTAACGAAGTGTCGTTAATTGGCATCTGAGTGAATAGAAGCATAGTTAGATAACGAAGTGTCGTTATTTGACCTAATGAGAGGATAAGAAGATCGTTAGTGCAATTTAAGTATTAAAATTACATAAGCAGATTTTAGGTGTCTACATTTTCCCCTCTTTGGGGTGGCATAAGTGACACCACTTCAAAGATAGTAGACAAGCATAAACAAGTAAAAATTTGAAGGGGTAGAATAAAAATTAGTAGAATGAAGGATGCCCCCTCGAGTGTTGATGGGGTGATGAAAGAGGTCGATCAACAATCGAAAAGAAGAAGAGAACATACCAAAGCGGGGGAAAATCCCATTACAATGGAAGATAGACAACAATATACCGAATATGAAAATAAAGTAGAGATGTGGGCATTGATCCTTGTATGGTACCAAGATCACGAACTCTTTTGTTGAAAATTTCATGTGGGTATCATTGTGAAGCACAAGAAATGATTTTCTTAACAGATCTTGTAGAAATTTTTAAGGAAACCTCTTCAAATATCGATGGGCGATCGTAAAGATGAAAGAAATGGATAAAATAATAAAGAGGAAAAGGGTGGGAATAGAAGGTGATCCCTATTTCCTAAAGTATTTTTAAGAATAGTTTTGATGAAAGAGAGTGATATGGAAGAAAAAGGAAGATGAAGAGTATGGTCTTAGTTCTCATTTTTTTGATGTAAAAATAACTTTATTGCATCATATTACCTCATGATCTACGTCATCAGTTCTTATGAAAATAAAATCCTACAACAAAAGTGTAAGATGACATGAAAATCCATATATGAAAATTTGTTCATTGTTAAAAATTACAACCCAATTCAACATACATAATGCAATGCAATACGAGAAAGTAAACAAGATAACCTAATAGGAAAACAAGTACAAACACACATACTCAAACAAACAACATTCAAGATAGTTATATAAATGTTTTTGTTATTAAGCTTTTATTTTGACTGTGTAAATTAACAACAAGGGTTAAGAATGGAGCCTTGAGAAAGGATACATGCTAGGTGAATAAACAAAGGATGTAGAAGTCCCATGAAAAATAAATCATGCACTATGAAACTACCCCAAGCAACGCGTTCATGCAAGGGAAAACAGAGATAGCAAGCAAACCATATTTTTTTATGGAGGGTATATCTAAATTATTCACAAGTCGCACACAATAAAAAGAAAGAATATAAGAAAGATGTTTTTGTAGGACAATTTTCTATGTTTGAGTACCATGCATTTGATACATGTTTTAGTTGCGTGCATGTCATTTACCAAATTTTTGTTGAAAAAAATGAATTTTTGAATGTTTAGGATTTTTAATGTTTTTGCAAATGTTTAAGGTACTTTTGAAATTTTACAAAAAAATTATTTTTCCAATGAAACATATTTTAATGTTTTGGGTCTTTCAAACACTATATGACCGCTTTTTTGATTTTCTAAAGTTTTCTAAAACTATGTACAGGAAAGAAAGGGAATGTGGATGCCCCCAATGATAGATGGGATATACAAGGGTAGAATGCCATGTGTATGTAAAAGAAAGTGAAGATATGAAGATTCCCCAGTGTTAGATGGGAATGTACAAAGGTAAAATCTTCACATATATACAATAGGAGGATCAATCAGATCAAGGCTAAAGGGGATAGGTTCAAATGAAACTTTAACATAGGCCAAGACTAGATCTAGGATAAAAAAAAAATTCCCTATATATGTGAGAATTATTGTGAACAACAAACACTCCAAGGTGCCAGAAACGATTTTTCACCAAGGGACCTATCCAATGTGCCACAATTACATGATTTTCACATTTTGGCGACCTATTTTCTCTTTACTTTTTCTTGAATTTTTTGCTTATTTTTTTTCTTGATTTTTGAGAAACTCCATAATCAAGAATAGAACCGCGTGAGGTGCAAGGCATTCATAGGCTCCTTTATTTCCTCACCATCGAGTGAGAAATTTTTATGCTCTGAACCATATTTAGTGACCACAACATAAGGCCCTAATTAGTTTGGATAAAACTTACGCTTCTTTTCTCGATCTTTGGTGGTGTTGAACTGATTTTATTTTAGCACCAAGTCTCATACCTCAAACTGACAAGGTATGATACTCTTTTTTATAGTCATGGGACACTCAATCTTGATACACTTTTAAGTGATTGAGTGCGTGAAGGCATCTTTCATCTAGCAGTTCTAGCTCTGTCAGTCTAGCCACATGGTAGTCTTCGTCTTTGTCCAGATAGTCTCTGAGATATATCCTCAAGGAGGGAAGCTCAATTTCTAGGGGATGATGGCCTCAGTGCAAAAACTAGGGAGTAGGGTGTTTCACCAAGTAGGAGTGTGAATGGAAGTTCTATAAGCCCAAAGGGTGGGATGGATCTACAAATGCCAATTTCAACCAATCTTACTTACCATCTTTTCCATAATCTAAACAAGGGTTTTGTTGGAGGCCTCTGCTTGTCCATTACCTTGAGGGTAATAGGGAGTATACAACTTTAGATGAATCTGGAAGTGTTGGCATAATTCCTTCATGGTCTTATTCTTAAAGGATTTACCATTGTTAGTTATAATGGCGGAAGGGATGTCATAATGATAGATAAGGTGATTCATGATGAACTTGGAAATTTGGGCACTAGTGACATATGTGAGAGGAACAACTTCCACCCATTTGGTAAAGTATTTTTGGTAGTTATGATATGGGTATGGCCATATGAGGAGGTAGGAGTGATCTTCCCTATGAGATCTAGTCCCCACTTAGAGAATGACCATGGTGTTGTAATTGGTTGCAAAGACTGCACCTTTGGTGCATGAATAAGGTTCCCATATTTCTGGCATAATGCACACTTCTTGACATACTTGCAGCAATCGGTTTCCATGGTAGGCCAATAATATCCTACTCTCAATAATTTCTTTTCCAAGACCATTCCACTGGTATGGGCTCCACAAATACCTTTGTGCACTTATTTAATTGCTTGGACTGACTCCGCTACATTTAGACAATGTAATAGATTCCCATCATAGCCACGATGATAGAGGGTGCCTCCGAGGAGGGTGTATCGGGATATCTTTTGGATAATTCTTCTCTTTTCAAAGTGGTTATATTCGAGGGAAACATATCGTCTTGTAGGTAGTTAAAGATAGGATCATACCAAGGGGAGAAAGGACCAACAACTTCACAAGCCAAGCATGACTCCAGCATGTCATATATAGGTTGTCGTAATTTTTCAACAAAGAATGGCATGTTATTATTTTCTGGTGGAATCCGTAGCAAGGAACCTATTGTAGCCATAACATCCATTGATCGATTTTGTGCTCTTGGGATCTGCTCAAATGTGATACACACAAAATACTCTTTGAGAGTCTCTACCAACTTTTTATATGGGATGAGCTTCTCATCCTTGACTTTATATTCATCATTGACTTATTTGATGATCAACTGTGATTCTCCAATCAATTTTAGTTGTCCTATGTTCCATTTGATAGCTAATTTCAACCCAAATGATGAGAGCTTCATATTCTCGCAATGTATTTTGTATATGGAATTCTGATGTGGAAATCCTGAGGTATAAAGTCCCTTGAAGGAGTGACGAGCACTACTCCTGCTCCTAAACCATGGAAAGTGAATGATCCATCAAAGTGTACTTGTCATGTGATGGATTCTTTGATATACATTAATGATGCATTTGGCAGATCTAGACACAATGGCTCTGTTCGGGTAAAGGTGCTTCACTAGTTAGTCGTAAGCACACTCCCCTTGACTTAATTATGATGCACATATTCAATATCAAACTCACTAAGTAGGATGATCCAATTATCCATCCTACCAAAGTAAGTGCTAGTTTTGACAATAAGGTATTTCAGAGGGTCAACTTTAGATATAAGCTTGGTTTTATTGTTCAATAGATAATGGCAAAGCTTTTGAAAGGTAAATATGACATACAAGAAATATTTTTCAATTTGAGGGTAGTTGATCTCATAATAAATTAGAGTACGACTGAGATAATACATCGCTTTCTCTTTCTAACTAAGATCGTATTGAGTAAGCAAGGTGCCAATGGAAAATTGGGTCACATAAATGTATAGTAATAGTGGTTCACTTGGGGTTGGTGGCATGAGGATGGGAGGATTGGCCAAATACTTTTGAGTAAGGAAAAGGCTTGTTGTTGTTCAGGTCCCCAAAATAAATTAACATCCTTTTTTAACAGATGGGTGAAAGGATGGCATTTGTCTACGAGATGTGATATAAAACATCAAATGGCTTGGATTTTCCCCTGCAATTTGTGTACCTTCTTGAGGTTTTTAGGAGGTGGAATTTTAGTAATTGTAGTCACTTTAGCAGGATCAACCTCAATCCCTCTTATGGATACAATGAAACTGAATAATTCACATGATAGCACTCCAAACACATATTTTGTTGGGTTCAACTCGCTTTATATTCTCTTAGGCGTTGAAAGATGTGCCTCAAGACCTCAGGGAATGTTCTTCTCTTATTATTTATTTACCTATTATATCATCAACATAATCCTCCATGATGTCATTAATCATGTCGTGGAAGATCAATTTCATGTCCCATTGATATGTTGCACCAACATTTTTGAGGTAGAAAGGCATAACCTCGTAACAAAAAGTACCCCAAGGGTCAGTTAAAGGTAGTTTTATGTTGGTCCTCTTCCATAATATTAATCTTATTATAGCCAAAAAAAAAACCCATCATAAGAGAGAGAATTTCATAACCAGCGATTGAATTGACAATCATGTCGATGTTGGGAAGAGGAAAGTCATCCTTTAGACATTTATTTCGATGTCTCTAAAGTCGGTAAAAATTTTAATACCTATGGGATTTTTCTATACTATAACTATATTGTATATCTGTTTTGAATAATAAATTGGTCTAATAAATCCATCTCTTATGAACATTTCAAGCTCTTCTTTGACTAGAAGGGCCACCCGCGGATGCATTTTTCTGAGCTTTTGTTTGACAGGTTTTACATCTTCATGCACAAAAATGTTATGCACCACTAGTGATGGGTCTAGACCTGGCATGTCTGCATAGTACCAAGAAAATATATCTACAAATTATTTTATAAGCATTACTAAAGTCTTGTGTTCTTGTGCTAAAAGTGAAGCTCCTATCTTAACTATTTTAGGTTTCTCTTATGTGCTAATGTTAACATCAATCATTTCTTCTACTAAAATCTTGGATGCCTCCTCCATACATGTAGGATCAAGGGGAGGTTGATATCTTCTTCCAAAGGTGTCTCAATGATATTTTCACCCTTGGTGTGGCCACTTTTTATGTCCTTAATTTTTTCAATTTGTTTGTTGGCCAACGCCTCAAAGAGGTTTTCACTATGCGACTTGGAATTTTTTTGTCGAGGCTCTTTAGAGGAAATTTTCCCTCACTTTTTCTTAAATTTTACTGACCACCTAACTCATCCTCCTCCCCAAAGTATGTTCAGGTATCAAGGTCGATGAATAATCCTTTCTTATCTTTGCCCGATAGGAATGTTGTCACGAATACCTATGAATTCTAGAATTGCCTTGACATTTTCAAAGAGGTCTATAGGTACGTGAAGTTTTTGGTCCCAATCAACCATAATAAGATACACAAGGTTAACTTGAGGTTTAGAGGGGGTTATGGTAAAGACGGTGGTGTCTAGGAATAGGTTTGTTGAGGAAAGATCCTCATATTGGCTATGACTAGAATTTGTGTCACTATCTGAATGAGAAGAGCTATCCTCACGTTTAGAAGAGGTAGCATCAACATCTAAGGGGGCTGCCCCGTAAGGTCTAATACCTATACCATATTTATCTGATTTGAAATGGGGAGTGGGAATGGGCTCTCGTATGCCTTGTTCATCTAGACCACACCTATACCCATTATAGCCCATGGCATACATCATTTTCTTTGGGTGTGGCATACTTTGGAGTTTGGTAGCAGGAAGCCATAGTGTCTTCGGGGACCCAAATTGTGGGAGGGTCCAACAATTTTTCTTCTACTAATAGGCCATAGGTAGGAAATTTCTGATATTTCTATCATCTATGGGTCATTTGTAGTGATAATTGGGATTTCCTCTTGTCTTGGGAGACAAGGATAGATCTGAAACCAATAGGGCATGTTGGAGATCATACTCTCCACATCCATATTCAATAAATTTCATCTCCCATGAATAAAATGGAGAAATATACGTAGAAGCACCATCATCACAAGATTACAGTTTATCTAAATCCACATGCGAAGCGAGAGCTTCATATTGAAGAGGTATAGTAATTTCAGCAGAGGACATTCATAAGCACCCAAGCGTGAAAATCTATTCAAAGCTTTGTAGTGAGCAAAGGGCTTCAGATCTCCTTGAATGGTGATGGTGTGTCCCTCATGATTTATTTTAATGCACTAATGAAAGGTTGATGGTATGGCCTACATGGCATGAATCCATGGGCAGCCAAGAAGCATGTTATATGGAAGCTCCAATTCTAGGACATGGAACTTGGTGTTATGACAAGTAGGTCCTACTTCCATCAACAATGTTATGGTACCAGCCAATTCATGCTCTGCATTGTCATATGTTGTGATTGTGATGATGTGGGATTCTAGATCTACTTTTGTTCATCCCAACTATTTGATTAGCTTCAATGTACATATGTTCAATCCATACCCATTTTCCACAAGCACCCTCTTTATCTTCTTTCGAGTAACAAATACTTCAATGTAAAGAGGTAAGTTATGTGTGTGATCATCATGTGGGATCTCAGTATGGCTAAAGGTGATGTGTTCGCTTGGTGTAATATTTTCCACCACAAAGCTTGAAGGTGGGAAGGATCTATATCCATTGACACTCCTGACCCCTGAAGTGTTTTGTAAAGGATGTCTTTATGTACATTTGATATCTTGAGAAGATCTAAGATCAAGATCTTAGCAGTAGTCTTCTCAAGTTTCTCTAAAAGGTCATATTGAATATCCTAAGGGGTAGGTAGAGGAGGTTCTGGAATCATGTGATGAGTGCGTCATGTAACTGCAAAGCACAATATTTTCTCTTAATTCTTATATTATTCACATGTTTGTTAGAAAAATGAACACATCCAATAAGCGAGTCAAATGGATTACTAGATTGGGAGTAAACATAATTGGTAGCCTTATAGTTTTTGTAAGATTGACCCTGAACCGGATTTTTCTCCATGTGTTTATCATTCTTAGGAAAGTTTATTTGAATATCCCCATTGTTTGATTGGGCATTTGATGTGGTTCACGTGAATTAACCTCTATCTCTCCACTATTGATAAGGTCTTGGAAAAAGTGTTTTAATTTGAGGAACTTGACTGTCTTGTGGCCCTTGACTTGATGATACTCACAATATTCATGATCTTTGTACCATGATAATTTAGGTGCATCATCGGCATAGGGTACTTTTATAGGGTACTGGACCATGTTCACTGCATCCAACATTTTCAGAATCATGGACAAGGAGTCCGTGAGAGGAGTGAACACTCGACGTTTGGATTGTGGGTTGAATAAGTCATTGAGTAAGTTTGAAAGGAGGACCAATTTTAACTGCCTGTATACGCTTAGAATTGGTTATTCCTTCGACTATGACATTTTTTTATTGAAGAAATTTGGTTTGTCCATAGGTTTGGATGTTTGATTGTATTTTGAAAAGGGTTTCAATGTCCCTTTGTGATCAAATCCTTTTCAATTTGACTACCCTTTTCTATGAATTCTTCAAATTAGTGACAATGCATCTATAAATTGAAATCAATGTCTGGGTTTAAATTGGGTACAAAAATGCTAACCAATTACTTTTTTGGAATTGAACAAGGGAAGCGACTAGCTAACCCCGCCATCATTGCAAGAAACTAGCAAATGTCTCATTAGGTCTTTGTTTTATACTACATAAGTCCAACATGGTGACATCACTTTCTACATTGAATGAGAAATGACGTACAAATCTTTCCACTAATTTAGACCATGTGAAGACAGACCCCTTAGGTATGTGAAGAAACCACTCCAAATCTTGACCCCCTAAACTCGTGGGAATAAGTGTATGAGGTAGTTATCACTATAAGCCACTTCTTGACATGTCATGTAGAAGTCTTTAACGTGATCTTGTGGGTCACCTTTCCTTTGTACTTGTCAAATTTTGGGCAATCAAAATTTTAGGGAATGGAGTACGTGAAAGCATAGCCTTTTCAAATGGATAAGGACATAGTTCTTAAAATTGATACTTTTTTATGTCCAACATTACTTTCCTGAAGGCTTGTGAGTATAGTTTTCATGGATTGCAACTCTTGTGTGAGGATTTGATCTTTGGTAGGGGAAGATATCATGTACACACCGATATTCTTCGATGTTTGACCCTCCTCTTTGTCTTTGGTATGAATTTCACTATTTTTAACCTTAGGTTTTTCTTGATGTGTATTTTTATCTGTATCCTTTTGCACGTGGGAAGCTAGACTAGCTATTTGTCTACTAAGGGTTAGTATCTATTGTTGTATAGTGACTTCATCATCTTTAGGTCCTTGATTTTCATGCATAGGAGGCAGTTCTTTGTGCTTACGTTCCATCCTAACTTTTTGAGGTATCTTAAGAGGTGGTAATTCATAACCACTCATGTGTTTGGGTACCTCGGTTTTAGCATTGTTTTTTTGGTGATATGAAGTAGAGGCATGTCCTTGTTTTAATTCATCATCGAAGTTAATAAGAGGATGTTGTGCTCATTATTCTTCGTAGGTGTGTTTCACACATAATTTTGTTCCAGAATAGAGTTATTTCTATCTTTTCATTCTCTTGAGAAATAGCTAAGGGTTAAGGCTAGGAGTAATACCTGTTGAGTGTTGGGAAGGTGTGCACATACCATAGAGAGATCAAACCGATTGTGAAGATTTCCTTTTTGTCTGGGAAGGACTACCTGTAAATAAGAATGCAAGACCACTAGATTTTCGTTAAACAATAAGTGAGGGAACTACCTTGGGCCCAAAGAAATATTAGAATTGCTTTCAAGGTGGTCAGTTCCCTTTTAATAAAAATTAATGCAAATGATAATAAAGAAGCTATTGAAATCACGATTTAGGTATCTCGTTACTAAAAGAAATAGAGACTAAACTACCAATAATAAAATGTCATGTTGTTTGTTTGGTCACTGGTTATTGATACATTCAGATCAAGTTACAGGGGTAGACAAGGCTAGATATGAGATTGTTTGGAGGTAAATAGGTGAAAGGTTGGTTTTTGGTATAAGTCACAGTGACCGATGCTGGTCACTGGATAACCGATCCGCGGTTATAAAACCGGTACCGATAGGGGATAACCGATATCGGTAGGGGCAGTGGTTTAGGGTTTTTTAAATGGAGGTTGGTTGTAAGGTGGTTATGGGGTTTAGAAGGTTGGTAGATGGTTGAGGGGAGTAGTAGGGTGATAGAGAAGACTCAGAGAGTGAGAAAGTTGTCTTTGGGGCAATATAGAGATGGATGAATGAAGGTTAGGTGTAGGGTGTTACTGGGTGGTAGATCCAGGAGTGAGCTTATAATCACTATGAATCAAAAGTTCACAAAGTAGTGTCTAGAAGCATACAAGGTAATAAAAGAGACTACTTACTAGTTTCTGATGCGGATGCAGGTCCAAGGAATGTAGTGGCGAAGGCAAGGCTCAGTTGGGATGATCTAGTAATCGAAGTGAGCTGATGAAGCTATCCTCTCGACTCTCCCAATGTTTGGATGAGTGTGACCGTGATCTAGTTGCTCAGTTACAGTCTTGGGCTCAATACTCCTCTCTGTAACCTCTTCTCTCTCTCTCTCACTTGTCCCTCTCTTGCAAAATGAATTCGGATCCCTTTGTTTTGGTTGGGGGAGGTCATTTACAGGGAACCGATGGTGGTTACCTAACCAATGCCGGTCGCATAGGGACCGATGTCGGTTAGGTCAAAGTTGGCTATTTTTAGTAAAATAGCCAACTTTCCCTCCTTTTCTCTCGAGGGGTCAGTTGTGGGCTTGGTCAAGTCATTATTAGGTTCGTTTTGGTGCGGGTGAGGGGTGATGAGTCATGGGTGTGGGTCTGGACCAAGTTATAGGTCTTAATTAGGTTAGTTTAGGGTTAGGGCTAGGTCATGGTGAGGTGGCGAGGTGAGGTGGCAGGGTTGGAGATGTGGATTTATTAATTATAAGGTAATTAATAAATAATTAAGTGTGTAAGGTTTAGGTGGTGAGGTAGGGTTAGGTTGTGAGACGAGATGCGAGGCACAGGGTGTCGTAAGACCCAAATTTGGTGTCTACATTTTCCCCTTGTTGTCATGTAGCTTGTCTTGTAAAGCTGCACTGACAATAATAAGAAGTGGTTTCCCCAGTTAAGGGTATAGGTAATCCCCCTCAAATCTATCATAGATTGAGGTGACATGAAATCAGGGATAGGGTTGATAAAGGGTGAATGATGATGAGATGGTGGGGTAAGTTCAAGGAAGCAGACGCATGTTGAAATGTAGTAGTGCGACTAGGGTACACGATTTGAAGAGCAAACAAGCAATTCATAGGCAAAGGTCGATAGTTTATCCAAACAAGGTTGATATAATCTTGGTATCCAAGGCATAGGAAGTAGCTCCAAGGGATATAACGGGTAAGGTACCGGAACGTTTAGGCATGTTTGGTAGTACCAAATGGTTGGTTTGGTTGAGATAAACGTCACGGTCTCGGTCTAGGAAAAGTTGGTTGGCTGATCAATTCAAGTATCCTAGTCATGCTAAAACATGAACAGGTGAGCTCAATTGAACAAACAGCTACATGATGGGTGGATAGAATCATAATTTGTGGGCCTCAGCCAAGGTACTTAATTGGTGTGGTCTTGGGTTAGGCCGATTAGTTGGGTGCGGCCTTGGTCGGGCCGATTGGCCGGTTGGGCCACGTGGTCGGGCCGATTGGTAGGTCGCGCGGACTTGGGTCGGGCCGATTGGTGGGTGCGGCCTTGGGTCGGGTCGATTGGTTGGTTGCGGCCTTGGGTCGGGCCGATTGGTTGGTTGGCCTTGGGTCGGGCCGATTGGTTGGTTGCGGCCTTGGGTCGGGCCGATTGATTGGTTACGTAACTTGGGTCGGCCGATTGGTTGGCTACTGACCTGGGTGGGCCGATTGGTGAGTTGCGGCCTTAGGTCGGGCCGATGAATTCAAAATAAGGCTATTTAGCAAAGCCGGGGGTAGGTGATGTGGTGAAAAATGGAGATTGGTGGATAAGGGTAGGAGTTAGGTTAAAATAAGCAGGTAACCGATATCGGTTAGGGGTGACCGATATCGGTCTTCTAGGGCATGACCTAACCGATATCGGTTAGAGGTCAAAACCTATAAAAAAAAAAAATGGCATGTCATTTTCACATTGTGAATTTGAGCGCCAAAACATCTCTTGTTGAGTTTTGAATTGATTGTGTCGAGTGTTTGGGCTGAGTTGGCACTAGTTGAGTGGGTGAGTGAGTTATTGGTAGGCCCCAGAGATCGGGAGGCAGAGCTTGATTGGTTGAGAACCCTGCTGAGGAGATTTGGAGCTATGGCACAGGTTGGAGGAGTAGGAGGTGCTGGAGGTGCTGGAGGAGCTGGACCACCACCACCTATCCCACCATGATGACGTGTAGTCGTACCGGTAGGCTCTAAACCCCTATTTCTGTCAATTTTATGAATTTAGCTGGGATTTGGGTATTGGGGTAGGAATCCAAAATTTGATAAAATAATGAATAAATGAAGGTAAACAGTAAAATGGATTGGGTAGATATGTTAGGTAGGCAAAAACATCAGGGTGGGTAAGGTTTTAGGAAATTGTGTTGGGTAAATTGGGAGAAATAGGAAAAAGGGGGTTTGGGGGCCATTTTTGGTTCGGCCCTAAACCCCACAGTGACCGATGTCGGTCACTAGTCGACTGGCATCGGTCACAGTTTTCAGTGTAGATTAGCAGGTGCAGAGACCGGCATCGGTCATGTGTTGACCAATGTCGGTTCATAAAATTTGGACATAGGGTGTGGGTGGGGGACCGATGGCGGTCGAGGGTGACCGATAGCGGTCACCATGGGTAGGAGGTAGGGTTGTAAAATTGCTTTGTTGGGTGTTGTTTTAGGCGGGTAGGATAGATTATAGGGTTGAGGGGGAGAAGGTAGATTTGGGTGAGGTGGGTGAATTGCTAGCGGGGATTAGGTGGGATAAGTTGATTGGGGTAGGATAGGTTATTGGGGTGGGGGTAATTGGGTGGTTGGGGTCGGTTCGGGTAGGATAGGTTATGGGTTGTGTATGGATTGGGATGGGTTAAATTGGTTGGGGTATGGTTAAAGGGCTTAGAGTAGATCGGGTGTGTATTGTTGGGGTGGTTGGTAGGGTGTGGGATAGGTGAAGGGGATAGTTTAGATTTTTTTTGGGTGGGGTTATTGATTCTGAGGGAGATTAGGTGAGATAGGTTTGATTGGAGTGGGTGGGATATTTAAAGATGGATTGTAGGAGTGAGAGGGATTTTGAGATGTATAGGGTAAGATAGGTGGGTGTAGATGTGTTTACAGAGTTGGGTTGTGATTGGGTGGGTGAGTAAGTATAGAGGGTTAGATTGGTTGTTTTGTTAAGGGTAGGCCTGATGGAGTGGGTTGTTTTTGCAGGCACGCCAGCAGTTGACCATGCGAGATCGGATGCCGCCCCTATTGGAGTGGATGCGGCCACATGTGACCACAGAGCAGTGGGCAGTTATGCGGGAGGTTGGACTTGGCGGAGTCCAGAGGTATAGGGCTATGGATAGGGACCACACTGATGGTTGCCCTCATCGAGAGATGGGATCCGGCAACCAATGCCTTCCATCTCCCTACTGGAGAGATGACAGTCACCCTAGAGGATGTGTATCGCATCCTAAGACTACCGATCATAGGTGAGGAGGTGTTCCAGGTGGATGCCGAGACAGCAATGGATAGCATCCTGCAGGTATTCAGGGATGCAGCCCCATTGGTTACGTATCATAGTGCGAGCATCGTCTATGGTGAGATGTATCGCGTTCATCGACAAGAGACACGGCTTGTCGTGCTAATGATGGTCGGTATCACCTGCTTCGCCCTCCCTGACTCAGAGGGAGGCCACTTCCCATGGGCTCTGATGGGAGTGTTATAGGAGATGGTGGAGGAGCACACCTACTACACATGGGCACCAAGTGTATCTGGTGCAACTATACAAAGAGCTCTGGGGATATCGTCATATGAGGTGATTCGGTATATGTTCGACATTCTTGTTACACTATTGGGCATACGAGCACATCATGTGTATACGACCAGTAGGGTTTCCCCAGTAGCCAGGGCCACAGGTAGTCTACAGATATGGGTTTCAGAGGTGGTTGGGGGTCATGGGCCAGCCATGAGCAGTGGTCGTAGGGCGGGATGTCACCTTTTACAGGCATATGTTAGAGGGCTTGACTGTATTAGATATTATATGGAGGCCATACAGAGGCCATCAGCCCTCCGTGGAGGAGCCCGAGCATAGCTGTGATGGATCTAGTACATCTTCTGGATAGCTGGACGAGAGACCCGGGGAGTATGAGCGGATTCCCCTAGAGAGGGTACGACGACAGCTAGGACTACGGCAGGATGTGCCACCTCCCCTCCCACAGTATCGGAGGGAGGATGTAGAGGCACCACTGCCTCTACCACAACCATTTGACCCAGTCTGGGTAGCAGAGAGACCGACAGATGACACAGTGGACAATGCCAGGGGTTATAGGCTCATTTTTGGTTTGGTGGGTAGGGCAGAGGGCGGCCGTGAGAGCACAACCAGCACAACCAGATTTAGCGGCTGTTATAGTGGAGAGGGACCGTCTCTTGGGTCAGGTGTAGTTATTACAAGGGCAGCTTTCTACCGCATAGACATAGATTGGGGTGTTATAGGGGTAGTTAGCCAAGGCACAGGTATAGGCACGAGCACAAGCACAGGCATAGTGCAACCTCAGTTTCAGATCTGATGGTAGCTCCACTGCCACCACAGTGCTTGGCTCAGATTCTAGGCACACAGCAAGGTAGGGCCCACTTCTATTAGGAGTCGGGGACCAACCCCACCAGCCATGGTTGCACGGGCCCGTTACATGGAGGCTAGAGTGGAGGCCCGTTACTATCAGGACCTACTAGATGGTACCGGTGTAGATTATCAGCCATATGTGGCTCATAGAGCCGAGACTTCCCGAGTCATAGGTCACGTCACAAAGCCGCAACCACAACCGGTGGGTCGGTTATAGGTAGGAGGCGAGACCCGACACAGGGGCCAGCTGAGGGACGGGCCGAGGGAGGGGGAGAGAGAGAGAGCGAGAGACATTTTTGGTCGAGTTGGATAGATGATTTTTGATAGAGACACCGGTCTGCGAACCGAGTGTGCATATAGGGGCCTGCGTGCCCACATAGGATTTATGTATTCATTTTTGTTGTATATACCGGCCTACGAGCGAGTACATTTTGTATAGTTGATACTGGCCTGCGAGCCGAGTATATTTTTGACATGAGAGACCACCTGCGAGCAAGTCAAGATTTTGATAGGGACAAAGAACTCGCATGCCGACTTTGTATTTTGGATTACAGAGGCCCCATGCAGGGAAATTTGTATATTGTGACATTGATTTGATGATATATAGATGATGAGTTTGATCCACATGGTGTGTATAATTTTGATTTGATGCATATATTATAATGGTTCATGTGTTTTGTCGATGGTATTGGAATTTGATGTATATGGATGATGTTGATGATGTTTTGATGATATGCATATGTTTTGAAATGTTGATGTTTATTATGATGATGGATGTTGATAGTGATGTCATTATGAAGGAAAAGAGGGGAGCTCCACCAAAAATCATTGATGTGTATTATTTGTGAGATGATAGAAGGTAAAGGCCTTATAAGCAAATGGGCACACTGCATATTTGGCGAAGCTATACAGGGTTTATGGGCATGCGCAGTGAAATCACAGGACTACACTGGATTGTGCATACTTATTACATTGTTGGGCCTATGAGCACATTGTGTGTGTGCGACCAATAGGCCGACCAATCTAGGCAGGAGAGATAGGAGTGTAGAGGTTGGGATTCAGGCGATGGGTCCAGATAGAGCAAGAGGCAAGAGCCGAGATTGTGATAGATAATGTCGAGTATTATAGGCAGAAGTTGGAGACGGTGACAATTGCAGATATCTATTGGAGGCCTTACGGGAACTACATGGTGATGGTGAACATAGCCAAGGATTTGAGGGGTGTAGAGCGATTGAGGTGGATCACAAGACACAAGCCAGGTGAGTACGAGAGGATTCCTCTAGATCGCGTGCGGTGACAATTTGGATTTGTTCAAGATATACCCATGGATCATAGACCATACAGGAGGATTGATGCCGAGGCACCATTCTCACCTCCATGGCTGACACTCCCAGAAGGACTAGAAGGGATAAAAGGATGGCGGCGTGGTAATGGATGGATGCGGGAGTGATAGAGTCTTATAGATTATGGTGGTGGTAGAGCTAGCTGAGGTACACACGAGAGGGCTGATCATCCTGACATAGCTATGATTACAATAGAGAGAGACCACCTGTAGGGTTTAGTTCACCAGCTTCAAACACAGGTGAACGAGACCACGGGATTGTTAGAGGCTTTGCAGTCACGAGTGGAGAGACTAGAGGCAAGACTCCTCCACGCGAGAGGGCATATTTGTATGTTACAAGAGAGATTGGTGGATCAGTGGGAGGAACCAATAGCAGTGGTACCTTTGAGGATGGAGAGGCCAGGTGAGTGGTGTCAACGATCACCATCGCTACCTGGTTCGGGACGAGGCGCGGGGCCTAAGTGAGTTTCATACATAGGGGTAGAAGAATAAATAAGGACTCGACCTACGCGTCGATAATAGAGAAGATGTATTTGTTTAACATCTAAATAAAATTGAATAATTATGTTGATTTTAGTTTTGATAATAATAAGAATGTTTTTGTTTTGAATGTTTGGATTGATAAAGGGCAAAGGTGAGTGTTATCAATATAAATACATAAAAATATTTATATTTTTAAGGAAAACACAACACATGATAGGTTATGGTAGGGGATGGTTGAGCTAACCTTGGGAGACCCCATGTCTCCTAAGTGCTACCTACATAGCCCATTGCACAAAGCAAGGAGGGGCCTCAGACCGATGTAGTTCTCCCTTAGGACCAGGGAGAGGTGAATTCAGGAAATTTGGTTGTGGTTAGGTAATTTGTTGGTTGGTAAAAGTTTGATGTTGGTAGGGTAATGTTGTTGGTGTTGGTAAGGTATTGGCGGTGTTGGTGTGGGTATAGGTGAAGTGAGGGTTAGCTTACCCAAGCATAGGAAACCGTGTCCTGATTAAGGTCAACACATAATCCTAGATTCGGGTAAAAGAGGCAAAAGTGTCCCATAGTTGGAAAGAGCTAAACAAACCACGTATTATCATAGGATGAGCTTGAATCCCTAGGTACCTTGCATAGGTGAGAAGTCGATAGGTGAAAAGAGTTGTATAATCACAATATATCAAATATACGTCACGTTCCTTGAGTTTTGTTGTTTTGAAGAATGGGGAGGTGATGTGGATGGTATAGTCAAGCGCAGAGAACTTGTTATAAGGTGAGTATTTCGATTTTAAAGAGAACCAAACCTAAATAGATAAGTCCATGACTCAAAATTGCTTTTGAATACTACTTTTATTTTTCTCGGATATAGACCGATCGATGCGGGAAGTCTATATGGGATATGCATTTTTTTTGTTCTTGAGGTCTTCACAAAGTTGATCAATGCGAGAAGCTTCGATGGAGGCTGACTTTGTATAGTTTTCCTTCAAGGTATCGCACTACTTATAGTAGCATATGTGACTTTACACATAGCTTTCCTTCGAGGAGCAGTCTATTTTATAGCTTAGAGGTCTAGATGTCCATTTGGCATGAAGCATACTCTTTTTGCAGGAAGTTTGACTCAAGAATATCCCAGAATTGTATAATTGAGAACTTGTTATTTTGATACTTTTAAGTCATGGACTAGACTAAAAAGGGGAAGGGATCTTTAAGAGGAGGTGATGATCAAACCACGTGAGTTTGAATCTATTTTGAGATGCACGGAACAAGGTGCCTGAGGTGGTAAATGAGCTCAAGGGACAAGCGTAGGGTAGATAAGAAGTGATGTAACACTAAATTCAATAGTAGAATGGTCAGAGATGCAAGACATTAAGGGGTTCAGGCTCAGGTTTACCATTAAGTGAAGCTAAATGATAAGTACCTGATCCGTAAGTGTGAGTGATAATGTAAGGCCCAATCCAATTAGGAGTAAATTTTCCATGTTTTCTCTTTTCTAGTTTGGTTACATGTTGATTCTCTTTGAGGACAAGATCACCAATCTTAAAGGTACGCTCATGAATTCTCTTATCATAAGCACACTTGATGCGCTTTTGATAAATTTGAAGGTGGTCAAGAGCTATAAGATGATGCTCGTCAAGAAGCTCCAATTGGGCTAACCGCTCTTGGCGGAAGTCATCATTGGTGAGAATATCCTGGAGAGATATTCTGAGAGAAGGGATTTGTATTTCTATAGGAAAGATAGCCTCGGTACCATACACCAAAGAGAATGGTGTGGCATTAGTGGAAGTACAAATGTTGGTACAATAAGCCCAAAGGGAAAAGGGGATGTGATCATGCCAGTTTTTCCCATAATCGTTAACGAATTTCATGAGAATTTTGGTTAAGGTTTTGTTAGAAGATTCGGCTTGACCATTTTCTTGTGGATAGTAGGGTGACAAGAAGTTAAGTTTGATACCAAATTTTTCACAAAGGGCTCGTAACAGCTTATTTTTGAAATATTTTCCATTATCGGTTATTAGGCGATGAGGAACACCAAAACGACAAATAATGTGATGATTGATGAACTCAACGATTTTCTTTTTTTTGGTTGAAATGAGTGGAATGGCCTCCACCCATTTAGTGTAATATTCGGTTGCCGTGATGATCCAATGGTGACATTGCGAAGAAGGCAGGTGAATCTCACCAATAAGGTCCAAACCCCATTGTGAGAAAGGCCAAAGATCTCGTGCGACCTGTAGCGGGTGGCTGGGAGTATGTTGAAGGTTGGCATGCTGTTGACACATAACACAATGCTTAACATATTCGCAGCAGTCTTTATTAAGAGTAGGCCAATAATATCCTAGGTGAAGGATCCGCTTGGCCACGACAAGGCCACTAAAGTGCCCACCACAAATTCCGTCATGGACTTGTTGGATGGTATGGGTGACTTCAGTGCCGGTTAGACATCGAAGGAGGATACCATCGAAGCCATGTTTATAGAGGAGTCCCCCCATGACGACATAACAAGAAACACTTTTAAGAAAAGCACGTTTTCCATTACTAGTAAGGTCAGGTGGGAGAACAAAGGTTGTAAGGTAGTCGTGAAATTGGTGATACCAGGTATCTGCGAATCAACAGATACATTATTTACCTTACAAACATCCGAACTAAGTAAGATGGGGCAAAGAGTTGTTGGACCAAGACAAATATGTCAGAGTCAGTTGGTGAGGTAGGAATTTGCGAGGCCAAGCAAGCCATAGTATCCGCAAATTTATTAGTTGAGTGTGGAACGGTTTGGATAGAATAATGAGTAAATAAGGTCAAAAGTGAATCCACATAATGTTTGTACTTTTGAAGTTCCTCATTTTTACATTGGTAGATGCCAGTAACTTGATTTACTACCAATTGAGAGTCACCAAAAATGTTAATAGACTTCACACCTAAGTGTAACGCAACGTGGAGACCCAAAACAAGGGCCTCATATTCCGTTGTATTGTTAGTGTAGGGGAAATCGAGCCTGAATGAAAGAGGCATAGGTTCACCATCAAGAGGAATGAGAACAATGCCCACCCCTCCGCCGCGCTGACATTTAGATCCATCAAAGAAGAGGGTCATCGGATAAGATGCATCACTGAGCGAAAGGGTTGCGATGAGTTCATCAGGGAAAGTAAAATTGGTAAATTGTTCCCCAGGTAAAGGGGCTTCCGCGAGTTGATCCACGATAGTTTGTCCTTTGATTGATTTTTGGTGTACAAACTCAAGGTCGAGGTCGGCGAGGAGCATAAGCCATCAAGTGATGCGTTGGTTTAGATGAGGTTTGGCATACATATAATGTATGGGATCAGCATTGGTGATGACAAAAGTTTTGTGATTCAGGAGGTAATGTCATAGTTTGGTGGCCACAAATGATAGGGCTAAGCACAAATTTTCTACATGTGTATACCTAGTCTCGTAATCCACAAGAGTACGGCTTATGCAATAAACTACTCGCTCTCGATGCTTGGAGTCACGATGTGTGAGCATAGCTCCTACAGCATGGTCGGTGGTAGAAAGGTAAAGGTAGAAAGGGTGATTGTCCTGAGGTGGGATAAGCACAGGTGGCTGCAAGAGATACGCTTTAAGAGCCTCAAATGCTTGGTGGCACTCCTCACTTCATTGAAAGATAATGTCCTTTTTAAGGAGATGATGGAAAGGTTGACATCGATTCGAGAGTTGTGAGATGAAACACCGGATAGATTGGAGTTTGCCCTGCAAACTACACAATTGTTTTAGGTTAGTGGGTGGGGGCATTTCTAAGATAGCTTTGACTTTAGCTGGGTTGACCTCAATGCCATGCAAAGAGATGATAAAGCCAAGGATTTTTCCCGAAAGGATGCCAAAGACACATTTCTTTGGTTGAAGATGAACACAATATTGTAACAGGTGATCGAAAATAATGGTTAAAACATCGAGATGTTCACTACGATGTTTGGATTTTCCAAGAAGATCATCGACATAATCCTCAAGGATAGTGTGCATAATGTCATGAAAAATGTAAGTCATAGCCCTCGATAGGTCACACCAGCATTCTTAAGGCCAAATGGCATGACATGATAGCAGAAGGTCCCCCAGAGGGGTAATGAAGGCGGTTTTATGTTGATCGGCCGGGGCTACTAAAATTTGATTGTATCCCGAGAAACCATCCATGAGAGAAAGCATCTCATGGCCCGCAGTGAGATCAAAAAGTTGATCAATGCTAGGTAGGGGGAAGTCATCCTTTGGGCAAGTGAGGTTAAGGTCCCAGAAATCCATACATATCCGAAGTCCCCCGTTGCTTTAGTGATAGGTATGACATTAGAAATCCATTGAGGATAGTCAATAGGTAAGATGAAAGAAATAGAAAGGTGTCGTTGAAGATCTTATTTAAAAAAGAGGGCAATGCATGGATGTATTTTTCTTAGTTTCGTTTAGCTGGTTTGGAGTCCGGTTTTGATTGATGTTATGGATAGCAATTTCAAGATCGATTCTGGCATGTCGGGCGTAGGACCAAGCGAAAGCTTGATTATGGGCCCGGAGGAAGGTAGTGAAGGCGGTTTGTTCTGATGCGTCAAGAGATTGTCTGATCTTTACAATGTGAGAATCATCCTCCATGTGGATGTTGATCTCTATAGTTGACTCATTCAACATGATTTGGGTTTCGAGATGGTAAGGTGTGTTGAATATAAGAGCCATCCGCACCAAGGTAGGTGAGGATGGACTCATCATCTGGCACTCCACAACATTAATCAAGGCAAGTCTTCTTCAATCATGTTTGGACACAAAGGGGAGAGAAGATGGGTCTTCACCATCACGTTGATAAGTGAGAGAACCTAGGAAGATAGCATTCACAAAAAAAAAAAAAGTTAGGAGGGATAGATTCTGGGTCTATTGACTCGTGGGTGAAGATGGAAAAATGGGCGTTGATGGTTCGAAAGGGGTGACTTCATCATCTTCCTAGATACAATTGACATGAGGTTTCTTTGGTGTAGGTGGTTTAGAAAATCCAAGACCACTACAATCTTTGTGTTTGCGTGTATTCATGGGAATGATCGTATGTCGGCCTTATTCATAAAGACCGAAACCAAAACCTTTCCAAGCACAGCGAGTCAGGAAGGTGAGGGTGAAATGATGGTTGGTTAGATATTGAAAATCAGATTGGAAGGGAACCACACCAAGGGGAGGTTCAGGGGTGATAGAGGATGCGTTGACACCCCCATACATTAGGTTGATGGAAAAATTAGGTGGTCTGTAGGAGATCACCTCCCCCACACAACGGTCGTAGGTAGGATGTGCATGTAACTGTCCATACTCTTGTGGGGTATAAAAGGTGCTAACATTGTATAGGTGGTACTCCCCCAATGTAAGGAATTGAAAAACACCTACCAAGGGATCCGAGGTTGGTATGTTGTCCGCAGGGAAGGAAGAGGTATTTGCATCGGTGGTTTCATTGGTTGAAGGTGTGGGTGTAGCTAAGGTGGATCGTTGAGGTGTGGTTGAAGTAGATGGTTGGGTCGGATCAATGGGTGCCTTGACTAGTACAAGCACATCATTAGGGTGGTATAACATATTGCAGGTTTTGAAGGGGGAAGCATCAACTATGACAGTGTATGACTTCCCCTCATACTCAAATTTTATGCATCTATGTAAGGTGGAGGGAACGCATCCCATAGCCTAGATCCAAGGGTGGCCTAACAACATGTTGTATTGGAACTCTCCCTCAAGGACATATAAGAGTTCGGGAAAGGTACGTGGCCCTACATGAATGTTAAGGATCACAGTGCCTAGGGTAGAAGTAATAGCATCATTGAATGAACGCAACATGGTGGGGTTGGCACACATGCAGCTAGGAGGGATATTCATCTATTGGAAGGCTTTGGAAGAGACGATGTTTAGGCTAGCACCCCCGTTGATCATAACACGACGTACCCGGATGTCCGGATGTAAGCCGAGATGAAAAGAGTAGGGTCAGGATCTTCTGCACCAAAGATGACAATTTCTTCTTTGAAAAAACTGATAACTGCGGCTTGTTATACAGGGACAGAGGTGGTTGTGGAGGTAGGTTGTTTGGTGAGAGAAGTGACGTGGTTGGGTGTTAAGATGGAGGTGATGGGTAGGGTTTTGTTAGGTAGGACCTCTATCCCTTGGAGGATCTTAATTAGAGCTTGCCGATGGGATTCAAATGTTTGAATGAGATCGTAGAGTGTCATTTTTATAGGAGATTGGTGAAGTTGTTTGATCATGGTGCGATGGGAAACTCCATCAGAGACTAGATAGGAAGGTCCACAAATAACCACTTTAGGTGGTGGTGCGATTGGGATGACGGAAGGAGAAAGAGAGGTCTGCAGTGTGCTCTCTTTAGCTTTTCTATTATTTTTCGACCTCAAGTAGCAATGCTAATCATGTTGATCTCGTGAATACGAGATAAGGAAGATAGCAGGATAAGTCATTGTTCTCAAGAGGTGGGGTTGCAATGATGATAGATTTTGGTGAGGTAGGGACAGGTGGTATAGGAGAAGGGATCGAAGCTAAGGGCTTTTCCTCCGTAATTTTTCTTTCTTGGATTTTATATCCGAGATAGGCAATCAGTGAAAGATGGCTTTCAAAGCTTTACATCCTTCTACATTGTGTCCCGGGTGTGTGGTGGTACTGATTTTAGATTCATCATAACCTATAGGTCAAGGTTTAGATGGATCATAGGGTCCGAGTGGGGGTAGGAAATGGTCGCATCCCCTACCAACATATCAAGGATCTTGGCGTAAGATCCTTTGAGGGTCAAATTCAGATGAAGATGAGGCTATTGATTGAGTGAGTGAGATTATTGATTGTTTTGGTAATGGTTGGGTATGAGTGGTTCGTACGGGTGGTGGTTTAGGCAAGGGATTTTGATGATTGGGTTTAACTAGGCATGGCTTCTTCTACGCATAGAAGTCATGTTTAGCTAGTTAGATGATGAGGCCACAGATGACGTGGTGGTAGGAAACAACCACGGGGAAAGAGGAGCGATAGCAAACAAGTCCTTCGATGATTGAGTTTGCTTAGGGTTGGTAGGTAGGCAGGATACTTGGGGTGACGGTGTTGAGACGCCCATGGATTTCTGTATGGGTGTAGAAGGTGCAGGTCGTGTTAAAGAAGACGTGGGAGGCATGGTGTATTGAGGCAAGGTGGAGGGGTGAGGCCCCAATATAGAAGGTAGGTGTGATGGTGAGGGTTGAAACCATGCCTGTTGTACCGGTGTGATCGGGGTGAGGGTTTTAGTTGTGGCGGAGGCATAGATTGGACTCGAGGAGATTGGGTCTATCTCCTAGGTGGATTGATGGCTTTATTTTTGGATATGGGTGAGTCGGGATGGGTATTGGTGAAGTCCCAAGCGTAGGGGAAGGTTTGGTTAGGTTGATAGAGGTGGATGAGGTATTCGGTAGAGATGAGGGGGGTGAAGGTGAGGACATAGGCATTTTGAGATTTTGTAAAAACTTCGGGCATATGGTAGAGGTGTCTGGATTAGTCATCTGTATTTGAGTAGAACATGGTGTACTCAAACGTTCCCATAAGACTCGTCTATCTTCTGGGGGATGACAATCTTCACGTGTGGATGGGAATTTTGGTATGGAAGAGAAGTGGGTTGTGATTCCGGTCCACTGTGGGTGTGATATAGGGGGCGAATGAGGTGCTGTATCAATGGGTGTTAAGAGGTCAACCAACCGATCGGTGGAAAGATTTAGGCGATGAAGAACTGATAGGGAGGAGGGCATGTTCTAGAGGATCCATCATGGTTAAGGAGTTTGGTGATGTAGGCTCGAGGGGTTTCTCCTCTAAGGATGACAGAAAAAGTGGCGATCCTTCTTCTTTTGTAGCAAGAGTGGTGGAAGGAGATGTTTGGGAAATAGATAGGTTGGATAACATCCGCTCCACACGGTCTTACAGAGGATGTCTTGTCAGAAGAAGGCTCTTCTGTGAGAAGAGAACTCTGGGTGGTTGATTCCTTTATGGGTAAAGGAATAGCGGGGCTGTCCTCTTGTCCTAATGAAGGAGAAGGGGGCGAGGACCCCTACGTTGGTGAGGGGTGAGGAACCAAGATTCATAATTTCCTTGATGGAAGCCCTTGGTTGGGAGTTGAAAACCACATGGATCTCATGCACACTCTTCTCCTCGGCTGAGGTTTCTTGGTTTGTGTTACTGTTAGATGAATGGTTTGGAAATGGTTTGTTGAAGATTTTTAAATTTTGATTAGCAGGGGCATTAGGATTATCAAGGGTTATATCCCCTGCATCAACCATTTCCTGCACTATGTTTTTCAACATCTTGCAGTTTTCGTGGTTGTGTCCCTTCACGTGATGGAAGTTACAGAATTCATTTTCTTTATACCAAGAAGGTATAGCACGGGTGGAATCAAACCCGGAGTGAGGTTTAACAGGAGGCAAGGTGAGAGATCCTACTTTAAGCAATTTTTCCAAGATCACATCATAAGTTTCTCCCAAGGGAGTGTACTTGATGGGCTCGGCTTTATACTTATAGGTGGATTTCAGCTGGGTATTAGATGGTGCTTGAGATTTGACCGTCACCGTGTGTACGGATCCTTTTGATTTCGAAGCAGCTGATGCATGAGAGTTGGTGGTGTTGGGTTTGTTGGTGGAGTCTTGGGTTCAGAAATTTGAGTTTTTGTTGCGCAACTTCAATTTCTCCTCCTCTAAGGCTCGAATCTCTAGTTTTCGAGCCATAGTAAAGGCCTCATCAAAGGTGCGGAAAGTTTGAATTTGGAGGGTGGGAGAAATGTGTTTAGCGTAGGCCCACGTAAAGAGTTCGATGAGCTCAACTGAGGTAAGGCATAAGTAAGTTGGTTGATGAGGCCCCGCCATCGTCCAACGAAATCTGCGATAGGCTCATCTTCAAATTTTGGATGGCATAGAGGTCGGTAATGGATACTTTTTGGAAATATTGATGGAGAAGTGATCCAAGAAAGATTGGGCTAACTGGTTAAAGGAGAAGATTGAGTGTTGGGCTAAAGCACTGTACCACTCCAAGGCATGTCCTGATAAGGACATGGGGAAGGTACGGAGTAGTAAGGCATCGTCATGAGCAATCAGATAATAGGCATGTCTAAATGCTCGCAAGTGTTGTTGAGGTCCTCCTTACTACTACTAAAGTGAGTAAATTTTGGTAATTCCCATTGAGGAGGATATGTATGAAGGGGGACGAGAAGGATGAATAGGCTTCGACAAACTTGCTCGTATGTCGGGGGTGTTACGGCTTCTGAAACGAAGCCTCAAGATTTTACATCTTGTCCATCATCCTGTTTGATTAAATCATTGGTTGGGTCGGATGATGGTGTTGTCGTCAGTAAATAGAGGAGGATTGGGCAAAGAGCCACTACTAGACAATGGTGGGGTTGAATGTTGATAAGGTAATGATGATGAATGTGTTGGCGTAGCGAATAAGGGTGTCCATGTACGTACCCAAAATTGTAAGGTCATGCATCATGCTGAGCAGTGTAATAAATGCCCCAATGATGATACAGGTCTCTTCACAAGGTGTTCGGGATCCAAAAAGATCTCCTCAAATATGCATTAACATCCCGCATACCCCGCCTTGTCCCCGTGTGCTTGGTTTTCCCCTTTTCCTCTCCTTTCTTGGCCTTTTGCTCTTGGATGACAAAACCGCCCGCCCGAATGGGCGGCGGTCTCGCTGCAACAGTGCCACTGAAAGGGTGTCCCGCCGCCTGAGCAGCGCAGTGGTGGTCCTTTACGCGTTTTCCAGAACACTCTTTTGACGTAACTCATGTGAAATATCACGTTTCACCAGCTTTTCTTGCCGACTTGAGCATGCATTTATGTTTTTGGTCCCCTGGAATAGTGTTTTTCCTTTGTTTATTGTTTAGGAGTTCAATTTGATTTTGATTTTTGGGGTGATTGAATTCTTATAAATGCATGGCTTGTGCTCAAGCAAATGGCCACCATTTTTACTCCAATCTTCTCATTTTCAGTGCTGTGGTCTACTAGTTTGCTTTAATTCCTTAGTTTAGTTCATTACATGCTCATTTTGCATTGACTTTATTGTTGGTAAGCCACATATCCAACTTGTGCAAACAGTGTTGTTGTTTTATCTAATCCATTAGAGTAGAATAGCTTAAGAAGCCATTAAAGTTGCAGGTTTTGCTCTTCATACAGGATAGTTTCAGGTTTTGGACGCATTTTTTTGCACGATTCGTAGTAGATCCTGCTAGGAATTGCATAAGCCAAGCTTTGTACTCCTGCGCTATCCCTCTCCTATCCGCGTTCTATTCTATCTGCATTCTGAAGGTTTCCCTTGTTCCAAACACCTATTCCTGTTGATGTAAGCATTACACGCTTTTCTGGATCTACATGAACACAAAGAATGAAGAGATCATACTGAGGGGACAAGATCACACACACCATCGGATTCGCCACTGTTCTGCGGAATCCAGGTTTTAACTTTCAAAGTTCTAGTTAGAATCATATCAAACAGAGTAGTTAATCACTTTATTTCAGTTAATTTTATTCTCGATATTGTCGGGGAAGCTGTGGGGATTGATAGTTTCTGAGAAACTATGATTCACTCCTCACTTCTGAGGTAGGATCGAGAATCTCGCAAATAGATTAGTTATTTCATTGTTTAGAATAGATATACAAATTGCACAGACAAATAGCTATACTCGGCTATTTTGTTTGTTTTAAATTATTAGTTTAGTTGTCAATTCTAAATATTTTAAATAGCTGCTTTCTTAAATTCATTTAAATCATCAGAAAATACAAAAAGAAGTCATATATGCTAGAAATATACTTAGATTTCACTTTATTATAGTTTGTTTTATTACTGCTTTTGCATGACAATTACGGGACCTAGGGAGCCCAGGGAATACATTTTCGAGCCAATCGTGCCTCAGCCCAATCTCATAACAGCAATAACTGATATTGACCAGAATCTTAGAATCCAAGTCTTCCAAACAACAACAGACTTCCAGCAGTCAGATCTCAGTTAAGAGGATTAAACATAGAAGACGACCAAGCACATACATTTTGGTCAAGTCAGCCAAACTACAGGTTGCACTAGGAAAAATATCCACATGATTGTAGAAGGATTCGAAAGAGAACAAACATTCGGGTGTGATCCTTTAATTCCACAACCAGACGCAGGAGACACCCTCATAGACATAGATACCGGTTTAAGAATCCAGGTTGTGAGAATGCCCGTAGGATATTCTGAGAAAATCGCACAACTATTGATTCTAAATATAGAAGCTGAGAAAGCGTATGATTATTGGATACTAGGGATCAGGACTTGATCTCACGTATGACCATAACAGGACCACAACAACCAAGAATCTATGGTTGTGACCCACAAATCCCGCAGCCTAACGAATCCATCAGAGAATTAGACATAGACACTGGCCTACGCACACTGGTATTCCAGTCTACCCCACTTCCACCTATCATTATCCAACAATTATCCTTACTGGACACAACAGCTAACAAAGCTAGAGAATTCTGGACTAGGCCAGAGAACCGTCCATAGAGTGACTACTTTACCATCCACTATATGACCTTATCAGGAGAAATACACGAAACTATCCCAGGTCATTTCCCACGTATTCCGCAACCCATAGATCGAATCATGCCAGAGCTCGATATTGATTGGAGCCTTCGAGCAGTCATCCTTGCCGATCGATCTATCACACCAGTCCAAGTTAGAAGGGCCTTCTTTGCCTTAGATTCGCAAATTCCATTAGTGCGTGTCGAAGACATTAGATTGCCTAACTAGTTTGTCTGTGTCCCACCTATATTCCATCCCCACCGGCTGTCTCGGCACGACCTCGGGAGGTCGGGTACGCGGAAGAGTCACTTGTAGATTCCCACGCTCGCTTGTCGCTTTTCCGGCGTACAAAATTGGTGAACCCGACGTGAAGCAAACAAGATTAGTAAAACTGACATAAACTACCTACTTTCTTGTCTGGAGTCATAGTATTACACTTTCACTTTAGTACGCCTTCTTAGAACCGCTTCATTAAGTTTTCATAAATCACCTTCGCTCCTTCCCATTATTCTGCGGGTATTCATATACCCCCCGAATATGTCGGGATTCGATGCATATGGCAGACCCCTCTTAGGTCTTGAGGCATACTACGCCCAACATAATAGGCAATCATCACCCTCGCTCTCAGTATGGGGTGACAACTATTCAACTAATCAGTTGTCAACACAAACCCCAAGAATCAGATATAGTTCATCTTTTCAAACTGAGGAGTTAGATCAACCCCCTCGAACCCAACAAACAGAGCCTTCAGGTTCAAACAATATGACATTTACCGGAGAATCTGGTTCGTCTCCTCAAATGCTACTCAGACCAAAAATTAGTAGGCAATCAGATCCATACCTGGTCTTAGATGATGGACAGCCAACACATTATCCTAGGAGTGAACAACGCTCCTGGGAATGTACCCACCTATAGGAGGTTTACAAATACAACCCGAAATCTCTTTTCAAGAAAATACCTCTATGCCACTGCATACAGGAAATATTCTAGGAGAAGCTTGGCAAGATAGCGATCAGTTTATGATAGGATATCACGTACCTTTACAACACCAAGGTATACAACAAACGCCGTTCAGGAAAAGTACCGTGACTTCACCAAATGAAGTCATTTCAACGTTAGTAGAAAGAGTGAGAGGGTTAGAACTGGCTCAAGCAAGTCAAAATTCTCCGTTCATACAAACAGGAAGTTCCAATCCTCCATACCACTCTGGCTAGGTAGATCTCCTTACGGGAGTAGGCACGTTAGGCATGCCTCCTCAATATCCACAACAAACACCAACAAGGCCTATCATCTCTAACACTATTCCTCCGGTCTAGTGTCGAACAATCCGTTCCTTGACAATACCCCGTCCTACTTAAACATATACTCTAAATCACCACAAGGAGATATGTTCTCCTCTCCCAGCATGTTTTCTCAAATGCAGGGACCTCCCTATGCCCCTGCCAACGCATACGCTGCACCGTATCAACAACCTATCCCACCACCACTCCCTCAGCAAACACCATCAATGGTCAAAAGCTATGCAATAGGGACTTATTCAGAATACCTAAAGGAACCCTTAGATTTCACCATACGAAGCGTCATGCTTCCAAGACCTCTCCCTGATTTGCCCAAGTTCAAGGGTGAGGGAGATCCAAACGCACATATCAAAGCTTACGCTACAGCCATACGAGAATTACTCCCTTGGGATGGGGTGGTTGCTAAAATATTTCCCAAAACCTTGGAAGGCATCGCTCTCGATTGGTATTATAGAATACCTGAGGCTTCCATACATTCATTTAAACAACTCGTGTCAGAGTTCATCAAAGCCTTTGACATGAACAAACTATTAAGAACAGGAATCAGGGAGTTCTTGCACATCAAACAAGAGCATAACGAGTCTGTCGCCCATTTCATCCAAAGGTGGCATACAGTTCTTTATTCATCAGCAAGTGCTCCAAACATGGATCAGATGGAACTATGTGATTTATTCCTTCATTCTCTCAGTAGAGAAGTGAAGGAAGAAGTCCAGAAGTTCCCACTAAGGACTTATGATGAAGTACTTGAGAGTGCTCTGCGAATAGATCAAGCAGCGATAGATAGTGGTCGTAAGACATATGGAACAAATGGGAGGTTAATCACCTCCACTCAAAACACTACAACTACCACAAATGTCAATCAAGGACCCAAAATCCTTAACAAAAATCGTGGGGTAACAACGGATGGGGTAACCGACCAGCCCAAGAGGGTAAATGTTGTTAATGCTCCGTCACAAACAAACAACCAACGAAACAACAACTTTACCCCGACAATCAATACAGTGGATTTTAACCATCCACAACAACAACAACAACAACGGTGAAATCCCATACAAGGGCCAAGCCAAAACTCATTTGGTTACCAAAACCAAAGTCAAAACCAGAAACAACAATTCCAAAACTTTAGTCCTAATAGGCAACAGTTTGATCGGAATTTTAGGCCACAATACACACCAAACCAACAAAACGGGAATTACAACCCCAATTCTTATTGTGGTTTCCATAAAATTTGGGGTCACGATACTAGAACGTGCCGTGACTATAATAAATTTATGCAACGCTTGCCAGAAGAACAAAGACAGTTCTTCACAGACCTGTTTTTGGCGGATCCCGTCTCATCATCACCAAATACTCTCGCAGGGGTAGTTTCTCCTCAGAATGCTCCCCTCAAGATCTTTAATGATCCGCTCCCAAATCATGATAGCAATAGGCTGAATCCAACCGAAACAAACAAAGGTGTAGTGACGGGAAACAATGATCATGAAGCCTCGACTTCATTAAATCCGTCAGTTGCGCCACAGTTGGGAGCTCAACCGAGACCTAAGATAGTCAGTTTGGTAGAATTAGACGCTGAACTACCTATCGAAGCTATAACAAGAACACGAGAGTATTTCTCTCAACCGAGCCCAAGTCATCTGCCAGAGACAGATAAGAGTCAGCAAATAGCTGAAAAACCCATCAGTGCTTATGATTTAATTAGTGACCTAACAAAGACCTTCTCACACATTTCATTTTTGGACTTAATAAAGAACTCTCCCCCTCACAGAGCTGCTCTTTTAGAAGCATTAGGTCTAGGCCATCTAATTAACATCACTCCACCTCCCGAAACACAAGTAAATCACGTAGATTTTGATATCCACCCTCCGGGGAAGCCGGACAAGGATGTCGAATTCATCTTTGAAATAAGTAAAATGCCCACAGATGTTGAGATCGCATGCCGAGGTGACCCAGCCTTACACTTGCAAGTGTGGGTTTATAATAACTATGTAAAATGGGCAATGGTTGATGATGGGGCCACAGTTAACATAGTCCCTTTCTCTTTCCTCCAAAAACTTGGATATGGAGAAACAAACTGTTCCACTACACGAAATACCTTGAGAGGCTATGATAGCCTTAAAGCCACTTCGATAGGAACTATAATACTGCCGGTCACCTTAGGGCCCAAAACCATCTTGACTGAGTTTTATATTATAGATCGGGAAACTAACTATAATATGATCCTCGGCCGACCTTGGATACATCGAATGAAGGCAATCCCTTCTACTTTATTTCAAGAAGTAAGATTCTTGCATCTAGGAAAGGTATTTGTAGCCAAAGGCGATCCAAAACCTTTCGATTTACACCTAGCTGATTTAAAGAAAAGACCAGGGGTGCACTCAGAATTTGAACTTCCAACAAACCAACTTAATAAACCCTCTGACCCAAAGCCAGAGGAAAATTTGGTACCTACGACGGATCTTGAAACTACCAGTGTAGCCAAAACAATTCCAACCCCTAAAGATAAAACTAAAGAAACAGTATCATTAGGGACTACTGCGAAAATCGTTGAGTTGATAGAACAAGATTCACCAATGTTCTTACCATTTGATTCAGTAGGCATAGGATTTTCCCTAGGTGTTGGTTCCTTGCCAGCAGAAGATCTCTGTATGGTAGAAGTAGAGTGCACAAACACAATAGATGCCCCAACATCTATACTCCCGGCTAAGTATTGGACTCTCCATTTCGATGGAGCTAAATGTCGTTATGGAGCGGGGGCAGGTATAATTCTTACTTCACCCGAGGAGAAAGTCCTCCCATTCGCTTTTAAATTAAACTTTGAATGTACAAACAACGGCGCTGAGTACGAAGCCCTCCTCCTTGGCCTTACCTTAGCCAAAAGAATTGGTATTGATAACATCAGAGTCCTGGGAGACTCACAATTAGTGACAAACCAAGTTTCTGAAGTATATGAAACTAAAGCCGAACATTTGCAACTCTACAAAAATGTTGTATTAGATTTAAGCAAGGCATTTAACTTTATATCCATTGAAGCAATTCCCCGAGAGAAAAATCTTCTCGCCGATTCAATAGCAACCTCAGCATCACGTTTTACTCCAAGCAATGAGTTAAAAGATACCCAGTTCACGGTGTCCATTCGTGATGAACCATTGATAAAAATAATGACAAATCCTCTTTCAAGCAGAAGTGAATCTACCGTCCTAGACCATGTCGGAAATGATGCGGCTACTTTGGATTACTTAAATGCCTATGCAGCACTACATCTCTCCTATCACATGCTAGATTTATCCCTGATTCCGCATTCGTCTTCCTACTTCGGAAATCCCGTAACGGATCTTCCCTCACAAACGGAACCTAGCATATACGCAATAGAAAATGGGGATGATCTAGATTTACCTCCAGCACCACCTGAGTTCGAAGAGGGTAACGCCTCTTTGATCGAGGAAACAATCGATGTCAACATCGGGACAGAAGATGAACCAAGAATATTGAAACTAGGTTCTTCATTAACCCCAGAAGAAGTGGAAATACATACTCAGATTCTCAAAGAACATCAGAAGGTGTTTGCATTTAATTACAAGGAGATGACAGGAGTCGCACCCCACATTGTGGTGCACAACCTCATCACTAAATCAGACGCAAAGCCAATTAAACAAAAATCAAGACCCATGAAGCCCAAAGTAGCTCTCATGGTAAAAGAGGAAGTAATAAAACTCCTTCAGGTAGGATTCATCAAGCCAGTTGACTACTCCCAATGGGTATCTAACATCGTTCCCGTTCTCAAGAAGAACGGAAAGATACGCATTTGCATAGATTTTCGAGACATCAACAAAGTGTGTCCTAAAGACGATTTCCCATTACCATCCATAGACGTTATCGTTGATGCAACAGCTGGTTTTGAACTCTTGTCTCTCATGGATGGATTCTCGGGATACAACCAAATCAGAATATCCGAGCAAGATCAAGCTAAAACCACGTTTATAACTCCTTGGGGAACCTATTGCTACGTTGTTATGCCATTCGGTCTCAAGAATGCCGGTGCTACCTACCAGCGGGCTATGACATACATATTTCACGATCTAATTCATAAGATCATGGAATCTTACATGGATGACTTATTGGCCAAAGCCAAGAAGCGTTGTGACCATCCCGAAGTACTCCGTGTCATTCTTTCACGTCTAATAGAATACGGAGTCACGCTAAATCCAGAGAAATGCGTCTTTGGTGTAACAGGAGGAAAGCTCTTAGGTTACATCATATCGTCACGAGGAATTGATGTTGATCCAACCAAAATTCGGGCTGTCCTCGAAATGGTTCCACCTTCGGATGAATCTGGAATCAGGTCATTTCTCGGAAAGCTGGGTGCAATCCGAAGATTCATCCCGGATTTAAGCTTCACCATTCATCCAATCAACAATTTACTCAAGAAAGACTACAACATTGATTGGACCGAAGATTGCAATGAAGCTTTTGATGCAGTTAAGCGTTTCTGCTATCACCACCTACGCTAATGCCACCTAAGCTGGATCGCCCATTAATCCTATATTCGCGAGCTACCAATGTCTCGTTGGCCTGTATGTTGGCCCAAGAAGACGATAACAAGAGAGAACGTGTGATTTATTTCATTAGCCGAACACTGCTTGACTATGAAACACACTATACACAGGAAGAATGAGAATGCCTTGCCATAGTATTTGCTACTAAACGCCTAAGACATTACATCTTTGAATCAAGAGACAAGGGTCGTAGTAAAAACTGACCACTTACGAACTTTCCTCACACAAGGGTCTTTGTCTATAAAAAGGTGGACGTTTTATAACCTTAATGGGAGAGTTCGAATTAACTTTTGTAAACCAAAAGTCGGTTAAAGGACAAATCATCGTGGATTGGTTAGCTGACAACCCATTAGACGGAGGCGATTTAGTAGATTTAGACTTTCCAGATGAATGCGTATACTACATCGAAACTCGACCCGCTATCTCTGAGTGTCCTTGGTACACTGATATCATTAATTATATCATAGACCATACATACCGAAGGTAGTTACACCGCAACAAAGAAGGTGGTTACGCATAATCGTAGCTAAATATGTCATTATAGAGCAGGTGCTCTATCGAAAAGCATTCGATGGAATGCTCTTAAGGTGTGTTGACACAGAAGAGTCCAAGAGGATTCTCCATGAATCCCACAGCGGTATATGTGGAGGCCACTTCGGTGGCCATGCCACCGCTCGAAAAATACATCGAATGGGCTATTTCTGGCCCACTCTAGAACGTGACGCGATAGAGTTTGCACGCAAGTGTCATAAATGTCAAGAGTTCTCTCATGAGATCCACATGCCGGCACAAGCTCTACAACCAATCGCAACTCCATGGCCCTTTTCTACATGGGGTCTAGACTTAATAGGGAAATTCTCTCCCTCATCCACAGACGGCCATAATTTTATAATCACGGCCACTGAATATTTTACCAAATGGGTGGAGGCCATGCCTCTTACTACTGTACCTGGTTCTGTAATCGCTAAGTTCATTTTAAACCAAATCATTTGCAGGTACGGTATCCCGCAAATCATTATCTCCGATAATGGAACTTCTTTTAAGAATGAAGAGGTTCATGAGCTATGCAATAAATTTAAGATAAGCCATCATACGGCTTCCTTGTATTATCCCCAAGCCAATGGACAGGCTGAAGCAACAAACAAAACACTGAAAGCCATTCTCCTTAAAACGGTAAAAGAAAACAAGTGAGATTGGCATTTAAAGTTATATCCGGCCTTATGGGCCCACCGAACCTCAATAAGAACACCAACGGGAGCAACTCCTTTCTCGTTGGTATTTGGGGCAGAAGCAGTTCTCCCACTCGAGGTTGAAATACCTAGTCTTCGCATTTCATTACAAGGAGTTCTGGATGAAGACGCTTACAGAGAAGCGCGTCTTTCCCAACTAGAAAGCCTAGATGAAACCAGGTTAGATGCTGAATAGTGACATAGAGTCTACGCTGACCGGATGTGCCGGCAGTATAACAAGAAGGTCTATGAACATGACATATATGAAGGTGATTTAGTTCTAAGACTAGACAGCCGGATCGATAAGAAGACCGGCGAAGGAAGGAAATTCCGGCCCAAATGGTTGGGCCCATACCGAGTCATGAAGGACTATGGAAATGGTGCATACCTCTTATGTACATTAGAAGGTGAGGAGTTTGGCGAAACAGTCAATTCCCTGCACCTCAAACGTTTCTACGCATAAGCAGCTAGCACTACCTATATAGCTATCTACATTGCATTTTCATATAAATTAGGATCATTTTGTCCATTCGTTTCTTACACAAATTGTGATCAAGGAGTCTATTCTCAAAGCAATTCATTACAAACTCATGATGTTGTTGGCACAAAACTTTCTAATCATATCTCTCCATTTTCACGATATCTTCAATCACCTCAGAATCTTTTATCAAATAAAATCAGACATGACAAAGCCCTAACGGTAACCATACCAAGATCTGCAAGTGTGTTCTCGCTTTGATTTCTTCTTAGGATAGGTGTCTTGCCTAAGGTCTGTTCTAGAAGCTTCATGGTGTCACATCTATCCCATATATACATCTCTTTGGAAATAAGCATATACTGACATTTTACTCAAAAAGACAAGTCAAAAAGTGATTAAACAGAAAATTTTATTTTTACACATTTCCTTGCCCCACCAACCTTCGGTGATGAGCTTGCGTCTCTTACTAGTGACGTAGGGTTGGGAAAGGATGGAAATTCCCTTACTCGCCTATGCCTTGCCCACGGTGATAAACCCACGCTTCTTACTAGTAGCATGGGGCAAAGTGTAGGGGGTCCTCTTGACAAAGCAAACGTTAAAAGGTCATAAACAAACTATTCAAACTTTGAGTCAAAAACGAATGAATCAGATATTCAAAATTCCAAAAAGAGTTAAAAATCCTAAAAACCCAGATTTTGTCTACTATGTGGCCATCTACGGGTCTAAGTCTAGATAAACCGCAAAGCAAGTTGCATCCAAAACTATGAAGTCACCCGGGTGGAGTCAGCTTGTAGCTTTCAATTTGGTTCCGCCAAAGCTTTGTCTATCTTTCATCGCTATCATTTCATCACATTTCATAACTTGCGCCCTTCCTGGCTCTTGGTGATGAGCCCTCGCATCTTACTGGTTGCGTGGAGTTAGGAGTGGGGCAAGTTTATCTGTTCATCATATTTGTTATTTTCATCACTTTGCCAAAACAAACATGAGGTATCCAATTTACTCACAGAAGCTAAGATTCAAAATCACAATATATCTACATTATCATGTATCAGCATCATGAAACACAAAAAGAAAGCAAACATTTGCATCATCTGTTTTCCATTGCATACATTCTAGAAAGCATATAAAACATACATCGTAGTATACACAAAGCAGTTGGAAACAGAAAGGGAAAACATGAGTGACAAGTTTTGGTCCAAAAACGAATGCATATATATATATAAATAGTCAATGTTTATATACAATGCCATCATGCACTAGGCATGGTCAAAACGCTCAAAGAGCCCGTGATATACAAAAGAATCTATAAAATACATAGGAGCCAAGTGGTCTCACTCACCCCCTACGCGACCCCTCCGAAGGTGTGCGCCCTTGCCTAGGGCTCCGGCTACGCCGGCGCTCTGAATGCACGGAGGGCTCAGGGTCCCGAGGGGCATCCGTGGTCTCGCCACGAGAATGGCTCCTCATAAGACGCTCGGCTGTCCTATAGCCCGCCAACTCGTACGGAGAGTCGACACCATCACGGCCACGTGCCAATCTGCGTCCCGGAGAAAATAAGTCACAAAGGTATGCCTGGATGGCATGGGCCTGAGGGCATCGCGATATACCGGGCAGCCAAATCACACTCTCTCGAGAAAGGGCTCCATCTAATATACTCTCTCTTCGGCTCGCGATATACCCCATACAAAAACACACAAAACAAAGCAAGTTAGTATCTGAACGATACCAAGAGAATCATAAAAACATATAGAAATGATAAAAATACAAGTGCAGTCTCCAAAATAAGTTCTTTTGCATTCTGTGCAAAACCGCCGCCCTAAGCAGGGAGGCGGTTTTGTAACCGCCACCTTTAAGGCGGCGGTCGCAGAACCGCCGCCCGATCGGGTGGCGGTTGTGTAATCACCGCCCTGGCCAGGCGGCGGTCGCGGTCCGAAAACCCGCGCGGGTTTTTAACCTTAAAAAGCCTAAAACATGTAAAAAATGACCATTTAACCTAAAAATGGAGCCTACCCAGTAGGCGCCCCCCTAGGTGGACCTTTTGAACCTAGCATTTTCAAAAATAACCCCCATTGCAAAGAATTTTCCATTTCAAATTTAAAGAGGGAAAAACACAAAATTGAAGAAAACCAACCTGTGATCTGGCAGGGCGGTGTTCCGCACGTGGAGGCATGCTCACGATCTCACTGCAGACGTTTTGACTCTATCCGCGTGAGAAACCGTCACCGTGGGTCCCAGAGCTCAAAATCAATCAAATCGACTCGCGCAAATGAATAGGAAAATGGGCCCACTTTCATATATATAGCGCCCTGATTCGTTTTAAATGCCTTTTTCACAGGTTTGGAGCGCCGACGGAGGTAAGTTTCTATCCCCGCATGAATGGTACGTCCTCATTCCCTATTGTTTTAGCATTTATTTTCCAAGTTATTGTATCTATCTGCACTTGAGCTCTCTTTTCATTTTGCAGGTAGCGGGAATTTCGGATGGCGTCATCTCAACACACGGACGAGTAAGGTATAACTTCTAAACTCCCCATTTTGGGACGGCCATACTCGGACCTACCATTTTACGCCTCTTCATGGCTAAAATGCTTCTCCGAGGGGGCAATATGTACGTACCCAAAATTGTAAGGTATTGCACTGCGGAACGGTGTAATAAATGCCCCAATGATGATACAGGTCTCTTCGCAAGGTGTTCGGGATCCAGAAAGAGCTCCTCAAATATGCGTTAACATCCCGCATACCCCGCCTTGTCCCCACGTGCTTGGTTTTCCCCTTTTCCTCTCTTTTCTTGGCCTTTTGCTCTTGGTGGGAAACCGCCGCCCCGAAGCAGGCGGCGGTCCAGAATCGCCGCCCTGAAAGGTGGCGGCGGTCCTTTACACGTTTTCCAGAACGCTCTTTTGCGTAACTCGCGTGAAATATCACGTTTCACCAGCTTTTCTTGCCGACTTGAGCATGCATTTATGTTTTTGGTCCCCTGGAATAGTGTTTTTCCTTTGTTTATTGTTTAGGAGTTCAGTTTGATTTTGATTTTTGGGGTGATTGAATTCTTATAAATGCATGGCTTGTGCTCAAGCAAATGGCCACCATTTTTACTCCAATCTTCTCATTTTCAGTGCTGTGGTCTATTAGTTTGCTTTAATTCCTTAGTTTAGTTCATTACATGCTTAGTTTGCATTGACTAGCTGTTGGTAAGCCACATATCCAACTTGTGCAAACAGTGTTGCTGTTTTATCTAATCCATTAGAGTAGAATAGCTTAGGAAGCCATTAAAGTTACAGGTTTTCTCTTCATACAGGATAGTTTCAGGTTCTGGACGCATTTTGTTGCACGATTCGCAGTAGATCCTGCTAGGAATTGCATAAGCCAAGCTCTGTACTCTTGCGCTATCCCTCTCCTATTCGCGTTCTATTCTATCTGCATTCCGAAGGTTGTCCCTTGTTCCAAACACCTATTCCTGTTGATGCAAGCATTACATGCTTTTCTGGATCTACGTGAACACAAAGAACGAAGAGATCATACTGAGGGGACAAGATCACACACACCATCGGATTCGCCACTGTTCTACGGAATCCAGGTTTTAACTTTCAAAGTTCTAGTTAGAATCATATCAAACAGAGTAGTTAATCACTTTATTTCAGTTAATTTTATTCTTGATATTGCCGGGGAAGCTGTGGGGATTGATAGTTTCTGAGAAACTATGATTCACTCCTCACTTCTGAGGTAGGATCGAGAATCTCACAAATAGATTAGTTATTTCATTGTTTAGAATAGATATACAAATTACACAGACAAATAGCTATACTCGGCTATTTTGTTTGTTTTAAATTATTAGTTTAGTTGTCAATTCTAAATATTTTAAATAGTTGCTTTCTTAAATTCATTTAAATCATCAGAAAATACAAAAAGAAGTCATATATGCTAGAAATATACTTAGATTTCACTTTATTATAGTTTGTTTTATTACTGCTTTTGCATGACAATTACGGGACCTAGGGAGCCCAGGGAATACATTTTCGAGCCAATCGTGCCTCAGCCCAATCTCATAGTGGCAATAACTGATATTGACCAGAACCTTAGGATACAAGTCTTCCAAACAACAACAGATTTCCAGCAAGTCAGATCTCAGTTAAGAGGATTAAACATAGAAGACGACCAAGCATATACATTTTGGTCAAGTCAGCCAAACTACAGGTTGCACTAGGAAAAATATCCACATGACTGTAGAAGGATTCGAAAGAGAACAAACATTCGGGTGTGATCCTTTAATTCCACAACCAGATGCAGGAGACACCCTCACAGACATAGATACCGGTTTAAGAATCCAGGTTGCGAGAACGCCCGTAGGATATTCTGAGAAAATCGCACAACTATTGATTCTAAATATAGAAGCTGAGAAAGCGTATGATTATTGGATACTAGGGATCAGGACTTGATCTCACGTATGACCATAACAGGACCACAACAACCAAGAATCTATGGTTGTGACCCACAAATCCCGCAGCCTAACGAATCCATCAGAGAATTAGACATAGACACTGGCCTACGCACACTGGTATTCCAGTCTACCCCACTTCCACCTATCATTATCCAACAATTATCCTTACTGGACACAACAGCTAACAAAGCTAGAGAATTCTGGACTAGGCCAGAGAACCGTCCATAGAGTGACTACTTTACCATCCACTATATGACCTTATCAGGAGAAATACACGAAACTATCCCAGGTCATTTCCCACGTATTCCGCAACCCATAGATCGAATCACGCCAGAGCTCGATATTGATTGGAGCCTTCGAGCAGTCATCCTTGCCGATCGATCTATCACACCGATCCAAGTTAGAATGGCATTCTTTTCCTTAGATTTGCAAATTCCATTAGTGCGTGTCGAAGACATTAGATTTCCTTACTAGTTTGTCTATTTCCCACCTATATTCCATCCCCATCAATTGCTCTCGGCACGACCTCGGGAGGTCGGTACTCGGAAGAGTCACTTGTAGATTCCCACGCTCGCTTGTCGCTTTTCGGCGTATAGTGTCCTATATAAGATGTTAAGGTCACTGGATGAGTCTCGGAAATGAAAAGGTGGGCGGAGCTCGAGAGGGAAATCTCGTGTGGATAGATGGTAGAGAGTGAGTTAGGAAAGAGGCAATCTGCGGGAGAGATGAGGTAGGGGCAAGTGGACGTTAGTGATATGTGGGGCCCCATATTAACCAAAGGAAGGCCAATTGGTGCAGTATGAACCACCAAAGCCACTGAGTTAGGAGATGGGGTTAAGGATGAAGATGGTGAGGTGGATTTATTAGGTGGGGAAGGGGCTAAGTGAGTGGCTATACTAATAGGCATATTAGAGAGGAGCTAGCTGGTTCGGGTGTACACTGTCGGGGTATCGGACAAATAATACTATACGGCGCTAGGATTAGCATCCAAAAATTTGGCAAATTTTGGATCTCCTACAGGGATCTTGGGAAAAGCACTGGTGTTCGTAAGATTCCCCATAGAATGTAAATGGGGTGACTTAGGAAAAGACACGGAACAAGCATGTGAAACCATGGTTGCGGCTTGTTGCCGGGTGATAACAACCATGGACAAGAGGATACAGTAGGGAATTAATCAATCAGGAATAGAAACAGCAACAAAATGTTGGAGTTGGTAGGTTATTGGTTTGTCAGGAACTGTGAAACATAGTAACTGATATCGGTCTGGTAACCGATGTCAGTCAAACGGTAGCCGACGTCGGTCAGTGTAACCGATGTCGGTAGAAGAGGACCGGTGTCGGTCACTATGAATGCAAAGAAAGAATGTAAGAGGTTGTTAGTTTGGGGATAACAAGGCTTAGAATACCCACCAAACCGTCTAAAGTGATCACCGAGACAGGTATAACAGAGAAACAGAATGAAAGAAAAACAAAAACAAGCAAGATACACAAGCAAATCAAGAGACTAAACCTAGGATTAGTTTTAATCACTTTAGGCTTATGCCTTAGATGTAATATGATGTCAATCCTAAACAAAATACCTAAGGGAGATGTCAAGTTTGTTTTGGCTTGTAAGGATACCTCAATCGGGCGGGAGGAATACTTTTGTGGGAAGGGGGATGTTTGAGATGTTGTGTAGATTATGATGTGATTTGGTATGTGTTGTGTAGTGAGAGTAAGATTAATTTCGTCAATACCATGGATATCACCCCCACGTGTACGACCTGTTACTTAATCTACGTTCACTAGAATTAAAAACAAGCAAGCAAGAATGTGATGCACGTGTTTTAAACCCAAATCAAAAATGATATTCGATGAAGCAAAGAAAGAGAAGAGGTTAAGAAGATGACTTTCACTAATGCAAAGATGCGAAAGAAAGACAAGTTCTTTTACCAAAATGACAAAATATTTTGTGAATATTTAGAAGAAAGAAACAGCAAGTGTGCTCCCTATATGAAAACAAGCAAGAAAGAAAGAAACCCGAGAAGGGTCCCACCAGGCGTGCCAAAATGTTTCACACAGAATTTTGTTCCAGAATAGAGTTATTTCTATCTTTTCATTCTCTTGAGAAATAGATAAGGGTTAGGGCTAGGAGGAATACCTGTTGAGTGTTGGGAAGGTGTGCACGTATCGTAGAGAGATCAGATCGATTGTGAAGAGCTCCTTTTTTTCTGGGAAGGACTACTTGTAAATAAGAATGCAAGACCACCAGATTTTCATTAAACAATAAGTGAGGGAACTGCCTTGGGCCCAAGAAATATTAGACTTCCTTTCGAAGGGGGTCATTTCCTTTTAATACAAATTAATGTAAATGATAATAAAGAAGCTATTGCGAAATCATGATTTAGGTACCTCGTTACTAAAAGCAATAGAGACTAAACTACCAATAATAAAATGTCATGTTGTTTGTTTGGTCACTGGTTATTGATACGTTCAGATCAAGTTACAGGGGTAGACAAGGCTGGATATGGGATTGTTTGGAGGTAAATAGGTGAAAGGTTGGTTTTTGGTATAAGTCACAGTGACCGTGTTTTGGTCCTTTGGATAACCGACCGTGGTTATAAAACCGGTACCGGTAGGGGATAACCGATATTGGTAGGGGAAGTGGTTTAGGGTTTTTTAAATGGAGGTTGGTTGTAAGGTGGTTATGGGGTTCAGAAGGTTGGTAGATGGTTGAGGGGAGTAGTAGGGTGATAGAGAAGACTAAGAGAGTGAGAAAGTTATCTTTGGGGCAATATAGAGATGGATGAATGAAGGTTAGGTGTAGGGTGTTGTCGGGTGGTAGATCCAGGAGTGAGCTTATAATCACTATGAATCAAAAGTTCACAAAGTAGTGTCTAGAAGCATACAAGGTAATAAAAGAGACTACTTACTAGTTTCTGATGTGGATGCAGGTCTAAGGAATGCAGTGGCGAAGGCAAGGTTCAGTTGGGATGATCCGGCAATCGGAAGTGAGCTGATGAAGCTATCCTCGACTCTCCCAATGTTTGGATGAGTGTGACCGTGATCTAGTTGCTCAGTTATAGTCTTGGGCTCAATACTCCTCTGCAACCTCTTCTCTCTCTCTCACTTGTCCCTCTCTTGCAAAATGAATTCAGATCCCTTTGTTTTGGCTGGGGGAGGTCATTTACAGGGAACGATGGTGGTTACCTAACCGACACCGGTCGCGTAGGGACCGATGTTGGTTAGGTCAAAGTTGGCTATTTTTAGTAAAATAGCTAACTTTCCCTCATTTTCTCCCGAGGGGTCAGTTGTGGGCTTGGTCAAGTCATTATTAGGTTCATTTTGGTGCGGGTGAGGGGTGATGAGTCATGGGTGTGGGTTTGGACCAAGTTATAGGTCTTAATTAGGTTAGTTTAGGGTTAGGGCTAGGTCATGGTGAGGTGGCGAGGTGAGGTGGCAGGGTTGGAGATGTGGATTTATTAATTATAAGGTAATTAATAAATAATTAAGTGTGTAAGGTTTAGGTGGTGAGGTAGGGTTAGGTTGAGAGATGAGATGCGGGGCACGGGCGTCGTAAGACCCACATTTGGTGTCTACAAGGTGATATAGGTAGGTGGAACAAATTCATATTCAGGTGTCATCTTGGCACCTAATTCTTCCACTCATGTAAGCACCCTATCCTTATTAAGATAAAGGAAGTCATCCAAGCATGCAGGATCAAACTCGAAATCATCCCGAGGTGAGTCTTCCTCATCACCACTATGATCAATTAAGTCATCTAGGTTTCTTTTACTGTAGAAAAGAGGGGTCCTAAATCATGACCAATGAAATTATTAGACCCCAATCTCTTAGATGCCATCATTTTAATAGTGGGCATGAAGCAAAATTGTCTACAAATGTTTTTATTTTTAAAATGTGATCAAAGACACAAGAAACCTAGGTAAGATCCTATAGCATGATGACCCTAAAGTTTACAAAAGAATGTCAACAATAGTCAAAGAATAATAAATAGTAAAGAATCAAAGGATCAAATAGGATTGTTCTAGGAAACAAGTCTTCAATATGAAAGATCACAAGGAAAAAACACACAAACCAATCAAGAAACTACTCCTATGTAAAGTGAATCCCAATAGTAGTTAGGTGCAAGATGAACAACATGATGACAACACTTAAGTCAAATTTAAAATAAAAAGGCGTAAGTATTAACAAGGGTTCAAATTGACTTCGAATCAAAGCATACTAAAACCAATCTAGATACAAACAAGGCCTGAATCCTAAAAAGTGGAAGTTACCAATGCAAGCAACGCAACAACACCCCTTAGATACGTTAATCAAGCCTTGTGAAAAATCAAGATATTAGTATCAAAATAGTATTGATACGACATGAACAACGTAACAACAACACCTTTCAAAGTCAAGGAAATGTTTTGAAGAAAACACAGTCAAAGTATACCAAGGAGTTGTCAAAATGTGGGCTGTGTAATGGCACAATCTAGACACTTAAATCAAGTTTACAAGAAACAAGACGTAAGTATAAAAATTGTATCAAGACAATGCGAGCAAAGTAACACCTCAAGGGAAAGTCGATGATGAGACAACCTAACTACAATGAAGTCTTGATATGGGTATCAAGATCAATGGCTATCAAGATAAGAAGACATACCAACACACTTTCAATGTTTACCATCCAGTCTCAAGCAAGGACGAATGTAAATGGGTGTAAAAGTGGTGGACATAATCAATCAATAACACTAGGTATGTATGTTTTATTTTGTCCCAAAGGGAAACAAGGAAATAAAGGAGTAGATCAAATGGGGGTGAAAATACTTGGATTTACTTTGGAAAATTTTCTCCTTGTCTTAAGACAAGTAAAAATTTAGGAAAAAATAATCTGCGTAGATTTCATGATGAAATAACACGCGGTTTTAACTTTAATGGACTCTCCCCTTGTTTGAATAACAAGGTTTTGACTCCAACAAAGTTGTCACATTGTGAGGGCTCTTTAGAAAATGATGGATAAGTCAATTTGGCTCCAAGCCACAAGATTCCTATTGGTTCACTCTCTAGGTGTCACAAACTACCTCTGCGAGTGTGGTTTTCCAAGAAAGTCACAATGAATAAATCTTGGAGTATCCCGACTTTACTTTACCCCCTTCAATACAATGATCAATAAATTATGTTTAGTTGTATTTTCATTAGGGTTGCGTGAAGATAATTTTGACTCTAATCTCTCTAAGGCATACTAATCAATTGGGTAGTGGAGCACTTTCCTATTTTTTCCACAAGGTTCCCTCTTGCATGGACTACTTTGGGGTTCCTAGGAGCATCCCTTTTGTGATTTTAAGGCTTATGCCAAGGGCACTTCTCCCAGTTCAAAGCGAATGAGCCGTAGCTCTTAACCGAAACCTACACATATAGTGTGTTGAATAAAAGTGGTGTGTTTTTTTATCTTTTGGATTATGAAATGAGGTTTACACCGTCATTGACAACCTACAACACACGTGTAGTTAAAGTTTAGATCCCGATTCTTCGACAAACGATGGTAGGTCCTGCACACAAATGATTTTAGTAGTTCCCAATAGAAAGTGAACCAAATTTATTTTTATTCTCAAGATTGTCGAAGGACGCAAGAGAAGAGCATACGCAATGATTTGGTTTAACTAGATAAACATAAAGGAAATCTCAAAACTGAATGAACTTTTAAAGCAAAGCATGGTAATTTGTTTATCCAATAATTTTAATGAAGTGTTTTTAAAGTGAATTGAAACAAGATTTAGAGCTATTTCGATTCCCAAGATCACCTAAAAAGGTGCGAGGGAAGAGCATACATAACCCTTAATCTAACAAGTGAAAACAAAAATCTTCATTAACATTTATCAATCAAGTAAGTAAAGACATGATTAAAAACACCTAAAAACAGATATTTTAACAAAAAACCTGCAAAAGATGTTAAAAATATTCAAGATTAAATCATGCAAACTTTAAAATGGAGCCAAGTTTTAATAGATCACACCGCACACCCTTAAAAGTGTATGTGTGCCCTTGGCAGCATATGTGCATGCCTAATAGCGTATGTGTGGCTCTCGAAGCATGTGTGTACCCATGCTAGCATTTTTGCACCCCTAACAATGTATGTGTGTCCTTGGTAGAAGAATACAGAGAGCGGTAAATTAGTGTAGCACTTGTGTGGCCAGCAACACATATGTGTGCCCCTTTTAGTGTATACTCACCCCTAATAGCATACACACGCCCTAACATAAAATAAATATTGGAAATAGTTGATGCAATTCCTACGTGTCCAGAGAGATGTATGCATGCCCTTGATAGCGTATGTGTTCCCTAAGCCAAAAAAACTATGGGAAAACGGTGTGGCATATGCGTGGCCAGCAAGGCATATGCATGCCCCTAAGAGCATATGCATGCCCCTAATTACATATGTGTGGCCCTTCCTACAGATGACAAAAATACGGGATTTTTGACAAAACTTTTTCTGTTTTATTCAATTTTGACAACACCTAACCTCCTTCAATCATGCAAAGAGCATAAAACCCAAGAAATTATAACTAAACTAGTTAAGAAAGCCTATGTTTAACCAAAAATGCAAAAGAGGGTTAGTTTAAACAACTTTGAAATAATGTTGAAATAAAAGACAAAGGACTAGGGATTAGTCCCACCGGGTGTGCCAAATGTATGCATGCAAAGCTAACTAAGTCATATGAATTGAAACTAACACCTAGTAGTTTCAAAACAAATCTAACTAAACAAGAACATCAAGATAAGAGCTTATAAAAATAACTTCTTCAAATGCATGGAACTTGAATGAATCAAACTAACATACTAAGCTATTTTACTCTTTAGATTATTATCTAACATGAACCTAGCTAGATCATATAGCAATCAGATTTTGTGTTGTTTTCTTCAATATGGTGAAGAGATCTCTCTAAAATGGCTACAAGGCCATGTCTAGATCTTCTCTTACTAACCAAGCTTGAAGAAATGGATGCAAGATGGAGAAGCTATTACAATGGAGAATGGCTCAAGATCAAATGTCTATAGCTTTAGCTAATACAAATGAGGTGTGAGTGAGATGTAAGGTGTAAAGTTGAAAGGGATGCACTAGGCTTGTATTTATAGGTTTCCATTTGGGAAATTTTAGAATCCTAGTGCATGTGGGACAAAAGGTAAGTCCAAAATAGATTTTACAAGTGAATGCACTTTTTGATTAGAATTAGAAGTTAATTAATCTTTTAGGATTAATTAATAATCCTAAGTAGGCTTAGGAATCTTTCTAAGAGCATCTGGAAGGGGTTTTGATAGATTTTGGATGTTTTGGAAGTGGGATTTAGCCAATAAGAAGGTTTATTGGTTAAATGTAATATTAGAGGCTTAATTAACGTATAATAGTTAATTAAGAGGATTATAACTAACGAAGTGTCGTTAATTGGCATCGAGTGAATAGAAGCATATTTAGATAATGAAGTGTCATTATTTGAACTAATGAGAGGATAAGAAGATTGTTAGTGCAATTTAAGTATTAAAATTACATAAGCTTATTTTAGGTGTCTACATTTTGTTCCATGTAAGAGCAGGTTGTAGACATTTTTACCAAGCCATTGTGTGCTCCAAAGTTCGCAATTTTCATGCTATGTTGGGCATTTCAGATTTTAGCTCTCTTATGATCATGTGAATAATGTTGATCTTCACCTCTGAATCAAATGAGTTTTGTCCTTTCAGAGCTTCTCTTGAGCGGGAAATAATAAATAAGCATATTACCTGATTTTTCTTTTGCAATGCCATCTCTTAATGGCTTGATTGTGTCAAAATTGGATACTCCCTAAACTATTTCAAATTTTTTAAGTAAATTTTCATGTTATGTGAAGTTTACTTGCAATCCCGATGAAGCATTAAATATGAGAGGTTTTCTTTATAAAAACTCAATGATATTATATAAGACTTCATCCTTAATCACTTTATCTTGAGAATTAGGTTTGTTCTAGTGTACTGCAGTTTTTACAAAACTCACGGGACACTTGCTTTATGTTGCAGCTTCTTGAAGTCTGCGGAGCACTATAGTATACCACGTTTTTCTCTAAAACACGCAACACACTTTCAATTATTTTTGGTTTTCTTAAACCCACAACATATTGTGGTAGTGTACCGTAGAGTTGAAAAACTCGTGAAACACTACAGTAGTGTGCTGCAGAGTTGTAAAATCCACAAGACACTATAGTAGTGCACCGCGAGTTTAAAAAACACGCGACACTCTGTAGTGCATCAAGGAAATAAAAATCTACATAACACTTTCATTCGGTTTGCGGCTTGTTTAATTCCGTAGTATCTGCACTGGTGAACCGTGAAACCGATGTAGTACATCGCGGAGTTACAAATCCACGTAACTAGTGGTTTTCCTACATGTTAGCCTAAATCACTTAATGATTTATGGATTCTAATTCCTTTTGTACCAAACGGTGACTTGGCATGTGTAATTTGGAAGAAACCTTATTTTGACATGGAAATGCAACTTTCATGTTTCCCTACTTAACATTAAAGGGGAGTGTTGGGTTTATAATATTAAGTGGGAAACTACTTGTTTAGAAACCCACCAAATACTATATGTTTTTGGTTTATAGATTATATTTAAAATATAAGCATGGTGGATCCACAACTATTGTCAATTGTGTTTAAAATATAAGAGTGACCCAAAACAAGTCACCCACCTTGTATAAAACAAGGTGATCTCATTAGAGATTGACATATGGGGACACACAAGTGAAATATCTAGTGTGACATATGAATGCAAGATATATGTGTGAGATGATTATAGATACATGATGTGAATGGTTAATGATTATAAGGACAAGTCATTCATCAATCACCTTTTTGTAAGGGCTTATTTATTGGTCAATTGACTCTAGTATGAAATTTTTAGACTCCTTCATACACTATTAGCCATCTCATTCATGTATATAACATGTTCATTCATGTCACTCTAGGTTATCACATTCATATTATCAACTGAAATCAATAAATTCTATCAAACCTCTCTTATTACCCTTGTTAACCTCCACTAGACCACTAAAAGTTCATGTACACTTAAGTAATAACTTGGCTCATTGGAATTATCTGCAATTTCACAATCCATATCCCTACTTCTCACATCCTTTCAATGCTACACCAATAAACTAAATGTATGCAACTTGATCGAATTCCTACTTCTTTTCCAATTCCTTCAAAATTGTCCATTGTGGCTTTTAAGAGCAATTTCTTGTGGTGATTTCATGAATTAGACAAACTATGTACATACACAATAAGGTAATGACGATTTCCAATACCCTTTTGTCTTCTTAAGGAGTGGCTCAAATTTTATAAGTTAACTCACTTGGGTTCTTACCTAATCTATCCTTTCTTCTTGCAAGTGGTTTTATCCTTACTAGCCTGGCTTTAATGGTTTCTAGGATCTATCTTTCAATTTACACACTCGTTCAACAAATTCTTAGCATTTTCAAGAACGCATTTTCTTATTTACCCTGCATGCAAGGTTCCTTGATTGGTTTCTCAATCTATCACCTACTTCCTTAAGTAATTGTCCTTCTCAATTAGGTTCTATAATTGTGCACTCTTTATTTTATAAGACTATCATTGATTTCTCAATGTTGAGCCTTCCATTTGTAAAAATTCTTCTTTTATCTATCCAAGGGAATTGTTCGGTGGTTTGTTCCAAATTTTTGGACTTAATTCAATGAGAAGAGCATTCAAACCTCTAAACCTAACTTAACCCTAGTTGGGGTTTCTAAACACACAGGTGGATCAAGAATACTCACCAAATGGTTTCCATTCCTTTTAAAGATCTCAATTATCTAATGTAGGTATATTATAGGTATTCCTTCGTGTTCATCTTAACAGTGGAGCTTAGTCAGTCATGTTTTCCTTGAAAGACTTTGACTCCATACATGCCTTGCCTTTTATGATTATTCCACATGTCAATATCTTAACCTCCTTAAAGAGTTCCCTTGCACACTTAAGACTTGTTAATTTTTAGTTCCCTTCCACCTTTTAATCACATGATTCCATCAAAAATATAACATGCATCTCATGTATCAACAATATTGACAAAATATCAAAATTCGCTCAGCATTGTGAATGCACATCACGATTACATGCATGAAATTATTAATTCATTCACTAAGACTACGTGATTTACATCAACCATTCAAATGACCCACACACACCCAATTACAACGTTATGTAGTCAATATCAAGATTTAACAACAGGTTTTCACATAACCACATTCAATGTTCTACCACACATAGGTTACACTCTAGTTCTTAGGGTTTTCATGCATGCACCATGAAAGAATTCTAGAAATATCTTTTCCAATACCTAGATAAAATCCAAAATGTTCATATCACATGAAATTTTACAAGTTAAGGCTTCTCTTTAATAATCTCAATAGATATATTCAAAATTCCTCACAAGAAGATACACAATCACCTACACATAGTTTAAGCTACATTTTTCAAAACAGAGCAAGTAATATTGACCATTCATCAACTATCAATAATATCTACCACTTTTCTAAGTGATCTATGTGATTAGTTTCTAAGTGTACAAACCACAAATACCATGCACAAGTACTAAATTTTCTTGATAAGATTTAAAAAGAAGTAACATAACTATCAACAACCAAGCTTAGCTTCAAAATCTTAGAGATCCAATTTCTTTCTTCACTAGACAATTCAAATGATGGCCAAGACAGTTACAAAGGAGGCTTAAATATTCCTTCACAAGTTTTCCTAACTGAATTCTTTCTCATTATCCCCTTCATATACATGATTTTGTCTTTTAATACAACATTATAAAGGCTAGTTTAGTTTAGAACTCAAGGAACTAAGCACTAGTAAAAAAACAAGGACTAAGTAAGACTTCTAGACCCTAATAGGACTTATTACATGCTTATTACATATTTTAATGCTCTAAGATTACACTTTTCTATCCAACTACAAGCCAAAAAATTTCCCTCAATATTCAAATTGCATTTTGGAGTGAAATGACATAATTTGAATTCATGGAGGGCTTAACACACACACATAACTTGAAATGACTCTTAATAACCTACAACACCTATCAATATACTAGGAAAGCCAAAACTGGATGTGATCACCCTATATACAGACTAGGGGAGTGATTCTCATGCATCAATGGTGAAAAACACATGAGCAAATACATGGGGTGGTTTGTAATCCCTTCTTGAAGGTGTAACTGCAAGTGGATCTTTGTAAATAATGGGTGTGTTTGGTGAAATTGAATTCTCAATAAAGATAAGTGATTTTAAGTGGTGTTTTTACCTTTCATGGTTTTCCCACCAATATATCGTTTCATTGTTTTCATTTACTTTCTATTTCATGTTTTTTACATTCTTTAATATGCAATTTAAACATTGTAATATATATTTTAATCACTACACTTCATAAACTATCTCTCAGAAATTTAAAAGGTGGATCTATAAATTATAACATTATGTGTCCCCTAAATTGTGTAACATGTCTTTGTAGTTATGTAGAGCATATATAGAACAAATTCCAAAAGTATAGTTTTTTTAGAAAAATGTATCCCATATCATTGTGTTAAAAGGTGAGGTCCCATAATTAATCATTGCCTTAGCCCATTCAATATTGATAAGGAAGCTCCCCCACCCACACTTCATCACCCTTTAATATGCTTGGTGTAGAGGAGGACACACACATGCCAAATAAATTTTAAATCCAGCTCCATATTCTTAACCTCTTGAAGTAGAAACAAGTCAATCTCTTGTCTAGCATTTTTAAATTGTTTAACAATTGGTTTCATATCCAAAGATTCCAATCCTAAGATTCCAATCCTCTAACATTCCAATGTAATATTTTCAAATGTGGGGATTTAATTGAGTCCCTTGGCATCCTTTGAAGGATGATTCGAGGAATTTTATTATAATACAATCTATTGAAATAAGAAGGAATCATGGATTCTTTCAATGTTTTTCCTTTTCCCTAGAAAGGGATTATTTTTTCCTTCCATCCTCCACCTTAGAGGAATTAGTAGCAAAGAATTAGTCATAGAAGATTCAGTGATATCTTCTACTTGTTCTCTTTGAACTCGTCTTAGAACATTTGTTTGGTAGGACTATATCGATAAAGTCTACAAAGCTTCGTTGTCACTTATTTTCCTATGGAAGGGTAGGGAAGGGAAACCCACCTTTAAGAGAATCATTCTTGCACCTATTTTGTGGGGTGGAGGGCACAACATTCTCCTTATCATTATTCAAGAACTCATTTTTCAAAAATTCTACCACATTCAAGGGCTTTAAATAGGGGATCTCAGCTAACTTAGCTAAAACTATATCATATTCCTTATAAATTCTACTAGCATCTTGAAAGGGAGGTAAAATATCAAGATTATCTAGCAACAACAACAGATTTTGTAGAGAATAAGTACAAAATTTCCATATCAACTAGTTCAACTATTCCACTCTTAGGGGCATTCAAGGTTCACAGAGAGGTCAACCCTATAACAATGTACTTCTTTCATTTCTCTTGACTTGAAACTCCCACGAGAGAAGATTACATTGGGGCTACCACACCCTTTATATCATCCCTAGAATTAATTAGGATACTTATAGATTTTTCAATGTTGTTTCTCAATGGGCAATTATTTTTATATGACATTTTTTGCACATAAAACATATTTTCAAACTTCCCAATCATATTAGTTGGAAAGTGTAGACCACTTTAAGAAATTGAAAGTATATTTCATTAGGGAGAGGCTCGACCGATTCAAGGGAAATTAACATTGTGACATTCATGTTTGTGAGAGTCACTTTGGTTTCTTCAATTTTGAGAACCTCATCTAATGGTTTTAGGGCATTTTGTAGCAAGTACCATAGCTACATGGTAACATTTGGAGTTCAATCCATCTCGGGGTTGCTTTAATGAAATTTCTTGACAATCAAAAATTGGGTTCTAAGGTATGGCTTTGAACAGATATATTGACACACATTCCACTCCAACGGAGAGAAATTGCAACATCCTCTGTCAAATAGCTTCACCGAATGATTTTTGGAAAACCAATCAATTGAGGTACCTTTGCTTTGACCTTATTGATTATTAGTGCTTTCATAAGGATTTTGATATATATTTTCAATGCATTTAGTATCCTACTTAGGGTCATTTCTAAACATAGCTCTCACCTCCCCATCAACTCCCTCTCCCTATAATCTTCCACAAGCATTGAGTCATCATCTCCCATAATTTTTTCATAAAAAGGAGGTTTTATCTAATTCCAATGTATGATAAGCATTCAATTTCTCATAAGATTTTCAAGCATAAACAAATTACAAACAAGAAAAAAGAAAAATAAAACCAAGACATGGGCACAAATACCAAGACAGACTAATGACACCACTATTAAACCGATCAAGGAAATTAAATAAGAATCCAAACATACCAAGGGAGCCAAAGGAACCAATAAGGAAATTAAGGAAAGCATGAAGATGTTATCATGGAGGATTACTCTTTATCTTCCTACACATGGGCATATGTCCATACTCTCCTCTCCTAAATGTGAAGATTTTATTTCTTCACCCCAAAAGTCATGCCAAGAGATTTACAAAATAATGCATCTTCTATTCAATGAGAAAGATAGTGTACAATATATTGACTAGCAATGTCCACAACAATTCTATGAAGTTTGTTTCCTTCTTGGGGTAGTTGGCTGAATTTTTTTATGTTCACTCTACTTCCATAGCATCTTATCATAGTTACGATATTGTTTTGTTGTAATTTTAGCAATTGTATTCTTCCCTTCTACCACAATCATTGGATTTTTATTTGTATACTTCTTCTTAGTCATTCTCTATACTTTAATTCTTTCGCAACCTTTTTGGTTGATTATTTTATTATAATCTACTTTTTTCAACTCGGAAAGATGTCTGGAAAGGTTGGAAAAGAGAAGTCACATGAACCTAAAGTGCGTAACACTTCATATCTTATGTCTAGACTATGGATGACCGAAATGGATGATAATATAATTCCAATTATCTAAAAGGAGTAACACTTCCTATTTGATTTTATTGGTCTAGGAGATGTGTGTTACAAAAGTTTCATTCAATATTTTTCTACGTGCACTCAAACAATTATATCAAAGAACTTACAATATATCATTATAAGAAATAAATTGCAAGAGGGAACGGTCACGAAAAAAAAATCATCTTCCATAACATTAATTATTTTCCTTCTTACAAGAGTGAATTTTGGACATCAAAGGGTGTGGTGCACTATCACTTAATTTGACATGGAACAAGTTTGGGAAGTGTCACCTAGTGTGGCATGAGCTCAAAAGTGTCACATGGCATTTTATATGTTACGTAGAGTGTCAACATGACTGTAGAGTCATACATAGAGTTTATTTGTTATGTGGTATGTATCTCGGCGATTGTGAAACCATGCAAGGTTGCATAGAGTCTTTACATATAATATAAATTTTCATAAAGGCGTGCATGTTGCAAAAGACATGAGAAATGTGTGGAGTCGCACAACATTGCACAATGTTCCTTAGTGCTTGGTCTCAAATTATGATATTCCAATCAAGTTGAATGATATGAAGGAAAGCACCAATGAGTGAGAATAATTACACATAGGTTGTTGTGAATATCAACTTCTAAATCCCCCATAGTCATGTACTACATCGACATGTGCCAACCAAGTGAAGCATTGATTGATGATGATCAAATGTGATGGAACAAGTTATCATGGTGTTGTACAAGATGAACAAATATTACACTATAATGTCAAATGCTATGATGCGTTAAGTTTTTGTTGACTTCAAAATTTCATCAAAATAGCACAAATGTCATATGTAATACTTTGTATGCTAATAAAAGTAAGGCAAGGATAACCTAGTTCGAGATAACCCCATCTTGTGCTCAAATCATGCATAAAAATGGCCCATATGCATCTATTAGTTGTAATATCACATGATTTTAGAATGTCTTTGTATTTGAAAAATATTGGTCCAAATCGGGTGTTATTGGCATACTTTTTTGGCTTATGATACTACTCTACCCTTCTCTTAAACCCATCCACCTACCATCTATTTACCCTTTGAGTTCCCCTTATCTTAACCCGTTTATCCAAATTATGGGTATGTATATGATGCCTATCTAGATAATTATGAAGCTCTTCGCATGTGTTTTTGTGTTCTATTTTGGAAGGATCTAGCTCTTTCTTGAGCATGCCTTGTTTATTTTTTTACCAATGCAAGTTAATTATGGGCGCCAACAGAGTCCTAGTTTGAATTCAAATTGATGCAGGAGCATCAGGGTGAATAGTGAATTTTGGTTTGATTTCACATTTTGGTTTGTAGTAGGTCTATTAGGAGTGTTTAGAATAATCTTTAGCTTCCTTGAATACTTCATAGGTGGTTTTGGTCTCCTAATGTAATTCCCTCCAAAAATGGAGTATTCAAAATTTGAATTTTCAAGTCTAAGAGGAAAGGGCCTAATTGATATGTAAGGGTTGTAATTAATGTAAAAGGTCATTTTAAGACCTTATGAGGGTACAATAAGTTGTTTAGTCCTATGTGAAAGAGTAACATGACCTATGGTCATTTGAAACCCTACTTGGTCACCCTAGGATTAAAGGTAACTACCTTTCTTCATCATAAAAGAGGAGGAATTCAAATAGGAGACAATTTTTGAGGTATTGGAAGACTTTGAGGAGGTGGAGGTACATGGAGAGAGGCTTAGAGAGGCTTAAAGAGGTTTGAAACTTCAAATAATGCAATGTAACAAGATATCTTGGTAAATAAAGTGGTAGTAGCTTATGAAACTTTTGTTGTTTGTAAATGTATGGTGTTTTCCAAATCTTAACATGTTTTTAATGTTATGTTGAAGTAACATTTAATGTCCTATGTTTGATTAGTGTGGATTTTCAGGAAATAGAGAGTCATTAACAAAGAATGATGAAATTGTGTTTTGATTCTAGGGACTATCATACTCATGAATTTGAAGTTTTAAAGGTGGTGTCACTAGGTGTGGATGGTCAGAAGACATTAGGATTGGTATGACAAGTTTAGAAGAGATAAATAAAGCCTTGATTGTTCTATAACTTTCTTCATATATGATATATGGCTAAGAATAGAGCTTAGGGTCTTAATCTTATTTCATAGTTCAAGAAAGAGGAAAAGACATGATTCATGGTTTAAAGCAAATTCCAAGGTTTGTTAAGAAAAGAGATGGAATAGAAGAGGGTAAGCAGAGATATTTTGAGGATTCACAAGGCCTAAAATAAGTTTATAAATTCATACAAGTAAAATAACCCAAAATATCCTATTTGTTTCCTAATAAACTCGACTAGTGTTTCAAGAGAAATTTAGGTGTACAAATAACCCAAAATATCCTATTCACTTCCCTGGTAAACTCTAACTAGGGTTTTAAGAGAAATTTAGGTGTAAAATAACTTCTATCCCTTGGAAAAGTCTAGAAATTGGTGAATAGGAGGATCGGGAGAGGGCAGAGATGAGGGGAAATTTTCAAACAGTTTTGATTGGATTAGATAGGAAAAGATCATGACAGTGTTGTCAAAGTGTGAGTGTTACCCTATTTTGAGGGTTGTAAACCATACCATAAAAAATCTTTTATTAATCCTTGACTCAAATTTTGTAGGTTGTTTATATAGGTGAATAGTAATGTGGTGAAAATTTAAAGAGAGTTAGAGGAATTTAAGTGAAAGAAAAGACACAAAATTTGAATACATAGTCATACAAGAACTATAAAAACAATGAAACACAGTCAAGAACTAAGATTGTGATGTGTCCCAGGGGTCATAGTTCATGTGATTGAGGTTGATGGGTTTGAGTATCATATAGGGGTCTTGAAAGTTTTAAGAAACCTAGCATGACTCAAAGTAAATTAAATTGGGAGAGAATAAATATGCATACAATCTTGTTAATAGGCTTGTGGACTGCCTAGCAAGAAGTATTGAAATGAAGGCTTAACCTTAGAGATAAATAGAGTTGTGAGAAAATTTTGACAAGGAGTGGAAGAAAAATATGGTAGTGAAGGGTAACCAAGAATTGAACTTTGAAAGAGCAAAACCAACCTTGATAAAGTGATCATAACATAGTACAATTGATTGTCCTTTAACAAGTGCATCTAGGATGGCTGATGAAATAAGAATAGGATGTCCAAGAAGTATTAAAAGGTAATGATTGAGTGGCATGGATGAATGTGTCAGATTAGAGTGAGGAAAAATGGAAGGAAAACTTACAACAAGGCAAGAAAGAATCCTAAAACAAAGCTAGGGTTGTTAGTAAAACAAGAACAATAACAAGGATTAAGGGAACTAAGGTTGAAATTAGTGTAAACAATGATGACAAAGAAGGAATAAGCATTGGGAATAGTGTAAGTAAGGATTCTATAAGTGGACCAAGGTTTTACCAAGGTTAGAGAAAGTAAGAAGCTTCAAAACCCCACGAGTAGGTGTTGGAAACCCTAGATAACCTTAAAAGTGCCAAAAAGTGGAAAATTTGTAAGAATCAAGGTACAAGGGTAAAGAAGGTGTGAGAAGACTTTGAATAAGTTTACTAAAGGAGATTTAAGAAGTTGGAAAGGTTATAATAGTGAAGAACTAAGAAACCCTAGGTGTTAGCTAAAAACCCTATGTGTCACCTAATTAGAAACCTAAAGAAGATCAATGTGGAGTTGGGGAGTTTTTATTTGAGTTAGCTCATCAAATTCACTTGAAAGAAAGAATGAGGAAATGGGTATCCATATTATATTTTACTTTTTCATCAAAGTTCATAGTTTTCTCAGAACATGGAGATTTACGAGAAACAAGGGCTTATTGGGCAACTTGAGCAAAAATGGTAAAGGAGGAATAAGTTTGGATGGGATGAGAGTTAGGACTTGAAACTTTTAAGACACTTGAAAGAGCCAAATACGTCCTAGAAAAACTTACCAGTGGGCCCTAATTCCAAAAAAATGAGGATTTCAAATCAGAAAAGTTAGTTTAGGAGGGCTAGTAGCAAGGATGGTGGTCTAGAAAGAGATTGAGTAGTGATGAAGTGTGGAAAATTGTTCAAACATTTTTACCTAATTGTTTAGAGGAATAGAGCAGATGTAAAGTATATTTAAGCTTTGACTCATTGTATATCGAAAATTTGGGTAAAAGAGCAAGTAATGGCAATAGAGAAAAGGTGAAAAATTAGATGGATTTTGAATGTTGTTTTCAAATTATTATTATAACTTGTGGGTTTTGTTTTTATCAGGATCCTATACATCATTTTCATATCAAAGTGGTGGATAAAATGGAAGAAATAGAGAAGTTGATGAAGAATATGAGAGAGGGAAAAGAAGAGAAGAGAGAGTTATTAAGGAGGCAAGAGTTATGGGTTGAACAAGAGATCGAGGAGTTTAGGAAATATATGGACAAGTTAGGATAACTGATAGAAGTTGCAAGCATGATGAGAAAGAGCAGTATAGTTGTTTTTGAGATGAAAAGAGGAGTCAAGTGGCCTATAAAGCTACTTGTAGAGAAGAGACAAAAAAGAGTAGCTGAGGTAGATGATAATAAGGGAAGAGAGAGCTAAATAAGATATAGGATATGATGAGAAAACAAGAGAAATAAGTTGCTAAATAAGTGGTATATGAGGAAGTTCAGAATTTGATGAAGAAGAAGTTATTGCAAGCTTCTTAGCTTTCCTTAAAGAAGAACAAGAAAGTGAAGAAGAAGAGAAACAACGTGATGAAGGCAAAGAGCTCATTGATGGAGCTTCTCAAGAGGCTCAAAGGCCTCCAATTTTTAAATATGATAGTGTCTTTGAATGTGTGAATGCAGGTACACAAGATGAAGAATAAAAGGCAAGAAATGATGCCTTGAATGAAGAGATAGAGAACAAGAATGAAGGAAAGGTAGAGAAAGAAGATTGTGAGCAAGTGCAAGCTCACTATGGATCAGTTAAGGGTGAAAGTGCAGCAATTAGTGTGATGAGAGGATCATGGAGAGCTCTCAAAATCATGTGGAGCTGGATTAGTGGAGAAGATGAGGTCAAAGTTAAGATAATTGTTAGAGAAACCTTGGCAAATGAAGCATTCAAATAAGATGAAAGCATGGTGAAGATTCAAAAAGAATAAATAAGTCAAGAACCTGATAATATGTAGCAAGATACAATGCTCTTAGTAGAGGTAGAGAAGAAAATGAATGAAGAATAAAAGTTGACAAGAAGATAAGAAAGGGACTAGTTGTCCATTAATTTTGCATTCTAAGGTGTCTTTTAGATCTTCTTGTGTAGGTATAGACCAAGATTTGAATGAGGCAAGTGAAGAGAAGCATGACATGAATGAGGAAAGCTAAGTGAACCATGAAGAAGAAGAAGAAGAGAAAGAGAAAGAATGAGGAAACAAGATGACAAAGCAAGTAAGAAAGGAACCAAGAAATCAAGGAGAAGAGAAAAGAAAGACAAAGAACATGTAGATGATCTCAAACACAGAAGAAGAGGATGGAATTCAGAGATACAAAATAATTGGAAAACGAGAAAGAAATAAAATGCTAAATTAATCTCAAATCTCTCCTCTTGGGGAGTATGATGCGAAGCATCGGGGTGAATAGTCAATTTTGGTTTGCTTTCACATTTTGGTTTGTAGTAGCTATATTAGGAGTGTTTAGAATGATATTTATCTTCCTTGAGTACTTCATAGGTGGTCTTGGTCTCCTAATGTAATTCCCTCCAAAATGGCGTATTCAAATTTTGAATTTTGAATTCTAAAAGGAAAGCTTAATAAAAAGTAAGGGTTGTAATTAATGCAAAGGTCATTTTAAGACCTCATGAGGGTAAAATAACTTGTTTAGTCCTATGTGAAGAGTAACATGGCTCATGGTCATTTGGAACCCTATTTGGTCACCCTAGGATTAGAGGTAATTAGCTTTCTTCATCATAAAAGAGGACTTGAATGGGAGACACTTATTGAGGTCTTGGACTTCAAGGAGGTGGAGGTACATGGAGAGATCCTTGGAGAGGCTCAAAGAGGTCCGAAACTTCAAAGAATGCACTGTAACAAGATATCTTGGTAAAGAAAGTGATAGTTGCTTATGAAACTTGTGTTGTTTGATCATTTTAATGTTATGTTGAAGTAACATGAAATTTCCTATGTTTGATTAGTGTGGAGTTTCAAGAATTAGAAATTCATGAAGAAAGAATGATGAAACTTGTGTTTTGAGTCTAGTGGACTGTCATACATAGGAATTTGAAGGTTTAAAGGTGGTGTCATTGGGTATGGATGGTCTAAAGACATTGGGATTAGTATGATAGGTTTAGAGGAGATAAATAAAGCCTTGATTGTGTTAAAACCTTATTCGTAGATGATAGATGGCTAAGAACATAGCATAGGGTCTTAATCGTATTTCACAATCCAAGAAAGAGGGAAAAGACATGATTCACGGTTGAAAGTGAATTCCAAGGTTTTTCAAGAAAAGAAATGGAATGGAAGAGGGTGAGAAGAGATATTTTGAGGGTTCACGAGTTCTAAAATAATTTAATAAATTCATACAAGTAAAATAACCCAAAATATCCTATTCGGTACCTTGGTAAACTATAACTAGGGTTTCAAGAGAAATTTATTGTAAAATCACTTTTATCCCTTAGAAAAGTCTATAAATTATTGTATAGGAGGATCAAGAGAGGGCAAGAGATAAGGGACCAATTTCAAAGAGTTTTTATTAGATTAGATAGGAAAATATCATGATAAATAAATCAAATTATGAGTGTTACCTGTTTTGAGGTTGTAAACTAGACCATCAAAAGGCTTTGAAAAATCCTTGATCTAACCTTTGAGGTTGTTTTTGTAGGTGAATAGTAATGTTGGGAAAATCTAAAGAGATTTAGAGGAATCTAAGTGAAAGAAAAGACACAAAATTTGAATACATAGTCATAGAAGAACTATAGAAAAATAGTGAAACACGAGTCAAGAACTAAGATTGTGATGTGTTCGGGGTCATAATTCATGTGATTGAGGTTTATGGGGTTGAGTAACATATTGGGGTCATGAGAGTTTTAAGAATCATAGCATGAATCGAGTAAAGGAAAATGGGAGAGAATAAATATGCATACAATCTTGTTATTAGGCTTGTGAATGTCTAGCAAGAAGTATTGAAATGAAGGCTTAACCTTAGAGATAGATAGAGTTGTGAGACAAGGAGTGGAAGAAAAATATGGTAGTGAAGGGTAACCAAAAATTGATCTTTGAAAGAGAAAAACCAACCTTGATAAAGTGATCATATCATAGTATAGTTGAATGTCCTTTAACAAGGGCATCTAGGATAGTTGATGAAATAAGGATAAGAGGTAAAAGAAGTATTAAAAGGTAATAATTGAGTGGCATGGAAGAATGTGTCAGAGTAGAGTGAGGAAAAAATGAAAGGAAAACTTACTGCAAGACAATAAAGAAACCTAAAACAGAGCTACGGAGTTGTTAGTAAATCAAGAACAAGAACAAGGATTAAGGGAACTAAGGTTGGCATTAGTGTAAAAATTGATGAAAAATAAGTAAGAAGGATTGGGAATAATAGAAAGTATGTTATAAGTGGACCAAGGTGTTACCAAGGTTAGAGAAAGTAAGAATCTTCAAAACCCTAAGTAGGTGTTAGAAACCATAGGTAACCTTAAGAGTGCCAAAAAGTGTAGAAGTAGTAAGAATCAAGGTACAAGGGTAAAGAAGGTGTGAGAAGACTTTGAATAAGTCTAAAAAAGGATATTGAAGGGGTTGGAAAGGTTGTAATAATGAAGAACTAAGAAGCCCTATGTTTTAGCTAAAAAGTCTAGGTGTGACCTAATTAGAGACCTAAAGAAGAGCAAAGTGGAGCTGGGGAGTTTTTGCTTTGAGTTAGCTCATCAAATTCACTTGAAAGAAAGAATGAGGAAATGTGTATCCAAATTATATTTTATTTTTTCATGAAAGTTCATAGTTTTCTCAGAATATGGAGATTTGCAAGAAACCACGGCTAATTGGGCAACTTCAGGAAAATAGTAAAGGAGGAATAAGTTTGGATGGGATGGCAGTTAGGACTTGAACCTTTTCAAACACTTGAAAGAGCTAAATGGGTCCTAGAAAAACATCAGAAAAGGTAGTTTAGGAGGGCTTGTAGTGAGGATGGTGGTCTAGAAAGAGATTGAATAATGATGGAGTGTGGAAACTTGTTCAAACATTTGAATATGACTTTTTAGAGGAATATAGGTGTAAAGTGTATTTATGTTTTGACTTATTGTATATAGAAAATTTGGGTAAAAGAGCAAGTTTTGGCAATAGAGAAAAGGTGAAAAAAATTATGGATTATGAAAGTTGTTTTCAAATGATTATTCTAACTTGTGATTGTTTTTATCATGATCCTTTGCATCAAAATTTGACTATAAATACACAAGTATTCTAATTTATCCATTAACAAACAATTATAAGCACATTGGACATTTTATAGATTAATTATGGAGTATTTGCAAATATTTTAGAGGCGAAATCTAACAATCTTTAGATAATTTATTGAAGCATACAATTTTATGTGAGAATTCATTAAAGCATAAAATTTATGTTTAAATACACCACAATACATTGATTTGCATGATATTGGAGAAACTCAAGTTATTGAGGTTTATTACTTTTAACATTATCACTATTTAGAGACGTGACATATATCATGATAGTTCTTATATTCTCTAGATTACCACATACCCCACGTTATATTTTGAATTTTTCTTACAATGTTTTATACATTCAAGCTTGAAAAGAGAAAGTAAAGGAATTAATGTTTTGCATGTGATAGGATCAAAAGTGGAGTAAAAGTGTATCAATCTAAGGTGTTCAAAGGCTAAACCAGGGAACATAATCATAACAAAGTGTGGACATATCCACAATTATGGTGTCATTAAGATAGTATAAAACACTCCAACCAAAGCTCCACATTTTTCATATAGGTGCACATTTTCACTATTAGATCTTAAAAATTAATAACAAATATCACAATATTTAAGATACACTTCTAAACCTTAGGTTAAATGCCTACTCTAGGATTGGAATTAATTAAATATATCCAATTATTGTTTAATATATTTTATGTAGGTCTTATCATATGTTACTAGTTTTCAAGTTGTAATCCAATTGAAATCCATCTATTTATCACCATTGTGATGTGATCAACCCATCTCTCATCTTATCAAGTGGGAATTCACCTTAAGAGTTCCCATCTCCTTATTAGGGAAACTTTTAGTGGCAAATTTTTGTAAACTCGCAAAAATATGGGTTTTTGAAAATTAGAAATGGTGAATTTTCACCTGCTAACTGCCGCCTTATTCACCAAAAATTTTGGCTGATAGGTTCTTAGTACGAGTCAATTCACCTAGTATTTACACATATATATGAACTTATGCATGTAATTTGCCAACATTTTGAATCAATCTAGGCACATATTCACCGAAGTATACATAGACAACCCTCCAACCTATTTTTGCAAGTTTTTTCACCGTAGTTAATTACTTATTAGAAACCCATCCAACCTCCGCTAGGTCGCCGTACGAGTACAAGCATACTAACAAACCATTTCCATCCAACAACAACTAAAAGCCACCCAAAAAAATTAGGCCAACCAGGAGGACAACTTGCTACCATCCAACCACCGCTTCCCAACCCCATATCATCAAACTCAAGCATCTAACCAAGCTTCCAACTCTCTATCAGATAAACTGGGCACCCAACAGGTGCCCAGCAGATATCACCGTGCAACTAGGCACAAATTCTAACCGATTGTCGTCCAACAGATTTCCATATAACGAGTTGTCATCCAACTGTAACCATCCAACCAATAGTCATCTAACACTCGCAATCAACATTTAGTCATCTACACCACGTTAGTCGTCCAACCTTTTCCGTCCAACATTTAGTCGTCTCCGCTAGTCGTCAAAGCAATAGTGAGTGTTCCTACAACTTTCATCCATAGTGCGGTCGTCCGGCTTGTTTCCCAAACTCCATAGTCCCGGTTCCCGTTATCCCATCCTGTTCTGTTTAGCGACATATCCATGGATTTTGGAAAGCAGGGTAAGAAGGTTACAAATTGATCAATTAAAAAAGGGTGCCAAGACATTGTTTGGCTATTTTAGAGACTCACAAAAATGAAGGTTGTGTCTGGATCTGCTAAAAATATCGATATGTATAGTTTACTAATTTACAGTCTTGCAAAATTTTATAATTATATTTTTCATATTATTTTTCAAACTCTTTGCACTCTTGTTTTATGTTTAGTGGGTGGTATTAATAATATAAATAATTAATAATATTTATGTAACACTTTTATAAAATTATATGCAGACATTTCTCAAATACCTTCACAAACTAATCCATTTCTAGATATCGATGATCCTTTATATGTTGAGGAAAAATTCCTTCCCTTGATGACATTGATCTACAAGAATATTCATCGAATTCTCATCCAACACCAACAACAGAGGAAGCTTCTACTCCAATGTCTGTTTCTAGAAAAAGGAGACGTGAGGATCAAGATATTCTGTTGAGAGCCCAGATGCACAAGTTGAAGGCCAAGAACATAAAACAAAATCTATCAAAAGAAAGAGGACAAACTGGACTATAGGAAGGACTTTCAAGTTTGACTAGGCAGCCATATATCCTTTTATTGAACCTGTGGAGCCAAAAATGGTAATGATGTTCCAACTCAATGTCGATGCAAAATATGTAGTTAGAAACAAGGGAAGGATCACACAATGCAGCTCAAACTAGACACCATTGAAAAACATTGTGGGAAAATATATATTTCCCAAAAACAAAAGGATGGGAGCATAGCCAGATCTCATAAATGGAAAAATGCAAAAGATTGTTTGCATGTAAGATACGCAGAAGAATATGAAAAAGAAAAAACATTTGAAAAATCTAAATGAAAAAGGTGGCACAATTGTAGCAAAATTGAGCAAAGCTATGGAGATTGAAATGCATGCAAAAAGTATTCAATTTGCTATTGTATTCCATATATTGAAAAAGGAAGACCAATTTTAGATTTTTAGAAAATAAAATTTTGTATTAGGTTATTGTGTACAAAACATTCCTTAATCACATTGGTCAGATACTAGTGGCTGGGAAATTACAAAATGTATTTCTCTCGATAGAAAATGAGGATCTGAAAGAGTCTATTCAAAATATAAAGTTCATTTCCTTTCAATTAATGAGGTTATAGTAATGGAAAATACTTTCTAGGTTTGTATTCATGTATACACATTTTGCGAATGAAGTTGGAACTCTCCATCTCTTAGCAGTTCATAAAATGAGTGAAAATTACAATTCTAAAAACATTTACAAATTAGTGGTGTCAAGTCTGAAGGATATTGCATTTATGGATTATTTTTCCATTGAAACTATTTAGTTTGTGTTAGAACCGATGGTGAAATTGTGATGTAGGGGTAGAAATCATCTCTGCGCATATGACTACAAACAATTGGTGCCCCTATATGATTGTAATTCATTGCATGGCTCACATAATGAATTTGGCCTACAAAATTGTGAGCACATTCAAAAATGTTGCTAAAGTGGAGGATTTGATCCATGATTTGCATGCTTATTATTCTAGCAGTCAAAGAGATTTTTAGAATTTCAGAAATTTACAATTGGACTGACATATGGGAAAAAAATTCTCAAAGATATAGATACCAGATGGATCTCAATGTATGAACCACCTGTAGAATATTTGAAGAATATCCTTCATTGACAGGATTTATGTATAAATACCGAAGGGATGTAGATAAAGCTAAAGATCTGTTGTATCGTCTAATAGACATTGAAACTTTACTTACACTATGTGGTATTTTTCCTATGTTGAAGGAGCTAAATGTTTTGATGAAGCATGCATAAGAGCATTGTATCTACATAATAGACTTCATAAGACTAAGAAAACGTGTGTGTTTGAGTCTAGATAATTTATATTTTTAGATGGAATTTTTCAGGGTCCTATTTTTGAAAGATGGAATGCATTAACAAACCTTAAGAATCCTAGTTTCTTCTTAAAATTCAATATACATGATCATCTATGTATAACAACACATGGGAAAGAGATACCACTTCATAATTTTCAGAAAAGAGTAGATTTGGTTGGGTCAGAAATGGAAGAAGTAAGAGTGACACACAATTTATTTGAAACAATATTATCGACACTTGAAATAAATTGAAAAATATTTCTCAATCTTTATCTACAAAGATCCGTGAAATATTCAAAAAGGATAAATTACTTAAAGCAATGGGAGTTGTCAATCCACAATTTTGGAATACAACTGGAGGCATACCTCATACATCCATCAATAATTTATTTATCAAATACATGACTAGTCTAACTGGACCATTTTTATAAGTGCGAAGACATAAACGGAGTTTTTGTCGAAGGTATTTTACAAAAAAGTTACTTAGTTCTCAGTCAATTGATTTTTCTACCACTATGCTAGAGCAATATTGGTTTTAGACGAGCCAAATGAAAATGGTTCCATTAGAAGACTTTGGAAGAATATTTATTCTAGTAGTATTTTGCGAGAGGATTTGAGCAAGTATATACAATTGTATGAACTTTTTCAAACAATGATTCTAGGTTTTGTCAAAGATGAGAGGGTATTCAATGCATTGTCCTTTGTAAATTCAAAAGTATGAAACATATTGGATAGGAATTTAGAAATTTTTCTGAGATTGTATGTATCACGTTACTATGGAAACATTTCCTTATGAGAGAGAACTTGCATTATGGAATTCACTATCGAAAAAGAGGAGTTGGTAACATTCTGACTGATCCGGGGGATCCAAACACATCCACAGAACATGCTTCCAATTCAGTTGAATTCCATGACACGAATGAACATGTTGCTACAGGATTGTTCCAATTGTCGAGTTGTAATTTCATGTATACATTGTTGACACTATTGACAATGATTTGATATATTGACATATATTTCATATTCATTAATGATAATCAATTGGTCCTAATAGACTGTGTTTTTTTACTTGTATCAAATTTGTTTTTATATTTTGTTTTATGACTAAAATAAAGATTGATTTATTTGGATCCATCTATGTGATTATTGATTAATTTTTTACATCTGCATGAAACATAAATAATTTTTAAACAAACACAAACTAAGTGTCTTAAACCATGATTTACTGTTTACATATCCAAATAGTAACATAAAAACAATTCACAGTAAGACAATTACAAGTTTGCATATTAAATTGAAAACTTTCAATAAATGTGATACAACAATAGATATAGTTCAAAATCCAAATTAGTCTTGTATTCATTCTATAAAATGGTTGATTACTTTATGAAAACATGCATCTTTCATAAGCAGCGTCGACCAATACAATTACAAAATGGTGGGTTGTAAATAACTTCTCAAATTTTCAGGAAAGTTTTGTCATATAAGAACACATCACGAGGGAAACATATTTTTCGCCTATGATTTTGAATCATAGTTGTCCTTACGTCTGCCACACGGAATAAAAATGAAAAACATTGGCTAGCCACTATCTTTTAACTCCTACGCCAGTGTCAGAATTGTGACAACACACTGTCACATGGAAAAACTAAGTTTTTTTCAATTTTTTGTTGTTGTGGAGGCCTTGTCTTTTTCTTCAACAATAGGTGGAGTTTTCTTGGTGATGGTCTATAAAGTGCTATGAGATATAACTCCTGATGGCTACAAATCCTATGAAGTGATGATATTTTGTAGAATATTTTTCTTTTCCCTCACAACATCTCCTGATGACAAAAGTGATGGATCCACATCTTTCTTTTCCTTTAGTAAGATTTTGGATCCATCTTATGCTCCTTGATTATCCTTTTCAATGTATTATTTTTGTTTATTTAATAATACAATTTTTTCCTTTAACTGTATAAATGCATTTAAGCTTTTTTTTACATTTTTAAAATGTGCATCAAATACAATTGCTTCTTTCTTTAAATTTTCATATTTTGCTTGTAAAACTAGAAAAACAAATGTAGTATTAGTCTATTAGATAACTAAAAAAAACAATAATTTATTGCAATGTTCATAATATCACGATTTTGCATGTAAAAGATGACATACCACAACTTTCTCTTTCTCTGCATTTGCAATTAAAAATTATTTTTGTCCTTAGCCCATTTATTATAGTAGGCATGGGCTTTTGCATTAATATTTTCCAACTTGTTCAACATTATGTCCAAAATATCATCATCATACTCATTATCATAAAAAATTGTGCCTAACTGAGCTTTGTTTAGCAAAATGTCAAGCCTTGCTAGTTGACTCTCACAGCAAAGTGAATAATGAATGTCTTTGAGCGTGATTATGGTATCTGGTATTTATTTATTTAATCAAAATTTTTTCCCTTCTCTCCCACGTGCACACTGATTCCACATCGACATAACAACTTCTTGGATTGTGGCCCCCATACTATATGAAATCATATTTTCAAAGGCAAAATCTGTCTTCTGATCATCTGTGAGTGGAAGTTTTATTTGGAGGAGGAGAGTCTCAAATCTGGTGCACATCTGTTGTTCTTGTGGCTGAGGAGGTGGGGTAGAATGTATCATATTATGTGTGTCAAAGTAGCTACCCTTCTCTGTGTCGCCACTATCAAAACCCAAAAACTCATTGTCGAGCTCGATCTAGTTCAAAACATGGGTGTCAATCGTCGATGACACCACCTAGTTAAAAATTGGAAAATTCATAACTTACGGGATAATGTGTTCCTGCAAAGTCTATAGGAAACCTTATAGTCTTTCATGGAGATTTTCTTGTTTTTGAACAGATACGTGTGGGCGGTATTGGAGACCTTTTGGTATATGCTGTGAGGGTCTCACTGCAAGAAGCAAACTACAATGTATTAGAAAAATAATCAATAAATATTTGCAAATAAACAAAAGATGCTAAATATTATTAATTATACAATACCTTGCATGCTTGAGAGATGCGATGACTCGATCTTGACACTAAGAATGAGTTTGATCGATATTCATATCGTCAAACTTGAAACTTTTCTGAAAACAAAAATGTAGTATATTAAAATATTGTACCACTTATTATTAAGTTAATTAATTATTATAAAGAGTAAATAATAATGTTTATACCTATAGAGAAGTGTGATGGCATAGAAATTCGTTGTGGTGGATCTATTACCCCCTTTTTATTTTTGATGAGTAAATCGTATAGGGGTTGATTTTGTCAAATCCATATTAGAATCGAAGAGGCCTCGGGAGGGGCTTTACCCCAAGCAATAGCTTCCTTATGATTGTTTGCAAGCATAATTCTTCTCTACAAAAGATAACATTACTATAAGTATTGCATTCAAAAATAAGTAATTGATATAATGTGAAAATTAATTGTTACATGTTGTTCTTCAAGAGATAGACCAATCATTTTGTCATTAATTGTAGTTGAACTTGATCGTTATGCAATTGGAGGAAAGCTTCTTGATAGAGAGCAAGTAGATAATTGGCAGAAGAGAAAACAATTTTGGATTTATCGGAGTTATTCATATTGGAAAGGGCATTGTTGACATCTATTTTAATTCGATTGGACAAATATGTGCACCAATCGAATTGTTGGCCCTACAAGTGTATGCAATATATATTGAACCCCAAAGAGGAATGTTTGTAGATCTACCCTACAACACAATCCTCTCTGAAATAGAGATATCATTGCATAAAAGAATTTGTTTGTAATGCCTTGTATAACAAGGCCTCTTTTGGAATGATTAGCAGGAGCTACAACAAGAAACAAGTAATGTTATAAAAATAGCAGTCAAGTAAAATTAGGAAAACAAACAATTGAAAATAGTTTTGAACTTACCATCAACTTGCACGTTGTAATGAGACTCCAAAAAATATATATATTCATCTATAAGGACCACCTTTTGTAGTGAAGTAACAAGTGGTTTGGTTCCGAGGAAAGGTAACGTGAGTTAACCGATGGACGTCTCATGCGGGCTCTGGTAAAATATATTATGCAATCCAATAAAGGAATGGAAAATTGTGCATCCTTCTAGTTATAAAAGTCACGAGTAATCAAGGATAGTTGTATATGTTTTGAATTGGGGCATGTGGACAAGCCTTGTGAATTGTGCTTTCTACATCCACTCCTTGGGTGTATCTTGTAGTTTAACGAGCGCTATGATCTGAGGGCACATGATATTTTTATATTGGAATTTGGAGGGAGTGGTAGGAGTGATAGTGGAGCTAGCCATTGTATGTGCACGTTGGTTCGGGAGAAAATGGCGATCTCGGAGCGATTTGGATGTGGAAAAGTGAAGAAATGAACCTTGTATGGGTATATATAGGGCTTGGATTGAGAGCACCTTTGGACACGTGGTGACAAATGGTTGGTGGCAAAGTTTGAGGCACATGTCTAGGGATGCATGGAAAATTTTTAAGTTATCCATCCAATTGACGGTGGATGACCAAACAACTTGTCGTTAAACCCAGATTAGACAATCTTCAATCTATGTAGGGTAGTTGATCAACATGGGACAGTTGTTAACTCGTGTAAGGTCATTCAATCCAAATGAGATGATCGTCCAACTCATATGAGACGGTCGTCAACGCAGATTAGAGGATCGTCCAACTCATATGATATATGATACGGCCGCCTAACGCAAGTTATACGGACGACCAACCTAGAAGAGATGGCCGAACATCCATGTTGGGACGATGTCGTCAACTATAGTAGTATGTCGTTCAACCATATTGGATGTTCGTCAACCCATCCGTTTGTACGATAATGGTTGACGGCTAACCAACGCCCAACCTTTCAAAACTTCTTTATACATCAAACGATGGATTCACCTTTACCACGAAACACTTTTTGAGAGATTCACCATCGTTTCGATAGTGGTTTCGAAGATTCGCTAACCATTCTATAATAATTTTGAGGGGATCTTAAAATGGACCTTGCTCCTTATATACTCATGGTGATGTTCTTGAACCATTCATTCTTACTCCCACTCTGTATTTCTTTCTTTGTTGTATAACAAACATAGACGAGAGAAGAAGTTAAATAGTTGATGACCTCTATATCTATTTATTATATCCTTATTACATAGAGCTCTCAACCATTGGATTCTAGATAGGTGAGTAAGCCTTGAGTGCACATAACTATACTCCCACAAAATAAAGTTACATGTGTTATTTATGGAGACTAATTATATAATAGAAGGCCCCTCAATTTGTGAGGGACTTGATAGCATTGGTATTGCAAATTTAGTCAAGTATCTCATTCAATCAATATCCCACCCATCCCTATTTTTGTTCACTCGATTGAGTCCTCCTTCCATTTTTGATCCACCCCATCTATGTTATTGTTCACTTGAACAAAGTAATCTTCAACCAATGCAAACTCAAATATAGATAGGATCGCTCATTTATAGTGGTTTTGTATCTTATATAGTGGTTAGGGCATGGTTCATGTCTTATGTAGTGGTTAGGGCATGGCATCACACCATATAGATGTAGATGGCCTTCAGCATCACCTGACCAAATACCACATCACTATAGTCGACATAGATTCCCACAAGTTTCCCAATCCCATTCTATGAGACCAAGCCCAATTTCTAAGACGAATGATGTGATGCTTAACCACCAACCCGACATATATCATTTAAATAACACCATATATCATCTAGATAGATAATCAATATAATCAATTGATCCCTTACCCGCCTTAATTCATAGATATAGTCTTTCATCTATAGATTGATCCCCTCACTCCATGGATTTTGAAGATTCCCCAATTCTTATATTTTCTACAATATCTAAGACGTAAATGGTTAATAGTTGACACCTAAAATCTTAATTATCCACCACCTTTGAAGGCCTAAAAATTATACATATATCAAAAATTTGTCAAGAGATATCAATTTTAAGACTCTTATCTTGGATTTTATGCATATCACATTAATTAATAATTTTGTTACTTTTCTCTAAAAAATTACCACTAATAGGTGAGAAATGACATCAATCTAATTATGTCGATGTTTTAAACTCACAAAAATATTTTTGGAAAAAAGGGCTCCAAACTTGGCGATATGGCCAAGGTATTATGAATTTTTTATTGACTTCTTGAAGGAAGAAATACTTTTGTGATGGTCAAATTAAAGGTTTAACTTCCTATATAATGATCAATTGAACATCAAATTTAGTGTTATAATTTTGTTGTTTATGCACAACAATTATAGACACTTTCCCGGCCCTGCAACCATCACCATCCACTACCATTATCAGAAATATCCCTTTTAGGATATCTCTTTAAAACCTAAAATTAATTAAAATGGCAGATTTGTAATCTTGATTTTTCTAGGACAGCAACGTATACAAATCTAAAATATTTTATATCTTCAAAAGTCTTCACTTTCAATAATACCCATAAGCTTTTAAAAAGTAGAAAATTATAGAGAACATTAAACAACCGAGAAACAACTTTATAACAACAAGATATGAATTATATACATGCATGGCGACTTGCATAGGAGATGAATACCACTCAAAGATGATGCAAACCACTAAACATTTAACTCAAACAACTCAACAAATATTGCAAAGATGAAATCATAAAATAAATACCATATTCAGTTTTCAAAATAGGTTGATTTTATTTTATAAAAAAACTATAGAAATTTTTCCTCAAACACTGTTGAAAAGTAAAAAACTCTTGAGCCAAAAATTATGTATGTTGGTTGATCTGACAGTGGTTGACATGTGAATCAAATAACCTCTCTCTGGCACTTGAACAAACCTTGAAATTCTCTGAAAACTTTGTCTAAAAATTTGAACCGAGTAATTCTCCCAAATAACAAACTAGGGATGGATCTTTCACCACCGAAGAGTGCCCTGCTAGCTAGGGATGGGTCTCTCACCATCAAAGCTAGGGTTCTTGTAGAATCTTACTTCCACAATCAAAGAGTGCAACAAGAAAAATCTCCAAATATTTGTATGATTGAATGCATAAATGAATCTCCAAAAGACCTCAAAGGTATATTTATAATCGTTTTCCTCAAAAAAACCCTAATCACACCCCTTTGGAACTTTTCTCATAAACATAAATATGACTTGAGTGAATTTATCGTGCACATACTAAAAATTACACTTAAGTTGTCCCAACGAAGAAATAGAATATAAAGTACTACCTAGTTTCCCATCACTTAAGTCAATGAAAAAATATAACATAAAGTGAAGGTGGTAATAAAATAACCCATACCCCATACCCTAACCTCCACATCTCAAACCCCTTGGGTATGACCAAAGCTAAGACGGAAATAATCCTCTAGTCCTTTGGCATAGGAATGGAGACATTACATCCCTCCCTTCCCGAAATTGTTTTCCCTCAAGCAATTATAACTCATATATCCAATAGCCATAACATTGAGACAAAACATGCTATAGTGCTCCAAGATCCTAGCTCATGCACTTGTTAAGTGAGAGTGGTTTTGCCACAATACATAGCTCTCATGATGATGATATACACAAATTTACATCGAGGGTATCACATACTTTAAATTGCATTTCATCCTCTAATTCCTCATTTTTCTTAAGAGGAACATAAATCTAAATATGCTGCAAAAGATATAACATATCATCATTCTTTTCATACCTTTCAATGCCATCACAATCTATAATGGGTTGAATATCCTCTTGATATAATTTTTGCAATAAACATGAGGATGTACATTTTACCACATATTCTATATCCCGTGCAAGTGTGGTACCTGTGATAACCACTTCTCCTTCTTTCGCTTGGTATTCAATCATCCATGGATCACCATTATCTCCATCAACTCCATCATCTGAAATTACCTCATGTGGAGCTATTATTAGATGTTCAAATGAGTTCTTTTATAATTCGGTACCATCATATGATGGTCTCTCTTAGGCTTGCTACCAATCCTCGTCATGCAATAATCTAGAAATGGTATATTATCTTTGAAACCCTTACTCAAAGATTGGTATTTTTTCCAACAAGACTCCTCATCAATCACCTCTATTGGCTTCCCTTTATTATTGTTCTCACCTTTTCCCCATTATTCCCAAATCTGATCTAATTCATGTTTTGTGTGAGCTAGCTCAAGTAGAAGTTGGATATCTCTTGTTGTTTCACCATGTTGATGAACATTTTCTTCATAAAACCCTCATTGAAATCTTTCCGATGTGCCATATTCGACCTTCTTTTCGCTACCCAATAGGCTAGAGGAAATCCAACTCGATACTAAAGTAGTGTCCCCAAATGGATATTTTTTACCACAAAATATATTTTTGAAAAAACCCCATCCAAAGAACAATTTCTAAATAATTTATAAAATATTACAATTCGGATCTAAATTTTATACATGCATGGCGACTTGCATGGTGTTGGAAGTGAAAATGGCTGAGGGGGTGAATCAATCACTAATAAAACATTTTCTTTATACTTTGAACATATAACATACACCCTCATGGAATGCATATATCAATGTTTGATCACAATTTAATATACTTCACCATGAAACATACTCAAAGCAAGGATTAATGCATACATATCAATAATAAAATAAGATATACTCAAAACCTTTCTTTGTTGATATTCAAATCAGATCACAAAAAATGATGCCTTCAACAATACAACAAGATACAATCAAGTGGTATCAATGCAATCAATTATGCCTCTTGAATACACAAGAGTATATTCTGTTATCCAAAATTCACCCTCAAGGTAATTTTGATAACATGCATCAAATTCTTTAGTCCTGTGCAAATAGATTGAGTCGGGGCAAAAATTTCATGTTTTTAGGGTCCCCTCATATTTTTCTAACTCCCTGTCCAGTAGTAGAGAGAGCAAGTTCGAGAAAATGTAAAAAAAAAAAAATTGCAAAAACAGGCTCGGGCCGAGAGAAAAAAAAAAAATCGCGAAAAATGGCCAAGTCCTAGTCCTAGAAGCATTTGGGACAAGTGGGACCAAAAGGCGCAGTTCGGCGAAATGAGCACAGACGGTCCGAAAGCAATTGGGACATCCGGGCCAAAAGGATGCGCGGGACGTGGAAATCCGAACTGGCCGAAAAGAGAAAATTGGCTAATTCTGTTGAGAGGGTCGCCTTTGGAGCAATGCGGGACGCGCGGGACAAAAAGTGAAGCGAACCGAACCAAGCCGAAATGAGAACTTTTGTCCCGGAACAGTTGGGACAAAAGGGCGCGAACCGGCCGAACCGGGTGAATTTGTCCCAGACGGTCCGAAACCAAATGGGACATATGGGCTGCGAGTACGCGAACCGGCCGAACCGGGTGAAATGGGAACAAGCAGTCCGAAACAACTGGGACATTTGGGACAAATGGGCGCGAACCGGCCGGTTCGCCCGAAATCAGCACAAGGAGCACTGTGCTAAATGGGACAAAGGGACGCGCGGGACGCGAAAAGCCGAAATGGCCGAAGGCAGGGAAGAAAAGTCAACGTTTGGTCCGGAAACTTCAAACGGCCATAACTTTTGACTCTGAGCTCCGATTTTCATAAAATTGGACTTTCTGGAACGAGCACGACGTCCTCTACGCCACAAAAACTGGATTTCTTAATTTTAATGAGGGTAGATATATTTAAATAAAAGAAACATATTCGGCTCCAGTCAGTCAATGCTCATTCCCGTCAAATGACAGAAAACGCCTGCCAGGCCCAAAGCAGTTGCCCGCACTCAGAAGGCCATAACTTTTGCATTTCTCAACGAAATCGCACAAAATTGGTACCGTTGGAATCGTGGTTCCGAGCCCGATGCACAGAAATCAAGAAATTCTAGATTTGATCAGAAATTGATTGAGATTTTTAAGAAAACGTGGCCGGGTTCAGAACAGTGTTTTATTTGGTAGTTGGGAGTGCAATTAAGAGGCATGGTCATCATTCTTTCTCTCTTTGCCGAGCACATGGGACAAGTATGGGAGCCTTTTTGCAAGTAATGTATAACCATTCCACTCAATTTAATGCCTCTTACAGTGGTTGAAGGACAGATTTCGGGATTTCCATTTTCCCTTCTCTTCTCCTTCTCATTTTTCTATAAATTGGAGTGTTGGGCTCATTGTAAGGGGAGAGTTTTTGGGTAACAAAGCTCTGTCAAAATTTCTTTGTGAAGCCAGTGTGTTGCAGGCCCTTGTAGTGGACTCCTTGCATGGTGATCCAGGCCCTTATCTTGTAATAGATTGAACTGTGCATATCATGAAGCAATAAAATATCAGTTTGTGGATATATCTTCCCCTGCTGTGTTTCCTTGCATTCTTCTTGCCCCTTTAATCTTTCTACAAGTATATTGTGTCTATTTATTATGTTCTTGCAGGAATTCATTATCATTGTGTGTGCTTGGAATATTGCTGTGAATGCATTTTGCTGGATTATGGTGAACTGTCATCACCTCTTCTAGTGTGCACTTTGCCTCTGTATTTCACACATTTGGAGATTACTCTCACACCCTCTTTTTCTGGTGTATCACCGCTTTAGTGTAGGCTTTCATTTATATATTCTTTCTCTCTGGTCCCTTGGAATTTTAGGTTAGAATAGCTAGTTTCTCCTGCATTAGAGTAGATTGTGGCAGGTAGTTTAGGAGCAAGAACCAGCTTTCTCTGGAGGTCTATCTCAAGTAGCAAGTCCCACAACTTGGAGATAGTACCCATGTTATCCAATCACACTGGATGCTTAGAGTGATCAAACTAGAAATCTGATCAACATCCAGGGGTGCTGTGATTCGGTGATAACAGTTCTGGCACGCCCGGTGGGACCTAGAGGTCTTTAATTTCATTGCAACAAGATTGATGTGCACTTGTTGTAAGTTCCAGCTTTGAAGGAGCTTTAAAATCGCACATCTGGCGACTCCAAAAGAGGCATAGTCCGCTGGTTTCTGCAGTCCAAGCCTGACAAATTTATGAGAAGAATACAGACCAGGTCAAGAACTAGGGAGGAAGGATTGTTTGTTTATCTGCATCTATCTCCAGGCAGAGAAAGAAGGGGAAGAAGAGCTCAAAGATCTGCGTCTCCACCTAATAGAACTTTGTCTACACCTCCACCTGGTAGACCTTTTCTCGCATCAACAAGGGTTCTCAGACCAATCAGAATGGCGCAACCACTAAATCCCTTTGTCAATTTCACTGGCAGCAGCCCACTTGCCCTCAATGCACAGAATCCAGTTCCAATTGCAGCATTGAAGAACATTCCATTTTTCACTGGAGAAAATCATACCACTCCTGGTGATCATGTCAAAGACATTGCTAACGTTTGTGTGCAATCCATGAGATAAACGAAATGGATGTGGTCACAAACCTTTGGCATCATCGTTCAAAGGGAAGGCATTGCAATGGTTCAGAAGCCTTGAAGCTGGTTCTATCACGAATTGGAATCAATTATGCATAGTTCTCCATGAGCAGTTTGGAGAGAAGGGAGACAACTTGTCTCTTCTAGAACAATTGACAACTATCGAGAGAGCCCCAACGAGCAAATTTGACCGACTTCAACTACAGATTTCAAAAGTCTTGGATAGGATTCCGGTGGCATCGAGCCAACGGCGAGAAGGTGCTTTTCTATACTATCTTAAAGCTTTGAATTCTGATATTTCTATGTTAATTCAATCTATGGGAGGCACAACCTTACCTGCTTCTTATAGCATTGCCATTAGGGCTGAAAATTGTCTTATTCAAGCTGGTAAACTGGCTCCTAGGCCTCCAATGCCATTATATCCAAGTTTAGAGAGCCCAAGTACTAGTCAAGCACCTGTCTTAGCTCCTATTCCCACTCCTAGAAATCAAAGTTCAAATGAAGCTTCCACTTCATCTCCAAGTGCCCCAAATGAGCTTCAAGAAGTTATGAAACAATTGCAAAATTTAGGTAATGAGCTGGTCACACTCAAGAGACAGCAAGCTCAAAGTTTTAGACCTTCCTATCAGCCTCAAGCTCAACCAAATAGGCAACCATATCAACCTCAAAGACCACCCAATCCAGCTGCAAATCAGAATCAAGCAAGGCCTCCTGCCAACAGACCATTTCAGCCCTACAACCCCAATGTTGCATCTGCATCCAGAGCTTTGGTGCCAGTCCAAAATAACATGGCCCAAGAGTATGATTGGTGTTTCCCGTGCAGTCAGCCACATAACCAATCAATGTGCTTTAACGGTGCATTAAATCAGGCTCTAATGGTGCAAACCATTGGTGGGTCGCAAGAGTCCAGCCACGAAGGAGATCAGCAGCAGGAAGCACCTCAGCAAGGAACATCTCCGAACGAAACTACTCTTGTCAATTGGCAGGCTGAAGATTTCTGTGGTATGAATCAAATACCCTCTCAAAGTGTTGCAGCCAACACAAGGTCAAAGAGGAGAAATTTGGGTGAAGGACAACCATTGGATCCGAGTAATCCACAACCTTCTACCACTCCACAAGCCGCTGGCAGACAAACTGTAGCTCCAAACATACAAGGAGCACCTAAAACGGCCCCTAGGCCAACTCAAATGCCAGCTGCTGCTGCCCATGTGCAAGGAATGAATGCGCAGGCCAAGGGACAGCAGAGGGATACTTCATCTCCATTCAACATCATTGATCAGATGAAGAAGACAAATGTCAACATATCAATGTGGCAATCACTATCCATCCCAGGCCAAAGAGATTTGCTACAAGCTGCCATGAAGGACTGGTCAACTTCAAATCACCATGTCCAGATGCAAGAGGAGGTACTCACAAATGCTGCCCAGCCTGAAGGAAATCATGGAGGACAGCAAGGTAAAATGTTGAAGCCCCCTCCATTTTATGTTTCATTGATCATAGGAGATAAGCTGGTGCATAATTGCATGATTGATTCTGGGGCAAGTAGTTCAGTAATGCCCAAGCAAATAGCTGATCAATTAGGACTCCAATATGAAGTCATCTCCAAGGGTGTAGTGCAATTAGATGGGACAGCAGTGACAACGGTTGGAGTAATCAAAGGTTTGAGCCTCACACTGCACGCATGTCCCAATGTAGTAGTGTTGCAAGATGTGTCGGTCATAGACCTACCACCACTCTTTGCATTATGCTTGTCAAGAGACTTCACTGCTAAAATTGGAGGCTATCTTTCGGCGGATTGGTCACACATGTTGTTCAGAACAAGGTATGGAACTAAGGCTACAATCAGGTCTGAACCTATTGCAAACTTCCACATTGAGCCTTACACTCCAAGCCAAATCAATGCCAACTGCTCAGCGTTTGATCAAGAAGATTATCCAAGCACTGACGAAGTTGACACCAAGGTTGGGAGCATCCCAGATTTGACTCTTGATGAATGGGCAAGCAAAGTGCATGCTTTTGATCCCTATCAAGAAATAGAAGAATCCGAGCTAGGAGTCTATTGCATACATGAAGAAAGTCAACCTATTCCCAGCATCACCAAGCCAGATCATAAGGACAAGAATGAAGTATGGCAATTGTTCTTTGATGGGTCAAGGAGCAGACAAGGTGCAGGAGGAGGAGCTATGCTCATTTCACCGCAAGGTATAAGGTATTACTCAGCCTTCCATTTCCAGTTTTCCTGTTCAAACAACACAGCTGAGTATGAAGCCTTAATTCATGGACTGCACTGGGCAAAGAAGAAAGGCATCAGAAATTTACAAGTGTTTGGTGATAGTGAGCTGATCATAAACCAAGTCAAAGGAAAAAATGCTGCCAAAAATGATCTGTTGAAGAACTACAAAAATCGGGTATGGGATCTTATTGAAGATTTTGAAGCTTTTAGCATCATTTCCATCCCAAGAAAAAAGAATGAAGCTGCTGACAGACTGGCAGCAATTGGGGCTGCGTTTGATGTTGTAGAAAGTATCAAAAGTGAGAAAACTCAGCCTCATATCAAAGTGGTAGTGAGACCAGCTGTTCCGGATAACAACACAAGTTGGCAAGTCTTCGAGAATGATCAGCAAATTGTTAATTTCCTACAAGAAGAAGCTGAGTTCTCCGCCAGGAATCAAGACAAGCTGGAGCAGCAGTATGGTGACCAAGTGGTGCAGCTGAGAACCAACAAATTACCAAAAGGCCTCATAACGCTAGAGTCAATCTTCAACCCGAATGATCAGTTTCGGAAGGAGAAAGCGAACATTCAAGTAAAGGGTGAAGATTCAGAGCCTATTTTTGTGGAAGAAGGCAAGACATTGCAAATTGGCAAAGTAAGTACTCCACAAGAGAAATCTGATTTTGTTCAGCTTTGTCAAGAATTCCCAGATGTCTTTGCTTGGACTTACAAAGATTTAAGAGGTTTCAATCCAAATTTGGCACAACATACTATCGAGTTGGATCCAGGAATCCAAGCCTGTCAGGCAAAAGCAAAGGCCAGTGAATCCTCATATCGAGCCTCTCATGAGAAAAGAGTTAGGCAAGCTCATTGAGGCCAGTATCATCTTCCCCATCAAACACTCAAGTTGGGTTGCAAATTTGGTGCCGGTAAGAAAGAGAAACGGAGAAATAAGATTGTGTGTGGACTTCCGTGATCTAAATAGAGCATCACTCAAAGATCATTATCCACTTCCATCAATGGAACAAATATTGCAGGTTGTAGCTGGTTCAGAAAGGTTTTCATTGCTAGATGGATATTCAGGCTATAATCAGATATTGGTGAAAGAAGAAGATCAATTCAAAACGGCCTTCACTACAAAATGGGGCACATATGCTTACAAGAAGATGCCATTTGGACTGTCAAATGCCGGAGCAACATTTCAGTGAGCTATGGATATGGCGTTCAAAGGCTTGATCAACAAGATAGTGCTGGTATACCTAGATGATATCATTGTCTTCTCAAAGAATGCAGCAGACCATCTCTTTCACCTCAGGCAAGTATTTCAGAGGTGTAGAAGGTTTGGAGTGTCTTTGAATCCAAAGAAGTGTGTATTCTTGGCACACGAAGGCAAACTGTTGGGCCACATTGTCTCTAGGGAAGGGCTAACAATTGATCCTGAAAGGGTTGAAGCCATCCGAACACTTCCATTGCCACACCACAAGAAATCTCTCCAAAGCTTCTTAGGAAGGATAAACTTTGTCCGCAGATTTGTGCCTAATTTTGCCACTCTCGTGAAGCCTCTAACAATGATGTTGAAAAAGAGTCTGGCATTCAAATGGACAGCAGAAGGCAAAGAGAGTTTTGAAGACATCAAGCGTGCAATATCACAAGCTCCAACTCTTATCAACCCAGATTTCTCAAAGGACTTCATGTTGTATGCATTTGGAGGATCAGATACAATCTCAGCTATCTTGACACAGCTGAATAGAGAAGGTTCAGAGCAGCCCATTGCATTCTTCAGCCAAACCTTGGAAGATTACGAAATAAAGTATTCTTTCATCGAAAAGCATGTCCTTGCCGTCATCAGGAGCTTGAAGAAGTTCAGACACTTGGTCTCAAACAATAAGATTCAACTGCTGGTGTCTCATGCTGGCGTCAAGGACTTCCTCCTAAACAAGGATTTAAATGAGAAGAGAGCAGGTTGGATCACTCGGGTAATGGAATATGATATTGAAATCAAAGTGACCAAGCTAGTTCGTGGCAAAGGCTTATGTGAGCAGCTCGCTTCCAAACAACCAGACGAGTCAAAAAGTGAAGAGGATGTTGTCTTGCTACTACAGAATGATCAAGAACAGCCAGCTGATGATGCATCCATCCCATGTTGGACTCAAGACCTTGTGCATTACCTCCAAACAGGTTTGTGCCCTCCAGAAGTGAGCAAAGCAAAAAGGAGATACTTCAGATTACAAGCCATTCCATATGTGCTTGTTGACGGAGTTTTGTTCAAGAAGGACATCAATGGTGTTCTATTAAGATGCATTGGAACAGGTCAAGTTGAGAGGATCTTACACGAGTTCCATGAAGGGGAAGCAGGAGGCCACTTTGCTCCGCGAGTGACAGCTCTCAAAATCATGAAAGCTGGTTACTATTGGCCTACTGTGTTCAATGATTGCTATTCATGGGTCAAGAAATGCAAGAGATGTGCATTCTTCACGGGGAAAGAAAGGTTAGCAGCGCTGCCCCTTCGTCCAATTTCAGTAAATCAGCCATTCATGCAATGGGGATTGGACTTCATTGGGGTTATCAATCCCAATTCAAGTCAAGGCCACAAGTGGATTCTAACAGCAACAGACTATTTCACCAAGTGGACTGAAGCAGTGGCACTTAAGGAGGCAAATGAATCTAATATCTTGGATTTCTATGAAGGGATAGTCACGAGGTTTGGTGCCCCTGCCACTATCATATCAGACAATGCATTGGCATTCCTTGGCACAAAGATCACTGAATGGGCTGTCAAGAACTGTGTGTATCTCAGTACTTCATCGAACTATTACCCTCAAGGTAATGGCCAAGCCGAGTCTACAAACAAGAATCTAGTAAGAATCATCAGGAGGACTCTTGATGAGAATCAGAGGACTTGGCATGCAAAGCTCAAATCATCCCTATGGGCTGATAGGATCACGCCCTAGAGATCTACAGGAAGCTCTCCATACAAGCTTGTGTACGGGAAGGAAGCAGTTCTACCCATATCACTCGAGTTGCCAGCATTGGAACTCATGAAACAGTTGGAACTAGCTGAGGTTGAACCTATGGAAATCAGGTATGCAGAGCTGATGGAATTAGAAGAGATAAGAGAGCATGCAGCCCAAGCAATAGAGAAGGATCAAGCCCTGATCAAGAAGACTTTTGATAAGAAAGCCAAGGCCAGGATATTCCAAATTGGAGATTTGGTACTGAAGTGGGATGCTGATCGTGCAAAACCAGGAAAGCACTCCAAGTTTGATGCCATCTGGAGTGGCCCGTACATGATCATCGAATGCAAAGGTAGCAATGCTTTCCGACTGGCTAAGTTGGATGGTGAAGAATTGCAGATTCCGGTCAATGGGATCTATCTCAAACGTTGCTACTAGAAAGAAAGCTTTTCACCCTTGTAAATATTAATTTAGATTTTCCATTCCTCTAAGTGCTTATGCACATTGTACTGCTGTTAGAGTAGTTTTTATTTCCCTAAGTGCTTGTGCACATGTCCTATTGCTTCTAGTATGTGCATGTTTGCAGTTCATCAAGCTCCTGGAAAAGAATTTGCAGCCACAGGAAAACCAGCTCAACGAATGTTTTGATGGCTCAAGGACACAGGTTTTCAAATTTCAGATCAGCTGAGAGGCTATCAAACAGACTCCATGCCCAATGGATTGCTACAAGCAGCTGGCCGTTCTTCATCTGGCAGGCAGATGACCCCGCTGAGTCGCAAATTGTTATCCAAAATTCACCCTCAAGGTAATTTTGATAACATGCATCAAATTCTTTAGTCCCAGGCAAATAGATTGAGTCAGGGCAAAAATTTCATGTTTCTAGGGTCCCCTCATATTTTTCTAACTCCCCTGTCCAAGTAGAAGAGAGCAAGTTCTGAGAAAATGTAAAAAAAAAAAAAAAAAAAAAACAGCTCGGGCCGAAAAAAAAAAAAAAAATCGCTAAAAATGGCTAAGTCCTAGTCAGAAGCATTTGGGACAAATGGGACCAAAAGCGCGGTTCGGCGAAATGAGCACAGACGGTCCGAAAGCAATTGGGACATCCGGGCCAAAAGGATGTGCGGGACGCGGAAATCCGAACTGGCCGAAAAGAGAAAATTGGCTAATTCTTTGAGAGGGTCGCCTTTGGAGCGATGGGGACGCGCGGGCCAAAAGTACGCGAACCGGCCGAACCGGCCGAAATGAGAACTTTTGTCCCGGAACAGTTGGGACAAAAGGGCGCGAACCGGCCGAACCGGGCGAATTTGTCCCAGACGGTCCGAAACCAAATGGGACATATGGGCTGCGAGGACGCGAACCGGCCGAACCGGGCGAAATGGGAACAAGCAGTCCGAAACAACTGGGACATTTGGGACAAATGGGCGCGAACCGGCCGGTTCGCCTGAAATCAGCACAAGGAGCACTGTGCTAAATGGGACAAAGGGACGCGCGGGACGCGAAAAGCCGAAATGGCCGAAGGCAGGGAAGAAAAGTCAACGTTTGGTCCGGAAACTTCAAACGGCCATAACTTTTGACTCCGAGCTCCGATTTTCATAAAATTGGACTTTCTGGAACGAGCACGACGTCCTCTACGCCACAAAAACTGGATTTCTTAATTTTAATGAGGGTAGATATATTTAAATAAAATAAACATATTCGGCTCCAGTCAATCAATGTTTATTCCGTCACAAATGACATGAAAAAACGCCTGTTAGGCCCAAACATTGCCCGCACTCAGAAGGCCATAACTTTTGCATTTCTCAATGAAATCGCACAAAATTGGTACCGTTGGAATCGTGGTTCCGAGCCCGATGCACAGCAATCAAGAAATTCTAGATTTGATCAGAAATTGATTGAGATTTTTAAGAAAACGTGGCCGGGTTCAGAACAGTGTTTTATTTGGTAGCTGGGAGTGCAATTAAGAGGCATGGTCATCATTCTTTCTCTGCTGCAGCACATGGGACAGTATGGGGAGCCTTTTGCAAGTAATGTATAACCATTCCACTCAATTTAATGCCTCTTACAGGTGGTTGAAGGACAGATTTCGGGATTTCCATTTTCCCTTCTCTTCTCCTTCTCATTTTTCTATAAATTGGAGTGTTGGGCTCATTGTAAGGGGGAGAGTTTTTGGGTAACAAAGCTCTGTCAAAATTGCTTTGTGAAGCCAGTGTGTTGCAGGCCCTTGTAGTGGACTCCTTGCATGGTGATCCAGGCCCTTATCTTGTAATAGATTGAACTGTGCATATCATGAAGCAATAAAATATCAGTTTGTGGATATATCTTCCCCTGCTGTGTTTCCTTGCATTCTTCTTGCCCCTTTAATCTTTCTACAAGTATATTGTGTCTATTTATTATGTTCTTGCAGGAATTCATTATCATTGTGTGTGCTTGGAATATTGCTGTGAATGCATTTTGCTGGATTATGGTGAACTGTCATCACCTCTTCTAGTGTGCACTTTGCCTCTGTATTTCACACATTTGGAGATTACTCTCACACCCTCTTTTTCTGGTGTATCACCGCTTTAGTGTAGGCTTTCATTTTATGCATTCTCTCTCTCTGGTCCCTTGGAATTTTAGGTTAGAATAGCTAATTTCTCTGCATTAGAGTAGATGTGACAGGTAGTTTAGGAGCAAGAACCAGCTTTCTCGGAGGTCTATCTCAAGTAAGCAAGTCCCACAACTTGGAGATAGTACCCATGTTATCCAATCACACTGGATGCTTAGAGTGATCAAACTAGAAATCGATCAACATCCGGGGTGCTTGTGATTCGTTGATAACAATTCCTCTTTTGAGAAGACTTCATCTCATAATCAGACCTACAAATACTTCAGAAACCTAGTAATGACATCAACATACTCTGAAATTAACAATCAACACATGACACCAACTCTTCCCTCCTTCATCAACTCGCCATCAAGGAAACTTCACCATCATTTGCTTCACTCAAATCCACTTCATGAAAACACCACCAACTACTAAGATAGAATGTAAATTCTAGGGTTTTGGGTAGGGCCCAAGGGGTTTTCTTTGCAAAAAGTTCTCCAAAATAATATTAAAGGTTTTCCAAAAGATTCACTATAGTGTACCCAAAACATCACTTTTATAGCCTCTCCTTCATTCAAAAATAAATAGGTCGGTTTCCCTCCTTTAGATTGACTAAATCAACCTAAAAACATCCCATAAGAATCACTAGAACATTCACAATTGACCCATATAGGTCGGCCATGCCAAAAACCTTCATCCATGCACCAAAAATCCTCAAAACCCCACCAATGGAATGAGAAAATCCCCTCATGCCAAAACTATTTTTATTCAAGCTCTAAAAATCACCACACATGAGTAATATGTCATTTAAAAATCATCCATGGTCACAATTTACTTGAACCAATCATATTATTTCATTTAATGGGCCCAGTGGCTCATTTCCTTCACAAAATAGTTGTTTCCAACAACTTGAATATGCCTTTGGGCCTCAATACCCCTTACAATGAACTCAAATATGGCATGTGACAACTCAATGGAAATTAAAAACCTATAGAAAACTTCTAAGAAAGTTATAGCTCATGAAACAATCATATGTTCAAACCACATCAACTTTTGCCTTCACCAAAACAAGTTGCCTAAAAAGTAGTTTTACAAATGCAATTGGTTAACACCCTTCTTGAAACTTTCAAGACCTAAAAATGGACTCAATGGATTCCAAACTCATCCCTATTCACTTTCTAGGTAATATATAACATCTCACAATCCATTTCATGCACTAACCCACTCAAATTTTAAAAAAACACAGTCATGTCCTAAAAAGCAAGAAATCTTCTTGCTCACAAACTGACATAGAAACCTCATCAAATCAAATCATCATGACACAAAAATTATACCATTGGAAATATATCTGAATTAACTTTCCATAACATATTTTAACTCCTTCCAAATCCAAGTGGAAGGCCTTCAACCAAGATCGATCTTTGCAAACTACCTGAAACTACCCCAAAACTGCCCTTTGACCAATCAACATAAATGAAGCATACTTGACCATTTAACTACATCACCATGACCTAAAAATATCATGTACATAAATAAAAATCACATAATCATCATAATGGTCATTTAGTTTGCAACTCCTTTGGACAACCTTGTCCCAAACTGAACTTCTTTAGAAATTGACCTATTTGAGTGGGGTCCACTCATCACCATAACCTCTACCATACCTTTATGGAAATATGGAGGAGTCCTCTACATGATACTATCATCATCAATGCACTCGAAAAAAATTATGGTCACTTAGGATAATTTTCTCTCCTACCGCTTTTGAGTTAGGGTTTCAAACTCATAAGAAGTTGTTTACCTTCTTAGCGTTTGTTCATAAAAACTGACGATAAAATGACCTAATTATTTTTGTGAAACCTTCTAGACTCAATTTAGAAACATCCCTGAAAGCCAAAAGGTCCCATGAAAAGCACACAATTCAAGGTGAGCATAACAAAATCCAATTCGAACTGGAAATGACCTTGTTCTTGACCTTGTTTCACCAAAACTAACATATCACGCAAAATACTCATCATGGAAACCTGGATTTTTCCCACAGCACCATGTCACACCCTACATACATATCCCATCATCACCATGTCAAAAATACCTCTCAATATTTCCAGACACTGAGACTTACATAGCTAGCCCTTAGGGTTTTACATTGTAAAGGCTAGGGTCAACTGAAACAACCTCATAACTCATCATAAAAACACTCCAAAAGGTCCTAACATACATGGTACATCATGATTAAACTAATTACATGCATCCATGAGCTCATATATCTCCACAACTCAATTTCATGCCCTCTAACAACCATACCTGGTCCAAATGAGTACTTAAAACATGGTCACCAACATGTATATGTATCCAGAAACTCGTGTGAGTTCCTAAGAACTCCCAAAATATGTTCTCCATCATTCCAACATGCTTCTCAAGTCACCAAAAATCTCATACCAACATGCACTATCACCTAGGCTAACTAGGTCACTTGAATAGGCTTGTTAAAACAAGTAATTCTCACTTGAATCAAACCATGCAACTATGAACATACCTGAAACATTGTATTACCATCATAATCAGAATGATATGACCCTAATCCATCATCCACCTTTTCATTAATGGGGTTTTGCATCAATGACAACACCTAAGCCACACATGCCAACAATCTCCCCCTTTGTCATTGATGGAAAACCACCTGAACTTCTCCCCTTTTACATTAATGACAAAGGCATACATGTACCTACATATTCTTCATCTTCCTCATCTTCATAATATCATCTTTTTGGTTAGAATCAACCAAAGGTCTCATTCTAGCTCAAAAAAGAGATTCTTTCAAAAATTGATCTTTGATCGATTTTCAAGCAAGAAATCACTATGCTCCCCTGGACATAGCACATACAACACCTAAACATGCCAATAATCATGAAGAAACCATCATCATACCTTTGATTTGGGCTAAAAGACCATCATCCACCTTTAAGCATGCAAAAATTCCATTTCACTTCAAAACTTTGTTTTTCCTTCATGAGATCATTGTAGCAGACATATACTTGAAGCATACTCTTCATGAACATGCCAAACAATGGTGAATAAGTACCAAGAAATCCACTTTACCTTCATCCTTGAGCTAACTCAGCTTGAGAAGACACAATTTTGGCTCTAGGTCTTTCTCTTCTTATCATTACTCAACCATTGGGACTGATTTCCCTAAATAGACACCTCAGTGCATTATATGCCAACTTTGATGGGCTCAAGAACACCATGCACATTATGACCATGCAATCCACAACTCCCCCTGGACTTAGATCATTCATCTCTAGTAGAAAACAAAAAAACTTGTCTAAAAACCTTGCTTGCATGATTTGAGAGCAACTCAAACACTTACGTCCAATCCTAAGGCATTCTTTTAGTCCTTATAGCCAAATTTGAATGTGGCATTGCAAGATTAGACCAAACATGCTCTACACTTAAAGGAACCAAATAAAACATACCTTGTATAGCCTGCAAAACTCTAGAGCTCCTTCTAGAAACACAAACACATGTTCCCCTATCATGATTAGCCTTTTGCATACCTAAGCATCATCTAGTTCTTCACACATCATTGTAGCACCACATCAGATCCACTAAATTCAATGACATATCATCTTGGTTCAAGAAGGTCAAATAGACCTACTCAAGTACATCTTCCTTTGTCATAATCATCTTGAACAACCTTTAAAGAACAGATGTGAGAGAGAAGTGACTCCCACTAACTTCTTGGCCTTCACATGAATCATTTTGTAAGATATTGTAAACATCTAATTCTTTCTAAGCATACTATATGAAAAATTCACTTCTTGATCTTGCACAAGTTTCTCTCACTAATTCATTCATGACAACAACCAAGCTTACTTGACACCTTGGATCATCTTGTTGAGACACGTATCTAACATCTCCTGATTCATTAGAGTCATAGTCATACATATAGATTGCAATTTAGGTGCAATAAATTCACTTACATCATCAGCATTCACCTCACTTTACTTTTCATTTCATTTAGGTCTTCATTGTTCATATAGCATTTTCATAGTTTTCAAGGTATCTAGAATGTTCAGGAACCACTTCATATGCATGATTAAATACTAGATAAACCTTCTTAAGCTCGGGAACCTTCATCATACATGTGGATGCATAAATTAGACTTCGAGTCTTGCCACCATATGTCTCAATCACAATAGATCTACTAGTCACACCTCATCTTATTTTTGGGTGACACATAATACTTCTTAACACATCATTAGATATGTAGGAAAAACACTTCTTACTGTAGATCAGCTTGACACATACCCCTAAACACATGGTACCTCATCATACACACAGTCTTTATACCTGTAGAGACCTATTTCAAACTCGAGATATCACTTTGTGTGCATACTATTCTTAGCCAATTCATGCAAGTGATGACTGTGTAGTTATAACATTGACCTCCACTGAGGAAACTCACACTTCAAAGATTAGTTGAAAAAGTCATATCACTAACAATCATGAAGAGAGATGCCTCATACCTAAAGAAGCTTCATATAAGACCTCTAAGCACTCATATGCATGCTAGATAAATTGAACATCAACTTAGAAACCCAGATTTCATAACCTTGTCAAAAAGTAGTAGAAAGAATATCAACACAAATGCAATAGATCAAAAAACACCAATGGACTCAAAACCTTCCTTTCAGACTTGATATTTACACCATTTAGACTTGTCTCACATCACAACAAGATGATACAAATTACTTTCATTGACCAAAGCAATGGTTTTGACCAATGGATGCCTCTCTATAAGCTCTATAATTCTTCCACAATATGCAACATTACCTCTTGACAATTAGGTCTCTATCATTCTACCTGTCAAATTTGAATTTTTCATGAATTTATGGAACCTCATACCTATTCGAGTATAAAACCACTTAAATCTCAAATAACTCCTTGTCTAGATGATTTGTACAAAGGTTTAGCTCTAGATTCCATCATTTACTCCTTTAACAACAAACTTTTCTCTATATTCTGCTTGAAATGCACAGTTAGAACCCAGTTTTAAGAAAAAACATCTCAAATTGTTCAAACATTGAATTTATGAGCTCAAGCTTAACCACCAACAAGTGAAATAACATCTCTTAAACTCTTGAACACCTTTTGATATGATTGGGAAGCAAGAATACCATTTGCATAGCTAGATCCACCTTTGATTTCACTTGAATTCTCCTGAATTAATCACATCACTGCCACAAATCACTTTTGAAGTGATGGTATGATCAAGTCATCACTTTGATTACTCATTTCATCTTCAATCTTTCTTCACAAAGAAATAAGACTCTTGACATCACGATGAGCACTTCAAGAGAAAATGAACAAGAATAATTGAACTTAACTCACTTTTGATGACAAAGACAAATCAATGAATGACCATGAGACTTTAAGATACTACTCACACCATGACTTACCTTATGTGACGACTTCAAGGCTTCATACACATCAAAGACACTTGGATACACTTAATACATGCATTTATATCTCATGACAAACTCAAGATACACCATTTGACTCAAGTATTGACACCATGGTAGACCACAGACCTTTATACAAGACAACATTGCTAGATAAATGACTCATATAACAATAAGGCCCTTTTTATAGATGTAATGACATAATGAAATACCTTTGAGACACCAACCTGACTCATACACCCTTTGAGCCATCTCAGATAAACCACTTCATCATGACAAAGCAAACTCAGACTTTAAAGACACATACATACACACTTAAAAGACAACAAGACTTGGATCTTTGACATACACAACTTGACTAACCATATAGAATCACAAGAACATACTTAAGGACTTGAAATGACATACCTTAACACCATGAAGAAGACACACACAGACCAAGATAGCTCCCCTCACTCCAATGCTTCATTTGAACCAATACACCTCTAAGAAGCCTAGTAGAGGCATATGTCATCATGGAGGGGCAAGAAGAGAGACCTAAGAAGGTCCTAAGTATTCTCTTGGCTCCTTGATTGAATCATTATTTTCTGATTCTACAATAGACTCCTTTTCTTGATCAATCAGACCTTTGAGATCCTCTTGAACACCTTGGTTAGCCTCTTTCTTCTTGTACTCCTGGACTGTGGTTTAGATCCTTGAGTCACTTTCTTCAATTGTCCTACATCACAAAACCTTGCAATGTGCCATATCTTGTGGCACCTAAAGCATTCCCTGTATTTTCTTGCACTCAATTGCCTTATGTCCAAAACCATTACAAGTAAAGCAATATCCATTAAACTTGCTTACATACCTTTTAGTGTTTGATTGTCCATTCTTGCAATACTTTGCAAGATGTCCCTTTTCATGAAAAAGGTAACATTTTGCACCATATCTCTAACCAACATTTTTCTCCTTCTTTCCTTGACATTATTCTTCATTCTCTCCTTCACAATGATGCCTCTAAACTTTTCCATTGCAGTCATCCTTCTTCTCAAACTTAGGATTGCACATACTAGCTCTATGTCCATAAACACCACACTTATAGCAATTACCATGAAAAACTCCATACCTATATGCATTTGGTTGTATGATAGATGATCTTCCATGAGATGGAAGCTTTGAATTCTCTCCCATGCTTGGTTGTCTTCTATCATTAGATCCTTGACTTGATTCTTCCTCATTTTTCTCTGATTTGAATGAATCCTCCTTGAATCCTAGACCTGTTCTATCACCATATGCCTTTTGTTTTCCTAACATCTTATACAAATTATCTGAACTTTCATGAAAATATGATACCTTGCTTGTCATGGTAGTTAACTCTTTCTTCAGTTCCTCTTTCTCAACCTCATGTTTGAGACACTCTTCTCTCTTGATCTTCAACTCAGCTAGGGCCTCCTCAAGTTGATTCTTTAAAACCTTGATTACTTCCTCATTAGATGCACACAAAGTGCCCAAATTTTCTTCTCAATCATCAACAACATGCCTTAAGTGGTAAAGATCAGCCATCTTGTCACCAATATCTCCCTCTAGCTTGTTAGGCTGCTTCCAAGGGCCTGCTCTGATACCAATTGTTGGAAGTGATAATGACTGAGAGGGGGGTGAATTAGTCACCAATAAAATATTTTCTTAATACTTCAAATATCAAGCATACACCCTCAAGAAACACATATATCAATGCTTTATCAGAATCAAATATAGTTCACCATGAAACATACTCAAAGCAAGGATTCATGCATACATGTCAATAAGAACACAAGATATACTCAAAACCTTTCTTTATTGATATTCAAATCATATCACAACAAATGATGCCTTGTAAATACAACAACAAGATACAATCAAGTGATATCAATGCAATCAACTATGCCTCTTGAATACACAAGAGTATATTCCTCTTTTGCATAAGACTTCAGCTCATAATCAGACCGCAAATACTTAGAAACCTGGTAATGACATCAACATACTCTGAAATTAACAATCAACACATGACACTAACTCTTCCCTCCTTCATCAACTTGTCATCAAGGAAACTTCACCATCATTTGCTTCGCTCAAATCCACTTCATGAAAATGGCACCAGGCTACTAACATCGAATGTAAATTCTAGGGGTATTGGGTTAGGCCCGAAGGGGTTTTCTTTTGATGAGAATTCTTGAAAAGAAGATAAAATGATTTCTAAAAGATTCACTACATTGTACCCAAAACATCACTTTTATAGTCTCTCCTTCATTCAAATTCAAAAGAGGTTGGTTTCCCTCCTTTATCTCGACCACACCAACCTAAAAACATCCCATAATAATCACTATAATATTCACAATTGACCCATATAGGTCAACCATGCCAAAAACCTTCATCCATGCACCAAAATCCTCAAAACCCCACCAATGGAATGAGAAAAATCCCCTCATGCCAAAACTATTTTTAGTCAAGCTCTAAAAATCACCACACATGAGTAATATTTCATTTAAACATCATCCATGGTCGCAATTTACTTGAATCAATCATATTATTTCATTTAATGGGCTTAGTGGCTTATTTCCTTCACAAAACAATTGTTTCCATGAACTTGAATCAAGACCTCACAAGATGAACTCAACTATGGCATGTGACCACTCAATGGAAATCTCATAACATGTAGAACACTTCTAAGCAAGTTATAGCTCATGAAACAATCATATGTTCAAACCACATCAACTTTTTCCTTTACCAAAACAAATTACCTAAAAATCAGTTTTACAAATGCAACTGATTAACACCCTTCCTGACACTTTCAAGACCTCCAAATGGATTCAATGGAAGCCAAATTCATCCCGATTCACTCTCCAAGTGATATCAAGCATCACCCAATCCATTTCATGCACTAACCAACCTGAAACTTTAAGAAAAACCATTATTGTCATGAAAAAGCAAGAAACCTTCTTGCTCACAAACTGACCTGGAAACCTCATCAAATCAACTCATCATGACACCAAACTTATACCATTGGAAATTGAAATATCCCACGATGGGATACCACTAAAAATGCACAAAATATTGAAAACTTGCAACCACATAAAATATTGATTTTACCATATTTTTATAGTAAGGACAACAAACTAAATAGAATCAATATCTCCCAAGATATCCACTTGAATCACATGAAAACTTAAAGAGAGCTTGACATTAATATAAAGGACATAATAAAACTGCATTTTTGGGAATTTTACAGAGATTAAACTGCTGCTAGAAAAAGTACAAAATGCCCTAGCAAACATGAAACTTCGAGGTTCGTGTCCCTCGATACAAGAGCAAAAATAAGGGTATTTGGAAATAACAAGTAATAGATACAAGCAATAACATTTCCACCTTCGGATCTGAAACGACCGAATGGAAAAACCCCAAATAAAGGCTGCAGGTCGCCACACTTGGTGAAGGGGTCGGAAAATGATGGACGCCCTTGCGTGTTACCATGCCCAACCCAAAAGGCTGCCATGAATTTGATCGAGCCCCTCTGTTTGTCTTCCCCAAACGCCCCCAATACCTATGAAATCCTTCACGAGATGCCTCCAACGAATATCGGCTCTACCCAAATGGCTGCCATGGATTTGATCATTGTCGGGATTGATTTGGAGCCCACTGATTATCCACTCCCAATGCCGCCAAATATCTGGCAAAACCTTTCTCTGTGACTCTCGATATTGTCTTTACCGCGTAGCCTTGAAAATGGATCGAAATGACAAACTAGGGCAGATCTCTCACTACCGAAGAATGCCCTGCTAGCTAGGGACGGGTCTCTCACCACCGAAGTTAGGGTCCCTGTGGGATTTGACTCCACAAGTTGTAGATGCGCGACAACAGAAGCACTGCACGTGAAGGGGTCAATAAAATGTATATCCAAAAAGTGTCTCTCCTTTCTCTCCTAGCTCCTTATATACATTCCAAGGCAAAAGATCCCCAATAGACCAAGACACGTTTCATTCCACGGAGGGGTCAATAAAATAAAAGTAACTAAAGTTACTTTTTCCGTTTAAGTCGCCAAGGTCCAAAGTGACCCCCAAACACCAAACATGACTATTAGTATCATGTGGCCCCTTCTCAATAGCCCCAACATCCCCACCCCTTGGATATGACCACGACTTGGACTCGCTTGACACTTAGGCCTTTGGCGTAGAAAAAGGGGACATTACAGTCCTCCCTTCCCGAGAAATGCTTGACCCCAAGCATTATCCTGTCATGCGGCAGAGGCTGAATACCAAGCATCGATGTAACCCGAAGTAACCAAGAAACCCCATGCAGTCATCATGACCTCCATATGGTGTCGAGAGCAATGGTGTCCGTGAAGTAGAATGATACTCAAACCGACTCTCCACTGGTACCCGCACCGTAATTTCCAATCTATCCAATCCCTGCCAATGCAAGGTTGTCATCATGTGATCACTCCCTTCCTCTCCAATCAACTCTTGGGTAGAAAAGTCCGCTCTGAATCCTGTAGAATTCCCTGGATCACCCCGTGAAACAACTCGTATACGCACCAAGTGTGCCCACCATATGACCCACATTGATGTGAGAGTACAACTCGCCGTGATGTATCTTGATGTGTCCCATGGGGAAAACCCCAAGATTCCACTACATGGTCAACCGAAAATGTCAACTCCATGTAGTTCACCTCTGCGATGAGTGATAACCTCATGAAAACCAGTGGTCGAGGCGACTCCATTCTTTCACCGATTAAAGCACAAGGGTGAAATGCCCATTGTGCTCTACAAGCAAAACAGAATACATAGGAGTGTTATCCCCTATTGACTCGAGAACATGCCGAACCGTAAGCTCGATTTGTTATAACGACAAACCTGTTCATTCATGTATGAAGTTGGGGATATCCTCCTTCAACCCATGCCTTCGAACTCTCTCGATATGAGCCTGTAGGTCTCATCGAAGCTCAGGTGTCCGGTCACGAAAAAACAATGCACATGTCACAATATCTCCACCCTCAACCCTGAGTCTGACACAAGGTATAATCTGCCATGATAGAATATCATCTAATCCTCCGGTTGTAGGTGTCATCCCGTATGTGACCATCCGAATCTCGCAAGTGTGTCGAGTTCTTGGAGTACTCAACAAGCGAATGAGATCTCTAGTCTACCAAACCCTTAGATAACCAACATGATGATAAACTCAGATGATCTAAGCCTGTAGCCCCAATCTCTGTAACTGTCTCATGTGCAACATTGCTGGTCATCTCCACATCCATTCCACTCAAGCATCAATCCGCTAATATAAAATTCCTCACCATGCCGTAACGTTCTCTCCATCCCCTCGGTTGTAACCACCCTAGGTGCTTCTGTAGATAATCCCCTAAAAATCATATTCCTGCCCTCGGATTTAAACTTCAGCTCCATCGTCTGAAAGTTAGTCCGAAACTCCCTGAGAGAGCGAAGCCACTTCACTCCCAGCACTATGTTGCTTGCTCCCATACCAACGATGTGAAGATCATCAGTAACTATGTAGTTACCCATCATGATGCTCATTTGGGGAACCCATTATGTGCACCTCATAAACTCTCCATCAGCTCTACAACCCTGTTAAGGCCCTCAAAATCCTGTGTCTGTAGTCCTCACCTCTCAACCAATGAGGCATCAATACAGTTGTGGGTTGCCCCACTATCAATGAGTACCCCAACTCGCCGACCCTGCATAACTCCTCTAATCCTAAATGCCTTGTACATCAGAGTACTAGACAATGTGGCTATAATCTCCCAAGGAAAAGTTTCCTCCTGCCCCGCATCAGCACTATCCAACGCAACCCCATCTCCATCATCCACCTCACGGGTCTCTATCTCCTCACCTTTTTCACCCTTTCTCTCCTCGAAGACCTCAATGAATTTGGCCTTTCCTCTACCTCTGCAATCACGTTCTAGAATCCAAGGCGTGTGGCAATCGAAACATAGTTTCTCTCGCCTCGACTCATCTCTGTCCTCTCGGGAAGTGATTGGCTTCTTAGCCACCTCCTGCCTCGGTGGAGGCTCCCTCTGTTGAAGTTCATATGATCCAGATGGAGGTTCCCTTTGTTGTACGTGTGGTGGAGCCCTCGGCTTTGGAGTGGATAACTCCAAGTCCCAAGCTTTCCTAATGCCTCGTGCAAAGAGGAAGGCTCGGATGCCTTTACAAACCCAGCGAGAGCATCTGTCACAAACCAGTTGCGAACAGTGAAATGAACTCCGATCTCCGTGACTTTCGGTACCATGATCGACATATCTCTCGTATATCTACGATTTACTTCGATCTAGGGGGCCGGTTTGTCTCAAATGAGTCAACTCCCTGAAATACCTGTCAGGGTCCCTTCTATCAAATCTGCTCCCCAGTCTCTGCGTGAGCTCTGCATAAGTAGTAATGCGTATGTGTCCCTATGTAATCAACCCATGATGCCCCCAATCATGAGCGTCTCCCTCGAGATGTAAGATTGCAAACTTAATTGCATCTTCCTCACGTGTAGGGTTCAAGCTGGAGTATGTCTTCAACTTCTGAAACGAAGACTGATGCAAGACATTTCTTAGAGCCATCGAGGTGTGGAAGGGAAATCTGCCCCAATCTCCTCTGTAACTCTGGTACCTGTGTCTCATGATCTCTCTTGGGTCTACTGCCAATCTTCATTTTGCAATATTCCTAGTATGGCATGTTGTTACGAAGGCCCTCACTCAAGGTCTGGTACCTCTCCCAACAAGACTCCTCATCCAAAATATTTGTTGGTTGTTGTACCTGTGAAACTCTCTGAAGCCCCAAGGGCCTAGCAGAAGAATGGGGAGGCCGCTGCCCTGACTGTCCACTCTCACCTCTTTGACCCTGTTGTCCCATACTGCTAATTTCTCCTCTATTTATGACTATTGTTATACACAGTCCACCGGAGTTGTAGATGATTAAAAAGTATTCTCTTCCCCTTTTTAGCAAACATAGAACCAACGCTAGTACCTGGAGAGGTACTCTCCCTTCAGACATGGAGTCTCCAATGAAGGAATCATGCTTTGCACAACCTCTTGTAATCCCACAAGACACATTTGAATTCCTTCTTTGGCTTATGAAGTCGATCCACAAAGTTTTTACAATTAGAATAGACAGGTTTTGGATAATGGCCACATATTACCAGGATCCCATAGCTTATAATGCCCATGAGCCCTTGTATCAATTAAGTGAGCTAAAACTTGCCACCATATATCATCCACAAGATGCTCATATACACATAGTTGGAGCATCGGTCCAACAAACTCCATGATGAAGACTTCATCATCTACCATACCATGCATCTCATGATGGAAATAAATTGGAATAGGCAACAATAAATAAGACACATTAGTGTGCTCTTCATACCTTTCAAGGCCAACAATGTCCTCCATGTGTTCAAGATAGACATATGTTGAGTTGCCCCCAACATTGTTGCCTAAGTGCCTGTTGAAAGTATTTGAAAGTTGTTCAACAGTTGTTGGTTTGGAAATTACAACAGGCTACAATTTTACACAAGTGTCCATGTGAGGCTCCTCCTCATGTGTCAGCTGCTCCATAGAGTCTTCTTTCGTGGGTGCAGACTTTCTTACATCAATTTCCCCCATCGTTTCCTAGAACTCTTATATGCGCTTTCTTGCTTGAGTCGCTATCGCCCTAGTGACTCTAGCTCTGTTATTCACTTCCTCACACCTTTTAAGAGTTTCCATTACATCCTCCCTACTTGCATAAACAAGTTTCTTCTCCTGAGCTGGAATAATTTCTCTAACAAGCAAAGTTTCACTAATGCCATTATTTTGCTCAATGGAAATCATACCCTTTGGTTTAGGAGCTTCTTCTACAAATGAGTTCTTTTGTGATTCAGGTACCGGCATATGATGACCTCGTTTGGGCTTGCTACCAATCTTCATCATGCAATAATATGGAAATGCCATATTATCTCTGAAACCCCTACTCAAAGATTGGTACTTCCTCCAACAAGAATCCTCATCAATCACCTCTATTGGCCGCCCTCTATCACAGTTCTCACCATGTTCCTTATTGTCCCTAGGTCTGCTTTGATTCACATTCTGAGTGAGCTGACTCAAATAAAGGTTAGTGGCTTCCTGTTATTTCACCATGTTGGTGAACATTTCCTTCATAAAACCCCTTTTAGATCTTTCCAAACTGCCATATTTAACCAACACAGGCTGGAGGAACAACAGCTCTGATACCACTAAAATATCCCTGATGGGATACCACTTAAAAATGCACAAAATATTGAAAACTTATGACCACATAAAATATTGATTTTACCGATTTTTATAGTAAGGACAACAAACTAAATAGAATCAATATCTCCCAAGATATCCACTCAAATCACATGAAAACTTAAAGAGAACTTGACATTAATATAAAGGACATAATAAAACTATTTTTGGGGATTTTACAGAGATTAAATTGCTGCCGTAAAAGTACGTAATGCCCTAGGCGGTCAGTAAAACTTCGAGAGGTTCGTGTCCCTCTGATACAAGAGCAAAAATAAGGGTCTTTGGAAATAACAATAATAGATATAGGCAATAACGTTCCCACCTTCGGATCTGAAAGGGCCGACTGGAAAAACCCCAAATAAAGGTTGCAGGTCGCCACGCTTGGTGAAGGGGTCGGAAAATGATGGACATACCTTTAGCGTGCTGCCACGCCCAACCCAAAAGGCTACCGTGAATCTGATCGGGCCCCTCTGCTTGTCTTCCCCAAACACCCCCAATACCCACGAAATCCTTCATGAGATGCCTCCAATAAACTGTCCCACTTTGCCCAAATGGTTATCGTGGATCGATCTGCTTTGTCGGATTTGAATCTGTGTAGCCCACTGATTATCCACTCCCAATGCCACCAAATATCTATGAAAACCTTTCTCTGCGACTTCGATATTGTCTCTGCCGCACAACCTTGAAAACAGATCCAAAATGACATACTAGGACAAATCTCTCACTACTAAAGAATGCCTCGCTAACTAGGGACGGGTCTCTCACCATCGAAGCTAGGGTCCCTATGGGATTTGACTCCACAAGTGGTAAATGCGATGACAAAGAACAATTTGTGCATGAAGGGGTCAATAAAATGTATATCCAAAAAGTCTCTCCTTTCTCTCCCAACTCCTTATATACATTCCAAGGCAAAAGAGCCCCAATAGACCAAGACACATTTCATTCCATGGAGGGGTCGATAAAATAAAAGTAACTAAAGTTAATTTTTCCTGTTTAAGTCGCCAAGGTCCAAAGTGACCCCCAAACACCAAACATGACTATTAGTATCATGCAGCCCCTTCTCAATAGCCCCCGGCGTCCCCTGACCACTGGATATGACCACGGCTTGGACTCGCTTGACACTTAGGCCTTTGGCATAGAAAAAGGGGACATTACGGAAATATCTCTAAATTACCTTTCCATAACATATTAGAACTCCTTCCAACTCCAAGTGGAAGGCCTTTAACCAAGCTAATCTTTGCAAATTGCCTAAAACTGCCCCAAAAATGTCCTTTGACCAGTCAACATAAATGAATCATACTTGACCATTTAACTGCATCACCATGACCTAAAAACATCATGGACATCAAGAACAACTCACATAATCACCGTAATGGTCATTTATTTTGCAGCTCCTTTGGACAACCTTGTCCCAAACTAAACTTTTTCAGAAATCATTGTTTGAGTGGGGTCCACTCATCACAATAACCTCTACCATACCTTTATGGAAACCTGCAGGAGTTGTCTACATGATACAATCATCATCCATGCACTAGCAAAAATTCGGTCACTTAGGAGCATTTTCTCTCCTACCTTTGCTTTTGAGCTAGGATTTCAAACTCATAACAAGTTGTTTACCTTCTTAACATTCGTTCATTAAAAACCTGACGATTAAATGACCTAATTATTTTTGTGAAACCTTCTAGAGTCAATGTAGAAACATCCCTAAAAGCCACAAGGTCTCATACAAAGCACACAATTCAGGGTGAGCATCAGAAGATCCAATTCGAGCTGGTATTGACCTTGTTCTTGACCGGGTTTATCATGCAAAATACTCATCATGACAACCTGAAATTTTGCCCACAATGCCATGACACACCCTACATACATATCCAATCATTACCATATCAAAAATACCTCTCAATATTTCCATACACTGAGACTTGCATAGCTAGCCCTTAGGGTTTTGCAATGTAAAGGCTAGGGTCAACTAAAACAACCTCATAAATTATCATAAAAACACTCCAAAAGGTTCTAACATACCTGGTACATCATGATTCAACTACCTACATGCATCCATGAGCTCATATAGCTCCATAACTCAATCTCATGCCTTCTAACAGCCATACCTGGTCCAAATGAGTACCTGAAACATGGTCGCCAACCTGTATTTGCATCCTAAAACTCATGTGAGTGCCCAAACACTCCCAAAACATGCTCTTCATGCCAACATGCTTCTCAAGTCACCAAGAAGCTCATACCACCATGCTGCTCGTCACTTAGGCTAATTGGGTCACTGAATAAGCTTACTAAAACAAGCAATTCTCACTTTGAATCAAATCATGCAACTATGAACATACCTAAAACATTGTATCATCGTCATACCGAGCATGCTTTGACCCTACTCCATCATCCCCTTTATCATTAATGGGGTTTTGCATCAATGACAACGCCTAAACCACACATGTCAACACATGGGAGATAAAAACCACTCAAAATTGATGCAAAACCATTAAATATTTAACTCAAACAAATCGGCAAATATTGCAAAGGTGAAATCATAAAAGAAATACCAAATTCGATCTTCAAAATAGGCTAATTTTATTTTCTAAAAACTAAAGACAATTGTTTTCAGACACGGTAAAAAGCACAAAACCCTTTAGCCAAAAATTATGCATGGTTGATGATCGACGATGGTTGACATGTGGATCAAACAACCGCATGTAGATCAAATAACCTACATGCGGATCGGATACCCTACATGCAGATTAAATAACCTCTCTCTAGCATTGAACAAACCCTTGAAATTGTCTAAAAACTATCTCGCAAATAAGAACTAAGTAATGCTCCCGGATAGCAAAACCGGGGTGGATCTTTACCACCGAAAACTACTCTGCAACCAACAAAAGCTCCAGTACTTGTATGAGTGAATGCATGAATCAATCCTCTAAAAACCCCAAAGGTATATGTATAACCTTTTTCCTCTAAAAACCTTCATCACACTCCTTTGGGACTTTTCTCATAAACACAAATATAACTTAAGTGACTTTATAACCCATATGCCAAAAAGTGCACTTGTCATTTTCCCAACGAAGAATTAGAATAAATATAATCATTAAGTCACCCAACACTAATGTCAGCGACAAAATATAATATAAAGTACCTTAAGGGAGCATCTCACAACCTTATTCACTTAAGTCACCTCAAAGTACGTGTCTAACTCCAAAATATAACATAAAAGTGAAATGAAGGTACAAACCACACCCAATAACCATCAACATCACTAGCCCTTGGCCATAACCAAGGCTAAGACGAATGAAAATCCTTCTAGGCCATCTCTTTCGAAAAATGCTTGACCACAAGCATTATCCTATCATGTTGTAGAAGTTGAATCCCACAAAGCAAGTTTTTCCACCTCATCTTACAATCAATCAAAATAATTGTTGCAAATCAAATACCACAAGGCAAGTCTCTCCAGGCACATTTAGTGCTTATACGATTGTTTCATAGGTTAAACCAAGGCATGCTATAGGGTTTAGAGTGGACTTTCATACCCATGGGTTGACTGAAGAAGTAGTGATTGTGAGTGACCACATGATGACAACTTCACATTGGCAAGGATTGGACAGATTGGCAGTTTCAGTGTGGGTACTAGTGGAGAGTTGGTGTGGGCATCATACTACTTCAGGGGCAACATTGCTCTCTACTCAACATGGAGAGCATGATGATTACATAGGGTGTCTTGGTTACTTCGGATCCCACCAATCATTGAGTGACTGCAGGGTGAGGTGGAGAGACTTGCCTTGTGGTATTCAGTTTGCAACAATTATTTTGATTGACTGTAGGATGAGGTGGAGAAACTTGCTTTGTGGGATTCAACTTCTGCAACATGACAAGATAATGCTTGGGGTCAAGCATTTTTCGAGAAGGGAGGACTGTAATGTCCCCATTTCCGAGCAGATGGCCTAGGAGGCTTTTCATCCGTCTTAGCCTTGGTTATGCCCAAGGGGCTAGTGACATTGATGGTTATTGGGTGTGGTTTGTACCTTCATTTCACTTATATGTTATGTTTTAGAGTTGGACACATACTTTGAGGTGACTTAAGTGAAATAAGGTTGTGAGATGCTCCCCTAAAGTACTTTATGTTATATTTTGTCGTTGACATTAGTGTTGGGCAACTTAATGGTGATATATATATACTAATTCTTCGTTGGGTGACTTAAGTGCACTTTTTGGCATATGGGTGATAAAGTCACTTAAGTCATATTTATTTTTATGAGAAAAGTCCCATAGCAAAGGTGTGATGAGGGTTTTTTTGGAGGAAAAAGGTTAAAAATATATATTTGGGTTCTTTTGGAGGATTCATTCATGCATTCACTCATATAGATACTTAGAGCTTTTGTTGGTTGCATTATTTGCTTCGGTGGTGAGAGCTCCACTCCTAGCTAGCAGAGCACTCTTCAAAGTGGTGAAAGAACCATCCCTAGTTTGATGTCTACGAGCATTACTCGGTTCAGATTTTCATATAGTTTTTAGATAATTTCAAGGGTTTGTTCGGTGTTAGAAAGATGTTATTTTATCTCGCATGTAGATTATCTTATCCACGTGTAGGTTGTTTGATCTACATGCATGTTATTTGATCCGCATGTCAAACCACCGTCAGATCAGCCAACATGCATAAGTTTTGGCTCAAGGGGTTTGTACTTTTCTGTGTGTGTCTCGTGTCGCTTATCGCAATTTTTATAAAATAAAATCATCCTATTTTGAAGACTAAATTTGGTATTTCTTTTATGATTTCACCTTTGCAATATTTGTTGAGTTGTTTGATTAAATATTCAATGGTTTTGCATCAATTTTGAGTGGTTTAGAAATTGTTCTTTGGATTGGGTTTTGCCAAAAACCATTTGGGGGTAAAAAGTGCCCATTTGGGAACACTACATTATCAAACATCTATCAACATAATTATTTTATACGTTTATATATTTATTGTGGCATGCTAAAATTTATTAGATTATCCTACACATATTTGCCCTTTCATCTTGGAAATTGTCATCAAATCCCACAATATTAGAGATACACCTCTAAACATTTACATGTCACATTCTTTATCTGGGTTGGGAATTAGTTAACTAGATTTGATTATTGTTTTGCATATGCTATGTAGGCCTAGTTAAATGTAACATGTTTTTGAGTTGCAATTTAAATAAAATCCTTTTAACTATTCTATAACATTAAAAACTAATTATGCATCGCTTTGAAAGAGAAACTAATACAAATATTTTAAATATATCTAGCTTACAAAATGCCAATAGATATCAATCTCAAGGTTTTTATCTTAAATTTTACATGGAACATATTGATTAATAACTCTATTACCTTCTCTAAAAAATTATCACTAACTAGTGACAAATTGCATCAATCTAGTTGTACCAAAGTTTCAAACACAAAAGTTAAGGAAAAAGGGCTCCAAACTCCACCATATGGCCAAGATACTATGATTTTATCAATTGACTTCTCAAAGGAAGAAATGTTTGCAACTATCGAATTTACGTCAATTTTAAGGTTGAAATTACCTTATGATAGTCAAATAGATATCATATTTAAGGTCAAAATTATCATGCGACAATCAAATGTACATCAAATTTTATGTCATAACTAATTGCATATGCATGGAAATTACAGCCCACACAACCAACCCAAACTACCATTATCCAACACCTATTAGCATAATTACTTCATACATCTATACATTCATTGTGGCATGTTTATATGTACTAATAATATTCTACACGTATTTACCCATTCATTATGGTATGATTACTTAATGTTATTCAACTTGAAATGAGGGGGAAAATATTAATATGTTTTAAGAATGCATGTAAAACGAATCGATATATATATATATATCATTCTTTTTACATGAACCACGCTATAGATTGAAGGGGGTCAACTAAAATACATTTTAAATAATGCTCAATAATATCAATTGTTTAGCATATTTTTAATGTAAAGTAACCTTATCCTCCACAAATGATCCTATCAAGAAAGTGGCAATCTCATTAAGTAATACTTTTCTTTCCAACCTTGAACTTTGTAATAAAGAAGCCAATTGTGTCCAAACCACTAGAAGGTTTAAACTACCCTCTAGATTGAAGATGGTTTCACTAAAATCATTTTAAACATAATATCCACTTTGTTTAGAATGGTTTTAATGTAAAATAACCTTACCCTCCACAAATGATCCTATTAAGAAAGTGACAATCTCATTAATTAATACTTTTATTTCCAACCTTGAACTTTGCAATAAAGAAGCCAATTGTGTCCAAACCACTAGAAGGGTCGAATCTTTGTACCAAATCTTGTTCTCCTTCTCTAAGCCACTCCCGTAGTGTGATTTCAAACAAATAAGCTCAATTAATCTCATTTTAAAAATACTATATAAAAAATAGTGACTAATGAAGAACCTTAAACCTAATTTTAATCACCCGTCTTAAAAAATTATCATATTTTCGTAACTAAAAAATATATTTTTCCATGTAATATGTATTTATATCTTATGACAAAATAATCACTTGGCAATGTCTTTTCAAACTTATTAATTCTATTAATTGTATATATAAATGAAATTAGTAAGATGATATTTCATTATTTTAACCATTTACACGACCGATTAATGAATAAGTTAGGAGATATAACACACAATGCTTGCTTTTCAAACTCGTTATTCCTACAACAACACTTTCTTAAGGTTTTCCAAATAGAATAGATTGATTATGGGGAAAATCTATGGTTAAACATGCTTGGGTTGGAATAATAGTGAGATAGGTGACCACCCAAGAAATCCTAGCCTTTGCATCTCTATAATGAGTTCCAAGTGAATCCTTCATGTTCATGAAAGGTAGATTCTTGTGAACTAGTAATAAATGTGTTAATGTTAATTGGCTCAAAATTACACTATTAAATCCCAAAATGATTATATACTTGATTAAACTAATTCACATATACTTTAATTATTGACAAACCAAAGTTCGCACAAAAACCAAACTTGGGAAGCTATCCTTTTGTGCACTACTATCCTTTTTTAAAAGGTTTTATGGTAAAAGGAGCTTATTCTCCTTGTTCTCGCAAATAAAGACAAGTTATTTATGGCATAAGAAACTTATTCTCCTTGTTTATGACAAAAGAAACTTATTCTCCTTGTTTGAAGCAAATAAAGACTAGTTATTCATGGCATATCATCATGAGAACCATTTTAGTCAAGGCACCATTTTTCCTTTCACAATTACACAACTCGGCCTTTGAAGCCTCGTAATTCTCCACCTATGCTTTCTAAGAATATAAAGAGTTATTTCAACATGGTGTTTGCTAGTCATTATAGTTATGTCGGGTAAAGGACCTTCATCATTGTGTCAATTCATTTGGTTGTCTCCTAAGATATTAGTTTGACTCAATAATGAGTGTTTCACTCCAATTTATTTGTTAAGAATAAGAAGAAGAAAAATTTATATTCCTCATTAGTATAGAATATAATAGGTTTTTCTTTTTTAATGAGCAAGATGGCTTCACTCAATGAAACTTTGAAATATCTATTAATTGTTAAATGGTGCTCTTCCTAGACTTGTCACTAGTATTAAAGTGTTATGATTAAATGTATTGTCAAAATATTACAAGCAAGATAAGATTTTCAAAGTATTCAACTAAAGAGTGTAGGTCATTTCTTGTGCTTGTTTATTGTGAAAGACACAATGATTAATTGTCACCTTTGTGGCTTCTTTCCCATAAACATTTGTGCCCTTAGTTTCTCGGAAGTTGTTGGTCCATAATGGTAACATATAACCACCCTTATGCCAACAAATTTAGCATTTGCTTCAACCCATAATCTTATCTACTATTTAAATTTGTATATAGTGTAAGTTGAAGAAAATTGTTCTTTCTAGCTTCATTGTTGATAATCACTTCCCAAGCATTAGTTATCCTTAGCAATGAGAAAAACTATAGATGTTGAAACCCTTGCTAGGTTTATATCTTGAGAAAAGTTCTAGCCCTTAACAAAACAGCTTCATAATATTACTTTTCTAGCTAACAAGTTTTGTTTTAAAACTAAGTACATATGCATTTTTTTTTTTTATGTATTTTCCTCAACATTCTTTTCAATTGTCTCCAATGTTTGTATTAATTATACTAAAAATAATAAGAAGAAAAAATAGTTAGAAAATAATTAAATATATAAGTTAGCTATCATGTGAAGTTACATAATACACATGAATTTACACTAATAAAGCCAAGTCAAGTTAATGTTGCGAGTATTCAATATTTGCATTACCATATTTAATTGATTTCTTACTAATTGCCTTGATTTCCCTTTGGAAATACCATTTTCACGGTAGTGGTTGAAAAGCCTCTTATAATCCTAGCTTAGAGGTCAATGTTAGATTCTTGATATGCCATTCATCGAATATTTTCTCAATAATGTGCGCTAAGTGAAAAAAAAACATTGAGAGAGACACCCGCCAAGTCCAACCATTACGTTATTCAACACCTTATACCTTTGATATTATCATTTTGGCACTTTGTTGACAAAGATGCTAACTTTGTTAGGACCCATCTTTCTTCATCATTGAAAGCTTACTTTTGACCAACATTGTCAAATGCTACCCAATGCCAACAAAGACAAAAGAATGATAACAACCATCAAATAGGCCTTCATCTAATCAAAATGTCATTTGACTACATTAAAGTGATTTACATCAACTCTCAAGTGCATATTGAGTAAAAGCCCGTTATCTATTTTTACTTCATTGACATAAGTATCAACATCTTTATCTTGCCATCTTCCTAAAGAATCAATCCTCAATCCATTCGAATAATATTATTTTTTCTTTCCATAATGGTAGAAGTCACATCTTTCTTTAGTATAACACTGATTACTATCATTGTTTATTATTTCCAATATGGCATTGTGCTTGACACTTCCAAACTATATTAGAATAGAATAGGAACATTCATAAGGTCTAAACTATTTATTTTAATCATTATTTCGTAAATGTGTAATGGAAAAACTATTGATAAATTTTACTTGTTAAGGTACTTACTTACAAGAACGTCCATTAAATATGTCAAGTCCTCCAACAAGCCCTGGACCTCCAATTTTTGGGTACTGAGACAAGTTGCCACAAATTAAAAAAATTGCAAAGGTATTCAATGTATAAAAATGAGAAATATTAAAATGAACTAACAAAAGTCTCCATGTGCAACATCCATCAAAATAAAGTTGAGAGATGTCAAATTGGAATTGTTTTACATTGACTAATTATATACAAGGAACTCCTTTATTTATTTCCTCAAAACTGAATTGTGTAACAGTGTAGACACTTAATTTAATTTTAGTACAAGCCTATGATAGTGTATTTGTGTGTTTATTGATTATTGGTCCAAATTAGGCTATTATTGGCATGTGTTCCTTGTGTTTGTTCAACTTTAGATACATTTCTCTATTCTTCTTTTGTCATTTCTGGTACAGGTTCTAGTTTCTCCAAGCCTCAAACTTCAAAACAAGATCAATTCCTGACAGGCTTGTATATAGACCTAGTAGGCCTAATAGGCTCTTGACTCTCTTAAACCCCCTTATCACACTTGATCAGGTTTTCTTTGAACATGGACATAGAGAAAATGATGGAATTCAATCATTCACAAGGTTATTATGATTTACTAGCCAAGAAAATACAAGAAATTGTAGAGGAAACTGTCAAAACCATTAGAATTAGGCCTCACAGACCCCTTAGCCTACGCATACCTCCATAAATGCACCGTACGGTTTCCAAAATTTCCAAAAACCAAAAACCCTTTAGAGCATACCAAAACACGCATGTAAAATTTCAAGAGATTCCACCAATTAAATCAAAAGTTATGCAAGTTTCAGTAATTTTACCCTAGCCAGCGTTTCTAACAAGCAGAGAGGAGCAAATATGTGTTTCAAGACCTCATTCTAAATTCCTAAGTTGGCTAGCTCTAACTTTCTTCTTCAGGGGTCTAATGGTGATCATGCATGAAATAGCCAGATCTTTAATCTTTGTGTAAAACTAGCTACTCAGAACTCTGTTTTCAGGGGGTTTAGAGCTTGAAACATGAATTTAGCATAGAAAATGAACAAGTAAGCTTAGAAAACATAGATATGAACTCAATTTCACCTGCTAATCACAACTAAAACATAGGTTCTCATTCAAAATGCTTGAAAAATATGAGTTACAAGCCTGATACACCATGGAAAACATCAACAACCTTCCATATGGGACCTTGCAACCTATTTTATCATCCTTTTCATGTTATTTTCCACCCTTCCAGATGAAGCTCGAGGTTCTCCAGGTGGTTAGGAGATTTTAACAAGTTCTATTTTTGGTTTCCATGTCCCCAAGAATCTCTCAACTCCATCAAACTCCAACAAACTTGCTGAAGTTGTCTCCTTTGTACGTGGGAGAAGATTTGAATTGCTTTAACGACTGGTAACAGCTGGACTTTTGATTGATTTGCATTTGCATAGGCATTTTAGACCCCCAAGGACTAATTACAAATGTTTTGGGCCTATGACACATAATTCACTCCTTCACACCATACAAGCTAGTTTCAAATTTTCAAATCTAAAAATGGAGGGAATTGCAACTAAGTCCGTATACCTAATTACACAACATTGAAGCCTGAATGTGGCTTCTTAATTACATGCAAATACTCTCAAGACCTTCAAAGCACTAAAACAACCTAAGACTAAAGCTTGTTCAAGATGCACCTGCATCAATTTCTCTAGTCATCCATTGTTGTTTCATTATTCTTTTATGTCTACTCATGTTGTCTTCCCCTTTCGCTTTTTCTCTCTCCTCCCTAGTTTTCACTCCTTCCCCTCATTTTCATGCCATTTTGGATTGTTTACTAGATGCAGCAGTACGAATATGGTTCACCAGTACCGTACAACTACAATTCTAGTTACTTTTTTGTGGACCCTTCTAACTCTTAACTCTGAGTCCCCCAAGGTTTTTGGCTCTTTTGTAGGCTTTTCTTGTTCATTGTGTCAGCATGCGTGCCAATTCGATCCTAATTTGAATTCAAAAATTCTATAAATACACAAGTGCATTTATGAAGATGACGATCATATCACACAATCAATCATAAGGAGAAAAAGAACTCATTTATTCCAAGAGCATCCCTGTGCCAAAAGCAGATTTCAAACATTTAGAGAAGAGCATCTAGCATTTACTTGTTACATCGATTAGAGCATTGAAACTGACAAGGGTTGGTACACTGGATCACCTATTAAACTTGGTGCATTGTTTGTCAAATTGTTCAAAATCCTTGGGCTTGATAACAATGGAGGATAATACAGGCCCTCATTAACTCCCACTAGATTTTTATGGTTTTGCAAGGTGTTACAGTCAAATTAGCTTTCCATGGAAGGAGAGCAGTTTCCTAACTCACAGTGAATTCTGGAATTGCAGGTGAGGCTTACAAATGCACAAAGACAAACAGGTTCGTTAAATCTGATTTGCCTTATCTGACAATTTCCATAGCCTTACTACTGCAGTTTTGGTCTTGCCACTAAAGGAGTGCTAAAGTTCTGGTCAAGGTTTTCTACTTGTGCTAATTTTTTGGGTCCACTTTGCCTCGTTATCTGGACATATTTTGTACTGTGTTTCTGAAGAATGCTTACTGAATTACAACAAAATGTGTATCACTCTAAACCTTATTTCTTCCCAGCATTTTAATTATTCCGACTTTTCTGTATTCTAAGTATATTTTTTTATGCAATCAGGTGGATTTTACTGAGTTATATCTAATTTACACCTAATTACAATAGATGTGGATAGTTGTAGTGCAGTATTAGTATAGAACCACTTTCCACGTCTACAATTAGTAATGGTCTAAATGATCTATTAGAAACAATATTTCAAAACCTACAGTTAGTAATGGCATAAATGGTCTATTGCAAACAATATTTTAAAACCTCGAATCATTTAACATAGCTGGAATACTAAATAACACGCTCCTTGTCACTCAAGTTAAAATGGAGAGTACTTATCATGAGAGGTATAATTCATTTACAAAAAAATAGAGAATCATGCAATTTATTTCTAGCTTCAGAACCCACGATACTATTCATGTGCACAATCGTTCAGTCCTGAGATGATTTATCTAGTTGGGTGGTGCATCTATAGCTCTCGTGGCTATGATCTTTACAAATGTAGATGTACAGAATTTAGAATCTGTACATTCTGAGTAAATACCGATTCTATTTTGCTCAGCATCTTAGAAGACAATTATTAGTAGGGTTGAATGATAAGACAATAGCATTGTCTACATAATATGCAATGCCACTAGTACCATTCAACTGAGAAATGAACAAAAAGAATCTGACACTATTGAGGGGTTAAGTCCAATCAGTGGAGAATGCTTTCTCAAAGGTACAGAAATAAGGGATGAGGTCGGGTACAAGCCCCAACCAGATTTCATGGAGTAGATACCCCTCAGTATCTTGGCACCAAAACAAAGCAGGACGATTATTTGTGCACTTGATACCAACAGGTTGATTTGTTCTCCAGCAAAATAAAATAAAAATCTAAATAGATTTTATATTTCCACCGCACTTTTACTAAACTAATAAGCTTTCAACGTTTGCTTGCATTTCCATTAAGTGGGGAAAATCATTCCCTTCAAAATAAATTCTTCTGGGCTGGGCTATAGAGGCATTGTTGAGAGGATTGTAATTATTTCTTGTTAGGTGTTAGGCAACTTCAATTGCATAGAATTAAGATTCGCCTGCAGGACATAATCATGTAGGGAAAACTTTTTGTAAAGGAAAACTCACAAATTATACACAGTATGATACAGCAGTCATGTCATAAAAAAATTCTGGTAAACTTTTCGTTATTGATTTCAAGAAAAACAGGCTCTTACTAGAGGCTTCATCCATTCACTTTGGCACATTGCATGTCAATCTTTATGATATTGTTTTATTCATTATGACTCAATCTATTGTGCAATAAAGAGCTCCCTCGGTTGCTTTACCAATAAGCACTATGGCAAGATTGTTGAACAAACTCTTAGTTTTCCCTATTTATTAGTAGGCCTCTTTGTACATTTGAACTAATCCTCTGCTACACACTGATGGTTAACACATTTTGTTGACTGCTAATGGCAATGGCTTTTGTTTCCCAACGGTCATTCCCTGGAAAGAAAAGAATCTTCCTTTATTGGCTCACAGTGTAAGTGTAACTAACAATAATGCCTACAAAAAAAAAATTGTCCCCTCGCCATTTGCTTTGCTAACACCAAGATAATGAGCAGATCGTTTTTGAGCAATAAATTGATATATTTGTGGCCAGTTGTTATTAAATGAGAATCAGAGAGAGGATAGAAAAGGGAAATTGTGCTAGACTTGAGCAACCAGTCGACAGCCACAGAACAGAAAACGCAGAGGCAATTATATAGATGATTGATTACAACACATGAGGATGTCAGATACATAGGCATAAGACGGGAAAGTGTAAAGAGACACGCTGCATAACAGCAAATTACTTTAATCAAGTCTATAACACACCACCATCAACTAAGCTGGCAGAGCCAATTACTACATACTGATCTACACGTGATCATAACACGTTATCCATAATTCATATGATTGTTTTTGGGCACTAACGGCCAAATAGGATGAGTGCTTCACTTGAACATTACCTCCAACATCTTTAGCCAGACTAGGAGCTAACATGTAGCAAGGTTTAAGATTTATCTGTGTGATCTTTCTACATAGAGATTGTAAATGTGAAGGAGCAAACAGTAGTCCTTCACAATGGTTTTGTCCTGAGCATGGCAATATGTAGAAATGGATCAGGTCTTTTCCTTTAGAGCGGGCACAAATGAGACTTTGCATGGTGATGAACATGCCCGATGCCTCCTTTTGGCTCAACTCTTGGATATATTGCTTGATCTCGTTATTCTCCCATATTGACCATCAACAAAGAAAATCATTTAGCAAACTTGGGGACCAAAAGTAATGTCCCTTCTAGGGCATCAAACAAGAAACAAGGGTTTAAACTCAAACCCAATCACAACTTCTGATTTTTATTAAAGCCACATATCGATCACTTCAAACCCTAGAGGAGCAAAATGAAAATGCCATAAGCAACAAAGAGTGATCTGAATATTTATGACAGCAAAGGAATTCATATGACAGCATAGAAAGTTTTGACAAGTATAGCAAAGTCTTTAGGCTCCCTAGTGGCCTTTGATGGAGCTACCAAGGCCAGAACAAGACTGGCTTTTGCTAGGATTTGTGTTAAGTTGGGTAGCTGGAAGCAGATGCTAGAATATGAAACATCTATTGCTAGGTGCAAAAATGCAATAAATTGGGACACAATGTTAAAGCTTGCCCAAAAATCATTAATGCTAGAAGCACAAGGGAGCCCAAAAGAAGAATGGAATGGCATGAGAAACCGATTGAGGTAAAGGATCGAGAAGAAGATGCAAGCAAAGGCAGTGGCCAAGAAACAAGAAACAAAACTGAAACAAACCAGCACGTGGACAAGGAAAACCATTTTGCATGTCTGGAAATCCAGGAGCAAGAATCCACGGAGGAAGGGGAGTTTTTTGAACAAACTCAGCTAGATGAGCTTGTTCTACCATACATAGAAGTAGAAGAAAAGGAGATCGAGAATGAGACAACACAAGAGGAATCTAAGGATCCCCATGACAGAAAGAGGAAGAGACTCAAGAGGAAGGAGATGAATCAAAGGTTTTGACCCAAGAAGATTGAACAACATTGCCAGAGTAGACTCAAGAAGAAATTCAACAGAAGAAGAGGACACAAGAGAGAAAAATATAGGTACACATGAAACTCTTGAACAAGAAGTAGAGGCATGCCAAGGATTAAGTATGGAATAATTTCCTACTATTGATCAGTTCAAAGTCATAGTGACTCCCATTAAAGGGAAAAGCAAGACCCAAGAAGTCTCATCCTCTAAAACCCCAAAAAGTTGATGTAGGGGGATGAACAACTAGAGGAAAGTTGTCTAGCAAAGAGGAGAAAAAAGAACCACAGAAAAGGAAATTGCAGCAGGAAAGCAAAAACTTTGGACTTCAAAGGGCCCAAAAAACCTCATAAGATTAACATAAGAGGCCTCAATGGAAAATGTAGAAAGTAAGTGCAATTTGTCTCTGTTATTGCACTTATTATGGTTTTTTTGCTGGTTCTGGACTGTTCTTGAACTATATTATGACTGGTTTTAGGTTGGTTTTATGTTGTATGCTCCAGTTATTTTTGATGTGTGGTTTAGTTTTGACTCATGAAATGTATATGGTCATATCTAGATTGTAGATCCTTATTATAACAGGGTAGGGCCCCTTCAAAACCCTCCTTTTACCAATTATCAAAAAAATATGACAACCAACAAGATCACCACTTAGCCCTAGCGATGAATCTGACTTTCTATTTCCTAGGGCAGCGAACTGTATGGGCTTTTCAAGAGAATATTCTCATGTAATATAGACTGAAAATCAATATAGAAATATCCCAAACACTTCAGAAGTCCAGCAAGATGAAATCTAGAGCAAATATCCATTTTTAATTTTAATTCAAGTGCAAACACAACTGAAACTTGAAAATTCATAACTCCAATAATTGGAGTTTCAACACCAACAAATGCTCAAAATGATCTAAGAGAGACCAGCTATCAAATAAAAGTGAAATCACAATTTTCCAACCACGAAAAGCCCTCCGAAAGTGATCCCGAACTTTCTATGTGGGTGGATCAAGTAGAGGAAGGGTGCCAACACCCTGAAAGTGCCCTCGCTGGAGTAGAAGTGCCCTATGCATGGATAAACACCTTGTTCTTCTAGAAATCTGCCAATGAAGTACACTTGTGACTTTCGAATGAAGCCACCAATGCACACAGGAGGGTTTCTGTCCCCAAGTGTGATCCTATTGAAGGTTTTCGTCCTCAACAGGTAACCAATGAAGGGGTTTCCTCCTTCAATGGCAAGAAGAGAAGCTACAAAAGCTCCAAATCCAAATAAATGTCAAATGATGAATAATAATGATATGATGATCCTTCTCCTCCATTTGAACCTCCTTAAGTACCCTTCTTTGGCGCCAAGGATGAATTAGAAGATCAATCTTCATGACCGACCTCTTAATGAAGGGGGAAGTGCACTTTTTAATCTTCACTTGGCCTCCAAGAAGACCAACCTCATGTGGAGAAGATAGAAATTCCATCACCTAGTCGAATCACTCCAAGCCATAATTAGTAATCAAATAAATAAGGAAAATACAATCACTTACAATTATGGCAATGTTCACCTCCCTTACTTTCCTTCCTTGAAGCCCACGGAAGGTGGAATGGCCCCGAGGCTTTCATAGTGATTACCTTGGAAAAGGGAACATTACAGTCCTCCCTTTCCAAATGTGCTTTCCTCAAGCAAATGCAAACTCATATGCCCAAGTATCATCATATCAAAGTGGAGGAACATATTATAGTGTTCCCATAACTGGATCCCATGCCTACTAAATGAAGGAGCTTCAATCCAAATAAAATCATACCTCTATTGTCCCTTTCTTCATTGAAGTCTTCTTCATCTTCTACTTAAAACGACAGCGGTGACATCTGTTTCCTTTTCATACTCGGTTGTACCAAAATCCTTGCAAACTATTGTAGATTCCATCATAAAGCAAGAAATGGATGAATAATCAGTTTGACCAGCTATCTCTCTTATTACAAGATGCAAATCATATTGTGGATGGGCTAAAAACAATTCACCATAGCCATAAATCACATGGAATCTTATCCAAATCAGGGCTATCAAATCTGATTTGTTTCTTTCTTTCAGTTGTAACCTTCTTCCCACATCAACCCATGATGGAATTCCCTTGAAATGTAAGTTCATAGCTGTTCATGACTGTTAATGGCAGTCCCAAATCTGATTTTTGCATGCTTAGCCATATGGCACTTACACAACAACTGCCAAACTGAAATCTTATCGAAAACGGTAAATTCATGAGTAATTTAGGGACTGAAAATTGTCTTACATCAGCGAAAAAATTAAGAACAACAGGTCTACAATTGAAATCAGCAGACATATTGGCCCTTAGTTCAAGACTCTTACCGCTCACACTTACCCCAACTTGGTGTAGAAGATGGCTTTCAACAAGAAAGCTCCATTTTGCACATAATTCTTGAAGTGTCCCCCACAAGGAAGTAATAGCGTGTATGCCCGGAACTAACCAAAAATTATCACCATGGAGAACCTTGCCTAAAAGTAGACCCTTGCTTGTCCCTCTACTCTAAAAATATGCCTCTGCCTTCTTAGTGGTAGCCATGCTTGAAACTCCATCCCCTCTATCTTAAAGTATTGCCTTCTTTTTGAATTCCAACATAAGATGTAAACAATACATACCAATACTTACACTCACCTCTTCTTGACTATTGTTATCTTGCTGATTTTGGGTTCCAATTGTTGCCTCCAAGCTGCCCCACTGAATTTTCTTCACAATTTGGTTTGGATCCAACCATAGGTGTGTAGATGAGTGGGTGTGATAGCCATGTATAGCTCCGAATTTCTTCCCAAGCAATGCCAAAGACATTGAGATGTTGGCTTTGCTTGATCTTAATGAGTGAACCATTTTACACACCATATTAAGTGGAAAGAATGTCTTCAAACCTGCCCATCTCTCGCTGTCCATGGACGATATATGCACAAACCTTGTACTTTTCCCTTTTCGAAATGATCCAATTAAAGGCTTCTTGCTCATTCTTCTTCCCGTGGGCAAGAAGAAGATGAACAAGGGAAGCCCTTGGATTATATTTAGTCTTTCTTTAATTAATAATTAATAATTATATTTTCTTTCGTATTTTCCTATTAAGCAAGTCGGTTGGGTTCGAGAGTTTTTAATTCAAGCCTAAAGATAAAGTAAGCTTCTAAAGGAGGTACGCCTTGGGGAATTCCTCCCTAATGACCCTTGGTGCCACCATAAGGATGTATAAGGGATCGCATAGGCTCACTCTTGCGCATTATTTGGCTTATATACTTTTATCTACTTGGTTCGAGAGCCAATTGCTCTATTCAAATCCACTAACGGTCAAAAACCAATTAGTGTGGCAAGCAAAGAAGACGAAACCCTTGTTGAAGGTTGGAGAACGAAAACTGCCCAATTTGGTGGTGTTGAGGACTTCTATGAAGATTATCTTGCTAGTTGGGCGGCTAGGGCATCAAGGAAAAGTATATCAAGGGTTTAGCATCACTTTTGGCTCCCTCTCCTAGGGTAGCGACTTGGGTGTGAGTGTGTTTGGGTGCCTTCTAGGGCACGTTTTGGTATTCCAAGTTGATATTCAGATTTCTACATATTTATAAAGTTGATCTATCATTTATTTGCTATGTTCCACGAGGACGCGTCCCCTATGTTTTTTAGCTCATCCCCATACCGGGGACGTTTCGAAACCTCGGGGATGGGTAGGAAACATCCCATACCCGTCCCCAAACTTTGCAAATTTTAGGAAACGTCCTGGGGACGTAAAAAAAAATAGGGGACGGCTAGACGCCCCCGTGCGACGCTTAGGGGACGGCTAGAAGTCCCCTAAATGTACCGGGACACCCACTGCACCCTACGATCCTTAAGCAAACAGCCTTAAAAATACATTTTAAAAAAACAAACTTTTAATTAAAAGTAAAGCAATGTGGGGGCCCACAAGGACCCCCACTTTCATTTCTAAGTGCCCTAAACCTAAAACGAACATCAAAACAAAAAAGAAGCTCATTTCTAAATAACAAATTTACCGCATGAGGTAGTGTTCAAACTTCAATACAATCACTTGGTACAGGAGGCTGTCACATCACATCGTGCCCTTCCCGAAATGAATCATTCTGTTTATATGACAAAAGAATCAAAGATCCAATGGTTTTGGTTAAAACACAATCACAACTACAACTAAACATAACAAAAGAGTTGATAAGACACTACTAAAAGCCAACAAGAGATTAACAATAAATGAAAATAGTTGGTTACCAAAACAATGTTTATATTTAAATCAATGGTCTACATTGATTAGATAATTGAGGAGATTGAAGATGAAATGGGCTGGTATATTCCGCTATCATTATTGAGAGAAATACCTTATATGCTATTAAACATCACCCCTTTTTTGGATATCTTCAATCAAAGTTGCATGTTGGCTTCGTTCAAATGGTCAACAACAAACCTTTAAGAAGTCATGTGTGGTTAGTCTTAGTTATCATCCATTGGTATAATCTATAAGTTGTGAGAGAAATGAATAAAATAGTTCTATTATAAAGTATGGAGCTTATACTTGTAGTCTCTTTAGATTACATGACATTGATAGGATTCTTATCGTGTGATTTCAATTTTGAATTTTGAAGCCTGCATGTTGTTTATCATCCATCCTTAATAAATTTATATGCCACCACACAATTCAAACAGTTCTATCAACATTTACTTTATGGATGTCTACAAGAAAATATATTGTAGCGCTTTTCTTTCCATAGAAATACGCCACAAAATGCCAGACCTTTTGGTCTTTGATCTTGGTATATCATATTCTTGTTACAAACCAATTTTTTCGTACACGAATGGGGAGTTTTCACGCAAGAAGACAGTGAGGAATGCTTTAAGTTTAAGTTTATCAATGTGGTATACTTATCATATGAATATTTGAAATTTCCTATATTTTTAAGGTTAAATGATAAATCTTATGTGAAATCTCAATTCAACTTTAATTTTATGTATTAAGGTTTGTTTTAGCAATGTTATCATATGAATATTTGAAATTTCCTATATTTTTTAAATTTTCCCTTATTTTTTAATGGTCGTCCCCTGCCATCCCCTAAAAAAAGGCCTAAAAAAAATCCGTCCCGAAAACACGTCCCCCACCGTCCCCATCCTGGAAACTTGGTGGAACATAGCTTATTTGGCATTTATTGGGGTTTGGAGACCTCATTTTCAGTCACATTGATAGTTGTACTTCTACTGATATTAAATTAATTTCCAGCTGTGTTTGTGGTTGAGTTTTGGGTGATAATTGTCCCGATATATTCCTAAATTGTTTTTATATATTGTAGATGATGTTTATGGTGATATTTTGTTAAATTATTGTTCTTTCCAAGCTGTTGTCATAAAAATCAGACTGTTGTACACTGCTGATCCATTTTTAGTTGGCTGGTATAAAAATCACAGTTTATTTCAGTTTGGATTTGTGTGATTTCATTGTTTGTTTTGTTCAGCCCTAGAAAGGGACATTACAGCCCCATACATAAATTTGGAAAGAACAGCCCATCATGGCTGTAGCATAGAATTTCCAATTCAAAAATCTTGGATATTAGTAACATAGGAAAGGTGCAACAGCTGCAATACTTGAAATCCCTTCCAAACATCATATTAAACCCAAAGAGCTTCATCATAAATGTCAACCTATAGCTGTCCAAGGAGAGTACTATCCATCCAAAATATGAATTCAGAAAGAACATCTTACCATGGTTGTAGCATTATATTTTCCCATGCAAAATTGGGATGGTGGTAGTTGGAGACCATCTTGCAGTCGATGTGAACACTTCATCCTTCACCGTGGGTGAGAAATGTCTTTTCCTTCAGGTTACCAATTCTCTTATGACTGTCATAAGAATGTAGGTAATAGTAGTCCTTTAGTTTGTAGCAGCACTCTTCAAAAGAACTCCCGAATCCCAAACTTATATGTACAAGCAAACTGGAATTCGCAAGGAAGAATCTATGAGCCCTTTGTCCCTCAACATGTTCTTCCTTTTATCAAATTGATCATGTTGTCCTCCATGATACAAATATGGCAGTGACATAGAAGGAACCCATAAATCTGAATTATGTGGGTCATGTCTAGGGTTGTCAACCAAGAGTTCACTTCCTAGGGCTGAAGTAGAATCCTCTTCCCACTTGGTACCCTTCATCTTCACAAAGTGGTTAGAATATTCTTTATGACAACCAAAATAATGCAAAGACATAACAAGAAGTGATGTAGCAAATTCTTGCTAAGAAAATGATTAAATTGCTTACCATAGGCTCCTGTCATGAAATTTCCAGCGAGTTGAAAATTAACATGGGCATCTAGAGAGGCCCTTATTCCATGGGCATGCCTCCCAACAAGGTCACCCAGAATTTTTGCCCCATTAACCCCTTGCAATTATGATTTTTCTCCATTCTTAGCACCATGATGATTACCCATTTGTTGTGATTTACTATGGAGCATCAAACTTGCCCCATGGTCATCCTTTTCAACAAATTGCCCATGACCATAAATCTGAAATGGCATGGTAGAAAACAACAAATCTGAATTACCTTCATACCTTCGGTTGTCTTCATAGTGTTCATCTTTCTTCGCCTTATGAGAATTTGTTGAAGCATTCTCATTTTGTTGATACATGTAAGGAACCACATCATGAATCTTGTCGGAATCATGAACATCACCAATTTGTTTTTCATTGTTTGTTGTCCAGAAAGTCCTAGCGAGTTGATCATCCTCCTTATCCTTTGGCAATTGAGCTTCAACCTTCAACTTCTCTTCAACACCTTGTAAAACTAATTTTTCTTCTTCATTTTTTTGCAACACTCCATCATTAAAAATCAATGAATCATCGTTAAATATCAAAATATGTTTACCTTCCAACTCGTGCTTCATGATTTCCTCTCTTCCCAAGGCTCATGCTTCAATATTTCATCAAACGCTTGGACCTTCATCTGCTATTCTGAAAATCAGTCGAGGGCTCATCCTTGGTAAGAGTGATGGGTGCTTCTAGGGCTTCAATGGGCTGCTCCCTCTCAATGCCCAACAACTTCGATTTTTCTTCTTTGTCCTTGATCATGATGGAGGGAAACTTTCGCTCCAGGGATGGAACATCTTTCCCATTTTCCTTGGGTATAACTCGGGGTTCGGACCTTGGTCCAATTCCCACTCTACCATTCTTCAACCCTATGAACTCGCAAGTGTCATGGCATCACGAATCTCATCAGAAGAGCCTTGTACTCCTCATAGATGGTAGCAATGTTATGGCTCACCGAATGCCATGTTTCAATCTTTGGAATGGCTTCTTCCCTAGGGAGGAAGGTAGGTTGAAATGGCCTGCCAAAGCTTCAAAACTTGACCCTAAGGGCTACCTCACACTATGAATTCCCGAAGAACTTCCTTCTCCATTGTGATTTTGCATGGCCTCGATCGGTTGAGTCAATCTATTCGTCAATCTTTCTTGCCCTAGGGAAAACCTCTCATGTATGTTCGCCATCTATTTATTCCTTTTGAATGAAACCCTCCAAGCTGGAAAGACTAAAGCTCTGATACCATTGTAATGTCCCTTCTAGGGCATCAAACAAAAACAAGGGTTTAAACTCAAACCCCAATCACAACTTTTGATTTTTATTACAACCACTTGCCAATCACTTCAAACCCTAGAGGAGCAAGCTGAAAATGCCATTAACAACCAAGAACGATTTGAATATTTATGAAAGCAAAGGAATTCATATGACAGCCAACAATATCACCACTTAGCCCTAAAGAATGAACCTGATTTTCTATTTCCTAGGGCAGCGAATTGTATGGGTTTTTCAAGACAATATTCTCATGTAATATAGACTGAAAATCAATATACAAATATCCCAAATACTACATAAGTCGAGCAAGATGAAATCTGGAGCAAATAAATATTTTATAATTTTAATTCAAGTGAAACACAATCTGAAACTTCAAAATTCATAACTACATCAATACTTGGAGTTTCAACACAAACAAATGCTCAAAATGATCTCGGAGAGACCAGCTATCAAATAAAAGTGAAATCACAATTTTCCAACCACGAAAACACCTCCAAAAGTGATCCGAACTTCCTGTGGGTAGATCAAGTAGAGGAAGGGTGCCAACGCCTTGAAAGTGCCCTAGCTAGAGTAGATGTGCCCTATGCACGGATAAACACCTTATTGTTCCAGAAATCTGCCAATGAATTCCACTTGTGACTCTTGAATGAAGCCACCAATGCACACAAGAGGGTTTTCATCTACAAGTGTGATCCTATTCAAGGTTTTTGTCCTCAATAGGTAACCAAAGAAGGGATTTCATTCTTCAATGGCAAGAAGAGAAGCTACACTAGCTCCAAATCTAAGTAAATGTCAAATGATTAATGATAATGATACGATGATCCTCCTCCATTCGAACCTCCTTAACTACCCTTCTTTGGCACCAAGAATGAATTAGAAGATCAATCTTCATGACCGACCTCTCAATGAAGCGGGAAGTGCACTTTTTAATCTTCACTTGGCCTCCAAGAAGACCAACCTCATGTGGAGAAAGATAGAAATTCCATCACCTAGTTTAATCACTCCAAGCCATAATTAGTAATCAAATAAATAAGGTACAATCACTTACATTTATGGTAATGTTCACCTCCCTTGCTTTCCTTCCTGAAGCCCACAAAAGGTGGAATGGGCCCAAGACCGTCATAGTGACTATCTTGGAAAAGGGGACATTACACCAAATCAATTATGTGGTAGATAAAAATGTGGAAGGCAAGCCATGCAGCTCATCAGATATGTATTTATATCTCTCTAGTGATGCACTTGGCTACATTTCCTATGCAAGTCTTATAGGGTGAGGAAGCCTATACTTGAGAAATTCCTTTGGGGATAGGTATGGATGGGTATGTGCTTACAAATGGGCTTGTTATTTATGAACTTAAATCAACAAATTAAATAGTTTCTTAAACAACCAAGTGCAAATCAAATTCATTAAAAAGAGGCATTGACTTGTCCAAAACTCTCTCTATAATATACATTCAAATCAACTTAATACTACTTGGAAAAGAAATGTGCTTTAACAAATATGTAAGAAGTAGCCATACTCGTGGTTCTAATGCAAGAAATTTGTATGCATCTAGAGCATATCGAACTAATGCTTCATTTTCTCCAGGATTAATTGTGCATCTAGCATAATACAATAGGAAATATGATGTCAATTGTCCCTTCAATTGGCAATCATAATGGCAATAAGCTTGCAAAAAGAATTCTAAACATTTCACCACTTAATAATTCAAAGTGTGTAGTGGAAAGAGAAAATGGCAAAGAGAGAGAGAGAGGGTACATTCATCCACACAATTAGAGCATTTGAGAGCATACAAGCATCATTATACACCTTTCTAAATCAAAATAACAAATTTCCTTTCTAAACAGAGATTCAAAAAAGAAAGCAAGAAATTGAAGTTAAGATAACAAAAAAGGAGATTTATTTCAAATAGGTTCCACCACGAGTGTATATAAGGCCAACTTGCTAAATCAAGCATCAAAAGGAAAATGTTTTGTATTGAAAGATAATTAATGCCTTATGAAAGGAAAACGAAAAGTAGTGTTCGATGAAATGAAATATAAATTGCAATTCCATTTTTTTGTATCGATCTATACAGTTTTGAAAGTGTCATATTGGAAAACCATCTTTTATGATCTTGATTCCTCATTAACGTATATACTTTGAGGGGTGGGCTTGAAAATCTATAAAAATGCCTTTCTCCTAGTTTGTTGATTCTAAAAGGAGAAATTGCATGTGAAACTAATGTTTTTCTAACGAGAACATAAGGCTTAAATAAGTGGGAAACACCTTTAGGATCTTCTTGTCGTTCTAAAAACACTTTCCTAATTGAGTGCTTTTGTTTTTAAAAAGGTAGCCTCAAGAAAAATGTTTTAAAGGTAAAATACCATTCTATATTGAGATTGTTCCCTATATGCAACCAATCGTGCCCAAGAAAAGCCAAGAATGACAAGGTCAACAAAATCTCCAAAATAAAAACGGGCAAGAAAAAGAGTAGCCTTAGTTGTAGTCGAAATAAAGCGCTCACCAAAATAATACCCCAAAGAGAAGGGTAATGGATCTTCTCTACCTTCGAATTTATTGTCTTGACTTCTCCAAATCGCCGAGATTTTCGGCCTTCAACTTTTCCTATTTGAGGAAATATAATTTTGATACTATCTTGCCTTTATGTTGAAAATTATGAAGTCTTGTCCTTGACAAGTAATCATAATTTATGCTTCCCATATGTAATAGGAGAATGAAGTAGTACTTCGCTTATACAAAAGGAAGCATAGAAAGTATAAAAGAGACATAAGGCAAGAAATATACAAGAATGAGAGGCATCGCCTCATAAAGTAATAGGTGTAGGGATATGTTCTCATGTAAAAGAAAGGAAACAAGATTAAGGAAACATAGCCTCATTAAAAACAAAAAGCGAGGCCCGGTTAATGGATCAAGAGTAGTAAATCCCTCATAGATTAAAATCGAGAGGGCCGATTCTTGATTGCCCGCCCCTAGGCCGCTTTTTTCAAATCAAACTTTGATTGCGCTTCCCACGATAACCTTGGTATCTCTAGAACCAGATGCATAATTCAGATTGTTCTCGATCTTTGATCGGGTTGTGTCCTACAAAATTCCACATGCAACAAACAATGAGTCGAAGGCTTTAGCTATAGTAAATGGTCTCCAATTGACAATTTCTCGCGTATCGATCGATTGCCTCACCATTGAAGGTGACTCAATGGTTATCATACAAGCAATCAATAGAGGTAAGCGTATTTCTTGATAACTAAACAACATTTTGTGCCAAGCTCAACATCTCCTCGACAATCTCTCGATGGAATATCTAACATTGCTTTAGAGAAGCTAATAAAGTTGTCAATTATCTTGAAAATTTTAGGATCGACCAAGCCAGGCAAAATGAAATAGACAATGATATCAATCATTGGTAAGGTATTATAGAGTTTTGGACAGTGGATTATGCACCCACTCATGTGAGCTAACCCCTCGCTTTCATTATCCCATGTTATAATTTTTTGGCTCATTACCCCTGTTGTGCCCTACAAATTGTTTATTTCTCTGGGTGGCGAGGCTTGGCAATGATGGCTAGCATTAATTGCAGTGCCCCTTTTCTGGGCTGAAACTAAAAAGGAGGGAAAATGACACCAACTCAAATCACAATAAACTAGAATTTATAACAGCAACCTACAGCATTATGAATTCTTATGACAGCAAGAAAAAAAATTTAACTATACTGTTCCTACACCACTTTTAAACCATCCAAAGCATGTAAGGAGCAATAATAAATATTTAGAGCAAGTACAAACCAAGAAATGAATTTTTAGAACCATGGCTGAAGCATAATAATTCATTTTATGACAGCAACAAACACACTTACAAAAATGGCAGGAAATAATGATTCCAAAGCCCAAAGTTCAATCCGGGAAATGAAATTAGCCTTATAAATTAGGAACAATCCAAATATCAACAAAGAAAGGAGTGTCGTGCCCTAGATATCACCCAAACCCTCCACCATGCAAGTCACCACCCTACGAGAGGATTTACAGTGGACTGGAAATGGTGTGTTTCAAGGAAAATCTGAATGTAATCACCAAGTGTGACCTCCCGTGAGACCACCAATGAAGGAATGAGGGGTTTCGTCCTCAAACCAAGTGCAACGAGGGTTTCCGTCCTCAATTTCAAGAGAAAGAAAGCGGATTTTGCTCCAACTCCAAGAGAATGAATTCCAAAGTAGGCATACCTTCTTCATGTCAAGCAACCCCTTTAAATAGCTAGAAGTGGCGCCAAAACCTAGATAGAATCCTCCCAAAGAGGACCAGCCTCCTTCTTTCCCTTCTAGCCCACGGGAAGTGGAATGGGCTTAAGGTCTTCAAACGAACTATCCTGGAGAAGGGAACATTACAGTCCTCCCCTCCCAAAATTGCTTTCCCTCAAGCAATTGCAAGCTCACATGCCCAAGTACCATCATACTATAATAACCAAAACATCTAAATCCCATAGTTGTCAAGTGGAACCTCCACCAACAATTATCATGGTGTCTACTCCATCCATCACCCACATCTATATGCTCTCCCTCAATGAAGCCTTCTACCCAAAGCATGAGAACATCTTTCATACACTCCCTTAAGGCCAAAGGCTGCCCCAAGTGCTCACTACCATGTTCCCAAGGTACCCATTTACTCTTCTCTTGTGATGAAGGATCCCATACACTTGCTTCATGACTATAGCCTTGAGCTCCAATGGGTCCCATAATGTTACTATGGGCTGATCCCTCCAAAGCATGGCACAACACAGCTTGCATGTAAGCTGGAAACAAGTCATAACAACCACAAGTCACTTGGAATTCCATCCAAATCAGCACTAGGATGGCTGGGAGGATTGTCTTCAATAGTGGAGCCCCTCCACTAACATTACCATGCAAGGAAACCCTTTCAAATTGCACAAGTGTACAGTTGTTCATGACTGAAAATATTAAGACCAACAATATAGAAATGATATAAATATGACAAACCCATGCAAAATTCAGTAATGTGATTGATGTAGAAGCAGTAAGTAGCCATACAAGGACTAAAAACTCTCCATTAGTCATCACCAACTGGAAAATACTCTTTCCCATGACTGGAAACCCCTGCAAAATCACTTGTGTGAGTGCCCATGAAGTGGTGCGATGACTGATAATTATGATGACAACAGCATTAGTGCTAGAAATTAGGTCCATAGTTGTCCTAGGTATGCTTCCGTTGTCATATGATGATATCATCTCATCATTGTTTCCATATTCATCACCATGACACATCTCCAGCTGCAACTTTATACTCTTCATCATTTACTTGAGCCGATAACAAACTCAGTTGCTCTATCACACCCTGGTCTTCTTTCCCCTTCATACTCTATACCTTCCTTCTTGGTTGTTTACACTTTTCTTTTTTCTCCATTCCTTGACCTGCACATAGAACAAACACATTAAAGAAAACAAAAGCTTCCACCAACATTCCAACAACCTCTCCATCATGCCTCATAGGCATGTTATTCAACTCTCTTCCCATGCTTGCATCTCTTTCATGATTCTTGTCCCTGGGATGGACTTCCAAGGGTCCATTCTTGCTGCCCAAGCATGGTTGTAGCTTTACCATTGTAGTTTCTTGCTCATAATGAGCATTGTGATGGCTGGAAACTCTTCTGAAACAGTAGCAAACAATCCGTTATTGATGGTAGGCGGAAAATCCTTCCACCTCGTAACTAAAACACCTTTGTGATTGGCATAAAAAATATTAAGGGGCTAGTTTTGATGTGGACAGAAGCAAAAAGAATAGGATAACAGCTGTAATACTTCAAAAATAGGGGTTGGACTCAACCATATAGTGACTGAAAATGCTTCGAGAACATCAACAATCTGAAGATCACCCGATGTATGGCTAAGACTATTTGTATGGCTGCAAGTATAATGTTGGGAAAGCTGAAAAAAGGAGGAAGAGCAGTCTTAAAATAGGAAACAGCTCCCTTAACAACAAATTTTTTATTGTATCTCCAATCAGCCCTTCAGAAATGACAGCCCACGTTCAACTCCATGGCATGTTGCACCCCACTATCCGCTAGCAGTTCTTGAGTTGTATTATTGAGCACCAAATTACGCTGTATGGCGAGCATTTGAAAATCAACATAAGGATCATGTGGCTTATCCATTTTCAAAATCAAGCATCTCACTGCCCCGGAAATGGTAACTTTCTTCATAGCTTTGTCCTCAAGTGTAGGACTTGGCTCTAAGGAATGGTCTATGGATCGTGAGCATTGAATCATGACATACTTTATAGGATTCCTTGGAAACCTCTTTTCTAGCCACATGCATTAGATAAAGAATTCCTTAAAAATAGTGACATTAAGGAGAAATAACTCTTCCAAGGAGGTCGGTCCTCCAATAAAGAGCATGCATTGAAGTTGGCGCCACATAGAGGATATATAAGGAGACCATTTTGGCTTGAGAAGGGTATGCATCATTTTATCATTAATACTTTCTTGAAGTTGGCGCTTGTGAAGCTTCTCTTTCTTGCCTCAAAGAGGAAACCCTTTCTTGGCCTTTTTGACGACGAAAACCCTCATTCATCTTGGCGTGATCTCACAAGGAGATCACAAGTGAGCTACTAAGGAGATTTCTTGTGCAATTCCTTCGTTTCCATCCCTAGGCGACTTGCTTGGGTATTGTGTTTGGTGCCTTCTAGGGCACATTTTGGCATTTTGAGTTGATGTAATTGTTCCTCATAATTTATGAGGCTGAATCCACACTTTGGAGTGATTTTGGGATTCACTAATCATTATTTCCAGCCCCGTGTTTTGCTTGTACTTCTGCGGTCGTTTAATTAATTACAGTTGTGATTTCTTTTCATTTCTTATTTATTTTGAAGTGTATTGGCTGAAAAATATTTCTATGGTTGAATAAAATATTTAGAAGCATTCTATGTCTTTTTCAGCTTGTGTTGCATGGGAATTGATGCCATTGAAGTGTCATTACAGTTCACTGCCCTAGGAGAGTAAATACTGGTTCGCAGCTAGGGTTTGTGTGGAATCATTGTTGGTTGTCGTCACAATTCAGTTGCTGTCATAAAAATTCAGTTTCCTTCTTGTTGCTAATTGCATTTTCGATTTGTTTCCATAAGGGTTTGAAGTAAATTATTGGTAGTTGTCATAAACATCAGAGTTCGTAGGTTGGGGTTTGAGCCCAAACCCTTATCTTCAGTTTCAACCCTAGAAAGGGACATTACAAAGTGGTATCAAAGCTTCGATCTTCCTAGCCTGAGGGTCTTCATGCAAGAGGGTGATAAAGGATACATTTGTTATCAAAGGAGAGAGAAGAAGAAATCAAATCAGTTGGTTGAAGAGCCTAGCATGGCCCACCAAGGTTCTCAAGATGCCAAAATCGATAGACTCATTGAAGGGCAAGTAAGGTTGGCAGACACCATGGATTTGTCAGCCCTAACCCTACAAAAATTTCATGAACCAAGGCTTCAAAATGGCGAGGGAAACTCATTTTGCGTTAATGCTTCACGGCAGCCCCAAGGATCAACTTGTAGATCAGCGACTAGGCCGACATTCCTTTCAAGGGAAAAAGCCATTCGGAGGTGGATACAAAGGCATTCAATACGACACAATATTGTGGCTAGCTATGAAGAATATTGGGCCCTTCCGCATGAGATCCATGAAACTATTTTGCTTGCCGAATTCATGGGGATAAGTAGGGGAACGTCAAGTATAGAACCTAGACCTAATGCGCCATAGAGGGACCTTCAAAATACTTTGGGAAAGATAACACTCTCCACATTTGAGGGTTCCAAACCAAGGGGCAACCGATGTATGGATGAAGATGTTAGGTTTAAACCTTAGACCACAAGAGCACACCAAGGAGCCAAAGCCAAAGGGATTTCTCGTGAATGAAAAAGAAAGAAAAAAACAGATCTGCAAGAGGGATTTGAGGGGGAGTCCCAAGAAGATCATGTTGAAGGGCGTACACATGAGAAAGGAGATTTATCGGTTGACAATCTTGATGTTCAGCTTGCTAGAATTTTCAGAACAGCAATCAATAAGAGGCAAGTTGATGGTGTACATGACTTCGGCAAGGACCATGAAGATGTTCCATGTGGGTGTCAACAAAATATGGTTGAAGCCAAGGCAGAAAGAGCTTCACTTGTTGAATCTAAGGAAGAGAAGGCTGATCCTAACTCAGAAATTTTGAGTCACAAGGTCGGAAGTGGAGAAGATATCTCAATCATTCCTCATCCGGCAAAGGAAGGTGAACATGTTGAGGACAGCCTAAGGTATGATAGTAATGATCATATTTCTGATTTGTTAATTCCTCCTATGTCGCTGCAATATATTTCTTATCTTGATCAACGTGTGGAAATTGATGGGAAGATGAATGGTAAGCAAACTAGGTGTTATTTTTATAATCAAGATTGTATGAATCAGCTTGCTATGGTTTTATGGGACTCAAGTTACTTTCAAGATTGCCACTTTTGGATGTATGTGAAGGGTATGGATAATTCATCCACTGAAAATACAAATTCAGCTTCATGGAATATAAATTCAGTTTGCTACAAGGTATGCAATAATTCAATTTTCATGAACCAAGGTGAAGTAATGTATCATGCCATTGTTTGGGATTGGTTCTCTAAAACATACCTAGCAAGAATGCCTAACGAGACATGGATTCAATGGGAGTTTTGTGGTGTAATTCATCCCTCTAACACGACTATGATGAGCTGGGAAATGTGAATCATGAACCCCAAATCATTGTGGGAGCTGTCTCAAATCTTGTGGTTGTTATGACCAACATGTTCAGCTGGTTCCACATTCTATTTGCAGCCACCAAGTGGATTTCGATCATAAGGAAGAGGTGCTCTTCTTCTAGTGACTTTGACAAGGTAAGGGTAACTATTACAAGATGTTTGTTGGCCACTACAATTCTGAATTTGAGTAATGAAATGCAATGCTACAGCCATGATGGGATGCTCTTCCCAATTTCATGTGTTGGGTTGTGCATATCTTCTTTGGACAGCAATAGAGGGGCAAGTTTGAAGACATTCTTTTCATTTTAATACTCGGATTGGGAGTGAAACATAAAGGCTTTAAGGAAGGTATAGCCCAACCTAGGACAGCAGGAAGAGGGCAGCCTAGACCACCTTTTGGGCAGCCAAGGAGGCCACTACAACAAGGTAACTCTAGGTGTTTGACTTTGGATCAGTTTTGCATGATGCTCAAGTTTGCCTTTCCAAGTTTTCCGTTGAGTGAAGAATGCAATCAAGAGTTGGGGAATGAGGTGTTATCTACCCCAAGTGAGAAAGGAAGTGTTTTTATGGCAGCCATGAGCCAAACTGCCATCATTGATACTGCTGTCATCATTTCTAGCAGCCCCACCTAATTTCAGTTGCATTTGTATTTGGAAATATGGAGTGTTCTTTCGCCTTAGTTGACAAGGAAGGAATGAAGAATGAGGATGCCACATTGGGACATGGATTAGTTTGTCAAGCTATTGATTATTCATCAATTTCTTGCTCTATGACTGAGATTACAACAATTTGGAAGGTCTTTTATACAGCTGAGTATGCAAAGGAAGAAGTTGTTACTGTTGTTTTTGAACTTGAAGATGAAGAAACAGGCAGCGGGTGTCTGAGTTTGTTTGGGCAAAAGCTCCTTCATTTGATAGGCACGGGATCCAGATTATGGGAGCACTATAGCTTATTCCTTCACCTTGGTATGATGGCACTTGGGATGAGAGCTTGCATTTGCTTGAGGGCAAGCAAATTTGGGAAGGGAGGACTGTAATGTCCCCTTTTCTAAAATAAAGTAATTAATAATATTTTAAGTTGGGCCCGTCAATTCTGTATTTTAGGGGTAGCTTAACATTATAAAGGTATTTTTAATACTCATTTATTTTGTCAACAAAAAGGATTAAGAAATAAAAAGAAATAGGAATGGGAAAAAGAAAAGGAAAAAATTATGTTTTCATAATGAGGTTGGTCTTGTGGAAAACATATGTTGAAGATAAAGGAGAAATAACTCTTCCAAGGAGGTCGTTCCTTCAACAAAGAGCATGCATTGAAGTTGGCGCCACATAGAGGATATATAAAGAGATCATTTTGGCTTGAGAAGGGTATGCATCATTTTATCATTAATACTTTCTTGAAGTTGGAGCTTGTGAAGCTTCTCTTTCTTTCCTTGAAAGACGAAACCCTTTCTTCGCCTTGTTTGAAGAAGAACCATCATTCATCTTGGGGTGATCTAGGAGATTTCTTGTGCAATTCCTTCATTTCCAGCCCTAGGCAACTTGCTTGGGTATTGTGTTTGGTGCCTTCTAATGCACATTTTGGCATTTTAAGTTGATATAATTGTTCCTCATAATTTATGAGGCTGAATCCACACTTTGGAGTAATTTTTGGGATTCATTAATCATTATTTCCAGCCCCATGAGTTGGTTGTACTTCTGCTGTCATTTAATTAATTATAGATTTATCTCTTCATTTCTTATTTATTTTGGAGTGTATTGGCTGGATAGATATTTCCATGGTTGAATAAAATATTTGGAAGCATTTTATGTCATTTTCGGGGTCATACCCACTAATCTATCTTGGATGAATGGATACTTTGTCTGGCTATAGGTGATATTGTGTTGGTTATCATACTTGGCTTGATTAAAGTATAGTATAAACAGATTATGTTTGTTGTTTTAATCTTGTTGATTTCATTATTTATAAAGTTGATAATAATGACTTGATTTATTCTATTTGATTGCTTCGTTGATCAATCTTACACTTGTGTACTTATTTTCACTTCTGCAACAATGTGCAGACATTTGATTTTACGATCCTAGTGATGTTGATTGTCGTGAAGACCCTTGTTGGCAAACAATGGTATATTCGATAATGGGGTCATAGACCTAGGTTCTTATTTAAGTATTGTGTTAAAAGCCATTATATGGCATTCAAACCAATGTTGACTGGTTCGGGGAAATGATTGTAAATCTTGTGATATCGACAAAGATATATGCGTATACATATGTATGTACAGTGTAGATATATATGTGTGTGTGTGTGTGTGTATTGAAAGATATATATATATATATATATACTATGGCATAAGGTTTTAATTTATGTACACCTTAATAAAGGTCGAGCTATGTTTAAAATGTGGCAATGTTATATGGGTGGGTCGGTGGGTCGGCCGAGCCCCACCCGAGCTCATATTGAGCTGGTCACCTCACCCATTACCCAAGCCAAGTTAAACTTGGCATAGACCACATCGGCCAACGTGTTTTGACTGGGCAAAGTTTTTAGGGTTTAGTTGAACGGTCCCCAATCAGTTAGGTACCGGATAACTACCCAAGCGAATTTGAGATTTGATGGCGAGTGTTGGGGTCGCCAAAGTTGGCGGACTGACGGATAAGCGGTGAGATAAAGAGGAAGTTGGGAAGAAAATGGTACCACTGCATTAAAAGAATTTAATTCATTCCTGAAGTTCTCGAGAGAAGCAAGAAGCTTCTCGAGGAAGCTACCACTAGAACTAAGTGGTTATTTTTGGTTCATTTTTCATGTTTGGTCTTTTTTCTCACCATGCAAGCTCTGCATGCAAATTTGGTCATGGCTATTATTGTGCAATCTATTATTGGACCTTGCATGTAATTTCGACTTTAGTTAGTTTCTAAGGAAATATTTAAGGCCGAGTTATGGATGGAATGGAACTCTGGGGTCGATTTGAGGAGATATTCTTATACGGTTTTTCGTGTGAGTTTTGGAAGATTTTGGAGGAAGCGAGCACATGTAAACTGTGAAAGGGTTGATAAGGAAGACTTCTGCGAACATTTTCAGGCATGAGATCATCTTCTACTCATCTTTATCATTTATAGCATTTAGATATTTTAATGACAACGTAAAAAGATTCGGTCTTGTTTATTGTTTTTAACAATGGTGATTTGTAAATGGGATGGTTTAGATCTAAGCTTGATCATTTTCTTGTGAATGTATACTTGGTTGTGTAGTATTTTATCTACATGTTTTATTATATGCATGTTATCGTGACTGTGTGTGGTTGGGATATCTACTCATTGTCTTGATAGTTCGGCCATGGTTAGGAGACTCTGTTTATCTTGGGTTATATTTACCCTGACTGTTTACTTTATCATATTCTTATTATTTGGTTTGTATATGACCACGACTATGAAGAGTCGAGTAGTTTTAGGGATGTCGTGTTAACTCGGCTTGAGCTTTGATTGTTTGTTTTTGTCATTGACGTGCTTGGCTCGATAACTGGATAGTCATGGCTAAAATGAGTTCACATTTTTGGAAAAAGGTGTGAATGTCTATGAGTTACTAGAACACCTTTTTGGGTTTCAGCAATTTAAGGTTTTATTAATGGGGTTTTTATCTTTCTTCTCAAAGAGTTATTTCGAGAATGGAATCAACTATGAAGTCATTATGATTTGGTCTTACTTGTAGTTGAGTTATTATTTCCATGGCATGAATGATTAGTGTTTTCTCCTGTTAGGATATTCACTATATTACTCATATGAAAAGCATTTGAAATCCGAGCTTAGTGTGGTGGCATTATGGTGGTTCTGCAACCTACCGCCAACTTGTTTTGGTCTTGTGATATTGTTTTAAGATGGTGACAAAGCTGCTTGCCCAGTCGAGGATAGTTTGGTCACTTCGACCCTTCCACTTATTCGTTTATTTGTTTTTAAGACCACCCAAAGTTGGTGGTGGTGTTGGCGTGTGTCTTGTTTACTAGCGTCGTTTTTATGAAGGGTTATGAACTATTATTTGTTTGGGTTCAGTCGAACCAGTGGGTGATGGTGTACTCGGGCACGAAGGAATTTGTGGACTTAGTTCATATGAATATTACACTTAGTCTACTCTTAGGCTTGGTCGAATCCTTCCACATGAATGTTGTGCTAATTCTTGGGTCTGTTTGAATATTTCGAGGTGATTCGGGATAGTTAAGGTATTTGATATTATTCAAGTACCTTTGTCAAATAAATTATTATCATTGAAAGCAGTGCTTGTACTCTTACTTCGGTATGAAGGAATAATGTGTTCGGATAAGTTAAGGTTATTCAAGAAGGTTAAGGTATTGATTATCTGATAATTAATTATTACCAGAGCAATGAGCTATCTCTTATTATAATTATTATTATTATAAGACTTGGGTGGTTTTATACTCTTCTTTTAAAACAAGTGTTTGAACTTGATTGAAGTTATTTGGATGGCTTGGTTTGACCGTCGACCTTGACTAAGTATAGTGATATATGATGATATTAAAACATGAATGAATGTTTGGATATAAATTTGAATACTTGCTTTATTGTTATTGAATAACCATGTTTGGGTATAAAGGACATAGTTGATATGTTTTTGGAATTTGAAATTTATACTTGTGATTTGTTAGTAATCTAAATTATTCTTTTAATGATTTGAGTTGATAAATCATATGTTCCTTTTTTATGGATAAAAAGAATAAAAGGGAAAAAGATAGGTTGTTATCTTTAATGAATTTCAGATTATGTTGATTAGCTTAATTATGTTCATTGAAATATTTTAATTCTATAAATTGTAAAGATAAGATGGATGACTTTTTCATGCCAATTCTTTCGAACTGACTGTTGCCTAACATTTTTACAGATGGCGGAATTTAAGTCTTATCTGGCGGATGATTTGTAAATGGCTATGTTGATTTCTTGTTGATTATGATTGAAAGATGTATTCATTACTTAACTATTTGTAAAAGTGAGCTTGTGCTTCGCTATATAATTTGTTGAAAGGCATTATGGCCTCTAAAGCTTTTGTATAATTTTGGGAAGAAATAAAAGTTTTGTATTCAATTTTTGGATATTGTTGTAATAAAGATCTTGGTTGATCATATAATTTATTCAATTCCTTTGATTCAGCTAGGAATTATATTGAGTTGACTTAATCAATCGGATTTAATGAGTTATGAATAATTATGTGAATTATCTTTAAAAGATATAATAGAATTAAAGCTATATGAATGATTATGAGATATAAACCATTGAAAATAAATGAATGTGGTTTATTATTTTATAGTTGTATGATTGAACTCTTGTATTATGGTAAATGATTAATGACTATTTATTATATAGTCATAAGCATGTAAACAATATTATTATGAATGATTGTATTATATTCAGTTGATGAGTTCAATTAACTTGTACTTAAGCAATTAAAACAACATTGTCATAATTTAAATAAATTAGGGATTACGTTATTAATGCAGTTCTTGCCCTAATTATATTAAGATGCTTAATGAATGTACATATACAAACTTATGGAATTGATTACAAATAATTATCGAAACTAAGTTATGGACCTTAGGATCGAATAATTATTGCGATGAAATATCGTTGCGTTATGAAAATTAAACTGTCGTAAAACTAATTCAATGTGGTGAAATAAGTTATGACAAACCTAATACATAGGACTTGGCAAGCCAACTTCGGATGGTTGTAGTACAGTGTTCATCGTATGACGCAGTTCATTCAATGAATACTATCATACAGCATTATCCTAAGTTGTCCCTCGAGCTCCATTTATTACGCATGTCGTAATCAATAAGGAATTGAGTTGTGCTTAAGATGCAATGGTTGTTTGTCCTGTTCGGTCTGGTCACCTCTGTACCAACTTATGTTGGCTACGGGAAGAAATTGATCGCGTGACGACGCAAGTCGTTACGAGAGTACTTTCTCTCCCATAGGCAACCTAAGTTGGCACATTCGTGCTTCGTTGCACGGGATGAAAAAATTTTGTATCTTGTGCGTAACTTGAAATTAATTTAACTCAAACAATTGATTCAATTCTAATAACTGAACCAAGTGACATGGTGATGGGACATGTTTCGGAGACGAATGTGTAGTCTAGAAACAGAGCATGCAATGCATGACTCATAAACTTTGGCCGAAGTAGTGTAAGTCCTTACACTGTCAAGTTCACCTAGTTCTAACTAAAGTGTGAGATGTCGGATGGGATTCAATTGAATGAATTCCAGGTAGACACTTAGAGCAACACTTGTAAAATCAAAGCCGAGAAGGGCACTAAAGGGTATACATTGTATACAGACTCAAAAGAGTAACTTATGGGGATCATTGAATCCAGTTGACCCATAACTATGCACATGCTTAATTGATTTGTTATCTGAAGAATTGTAATTATAAGTTGTTGGATTTAAATGTTAGATTGTACATTTAAATCAAGGAAGGCATATGATAGATTTGGGAAGTTAAAAAAAAATCCCGTAATTATGATGTTTAAAAAGGTGTTGCATTCAGCTTTTGTTGCATGGGAATTGATGCCATTGAAGTGCCATTACAGTTCGCTGCCCTAGAAGAATAAACACTGGTTCACAGCTAGGGTTTGTGTGGAATCATTGATGGTTGTCTTCACAATTCAGTTTTTGTCATGAAAATTTCAGTTTCCCTCTTGTTGTTAATTGCATTTTCGGTTTGTTTCATAAGAGTTTGAAGTAAATTATTGGTGGTTGTCATAAACATCAGAGTTCATTGGTTGGGGTTTGATCCCAAACCCTTATCTTCAGTTTTATCCCTAGAAAGGGACATTACAAAAAATAGCTTCTTCCAAGCCAAGCAACCCCTCTAAATAGCTAGAAGTGACATTAAAACATAAATAGAATCCTTCCAAAGAGGACCGACCTCCTTGGAGACATAAGAGTTCCTTTTTCTTTTATTTTTCAATTGGATTTTCACCTTTTTCCCATCTGACATGACTTCTCTAAACAATAATTAAAAATTACTTAAAATAATGCAAAGCTTACAAAAACAACTAAAAATCATGACATTAGCTCCCCTTGTTCTTTGCTTTTTAGCCCATGGGAAGTGGAATGGGCCTAAGGTCTTCAAACGAACTATCCTAGAGAAGGGGACATTACATTTATGCTTTCACATGTGTATCCTTTTTTAATCCTCTCCTACCAATAGTCCACCAGGTAGTGAGATGTGATTTCAACTCGATTTCTTTTGTGATAATGGTGCCATAGATCAATAGTTGTTACCTCACTTTTTCTTGAAGGAAAGTCGCAAGAACTGGTGTTTAACACTCTATTACTGAGCAGTGCTTACATATTATCTTCATCATCTAAACTGGTCCCATTATAAAAGCTATCAAGGACATCCTAGGCAGCAACTACATCTCTCTTTCTTTGCGAAGTAGGGTAAATTCGAAACTGGCTTCAGTTTTTGTGGATAAAATACTACAGATCGAGCCTGACAAAAGATTTGCCAAAGCTATTGTTGTCTGCTTGATCTAGGAGGAACACTGAGGAGAATTAGATGAAATGCTTGAGGGTCTCACCATCTCTATCCCTTTGAATCTTCCTATCATAGGAGCAGACTCGCGAGGGCTTCTTGTGTCCATGGAAACTTTCAGAGAATCAGAATCCAACTATTTTATTTTGGTGGAATTTGTTGATAAACTTTAGAACCATTGCAGGTCAGGCTCCGTCTCTGGCACTTCCTTTCCTACATTGACTTGGTGGCTTTACAACACCCACTTCTTCTCTCAGGCCTCAAAATCCACAAATACAATCAGGTCAAAGCCACACAAGCTTACACATTTCTCCTAAGGCTGGCAGGAGCTTCTAGTTTCAATGTCAGTTGGGGCAGCAAAATATTCCCTCCAGGAGAACACCTTCAAGTTGAAGTAGGCCCCTCTAAAGGTGCTTGACTAAGTCCTCTTCTGCTACTTGTTAATCTAAGTTGTCTATTGGTTACTGGTATTGTTAGTAGTATATGGCATAGCTCAATATGAGGCAATACTATAATTTCATACTATAATGTAGCGGTGGGCATAGATACTACCTGTTTTGGCTTCTAATCGTTCCTCTTGGTTGTTTAGGTTGGATCAGCATAGGCTATCACTCTATTTTTTTCATGAATGGTGCACTTCTTGATCCATGTTTCATCATGTTGAAATTATACCATTTTGTAACACTTTTTGATTCACATACGAGAAAGGGACCCATCAACCCTTATTTACCTATCAAAAACAAAAAGTAATAATATAAAAAGATTGAGTTCCGATTGGATTAATATCGCATTCGTAATAATTGTTAGACAAAGGTGATTTATCCCAAAGAATAAAAGATCAGGTTGTAATTGGGTTAATCCCGCATTGATAATAATTGTAAGACAAAGGTGATTTATTAGGCATTATACTCGCCCAAAGCTTTGCCAATGGGGAAAGACGCTAGAGGACAAGAAGCCCGAATTGGTCAATTATATTCACCATTCCTCCCCCTGCTAACTTTTGTTTACTATGCTTGTGTGCTAATGTGGGTGCCCTTGCCTTGTTATTATTAACAAAACTCCATGAGGAAAAATGTCATTAGAGTAATTACTACTCATGCAAGTCATTTGATTAATGACTAACATCACATGAGTAAAAATCCCAAAGGATGCATAATCTAATTAAAATGCTTGTGAAAGCCACCAACTTAACATGAACTACATGATTGGGTTGTAATTGGAATAATCCCACATTGTTAATAATTGTAAGACAAAGGTGATTTATTAAGTACTACACTCACCAAAAGATTAGCCAAGGGGAAGATACTAGAGGGTGCGAAGCACAAATTGTTGAATTATATTCATCATTCCTCCCCACTCCTAACAAATGTTTACGGGGCTTGTGTGCTAATACGGGTCCCCCTTGCTTTGTTATTATTACCAAAAATACATGTGGAAAAATGTCATTAGAGAAATCACTACTCATGGAGGTCGTTTGGTTAATGACTAAAATAGAATGAGTAAAACCCCACAAAAATACATAATCTAATTAGATTGTTCGTGAAAGCCACCGACTTAACATAAAACATGTAATTGAGTTGTCATTGGGTTAATCCCACATTGGTAATAATTGTAAGATAGGTGATTTATTAGACACTAGACTCGCAAAAACTTTGCTAAAGGGAAAAGAGGCTAGAGGATGAGAAGCTTGAATCGGTGAAATTATATTCACCATTTCCTCCCACCACTAATAAATGTTTACGGTGAGTTTTGTGCTAATGTGGTTCCCCTTGCCTTGTTATTATTACCAATAATACATGAGAAAAAATGTTTTAAAGTAATGATGACCTTTAAAGCTATATGCAATTGTATATTTTGAAGCAATTAATGTAATGTCCCTTGCACAAAACCAGATAGTAAACTGAAATTAAATTCTCAAACCCTAGCAACAAGTTGTAAATATATTTTTATGATAGCAATCAGCCACAAAACTTGCTGGAAATAATATAGAAACCCTTCAAAATATTATTCTTCAAAGCGGGAATTAATTGCAAGGAAAAGTACCGAAGAATATATTTTTTTACCAATTTAATATCAGCTGGAAATTAATTATCAACAGCAACAAATACCCTTTACAAATATGGCTGGAAATGAAGAATTCCAAGCCCAAACTCAAGTACAAATGAAGATTCCAGCTGCTAAAAATAGGAGGAACACAATGATGATTGAATTTGAAGTTGTGCCCTAGAACACCCCAAACTCCACCTTAGGGCAGGTCGCCACCCTTGGGAAGGGCTAGAAATGCCTTCAAACTGAATTCAACACAATGCAATCTCCGTATGAGATCACCCTTTGCAAGTTTGAGGGGTTTTATCCTCAAACCAGCTCACTATTGAGAGGTTTTGTTCTCAATAGGTCTTCCAAGAGGGTTTCCGTCCTCTATGGAGGGAAAGAAAGAGCAAGTGTGCTCCAACTCCAAGCAAGAAATTATTGATTGATCCAGTATATCTTCCTCCACCCCAAGCGACCCCTTTTATAATGAAAAGTGGCGCCACAATTCAAAAACATTCCCCAATGAGGACCGACCTCCTTGGAGACATAAGAGTTCCTATTTCTTTTATTTTTCAATTGGCTTTTCAACTTTTTCCCAGCTGACCTGGCTATAATTAGAAAATTATTTTAAAATATAATGCAAAGCTACCAAAAACAACTGAAAATCATGACATTATTTGCCCATGAAAAGTGGAATGGACCCTTAAGGTCTTGAAAAAGAACTACCGTAGGGAAGGGGGCATTACATTTAATCAAGGTTTTGTGGCTAATATTCTAACCTTGACCTAAAGTTTCATATGAATGATTTAATTTAATATTTAATTTTTGCTTTCAATATTAGATTTCTTACATCTGCCAAGACTCAAGTGAGCTTGTTTATATTGAACCCAAGGAAAATGTTTGTTTTGTGCTATTCTTTTCTTTGAGAGATGGTCAAATCCATCTTAGCACATCGTCATTTTATGATTTTAGTATTGATGTCTTTACCTATTTTCCTTGTGAAGTGTTAGGTAGTCCTAACATAGAGGATTGGGCTTTCTCTAGAGGTTGCTTTGGGTTAAAATCCCATAGCTTCCCATTATATACTTTGATCTCAAGCACAACTACCATTTTCTAATCAACAATAAGTTTGCATCCTCTTTTACTTTGATGAAACGAAATTATAATTCTTTACTAGGGTGAAATCCCTAGAGTAGAAGCACAATTTTTTATTGAGTTTGGGTGCACTCATAACTTTCAATCCAAAGCATTTGACAAAAAATTATTGAGTTTGGAAGCATTCATAGCTTTCAATCCTAAGAATTTGGCAAAAGGATACATATTCGAACTCAAGATGCCCATATGTTTATACATTGACAAATGGCCAAGGGACCGATACTAGATTGCATATACACCTAACATTCATCTCTCAATTCAAGTGTACAATGATCATCATGACCTGGCATTGCGCACGACTCTAAACTAGCCAATTTAATAAAAGATAAATCTATACAATAGAATATGATATATAGTGTAGAACTATCTAAGAGGCAATTTCACAACAAAAGGACGGCATAAAGACATGTTGATATAAAATGACATAAAAGGGGATAAGATAACTACAAACACTTGGAAACCCTATTACATAATTGGTGAATGTCATTATATACATAAGAAAGCGTGTGGTGAAAGAGTTGGAGAGAAGACCATTCCAATGGGGATGTAATTGCACAAACCTAGAAGAACGGACAAAGCTACGAAGATGAGGTAAAAAGCAAGTAAATATACAAACAATGGCTTTCACGAGAAACCCACATGAAGGTCAAGCCCCAAGCATAAATAGATAACCCTGAGGGACATATAGAATCATAGAACATAAGTACAAAGTAGATCTAGATATGCATAGGCCCCACCAAGCACAATATATAATACCAAATGTTAATTGTAATAAACACCTTGTAATAAACAACACACAATATATTATATAACAAAGATAGCAATAGTCCTACTCCGGTATTTTTCCTTTTCAATTGTCTGAAAATGAAATACTTGACTCCCTCCATCGATACGGATCACCCTAAGCAGCAATATAAGGAAGTCAATAGAATATCCCGAGTGAGCATGGAAGAACAATCTCAAGTGTGATTATAGGAAAAGTACTCTCGAGAGTAGCGAGACAAAAACAACATAATGCAATCGGTGTGATTGATGGATGAGGAAAAATATGGAATAGGTAAGAGGAGCAAGCAAGAAGGACAAGCTGGACCAATAGGAGGAAAACAAACAATCGACGAGAGTAGGAGAATGCCCCAAGCACCGAAACTAAAGAATGATGACCTCTAAGAATCGAGCCAAAAGGAGTCATTGATTCGATAGAGGTAGCAAAAAACCCAAGATCACAAACTTGACATGACCCACATCCAACAAGGTAAACAAAATTGGAGAAGCAATGGAGTCTTATGTAGGAGCCACTTTGTGGCAAGAATAGGGACAAGATTTGGATGAGTAGATGGGACCTCGATTGGCCCAATCCCCGCAAATTATGAAGTTAAGTGAATAAATAACAAATGGTTACCAATGCAAAAGGCCAGAAAAGGGATAACAAGTGATTATGGCGACAAAACCCAACTTCCCTCGGGCTCCCAACCAAGATGTAAAGTGGGAAGTCCTAAGAGGGGCAAGTCTTAAAGGGACAACGTGACAAAGAAAACCACCCACAAAGAACCCCAAAAAGACACAAGCCAAGCTTAATAGGAGGCAACAAGCCAAAGAGAAAGGAATCTCGCCTCAATCAACGCCAAAAATGTGAAATCCAAGCCCTTAAATCGGTCAAGAGGACTGTACAAGAGTTGGCTTGAGATGAGGGTGGGGGTCAACCGACAAACGAGGTGACAAGGCCCTAGCTGCAACCACACCCAACACCAAGAGACAGAGTAGGAAACCAATATGCAGTTTACAAGGAAGAGTAGCCCCAAGGTGCAATCCGGGGACAACCAACAAATGAGGCATCACTGCCCTCTTAGGCGCCACAAAGCAAAGTGCGGAAGCTAGTAAGGGACTTTTGACAAGATCACCATGTAGTAGGATTTTAAAGGGGCTACGTGACTAGGATGCATCCATCGACATAAAACCCCACCAAGATGTGAACAAGCCAAGAAAAAGGCAAAGCGGTCGGAGGGAAAAGGAAGCCACAAGCATGTTTTAACACGACCCGAGATAAGGATAAAGAGGAGATAAGGATAGTTCATACATGTACACTTAGCTTAAATCCTTTCATTACATGCCCGTAATGTCCCTTTCAAGGAAAAACTGAAAATAAGGATTTGGCCACAACCCAAATGAATCAAATCTGAAAATACACCATCAACCAACAAGCATCAATTTGAAAATGACTAGAAACACACTTTAACCCTATTTGAGCAATCAATAATCAGTCCTTTAGGGCAGCGAACTATATAGGCACTTCAAATCATCATACAACCATGCAATAACAGCTGAAAATGCTTCTAAATAATTATTTCAAGCACAGAAACATTTATCCATCCAAATTACATCAAAATAATAGAGAAAATAAGAGATTACACCCAACTGCAATTTATTTTATGACAGCAGTAGAGCAGCCACAAACAAGGGCTAAAAATAGCTCATAAACCTCTCTAAAAATCACCAAATTGTAGATTCCAACCTTATAAAATATGAAGAACAATAATATAAACTCAAATTGTTCCAAAGTGCCCTAGATGATATCAAACTCTTCACCCTTCGCCTAGGGTTAGAAGGGAATAAATAAATATGAAATTCTCCTTAAAGCTCACTTGTGACCTCCGTATGAAGCCACCAATGCACAAATGAGGGTTTCCGTCCCCAAGTGTGATCCTATTGAAGGGTTTCGTCCTCAATAGGTGACCAAGGAAGGGTTTTCGTCCTTCAATGGCAAGAAGAAAAGCTACACTACCTCCACTCCAAGTAAATGTCCAAATAGATGATAGATGATGATCCTCCTCCATTTGATCCTCCTTAAGTACCCCTTCTTTGGTGCCAAGGATGAATTAGAGGCCCAATCCTCATGGCCGACCTCCTAATGCACTTTTTAATCTTCACTTAAGAAGACCGACCTCATAATGAAGAAATAGAAATTCTCCTTGCTTTGTTTGACAAGTGTTCTTCCCCCTAGGCAAACCATTCCAATGCTAGGATTATTAAATAAAATAAATAATTATGAAGGTACATCACTTACAACCATGGCAAGTTCCCCTCCTTTGCTCTTTCCTTGATGCCCGCAAGAAGAGGAATGGGCATAAGGTCTTCCATAGTGACTAACTAGAAAATGGGGACATTCAATGCCTTAGGTGACCATACAACCAAAGATACCATGGAAAGTACGTTATGGCATCTCATAGTCAAGACTCCTTGCACCAAAAACACAAGGATCTTGCTGACATACAAGAGATGAGGAAAATAGGGTGGTGTCACCCCAAGTGTAACACACCTCATATCACCCTAATTGTGAGGGTTGTAACACATAGGAGATGGAAACATGCTTGCGGTGCCCTTAGAGACACTCCTCACATCACTATGACGGTGATGGCTTTGATTCCTAAATAGCGAAACATGGACGTGGAGCCTTAAGGAAAAAGAACCTCACATTAGCATTGTTGGGAGGGCCTTTATGCCAAGGAAATGAGTGGAAATCAAGGGCTCCCTCGAATTAAACCCCATGTAAACATCGTCTCAACCTTAAATGAATGATTGTAATGAAATGACCAATAAGTGTGATGGAAAAATGCCATAAGTAACGTCTTGAGGGTCAATCTACAAAGAATAATAGATGGAGTACGGGGTTCAAAATGAATAGACTCAATATGAATGCCATGCCCACGAGGTGAGGAATGGGGATTCACACTTCATCTATACCAAGGTTTATACGCATCACTAGGCAGATTCTTGTGAGTCCTAGGAAATATGCTAGGAGTTCACTCCCAATAAACTAGTTGTCTCAAGGAAAGGGTCGCTCATTGTGTAGAGCGGTGGTTAGGTGAATGAGCAATATGAGGAGGTAACCTTTGATTTGCCACATCCGAGCAGTTTTGAGCACAAGCTTTCCCTTCAAGGTGACAATGAAATGCGAGAGAACTTGGGAATCACTAGAGCTACACCCTATGTTGTTGGGGCTGCGATACTCCAACACTCGAGTACAATCACAACTAGAGGTATAACTATAAACATTGGTATCATGGTAAGCAGAAATAGACACTCAATCAAAGCTCTTCATAGTGAAGTCCCTATGGCCTCTAGGAGAAGAGAGCTCTCTATAGGATCAAACATGACAACTAGAAGATTGTTCTCTATAACCAATACGAAAGTGGTTCTCTACACTTCCTAAAAAAGAGCAAACCCTATAACTTCTATGAAATGAAGGGTTTTTAAAATTTGTAGGAGGAAAGGAGTCCCTATGTATTCTAGATGAAAAAGGTATTTGTGGCTCTGGTAGGGAAGTGATGCTTATGCTCTCAAAAGGCGACTTCGAATGAGACCGCACATGCTTCTTGCAAAGTGAAAGATACTATGTTGAGGACAAGAAGAAGAATTGATAAACTCATATCCACTTTGTAACACCTATATAATTTATAATTCTAACGGTTGATAGAGATGAAACATACCATGTTAAAAGGATCTCTAATAATAAATGGCATCTAAACGCGGTGAAGAAAAGAAAGGATAAATCGTTTCCTCCATAAATAAAGTATCTTTATTGAGAACTTCATTATGCATAGGTTCGGAAATATGCCTACAACAAGGATAAAATGCGTACGAATTCTAGAAACATTAGGCACCTCGGAGGGTAGACGGGTATCGGGAGTATTGAAAGTAGGGTAGTTGTCATTAAAGTCATACTCATAGGAGGGCGTGGTACACGACAAACCTTTAACAACACAAGGATCTCTAGTGTCTATCGTTGAATCGTGAAAAAGAAGCTGTAACATGTAGAAAACGTCATTTCAAGGCGTGAATCGCAAAAACGTCATTGCGAGGTATCTTTGAAATTGATCAAACCATTTCAAGGGTGAGACAACAATAGAGATTATTCAAGAAGGAAAATAATGAGTCCCCATTTATGCTAGTAAAGTTGTGACAATCGGGGAGGGTACGGAGAAAGAGGACAAAATCACAATCGACATCATTGTTAAAATTGAGAGAGAACATTTTCTTGTGTGACGGCAGAAATAAATAAATGTAGAGGAAATAATTGTCGTTAGAGAAAAGTTGAAGACGTATATGAGAGAAATACAAAGGAAATAATTTTTCGTTAGGGCATATTTTTTTGGTAGTCAAAGAGACAAATGTCATAGTACATGAGGATTCGACCCACACTTTCACACCAAGAAAATAGCTTTAGGGCACGAGAATACGTTTAATATTGGGCAATGTTGATCAAGAAGTGGGGACGAATTTCAATATCGTTTGAAGTTTTTGCCATTATGAAGATCAAAAGGCATGACATAGTAGTAAGATTCACGGAAGCCCTTTATCAATGTTCATTTTTTTATTGTGTCATAATATTGAGATAATAAATGTGAATAGCTTGTGATTACTTTTAAGGCTCATTAATTTTAAGGCTCATTAATATTGAGATATTGGCAATAGTCAAGTCAGCCTTGTACTTATTGGTTTAATGGCTCATCAAAGAAGTTGCTCCATAAACTTTGTATTTTCCAGTTACATTAATTTATGGATCTATAATCAAATAGTGTGTAAAATGGATGACGAAGCCACTATGTCTAGCTACATAAACAATCTGAGGTCTCTCATCAGACAACCTAGCTAGAAGTCAATGTTATGGTAGTTGATGGAGATGCAATAGCTATTTTGCTAAGCAGATCGCCTCCTAAATACAAGGAAAGTTCAAAGACAAATCAAATGGGTGAAAAACTCGTCGATGAATAATACATATTTGAAGAAGCCCGCAGTTTGAAGACAGCGAGGATCGAGTGTAGATGAAGCTTTGCATGGGTGGTTGCCTAGTTTGTTCAAGAGTTTGTGGATCGTGGGAATATACCCTTAAAAGGGTCATGAGACAACTTGATGGAGCACTTTGGATGTAGCTGAATATGGATGGTTGTCCAATAATGCAGGAGTTAGGGGAGGTGGAATCCGTGAACTCAAGCATTCAACTCGGGAACTAATCCTTTACAAAGGTTACAAGGCATCTTGATGGAGTTCTACCTAGTCAAAGAATTCTTTCCAAAAGAGCTTCGAAAGAATGTGCGACTCTGTTTAGTTAAGTTATTTTAATATTTTGTCAAAGCATATTTTTGCTTTCTATAGTGTAAGCCTTTAAAGGGGTATAAGAATATAAGGCTTATAATTTATTCTTAAGTCACTATTAGATATAAATTGACTAATGTTCGGTTGTAACCACCTCAACCATTTTGTAACTATATCTTGCATTATAAAATGATGGACACGCAAACTACTAAACGTGCAATCCTTCATTATCTCTCTGTTCACATCTTCTAACAAATTGCATTCAAAGGCATCGTGAATGACTCTAAATTAATATTATATGATACGAGGATGAAAAATATCAATCTAATCAAAGTTGAGCCAAGTCAAGATAGAAGGGCATCCTTTTAAATATAAAAGTACGAGCTTAGCTATCAAGGGTCAAAAGCAGGATATGAGGCCAAAGGCAAGTTGAGGGAGCAATTCACTCCCAATTGTACACCCCTCTTAGTTTAGTTAAAAACAAGCGAAGCCTAGATCTATTAGACAGCCAACGTAGCTTACACTTGCTCTATGTCCTATCTATGAATCTCAACATCTTATATGCCTTTATTCTCACCATACCTCCCACCCATTGAGTCTAAAACAACCCTGTATGGCCAAACCAACAACATAACACCATTTTTTTATTCCATTTATTGGAATTGTATAAGGATTAAAAAGTTAACTTTGATGTATTTTGTATAAGTTTGTATATTTCACAATACCTAAGGTATATGCATAGTCTAGATAGGACAAAGTAGAAGATATGTAAGTCGACTTGGAATGCACAAAACTATGTAAGTGCATTGTGCAAGGGTTGATTTTGGACTACGATACGATTTTGCTTCATGTTATTAGTCTCTTATAGTAATTCAATTCTAGTTTATGTTTCATCGCTCTCTCTAGCTTGTGTGTTTTCCTTTTGAACTTCCTAATATGCGGTCATTGCACAATTAGTATATTTTGTTTACTAACTTATTGCACACTATTTTAAGAGTTGTAAATAAATTGTTTCCAAATTCACTAGACTACTTCTGAATAGCTTATGAGACACTAGAAAACGCACCTTGCACATAAGATCTCCTATTCAAAATTAGTAAAAACATCATAAAACACAATAATCCCAAATAAATAAAATAATCCCACAAAGCAACTAAAAAATATTAAACCCCAAAAATGGTGATAAAAGACACCTCATCATTCATTTACTAACCTCACCCACTCAAATTTAATTTTGTCCATCCCACCTACCCATTTGCATGCCAAATGCACTATGGACCCTTATCATCTCATCCACCTATGCACATTGCACCCATATGTGTCACATTCCCTATGCATTAAAAACAATAAAACACCACTCACCCCCATCATTTCAACTCTCGACTCTTTGTGCACTTGAGCCCATACTTGAGTTTTTGCTTCTTTGCTCGCATATTTGTATTGCAAGTTTTGGAGAGGTGAACGCAAATCACAAAGGATAGGTGCAACTTGTTGCATCACTATTTTAGCGAAATTTCAACATAGGTGTCAATCATAACCATGATTGGCTTGCGATCTCGTGTGATTTTTAGTGAATCACAACTACGATTAGTCTGTGACTAAGTTAGGTATACTTTCCATTTACATTCATTGTTTTGTCATTTTTACTTCAATAAAATGTCTTTTATCTCCTTAAATGGTTAGGGATCTGATCAAGGCAGGTCCCCTAACCACCAAAAACTACTAATATTTCTCCAAGTGTGTTTGTGTGCAGGTTTTGATTCAAATTAGGAAGGTTACCCACTTTATTCATTAAAAGAACCCGTGATTGTCCTCTTTTCAATGGCAGCGTAAGCCCATTTATTTAGTAGCATTAATTTGGAGATTTTAATATCTACTATTAAATCTTGCAAGTGATCCAAATCTAGGCATACATTTTGGCGACCACGGTGGGAAAGTGGCAAGTTGCCCCGCATAATGCGGGATGGAAAGTGGCATTGAGAATGATCGAAAATAAATTTTGACGAAGGTACGAGGGGAGAAAGCATGGACAGTTCTTCCCCAGCTATGTGCAGATGAAAATGTGATGATAGGGAGGTATAATGATGGATGCGAGTGAGAGAGCAGAAGAGTGAGTGTGTTATAAAAATGAAGAAAATGGATGAGGGAAAGAGAATTGTGGATGAGGACCATAGTTACCCTGTTCTTACGAACTTAGTGAAAAGTCGGTTCCATCTGTACTTTTTAGACTGATTGAACTTACCGAAAAAGTTCGATCAAACATTTTTTTTAAATTAAAAAATTAAAGCGTTTAAATTAAAAGAACTTCAACACAAAACAAAAACGAAACAAGAAACACTAATAACTAAGCACACAAAGGAAAAACTCCGTAGACAATATATTTATTTATTATTATGTGTAATTGGTTTTTCTTTTCAAATATCATCATATATCAGTGTTACGCGGGGACGCGTCCCCCCCTGCTTTGACACGTCGGGGCGTCCCGGACGCCCCGGGACGCGGGGCGTGGGGAAACATTTCCCCCGTTTTTTTTTCCCAGAAGCGTCCGAGGGCGTCAAGACGGGAAGCGTGGGGGGCGTGGAAACGTGGGGGGATGTGGGGGGCGTGGGGGGCGTGGGAAGCGTGGGGGAGCCCGGGCGCCCCCATGATTTTATTTCCTTTTTTGGCATTTTTTTCATTTTTGGTGAAAAAATCACAAGTATAGAAAAAAATTTGCCATATTTGGAAAGAGTCCGAGAAGATGTAGCAGCAAAAACTTGCATGTGCCATAACTTTCATTCTGTGGCTCCGTTTCAGGTGTCGTTTTCTCTAAAAGTGCATATTTTCTTGAGCTCTATGCATTGATGGCAATATTTTTCTTATTTTCATAAAATCAATTTTTGCACCTTTTTGGACCAAGCAACTTCTTGCAAACTTCTGAAAGAATCATGAGTATTAAGGAATGTATTTGATGTTTATGAGTTCAAGTTTCACCTTATTTAAATCTCAAATGGTTTTATTTCAGCTTATTTATATAATTTAGTCACTATATCTTTATATTTTAAATATTTATATATTTTTTAATTAGCCGTCCCCCCGCCGTCCCCAAAATTTAGAAATTTTTTGCCGTCCCAGAAACCCCGTCCCGCCGTCCCCGTCTCAGGTAACTATGTCATATATGTATAGTATTATACATACATACATATATATATATATAGATATTTGTAAACTTTCTAAACCGAACCGAAACCAAACCAAACCTTTTCAAAATTCCAAACTTCCGAACCTTTTTCCCCTTTCGAACTATCTAAACTTTTCAAACATGGTAACTATGATGAGGGCGTAAGGGAGGACCGGAGCATGTGCGGGGAAAAGCGGAGCGCGCACGGGACAGAGTGCTAACGAGGGCAAAGCGGAGCACGCATTGCATTGTGTTTATAATATTAAGCAAAAAAGCGCTTATTTAGAAACCCGCCAAAGACTGTATGTTTTTGGCTTATAGCTTATATTTAAAATATAAGCATGATAGACCCCAAAGCGGGTCGGCATTAACAAAGATGGATCATAACCACACACCTTGTATATAACAACATGATCTCATTGGAGATCGCTTACGCAAGTTTATGGTAACATTTACACAAGCTATATGAGTGAGGTGGTAGAGAAATAGTGGGAGTGTTGGGTGAAAGTTTATTCCTCTGTTACACAGAAACGCTAGGCCCCCGTTTCCGTTTCCGAAACGTTTCAAAACAGAAACTCCTTCGAAACGTCCTAGTCTCCTAGAGATAAGTATACATGATAATAATGTATAATTTCAATGAATACAAAATATTTTGAGTGTTTTATCAGTTATTCTTATCACTTATGGTGTATGGAGTACAATTTTAAAATGAGTACTATGCATATATATATATATATATATTAATAATATATTGTACAGACGTTTCCCGTAACGTTTCGTATCCAAGGTTTTTTGAAAATTGTCGTTTCCGCGTTTCGTACCCGTTTCCGTTTCCTGGCAACATAGGTTTATTCTCAATAAAGATAAGTTATTTTCAAAGTGGGTTTTTTACCTTTCGTGCTTCCACAATTTTCCCACTTATATCTTGTGTCACCTGTCTTCATTGACTTTCGGTTTTTATGTTGTTTACATACTGTAATCTGCAATATAAACATCTGCATCTATGTTTCTAATTGTACTTCATAAACTATAATCTTTGGCAATCTATATTGTGGATCTATAATTTATAACATTATATATCCCTTAGATTTCCTAAATGCATGCAGCAGGGAGCAGAGCGCACTCGAGTGGAAGTAACCAAAACATGCTCGGGGTGGAGCGCATGTGGAGCGTAGCGCACGTGAAAGAAAGCTGGAGCGCGTGTGGGGAGGAGGGAGTGCGTGTGGCGCGAAGCGGAGCGCGTGTGGGGCGAAGCAAAGCATGCGCGAGGGGCTACGTGTGGGACGGATTGGAGCGAGCACGAGGGCTTAACAGATGCCGAAGCGCGCAGACAAGGCGGAGAGCGCGTGGGGCGAAGCATGCGCAAGGGCTTGAGGTGCAAATGGTGAAGGTGAGAGTGGCGAGACGGATCACAAAGGATAGGTGCAATTTGTTGCATCACTGTTTTATCGAAATTTTAACACGGTGTTAGTCGCGAACTACAATTGGCTTGCAATCTCAGTGCAATTTTTGGTGAATCACATTGCAATTGGCTTACCCCGAGTCGTATATTTTCCATTGCATTCATTGTTTGGTCATTTTTACTTTAATAAAATATCTTTTATCTCTTTAAATGGTTAGGGATCTGACCGAGGCAGGTCCCCTAAACACCAAAAACTACTAACATTTCTCCAAGAATGTTTATGTGCAGGTTTTGATTCAAATCGGGAAGTTTACCCACTTTATTCATTGAAAGAACCCATGATTGTCCTCTTTTCAATGGTAGTGTAAGCCCATTTATTTAGTAGCATTGATTTGGAGATTTTCATATCTACTAATACATCTTATAGGTGATCCAAATCTAGGCATACACAAAAGCATGTCTTGATGAGTGATTCCAAGGATTTGCTGTTAACAATGGTTACATTCTACTGGGACCTAAAAATGTTAAGATGGCTACCAAGACAATGAGATGTGGAGAGATGGCTAGAAAAGAAGATGAATCGATTTGCGGAAGATGAGGAGGCCATGACGGGAATTCCTATGAAAAGAATCAGACAAAGCATATATAAGGAGACATTCGTGAGAACTTTTGGTGCGAGCTTCTAGAGCAACTAGCCACTTGGCTATCTAGGTGAAGTATTGGTGTTTTAGGCATGAAAAAAAAGAGGAGTTTGTAGATGAGGAAGAGAAGATAGAGAGTCTATGCAATCTAGCTACTAAATGGACCGGGGTTCTCGACTATTGGCTGCTAACTACAATTAACGAGTATGTAACTGAAATTGTTGTAAAAAAATTGTGTTCCTTTGACTCAGTGAAGAATGTTACATTAGTGGACTGTGAGCAAAATTTGTAAAGCAATTCCCTTTTAGTAAAGATGCTAGTTGTGGAAAAGGCCATGGTGTCGATTTCGTGCGTGCGACATGGAGAGTAGTTGGTAGGCACCAAAGGGATGTAGTCATAGAAGAAGGGAGATGAAGGGAAAGGGCAGAATCAAAGCAGGCCCATAAAGGGTCCGAGAAGGATCAGAAAGAAGAAAAGAGAAGATTAGAAATATTGCAAAAGAAAAGACAGCGCAATAAATGGGGAAGCTCGAGTGCTACGGTGGAGAAGTCTAAACCAACTAAAAATAGGAGTGAATTAGGTGGAGCATACGAGGAAGAAGGAAAGGATCCACCTAAAGGAAATAGGTGAAAAGAAATGAAGAGTATGGAAGTGAACAAGAGGGTGCACAAGGATTCGTGGACCTTTAGAGTGCAATTGGAAAGATGATAGATGTAGACAAGGAAAAAGAAGAGGGAACAAAGAATAGGGGATTGGAATTAGTTAGGAGCAGGCTTATGATGCAGTTGGAACTCAACCCGAAGAAGCCATCTTGGAGACCATGGTATTGTGCAGGTAGGGAAGAAACACTTTATAATAAAGAGCTCATACAAGATCCACATAGGCATGTAGAAGATGACAGTACCCCTCTTCTAGAATGTATGTCCTTGGAGCCAAATAAGGAATTGATAACTTGGGAATGTTTGAACAATTGGGAGCAATTAGTAATTTTGTAAGAGATAGAAGCACAACAAGATAGATTGAGAGAAATAAGAGAAACATTGAGCCAGCCATACATTGCACAAGCAGCATTGCCGACACCCTCTGCAACTATAAGCATAGAAGAGCTTGTAAGGGAGCCACACCTTTATATGGGTAAGCAATCATTGTGCATTTGCATTCCTAGAAATAGTGAAGGAAAATGTGGAGATTGTAGTGATAACATCTCAGTAAGCCCTAAGTATGAAGTAAGCTTTCCTAAATCTAAAGAATCTAGCAGTGGGTCTTTAGACTCTAAAAGCTTGATATATGCATCCAGCTGCGCAAGAATGAGTACGGGAGCAAGCACTAACCAGCCAATTGCACAAAATAACCCTAACTTGGGTAGTGTTTCAACAAATAGGAAGAAAGCAACCAATTGCATGAAGAAATATGGCTCAGATGGATAACCCATACAAGCTTGCAGCCCTATGATGGATCCATTGATCCACAACACTACTTATTAACCCGAGAAATGAGATGGCGTGTAAAAGGAGTAATCGATGAGAAAGCAAAGAAATGTGAACTCATAGGAGCTTTGCATGGTAAGGCCTTAGAGTTTGTATACTCCATGAACTTAAGCAGAAAATTGTTAAAAGACGTACAAGAAGCTCTCACTCAAGAATTCAAGAGAGAAAAACGCACAATCAGAATTTAAAGGAGATTAAACAGAAACCAGGAGAATCCATAATGGAGTATGATCTATGGTTTTCTGAAGTAATGAACAAGACAAGTTTTAATTTTGATGATGCTAGTAAGGCTACTTGGTTCGTAGAAGGACTGTGTAGTAAGATAGATTTTGCCATTGTGCAAACAAAATTTACTACTAAAGCGGAAGTAATTGAGACTGTCATAAGGGTGGAAAAGATTGAGAACTATGGAGAACGTGAGCCAAAAATTGAAGCTCAGTTGGATGTTATGATGTGTAGGTTAGAGGAACTGTAGGAAGGGAAGAAACCAAGGCTGAGTATATGGTGGGCAAAGTACACGGGGATGAGGGGCATCACAAAAATGATTGTCCAAAATCTCCGATGAATAAACTACAATTTCCTCCGGACGAAGAAGAGCAAAATATTTTGAAATTTGCAATGTGGGGGGGCATCCTACTAGTAAATGTCATTTGATGTAACACAATGTGTGTCAGCCCCAAAGCATAGTATGTAGCTTTTGAAGATCAACCATGCATAAATCTAAAGATTGCAAAGTGCTAATGTACCTAAACGAGGAAGTAACATGGAACGTGTTTGCAAAGACAAACACAATTGGCTCCAAATCCACAATTGGCTATCCTAGAAGCAACACAATTTTACGGCAAGTAAAATTTTGAAGTATAATTGTGCAAAGATTGATTAGATATTTGTAAGTAGGCCCGCATGGATTGAAAACCCGAAAGGGTGATCTATGAGAAAGTTTCCACATATGAAAACCCGAAAGGGCGGTGCATTGGAAAATCTACTTAACCAAAAACTAGTGGGGGTAGTTAAGTAATGCGCAAGAGATGAAAACCGACTTGCAAATAGAATAGCTCGGTTTTGCAAAGACAACAAACATCATAAGGTGGCTGAAAAATGAAGACAGAGCACCTTCCAGACTTTGAAAGCTTCTTTTGTCTCTAGATGAGACAATTACTTAAGTTCGGAAAGTGTTGGATGTGTATTGGGATCAAAAAGTCAACTTTGATGTATTTTTGTAAGTTTGTATATTGGGAATACCTAAGGTATACGCATAGTCTAGATAGGACAAAGTAGAAAATATGTAACACCCTCTAACCATAAGAAGAATGCAAAGAGTCTCTCTTGATAGACAGTGGAAGATGAAGGGACTAGAAAACCTCATCACCACTGGAATGTATTAAAATATGTAAACGGCTTATGTTATGTGACTAAATCCCGAAGTTTTATAAGTATTAAAGACTTATTGGATTGTTAAAGACAAGTTTGATTTGAGATTCTTTATTACAAAGATGTTGTAATTAGCTATTGGCTTAATATGGGAATGAATATCCCAAGAATTTGATTAAAGATGCTTAATTGATTTATGAAAAGGGTGTGAGACCATTGTGTTGGTTGGTTTGTAACCACCCATGACAATGTATAAAAAAGCATGTCAAATTGAATAGAGAGGACAATGAATCATTGTGATTTAGAGAACAGACATTGAATTGTGATTGTGATTCTGAGAAAAAGAATATTGTAAAGAGTCTTAAGGACTTTGTGAATTTAGTCTGTGGAAGTAATTCCAAGGCTGACCCAAGTTACAAGCAGGCGGTGGGCAAGAGAGAGGGGCACCAACGGTGTCCTAAACGAGGTACGGCGTACAACCTCGGATGGTTCCTAGCCAAGGCAAGGTGAAAATACACTAGGTGTATAGCATTTCCTCTCATAGTGTGGCCATAGTCTGGTGTCTTGTTAACCTGGGGGTGCATTGGAATTTTGTACTAGAATTCTTGATCATTGTCTTAGATAAATTCTCTCTCTGCATTGGAATTGGTATTAGAATTTCAGATAATTTGACTCAAATAAGTTCTCTCTCTAATGAACTATGTAAATTCTATTGAAAAAGCTAATGAAAAGAAGTTAATTCTTCTGTTTATTCTAATAAAAGAGCAAATGAATGTATTATGTTTAATTTGCTATGTATATCTTGAAAATACATGCTTGTGTTAACAGAAACAATGAATTACAGGAACAAATTAATAAAATACGTAATTTTCAGATGTGTATGTTCTTATTTTAATGAATAATTTGTATAAATAAATATAGAATAAGATTGTTTATATGTAATTGATCGTTTTATATAGTATAATATTGCTCCATGTTACTTCGTTGTGTCGAGTTTGGCTAGACCTTTATGACCTTTGCGAAGTCTTAGCCAATAAGATAGCTCCACGTAACCGCAATGCCAGTCCCTTATTAGATCCTTCTAAGTGTTGTGAAGCGCGAGCCAATGAAAACATTCCACGCTCTTCACAAGAGCAGACTTATGCTAACTTGTATTCGACTAATGCGAAACCCGAAACTCATTTAAATCTGCTCATTCGGGGACTTCACGTCGCCCTTGAGCCATCTCGCAAGAGTTTGGCGGAATCTTTGCCCAGTGTCACCTTCGGCCATTAGATTGTCGCCAAGTGTCATCTTATGGTTGGTTCACTGTCTTCGCCTTTTCGTTGACGTGTCTTGTCTTTCCCGCTGACTGAAAGTTTAATGGAATCCAGTTGATTCCGGGGTCTAAGTCCGCCAAACCTCGAGTGCCTTCATCTTAAACCGGAATGCTAATACGTAGCCATTCCATAGTCGTTGAGATCTCAACACTGTCATTGTCATTCTTCGCCACGTGTCCTATCCGTTAACCCCTTTTGACCACCAGGACCGAAATTGTTTGTGTTTTGGTTAATTCCGCGAGCTTGGAGTCCGTGGGGCGGAATCGCTAAGAAAAGCCGCAGAATCGCGACACGTGTACATGAGTTAGTTTTAATCATGTTTAAAGCTTAAATTAATCTTGTTTAGCCATAACCCGCAGATTTGAAAGTTCCCCACGGTTTTATTAAAGCTGAAATTAATCTTGTTTAGTCATAACCCGCAGATTTGAAACTTCCTCACAGTTTTATTAATTCAAAACATGACTCAGAACCCGATTTAGCTTTCTTAATTAAATAGTATAAGACTTTAAAAACATATCTGTCTTCCACAATTAGATATTTTTGTCAAGGATTGTCAATTATTATAGAGGGAAAAAGTTGCATTTCAGATTACAACTAGGGTTGATTTTGGATTCTGATCTGATTTTGGTTCATGTTATTAGTCTCATCGGATTGTTTCGCATGCAGTGCAGTGCGGTACGCTGAAACGGGAAATTTTAAAAAACATCAGGTATGGTACGCTATGGGTATGCGTTCATACAATATATTTTTAAAAAGTAAAAATATAAATATATATAAAAATTTAAAGAAAACAAGCTTATAGTCTTAGCCAGTGTTTTAAAACCGGGCCGAACCGAACCGAACCGGCGGTTCAACATATTTAGACATGAACCGGTTAAAAAACCGGACCGTTCGACTAGTTTGGTACTGAACCGGCCGGTTTTGTAAGGAACCGGCGGTTTAGTACCAAACCGGTCGAACCGGTCCGGTTTCATCCTGAACCGGCCGAGTCAGGATTTTTTCCTTTTTTGGCATTTCTTTCCTTTTTTGGATTTTTGGTGAAGAAAACACAAGGACAAGAATAAAATTTGCCATTTTTGGAAAGGGTCCGAGAAGATGTAGCAACAAAAACTTGCATGTGCCATAAATTTCATTCTGTGGCTCCATTTCAGGTGTCGTTTTTTTACGAATGTATATTTTCTCGAGCTCTACGCATTGATGGCAATATTTTTCTTTTTTCATAAAATCCATTTTTGCACCTTTTGGATGAAGCAACTTCTCGCAATCTTCCAAAGAATCATGAGCTTTGATCGCCTGTAGACATTAGTAATTAAAAATACTGGATAGCTTTCCAAAACTCGGCGAGTATTCTCCCGTGCTCGGACTAATCGTCCCACCTACCAGCTTGGTCGCAACCTGCTTATTCAAATGTTGACTTCACATATCAACAGATGCGTAGGTTTTTTTTTGCTATTTTAAGAGTTTTTTTGTGTTTACACTCCAATTTGCGCATCCTCAGACACAAGACTGAATGCTATCGTAAAGGTCCCAACAAAAAGAAAGCATTAATAGCAATGAAAGAAAACGCTGCAAATACACGGTTTTGGCTGCAAATTTATGTTTTTTTAAAGAAATTTGAGTATTTTTTAAGTTGCCGAGTATTCCCAGTATTGGCCGAATATTGCCGAGTTTTTTTTTTTTTTTTGGGGGTCTGCCGAGTATTTGCCGAATGCGAGTATTCCAACTATGGTACTATATACATGAGCAAACTATGCATATTTTGTGTGTAATTGTTGGAATCATGGTTTCTAATCTTTCAAATATATTGTTTTCTTTAAAAATGTAATTTTTATGTGTTTTTTAGTAAACCGGTTCATAGAGTTTGAACCGGTCCGGTTCCGTATGGTCCAACCCTTGACTGGTTCCGAGTCTGGTTTTGATTTTTAAAACATTGGTCTCAGCAACCTATAAAATATTAGAAGCAAACAACAAGCTTACTATGAATCGAAGCCATCTAAAGCAAGATTACTTTTACTGAATACAAGAAGACCACAAAATATTAAATATATGTGTCCATCTACTAATGGGTTCACAAACATTCCACTTATTATTAAGACCCGAGGAAAGGTTTGGGGAGAAGGCAATTTTTCATAGGATTGTTTGGAGGTAGCCTCTTGGAGAAGGGGCCCTTTGAGCCACCTCATGGTATCCCAAAAGTCATTCTCATCCTCCACAATTAGTCCAGTAGAGGGCGCTGTGAAAGCATTTCTGAGCATTGTATACATTCTGAACTGAGATTGAGGAAGCTTATAGAAAGCTTTAAGGTCTGTCCATTCCATCCACTTCCCAAATCTGTACAAGTCATGAAATATTTTAATTCCTTTCTCAAACCAAAGGCAGAGCAGCCTCTTGTCAAGGTAAGGATCTTGTCATTATATTTCAGATTCGACAAAATCAATTTGTAGGCTTGACACCTAGTGTCAAAGGAAGAGAAGATAGGCTGCCCAACCACCAAGTGCTTCACTTGTTCCCATGCCTTCCAAATTGACTGAAGAATAAAGGACCCATGAGGAGCAACAAGAAAGCACCCAAATAGTAAGTCAACCAAATGAAGTCCTTTTCATCTCTCTTGACCCTTCAGAGCCTATTGGCAATATTGAATCTCACACAAACTTTCCAAGGTTCAATTCCAGTCAAAGCCCTCAAGTTTTATTTTATTTTTTTGCATTTAAAAAAAAACCATGTGGGTACGTACCCACAAGCCCTGGGTACGTCCCGGGTATGGATTTCCGCACCGGGACGTATCAAGGCCTGTGGGTACGTACCCACAGCATACCCGTACCCAGTACGTATCAAGCCTGGTACAGGGGGTACTCGGCATTTCTGTGCAGTCTAGGTCTCTTACAATAATACAATTCCACTTTATGTTTTATCTCTCTCTCTCTAACTTATGTGTTTTCCTTTTGTACTTCCTAATATGTAGTCATTGCACAACTAATATGTTTTGTTTAGTATATTTTATTGTGCATTGTTTTAATAATTGTAAATGAAATAGTTTGCAAATTCTCTAGGCTACAACTTGTAGCATGTCCTAATGAGTGATTCCAAGGACCATTGCTAACACCATTGTGCATCGAACATCCAAATCTATGAACCATTGTACGACCTCCCTGATGATCAAGGTATGGTCCATATATTCACTGATATCTGAACGTCCAACAGCCCACAGTCTTTTGCAAAAGTCAATATGTTGAACATCTCCCATGTCCGTCCTCTACAGCGTTGAAACCTCTTGTACCACCGCCATATGTTGTCTAGTTGCACATTCACTCATCACACAGCCTCCGTTCCAGCTATGGTGAGTACCCCACAGTATGCAAAGCTCTAACTGTAACCCATGCATCATATCGCAGTGTGTCAGCTACAAGCCTAGTAGAGCAAGCAGCACCCTACGACTCCATAAAACCTGAATTTTTAGACCGGAAGCCCCCATTTCCATTGTTTAATTCACTGAGTTTTCTCACAGACAGCAAAAGTGTAACATCTAAAAATAAAAATAAAAAACAAAACCAGGGGCTTTCACAAGCAGCATTTATTCAAAGAACTTAGTTTTCGTAATGGGTTTTCAAGGGTTGCAGGAGGATCAAATTGTGCTCGGCTTTTTGAAGGTTGCTGCCCCAAAATGTCCGGTTTGCTTTTCCAAAAATAAAATAAATTAAAAAAAAACGTGGTTGAGAAGCGCACTAGGTGAAACATGTTTTTCTTGCCTCCAAACAAATTGCAAACTTTCTACATCAAGAGCAGCTCCACTGGAATGACTTCTATCCTCAGTCTTCATTCTGATTTTTATCATGTTCTCTATGAATTGTGCCGGAAGACACTCGACTTTTTTAAAGGGTGGGATAGTGAAAACCGTAACATTTCTATTGTCATGATTACAAGTCATGTGGTTGTATTCTTGGGCTTAGATAGTATGTAATTACTCTTGTTGGTTATGTTCAGTGCCGACATTTGTGTCAACCACCAACCATATTTCATTTGTCTTATATTTAGCAAGAGATACATCGGGGAAGGGCATTTGTATCAGGTCCTTCCTATATTGTGTGAATTGCATTGAAGCTTATGAATACAAACTGCTATTGTTCAAATACTTTGCTCTACCATGGTATGTTATGCAATTACTAGTCTGCATATGTTGTTATTAATTGTCTAGTATCTCAGTAGACATTATATTTACTACAGTTTCATCATCAATTGCATTTTCAAGTCAGCCTCCCTCTATGTCCTCTGCTCCTATATTTGCTTTTTCTAATTTGTCCTCCCCTTATTTCAGGATCTGACAAACCTTACATCTAGCAAATGGCTATGGGTATGTAGCCTGATTATACCCATTACTTTGCATGATCACATTGTCCCCCTTCTCCCTCATCTCTCGTACATATGGATGTGCATTTTGATAGGTAGCATGGCATTGAGCAGCCCATAATTGTGTCACTTGCAACCTCCCATCCAACACCAAATTTGCCTTCCTCTATTAATTTGATTTCTTCAAATGTGAGGACAAATTTAGAACTAGTTGGGGGTGAGCAAAAGGAGTATCTATTGCTTTTGGTGGGGGTGAGAAGGAAATTTTTCAGTCCCTTGACTGGGTGGCAGCCATCCATAAATAGTTGTCACAATAACATGGTAACATTGCAAAGCAGCAAGCTGTCCCAGACACAATTCCTTCCATGTCAATTACCATGATCAATGATGATTGCATTGCAAAGAACAAAACACAATGAACATTTGTTAAACGCCAAAATTTTAAGGTCTTATTTATAGCCCATGTGATAAATTTGGTCCCCTTGAGCCATCTCATGAGTCATCCCCTCACTCCTATCTTCGCTAGCATCACTACGCTTCTTGTTCAAAGTCGTCTTTCCCTCACTGAGCTTGTACTTTGAAATCTTAGTTGAGAATTTAACGTAATATAAACAAGCTCCTAAGAAGAGTGTTCATAAGCATATTTTCCAAAAGCTCAGAGTGCACCTTGCAAGTGGTTTTTCATGCTTCATGTGAAAATCGCATTTTGAATCAAACTCAGAAGCCTGATAGCTTTAGTGATTTGCTGCAGTACTTTTACCCACATATTCCCATTCAATGTCTGGTGTGTGATCTGAAGGTCACGATATCATCTTCAAGTGGTCAAAATTTTAATTATTTAATCAAATTTTGAATCAATCAAATTGTATCTTTTATTACAGTAGTTAAATTATTTGCCTAACGATATTTTAGTGAAAGATACAAAAATACAAAAAGAAAACTGATCTAGAGTTGGAAATGGTGTATGATGACAATGTTTCTAGTTCAAGAGGAAGTGACCAAAGTTGGTAATGCACATGATTTAAGGATATTTAAAACACTGTCAACCATGAAAAAAGGCTTAAGCAGAAGTGCTTCATATTTTTATGTTTTTAATCTTTTCAATAGCCTCAATCCGTTGTAGCGAAGGCGGAGAACATGAATATTTTCTTTGGTGCACATGCTTTTAAAAACACTGCTTTGATTAAAGCAAATTGCAAGCATGTGGTGGCAGCAGTCATGTATTTAGCATCAGATATCTTCTACCCCTGCTTCCCACTCTTCAGTGAGTTTTTCATATTGCAAGCATCATTCCCATCCATCATGGGTGGATGAATAAATGATGACATTTTTGCTCTGTCCTCTATCCACCACCGATTCCATGTATGAGTACTTATGTCAAACCCTCTCGGGATGCTGCCCTTGACTCTTGTCCCCACAAAATACATTAATCCAGATCCCCCACTTGCCACGGAACATGCTCCATGAACCAGTGGTATGATGATGAGAGTAAATCCCTTCATCAGAGATTTCAGTTTTCCCTAACCCATGACCCTCCCTACATACCCACCGTCCATAGGGAGTATAGTTGTCTTCTTCGATGTAAGAAAAAGGAATTTATGGCATCTAGATGGCTTTCACTCGTAGTTGATCTCCACCACTCTCCTAAGACTTTTTGGCATCCAATTCTCCCAAGAAAAACTACCATTATCGACATCACCCTGAAACTTGGGCCTCGTATGCTAGTTCCCTCTATGATGTTCCAGCCCATCCTGCTACCATTGTCCTCACTCCATCATCCTCCTCTATTTTCTCTACTACTTCTGTCAAGAAAGCTATTTTGAAATTATGCACCAGCAAAGCAGCTAATTGTGAAGGTCTCAAAGCTGAATTTATCAAATATGGTGTGGATTCCCTTGCCTTTCCCCTTGCCACATTATTTAATCAGGGGGCTTATTTTGGATTCCCTCATTCATGGTCCTAACACATTATTCACCCTGTTCATATGTAATGTCCCCTTTTCAAACTAGTTCGTTTTGAAGACTTCTAGCCCATTCCACTTCCTAGGGGCAAGAAGGAGGTGAACAAGGGAAGTGTTTGTTGTGTTTTTAGTCTTTTTTGTGAGCATTTACCTTTTTCTTTCATGTTTTCTCTTATGAGGCAGGTCGGCTGAGTTGTAGAGGGGAAAAGCCAAGCTAAAGTTAAAAGCAAACATCATTATGAGGTTGGTTATGGGGAAGACTCCCTAATTGATCTTTGGCGCCACCAAGAGGATATAAAAGGGGTCACTTGGACTCATTTTGGGCATCTATCATATCATAAATTTATACTTGCTTGGTTTTTGGGCTGATTGCTCAATTCCTATCCACTAGAGGGCGAAAATCCTTTGGTGTGGCATACAAGGAGGACAAAACCCTTCCTTGTGCAAATTGGAGAACAAAAACTCTCCAATTGGTGGTTCCTAAGGGCTTCAAAGAAAGTGATGTTGTTGGTTTGCAGCTAGGGCTTGAGAGAGGAAGAGCTACTAAGGTTTCTACATTTATTTTGGACCCTCTCCTAGGGTAGCGACTTGGGTGGAGGAAGAGTTAAGTGCCTTCTAGGGCACATTTGGGCAATTGGAGCTGATACTCACCTTCCTCATAATTTATAAGGCTGATTTCATACTTTATTGATATTTTTGGGGTTTGGGAACACTCATTTCCAGCCCTTAATGTGAGTTGTACTTCTGCTGTTATTTAATTAATTACAGCTGTGATTTATCTATTCATTTCTTATTTATTTTGAAGTGTATTGGCTGGATAAATATCTCCATGGTTGAATAAAATATTTGGAAGCATTCTATGTCATTTTCAGCTTGTGTTTGCATGGGAATTGATGCCATTAAGTGCCATTACAGTTCGCTGCCATAGGAGGATTTATACACCTATGTTCAGCTTGTTTTGAAGGGGGTTTGATGCCCAAAAGGGGTAGTTTCAGTTCGCTGCTAGGGTTATATATCTATATATATAAAGAGTTGCTGTTGTAAAAATCTGATTTCTCTCATTTAGGTTCAGGCCCAAACCCTTATTTCCAGTTTCAATCCTAGAAAGGGGCATTACATTATAATTCAAGGGATCCCTTTATCCTTGGGAACTACAAGACCATTATGATTGGGCAAATATTTGCCAAACTTTATGCCACATTATTAGGCATGCAATTGTTATAATACTTGGAAAGGGATAATATCGAAGCACGGGGTCAGGTAGGCTTCGAGGAGGAGACTACCTAACTATTGTCCACATCTTTTACTTGAGCTATTATTGAAGAAGTTCATCACAAGTCTTTCAAAGTCTTTTGTTGTCTTGTTATCTTCAAGAAAGCTTTTGACTCGGTTTCAAGACAACTACTTTCAAAAGTTGAAAGATTTTGACACCAGCTTATATGATTACAACAGCTTGAAGGCTTTATGAGATGGTCATGAGGCAACTTCGTACCTCTCATGGTTCGTCTGACTTTGTGAAGATTAACATGGGCGCAAGCAAGGATGGCCTCTCTCACCAACCCTTTTCAACATTTACATTGATAACCTAGAGGAGTTTCTTCAGCAACATACCCATAACGATGATGATTGTCTTTTGCATGATGTGCTTATAGCTATCTTTTTGTCGATGATGTTGTCCTTCTCTCACACCGTGCAAAGGGCTTACAACAACAACTTGATGCCCTTGCTGCGTTCATCGCAAACTCTAACGACTTATGGTCAACCTTAGTAAAACTAAGGTCATGATCTTCAATATCTCCGAGCAGTCTCTCCAAATTCAATTTTTTCTACAAAGGTGAACTTCTTGAGATCACATCAGCCTATACATATTTGAGGTCCAATTTATTGGTCCATGTTTTAGCAATGAAGTTTTCCGCTTATCCACACCTTTGTAAGGGGTATGCTTCTCTTTCCATTTTGGAATGTCAATGTTTCTAGATCCACTTCCAGGACATCCCCTCCAAGTTACGCCTGTTTGATACTATCATCAAACCTACAATTTTGTATGGTTCAGAGGTTTGGGGACCTAGCCTAGGGGCCGTTGATTTTACACGCACCGATAGGGTCCAAGCTCTCATGTTACAACGCGTGATCCATGCAAGCAAACAATTCCTCGATGCATCATCCAATCTGAATTTGCAGCCCAACCACTACGCCTTGAGACTATCTTCAAGTTTATTACATTCTACATTCATAAAATCAGATTCCTAGGGGACTCGGCTTCTTGTTGTGAGAGGTATCCCTACTTTGAGAATTGCTCTTGAGATAGGATTACTTCACAAGTCCATACCAAACGTCGACATTGTTGGTACTTTGAGGCTACGATGCTACTTTCTATTTGCATCTCTATTGATAGGCTACCCCCTTTCATGTACTCCATGGATGCTTCCCTAGGATTCTTCCCACAAAGGACATCATCACCAGAGTTGCCTGAAAGGACATCAACAAACAGAATATCCAAACCACTTGGATCTCCCGTGACCAATTCAGTCCCAAACCTACTTTTTGCACCAAGAATTTCTTACAAGTGGTGGATGGTATTATTTGTCATCCTCACTATCTCCAACACCATTGGTCTCACAGCCTAAGTTTCCCCTTGGCCAGATGAGAGTATGTTCCCATCAGTTACGGGTTGAAACTAATCATCACATTCTCTATCAGGACCGGATCTATCATCTTTGCTCCCTCCAGGAGGTGGAGACTAAGGACCGCTTCATTTTCAGATGCCCTATTTATTATGAGATCTAGGAAGATATCAATGCCTCTACAAGGACTCTGACAATGTTCTAGCTACCTTCTTCAAATATATAGACCAGCTGTGCTTGGCTCTTTACCTTCACAAGGTTGTCACCCTCCAACACCGATTCCTACAAGAGGAGCGTAGAGGCCCCAAAGCCCCAATGTTGATAACCTCTTTCTTCCAACCAATCCAAGTGACCAGCAACATTAAGCATCCTTTGGACATATGTACATCACACATCGAACCAATAGATCGTTAGGTGGCGCTTCTCTCGGCACATCATTACTTTTCAGGCTACTTATATCTCCAAGCCTGTTATCTCTCAAAATTGTGGCCCCACTCCTTTTTCAGTTGGTGCGTCTCAGCGCCTCTCCCACGCCATGGATCTACTACTTGCCATTTGTTCCCCAGACCATAGGGGCAAACGGATACTACAAGCTTCTTTTCTACTAAAAGAGCTACACCAGCCTTGGATGTTAGGGATGATTCTAGACGAAGTATCTTACTTCCTCCTAGGATCCCCCAACCTAACTCCTCCACCTCGGTATACTCCCAACAAGCATTATCAAATCTTTCATAGTGATCAATAATGGCTCAGATGACTCCTCCACTTCAGGCACAAACAAAGACATTCGATGAGATTTGCCTCCAATCTTCTTTGGCACATGCTTTTGGGGCTCTTGTTCACCCTCCATAGTTATTTGTATTGGTTTCTTTGCCACTTGTGTTAGTGGCACACGGCTCTATTTTGTCTATTGTACTTTATTTCTTTAGTTTGCTTCTAGGATTCTTCCTAGAACTTTCTATTGTTAATTGTTGTATCCTTGAGTCCCATTGACCTACTTTTGGTCATCTGTGGACATTAATATAATTTCTTTCTTTCTTTCTTTCTTGAGAATAAGCATTTACAGTTGTTTCCTAGGCTTTTATCTCTCCCTAACCATTTAATCACCTCTGCATACAAAAAGCGCAGTGTTTCTTTCTCCCAACAAAGCGTTCCAGAAAAAGTGTTGCAGCAGCACAAAAGGAAAGGTGGTGCTATTATTTGGAAATATGCAATTTCCTATAGGTGCCCATAGCCTTCCAAAGGCATTGTTAAACCCTTAAAACTTAATCCCTGGCCATTTTCCTTTGTTCTTCTTTGTCCTTTCAGCTTTGGACTGCTACAGCAGCAGGGGAAAAGCATATTGGCAGAGGCTAAAAAGACATTTTTCCTTCTTCCTGGTAATAAATACGACATTTTGAAAAATACAGCATCTGGGAATTCCAAAGATGTTTTCCAGCCGAGCAAAGAATTGAATAGTGCCATTGATTGGATGAAAGCAGCGCTTGGACATTTTCCAGCCATATGCGGCATCCCAGAGATAATTTGTGTGTCTTGTAATCTTCTACCAAAGTGTCCACTTTTCCCCTTTCTTCTTTAATTTTTGGACTGTTGTGAACAGCTGTATATAGCGTGTAAGCAGGCAGGTATAAGAATATAAGCCTTAAAGTTTATTGTTAAGTCGATATTAGTTATGTATTAACTAATGAACGTAGTAACCATTTTGTAACTATCTCTTTCATAATATAATGACAGACACAATTTATAATGTGTGCATTTCGATCCTTCTTCATTATTTCTGTCCACATCTTCTGAGATTCGTATCAGGGCCATTGGCGCTTGAGATCTGAGGGCACAAATTGAGGATGAACATAATTGAAGAAGAAGACGTCTAGGGCACGTTTAAATTGTGTACTTGTTGCTGTTAGCGGGAAAAATGACAAAAACGTGACAAAGTAGAACCAGAAGACGGCTACAAAGCAGTTTCGTCCAATAATTACAGTCGAACAGATCCAAAGCAAGTGATGAATAACAGTGATTAGGGCACATGAATATGCAGACCAAAATGCCTAGACAAAGGAAAACGTGCAGATCGTGACAATTTCATGCAAAAATACATTCGCCAGGATCACAGTATGTGCCCACAGCATGTGATTCATTGGTGTCATCTGATCCTACTCTCATATGGAACAAAAATCATTATGAATATGACATTGACATCAAGACGGACACCAACCAATTTAAAGAGGGGGATGGCTATAGAGTGGACTTTTATGTTATGTGTTTTGAACAAGCATAATCATAAAGAAAACATGGGTTTAATAAAAGGAAGGATTATACAATACGTAGTCTACTTGTTGCCCATGTTTTCATTTTTTTGGATTAGCAATGATTGTGTGTTAACTGTTGATGTCAACCAACACATCTATGATGTTTCCTTCTATATATACTTGTTAGGTTGATACATTTTGACTGTTGATTAATCCAATCACAAAGTCGTCTATTGAGCTTCTTTCTACGTGAGATGAACCTGAGAAAGTTGGAGACCATATATGTTACAAAGATGATTAATGAAAACATTCCTGTTTATTTTATATTGAGTGATATTAATTTCTACATGTAATTGTTCATATCTTCTGATGAGTATTTATGTATACAGTATATGTGATGAAAATGATATTTCCAATTTGTCTTTTAAAGTAAAATTGAGTAGCTACAGTGATTATATTTCTAACTCAGCTGATAGCTTGTTCATCGGCATCATCTATGCCTTCTGGTGACAAGTTTTGGTTCTCAACTGTCATCATTAACAGTGATTGGTAAGGACTCACTGATGGTTTTAACTTTTGAGGATTTTGGTGCTGCTGTTCCAGCCCACTATTTGGTTGTATATCTTCTGCAGTGTTTTCATAAATTCTGTAATTATTTATAGTTCAATAATATTAAGGATCCAGGTATATTCCCCTTTAGTAGCATTTTCAATTTATTTCTATTGCCGGTTTGAGTATGCCTTAAATGTATATGTGCATCATTATGATTCATAGATGACTAAATTTAGGAGATCCTAGAGTAGCATGCCTAGAAAACGGAGAAATGAGGAAGTGGAGTAATTGAGCCATAGGAGGGTATATTGGCCATTGCTGACAACACCAACATGCCCTCTGTATGGTGGTTGGCCCACCGTGTGTTTTTAACATGGACACGTACGTTACATAGATAAAGAAATGAGCATAGATACAAATACCAAGTCGGACACAAGTACAACAGTTTCTTAGAAAACGAGGACGTGATACAAGGATAGACATATAGTGCACACCAAAAAAGCCATAGACACAGAAAAATCAAATTACCATTCATCAAATTGGAAATTTAACTGCAATTAGAGAATTCCATCTGGACATCAGAAAAAAAAATAGTAGCCACATATATAAAGAAGAGAGAATTTTCACAGCCAAGAATCAACTCCAAAACCCCTCAAGATCACTACATAAATAACCAACAATAGACAACCAAAAACACTCCAAATATGTGTTCAAACATTAGTAGTACATATGACAAGAGAGTTGATTTTCCGCTCTTTATGATAGAAAAGTGTTTGTTTCGTTCTCATTTTTGTTTTGTTTTTTTTTTGTTTTTTAACTTTTTATGAAGATATGGCTAAAATCACATGCACGGTGTATGTGATCTCTCTCCACCTTGCTCACATCATATCTGAAAACAAATATGAATTTCTACAAGTATCTAGATTGTATCCAATACAAATATTAAACCATACTGAAAAAACATATCTGAGAGTAGAGAGGAAGGGGGTGTGGATATATGGTAGCACATGAGGACACTTGCTACAAACACTAAACTATAACCATTGTCCCTAAACTATGATCATTATCTCTGTGGTGGGTATGGATGTTATGCTGGTATTTAATTTCGCATTGCACATCAAATATGCATAGTCTATTAATGCTATGACATGTGCTTATCTCATGTTTTCTAGTTTTTATGGAAGGTATACGTTGAATATTGTAATATCCCTTTCAAGGGCTGAAACTGAAAAAGAAGGAAACCACACAAACCCAAGTGAAGTGAAATCTGATTTTTTATAACAGCAGCTGTAATATTCTTTAAAACCCTAGGACAAACTGTATAAGAGCTTAGAATTCACCAAATAACCATGCACAACAGCTGAAAAATACTTCTAAATAATTATTTCAACTACGGCAATCAATATCCATCCAATTGGCAACAAATAAATGGAGAAAATCAGTGAAGATACACTGCTGTAATTAAATCTGTAACAGCAGCAGGACAGCCACAAACAAAGGCTGAAAATAATAGATAAACCCCTCCAAAAATCACCAAAATGTAGATTCTGACCTTATAAATTATGGAGATTCAAAATATAAAATTAGATATGAATTTTGTGCCCTAGAAAACACCAAACCAGCATCAAACCCTAGTCACTCCCCTAGGGAAGAGCTCCAAAAATTATGTAAAGCTTTTGCAATCCTTCTTGATGTCTCTAACCCAAATCAGCAAACAAATCTTCAAGAGATGTCTTCAATTCACCCACATGGAGAGTTTTCGATTCTCCACCAAGCCACAAGGAAAGTTTTCGTCTTCCTTGGATGCCACACAAGATGGTTTTCATCTTCAAGTGGAAAGGTATTTAGCAACTTACACAAAAAACCAATTGTAGATGTAAAATGCGCCAAAGATGATTGCAAATGAAGTCCTTCAATCCCCTTTTATACTCCTTGCTTGGTGCCACGGGCCAATTAGAAGAGGACCGACCTCTTAAGATTCACTTTATCTTTTGATTGCTTCTTTAATCTCTCCAAACCCATTCGCCTTGCCTCCTAAAGGAAAACACTAAAAGAAAACATTAAATCTAATAAAAGAAAACTGAAATGAAATGCAATTCCTTCCCTTGTTCAATTATTCTTCTTTGTCACGGAAATCGAATGACAAGAAGTCCACATTTAGGCCTCAATTCGAAAAAGCGGTCATTACAAATATTTATTCTAATAGTCATCGGTTAGAGAGTTGGGAACTGCCTCTAACCAAATGAAAATCAAAAACTGATTGTAACCACCTCTTCATAATAAATATTTTGTCACGTCTATTCAAGGAAGTGCAAATTTGTTCTTCTCGTTCCTTTCTCAATTTTCTTCTGATAACATTGGTATCGAGTGTTCTTGCCAAGGAATCCCTTAACGGGTATGGGAGTGTGGAGCGAGTTTGAGGAAGCCTTGATAGGGCACAAAGTGAACTAGGAATCGCGTTTTTATTTAATCATGTTTTTCCTTGTGAATGAAGATAAAATCGAATTTGTCACCGATTCGTGAACTCTGTTAGGGCACGAGAAGGCAAGTTCGAGAAATTTAAGATCATGTCATTGATTATGAGATGCCTTAATTAAAAATAATACTTGGAAGTTGGTTTTGTTGCCTCTAGGAAACATCCCATTGGTTGTAAATGGTTGTATAAAATCAAGAGTAAAGCGAGATAGTACTTAGGATAAGTACAAGGCTCACTTGTTCGAAAAGGATTTTTGCAATAGGAGGGGATAGACTATGAGGAGACTTTTTCTCCTACTACAAAGATGGTCACTTTTTGGTTACTTCTTTCCTTTACAACTCAATTTGGTTGGAAAGTATATCGATGCATCTCAAAAGTGTTTTCCGAATGGCGATTTGGAGGAAGTGTATATGACATAGCCTAAAGGTTTTGGGGGTGTGGTCATGAGCATCTGGTATGCAGATTGATTAAGTCCTTGTATGGACTTAAGCAGGCTCCTCGAGCCTGGTATATCAAAATAGATAAACATCTCAAAGATTCGGGTTTCAAACAGAATCATTCTAATTTGAATCTGTATATCAAAAGTGATTGTGTTGACATTGTGATTCTTATTTTTTATGTTGACGACCTTGCCATCATAGGTAGTGGAGATGTTGCGATTCATAAGGTAAAATCATATTTATGTGTTGCTTTTGACATGACTAATTTAGGCCTCCTTCACTATTGTCTTGGTGTAGAATTTTGGCAACGTGCTCACTTGATTTTCATTTCTCAAGTTAAGTATGCCACGAACCTCTTACAGAAATTTCAAATGTATGATTGTAATTCTTCTTCTACACCTATGGAGGTCGGGCTGAAACTTTCAGCTCATGATGATTCACCACCGGTTGATGAATCATTATACAGACAATTGGTGGGTAGCTTGATCTACCTCACAACTACATGACCAGATCTATGTTTTGTTGTTAGCTACCTTTCTCATTTTTTGTCTAAACCAAAACTCATTCACTAGGAGCAGCAAAACGAGTTCTAAGATATGTCAAAGGAACTCTTGACTTTGGCATTTTGTATCAAAGAGTTGCAGACTTCAGATTGATTGGCTATACCAATTCTAATTGGGAGGATCAGTGGATACTCAAAGATCCACCACTAGCTATATCTTTTGTTTTAGTTCAAGAGTTGTTTCTTGGCAGAGTAAGCTTCAACCCATTGTAGCCATCTCTTCCACTAAAGCAGAATACAAGGCAGTTGTTAGTGCTAGTTGCAAAGTCAGTATGGCTTCGTAGAATTCGATTGATTTTCATCTTCCTCAAGCTACTGCTACACCTCTTTCACTTTTTTGTGATAATCAAGGTGTCTTAAAAATGGTAAAGAACCCTATATACCATGCTCGCACTAAGCATATTGAAATCCATCATCACTATATCCGACAGTTGGTTGATTCGGGTGATGTTTCTCTTCATTTCTGTCCTTCTAAGGAGCAGCCTGCCGATATAATGACTAAACCCCTTGGTCCTTTATTATTTGTAAAGTTTCGAGACAAACTTAATGTTGTTTCTGGGTTAGTCATTAAGAGGGGGTGTTGAATATTTACTCACAATACTTGGCTGGTCAAAGAGGCCAAGTTACCCCATGCGATGCACCCTGATATTGATGACATTAGGTTGGAAATGAAAAACATGCTTGAAAAACATAGAGAAGAGAAGGCTAGGCAAAAAGAGATGGAAGTTGAAATAGGGAGGAGGGAACATGCCTTGAGTGTCAAGGATCTTGCTCGACCCTTCGTGATGTTGGAGACCCCTTTCGGTATATGCCTCCCCCATCCACTCATAGTCAAGAAAACCGGCCTCAAAAAAGAAAGACCATTCAAATCTTTTTCCATCTTCCACACTCACATCGCTTAGTGCCTCCATGCCAACACAAAATCAACATACCTTGGATAACCATTGGAAGAAGCAATACAAAGAAGCTGACTTTTGAATACATTGCTAGATGGTGGTATGATGCGAGATATCCCTTTCAATGCTGCCCGCTCACCTTATTACCAAACCGATGTTTAATTCCATTATTGCTTTGCTTTAGTAAGGGCTTCAAAAGCCCTAGTATGCATGACTTGAGAGGATCACTTTTGAAGAAAGAAGTTGCATCCATAGATGAATATTTGAAAGGTTGCAAAACTTCATGGGCCAAAACAGGATGCACTATCATGTCAGATGGGTGGAGTGATGGCAAGAACCACACAATAATAAATTTTCTTGCCTCTTGTCCACAAGGTACAATGTTTTTGAAATCAGTAGATGCATCTCATAGGGTGAAAGATGCAAATTTATTGTTTGATCTTTTGGATGAGATTGTTTTAGAGGTGGGGGTGGAAAACGTTGTCAGACAAAGCATACAGATAATGCCTCTAACTATGTTCTTGTTGGTAAGATGTTGGAGGCTAGACACAAAACAATATTTTGGACTCCATGTGCTTTGCACATTGCATAGACCTCATGCCCGAGGACAAAGGGAAAAAGATTGGATCAAGAACGCCTGTAGAGCATGGCAAAAGCATCACCAAATACATCTACAATCACTCATGGGTATTGAACCTAATGAGGAAGAACATTGAGGGCAAGAGAACTTGTTAGGTTAGCCATCACGAGATTTGCAACAAACTTCCTCACGTTGCAATCTCTTATTTCCCAACAAGAGAACTTGAAAAGGATGTTTTCAAGTGATGAATGGAATGCATCAAAGTGGAGCCGGAAACAGGATGGGAAAGACATAAAGAAGAAACTTTTTGATAATTTATTTTGGAAAAAAACAACAGCGATTATAAAAGTTGTTGAGCCTCTTGTTAAGGTGTTCATGTTGGTGGATGGGAAAAATTAGCCATGGGCTATATTTATGAGGCTATGGATCAAACAAAAAGAAAATAAGGGCAGCATACAAAGACAAGGTAACTAAGTATGGGCCTATATGGGAGATCATAGATAATAGATGGAACAATCAACTCCATCGGCCTATACATGCAGCTGGGTATTTCTTGAACCCGAAATATCATTACAGAGCTCACTGAGAAGATCAAACAGAGAAGTAAATGTGAGATGGTTTGTACAAGTGCCAGAGCGCATGGTCCCTAATGAGATGCAACAACTTGAGGTTCACCAACAGATCAGCTTCTTCAACAAAGCCACAAGTACCTTTGGGAAAAACCTTGCAAAGATTGCAAGGGATGTGGACCAACCAAGTAAGAAATTCTAAGTTTTTTTAAGTTCATTTGATTAAAAAAATTAATGAATAATCATGAATTTTTAGCATAAGACAATCTTTATCTAATTTGTTGAATTACGCTTTAACCTTTAAGTTATAATTTTATGTTTTACTTTTAATTTTTAACTGTGTTTTTAACTTTTTATCGTCATTGTTTACTAATTAAACATTTACACTTTTATCGCAACACATTGGTGGGATTCATTTGGTAGTCAGTGTCCTCGGTGCAAAAGTTTGCAATTAGGATCTGAGCCAAACTTGCACTGCGCTCCGGGTGCGAAAGCGCAATCGTCCGTCTTTGAGCGGATTCACACGAAGAAAAGAAACTGTTTGGAACAACAACGGTTGAATGATCTTGTCTTTGTGCAGTACAACCTTCGGTTAAGGCGCAACCAGTTGTTGAACCGAAGACTTGATATTGATCCCATTGTCTTGGATGATATAGATCCAACCTCAAAATGGGTAGAGGAGAGTTAGCCAGCAAAGTTTGATCCCGATGACTTGGGGTGGATGGGTTTGGATCAGGAATCTGATGAGCCATTAGCAGCACCGCCGCCACCGTCACAAGACATAGCAGGCACTAGTCGCACTCGTGTTACTCCCCGTGCAAATACAGTTGTTGTAGATGTACCTGAGGATTTGGATGAGTCCAAGTCAGAGCCAGAGGCCGGTGATGATATTGATGAGGATGACCTTGAGGATCCCATTTCCAGCAGTGGTGCAGAGTTTGATGATTGATCATTGATGTCATCTAGTTTATTCTAGAGTTTTGTAACTTGTAGTATTTGTAATGTATCAATGATCATAACATGTTTTTTTTTTTTTTTTTTTGGAGTCTCGAACTATGGAGGCCATTTAGAGCCTCATTGTTTATGTATTTTGTTTCGGAATCTCATCTATGATATATGTATTGTGTATTGGACTTGGAGTTCGTGCCATTTTGCTATAAACACCTTTCTTGCATATATATAAGAGAAAACTTTGCATATTTTGTGTGTAATTGTTGGAATTATGGTTTTTAACCTTTCAAATGTATTATTTTCATTAAAAATATAAAATTTTATGTATTTTTTAGTAAACCGGTTCATTAAGTTTGAACCAGTCCGGACCTCAGTCTGTTCCGAGTCCGGTTCCTATTTTTAAAACATTAAGTTGAGGTATATACATATCTTGTTTTTACAATCCCTGCCCTATCAAGATTACTTCATACGAGTATTTTCTTCATATACACAAGATATTCCTAGGGTGTGCTCTTCAAATATATGGACAAACATATTCATAGAATTCTTCAGATGAGGAAATATTTCTCAGGGTATCGAAAGGTGATCTTGTAACAAACTTCCTCAAATAACATCTTATGTAATTTCGTCTAACCTAAAGGATGGAATGTGAGAAAAGCGTAAAATTAGACTATTGTTTAATACATAACAAAATAAAATCATAACAATATAAAAATCTAAGATTATAAACACAACTAAATTTATCCATCCATTATAACGCTTTTATAAGGTATTCTAATCACTATAAGCAATCCTTTTCCTATTATTTTAGTGAGATATAAAACTATAAAAGTACAAAGTTTAACTCGAAACTTACGTGGAGTAAACAATTATTCCTTGGGCGAACAAGTTGAACAGCTTGGTCGAACATGCTTCGTTGATACCTGCTATGCATTCTCAAGGTCTCTAGAGTTTCTGACAAAGACAACAGATGAATTTATTCCTCAAAATATGAAAATGAAGTAATATTGAAAAGTCAAGTACCCAACCTAGAATTTGGAAACATAATTAGAATCTCTCTCAAGTTTTGTTTCAAGAGTACGAAGAATTGGAAAACTTAAAATCATAGAATTAAAGTAAGAACACTGGGAACAAACTTTTCATGTATCATGCAAAAGAATGTATTCAATAGCACAATTTTTTTTTTTTTAAAACATGGTCTAAAATGAAGCTTCATGTTTTAAAAATCATAAAGATTCTATATATATAGCATTACCTCTCCAGCAAATAGGCGTGGTCTTAAACCCAAAGCAGAGCAAGGAGCATCAAGAAGAACACGATCAAAACTGTTGCCCTCAAAACCTCTAGATCGTTGAGCCCTTCCACCCAAATCTTGGCCCCTGCCTGGTCCATTCCTCATTTTCCTGGCAGCTTTCCTTTCCGCTGCTTTGCTCATATATCGATCTTGACTTGAGGTCTTGAAACCTTGTGTCAACAATCGCACATCAAATCAGCTTCACAAGAGTTTATTCTTATAATTACCCCGGGGCTAGAAAACGACTGACAAGTATAGCTTCCAAGGCAGGTAAAGATAAGCTTAGCCATAATTGTGAACTATGCTACAAACAAGAAAAACTGTGACACAGCAGATGGAAAAGTTTCAGTAGTACCAGAGTGCATAATATTCATCATATATGGTATATCATGCTCAATGACAGCTTGTGCTTGATCAAGTCAGTTAATTCATAACAGTAAAAAGAATCAATAACAATTGCAAAAACATAATAAGTGTATGCAGTGTGCACCATCTTGAATAACGATAACTAAATGAAAAGTAAAGTATTTAGCATCCAAATCATTAATAGTTGATGCAATAGCAATGTTAATCATAATTACTCCTCTATGAACGAGTTGTTGATGATCCAACATTTGACTCAATATAAGAAGAAACAAGAAAGTTGCTATAAAAAAAAGGTTGTGCATGTATACTAAAAGTATTGTGCATAATACTAACGAATGACACAAGTTAAAGTGTGGATGAGTTAAATTATTAAACCCCAGGGATTCTTGTAGAGTAGGCAGACCACCATCTGCACCATGCATCTTCCTGCCATATTTTTCATGCTAAGTCCAAAACAACACCAAACCTGATTCCATCATCAATTCTGAAAACTCTAATGTCTTCCAATGCTAACGCCAAAAGTGCCAAATCAATTTCCAATTCCAAATCTGGCAGCATCAAAGTCTTTCCAATGCCAACACCAACAAAGGCAAGCCTAACATATGTGTCAGCATCAATTGTGTCCAACTTCAACAAACGCTTAACTAAGATCCACTCTTTAATGGTAGTTACATGCAATGTTTTAAAAATCGGAACCGAACTCGGAACCAACCGACAATCGGACCGGATTCGAACCAGAATCAGACCGGAACCGGACCGGTTTAAAACTTATGAACCGGTTTACTAAAATATACATAAAATATTACAATTTAATGAAAACAAGAAATTTTAAAGATGCCAAACCATGATTACAAACAATTAGAGATAAAATATGCAAAGTTTGTTGGAAATATTGTCATTGATGTCAAAAGAGGTGCTGAACTGGTAAATGGAAATCTGTCAGAAAGTAACGGAATTATTGACGGAAATGGTAGAAAGTAACGGAAATAACCAGCAGTATAGAAGGGTAGAAAACGAAAGTTTAAATACATGAAAAGAAGCGTTTTTGCATGAGGATTATCATGGTATAAGCGAGATATACACAGCTATACATAAGAGAGAGATATCCACATTTTAAGGTGTTCATATGCAATGTTTTATGGTGAAAAAGAAGATTTAATGATGGCTGGCAGCGATTTAATGATAACAGTGATTTGTCTAAGGAGGGGCAGCGCTCCTATCAAGTGGTTAATTGCATTGATTAATGTGCATTTAATAATTATGGGCTGCATTAATTATTTTTTGGTTTTAGCCGACTAATGCACTTAATTAAGTTGTGTTAATGGAAAGGTTGTGTCGGTTGGAACGATGTGTCTTTTCGAAAAGGTACGAAAGGCTATATAAGAAGATTCATATGAGACTTATTAAGCATGGATTCAAGTTGAATATCTTAAGGAAAAAGAAGAAGAAGAGGAAGCGTAAGGGCAGAATTTTAGAACAGCAAATCTGAAAGTAAGAAGAAGAATTTTCCATTATTCGTTGAGGAAGCAACAAGTTCAAAAGTGGAAAGCAAATTTTGTAAGGAAGGTTGGTGCCTTCATATTCGAAGAGATCGGTGTCTCTTGCTGAGTTGGTGCTTAGCAAAAGGGGTGGGTGCTCCTGTAGGTTGGTGCCTACAAAACTGTAATTTGGGGATTGGTGTCTCCAGTAGGTTGGTGCCTACAAATTTTTGAGAAATATATATAAAGAAAGAAGTTTCTCCGTGGTTTTCTCCCAAAAGGGTTTCCACGTATATATCGTGTCTATGCATATTAAGTTTTGTGTTCTTTGATTGATTTGATATATTCACATTGCTCGTGATTATAGATCTAAGTTTAAGTATTGAAGTTTGAAATAATATCATAATATTGATTCACCCCCTCTCAGTATTATCTTGTGCTCAACAAAGTTTGCTCATGCATATACCATGTAAGGGTAATTATAGCAAAATGGCACCGAGTGCACTACATATCCGAAACAAAATACATAAACAATGAGTCTCTAAATGGCCTATAGAGTTCAAAAAACAATATGCTACAAGTTGCTAAATGTTTGATATCAATCATCAAACTCAACACCACTGCTAAGAATGGGATCCTCATCGTCATCAATGTGATCATGTTCCTTTGGCTAAGACACATTGGACTCCTCACATACATCCGCAGAGTCAGAAGAACATTGCCTAGAGTTCACCATGTCCTGGTTCTACTAGTGGTTCATCATCCAAAGCCATCCACCCCAAGTCATTGGGATCAAACTCTGCAAGGTGACTCTCCTCTACTCATTCCGAGATTAGATCAATATCATCCAAGACAATGGGATTTGTATTAGATATCTTATTCAAGAATTGGTTACGCCTTGCCTTAGCCGGAGGTTATAATGGATGAAGACGAGATCATTTAATCGTTGTTGTTCGCAGACGTGGTCTATAAAACATCATTTTAGGATCGGGGTTGGTAAAAAGTAACTTAAAAGCTACGTTGCACGGAAACGAAACGAAAAACGAAAACAAAAGCGGAAACGGCAATTTTCAAAAAACCTTGGATACGAAACGTTACCGGAAACGTCCGTACAATATATTATTAAATATATATATATGCATAATACTCATTTTATAATTGTTGACCATAAGAGATAATTGATAAAGCACCCAAAATATTTTGTATTCATTGAAATTTGAACTTCTAAAGAGTCGACTCATCATTCAATATGGCTACAATTTCAATGATTCACATATACATGATAATAATCTAAATTCTAGAATATATCATCCGATTTTCTAAATCAGGTATTAAATGCAACTTTTTTATTTTTATAAGTTTTGATGTTTTAAACTTTAAAACGTGGTGGAAACGTGCGCAGACGTTTCTATGCATAATACTCATTTTATAATTGTAGACCATAAGAGATAATTGATAAAGCACTCAAAATAGTTTGTATTCATTAAAATTTGAACTTCTAAAGAGTCATGACTCATCATTCAACATGGTTACAATTTCAATGATTCACATGTACATGATAATAATCTAGATTCTAGAATATATTATCCAGATTTTCTAAATCAGGTATTAAATGCAACTTTTTTATTTTTATAAGTTCGATGTTTTAAACTTTAAAAAGCGATGGAAACATGCCAGACGTTTCTGGAAACGTCTGGCATGTTTCCACCACGTTTCGTTTCCGTTTCCTGTTTCGGAAATGTTTCTGCCATGAAACGTGACCCCCTGGGGCGTTTCCGTGCTTCCGAGCTTAAAAGCTAAAATTGGAAAAAATATGTTTTAAGGCAAAACTGCCCCTCAACTAGTTCAGACCAGTCTAATACGGAACCGAGCGGTTTGGCCGGTTCAATACGGAACCAATACTGAATCGGCTGGTTTCGTACATGAACTGGTCATTGGTTTGGTTTTCCTAACGGTTCGCAATTTTTTTAATGAACCGGTCGAACCGAACCGGAACCGGAATGGTTTTTAAAACACTTTGGTTACATGTAGCTTGTTCACTTGAGTCATTTGTTGCATCTCCACTTTAGCACAAAGGAATCTTACATTTATTAAAGGAGTTGTCTTTCCTCTTTGTACAACTACATTCATTGATGACCAGAGTCTCTTCCTTGGCCATTTGCAACATTATGTACCAATCTGTCCACAAACAGGGTATTTCTTGTTTATGCAAATGAGCCATGAAAATACATTGCAGAAGCCACCCTTCTGGCCAGCTTCATTGCTTTATTTGCGCCTTCATGCTGCAATCTTTCTCTACACGCTTTGTATTACAAAATTTCAGCATTAGCTTTGTGCACTTTCACATCAATGACTATACAGCCTTTTGCTTTCTACCCTTTATGGGGCATCATGGTCTACTATTCTGAGTTAGTCTGCATTAAGCTTGTGCCATTTATGCAGATTAGCGCCAATGCCAATGTTGTGAAATTTGCAACTGTACAGCACCAACCCTTGGTATCAACACATCTTCAGTTCTGCACAAGCCTGAAAATCATAAGTTGGCACTAGGCTAAGTTGGTACTAACTTCTTGAGTTAGCATTGACTTTGATATCAGTTGAAGATTCAGTGTCAAGATGGAGGAATAATTTTGTAACAATCCTTGTTGAAATTATTTGTCACTTATATATGTGACACCTATTTAGGTGGCTTCTCAGACTCATAAAGTGAATCACTTATCTTCTCCTACATTATTATATGTCACAAAATACAGAAGACAGATAGGGAATTGAGATCAACTCATAATATTACACGACTTGGCATTCACATCCTGATGAATGCAGCTTGCTTATGTATACCAGGATCTCTTTACATCCTTTGAGGATTACGGCCTGTCCTCAACTTCTTTATGCTTGAAGTACATTGATTCCTTACATCATTGTCATCTGCAAATTCCTAAGTTTCTCACTACATATTCCCTGTATCAATTCATTTGAAACTGCCTAGGATTTTATCCCAGTCTGTGACTACTTATTTTACTCTTATATCCTAGGGTTTTCTAGCACAAAGTGGTTCCTCGGGATTATTGGGCCAGTAACCTTAGGTTCTTCTCATTACTATCAGAGCAAGTTTTGTCAAATTGGAAATATGCCTCTCAATCAACAATTAGAGGTTGAATTTGTTGGCAAACCCATAAGACCTGGGATCAAATGCAGCAAGTGAAGCCTCCTACGTCCATATCCATCTCAATTTTAACTTGTTTTTCTCTTCAATTTTGCAATAAGAAAGTAATTTCAATTCATAGTAACAGTTTTTTGATAGAGATTGCACATAGTTTTCCATAAGCATGTTCATTTCCCAATCACAACACCAAAGTAAAATGTTCATATGTGTGTGATAAAGACAGATGCAAAGGGTAAACTCTTTTTCAAGAGGGGATGTCTTATACATGTAGGGCCATCATGCTGGCCTCCACCTGCATCCACGTGCCAACCTTTTCATACTCCACACAAGCCCTAAATAAATTCAGTTCGAACACCAACATCAGCAGTGCCAAAGAATTTCTAAGCACAATGCTGATGGCATCAAATTTAGCTCCGGCATGTAGTGCAGTAGCCCATGGTCCTTTGACTCCTTTCAGTTGCAATGCCAACCAATTTTCATTCCAACCAATGAAAAACTTCAGCCTCTTGATCTGGTGTCATTCTTATTCCTTTCTAGTGCCAAACTCTACTCAGCATGAAATATGAACTATCCCTTTCAGAGCTAGGATCCGCCCATCGATGCCAAAACAATGTAGCTTATTCCTTTGTTGTTGTGTCTTCCTTTCAGAGCAAAGGAATCATGCATTTCTTTAGGAGCTTTATCTTTCCTATTTGCTGGAGTACAGAGATGCGCCTACAATTTCTAGAGACCAAAAACTCTTCCTTAACCAACAACAACACCATGTACCGCTGATCTGTCCACATAGAAATTCTCTTATTGATGAAAAATATTCCGAATAGTATATCGCCGCCCTCATGGCCAGCCATCACAGCTCTGTAACTCTGGACTCAGCAACATTACTGCCAACGCTGTACATCATATGACTGGAGAACGGACCCCACTTAATTTAGGAAGGGACCACATTGATACTATTCTCGTGGATATGACTGCTTTATAGTTATTAACTTATTAGGCCCACCCCAATGTAATTAGGGATGAAATCTCAGAATTAATCAAAAATTTAGATCATATGACTGGAAAACCAAACCCAATGTCTTTAGGGAGGGGTGATCCCATATATAGAGAGGGGAACTCAGCCTATAGAGAGATGTGGGTTTAGATTTCCCATAGCAATGCATTTAAAGTATTCCACTCCGCACCCTCTGCAGAGCATTAATCTCCACAAAGCTGAGTCGTTTTGTAATCAACTTGTGCCATTTTTCCAGATCAGTGCAGTCCCAACAATGTAAAATGTGCAACTTTATAACACCAACCCTTAGAAGCCAAACATGGTATCAATGCACCCCGTATCTTTGGTTCTGCAACAGGCCTCAACTCCCTAAATTGGCATTAGCCTTAGTCCAATTCAGCATCAAACTTCAGTTTCTTGAGTCAAACATCATCCTTAATCTTCATCGGTATCAAAGCTCAACTTCTGCTGTTACTTCTTACCCTGGCATCAATTACAAATTCAATGTAAAGATAGTTGAACCATTTTGTAACATTACTCTTGGTATATATCTCTCACTTTCAAATTCCGTTTTTCCTCATACAGCTGTATATGTTACACAGTTGCTTGAGACAGAATAAAAACAAGGGAATGTACATCAGTTCGCAAAATACAGCTTGGCCTCCAAGCTATGATGAATGTAACTCACTAATGTGTGTAGGGACCTTTTTATGTATATTGAGGAGCACAGCCTGTCCTAATCATGTCATCGGCATTTGAGCATATTGATTCCTTGCATCCACTTTGTGTTTGCAGGTTTCTATGCTTCTCACTACATCTATCTTGTCTTGATGCTCACTTGAAACTGTGCCCGAATTTTTATCCCAAGCTGTAACATTTTGTAGTTACTCTCTTGACAGAGTTGTGAATTTATATGTTGTCCTTTATAGTTATAAGATGATAGATCAGTTTATGTTTATTATGTATTTACTGTATTTTTCTATCTTCCTTTTATTGATTATATGCAATTGAATATAAATTGTATAATTAATGTTCATAATAATTACCCACCAATATAAGACATCCTTGCACCTAGAGCCTTTGATCTCCTCGAACAAGGTTTTACCTCAAAGCTTTTACTCTGTCAACCCCTTGGGTAATTGTAATGTCCCCTTCTTTTCTATAAAAAATTAAAAAGAAGGTAAAATCGATTTGCACATACAATTTTAAAATGAAATTTTATAAATTGTGCAAATCGAAATAGAAGGGGAAGTTCGACTTCACCTAGAGATAATAAAAGCATGTTTTTAAAGGTAAATCAGATGAATAGGCAAGTCGCATTTTCCTGGAAGCATTTAATAATTAATATTGGAGATAAAGTGATTATTCCTAAGCATGGGTCGACCCATATGAGCATCTTTTTAATATCCCTATGCATTTAATATTTGTTGTTGGTGACTTTCAAGCACATTTTTTAAATGATATTTCCTCCTAGATGATGGCGCCAAAGATGGAGAAGAACCTTGGAGGATGAGCAAGCAAAAGCTATAAAAGAGATGTGGCTACTCCTTTTTTGGCATGTTGACGGTTTATAAAACTTATCTTCATGCTTGGAGAAGGGATGTATGCCCACTTATGATCAAAATAAAAGGTGTTTATTAACACCACCATTTGTGAAGTGTGTGTGCCCATGAAAACTTGAAGTAATAAGTTTTGCAATCATTTCTCATTATATATACAAGGCGCCATTTTTGGAGATGATATAAGCTTGCTTTGAGGGTTTGAAGTGTGATTTATGATGAATATCTTTCATTACATGCTGCTGGTTTTTATCTAATGAAGTCGACTTGTTTGGGCATGTGCTAAGAGTATTTTGGAGTGATTTTTCAGTATTTATAAATCTGCTGTTTGGATTTATTAATTGCAGATTTGGAACTGCATTTTATTGACTCTTAAAGTGAGAGAAAAGTGCAGAAATTGTATTGCAGATTTTACCCTAACCCTAGCGACTGGGTTTGGGATTTTGGGAGTTGTTTTGAGGGGTTTCAAGTGTGTGAAAATATCTGATTTTTATTTTAGATTGAAGCTCATAATTTTCCCTTTCCGCTGCACTTGATTTCATATCAAAAGAGTTAATATTTTTGAAGTTATGGATTTTCAAAGTTTTGATTGATTTTCAACAGTTTAATTTATTATTTTACTTCTGCAAAAGTATATTAGAAAAAGGAGTATAAATACCGACTGGATTGCCCATCTAAACCCTCACCTTGGCTCACTCCAACCCCATTTGAGTTGTATTGTAGCTGACACTAGGGTTAGTTGAGGTAACCCTAGAAGGGTTTATCTTCTAAGTTGTTTGTTTTTGCAAGTAAATAATAATATATTATTAATATCCCACAAGGGGATATTACAGTAATGATCATCAACAGTTGGCATTATTTTCATATCACTTTCCATTCTAAACAAAAAAATAAGTCACAACTTAACAAAATAAACACAAATATGCAAATAGATATAATGGTATCCCATTCATGTAAGCAATGTGGGAACATGAAATCTAAGGTGATCGCCCTAGGGTAGATGTAAGGTCAAACACTATGTTGACGTCTCAAATTTTTGAATAGGTTCTCCTTATAATCTTCAAAGGGTCACATATGTAAACAGAAATTGGAGCAACCATCTACCAACTACTCATAATAAGAAGTTATATACTTAATTCATTCTTGTTATGCACACTACATTAATTATATTGTTCAAGAAGATAGACACAACATCATTTTAAAAACTTATAATCAATGGACGTGGTACAAAAATGGCATTAAAGCAAAAGTAGGGCTAATATCTACCCTCCCTTCTAGGATTTAGTATCTTGCTCCAGCTCTAGGCCCTACATTTAGTTTCTCGTACTTTTTCTAAGGATTGCTGCTAAAACTCTCTCATTTCAACTTGCAATTAGATCTTTGTTTCTTGTAAGCTTGTGAATTTTGGGTGGGGTATGTTAGATTTTTTGAATAAGTAATGGAAGCATATGTTGCCTTGTTTCTCAGCCTTTTCTTGTATGTTGTGAATGACATGTATTTGTATTCAAAATTGGCAAATAAGAATAAGATGCTCTTGTAATCTCACATATTAGATAAGGTATTACGGAGAGTGGAGACAAATTCAACTTAGTTTTGTTTTTGACTTAGTCCGAGTCCTATAATTTGCGAAACTCCGCATTAGGTTACTTGTAGAGCTTTGTGGATATATGTTTCTGTCAGGTAGGCTTAGTGATTGTTTTGAGCTTTTCCTTTTAACTGTTAGATAGATAACCTTAGCGAGTATATTCATCCCGGCTATTGCTCCAGGTTCATGTATATGGGATTTTAAGCATTCTATAAATTGAGTATTTCGTATTCAAAGCTGAATTAGGTAGTCTAGAGACTAGATTTTCAGTTTGTATGATATAGTTGTTTATGCTGCATACCTTCCCCCTGTAGCAAGAAACACGACAGCTTCGAACTGTCACTTGCTTTATCAGCCCAAAATTCCAACACTACAGAAATGGCCTTTTTGTTTAATTAATAACTTCTTAATATTTCAAAGTTCTAAAGTTTAAGATTTTAAAACTAAACATTATTAAAATATTGAATTAAATATTAATAATAAAAAATTATAATCACAAACAACAAAAGAGTTAAATTTAAATGTGAAAAATTATAATAGGGCTGAATTTATGGATTTTATGGTAACCTATTTCTCATACGGAAAGTCTCCCAACTCCATTTCTTGTCATGTTTCTGTCCCAGTCATGTTTCTGCATTTATTATTTCTTGCAACATAGATAATCTGCTCAAATGTTTTCCATTGCGCACAGGTTTCTGTTTTGTTTTTCAAAATGAAAGTATCTATGGGTTCTCTATTTGGGTTCTACCTACGTTGCACGGAAACGGAAACGGAAACGAATACGAATATGAAATGCGGAAACGGCAATTTTGAAAAAAAACCTTGGATACGAAATGTTCGTGTGTGTGTGTGAAACATCCGTACAATATATTATTAAAATATGTGTGTGTGTGTGTGTGTGTGTGTGTGTGTGTGTGTGTGTGTGTGTGTGTGTGTGTGTGTAATACTCATTTTATAATTGTAGACCATAAGAGATAATTGATAAAGCACTCAAAATATTTTGTATTCATTGAAATTTGAACTTCTAAAGAGTCATGACTCATCATTCAACATGGTTACAATTTCAATGATTCACATATACATGATAATAATCTAGATTCTAGAATATATCATCCAGATTTTCTAAATCAGGTATTAAATGCAACTTTTTTTATTTTTTTAAAGTTTTGATGTTTTAAACTTTAAAAAGTGGTAAAAATGTGCCAGACATTTCAGCGTTTCCACCAAGTTTTGTTTCCGTTTCCCGTTTCGGAAACGTTTCTGTCACAAAACGTGACGCCCGGGGCGTTGCCATGCTTATGAGGGTTCTACTAATATTCCAATGCCATTTCACCATTCTAGTGATGTTCCTCTTAAACAAAGAACAATTTATTTTTTGGGGAGACCAAATGATTGTGTATCAGAGAACAATTGTTTGTTTTGCTTTTCTTACCTCACATATAACTGAAATAAATTTCTAATGACCTCACACTCAAAAAGGCGTCTTTTGTACCTTTTGCATGGTGGGTGAGGTGGCTGCAGGATGACATTCTATGCATTTGCAGATAATCGGCCTCAGACTCTAAATTAGTTGAGTTATTGTTCTTGTCTATGCCCATAAAGTTTGCATCATATTTTGCATTTGCTTATTTAAGTTGAGAATGTTCCTTGACTGGGTTTATATGCTTTGTATTATTCATGAAAATGAATCCTCCTGATTGGAATGTTCCTCATTAATGTCGGTTTTACCCTTTTCCATGGTACTAGAAGGAGAAGCTTGGGCTCTGATAGCACTGTTGTAGATTTCCTCCCTTACACCAGCTACACTTGACATTAAAGCAAGATTACAAATATTGAGGGATGCATGGATATGTAAATGCACCGAACCTGTGAGGATCAGTACAGAATATGTTGGTCAACATACCAATCATAATGACGCATCCAATTATCTTTATCATCATCCACCCTTAGAACCCAAGCTCCTTATTTTGGGACTGCAACCAAGCTTCATCATATCTGACCATCCTTCTTAATAACATAGACCTCAGTCAAAAACCAAAATTTCCAGACATCTCAATCATTTTTTCATGTTACAAAAGAGCCCTTGGGCAAGTTAAATATGAGAACTTTGTCAAATATTGGATTTCCCTCGAGACCTCATGTTTGTCGCAAGGTTACAAAAAGGAGCTCAGACTAGGTCAAATACAACACCTTGGTCTAATGTTGGATTCCTTTATAGACTTCGGTCAATCACCTTGTTATTAAAAGCTAACTCGGATGAATTTGCAAGAGATCTGAAACTGGCTTCAAAAAGGTTAGCTTGGCCAGACTTTGAAAAAGAACTGCACTAGATCCGGGTTAAAAAGAGACTTTCATCAAAGTTGAATAAGAGGTGGAACCTAATGGACATGTCTAGTAATTGCAAATTCACCTCCATATTAATCATTCATATCCTCAAATAGTATATTAAAACTATGAAGTAACATAAAGGAGGATGTTTATCATATTTTCATATTAGCAGATTTATAGCTGCTGAGAAGTTACAGGATCGTACTGCATATCTGAAAATGGAGATTAAGTACAGCATGAATAAGAATTCTACAAGTAAAGTACTAGCCTAAGAAATATTTTTGTAGTCTCTATGGCTGTCCTAGATTACTTTGCTCGTTAAATCCTAGTTAAGGTGTTAAATCTTGCAGAATCCTCTCTTGTACGAGCACAAATACCCAAGTGTTTAACTTTTGGTCCTTGGAATGATGATGGAAATGGAAAAACATAGACTTGTATAAATAACAATATATTAGTACTAGACCAAGTTGAACCCCCCTTCAATAAGGTGATATTTTTAAACAATATTCATCATCAGGTTGGTTGATTCAATAGATTGTGTGAGTGTTTCTATAGAAGAATTTCCCTTACAGACTTAACATTAAGGTTTTGCTTCACGATCATAAAGAGATAAACAGGCTTGCAAGCCTTAAACATGTGTCACAAAAAATTCCCCAAATGGGGATTAAATAGGTCTCCAATGGTGGAGGTCATTAAAAATGGCGGGACGACCGCCGTTCTGCTCAAGAATAAATAAACAAAATAAGGTTATCGCCAACTAAGAACTAAATGTCATCCTAGGGCAGAGGTCTATGACCTTATGATGATAATGCATGATTAATCAAAGTAAGTTCTTATACAAAAAATAATAAATTAGACAGTGGATTTATCTGTATGTTGTGTACCTAGGCACAAATTGTATTAGATTTATATTTTAGTCATTAGTCCATGGTCTTAGTGTTATTTATGCCATGCTTCCTCCACCTAGGTTTAGTGAAGAGTCAATTCAGAGGTTAAGTAGGCATTTCTTTTCCATTGAGTATATTGTGAGGAGAAACCCCAAAAGATGCATCTCTTTAAATATTATTTTGTTAATGCAATATAGAGTGCCATCAACATGTGTACTATTGTGTTTACAATCAGAATTTTCGAGTGCAATCTATCTTGGGTGAGCAAGTGCCCCAATTTTTTCCATATTTGTTTATGCTATTCTTTATTTTCTACATTTGTTTTCTACAGATAGTTTAGGAATGCAGTAATAGGTATTAGAGCTTCAATCAGTTCCCGTTGCCACCGTAAAATGCCGAGGGGGTTTATCTATTTAATATTTCAAATTTTCTAATAAAGGAATAGTTTACAAAATTGCTCGCACAATAAGGCTTACAATTTAGCATTAAGTCAATATTAGTTAAGTATTAACTAATAAACGGTTGTAACCACAAACAATTTTGTAACCATCCCTCACATAATAAAAAGACACACACAATGAAAAATGTGTGCACTCTGGTTTATCTTCATTCCTTCTTTGTGCACATTTTTCTAACATTGGTATCAAAGCCATTAGGCTCGCAGGTCGAGGAAGGGGCAAGCGAGAAGAGGGTTGTGAAGTAAGATTCAATATTCAAAGGGCAAAAAGGGGTGTTTCAAACAGAAATACAGCATCGAGATTCAAAGGGCAAAACAACAACATTTCAAACAAAAATACAGCATAAAGATTCAAAGGGCAAAAACACCACGTTTCAGAGAGAAATACAGCATCGAGGATGTCTGAAAGCCAAACGTCAACACCAAGGAAGAAATCATGATTTGCTAGCAGATAAAATCAATGAAAGAAGTCATGAGGGCTGGAAGGGCCAGAAACCGAGGTCAAAAATTCTCGGAAACGAAGTCATGGAAAGGGCACACTGAAATACCACATGCAAAACAAACTGAAATACACTGGAAAGTCTCTGAAACGAAGTCGTAATAAGGGAAAACTGCAATACCACTCCCAAACACGTATAACACTCCATTTTTGCCATTAACATCTTGCTACAGTCATGAATCTCTGCTAGGCACGGGCGAAATCTACATATGAATTTCAGACGGTCTCGCAGGTTTTATACAGTCGAAGGAGTAATGTCCCCAAATGGACATTTTTCAACCTCAAACGGGATAGAGGCAAATCCCACTCCAAAAGACAGATTATAGAAGATATGCAATAAATTTTAAATGCAGATCTGAATTTTATACAGAAATGGTGACTTGCATGGAAGATGGAAATCACTCAAAACTGAAATAAAATCATTCATTTATTGCTTGAAACAAATCAGCTGAATTTATTAGTGCAAAAACACAAGAAAGATACCAGATTTGTCCTCAAAAGAAGGCTGATTTTTTTATAAAAATCTGCAGACTGCCCCTTCAGATACACAGCTGAAAACACCAGTTCTTTGACCCAAATTTGCACAAATTTGCTGATTTGATTTCCAAAAATCAGAAGATGGAACAGCAATATAAATCAGCTCCAAAACAGATCCAAAACACCCAAAATCAGCTCCCTAGATAGGTCGCTCCACCCTGAAAGAGCTGGGAATGAAGAAGAATCAACAGCAACCTTTATTTTTCTCCAAACCCTTGGTAGATCTGCAAAGTACAACCCTCAAACACTACTGGAAAATACTGGAAAACACAGATAACTCCTTGACCTTCAATGGAAACCCCTGAATGGAGAATCCTCTCAAATAGAAGAAGAGTTTTCATTCTTCTTCTAGACCTCAAGAGGGTTTTCGTCCTCTAGAGATGACTTCAATGGGTTTTCGTCCTTTGAAGTAATTTGCAAAGCTTTCAAGCTCAGACAAAAATCAGAATATTTTGTAAAATAAAAGAGATGCTTTACAAAGCCAAGCCCACTTGCTTTTATAAGCAATCTTGGCTTAGTAGCCACCCACAAGCACCAATCACCTCCTTTGGCCCACATTTAATTCTTTTTTGGCCTTGTATCATCCCCAACATGGGTCGCATTTTCTCCTAGGGAGAAATAACAATTATAAAGTGACTTTCCTTTTATTTTATTTTTGCTTTATCACTTTATCTTTTTCTTTTCTTTTTAATTTTGACTTTATCATTAATAAATTAATATAAAGTGCTTATAATAATATTTTATATTGCACTTTATAATTAATTCATTATGACTAAGTTTCCCTTTTATTCCTCCCTTAGCCGTCGGGAAACAATGAATGGGCTAAGGGTCTTTGACTGAGAAGGGGATATTACGAAGGGTTTCAGATTGTCTCAAATGTATTAATACTTCATACCGATCGATGCAAGGTTTCCTAGGGCACGATCTAGATATTCATACTTAACTAAATTAACATTTTTTTCAGTTTAAATAAATATTTCAGAATCGAAATCCCGTAGAGAAATATTTTGGCTTCAACTTTCACACTTGGAAAGTTAAAATACAAATGCAATTAATGAATAAAAATCTTGGGGAATAGTTAGTGGGAAAGAGCAATCACCTACAAATGCAACTAAATTACTTGGATTGGCAAAGCGAGATGATAAAGCCAAAGCCATTATTGGCCTTTCTCTCTTTGACTCTAAGTTACATCATGTAGACCTAGAAAAATCGTCCAAGGAAATCTGGGAAACTCTAAATAAATTGTTTGGAGCAAAAGTTGTCAATGCAATTTTTTTGCTAAAACTTCAACTTTTTAGATTCAAGATGGCTGACAGAGTCACTATGTCTAGCCACATAAGCAATTTGAGATATCTCCTTAGATCTGTTAGCTATTAAAATATAAGGCTTATTTATTAGTGATAATTTAATATTAGTTAAATATTAACTAATAAACAGTTGAAACTACTTCAACCATTTTATAACTATCTTTCACATAATAAAATGACAGACACACAATGACAATGTGTGCATTCCACTTTCTCTTTATTTCTTCCTTGTGCATGTTTTCCAACATTAGCAAAAGTTAAACCCATGATTGTAATGCCCTTCTCCATCGTACTTAGTCGTGAAGTCCATTCTAAGGCCATTAAGTTCGTTAATGGTTTCATTTTTGACGTTCTTGTGTCGATTAGTCGATTTAATCTTTGCAAAGTGCCTTCTCTTCGCCACTTATAAAGCACCTCGTTTCAGTGTGTTGTCGTGAGTTCTCGTCTTGGAATCCTCGCTTCACTATACTAACAAGCATATATCATATTGAGTGTTTTTGTGTCGAGTAACAAATGCCAAGTGACAACAATAAAATAATAATACTAATCGAATTTTCACAAACGTCTTGCGTAACACCCGATTTAGGCCCTGTTATGAGAAGGCGAACATAAATCCTTGCTCAAGCGAGTGTCCGTTTTAATGGAAATGGTTGGTGTTTTGTTGGTCTCCTCGGTCGAGTTCTTGCGAGAACTTTGTTAAGGAAAAAAATTATCATAATTTTCTTGTACGCTGCAGTTATGATAAAGGGAGGGAAATTTTAAATTAAATAAAAACAATAAAAATAAAAGCAAATAAAACGGGTTTAAATTAAAACATATAAATACTACGAGAGAGTTTAAATAAAAAAAAGAAAAATATATACATAGAAATAAAATATATATAAACAAATAAATCACAACATAAAGTAGTTCATATATATAATAAAATAACATTTTTAAAAATAAAAATAAAAATAAAAAAATAAAAATGGACAAGTGACGGTGGAAGTGGAATGAAGGAGGTTGGTGGAGTGATGAGGGTCGTGGGTTGGGTGAGGGAGAGTGGAGGACGGGTTGAGTGGATGTAGGCGTGTGGGTGAAGGCAGGCCTGGTCAGTTTGGCAAGGCATGGACGAGATCACCAAGTAACTTCACACCCACCAAATGCATCAATTTGTCTCCCACCCAATCAGTTTCCCTTTTGCCAGCATTCTCTATGCCTGGGCACCAATGGGAGCTTGGGAATAGGTATCGGCATCCATTAAGGCGTAGTGGGTAATAGGTTTTCAGAATTTGTAGTTGTCAGTACCTAGTAGACATGTATGCAAATGTGGACGCATACCAAAGGCACGTGGACTGTTTGGAAAGAAATGTGTTTAGCAGGTTTAAAGCAAGTTCTCAGCAAATCTTTCCAGCGCACCCCCTACCCAGGACAGAATGGAAGCTTATTTTTTTGTTTTAAACCCCTTTGTGTTGGCCGCGCTGTTTTTTTTTCTTGTGTGAGTTTGTGATTGCTTGTGTGGGTTGTTGTTGGCCGCTTTTCCAAGGCACAAGAATTGTTTGATGAATGCCCCAATGAGATGTGTTTCTTGGGACAACAGTGAATCAAGCATTTGTACAAAATGAATTTGTTGAAAAAGCTCTAGACAATTTCAAGCAAATGTCACTGGCAGGTTTAAAACAGACTCCACATCCATTGCCACCATCCTCCCTTCCCACGCCAAGTTTGGGAGCTTGTTTGTGAGTATGGACGTCCAGCAAAGCATAATGGATAAAGAAATTTCATTATGCATAGTAGTTGCAAGTGCCTGGTAGACATGCATGCAAACAGTTTGACAGAATGCCCGGAAGAAATATGGTTAAGGACTGCTTTTGCTATTTCTTTGTTGGTTGGCTTCGTGTTGTGTGGACTGCTTAGCATTGTGACTTGGCTTGTTTGTCAGCCAGACCATGGCATGGTTGAAAATTTGTGGAGGGGCTTCTTGGTATGGAGTCGAATGGTAGACAATGAATTGTAACTTGGTGGTTTGGATTTGAAATATGAGAGCGGTCACGAACTCTCCTAGCTCGATCTATAACCCGATGAGTTACTTGTTTAATGGCAAGTTGGAATGTCACACTCTATTGGTCAGGATAGAGGAGGTCCAAATGATTCGGAGAATGTTAGAAAGCGTACAAACCACCAGGAGCCGCGTTTACCCTGCTTCATCCGGAAACAGGCATGGTTTTCTCACCTTGAACTTGCATAATTTTTGTATTGGTAGTTTCCCTTTTGCTATGAAATCGTATTCTAATAAAACTACGGACAAACTTACGGTTTAATTAAATAAATCATGGTACAAAACAACAAAAAAGGGGCTTTTCCTACATAGCCTAATTGATTGTTTTGATCATCAACCGTACTCGCAACCACGACCTAATACGTTGTAAAACCAAGGTATCAAAACTAGATATCCATGTCCACTTGAATTGGTGAGATTGAGTAGAACCACCAACTAAACTATCCTTCTTGTTTATCCTGCAAAGTTAATAAAACGCGATTTTCGGTGATTCGCAAAACACCCTCCGAACCCCGAAATGGGAAAGTCGAGTTGTGACTATGTTCCTTGTCATATGGGTGTTGTATCAAACCTTAGAACGCTCTTGAATGACCGTTAGTGCACTTTTTGTCACCCCTCTAGGATCCATGTTAACCCTTTTTGTTGTTTTGGTAAAACTGTTGAAAGTCAAAAGTTGGGTTTGGTTTTGACTTTCCGTTTGGGCCCTGAGTGAAGAAATGGAAATCGGCCTCTGCATACCTTAGTATTTATTTTTGAGGAAAGCAGTTAGTTTTACAAGGGGGTTTTGTAGGCCTCTTGTTGCTGATTGACCAGGATAAACTAGTCCAACTACGATTTGGTGGCTCCCAAAAAGTAGTCGCTATTTGTACCATGTTCGTCGGTTTGGGTTTTGTCAATTTCTATGAATTCTCTATATGCGGGAGAGCGTATAGGATCTCTCTCTCTCTCTCTCTCTCTCTCTCTCTCTCTCTCTCTCAGAAATGAAATGAAATGAATGTATCTCTAACTCTCTCTTGTTGCGTGCTAAGTATTATAATCATGTGAATGGAAAACTATGAAAACATGAATTATGCTAGATTTTGGGTAGATGTCATGCCAACAGTTTGTGTTGACCATGTGTTGGTTCAGGTACCGGGATAAGGACAAAATGAAGTGTTGTTGGTGTTTGCATAATAACATGTTATTTTGAAAACATTGTATTTGTATATGATATATAAGCGCTTATTGCTTTATGAATAGAATTGTCGTTCTTTGTTTTCTGTGATGAATACGACATTGTTAGCCTATTGGGAAAGTGTGTTATTTTTGTACTTAGTGGCTCTTTTATATGTTGACTAAATTCCTACTTGGTCGTACTTTTATATGTCAGTAGGTAAATTAAGTTGTTTGTACCTTGCTGCTATGGAAATTGATGTAAAACGGAACCTATTAATAGTATGTGAATCATTAGAGGGTGAATTTTGAAATCGTGTTATTTAAAGTTAATTGTACCATGGTAATTTTGGATGTTGATTGTACCAGTAAATTGGATAATAATAATTCGAGAATGTCATATCTTGTCTATGTCCTAAAAAACCAATTAGTCTTCAAGAGAAATAACAACTTGTAGTAGTGTGTTTTCATTTGGACGAAAAGCAACAATCAAACTTATAGCTTGAAATATTAACCCTTGTCGTAAGGAATGATCCCCTTGGGGTTACTCGTGTCTTATTCCGTAGTGGAACCAAACTTGGTCAACTTTTAACCGTGTTGTACCATTGCTATATCGTTATTAGGTTTTACTGTATGCCGAGAAAATGGGCTTACCTGTGCCTTCATGACCGTATTGGGATAGGTTAACTTGTGCCTTGTCAATCCTTAGTGCATGGTCCATAAGAATGCTCCTCCTCTTCCCTCATTGGCCCAAATTGTCGCTTTCACCACTACTTTGAACTAGAGACTTGTTAATGGAGCCAAACTCACATCGAAAAGACCCATAGTGACATTCCTAAGCCTTAGGATTAAAGCAAATGTCTCGTAGTAAGTAGTAATGGATACCTAGAGCTTTTACGAAGGTTTTGTGAGTTAAGGATCTTGTACTCTAGTTTGATTTGTAGTAGGGAGTAGAACCCTTGGGCGTAAATGGAAATATATTAAACCTAGGAACACTTAGGAAGTTTAATTGTGGCCGAAACATGTTTTAACTTGTAACTATTGATATTGAATTCTTAAGATGATGGATTAAGGATAAAGGGAAATTTGGGACTTGTCCCTCTAACTCAATGCAAACCCCTATAATGTTATCACAGGTGCAATGTATCGTTCCATGCCTAACATGATTTGTGAAAACAAGGAGTCCTAATTGGAGCAATTGGATTGTCAATCACATCACGAGCGATGGAAACTAAATAGTTAAATTACATAGTTGGTTGTAATAACTTGAAAACGAAAAGAGTGTATCCTTAGTGTTTAAAAAATACTATGAAAAGAACATGGAATTTGTCCACTCTTCACCTAATAGCCTTCCTTTTTATTTCCTGTGAATTTTCCTCCTTGTAATGATAGTATAATGCTAAACCAAGTAAACATGTTCCTTAGAAACGAACCCTTAGGACAAGCATTGGTAGACTCATGTGTGTATAAATGTTCCTATTAACAATCAGCCTATATATAATAATTGCCATAAGAGAAACGAGAAAAATCCTACATTGCCGGGGATACAGATACGAGTATCGGTTTGGATACGGATACGATACGCGGATACGTCAATTTAAAAAAACCCTTGGATACGATACGTCTTGGATACGTCCGTACATATATATTAAAAATTAAAATATATATATATATAATATATATATATATATATATTTTTTAAATTATGTACATCTACTCATTTTTTAGTCCATAAAAAACTGAAATAGTAATACAAAACTTGAATCAATGTTCAAAACATTCAATATACTTAAGACTTTGCATTTTTATTGATCATGTGGCTGCCATACATATGATATACGAATATCATGTCAACATGAATACGAACAAAACTTGAAATTTGAAAAATATACTAGGATCCATGTTCAAATTTTCAAAACATACAATATACTTAAGATTTTACATTTCATTGTTCATGTTTTAGGGAATAGAAAAGTCAAAAATTAAAAAAATGAAATAAAACTTGAAAAAGATGTATTTATCTGCGCAGATATGTGCCGATAACGTACGGGATATGTCAGGATACATCACGGATACATTTGTACGTATCCGTGACGTATCCCGTACGTATTAGGCACATCTGTATCGTATCCGTTTCCGATACGTATCAAAGGGGATTCGAGGGGGTCTTGGGCGTATCCATGCTTCATAGGAAAAATCAAATGGAGCTAGGTGAAATGTTATACAAAATAAAGAAAATGGAGTCTAGATAAAAGAAGAATGAAGGTTTACATGTTAAGTGCTCTTCAAATAATTAAGGTCAAATAATGAAATAGGATTGTAATAAATATGTAACCATGAAAGTGTTGTGTCATGGAAAGTGCCTATCTGTAAGTTTATATTGTAGTTGGATCGTTGTTTTGTACTTTGTCATTTAGAAGATGTGGTTTGATGTGCATCATGTGTTTTCATGTGGTTATGTTTTCTTCTTGTTGGGGTGAGGTTTCATCATTGATTATTGGAGGAATAAGGTGTATCTAGTGAAGGGAGGAATAAGGGGAAGTGTGTGTTTTGTTTTGGAGGAACCAAAGGAATTCGTGGTTAGTCTTAGTGGAGGGATAAGCGTGTGTTATAATGGAGGGATAAGGGGTCTGTCGAAGTTGATGTGGTGTGTATGCTTTGGAGGAACCAAAGGCTAGCCAGGATTCCTTCTTGGAGTGATAAGGGGTAGTTGCAATGATGACCTCTCCCCATTGTAAGCCTCTTAGGTAGGCTTGGCAATGTGTGTCGTCTCTCGCTTGTGATGCCAATTACTTCTCATCTTGTTGTACGTGTCAGTCCATGTTGGTATAAATGTCTCATATGATGTGTGTTATCCTAATGATGTCATGTGGTGTCGTGTATCAAGTAATGTATGACAAAAAAATTATTCCCGTATTTTTATTGTCGTATTTATGTACTAAATTTGTGAGTGTTACAACGGTAGATGACAAAGATGCCAAAGCCATTTTGTTAAACAATCGCCTTCTAAATTCAACAATGTCATTTTTACTCTTAGTCAACTACCTTCTCAAAGTCTGGAAGATATGATTTCAGCTCTCTTAGCTGAAGAAAAGAGAACAATTACAAGAGATACAAAAGATGATCCTCAACTTGAGATGGCGTTATACTCAAGAAATAATCATAGAAGATCAGATAAAGACAAAGGAGAAATTGAATGTTACTACTACAAAAACGAGGTCACACAGCATGGAATTGTACCATTCAAGCCAACAATGTTCTCAAAGGAAAACTCAAAAGCATACCAAATGAAATTAATGTAGCCATTGTTGAAGATCCACCAGATGTTGAAAATGATGAAGAATATGTATTTTAAAGAAGCCCCACACTTTGAAGACAGGAAGGGATCTAGTGTAGACAAAGCTCGGTATGGATTGTTGTCCAATTAGTTCGGGAATCTGTGAATCTTGTGAATTATACCCTTGTGAGGGTAATGAGACAACTTGATGAATCACACGGTGGATGTAGCTCAATATGAATGTTTGTCTAATAATTTGAGAGATTCGTGATTCAGAGTGCTGGGAAGTGGAATCGGGAACTCGGGACTTCAACTCAAGAACTACACCTTTACGAAGGTTATCAGGTAGCTTGATGGAGCTCTACCTAGTCAAAGAACTATTTTCAAAGGAAAGGCTTTTGAACGATTTGCAGTCCTATTTAGTTCTATTACTTTAATCTTTTGTCCGTTTGTTTGTATTTTTGCTATAGTGTAAGCCTTGAGGGGGATATGAGCGTATTAGACTTACAATTTTGCATTAACTCAATATTAGTTAAGTACTAACTAATAAACGGTTGTAACCACTTCCACCATTTTGTAACCATCTCTCACATAATAAAATGATGGACACACAATGAACAATGTGTGCATTCCAATTTCTCTTCATTCCTTCTTTGTGCACATTTTCTAACACTAATCTCTTTTGGGAAAATGAGAGTGGCTCCAGTGTTTCAAGAAGAAAATATCAACCCACAAGGTGACCATGATCCCCTAGATGGGAAGCTAGAGCGAGGTGGAAGGAAGCCAACAAATATTCTCTTTTAACTTGCAGATGAAGATCCCACAATACAATTTTGAGAAAAATGTAGAGGTACACATGGTTACCTAAGGTTTGGCTAGCATCCAAGGTGCGATGAATTTATGACCATGACGAGAAACTAAAAGTGACTTTGTAGCATCTTGATGGGGAAACTCATACACATGGAAGGTAAATCTATCTCGAAAACTTAAGGAATTTTACTCGATTTGTTGAGGCTTTGACTCAAAGAGTGGATCAAATCTAGGATGAGTAGTATTGTAGCAACTCATTCATTTTTTTCGAAGATATGATTGCGAGAAGAGTATACATAGAAATTCCAAGTTTTAGTATAGATGGATTCGAAGTTTAGATTCCCATAAGATAAGGTGCTCAATATCTACATCCCCAACTTGTGACCAAAACTCAAACGGCAAGTAAGGATGCTTAGTAACAAAACACTTGAAGATGTTATTTTTATGGCTAGAAAGTCAAAGATCCATGTAGAAGCTATTAGAAGGATAATCTTAAGTTTTGAAAAGAAGGCGGGTACTTTTAAAGAAAGATTGAGGGGACAAGCCTGATTTTTGTCAAAAATCCCTAGCCATCCCATTGCCACAAACCCTAACCACAAAATTGCAAACCTCCAACTAATTGTTCCAAACCCTAGGGTAAGTGTCATGTATTTAGCCCCCAAAAATCTACATGGTAGAAGATGTGTGTCCATCTAAGTTTGAACTCGATAATGAAGACACGCCCGAGTAATGTAATGTCGAGTGTGAACGGAATGTTGGTCCCTTCCAATACTAAAAGCAAGGGAATCATCAATATCTCTTTCGCAATGACAAGATTGGACCGTTTTGACACCTTCATGTTTTTTCCCATATCAAAAAGAGTTGATTTTTGGTCATGGTTAACCCTTGTGGCATGCTTAATATTCAGGACAAGAAACGAGATTCTAGATTGGGTCTCCATTTACACACTTCTTAGAAATTTCCCACTCGGAACCAAGCCACTTAAGCATCGGATGCCTAGGAGTGGTACATAATGTCAATCTTAAAGTGGCCAATTATACCCTTAATGGCATTGGGGGATTGGATGTTGTACTAGGTGTTCAATAGTTGTACTCACTAGGAACATACTCCGCCAATCACCAAGAACGGTTCTTGACATTCAAGCAAGGGGATCACAAGTGTACTATCAAATCCTTACCTCCTACGAAACCAAGACTGTTGATTCAAGACAAATGAAGATAATTTTGAAGGGACATTTTGGATTTATGGCCCACTTGTATTGTGTATGTGGATTCTTAAAATCCACATGAACAAGCTTCTAATAGTTCAAAGTTACTTTACATATAGAAGGTAGTTTTCCAAGACCATCTACAGTGTTTTCCACCAAATAGGGGGCTTGGGCATATTATCAAGCTTGATCCTACCAAGGGCCCAAAAGTTATATGCCCTTACAAATAGGTGCATTTTCGGAAGTTGGGGATTGAAAGGCTTATACAAGAGATATTGGTGATTGGGATTGTTATTCCTATTAAGAATCCTTATGTTACACCAGTGGTCCTAGCTAGGAAGAAGAATGTGTCATATCATCTTTGCATTGATTACGAACACTCAACAATCCCATCATCAAAAACAAGTTCCCAATGCCCAACATTAATGATCTACTTGATGAGCTATATGGAGCAAAGCCCTATTCAAAAATGTATCTCAAATCTAGGCACAATCAAACACATCTAGAAAGAAGACCAAAAGAAGACATCATTCATAATTCGTGAAGGTCACTACCAATTCCGGTCATGCCTTTCAAGCTTGCAGATGCTCCTACCAAATTTTAAGCATCCTGTGAATGAGGTATTAAAAAAACCTTCATAAGTTTTTTTCTTGTATTTTTTATAGTATCCCGCTTACACTAAATCATTGGCATCTTGTATGTAAGCTAAGATGGTCAATATAATGATACTCTCTCTATAGTTTATGATATAAGTAGAAGACCATATTAGAGCCAACATGCAAACAAGATATAGCCAAAATGTAAACATATGGCGGTTGTAAGTGGATCTAGAAGAGAGAAATCCACACTTAATACACATATATATGGACCCAAAGTTTAATAGTAAAGATATGGGATAGGGAGTCTAAAAAAGAAACCTGAAGATTGTAAGCAAGAGCTAGTTCTAAACCAATGATAGTAATGTCATTAGGAAGTAGGAATGTGATATAAAGGAACTATAATGTATGACCTAAGGATATGTTATGTTGGGAATGATGCCAATTTTGGCAATTGAAATTCTGTTAAATTTAGATAATTTTATTTTTTTAAATACTCTAAAAATAGACTTTTAGGATGTTTTAGGACTTATATATCTCATTCGTATGTTTGTTTAGTCATGTAGGACCAAATAATTTCCAGCGATTTCCTAAAAACTAGCGAGAAAAGGCTTAAAAATAAACTTTCAACTGCCAATTTTCAGAAAGTACAAATTCTTGTGTAGTCATTCCCAAAGATGTGGGAGACACTTTCTACATTAAGATAACTGCAAATATGCAACTTTTATGACAATCCCTAGATTTTAGGGACCCTAGGGCGCATTATCTAGAAGAGAGCCATAATTAGGCTTTGAATGCATGCCTAGCTTGCATAATTCTATTCGGGAAAAGCTTCTTGCATGTTGACTTTGTCCATGGATTGCATGAGTCTATTTTTGAGTTAACTAGAAGTCCAAAATTAGTTTAGGAGTATTTTAATATTATTAGTTTCTATTATGAGTTTAACTTGCTTTGCAAGTTGAGTTGTAATTGGCAATTTTATCCTTTTGAGTTAATAAAAGCATGGCCCAAAGCATGGCACCATAGTACTCTATTATTGCAATTATGCAAGTGTTTCTTACTACTTTTTATTGCAAGTAATCAAAATTAATAACCAACAATCTTACAAATCTTATTTTGAATTTCAGTGGTGCATACAGTGCACAGTTTGATCATCAAGTACACAAGCAATTACACTAATTTTTCTAGGACTTGTTTGGATGATATAGAGCTTCTTTCTGGGTTATTATACAGGTTATATCAGAGGTTGATCAGCACTTCAAGTTGTTGGTTTTGTTCCCCTTCCACTCCCACTATTTCTTTTATGTTACACTATCCTAGTCTAATACATGATGCATTAGAATGGTCAATCAAACCAGCATAAAGAAATACTTTAGAGTTTGCCATACTTACCATTAGTGGACGATGTTGGTGCATTAGTCCCACTCCTTGGGTTGTAGCAGCTTGTGAAAGATTGTTCTATGTGGACCTCAAGAGAGGCAAGAAGAAGGCCTAAGTAGACCAAAGTTGAGGACTACAAAGACTAAGGTAGGCCTTGTTGGTTGAGCTTCTATTCTTGATGCTCTCAATAACCCAATGCTCTAATAATGATCTCCAAGTGTAAGCTTCAATGAACCCTAAACCTCTTAACCTTTAAGGGCAGATTTGCAAGTGCATGCAAAGAAGACTATTCGATGATTTATATTAAGAAATGACAATAGTGATTCCTATAAAGAGGGGACATAACCTACCTAAAGTTGGGGTTCTCACTTAGCGGACACCATCCATCATGGCATAAAGTCGGCTAGACAAAGTTTTTACAAGACATCATTGTGGGTCGATGGTGTTGGCTACAAATGGTCCAGTAAAAGGTGAAGGGAGAGGAGAAAGAAGGAAGGATGATGGAAGCACTCGGAGCAGATGGAAAGGTGATTTGAATGTGTTGTTAAAAGGTAGTACAAACTTATAAAGCGATGGTATGGTCGTAGTAGGAACGGTAAGTGCCACAAGGATCTCTCATGAGGTGCTAATAGATGCCCCCAACCCTTTCCTTGTACACCCCTTAAAGCATGCATTCAGGGGTTAATACACCAACTGTGATCTGCAAAACGAAATCATTAGTAAGTGAAAATAAGTTGTAGCATATGCTCCAACCAAAGATCATTGCATGTCAATCCGGTGTAATGCGGGATGGTCTTCGGAAAAGAAGCATAGTACATTGAAATCAAAGTAAATGACTGTAAATTGAGTAATGAATGAGAATTAAAGATAATGATTTATGCTTACCTCGATCTACCTTCCCACAAATTTTGACTCATGTTGAACCTCTTGGCTCAATCATGGAGGGTGGAAACCTACTTAGTAACCCTAATGATACAAGACCAAAAAGAAGACAACACTACAAGCATATGCAAGTTAGCCTAAAAGCAAGCATAAACAATGTAAAACGTTCTCAAAGGAGGGTGTTAGGCCAGGTTTGGATAGCCTATAAAATGAGGATGAACTAACTCCAAAGGCCCGATAGGGTTGTAAAATGGGTTCTAGGTTAGGTCCAGATAGCCTATAAGGAGAGACTAAATTAGGTCCGCGAAACCTAGACAATGTCAAAAGATGCATATATGGGGAATAAACAAGTCTAGCAGACCAGAAAAAAGTGTAGAATATGTAGATAAAACATACTTCTAGGTCAAGTCCAAATAGCCTATAAGCTCCAGTTCATATAGCCTGTAAGGAAAGACTAAATTAGGTCTTGAAAATTTAGGAAGATTCATGAGGTGCATAGACAAGAAACAATCTAGTCTAGGAGGCCTAAAAAAGTGGAAGTAAATCACCAAAATGTAACATTCAGAATCTCAAACACAACTAAGAGGAGTCCAAGAAATAAAGAGCAATGATCGAGAGAGAGCATCCATGCAGTGCCCCCCCGCCATCTTGTAGAAAACTTTCCTTGCTTCAGCCTTAATGGTTTGCAGGAATTTTGAAAATTGCTCGTGTTGTTTGCAAGCCCTGTGTGCCATGGAGATTTGGATAACTCTCTCTCGGTTGTCATTAGTGGCATTTAAAATCCTTGCCCAAGGACTGCGGTATGGTCATTAAATTTTGGGCTCATGTAGGGTTGTTGTTTTGGCCACATTTTGCACAATCGTAAAATAAAATTAAAATAGCGATTCAATAAAGCGAATAACGGGGATAATAAAATGCTAAAGTCTTTTGGATCTTAAAATGTAAATAATAGGAATAGAATGAAAATAATTAAATCATTAAATATGTTAATACTCCTAAATTCTCCCAATTGCTTGGGGCTTGTGCCAACCCCATTTCAAGAAAGGAATAATGGAATTTTTCTCGGGTTTTGTAAGTTTGCTTGCGTGAGGAATTTTAGTTCTTGAGGAATTCGTCAGAGGATGCTTTTGCAGTTTAGGGTATGTGTATCCATCAAAGCAAAGTGGGAAAGCAAATTTTTTGACAAATGTTGGTTATTGAATGTGGGAATTCTCGCGCAGCCTTGATGTTGCTTCACCAAGTGCAACAACAGGTCCCCAATCTAATCTTGCCACCTTCACAAACATGTTTCTAGCCTGTGCTAAACGGATTTTGTCATGCTATGCATGGACACCTGCCAGGCTCTAAAGGAGGTTTCTTTTTAATTAATTGGCAGATGTGTAATTGCAAGCGGCTGGTGGACAGGTATGCAAATTTAAAAGTATGCTTTTGGCATGCGAACTATTTTTCTTGCCAGCGGATAGCATTGGCATTGTTGTTGAGTTCCTGGCAGTGTGGAAAAGGAGAGCACCTAAACAGGGCCCATGAATTGTTTGGCAAACTGCCACAGCTCTGGTTATGCACAAAACGGATTTGTTGAAAAAAAAGCTTTGGAAACTTCAAAGCAAATGCTATTTGTCAGACGTAAAGCCAGACACCACATCCTCTACCAGCATCTCCTTGTTTGTACCATTTGGGAGCTTTGAAACTGGGTATGGACATTGTCAAAGCTTTTTGGAGGGATTTTTATTTTTATTTGTTTTGTTTACAGTTGGGAGGAATATGCAGGGCACATGGACTGTTTGTTATAATTTTTACGCCACAGAGAAGATTAGCATGGCTCCTGCGCAAGGACTGCAGTTGTTTGTTAAAATGCCACAAAAATGTGGTCACGTGGACCGTGATGATTGCAGGATGCTGCACAAAATGGATGCGTTGAAATGGCTTAAGAGCCATTTTTTGTTGGGAAGTGTGGTGCGCATGGGTTAACATGGAATGCATTGTGTGGAGCATGTGGAGTGCTTAAGATCAATATTGCAACTGTGAGTTGGCAGGGCATGTAAATTGTTTGATAAAATGTGTGAAAGTGTATGCGGTTGCATGGACAACAACAATTGTTGGATGTGCACAAAAGGATTGGTGGAAAATGCCTTGGAAACCTTTTGTCAAAGGCGAAATGATAGGTGTAAAAGCAGTTTCCACAACCGTGCCAGCATACTCCCAACCACTGCAAAAATAGTAGTTTGAAACAGGGTGGTGGCGTCCACCCATGCATCATGGAAACAGAGCTTTGCCATATGTTACAATTGCAAGTGCGTTGGCAAAGATGTTTGCAAAATGTAGAGGCATGCTCAATGTATGTTAAGTGTTTGTTGAAATGCTTCATCGGAATCACGTGGAATGTCATGATTGTGGGATATGCACAGAATGGTCTTGTTGAAAAAGCTTTTGAGATTTTGAAACAAATGCAATGGATGAGTATGAAGTCGACCTCCACAACCTTTGTCAACATTCTCGCATTGTGTGTCAAAATAGGAGCTTTGGAATTGGGTGTGGAGGTCCATCGAAAAAGTGGGAAGGTGAGGTGAGGTTCGGATGTTTCAGAGAATGTTTGAAAGCATATGTTTGTTGTTAAAAATGCGGACTAGACTGAAGGGACGAGATTTTTGCTTCACAAATGCCTTAACCGTGGTCTCATGGATAGTGGTTATGGACCACTTCAAGCCCAATCTACCCAGGTTTGAATACTATCAGGCATGGTCATCTTACTCTATCCTTGCATGATTTTAATGTTCTAGTTTTCCTAATTTTAATGGAGTTGTTAATCAACTAAAGAAGAATAATTTGTTTAGGTGAATTAAACGAGACGTGTTATCTATTAGCAAACTTTGCCTTTCTTTGTACGCAACTAGATAAATAACCATGAATATAAACACTAAACTCAATTACCTCGTGAGATGGTTGGAAACACTACGATATTAGTTTTGGTTATGGAAACCAAGGCGGTTGGCAAATTAAACTCGAAACTTAGTAAAAACTACTCCTTGGTGACCTTGTGAAATCTTAATAAAACCTATTTTTAATGAGGTGCAAAACATCCTTATAAACCCTGAAATGAGAACATCAAGTTGGCCATGTATCTTGTCACATGGAGTGTTTCACCGCACACCGGGTTTTACCTCGAATGTTCGTTTGACCCTTTTTCGTCATGCATTTAGGAGTCCAGTGGACTAGTTCGCAGCTTTAGACAGCTGTTGAAAGTTTAAAATGTGGTTTGGTTTTGACCCACAGTTTTGGCCCTGGGTGTAGAAATGGAATTTGGCTTCCGCATACCTCTAGTATTTCTTTGTGACAAACACTACTAGCCCTTAGTTCGGAGAAAATATCCTTGCAAGTTAGTTTTCAAGGTGGTTTTTATAGGCCTCAGTTGTTGGGCAACGAGATCATTCGAGTACATTTACAATCAATAGCTCGAGAAAGACGAACACAAATTACACCCAATTCACCGAGTTAAGGGTTTTGTCAACTCGAGTGTTTCCCTGTATATAGGAGAGTAGGTAGGGATTTGTTTCCGTGTTTGTTCGAGTCTCAGAGATGGTTTTTTAACGCGAATTGTTGAGCTACTTGTCTAAATTAGGCATTTTTGGAAACTTGTAACTAATGGAGAAAACTGTCATATGACCTTATCCAAGCAAAATAACGATCGAGAAACCTTGTATACACTAACATGACTGTAGGAAACCCTCTTAACGCTTGTTTGGAAAGATTTTGAATGTGAAAAGAAATGATGTTTTCTCTCTCCTCTCTCTATCTCTATCTTTAGCTTTGAAAATGAAACGAAATGGCATTTATATTTTCTTACTCTCCCTAAAAGTTGTGTTGACCATGCGGTGGTTGCGGCAAATGGGACATGAAGAAAATTGTAGCGTTATATGTGCTTTTGTAATAACAAGTTATCTTTGAAATACATGTAATATTAAATGGATATATCAGCACTATGTTTATAAACAGGAATGTTATTTATGGATTTTTCTATGATGAGTAAGAAATTGTAGCACATTGGTGTATTGGGGAAAATGAGCATTCTATTTTGGGAATGAATTTAATTACGGGTTTATATGTTGCTCTTATGGTTTATATTGTTTGAAATAGTCATCCACCATGTTAATGATTGATTTCACTCTTAATACTAGTATTGTTGATAGAAACTTTCTAATCCTAAACTATCGAAATGAACCGTGCTCTTAACCCTTGTTGTGTATCTCTCTCTTAAACGAGTCTTGTATAGTCTTACAATACCCCTACCATTTTAAGAAAAGACTCAAACCTATAACATGTTGTTTCTTGTCTTACACTTTGAATGATCTCATTAAGAGATATAAGAGACGTGAGTGGAGTTAGTTTACCACTTTTCCTATGTATTAAACCCTTATGTTTGACTCCATTAACCCCCTCTTGTATCTAATTGATCTATGGGAGGTTGAATTGCTCTAATGTAAACTTGTATCGAGTTGTAGATCCCTTGAGTTCTAAAGGGAAAGAAGTAAACCTAGTACCTTTTTTAGAGAGTAATTGGTGAACGAAACTTGTGTTGAGTTTTGCCTATTGAATTGTGTTCCCTAGAATGTTGGGCTTAGGAGCAAAGCAAAACATGGAAACCACCTCCTTTAACTCGTTAGTAACCCCTTCAATGTTTTAAATGTTAAGACGAGATTGTGCCTATGGGAACACGTATGTTGACATTGTGACCTTCTTTCTCGAACATGGGACTCATATGACCCATGTGTATCTCAAAATGCATCCAAACTTTTTTTTGGACTTTGGAAGTTTAATTTTTCACAAAAGGAGATAGGATCACAAACCCATGTTACCGTAAGAACATGTTTTCTTAGCATCAAAGTATACGAAACCACCTTATGGGAATTCAAATGGATCAACTCTTAACTTCTTTCGTAGTCCTAAAGTCTTAGGGAAACATAAGAGTTTGTGTATGTCCCTCCCTAGGAGCCTAGTAAAGAGTATTCATGTGGGTATGAAAGTGTGTACGATGCTTAGATGCAAGGCATAGCGTCACTTTTGTGACATTCTAGATGAAATGTCTAGCATGTGATCGTATGGTTGTTCTAAAAACAAAACATCATTAGAAGGGAAGATAATGTAAAGTGCTTGGGATCAGGGATAAGTAGGTTATACTTATGCATTGATGCACCTTTAAGATTCTAATTGTAAAGAAAACCTTGTAACTTGCTCTTAATTATGGAGAATATACCCTTGTGATGTCGGTCTAAGAATTTTAAGCACCGTGGAAATTCTCTCAACTTAATAAATCTTTCTTATGATGTAGAAGTGATGAGAATTTATCCACATGAAAGCAAGTAATTGAGAAAACATAGTTTCAAATTTGGGAAATCAAATCTTACGGCGTGCAAATGTTAAGTCACTTCTAATTAACAATCATATTATATAATTTATTTGTTATAAGATAAACGAACTAAATTGGATGGAACCATTATACATTAAGTATTAAACAAACCAAAAGAAATGTGGTCTAGAAAAAGGAAATATGTGTGCTTTCATGTTAAGTACTCTTCAAATCATTAAGTTTAAATAATGAAATATGAATATAATAAAGTTGTAACCATGAAAATGTGGTAATGTGGAAGGTGCCTATTCATGATGTTCAAATTATGGTGCGTATTCATAATGTTCAAATTATGGTGGGGTCGTGGTTTTGTATGGGTTCGTATATAAAAGTGTGGCATTGAATTGCATCTTGTGTCTTCTTGTTTTTGCATGGTCTTCATGTTGTATGAGTGGGTTCATGTTTGTATTGGCGTCTTATGTGATGTGGAGCCTTTCTTGTGAGCCTAAGTGGTGTCGTATAGTTGTATCAAGTAAATGAAAGTCAACAAAAAATTATCCCGGTTTATTTGGTCTTTTGTTTGGGTCCCACATGGGTGGGTGTTACAATCCTAAAATCCCAAAGATGTAGTTGATACTCAAATAGAGATGGTTTAAGGTAAAGTCCTTAAACCCTAATCCGTATCACAATGCTAACATGTCTAAAAAGAGACGGAGAAGAGGATATAAAGAAGAGCGGGAGGACTTGAAAACAAGCCTATCTAATAAGGAAAGATAAGAAATGAAGGGAGGAATAGGCACCACTAGGGAAAAAAAAATATTTACCAGAATCATGACACTCTAATCAAATTGGAAACACTAAGAGCTTTCAACATCAAGGAGTGAAGGAACCAAATTTTGCAAGGTTCAATTTGGGAAAATTAGTGAAGTATGAAACTATTACATGTCAACTATGAGATGTAGGAAAATTATAAAGTGTCTCCGTATACCTTCCTACAATGTGTTCCCTATTCCTCAGGACCCAAAGGAGCTATCAACCAAATACAAGGATTAGGTAGTTTTTGAAAAGGCAAGCAACACAAATGATAGACATGTCGCCTCTTATCCAATCTAGAAAAACCTATTGTACCCAAAGGACATGCGACTTTACCATGCAACTCACTAAGGAGTTTGGGCTTTCATCTGGATAGGGGAGTGCCAATGAATTGATCACGTCTTTTTTATTGTGATTGCCTTTTAATTATTATTTTCCTTTTGACATTACTTTTTGAGTTTTGTGTATTGATATAATGGCTTTTAACCTATGTTCCACAGGGACGCGTCCCCTATGTTTTTAGCTTCGCCCCGCACGGGATGTTTTGAACCTCGGGACGGTAGGAAACGTCCCCTTCCCGTCCCCAAACTTTGCAAATTTTAGGAAACGTCCCGGGGACGAAAAAAACGAGGGACGACAAGGGACGGTTGGACGTCCCCAAGACGTTTAGGGGATGGATGGCGAGGGCGGTTGGGCGCCCCGATGACGCTTAGGGACGGCTAGAAGTCCCCTAAATGTACCGGGCGCCCAACCGTCCCTCGCCATCCCTTAACAAAAATGACCTTAAAAAAAGACTTTTTTTTTTAAAAACAACTTTTAATTAAAAGTAAAGCGGTGTGGGGCCCACAAGGACCCCCACTTTCATTTCTAAGTGCCCTAAACCTAAAACAAACATCAAAACAAAAAGAATCTCATTTATGAATAACAAATTTATTGCATAAGGTAGTGTTCAAATTTCAATACAATCACTTAGTACAGGAGGAATTGTCACATCGGTGCCCTTCCCCGAAATGAATCATTCTGTTTATATGACAAAAGAATCAAAGATCCAATGGTTTTTGGTTAAAACACAATCACAACTACAACTAAACATAACAAAAGAGTCGATAAGACAATCCGAAAGCCAACAAGAGATTAACAATAACAGAAAATAGTTGGTTACCAAAACAATGTTTATATTTAAATCAATGGTCTACATTGATTAGATAATTGAGGAGATTGAAGATGAAATGGGCTGGTATATTCCGCTATTATAATTGAGAGAAATACTTTATATGCTATTAAATGTCACCCCTTTGTTTTGGATATCTTCAATCAAAGTTGCATGTTGGCTTCGTTCAAATGGTCAACAACAGACCTTTAAGAAGTCATGTGTGGTTAGTCTTAGTTATCATCCATTGGTATAATCTATAAGTTGTGAGAGAAATGAATAAAATAGTTCTATTATAAAGTATGGAGCTTATACTTGTAGTCTCTTTAGATTACATGACATTGATAGGATTCTTATCGTGTGATTTCAATTTTGAATTTTGAAGCCTGCATATTGTTTATCATCCATCCTTAATAAATTTATATGCCACCACACAATTCAAACAGTTCTATCAACATTTACTTTATGGATGTCTACAAGAAAATATATTGTTGCGCTTTTCTTTCCATAGAAATACGCCACAAAATGCCAGACCTTTTGGTCTTTGATCTTGGTATATCATATTCTTGTTACAAACCAATTTTTCGTATACGAATGGGGAGTTTTCATGCAAGAAGACAAAGTGAGGAATGCTTTAAGTTTAAGTTTATCAATGTGTTACACTTATCATATGAATATTTGAAATTTCCTATATTTTTAAGGTTAAATGATAAATCTTATCTGAAATCTCAATTCAACTTTAATTTTATGTATTAAGGTTTGCTTTAGCAATGTTATCATATGAATACGCAATTTCCTATATTTTTTAAATTTTCCCTTATTTTTTAATAGTCGTCCCCTGTCGTCCCCTAAAAACAGCCTAAAAATAATCCGTCCCACAAACACGTCCCCTGCCGTCCCCGTCTCGGAAACTTGGTGGAACATAGCTTTTAACTCTTTTGGCTTTTTTATTCCTACTCCATAGGGATTCCAAACATTGATCAATGGGTATGAAAAATGACTAACACTAAAGATCTTCCTTACACCTAGCTGTTGTAGAAGAGGACCTACAAACCATGATGCTTAGATACCCTAGCCTTCCACCTTCAAAAAGAATGTTATCTTAAATATAACCTTAGTGTGTTCAATAAGGAGTGCCAAATATAAGGGTAGTAAATGAGTAATAAGAAAGTTGCCCAAATCAAAAAAGTATAATAGAGTGATACAATGACAAATAGATTTGAGACTAAGATGTGAATGAGAGACATGTAGGATGAATGCAAAAGTTGAGCTATTAGAAGCACAACTAACTCTAGGAGACAAAATGACGCTTTTGACAATTGTTATTCCTTTCTAAGAAAATGCCTAGCTATGGCTAGGATCCTAAGGTGACAAAACTAGTAACTATAGGAGGTGGGTGCTTGTGAGGAAGGCCCACTTGATTCCCTAAGGTCCTAATATGTAACTCACAAACCGAGAGCCTAGAGGCATAATATAAGAGGTGAGTAGGTAGAATCCGTGAGGCGTTCAAAACCAAGAGGTGTAATAATAAGGTGTAAGAAGTTATAAAGCATATAAACCAAGAGGTGTAACTTAAAGCAAGATAAAATTATGTAAAGGGCCCATAGGCATAGAAAACCAAGAGGTTAAAATATGATGTAAAAGCTAAGAAGCATATAAACCAAAAGGTGTAACAATAGGGTAAAGAGTAAAAAGCTAAGAAGCAAGGGGGAAGCTAAGAAGCGGAAAATAGGCTAACATGTAAAAAGCTAAGAAGTGTATGAAACCAAGAGGCAAAAACTATAAGAGGAAACAACAAAGCGCTAATACATAATAATCATAATATAAACATGGAAATGTAAATTATGATATATACATCTAACTAGCTACAAAATAATCCATGAAATGGATGTAAGAACTTTGAGCATCATCCATCTTTATCTTGAGCGACAAATCATTTATTGGCAACAAAATTTTGCGCTCGGAATCTTGAAAGGGTTTTATCTTAAGATTATTAGTTTCAAGCACGGTGACAAAACCCCCACACAAGTATGTATTGAATCTGAATATATTAGATGTGTCATTTAAAATTAGCTTTGATTGATGATGAATAGAGTCGGCAATGTGCTAACAATAGTTATAATAAACCATATCTTCTCTAAAGTGGATTCTGTAATCCACTTCTAGCACATAATCATCCATTGAATCATCATTGTCTAACCCCAAAACAAATGAAAACATAAAAATTGTCTCCTAAACCCAACCTTTGAATCTTCCATAATCGTAGGGAGGATGCAGTGACTTTGTACCTTTCCATCTATGATTTCTGACAAGAACTAGGACTTTTCAGTCTCACCGCATGCTGCATATTCCCTAGAAAGTTGGTCTACGTTTATTGAGGTGGTTCAAAACCCTGTCCCCCTGTTTGTATAAGCCCCAACAAGCTGTCAATTTTTCCTCATTTATCCTCTACACAATTTCTTGTTTCCATCCACTACCATGTCAAGGAAAGTAAGGATCACATAAAATCAACTATACTAATAATCTTGATGAGGATGTTATAGAGCAGTAGAATTATAAGATCAATGAAAGAATTATACAAAGATAGAAACAACATATAACACAAGATTTACGTGTGGAAAACCTTTTCAGGTAAAAATTCCAACAAAATATACATCTAGTATATTAATAATAATGAGGAACTCACAAATAGTTTGTCTAACAATTACAAACCAATGTGCCTAACACAATTACAAGTCACCCCAACATATATTCACCTTCTCACTTCTTCACAATAGTTGCCCAATAATTTTAATGCATACCAATGATAATAATGGTCCTCGAATCATTCAAATCTCCAATAGGAAATCACCCTATTTAAAGGGTGGGTGAATTGGTTGTAACCTTTCAGTTGAATTGATTCACTCTTAACTCAATTAATAAATTAATTGATTAAAACTTTATAATAAGTATAAAGTTATATATAACTTATGATATAAGTTATAACCTAAGTTTATAAAATAAAATAAACTTAGTTTGGAGTCGTATTTGTTGTGGTAGGCCACACAAAGTGTCCCCGCAAACATTACTTTCCAACATATAGGCTTCCCTTTCCTAACTATTGCTTGAATTGTCGGGTCATAATTACTAGCACATGCTCTAATGAAATCGGGAAGAGAAGACCTCATCCAACATCAATTTGACCTCATCCAACACGTGGATGGAGCATCTTCATAGTTCTTGCCAGAGTCATGAACACCATCAACTTGCTTCTTATTGATTGTTGTTTTGAAAATCCCAGCAAGCTGAACATCAACATTATCATCCGGCCATTGGGCTTTAACCACAAAATTCTCTCCACAATCTTGCAAATCTGACTTTCCTTCTTTCTTTGGCTCATGCTCCATGATTTCTCCCTCTTCCCTCACCGGGGAGAATTCTTTGCCCTAATTTCCCATAGGTGTTGTTTTTCTTGAGCAGCTATCAACTTAGCTTCCCTAGCTCTTCTTAGCCATTCATCACACCTTTGTTGGGTCTTCATTACATCCTTTGCACTTGAAAATCTGAATTCTTTTTTCTCTTTAACCCCAACATTTTGTTCATTTGAATCCATACCTTTTTCTTTGGAGGATTCTTCCTCTTCAACTTGCATGGTGGATTCCTCTATGGGTTGTTCCTTCTCAATCTCCAGCAGCTCTGATTGCTCTTTTTCCTCTTTCTTCCTCAGACATGCTGCAAGTCTCCTTGTGTAGCTCATGGTTTAGGTCTTGGTCCAATTCCAACTCGATATTTCTTCAATCCCATCAAGTTGGCAAGTGGTAGTGCTTTCAAGATCTCAACTGGAAGGGTTTTATATTCAATGTAGCTGGCAGCAATGTCATCCACTATGAACGGCTGAATTTCCCTCACCGGAATGGTTTTTTTCTTTTGGAAGGAAAGTAGACCGGAATGACCTAGATGAAGAATCACTCACGCTTCTTGGTGGCTGGATTTTATTATTTTCCCTTGCAGAGTTTGCTTCACCATTCAGATGTTGCATGGTATGGATCAGTTGTCCCATCATATTTTCTTTTTTATCTGTTGATATCATTCAGATTTCTATTAATTTTAATTTTCAAAATTCAAACTATTTTTTTTGGGGACGGAACCTTTGGTCACAATTCTACATTTGGTGGATTGCAAAATAAACCCAATATGTTTTTTGTTTGAGGCCATGGACAAGACCAAGGAGGCCATCGGCATTTTTATGTAAAAATAAAACATGAGTTGATTTGGTGCATAATTGATCGAGATGGAAAAAGAAGCTCCACCACCACATACATACATCAATCTACAACTTGAACCCCAGATGTTTCTTCTTGGAATCCTTTGAGGCTAATGAGGATATTATGGGTGGCCCCAACACATACATAGAGAGGATGACTCCCCACACAACTTTTAGACACAATTCTAGATGAGTTGTAGAATTTCAAGGTTGCAAAGGAGAGGCCTTTTTCTTCAGCTCTATGCATTTTAAGGAAAATGACCCAATAGCTAAGTTAAAAAATTAGTCCTTTAATCATAGATATTAAACACTAAGATACCAATTCGGGTTTATCTTGGGTTTGGGTTTGGATTCTAAGGCTCGGATTTGCTTGGATACGGCTTATAGATTCAGCCAAACAAATATGATATATAGAAATTCTAGCCTAATAAATAGGAAATTAGTGACACTAACCACATAGTATGCATATAAAAAACAAAATAACCACAAAATGAAAATACTAACCAAATGTCAAATGTCATAATAATCATAAATCTTAAATGTCATGCACTAATTATAATTTTACATCAAAATTAATATTCATAGTCATCTTGCTCTTCATTGAGAGCATCAATATCAACATTAACATCATGATGTGGTTCACTAGAACCACAAGGACTACCACTCAGCAAATGGGCTCCTCAATCAGCATAGGAAAATGATTACAATGATGTATGATAAAGCTTCAACCCTAGATCATGAATGGAAGCTATGTATGCAATGAGAAAATGAGACCTACAGCTTTTTCTTGTGTTTTGTTTTTATGGTTTGTATTCTTTTCTCTTTTTTGTATGTTTCACTTAGCTTTCAAGGTTTGAAAGGTGTTTTTATCATATTTTATGTTATTTTATGCTTATTTTTTAGCAAACATAAAAAAATTGACAAACATTTTAAGACTTGGGTTGCTAATGGTTTCTTCATGGGGAACACGGAATTGCCCCGAGTTCTATTGCAAAAGATCTTGGACCTAAGTCACAAGGTTTGAATTCCAGTTCATGTTCAACAAGGATAAAAATCGGTTCAAGTTCGCCTATTGATTATGTTAGGAAAAAAACATCTTTAAGTATGAACTAAAGAATTTTTTTATCATTTTAATTTTCTACAAAAAATCATAAATATGTCAGAGGAACAAAGTAGAGAGAACTTTTCATTCTCTACTTTCACTTGGTATATGTATATATACACATATAATAGTACAAAATCATGTCAAAAACTTCCGAGGTTAAATTAATGGATAAAATTCGAGTAAACATTTGACGAGGATAAAATTCAATGAAGTTCGAATATTTTCATAAAATTCAGCATACCTTTCAACACAATCCCTGCATTTAATCCAGATTCCCAAAGTCATACCCTTCCCAAATTTCAAATGAACTGAACCCATACCTAGGCCATACCAAGGAAGGGTCTTAATGCATACCCATCCAAATCAATATTTTAGATTAAACTTATTTAATAGATCTAATCATATTTTACTTACAAAGCTGTAAATGTACCATTTGCAAAATTGTAGTGGGAAAATAGTGGTAGGAAAATAATAGTACAAAAGCATCAAATCATTAGAGGCTAACCATTTGTATTTCCTTGCAGCGCTTCTAGGTGTGGGTGCAATTGGAGCATGTTTAAAGCCAATCACATAGAACAACAAGTTGACCCAACACCGCATCAATGACCTTGTTTTCGTGCATACAATTTTTGTCTTTGTGTCAAAAAGGAGGGGAAGAAGACTTGTGATGTGATTGACTTGGATGACACCAACCCATTTTCTACGTGGATTTTTGACGAGGTGGAGCCCATGTTTTTTTTTTTTTATTAGAGGTAAAAGTTAGGGTTGAGGGGACCCTACCCCCTTACAAAGAGTTACAACAAACTTACATATTGGCCACATTATTTACCTTAAAAGGCCATTCCTGTTCCAAAATTCAAAAACAAAGACAACAGTATATGATATCCATAAGATAGAATTTACAATATATAACAGTCCGAAGGATGAAACTAACAACATAAAGGTAAACAAACAAAGCAGATTCCAAACCATTGAATTTCATTAATCTTTGACCAGATCTTCCACCGTCTCCATACAGCCATTCCATTCTTTGACCAGAGTTGCTATAGTCTCCTTCCAGTACTTGTAGTTAGGTTCTTTGATCACCACCTTCGGCCCTGTACCATCCTTTTCCTTTTCTTTTGCCAATTCCATGGACTGGATCATTTCGGCCAGCAATTTGAGATGGTAAATAGTACTTTTCACATTAAGGATATGTGCATCCCTGATTTGCATAATAATTCCTTTCATTTTCAGCAACTCATTTTCCATTTCCATGCTTCTGACATTGGTATTTTTGAGGTTTTCGCTGAGGATAAGGGAAGACATTTTATCCACTTTTTCATGCAGCTCCTTAAGGTCCATAGTGATCAAGCTGATTTTGTGCCTATTGATATCAGTGTTCAGTTTGCAATTTTCAAACTCTCTCATGAAGGCATGGGTTTTAACAGCCCATGTTTACCAAGAAGGAGATTGCAGATTTTGAGAGGGGAAGCAACAAAAGGGGGAATGGCACCAAAAGGGACAATGGCAGTAAAAAGGGAAGTCTCAGGAGAAATTTTGTTGTATGATGACATGCTTGAAAATGAATTTGTTCTGAAGAGGGATCTTTATCTTCCAAGTAGAGGGCAATGTCAATGACTATGATGAGGGGAAAGAGAAAGTTGTAAAATATTTTGCAGATTCAGTAATTTTCTATGATGATGAGCTGTCATCATATAATAGAAAATACACATAAATGTTCTCTAAATTTATTTCTTATGTTTTTTAATGATTTTTTTACACAATATTTTAGTTTATTTTATAAATTTTATTTTATTTTGTTTGCTGAGTTTTTCCCTATTTCAAATCTTAAGTTAAAATTTTGGGTTGTCTAGTTTTAGACAAGTTCGAGTTTTAAAACTATGAGTAGCACTAACGGAAATCTTGGGCGTAGAATAAGAAAGCAAGTTGGCTTTTGGATTTAGAAGGGATAATCGGATAAGAGGTGAAACAATTGCAAAACATGACAGTCTAACTTTGGAAGATCAAGTAGATGGGGTTCTTTGCGGAAGATGCAATGCTTGAAAATGAAGATTTCATGGGCAAGCATCTAAACTCGCTATGAATTTGAAAAACATCCTTTAAAATGTGATGGGGCTTGACAAGTCAAAAATTAATAAAATATCCCCATTCCCATTCATGGATTTTGTTGTGTTGTGTTGTTTGGTGTGTTAGTTTGGGTTGTATTTTATTGAGTGGTCATGGGTTCCATTCTCAACATTTACATACCTTACATGAAAAAGCATAGCCCAAACTTTAACGTAGCATGCTTCCTAGGAAGTCACCCATCACAATGCTACTCTAGGTTGAGCACTTTTTAACTATAGACTTTTCCTACTTATGGGGACAACATTTTGTAAGCGGGAGGGCATGTTGTGCATCTAAACGCACAAATATTAGTAGATTTATATTTTAGTCATTAGTCCTTAGTCTTAGTGTGATTTATGCCATGTTTCATCCACCTGATAATAGTGAAGGGTTAAGTAGGGTTTCCTTTTCCATCGAGTATATAATGAGGGAATACCCGAAAAGATGCATCTCTTTCAAAAAAATGTTACAAGTGCAATCGATCTTGGGTGACAAGTGTCCCCATTTTTCTTGATTATTTTTTTTTGCTGTTCAATATTTTCTGCAATTGTTTTCAGCAAATAGTTTAGGACCACAGCACAGTACATTGGGCATGATGTATTACATCCAATCACATGTGGCCCTTCAATCAAAAATAGATATTTTTCCTTGTTTATAACTAAATTTTACCAAAAGGAAACAATTTTCCAAAACATGAATATGTTCCTCTTGATTTGCTATTCACCTTTTGGTGTGTATGTGCAGTTAATGAAAACAACAATAATTCAGAATTGGAAATTTTCTTTTTTTTAACAAAAGTGCCATTTCATAACTTAGGGTGCAATAACTTCTAAACATGTCGCAACTTTAAATTAGCATGAAGTATATGTAGGTATTTATTTCCCCATCCTATCTTTGGCTTAAGGCTGCCTGATTCAGTCTATTTTTCAGTTGAACTTCTAGTCAACCTCTCGGTGAAGTCTCAGTCCCTAGCAATAAGTCATCGTAACCATATGTTGTACTCTCATTATCCATGAAATTTCTCGCATATGATTGGGGTGTCATGCATTCTTTTGTATACTACGAACATTTTCCAGCAATATTTATAAATAAGGCATCATACGTTACAGGATTGTCTTGAGAAATCACATGTAACTTACACCGGGCCAACTTGGAAATCTCATTAAACATGGGTTTTTGTAAATATTTGGCAAGCTCTTGCAATGTACATTGCAAGGTTGTATAGTTCATTATTGTTTTTAACAGAATTGCAAATCCTGCCAGATCAGCAGAAAATTAGACCCGATCCGCATTTTTCAGCTGGTCCAGATAAGTTCTGTCAGGGTCAGTCATGTTTTTTTCCCAAATATTTTTTTGGGGTTAGTTTTTTTGTTATAAAAGCACACCTAACACCCTTATATATTATTTAATATTAAATATATTAACATTGTATATTATGTTATTAATGTTTTTCATTGAATGCCAATTCTCGCATATTTATTAATTATACTCCCATATAATTTTTAAATATTTCGCACCAGATTTTTCCAAACTTTTACAAGAATTCTGGATTTTCGGATTTTTTTGCCATCCCAAACAGATCCAGATTTCCGGACTTGGTAACTATGGTTTTTAATGCCCTTGGACCCTTGAGAGGTATAAAAGAAAAGTAAATATGCTTTACTGTGATAAGTACAATGTATACAAACCCTTAAATTTGAAAAATCATTGCAATACTATAAAGAGATTTTCCTTAGACAATCATTTTTAATCTTGAGACTTTGATAGAAAAGTGCATTACTCTTTCAATTTTGCATTTGTATTTGGTCATTCTAAAAGTGGAAAATGCATTGGAATTCAAAAATGCTAAATGAGAAAGGTCAATCGAAAAGAAAGGAACCATGAATTTTTCACCATAGTGAAATAGTATTATTTCTTTAAATTCTCAAAAGAAGGAAAAGAATGAATAGAGTTCTTCCCTCTAGCTCTATGAGCTAGAGAAATATCTCCTTATTGTACAACCTAAGTGGACCTCATGGCGAAGACGTGTGTACTCCACAGAGGAGACGAGTTCAAATCCAAAGGGGGTAAAGTTTTAGACCTTGTTGAACAATATATAAGGTAAATAAAAATAATCCCTTTGTGGTGTGTCAAATGCACCACATTGATGTCTCACTTGGTAGTGAACTAGAAAATTACCTTTTACCCTTGCCTTCTATGCAAAAGAGAATTAATAAGATTCTAGATAGAATATTATTTCATTAAGTATTCTAAATGAATATCAAAGTCAATATGATGTATGACTAGAAAAAGTGCAATTTGTTTCCAACTATATAATTGGAAGAATATAATGCACTAAAAATATAAATACAAAGAAGGATAAATATGATTACTTGCTCGCGTAGCAGTCCACCTATTGGATTTGTTTTTTTTATCTCTATACCTTCATCGATTATAAAAGAAAATGGATGTGAATTAAGAATAAGTTTTTACTTAGTCAAGTTATCATAGATCATTGCAACAATATTTGCCAAAGTCATTTATGATGCAAATCAATTGCAAATTATCACATTCATCAAATGTTGGTAGATGCAAGATCAGGTAGGGTTATTTATATTTTATGATATTTTCTGTGTTTTGAAAATTAAATATTCATTGTTCCTCCATCCTACTAACAAATGCTTACGGTGCTTGGGTGCTCACTAGGTCCCCTTGCCTAGTGATTATTACAAAAATATATATAAGGAAAAAAGGCATTAGGGTAATGACTACTCATGGAGGTCATCTTGAGATGACTTAATTACATGTCGAACAAATAAAATAGTGATTAATTCACCATAGTAAAAGATTGCAAGTGAGTTATTAAACTCACATAATTTAGTTTCTTTTGTTATATTGTTGGGATATTATAAATCCTCGTAGATCAAGATATTAGTTTAGTTCGTTAAGCTTGACAAACAGGTTGGTTTGATTCATAGCTTATTTTAAGAGCTAGGGAATATTTCAGGTATTCTTACATTGCTATTTAATAGGGACTTTTGTTGGTGTTCGGTATCTTTAAATATTGCACCATTTGTAACATTTGAATTTAATCAATGAATAGCATCAACGTATTCGGATCCCATTGTTTTAATATTTTGGTATCAGCGATGAGATCAAAAGCTCGAAAAAAATTGTACGAGCATCTGGAGTTGGGAGAATGTTCCAACTTGATTCCGTTCAAAAGAACAATCAGGCACTTCTTGCAAAGGATTCAGATTCAGCATAGTCGTAGCACCAAAGTTATGGGCACGTGAGTTTTAGATACATGGTTGCATTAAGTCGTCATAACATGGTCGGAGGACTTCCTCCATTGAAGAAAAATACAAATATCTACTCGTCTAGCAAGAAAACAACATCGAGCACCATTTGGAAAAAGTACTTTTAGAGCTTCAAGAAAATTACATCTGGTACATAACAATCCATGCAGATCCATAAGACCTAGTCACGTTGGGTTTAAGTATTTTCAACTCTTTGTTGATACTACTCACGCAAAATGTGGGTGTAACACCTCAAGACAAAGGACCAAGCCTTCCAAGCTTTCAAAGAATTCAAAGCGTCTATGAAAACTGAAATTGGTTGTAAAATCAAAACTCTCCGCTTAGATCAAAGGGGGAACACACTAGTAACGAATTCTTGGCATTTTGAAAGAACATGGTATTCGTTGAAAGCTGACTACACAGTATACTCCACAACAGAATGGTGTCGTAGAAAGGCAGAACCACACTATCATGGAAATGGTGCATTGTATGATTGAAGATTCAAGTTTGCAACGAACATAAGGGGCAAAAGCAAAAAGAACAACAGTTTACTTATTGAATAGAGTACCCATTGTAGCTCTTGATAGAGTAACTCCACTAGAAGCATAGTCAAGGCACAAACTATCAATAGCTCATCTTCATGTTTTTGGATGTAAGGCTCACATGCACATCTCTAAAAAGAAGAGAAAGAAATTGAATAAAAGTCTATGAAATACATCTTTTTAGGGTATAATGAAGGTACTTTGGATTACAAATTCGTGGATCCAAAAATAAGGAAAACATATATAAGCAACGATGTTGAGTTTGATGAGAAGGGTGAGTCTAATCCACCCTCCACACACTCACCTAATGCATAGATTAGTCATGTTGATAATTCAGAATGTGATCAAAACTCAGACAATGACAGGTGAAAAAAGGGATGATGGTGGTGATTAATTAGGTCCCCCACTTCACAATCCACTAGAACTGTTGAACATATGCCTAAATGGTATACAAATGTGATACAAGATACAAAACTGGATGGAATCCAAGACACATCCACTACTGGACCAAAGACCCGTAGTATGGCTCGAGAACAGGACAATTTGACCCTAATGAGCATGGTTGTAGTGACAAGTGAGCCCTCTATGTTCAAGAATCCCAAGAATCAAAACTTTTGAAAGATACCATGAATGCAAAATATCAATCATTGATGAAGAACAATATATGACATTTAACAAACCGTCCACCGTGGAAGAAGTAAATTGGTTGCGAAATGGATTTTCAAAGCGAAGTACAAAGCGAGATCACGGTATTGACAAGCAAAAGGCAAGGCTCCTAGCAAATAGCTATGCTCAAAAAGAAGCCATCGACTACGAGGAGACATTTGCTCACACAACCAAGATTAAGACTATCACGACGATATTTGTTTTGGCTACTTAGTTTGGATGGAAAATCCACCAAATAGACATGAAAAGTGTCTTTCTAAATGGAGATTTATAGAAAGAAGTCAATATGACTCAATCAAAAAGTTGTCACATTTGGCCAAGAGAAAAAAGGTGTATAGGCTCATAAAATCATTGTATGGTCGCAAACAGGCTCCCCAAGCCTAGTACATAAAGATTGATGAGCATCTCGTTCAACATAGATTCCAAAGGAGTCCTTATGATCCAAATCATAGTATTTATGCTCGATGAGTACTCGTCATTTTTTCTTTTGGCGACTACTCACCAAAAAAACTTGCCAAACTCTTACCCAGAGTTTTTGTGAATATGGATGATTAATGGCGGTGAGTTTTGGCCACAACTCAACGAGTCGACTATCAAACTTGCCAAACACAATAGAAATGCGATATGCGGGAAAAACGTAGACAAAACACTAAAAAAACGGCCTTTGTCATCATAAATTCATAAGAATTATCAGCTGGCTGTTGTATTTGTATGATGATGCGATTTTGTACTCTATTTCATTTCAAATCTGATAAAAAAACACTTCCCAGACATTTTACAAACTCATTTGATACATTTTGACATTTTGTAACTATGTTTGCATAAAATTTATGTTTTTTAATAAATATAGGTATTTTTTAAGTTGTTGAGTACTATAGAGTATTTGCCGACTCAAAAAAATTAGTCTGCAAAGTACCGAGTATGTGAACTGTGACCCAAATATCTACATCAAACAAGGGGGTAGATTGTGATTCTTGTTGCATATGTCAATTATCTAGTCATCACTTATAGTTCGGTGAAGATGATCGATGCAACAAAGGAGATCTTAAACGATTGTTTTGCATGACAACTCTCAAGTTCTTGCACAATTGTCTTCGACTAGAAGTATGGCAAAAGGAACACCACATCTTTGTGTCCCAAATGAAATATGCCAAGACAACGCTCGAGAAGTTTCAAATCCTGGATTGTAAGCCTATTGCAGCACCCATGGAGGCAAAGCTCCAATTGTCTTGTTCAGATCTATCACCACAAGTAAATGCAACTCTCTATCAATAGCTGATTGGGAGTCTCATTTACTTAACTTATACTAGGGTAGACATCAATTATGTTGTCGCCTATCTCTCACAATTCAAGCAAGGGCCAAAAATGTGTCACTAGAAAGCAACAAAGTGGATCTTGAGGTATATAAAAGAACAATGGACCATGGCCTAGAATAAATGAAGAATTAGGAATTCTTCTTATAAAGATATTCGAGAATCATATCATGCAAGAAATATTTATGATAGGAAATCCACTTATGGATGTGTTCATTTTGGGATCTGGTCCAATATCTCCGGGAAGCAAGAAACAAAACTTTGTTTCTCGATCTTCCACTAAAGCAAAATATCGTGCAACAAGAGTTGTCTGCAAAGTGATATGGTTACGTCGCATACTTCAAGTATTGGGAGTACCATAAAGGCAACCTACCATCCTATAATGTGACAATGATGGTGTTCTTAAACTTGTTCGCAATCCTATGTTTCATGAGTGCACAAAGCACATCGAGGTTCATTTCATATTTGAGCATATTCAACAACACAATATTCAGCTCTAGTTTTGCCCGATAGAAGATCAACATGCAAATGTCTTTGCCAAGTCATTTGCATGGGATAAATTTGAGGCATTTAGAGATTCTCTCATGTTCACTTGAGATAATGTTGAATTAAAGGGGAATGTTAGAATAAATAAAAGAGTGGTTGATTCACCATAGTAAAATATTGTGAATTATTAAACTCACATAAATTAGTTTCTTTTGTTATATTGTTGGGATATTATAAATCCCATATATCAAGTTATTAGCTTAGTTCGTTAAGCTTAATAAAAAGGTTGGTTTGATCCGTAGCTTAGTTTAGGAGCTAGAGAATATTTTGAGCATTCTTGCATCCCTATTTAATAGGAACTTTTGTTGGTGTTCAATATCTATAACTATTGCACCATTTGTAATGTTTATATTTAATCAACGAATAACATGAGCTAAGGAGCTCCATATTGAATGGTTCATAAGGCACAACACTTGCTAAAGGTTTTGCAAATGGGGTAGCAAGCTAAGTAGGTTTGACGGTGGCGGAAACTCGTAGCTAAGCATGCTTGAGATGGAGTACTATTGGGATGGGTGACCTCTTGAGAAGTCCCAGTGGTTCGCCCCCGTGAGCATCATGGGGACTTCTTTAAAGGTTTTACAAATGGGGTAGCAAGCTAAGCGAGGTTTGGTGTGGGGAAAACTCCATAGTTAAGCACGCTTGAGCTGGAGTACTATTGGGATGGGTGACCTCTCAAGAAGTCCCGATGGTTCGCCTGTGAGCATCACTTAGATGCAATGAGTGCCAAGTGGACCGCTCATGCAATATGGGTCAAATGTAGATTAACTTGAAACTACGTAGTTGAATCCCAAAAATCATTACATAATTTGAACCATTACCAAAACACCACTTTTATTAATAACATCATTGTACTCGGCTTCTAGTGTTTTTAATAACACACACGAGTAATATCCCCAAAATTTAATAATCTAATTCAACATTAGTTCATAAACATAATTCTGATCATTTTGGAGGCTCAAATGTTGATACATTTCATTCTCTTAAGCCTAAACAATAATTTATTTATATATGCAGTCACTCCCACATGTGGATATACATTATATTAAATCGAATCAAGCGGGTCACACTTGTGAGCAAGGTTTTTATCACATAATTTTATGTAAAAAATTAGTATAGAATTCCATAATCTATAAAATGTCACATATAGATAAGTTTTGGAATGCAGTGCCTAATTTTATCGATTAATCCAAAACGATCAACTTTGTATGAGGATTTCATTAGGAAATGCCTATTCAAACATTGTAAGCTACTATTTCCAATCGTCATTGTTTAAGCTAGTGTGCATTGATAATAGATATGATCTATTTGACCATTCAGAAATTTATTTTCAATCAATTTTTCTTAAAAAGAGACAATTGTCCTTTACAAAGTTATTTGCTTACCATTTGTTTTATCTTGTGAGTAATTTGAAAAAGCTTGCAAATGATTTAATCGGTCGTTATTTTCGCCATTGGTGGTACAGGAAATCAATTGTTTATCCAAAATAGTGTCTTCAGTTTGCTTGCATGTCAACAATGACAATGAGGTGCATACAGCATCAGACGACTCATCTGTCTTGACAGCTTTTAGGGCATCAAGTTTATATGCATGCACACACGTTAAACCCATCTCTTCAGCTAGATTTTGAATATTTACCACCTACAATTTCATAGCCCAAACAAAAAATTAGGAAATGGCACTTTTGTCTTATTTGCCACTATATAAAATACTTTCCTACTTTATCCATCTTATCAAGTGCCTACATATATCAACTTCAAATGTAATGCACTTATGCACATGCGTGATCAACATATATCTTGCTTACCGTAAATAGAAGACAAAATGACATTATCATTATTGAGTGAAAAAAATATTTCAGTGTGTATGTGTCATCCCCCTTCAACAGAAAAAAAGTACTTTGCAGTGTTATTTCCTCTTTCTTTATTAGGATTAAGAGCCCAAGAAACCATTCCATGTACCAATTTATGGGCAATGAACTTTGCAGTCTTCAAGAACTATTTGTGCAAATGATTAAGACATAAATTTCTAACCTTATGTGTTCATAGCTTAATCATAACAAAAATTAGGAAACAAACTCATGAACCTGATGTATAGAACTTAATTTGAAATAATATGTAAAAATGCAAATAGCTTCAACAGTAAACAATGTTCAAAATGATTCTCTCTCAAGTTGAAGTAACCTCCATTCCAATCCCTGTGGTAATATAGGAAGATCAAGTAGAAGAAGCAGAAATGCGAGACTGAGGTACAGATGTTGTTGTCATAGAAGGTGAACTGAGCGACAACATTAGGAGGAAGATCAAGATGACACCCCAACATCCCACAAGTCCTTCCACCAGAGAATGACAAGCAAAACAATAAGCACGTTACAGAACAAAAATTCAGATTACAAAAGACCAAAAAATCTATGCCATAGATAAACACTAATATTTTTCAGAGTTCAAGATTGAAAATGCAGCAATCAACAGTGTTAAGACACTAATTTCTACCCGAATGCATGGTTAAATATTTTATGATGACTAACATGAAATAAAATCTCAAACTAACTGAAATCCAATACTGAACGTAGCAGCAATCAATTTATTTATGGAGGGTAGTGGGAAATCTTGAATGGGAGATCTAGGAAGCAGTTTGACTTTGGAATTCCAATGTTATCTCGAAAGAAGGGTCAAAATTTAATTTATAACTCTAGGGCCATTGGAAGAGATTCTAAGATAATAATTATTTGGCCAATATATACAACCAATCTTGCACCACCAAGTTTGAAGCCCTCAAGTCAGCTATTACAAAGTTCAAGATCAAGTTTCTGAAGATCTATACATATAAGTCAAAAACTATTTAGATGAAACAAAAAAATTCCAAAGACCTTGAATGTCTATACAGCTGACCATCCAAAAGTGGTTTGTCCGAGGGTGGAATTCAACTATCTGATGCAGGAATATACTTGGCTTGTTAGCGATCTTGCATCAACCATAAACATTCGTGTCTCACTGTAGGCATTTCTCTCTACAAGCATGGTTGTGTATATAATCCATAATCCTCTTAAGACATTGCCTTCAAAGGAAATAGCACCCACAGGTAATGACAATGCCCTAAGGCTTTCCATTGATAATTAAAACCTGCAGGCTTAAGCTTCATGTTTTTAATAAGGCATCGCCTTCAAATATTACTGCAGGCTTTAATTCAATGTTATAATAGCCTTGGCCGTACTAAAAATCAGCTTTGGGTGTATTTGAGGCCCACATGCTTAATGTATGGTGGCCATGGCCACGACATTAAGGTTTATGCAACCTTATAATAACCCCATAGGCTTATTACTTGTTCAATCATTAACGCCCCTGGGCATATCGGATTTACACCTAACATCCTTGGTCCCGAATGGAATGGCGTTACAAATATCCCATCAGCTAAGCTGGAGAAATCGATGAAGATTGGAGACTTCCCTTTTCGAAAGATACTTCATATATTCACAAAAACATACTTACAAAAACACGCACGAGATACGGGTATATACAAAAATTTATTAGCTCTTCCTCAAGGCAACAAGGACAGAGATAAAATCAAAGTAATGATTGGGATCAAACAATTTGGCTTCCTTGATCACTAGATACCCTCTAGCCAACAGCTGTATACAAACGTCTTCTTTCCACAAAACGCAAAAATCATACAAAGATCTAACCTCATTTTTGCAAAAACATACTTGAAGTTTACAAATAATAAACATAGCTGAAATCCTCAAACATTCCAAATGCCCCTAAGAGTTGCCCAAATTATAGATATGGAGTCCACTGAAACACACAGCATGCAAATGCAAGTTCCCCTGACGTATAGCCATATAGCCAATTTTTTATCACGCACGTGATTCCAACATGACCTAGGAGAAGAACAATCCCGAATAAGTGCTTCATCATTTCCAATTTGTGGCAACACGGTCAAAGGCCCTCAAAAAGTCCACTTTCAGCCAAGCGTGCTTTTATGGGAAGGCCTTGATAGATCAATTACCAAGCAAACACCTGAAGCTTGTAAGACACATTCACCGACCACACCCCATGTAACCTCTACACTCATATGCTCTCACCATCGGAGGATATCCATCTCATATTAAGAACTAGCCCAAGCTCCGGATCTTAATGAAGAAAGCAATATAATCTACAAGTGTCAAACTGTGCCAACTCCTGCCCATAGCTCCACACCCAATCACACCAAATGCATCATGGTATTTCAATATTCATTTTGAATAGATCTTCTTGAGGGATAAGGTTCTCAATCTCAATGGTGGAAGGTTGCTCAACGGAAGAAAGAGCAAACTTGCAAGCTATAAAACGCCAATTCTTCCAAGAACATGCATTATTATCCCATAAATCTCTCAAGTGAAAAATCTTTTTGCTACTCAATCTCTTGGCTTGAAAGCGACGCAAATCCGTAATACCGGTGTCCAACAATGTCCAAATGTAAATAAGTCTTTTGGCCAAATCCCACCCCGCATGGTTGCCCGACATTTTCCACCTAACCAAGCTCGCAACCTTTCTCCAAGTCAACCAAATAATTATAAGAATAAAGATGCTTGAGATCTGAAAATTTTGACGTTCATAAATAATGTCACAAAGCCCAAAAGAGCCCTTAATCTGGCCAATATGTTGCACCGTGAGCAATCTATGTCTCATCAAAACCTATCATAGACAAAAACCTTCCAAACCGAACCACCCATTCAGCCGCGAGAATACACCCTTGCCTTGCCACATCAATTAACCCAAGGCCAGCCTCCTTGGGCATAGTATAGACAACCCAACGCACAATGGGAACACCACAAGCTCCACAATACGGCCCATAAATAGGACCCCAATATCTACTTTAAAGTCCAGGAAATGCATCTGTTAGACAACCAACACAAAACATAATAAATATGAGAGGCCTGAAGGATTCTGCCTAACATTGTCAATTTTCCAGTCAATGGGAGATCCTTATTCCGCCAAAAGGGAAGCTTACGCTCTCATCGTTGCGAGTCACCTGACCCCGCGTGGCTCTGAGGAGACCCCGACTCCACAACAAATGCCAAGATATCTCACAATAACACCGAGTCAAACAAAGGACCACTCATAAGGAATCCAAGCAGGAAATTCATCCAACCCAACCAATGGAAAATCAGATTTTTGATTACTAACAACAGCATTTGAGGTCTCACAAAAACAACCAAGCAGTCTCAAGACCAACAACGACCTCCAAATGAGCTTGCCTGAGAATGGAGCAAGTCATCTGCAATGATTTAGTTGTTGATCATCTCCAAACCATCGTGCAAAGAAACACCTTGTAGGCGACCCTAGATGCAAGCGACCTCTAGCTGAAGTAGCCCAACGCATCAGTGATCAACACATACGAGATAAGGGACCAAACGCACCCTTGCCTAATAGACCAATGAAGGAGAACACGGGGGACAAAGTATCATCTACGAAACAAACGCAAAAGCACAAGAGAAGAGGGTGTTCACCATCCCCACATAACGAGGACAAAATCCTAAACAAATCAGCATCTCAACAATAAAGGACCAAACAATTCGATCATAAGCCTTGTATAAAATAATCTTGAGAGAGAGTCTGTGACCTAGTTACCTAGCCCACTCCTGACCTCTCAAGCTGAAATTATTGTATCGAGAATAAAACATCCCTACACAAAACTAGTTTTCTCCTTCTTTACAATCCTCTCGGCCACATCCTTCACACGCATGAAACAATTGCCTTGACCAATATATTGTAGGCTACACTCAACAATGTGATAGCGAACACCCCATATAGAATCTTTCACTGACATTTTTGGTAATCAGCTTAATCAAACCCTAATTGTGAGACAATCGACAACTGTGGAAAAGAATTGAGTGTAATGTCCCTTTCGGGCTCAAATTTGAGGAATTTGGATTTTCCTCAAAACCCTAACGAAAAATTTCCTGAAATGATGACAAACACATGTAGAGAATCTTATTTTATGACAGCAATCTGATTTTATGCAAGAACTAGGGCAGCAACCTGTTTTAGGTCTACCAAACCCTAAACGACCTAGGGCAAATTCAGATTTTTGCCTTTTCCACACAAATCTTCAAAAATACATCAACAACATGAAACCCTTGATGAAATCATGCAAAATAAATGCTTCAACCATAAATTATAGACTGTTGGAATTAATTAATGCTCAAAAACAGCTGAAACTTCAAAATTTCATATCTTCATAAATACTTGGAGGAAAAATGCAAATGATAGCTCAAAATGATCACAAAAATAGCAACTATCAAACAAAATTAGAATCAGATTTTTCCAACCACAAAAACCCACTAAAAAGTGATCTTGAAATCTCCAAATGGATAGATCAAGCTGGAAATGAATGTGGCAACCCCGAAAAAGCGTGCTCTAGCTGGAATTTGTGCCTTGGCACGGATGGAAACCCTTTCCATTCTGAATTTTAAACTCACTTGTGACTCCCGGTTGAAGCCACCAATGCAACAAATGAGGATTTTTGTCCCCGAGTGTTGTAACTATTGAGGGCTTTCAACCCCAATAAGATCCAATGAGAGTTTTCGTCCTCAAAGGCTGAAAATGAGAACTCAATGCTCCAATTTCCAAAAGAGTAGTCTAAATTTCACTTGATGTTGCTTATAATGATCCCCAACATTTGCTTTTATAGTCTTTTCTTCTTTTTTCCTTGTGGAGCGCTCCATGTAGACCTCTTTATTTCTTTTTTAACATTCACTTCCCCCCTTTTAGCCATTGAAAATAATGAAAATAGGCTAAGGGTCTTCTTTCTACTTTAGTATTTAAAAATACCTTTTGTTTTAATAATAATATTAAGCTCTCCCAAAATGAAGAATTGGTTGGGCCCAACTTAAAATATTACTAATTATTTTTAATTTAGAAAAGGGGGCATTACATCCAGAGACCAAGCAAAAATCATCTCCGATAGTGTCCCACACTTTGAAGAGCTCACAAGCCAAGCCATCTATCCCAAGGGATTTCACATTTTGCATCAAGCAAAGAGCATAAAATGATTCATCCTTTTTGAAGTCCTTGTCCAATTTATGACGGTCCCAATAGAAACTTTGCGAGGAACCGCATGATACGCGAATTCTAGCTGCAACAACTAATTCTAAGAAAGAGAGGAGAAAAAATGCTCTAAAAATGTTGTCGAAACATTTCACGAATTTCCTTTGGGTTCTCTTCCAACAAGCCACCAAGTTTATGAAAACCAAGCGCCCTATTACCCATCACTTTCCTCTTTAAGAAGTCAAATAACTTGGAGGCTTCATCCCATGCTTGAATCCAATGAAGTCGGGCACGAATCCAAGCTCCTCTAGCAAAGTAATCCTCTTTACACACAAGAACCTCTAGGTGGGCTGCCTATCCTGTAGAGTGATGTTGTGAAGATACTCCTCTAGAAGGATGTAAGTCTCCTCCAATTTCTACTTGGCTGCCCAAAGTTCCCGTCAACACGTGCAAGCTATCAAATGATACCACCCTCTCATGAAGTCGACAATTCTCCAAACAACAACCTCCCACCACAAAAGCCAACTTCTATCCCATTAGGTTGAGGGATGATATTCTAGACACCATGCACAAGAGCCCGAAAATCAAGGGAATCTAGGTGAGAAACATTCAGCTTGAATAACGAATAGGAATTTGAATTTATCACTTACTGTTGAATAAGGAATAGGAATTTGAATTTATGTCTGTTTCTAGGGCTGAAACTGAAAGACAAGGAAATAGCACAAACCCCAAGCTGATTTAAATCTGATTTTTACCAGAAAACTGAAAATTTCGATCAGTACGGCACAACAGTCTGATTTTTGGAACAGCAGCTTGTAAACAACAAGATTTCACCCAAATATCACACTAAAACTCATCCACAATCAAAATTGAGGTTTCAAAACCCCAACAATGGCCAAATATGAATGATTTCAGCCTTATAAATTATGCCAAGTCTGAATTTCAAATAATAAATGAGTTTTGTGCCCTAGAAGGCACTAAAAATGACTCCAACCATAGTCGCTCCATAGGAGAGGGACTCTGAACCATGCAAAAGCTCTTGATAGATCTTCTCCTTAATGCCTTACATATAAACCAGCAAGAGGATCTTCCGTATTTTCCTTCACACCACCAAATTTGGAGAGTTTTCGTTCTCCAATATGCCACAAGGAAGGTTGTCGTCTTCCTTGGATGCCACACTATGGATTCTCGCACTTAGTGGAGTTGGAAATAGAGCAATTAGCCCTAGAGTCCAAACTGATAAGTATATATGCAAAAACGTTATGTGCAAATGAGACTATGAGACTCCTCTTATACCCTTTGGTTGGAGCCAAGAGTCGTATGAGTGTAGACCGATCTCTTAAGCTTGCTTTATCTTCTATTTCCATGTTGGAAACTCTCCAACCTTGCCAACCTCTTAAGGAGCTTACTTTATCTTTTAATTTCATGTTGGGAGCACTATAACCCAGCCGACCTGCCTTAGGAAGTAAAACACCAAAGAAAAACATTAATGACAATGAAAGAAAATGAAAACGAAACCCAAGGACTTCCCTTGTGCAATTCCTTCTTGGCCACGGGAAGAGAAATGGCAAGAAGTCTTCAAGTGGTGTTAGTTTGAAAAAGGGAACAATACACCCATACATGACATTGTCATACGATACTCATCTTCATTATGTCAGCATACATTACTCTTAATGGATGGGTAACACTTAATCCCAATGTAGGCCAACTCACTACCCAATATAACTAATTCCTATGTGACCCCATATATTATAAACACATAGCTAAGGGGGATGTGTGCCACATGTGGGCATCACCATCAACCCATACACATTATAATATCACATCTCAAGGTATATAGCATGTTGACAAATTAAATTGGACTATCCAAATTTTCTCGATTTTAAATCGATTTTGAATTTTGACTAAAGTCCACTTTTTCTAGTAATGTTCTAATCGACTTAGTTTGAAACTCACAAGGCAATGCAATCAATTAGTGCAAGTATTGAACAAGGAATTGATTTTGAAACATTCCTTTAGATTCATGTGGAGTTGTCGAAGGATGGTAAGAATAAAGTTCAATCAAAGTTACCATCAAATTTTGCTTGAAGGATACATTGATCACATTAACATTTTATTTTGAAAAAAAAACTTGAAAAAACCTTATTTTTCCTATTGAAGTTGATCCCTCCTTCAAAGACCAATTTCTTTCATAAAGGTTTTTCTCTTAATCTTTAAATTATCATTCCCAAAGATTTAATACTATTTTTGCTATATATAAGCCTTTCATAACCAATTGGATAGTGAGACTTTGTTTCAAAACCCTATCGACCCTACTTAATAGGTCTAAGGGTTGAGCCACTTTAAAGTCTACATCTTTAAACATTGGTTTTGAAAGCTATATTTTTATTAAAGGGGTTTTACTTTTTTTTGGTAAGGACAAAGTTTATGGAGAGCAAACTTTTAAGTTGGGGCACATTTTTTTAAAAAGGGGCAAATTTTCTAAGGGTGCACTTTGAAGCGGGCAATTTTTCTCTTGAAAAGGGGCTAATGCTTTTAGCACAATAGCTATTTTCTTGGCCATTTCAAAGGCCATACAAGCTCAAGATTGTATTTGGCATCGAAGGCATTGCCCTCGACCCTGCAATGTATCGCGACAAGGAGCATGTTTGGGCCACCGCCCCTAACTCCACAAGGGGCACTACGCCTCGACCTGTTAGGGGTTGCTTTGCACAGACCCCTATCACCAAGCACCTCATTAAGTTCACATGGGATGTAATTTTACTTGGTGGAAAACTTTTTCAAATTGTTGATGACCAAAGAATGAGGCCTGGTCTAACAGCGATTAAACCCTTCACGAGATAAACTTTGTTTCTCATGTTTGCTTTTTTACATTGTGTGATGGCTTCCTTTCTAACACTGCAAGATTAGAACATCGAGGCCGAGGAAGCAAAACTCCTTTCGGCATTCCCTTATTCATGGAAAGGCCACCCTCATGCACTCCCTACAAAGCAAACTTACACATTTGTAGCATCCACTTGACCGAGTTGGACTTACATTCCCCTGTCCCTAACCCACCTACGATCCTTTGCTCCTACTACACCTAATCACCCCGATTTGTCGGTATATGAGCATGTTCTTGTATTTGATGCTCTATTGGTGCACCTTTTTCTTATGTTCCGCTTGATCTTGTTGCGGCACCTTCTACAAATCCAACTTCTAATCATCATGCTTATCTGCGTAGCTCTTTTGAAAAGCATACTATTGCTTTTGGTTCTCACACACTATTCCATGAGTTATCTTGGTGAAAGTGTTGGTAGCGCTTGAGGGCATTGTTGCTCCTTTCCGACTTGTTAACCGAGATACTTGCCATAGGATTGGTAATGAAGCATGCATTTCATCTTTGGGACCACTTGATAACAAAGCTCCAGTTTTGTTTGCTTTGCTCTTTGTGAGGATATTAAGCAACACATGAGTTCTATTGTACCTTCACTTAGGCCTAAGAACCTTGAGATTACATCTATCGGGCGTGATCACCACGGCACACGTTCGAGATGATTCCTCGCATGCACCGATTGTGCTCTTCACGCCCAATCAAATGCCACCATCTTCTTATCATCATCGTATTAATCTAGGATGGATCTTTGATCGTTTGTGGCAACATTGTAAGCACTCTTTGCGAGGGCACTACAAGTGTGGCACCTCCACTATTCAGCTTCTTAATACACTCATTGATAATTCCTTTTGATACTCATTTATTTGAGGTCTCCTTTCGGCGGTTGTTTTTGAGGAGCAATTCTCATGTTTACGAGATGGTGTCCTCTAGAGATTGACAACATTCTGGAGTTTCTTACATCACTTGGTTGATTTATTTATTTTATGCGATCATTTTGTAATCACACTAAGTCCACAAATCCACGAAGGATTGTGTTGTTTAACCACAGTTTACCCTCATGCACATGTGCTCCATTTTGAGCGCTTTTTTCTCTACTTCAGTTGCGTGACTCTCCATCACCACTAGGGCCATCTTCTTAAGAGATCTTTTATTTGTATCTTCAGCACTTCTTCAACATTTAACAGTCTTCTTTTTGTAAGGAGCTATTTTATTGCCTACAATGTCATCTTGTCCGTGTTCAAGTAGTTGGCTTCGTCCTCTTACAAATTTGTAGTAAGTCTTACATACTAGTCCCAACGATATGAAAAATGTCTAGATGCATCTGAATCAATGAACCAACAACTGGTAGCACCGTCATTCGAGCATGATGCCCCAAGGGCATACTCTTCCTCAAAATCTTGTTCTTCAACTACTGCCACATTTGCTTCACACCTCAGCTTCTTGTTATGAGAAAGATCATATGCCCAATCTTATGACAGTAATGACATTTTGCCTAGAACCTAGAAGTAGATCCTTCAGAATTACATTTCAACTTCCCCTTTGACTAAGCAATAAATGCACTCTATTTATCCATAACTAGACTCACTAGTCTGTGTCTGCATGTGTTTCTTCTGCAGCAAATAAGAACTAAATTGATCAAAATTGAGGCTCTAGCTTTCTGCCATCAAGTGTAAAGCCTCGACGAATGTTTCATAAGAGGGCAGCAAACTATTCAATACAAGCGAAAATAGGTCATCATCATCCACCTTTTTCACTATGGCAGCAAGCTGGTCTTGGAGATCTTTCATTAGAAGAAGATATTATGACAAGAAACTCTCATTCATCTTTGCTGATAACAGCAAATTCGTCAAGTACAAGCGCCAACTTTTCTCCTAAGTTCGATACTTGTTCCAGAGACTGGTACAAAGATCACCTACCGCAATGGCATTTTCAACTTTAGGGATTAAATCATTTGACACAGATAATTTCAGCGACAAAGGGGCCTCCTTGTGATGCTTGTCATATTCGGTAAAATCCGTATCAATTCTTGTTTCAGAGCCATGGATTTTATCACAATCATGATAATCCACAATTGTTAAAATCTTGTGACTCCAGACATTATAGCTTTGACCATCTAACTTTTGCGCTTCCAACAAAACTAGATTTTGAATATTGGCCATGATTCATACAAGATTTCACTTGTAAATCAAATGTGAAGTCTATAAAGTAACCCCTTGGCGCTACAATATTTTGCTCTAATGAAATCAGAATTTCATACAAATAACTTACAATCTCAGATGAGAGCTTCCCAAGTCTGTCATGTTCTGATCTTCTTGCAACTTCAACTGTCCTTTCTTCAGGACTGCACTGTTGTTTCTAACTGGAAATCGCGATCACAGTTTCCATGCTTTACACTGTAAACTGGAAACCCTGCAAAGTCTGCAAGTGCAAATAGTGAAAATGACTGTAAAAATTGTGATAGAAATTTCGTTCCCTAGCACATCACAATTCTGCCCTTCACATCACAATTCTACCCTTCTGGCCACAAAAGGGAATAATCTGAATCAATGCAAGAAAAATTGTTGTATTCTTCCTATCACCATTCCGTAGGACGCACCACCAAAAAATGTTACAAAATCGTGGGCCTGGTATTTCGTGCCCATGAAAATGTCTGCTCACAAACCACAAAAATGGTCCTCCCGTGCTGTCAATCTGGTCTTCCTCATGACTGGTAATCTACTTCACAATTTCTGCCATGTTTCTGGTGTGTTTCCCACAATTTTTGCTCTGATCTAAAACTGTTACCTTTAAATCAAGAAAATACCAAAAAAACATGCCTCAAAAATGCCTTCATGATTCACGAAAATGCCTACTTCTTGGCCTTCTTTGATAAATAGTGACTGGCGATCCTCCCTTACGAATTTCTGACAGGTTTTTGCCCTCCTCCACTGCAACTTGAGTCACAAACCTGTAACTTGACCTCTTCAATCTTCTCAACAGTTCGTACCTTCTTCGCAGGGCTTCCCCAAACTCCTGGCTCCCGTTCGTACACAACTAGGGCTCCCTCGAACTCGCAACTTGCAGTTCGTACCTTCTCCTAGGGCTTCCTCGAGCAATGGTTCAAATACCAATGTTAGTAAATATGAGAGAGAATGAAGAGTAATGCAAGGCATACGGCAAACAGCAATTGAAATCTTGTTTGTGTCCATCATTTATTAATCACGAAGAAGTAGTTACATTCAAGTGAGGTAGTTATATGTTGTATATAACTAATATTTAACGAGTTAATGTTTACATGTTAGCTTAATAACTTGAATAGTAATTATTTGGTTTGATGTTTCAACTTTTCAAGGCTTTCTTTAGGACCCATCATCAGGTTGAAAATTGAAGCAAATGCTATCTATAATAGAGGTGATTTAATATTCTTAGATAAACCAACAGAAAGGAGGACGGAGGCAGAAAACAGAAGAAAGGTTGGCTCAGAGGGACAAAAAAGAAAGAGAAGAAACAAAACAAAAAGAGTGGGATAAAAATATTGTGGGGAGGGGAGAGTTTGGGAGGCAGAGAACTAACCAAATTAAGATTGATTGAAACCATTAGTGCTATTGTAATTTTAAATGATCATCGATGTTATTGTACAATGTAAATATAGTTTGAGGAATGAGCTTGAGACATTTTTTTGAATGCCATTTTCCAGCATGGCATAATTTCCTACTATCACACTGGAAAACCTTATTATTGTCTACATTCATGAAATTTCAAATATTGTTTGTTCACAAACTTAACATATTTGGTTTTATTAGGGTAGCCACACTAGACAAAACGAGGAGCAGTAAGGATTTTAGTCTTCACCACATCAATGGTGAAAGTTTGCTCTTACTGTTGTAAGAACATAAGAAAAAAATGTTTGACTTAGAGATGAAAAAAGCATAATGTGACAACAAAACTTGTGGCTACAAAAATTGATATGTAGGATAATATTTTCATACAATTTATTAGAGTTGTTAAATAAAAAAATAATATATTTAACAAAATAAAAAAACATAAGTATTGAGGGGTAATTATTTATTTTTATTTGTAAAAAGGGCAAGGTTTTCATCAACTCTTTACCATTGAAGGGCTCTATAATCAATTGCGCTTCAAAACAAAAGTAGAGGATCCCTTCAAATTTAATGGCTGATAGGCACCGACGTTAGCCTTTCTAGCTTTTACAGGGCATAATTTTCTATGCAACTCTCATGCTCTCTAGTGTAATATAAGATGCACTCTTACCAAAAAAAAAAAAGTATTCACAATGTTTCCATTAGAGCTTTTGAGATAAAGATTCAGATTGAGACAAATCAAATTGCAAGAAAAAAAACCAATTAAAATGTACAAAGCCCATGTCTCATAATGTACAATATTCTAAAATTGATTAAAAGTATGGTGAATAACTTGGAACAAAATTAAGAAATTATCCTATTTTTGTAGGCCAAGCTCTCTTGCACAAATTGATGTAGTAGCCCAATTTTCTCATGTGCAAGTGCTACCTTCAACAAAATTTAACCATGCACATGAACAAGATCAAAAAAGTGTAAACAAATGTGCATGAACACTAGAATAACCATTTTAAAATGCCTAGAAGCACTATCCAAATTAAAAAGGCATGTGAACCAACTTCACACGAATTGAACCAAACATATAAGTGCTACAAAAACAGCATGCCCTTTAAAGCTCCAAAGAAATAACTGCTGACCTTATTGTGTGAGCGATCAGTTGCAATAAGCTCTCCTTTATCCTCCATAAGCATTGCAATTGCAGTTGTTTTTCCACCAGGAGCAGCACACATATCCAATATTTTCTCACCTGGCTTCGGATCTGAGAAAATATGATGTGATTGGTCCATCAATTATATGTTTAAACATGTGACTCTGTGAGATCTGTTTTGAGTTTCTCTCTTTAAAGTCAAAAAGACAAGTAATCAACATGCATACAAAACAACATATTTGTTTGAGGTGATTTGCCCATTGCCACTATAAAATATTACATGAGGGGGTATGCGCATAAGAAGAAACATAGGCAGCTTACATATGCCTGTTCAAGTACACTCAAATTTTCTTAAGAATATAGTATATGGAAACATAACTTTGTAATTTGCAACAATAGAGATCAGATTTATTGAGCATAAGCCCTCTTACGTCATGACTAATTAATTCTGAAGTGTAATGTCCCCTTTTCTAAATTAGAAATACTTAATAATAATTTTAAGTTGAGCCGAGATAACTCTGTTTTGGGAAACTTAATGATATTTTTATTAAAAATAAAATGTATTTTGAAATGCTAAAGCAAAAAGAAGACCCTTAGTGTCACGACCGAAAATTCCCAACCCAAAATCCATGCAAAAAAAAAAACAAAATCGTGTGTCACACAAGGTTTCCATGTGGTGAATGTGGGACTAAATCCCATGGGCTAAACAATGTGAGCCACTACGTGGCACTTCATTAGTTACCGGCTTATCTCAAACTCGGCGGAACCAACCGACTCGCAAGCAGACCGGCGAGTTTGCTGAGGGACCAAGTCCCAAACGGCAAACCAGCAGAGAACTTGACCAAGCCACAATCAACGCATTATATGGTACTTCGACCATTTCTCCTATTAAGTGTGTCATCCTTGCGCAAGGGCCATGCTAATCTTCTTTGTATTGTTCCAATTTGTCCCGATGTCTCGATGTAATATGCATTACATTATAACAATGTTATAAAATACCTTATATTACGTGTAATATATTTATATTATATATTACACCTAATATATAGATACATACCTAACGGACTATTTTATATACAACTAGTAATATGTCGTGTATTATATATATCAGTTATAATTTAATAATATCGCAATCTATAGATATACTTTATCATCTATGATATATTATAACAATTATTATAATATACAATGTATATTATATATCACAACATTGGTATATTTAACATATAATATTTTAAACATACGTTATACTATATATATCCTAAGTACCTATATATTATAGCATATATATTATATTATATATTTTATAACATCACATCATATTATATTTTATTATACATTATATAATTTAACAACCAATATAACGACTAAGATACATTGTATATTATATTATATATTTTACTATATACATTAAAATATACAAATATATTATATTATATTACATTATATTATATGATTAATACGCATTATATATTATATTATATAATAATATGCATTATATAATATAATATATAATAAACCTATCCTAAGTATATATAATAATCTAACCTAATACCTAGGTCCTAAACCCTAAAACTAACCTAATACCCAAACCTATCCTATTACTACGCATTGTGTTTATTATTCGTTTAGGTTATATTTCTTTTGTTTGTTTTGGGTTTTATTTGCAGGGGGCAGCGGAAAAGGAATGGAGGCTGAGGCGACCGTGTGTGGAGAGTGGAGGTGTGGCAATGGTGAAGGAGGCCGGGAGAGGATGGGAAACGGGGTGTGACCGTGTGGGAGAGGAGTGGCGTAGGGGCAGTGGTAGTCGGGACAGGAGTGATGGTGGCTGCGGCAGTGGGGTGTGGGGAGGTTGAGAGGCTCAGCCGCGTCATGCATTGTGTGGGGAGTTGGACGCGGGGAGGAGGCGAGCCCTCACATCACCATGTTGTATTTTATATATATATATATATATGAATCTCAAGAAATATGAGAGCATTACAAAATGTTATTTAAAAGCTTCTGCTGCAATTCAGCAGCAAGAATAAGTTTTTTTCTGTTTTTTTTTTTCTTGGGTAACTTAGAAGCAATATGTAAAATCCAAGGAGCAAATATTAAGGTAAGAGTTAAGTTAAAATCAAGCCCCTTCTTAACATTATCAAGGTCACAATTTCCATTTAGATATCAATGTATGTTAAATAAATGGTTTCATGCTTTCCATGAGTCTTTTCAAAGTTATTTAAACAAAATAACAACTGTCATAAACTATCTTTTTCTTCAAAGCAGATTTACTAAAGGAAACTAAAACAATATAACCATAAGATCCATAACTTCCTTTCTATTTATTCATAAACTTACATGAAAGATAAAAGAACTTCAATTAATTTCCATTATAATGTCACAATATTGCTATGATATAAAACAACAAGGAAATGGAGTTCTAAAGTGGTGCATCATGGATATGATCACCCTTTCATGCATTTCTGCATGAAAGGATGGCCATACCCATGTGTATCCCACCTAGTATGAGTTCACTTTACCATGAAAGTGCACACATACTAGCTGGGATGCACCAGCTGCAAGATTGTATCCAAATACATTCATTATTTTCAGTCAGTTAAAAGGGGGAAGAAAGGAAGTAAATTAATAATTTAATTTTAAGTGATAAAGTAATTTTAATTATTGGCACTTGAATTAAATTATCAAAAAGAGGGAAATGTGCATTTAATTAATTATGCCCAAGTGTAGCGACCCAAAAGGACAACTAAAAGGGGAAAAGTTAAAGTTAAAAAAGAAATAAAGGGTCCCATATGGTGCGCTCCACAAGAAAAAAGAAAGAAAAGGCTATAAAGGTAAATGTTGGGGCTCATTGTAAGGATCATCTGGTGAATTTGATACTTCTCTTTGGAAATTGGAGCATTGAGCTCTCATTTTCAGCCTTTGAGGACGAAAACCCTCATTGGATCTTATTGGGGACGAAAACCCTCATTTGTTGCATTGGTGGCTTCATCCAAGAGTCACAAGTGAGCTTAAAATTCAGAATTTCAGAACGGCAAGGGTTTCCATCGTGTTAGGGCACAAATTCCAGCTAGGGCACACTCTTTTGGGGCTGCCACATTCATTTCCAGCTTGGGCGACCCATTTGGAGATTTTGGGACAGCATTTCAAGGGGGTTTTGTGGTTGGAAAAATCTGATCTTAATTTTGTTTGATAGCTGCCATTTTTGTGGTCATTTTGAGCTATCATTTACATTTTATCTCCAAGTATTTCTGAAGATATGGATTTTTGAAGTTTCAGCTGTTTTTGAGCAATAATTAATTCCAGTAGTCTGTATTTTGTTGTTGAAGCATTTATTTTGCATGATTTCATCAAGGGTTTCATGTTGTTGATGTATTTCGAAGATTTGTATGTGGGAAATACTAAAATCTGAATTTTACCTAGGTCGCTTAGGGTTTTGGGGACCTAAAACAGGTCGTTGCCCTAATTTTTGCATCAAATCAAATTGCTGTCATAAAAAATCAGATTTATACAGGTGGCTGTCATAAATTCCAGCAATGTTCCATTAGGGTTTTGGAGAAAATCCAAATTCCTCAAATTTGAGCGAAAGGGACATTACATGAAGTCAAAAAGTACATTCTAGAGTTGTAAATTTTTGTGTATGGGTTCGTTGAATATATTTACCCCGGGTTTAGAAAACCCGACATCAAAGGCATGTCGGAGGGGTTGGAAAACCCGACATCAAAGGCATGTCGGAAGGGTTGGAAAACCCGACATCAAAGGAAATCGGGTCTCGGAGGCGGAGAAACACGGCGCAGAAGCATGTCGGAGGGGCGGATAAACCCGACATCAAAAGGCATGTCGGAAGGGTTGGAAAACCCGACATCAAAGGAAATCGGGTCTTGGAGTCGGGAAACACGGCGGGGAAGCACGGAGCGAAAACATGTCGAGCACCCCTCCGAACCCGATGCACATGCAGGTCCATTTTCCGACCCCGAAACAAAGGAAATCTTGGAAATACCCTGGCGGAAGCGGGTTTCGGGAAAACACAAGCATCAAACACATGTCGAGGCATCCTCCAAACCCGATGCAAATGCAGAGGAGAACCCCGAACCCGACAGGCAGAAGACCCTGACGCGGGAAATATTCAGATCGCCATAACTTTTTACAGGGAGCTCGGATTCACACAAGGTTGGACTTTTCGGAAAGCTCTCGGCATCCTCTACCCAACTACGACTGGATATCTTTAATTGGGTGGGAACAAGTTCTTAAAAATGTAAAATACACTTCGCCACTGTTGGGTTGTTGAGATCCTCACCTACCGCCATAATATGATGGGTTAGGTGCAGTCTTGGAGGTGGTTGGGGCGAATTCGAATCATTCTCTTCTCCCTCATTTTTTCCTCATATAAATTGGAAGGAGGGGCTTTTTCTCATGGTTGGACATTTTCGTTTTGCATCCCCCCTTCTTCCCTTGCTTGCAAGAGAATTCGTGGAGTTTTCAAACCTCCCATACGGGTTGTAATACCAGTTCTTCTTCTGCCTCTTGGCCACTGCAATGTATTGTATCGACTCTTGGGCAATAATATATATATGTCTGTGATTGAATTTTCGACCCTCTCATGTATTCGTTGTTGCCATTTTGATCTCTTATTGCGGTTTGGTTACCTGTGCATGATGTTTGTATTGCATCTCTGTGGTCTGTGTTAAATTTGCAAAGCGAGTGTTTAACATTCCTCGGTGCATCACCTCCGTAGTTTAGGTTTTATTTTTATGCATTCTCTACCCTGTCTCCTTGGCAAGTTAGATTAGGTTTTTGGTAAACCCTCTGCGTTTTATTCATGCATCTGAACAGAGGAATAGGAGCCGGCCTTCATCCGGAGAGCTTTTCGATTTCGCAAGGTCCCACACTTGAGAAAAGCTCCATGTTGTGCAATCGCACTGAGATTCTCAACCCATCGTGTTGCAGAGTCCCAGGGGTGCTGCGATTCGCCACCAACAGTTCCAGCTCGTGCAATGGATTCATAATTCTTGCGCTATTCTCATGGTGGAAAAATAATGATAATGTTTTGGCTACATTTGGTGCTAGCCATCGATCATATGGCAACTAGTACAATTTCCCCTTTTCTGAAACTGAGAGTTGTTTCTGCCTCCAGTACCAACAGCATAAAACTGTTTCTTAAATTAATGTCAATATTGACTCTTGATTTAATTAGCATGGTGTAATCAATGTACTTGCAACACCGGCAGTAATTATCCTCAGTCCCCAAGTAAAGACACATTCAATAAATATATGAATGGTTTTTCTCCTACCCCTAAATGGAGACCATCATCTAATTGCACATCCTCTACACACTCTTTGCCAATCGGTACTGTGATTATGTTTTTGTGTGAATCCAGCTCTGGTGTTCTATGGTTGTGATGTTTGTTGATATAAGCATGTGAACTGCATTATCAATATTAGGAAGGATTGTTAAAATATAGAGCTATAGAGCATTATATAGAATGTAATGCGGTTCCTAGCAGTTGAAGAGGTTGTAACCAAACAACCAAATGTAACTAAATGTAACTACCTCTTCCTATAATAAATAAACCTCTGCCTGTGTCATTTCAGCAGTGCAGTTTGCCTTCTCTGAGTTCTTTCTTCTTTTTGCATATTCTAACAAGGATATTATAATAGATCGATCTATGTATTTATTCATAGGCCATAGCTATATACAGAAGGTATTGAGATTGGTCTGAATTGTATTGTTGAAGGCAGATTTGCATTGGAATTACTGTCCGCCAACAGTATCACTAAAGATTAACCCTTCCAAAAACAACACTGAATTCAACCTGATTTACTCTTTGGTAGAACATGTTGCATAACACATATTCTTTATATATCTTTTGCAATGGCTCTGTATGATATTTGTTCTGTGACTTAGTGCCTAGCAAAGGGTGGAGAAAAGACTAGCATTGCAAGGTGAAGAATTATTTGTTTCTTCCTTGCCCTTGTCAGGAATAAATCATATCAGTATAAAAGAAGAGTATTCGTTATGGACATTAAACCCTTGTCAAATTCTAGTAAGTAATCTTATCGCAGAAATAAAGTAAGACCCTGCACAGCAAGTTCTGTGGCATGGAGGGCCAAATGCAATTCAGCTTCGGGTAAAGTATTAGTTTGGAATTTAATGTAATAAAGATGATATTTAGTCAATAGCAATTGGACTGGCAGCATGAGTAAACACAGAAACAGTTTGTCTGCAACTATAAGTTTCTTACTAATCCTTCATCATGATGTTGAAGATGTGTCTTCATCATTGGCAGCAGCATACTCTCCAATATCATGCTCCAAATGAGTATTATGAGGGTTCTTATAGAGCTCACATTGTCCTTTGAGACCCTCATGTCATTTTGGTTTCTAGAGGGACAGTGGTTCATTTCCTTTCCCTTGTCTTTTGGACAGTCACTCTGACCACCCAAACTCCTCTAAGGGGCCTCCTATTTTGTCTCATTATGTCCTTATATTGTATTTATTTGAGTTTTATAATTTGTCTTTTTCATGTATTATTTTCTACTTTTTCACAGCTTTTTTACTTCGCCTCAATTGATTTCAAACCTTATTTCTTATATTAAAATTTCGATTTAAGAAGTCAAAGATATGATATGCCAAATGAGAATCCAGGGAAGTTAAGTGACTTTGAGGATTGGACATGGTAATACTAAAATTTGCTGCTGTAACACCTCTCTGCCTTCGCAAATCTCATTGTCCTCAACAAGGAAGATAAGTGTTACAGATCCCCAAGGAGCCTCTTTCAAAGGTTTGTTGGACAGCTAATCTTGCTATTTCAGAGTTCCAACTCTCTTGTCCATCATTTAACTACTTCATGTGATTCACGTTCAAAAATCTTGGACATTCACATAACCAAGCAGAACATTACCAAAACGAAATAGCTGCTGTAAGAAAGATAACATTAAACACCAAATGCATCGTTACATTTGCCAGCAACTTTAACTGTCATGAACTTACCATATTGCAAAGGAAGATTCACAGCAACAGATCACAATTCTAAAGATCGCATGAACAGATTAACAGAAGTATCTCGCAAATAAGAGCAGATCCGCGCAATATAAATGAAATAAAGAGCAGAATACTAAAATATATGGCAGCCACTTCGGGGGCAATCTCCACAATCCTTACACCAAGAACAGAATTCATAATATGATAATCCAATACTAAACACAGCCTCCTATATATACCCTAATTAGGCTATGGGAACTCCATAATCCAATGAGGCCAATCACTCCTGGCAATATGCAAATTATCAAATGACCAAGCAAAGGCTATGCATGCCTTAAGTCGGTCACACATATCTCGGGACATCAATTAGACTAAGGGTGTAGCACTAGCCAATAGGCTGCTTCATTTATCTTTTCCACAATGTGAAATGGTCCATAATCCCTGGATAAAAAAATTTACATCTTCTTGCGTAAAGAACGCTATTTATCTTATCATGCAAATACCCATCACCTACCTCAAAAGTTCACAGGGTTGTTGCTGGTCCTCAAACAACTTTGCTCTAGCTTGAACCCACCCCGTACCATTTTACATTGCTTGAAATCTTGTAGCATTTGTTAGTACATCACAAAAGAAATTTATGCCTTGCTTTTAATATTTTTCAATCCAATTCTACTGGAATGAAGGGATTAGAGCCATGTATTGGTCGAAAAGGAGTAATACTTGTATCAACATGTTCACTAATATTGTAAACAATCTCAACAAAAGGAAGTCTCTTCCCACCAAGTCTGTTTTTCAGCCACACATACGCTAAGCAGGTCATCTATGATCTAGTTGATTCTATGTCTACCCATATATTTCAGAGTAGTCCACACTTATAAAATTCAACTCACTGCAAGAGCCTTGAATAAGTCATTCTACAAGCAATCCATAAATTTAGGATCTCTATTGTCGATCATGGATGTTATGAGAGGTTCTAGGAGGAGTACCATGCTTCCTCCTCCGAGGATTATGCAACCAGGCCCTCAACCTAGGTCATTCTCTTATGGGCACCAGCTGACTCCATATTGGCACTTTCACAGTGATCGACATCAATGCTGGCCCTTTTGCTCCTGATATGATGCAGAGTAGAGCCTTGTCATTTAGGTCCTCTTCCCTTGGATCTATCAGCTGTTCTCTTACTAGTATATGACCTTCCTTTCACACGATTACTTTGTATCACATGACTTTGTGTACACTGTTTTACCCTTTTGGATTTGCCTCCTTTTATTAGGTTCTATTTCTTCCTGGAATTAGATCCAGTTTTAGATTTAGACATTTTATTTTTGGATGGAGTCTTTTAGCAATCCTGCTTAGCTATTATCACCTGCTGTTGTTCTGAGCCCCATTGACCTACTTTGGTTGTTCCTGTAAATAAAGATAATTTCTTTCTTTCTTTTAGTCATACATGATGCTCTTTAGAAGATCAAATTTGAGCCATCGGAATTTTTGCTATAGTCTTTAATTAAATCACCTTAGATGGAATAAACCCAGGCACTTTTACCAGCTGATTTCCTACTACCAAAATCTGATCATGTTGTCTTACTGTTCTCAGAAAACATGTAACAAGAGCCATGGAAATGCTTTGCCACTTGTTACCCAGAATAAATCACCTTAGATGGAATAAACCCAGGCATTTTTACCAGCTGATTTACTACTACCAAAATTTGATCATGTTGTTTTACTGTTCTCAGAAAACATGTAACAAGAGCCATGGAAATGCTTTGCCACTTGTTACCTAGAACTGGAAAAGGCATCAGCCCAACTGACACTAGAATGTATTAGCTTTATTTACCTGTCCGGTTGATAAGACATCAAATAGGTCATCATGAATTTGCAGTCTGTCTTCATTTTGACATTGGCTTTCAGCAATATGTATGATTTTTGGCAGTCGTACAGAAACAAGACCACATAACTAATTTCAGTTCAGTGATTGATTTAGTTATCCATCCATTCAAGAATTACTCATACTGAAAATGAAATTATGCAGCGGCACCATTCTGGATGGCACATAGTATGCTTCTTTGATCAGTGTAAAAGTAAATTATAATGAACAAACTGCGCCTATAAATAATCAAACCATTGATTGTATGTTTCTATCTACAATTTGTAGGTGAAGAATCTGTTCTTTTAGTTGAATGATTTTGTTACAAAGTAGAAAAGGATATATAATTTTATCATGTGTTCTTTTACAAACTAATTGAGTAAATTAATAAACGTAAACCACAATCCTTGTGAGCAATTAAATTGACAAGTCCTCCTTTGTAAGTTTAAAATCAGATGATGGAGAATAAAAAGAAATTTTCCCCATGTAGCCAAGGGATCTCTTGTACTTGCAGCATTATCCTGGTGAAGCACCCAAAAGGTTGCTAGCGTAGGCAGGAGATTAGAAATTTTGTTATTATACTATAAATATATAAATAAGGCATTCTAGCAGCAAGCTTCATGGGAATAATTAAAAGCTAAGTAATATACATATGTGTGGCTTATTTTACTTCTGAGTTATTAGCAGTTAGGTAAGGGCAATTTCGCCATTTAACAAACCCAAAATGGCCGAAACTATTTGAACATAGTATGTTTCTCTAAATTAACAAACCCAACATGGCCAACACGATTTGAACCTATTATGTTTCTTCTTGAGGGAGCTCTCTCTCGATTCTCCACACATAGAATTGCCCAATGTTTTCTAGAGGTAATATAAATTGTAACAAGCCAATGGGGTTTGGGTGGATTAGTTAAGACGGACGGTTGTGTCTAGATCCACCCAAGTTCAAACCCCACTGAGCGCGATTCCCTTCGGAGTGGTTATCGGTGGTGATTGGTTGTTGCATCACCGGTGGTTGCGACTGGGTGCTCTTCTCTTGCGGTGGCGGACTCGACTAGCGGCGGTTGGTGGCTAGGATGGTGGCTCGGCGGCTGGTCTTGGCTTTGATTGCATCGTTGGATTTGGCTTGGCGCAACTCTCCACGGCGGTGGTGGTATTTGGATCGTTGGCGGTGGAGTTTAGTTTCTCTTCTCGGTGGTGGCAGCCTAGGCAGCGGGCGGTGGTGGTAGGATGGATGGTGGCTCAAAATGGCTGGTCTTGGCTTGGCTTGTATGGTCGGGTTAGGGTTGAAATTTGTAATAAGCAGCGGCTGGTGGCTAGGATGGTGGCTCGACAGCTGGTCTTGGCTTGGCTTGCATGGTCGGGTTAGTATTGAAATTTTTAATATCTTATCTGTGGACATTGTTAAGGGAGGGGACTCAACAACCCCCGTTCTAAGCTCCGGTCAAAAGCGTTAAACTATCTACAAAAATATATAAATTGTAACAAATGCTCATGACAAAGATAATGTTGCTTCCAAATATCTTGTGTGTCATCTATGCTCATTTATGTTGACGGAATGTCTTTTGATGTTATTCTATATATAGTTTGAATAGCTAAATGTTTAGATTAGTTTACTTTAGCAACCTCTGCTAGTCCTACATTTTGGGAGCGATCACTACCCAAAAAATTACATTCAATTTGGACGATAACAAATTGTTATAAAATAACAAGACCTTGCGGTTTGTTGATATACTCATCCTATGCTAAAACCCTAAATCATGTTTTCATAGTACAATGAGAGGACCAATAGAGATCCATTGGGAGATCTTCACATCTATAAATTAGTGCTCTTACAGGCGGTTTGTGAGGCACTTATAGATTTTGGAAAATTGGACGGCATCCTTTCAGGAGGGCATGGATTGGTGCCCTGTAGGAGGAATATTTTCAAGGATTTAAAATAACATGAGATCTTTGGAGTTAAATACACTCACAACGCAATAACGACATTGAACTCTAATGATAGTTCATGGTAGAACCTAGTATAGTGGAAATCCTTTTTAGGTTCTAATGATTACGTAAACCTCCAAATTAGATACCTAAGGCCAATCATAGATGTTTTTAGCCGCGGTCTCTTTGATTTGTATCCCAACCTATGTATGTGTATAAGGTTTGGTATTGAGTTGGAAGTTGAAAAACGTGCTTTTGCAGAGAATCACATTTTAATATGATTGTATCTATTGATATTCTCATAAATGTAACTTAAGGCTATGACATATTTTGTTAAATTCCTTAATAAATTTTAAATTCTCCTAACACTTAAGGAAGCAAAATCCGGTGATTTCTTCTTAATATGGTTCATAGTTATTCATAATGCAACACTTCGATCTCCAAAATCTTGCACTGCAGTTTGAGCATAAAATTAACTTATTTTGATCAAGACTTGTTACTTACAAGTATTTTGAAGTATGTTGCCTTTCTTGATCATTACCCTTTGTTGGTTTATCGCTAAATAGAAGCAATTTCAAGCATTGGTACTCATCCATCTTTGCGAGTGTGGAAAGTAATCACCCATCACCTCAGTATAGCCTCACACAAATCACAGGTCTCTCGAGGCATGAAGCCTCGAGGCCTACTCGATACCATGTAGGATTAAATCATAGGCCATATCTTATTACATCACAATAGCATGTATTTATAATCGGCAACTAACACACCATGAGATATTTCTAATATCACGAAACATACCAAATCCTAAAATAACAACATCCTAATAATATGCTAACAATATTGAACAATATCAAATATATCTAACAAGAAACTCTCTCGGTGGTCTCGTAAGGCGGTAGAAGAAGAAAGAACTCATCACAATCACCATCCAGCCCCCAAGACAGAAGCCTTTGGTCATTCGAGGATGAGCTCTCACACACATGTCAATTAGGCCCTCAATCATATACCTCAAGCTCATCAACCTCTCTTGTTATGGCTCAAAGTTGCACTCCATAATGGAGGTCCTCACAATAGAGAGGGACCAAGCCAGCCCTTGGGTGATTGAAGACTTGAGGAAGATATTTAAGGAATGGAAGTCCTTTTCCTAGACAGCGTTTCACTTCTATTTTCTCTTATTCCTGGTTTCGGGGACGAGGGGACGGACAGGGGATGGGGGACGTGTTTAGGACGATTTTTTTAGGCATTTTTTAGGGACGACTATTAAAAAATAAGGGAAAATTTTAAAAATATAGGAAATTTCAAATATTCATATGATAACATTGCTAAAGCAAACCTTAATACATAAAATTAGAGTTGAATTGAGATTTCACATAAGATTTATCATTTAACCTTAAAAATATAGGAAATTTCAAATATTCATATGATAAGTATAACACATTGATAAACTTAAACTTAAAGCATTCCTCACTGTCTTCTTGCATGAAAACTCCCCATTCGTGTAGGAAAAAATTGGTTTGTAACAAGAATATGATATACCAAGATCAAAGACCAAAAGGTCTGGCATTTTGTGGCATATTTCTATGGAAAGAAAAGTGCTACAATATATTTTCTTGTAGACATCCATAAAGTAAATGTTGATAGAACTGTTTGAATTGTGTGGTAACATATAAATTTATTAAGGATGGATGATAAACAACATGCGAGGCTTCAAAATTCAAAATTGAAATCGCACGATAAGAATCCTATCAATGTCATGTAATCTAAAGAGACTACAAGCATAAGCTCCATACTTTATAATAGAACTATTTTATTCATTTCTCTCACAACTTATAGATTATACCAATGGCTGATAACTAAGACTAACCACACATGATTTCTTAAAGGTTTGCTATTGACCATTTGAACGAAGCCAGCATGCAACTTTGATTGAAGATATCCAAAACAAAGGAGTGACATTTAATAACATATAAAGTATTTCTCTCAATTATAATAGCGGAATATACCAGTCCATTTCATCTTCAATCTCCTCAATTATCTAATCAATGCAGACCATTGATTTAAATATAAACATTGTTTTGGTAACCAACTATTTTCTGTTATTGTTAATCTCTTGTTGGCTTTGATGTAGTGTCTTATCGACTCTTTTGTTATGTTTAGTTGTAGTTGTGGTTGTGTTTTAACCAAAACCATTGGATCTTTGATTCTTTTGTCATATAAACAGAATGATTCATTTCGGGAAGGGCACCGATGTGACAATTCCTCCATATACCAAGTGATTGTATTGAAATTTGAACACTACCTTATGCGATAAATTTTTATTCATAAATGAGATTATTTTTGTTTTGATGTTTGTTTTAGGTTTAGGGCACTTAGAATCGAAAGTGGGGGTCCTTGTGTAGTACCCACTTCCCTTTGACACCTTTTGATATTGATCATGATACCGTTGACTATATTATGGACATTATTATAGTTTTGATTTAGTATGATGTTAGATATTTGATCATGGATTATTGTTGACTCTGATTCATATATAATGCATGATGATTGTTAGAGACATTTTATATAGATGTTGACATGTTGGACATGGTTATATATATTTATGGATGTTGTTAGGACATGTGATATTTGGATATATTGAGTAGACCGAGAAAATTGAATTAAAATTGATGATGAAATAGTTGTTGATGAAATTGTAAGTGATATTATTGATTGTCTGGATGTTGTGATTCATATATATATATTGATGATTTTGAAATTATATTATATTCATTTGGATGTTCTAATATGGCCACGAGGCCGAATGAGGTATTTGTGTTTTGCAGGTTAAAATATCACAACAAACATCGGGGATTGGAGACCAACCACATTGGAATTCTAGATGAATTCAACAAGGTCACCATGGCAACTAGTTTTGTTTGAGTGTGTGTATTTTGTTAGGGATTTCCATGGGTAATCACCTTTAAATGTGACCAAAGAATTTTATGTTTTGCTTTTATTTGGTCCCTTTTGTTTAATTTTTACATGTGTTTTATGTGGTGCACTTACCCTTTCATTATTTATTTAATATGGTGTGTAAATATTGTGAGTAATCATATTGTTAAAATAAATAAATAAATCAAATTTGGGATATAAGAAAGTAATTATAGAAGTTGTTGGCTCTTGTATTAAATGTTGTAAGTGATGTGTATGTGTAAGAGTTGTGTAAGTCAGATTTTGGAGTATGAAACACTCCACCTTCTTAGAAATTCGAATTTGTCCTTGGAGGCTTGTGGGACAAGTAAAAATTGTCTCATACCTCTTAATTTTATTTACCAACCATACCTATGGTTGGAGGGTTGATTTTAGACCTTTTTAATGCATTTTTATAAGTCAAGTTGTAAGTTTTAATTGCACTCTTCTTACATTTTATTAAATTCAGTCCTTATGGGGTGTGGACTTTTTGGAGTGTGTAAGTTAATCTGTCATATTATTCACCCACCTCTTTATTATGCATTGGAGAATGAATTTGACTTTTGTGTTGGAGTTGAGGATGTGTGATGTGGCATCCTACATGGATCCACCTCATCCTCTTCTCTTCCCTCTTCTATAAAATTGGAATTCCTTAGCTTTTGTTGGGTTGTTGAACATTTTGCATACTTCCTTTGGGCGAATTTTTCTTTGTGTAGAGCTCTTGCTTTTGGAAGGAGATTGGAGACCTTTGCATGCTTGTTGGTTGTTGATTTTTTTTGTATTTTGGCATTGGAAAGCTTGTTGTTTTGGAACTTAGACAACTCCATCATGGAGAGGTAAGAGCTTGGCTCTTGAAATACTCCTTTTCTTTATGAATGTACATGTTATTGTGTGAATGTTTTAGCATGTTTGTGGGTTGTTGGGTAGATGGCCTAGGAATGGTGTAGGAGAAGACTATGGGGTACTCTTGAGGGAGGCATAAGTGTTTTGGGAGGTATAAGTGTGGAGGGAGTTGGGATTGGGTTCCACCTTGTAAAAAGAAATAGCTTGCATTTCTTTACTCGTTATGGGGTGTCATAAGAGGTTGGGGGCATAAGGAAATGTGAGGAATAAGGGGTACTTGGGGGAGGCATAAGGGCATGACAGAGTTTGAAATGATATTCATATATATATATATATATATATATATTGGTGGGTTGTTCTCAGGTGGTGATACCCATTTCCCCTTTGGGAGGCATAAGTAGCATCCCCCATAGTTTCTTGCTCCTTTGGCTTGCTTGATGAAGCCTTAGTATTGTTTGTATGTTTTAATGTAGTTGTAAAACTACATTCTGTTTTAGACTGTGTTTTATTGTGAAAATGTTGCTTGTATGTTTGTGGAAGCTTGTTGTTGCCATGAGTTGGATCACACCTTTTATTGCTTTGTGGTTGGGGCTCGGGGGCCAATGAAGAAGGATGGCTTCTCCTTTTCATTGGATGTCTTGGTTGGGTGGAGAGCGTTGCCTTTCCCCTACTCTGTTGTGATCAAATTGGAAGAATGAGAAGAATGCATGTTGTTCTAGAGTAGAGGAGAAAGACAGTTTGACAATACCTTGTGAAATAAAATCTCATTGTAACCTTTCCCACTTTGAAGTGGATGAATTTGTAATGTTTTGAAATGGAAAGATGTTGTATGGATTATGAAATTTGTAAAGTGAAATGAAAAAGAGATAGACTCTGTTTTTGCTTTGAAAGAATGTGAAGGAAATGTAATTTGTATGATGAATTTTGGGAAGGAAATAAAAAAAAAAAGTTGAAATTTGAAATGTAAAAGAGTTGTGCTCTGTATTCAGTTCTGTTATTAGAAAAGAAAGACATGTATTACTGTATCGTTGTATTTTGAAAATATATATGAAAAGAATTGTAAAAGATTCATTGAACTTATGGAAGTTGTCTTACCTTGTTCAGAATGGCATTGTTATATTTAAAATTTTGTATTTGAAATCCTGGTTGGAAAACTAGAAGAAGGAAGTATGTATGAAGAAAATGCATTGTCCTGTCTTGTTGAAATGCATGATTGGAAAAGAATAGAATCTGCATTTTTGTTTCTACATTTTGATTGAAGGAAAGATAACTACTTTAAACGAGCATGGAATGAATTCAATGTTGTTATAGTATAGCAAAAGGAATAGACTAATCCTTGTTTTTGAATTGTATAAACTCCATCTTTTATTTCATTGTATACTTGTAAAAATTTTATCAAATATTAATCAGAACGACCCTGCAAGCTATAAAAGACAAATGAAATATTAAATTGATCTTAAGGTGATCAAAATGATTCCAAGTAAACTAAAACACTTAAGGAAATATTTTAAAACATTGCAAAATCGGGCCCAAACCTTTCACAGTCTTTTTGCTATCAGAAGTTGTAAAAATTCGAATTGGAAATCAATCAAGCAAAATTACCTTCCAATACATCCTAAAATTCTTCTTAGAACAATCCTCCATGTCTATTTGACATGTTGAGAGAGGAAGAAGATCAAATTGAATAAATTTCACAAGTTAAAATTTACCAGTTTGCTTTTAAAAAGGCTGCAGGCCGTTTTCTTAAAATTGACCCCTTAAACTTTATCAAAATCTAAAATTAATGATCTCTATGCAAAGAGGACGTCGAGAGCTTTCAGAAAGTCCTCGTTTGCCCAAAACCGAGCTCTCTATCAAAATTTATGGCCTTCTGAAGTTATCTTCACTTGGCATTAAATTTTGGGAAAATTTTCCTTGGCGGGCCCGTGGCCCGAATTTTCCCTTGGGACTTAGGAAAATTTTGGGAAATTTTTCAAACTTTTCTCTGCCGCCCCATGACCAATCGAGTTATGCCACGTGGCGTCACGAGGCATCAACGGAGACGCGTGTCCCTGTTGCCTTTTTGTGTTTCGGAAAATTTTGGAAAAAATTTCCATGTTTTCCCCGCCGACCACCAGACCCAATCGGGAGCTACCACGTGGCATGAGAAATCGCGCAGAGGCGCGGGTCGATCTTATCCTTTTAGCCCTTCGGGGCACAAAGTGAATTTTCTCCCGCCATCCTCGCTTTCCCGCGTCGGCTTAAGTGACGCCAAGTGTCCCTAGTGGACTTGCGGACTCGCGGGAGCGCAGGCACAATTTTGGCTCCTCGCCCCGTGCAAGGGAGAATTTTCGAAATGTCTCCCGCCGCCCTGCTTTTTCCCTGCGCTACCTTAGGGAGTGCCATGCGTCCTTGGTGGACTTGCGGACCCGTGGGAGAGTTAGAGCAAATGTGTTTTTGCACCGCGCGAGAAATTTTCCCAATCGCCTCCCCGCTCCGTTTTCCCCATGGCGGCTTGAGTAGCGCCACATGTCCCTTGTGGACATTGCGGACCAGCGGGTGCGTGAGCGTAAAATTAATTTTGCCCCACGCGGAAAATGTACCAAAAGTCTCCCTGCGGCTCTGCCAACCCGCCCCTTGGGCAAATTTTCAACCCTAGGCCCATAGGCCCACTCTAGGGGCAAAATTTTCACTCGAAGGCCCGTCGGCCCATAACTTAAGTTTTATGAGGAGTTAGGAGGACTTCTTTATATCAATGGAAAGGTGAAGAAATTTCCTTTCCAATGAGAATAATTTAGGGAAATTTTGAATGCGTTAGAAAAATCAAGTTGAAGATTTAAGCCTGTTAGAGAGTGGGTAGGGTAAAGATTTACCCTTTGAACCTAATTGAAACTTCTAAACCTAAATTTTGGACCTTATGACCTCTAATAATTGTTAATAAAAGAAAAGTATATTCTAGTGGATTAGAATTGTTCTGGAACTTGTTAGTGACAGATGTTGCCTTGTAACCTAGTTGTAGATTCCTTTAAACAAAAAAAAATTATTCCATAATTTTCCTAACTAATCCTAGGTTGTTTCTTGGGTCTCAAATGGGTTGTTTTAGTGGGCGTTACACCTTGTGGGCCCCCACATTGCTTTACTTTTAATTAAAAGTGTGTTTTTTTAAAAATGTGTTTTTTAAGGTTGTTTGCTTAAGGGACGGCATGGGACAGCTGGACGTCCCCGATATGTTTAGGGGACTTCTAGCCATCCCCTAACGCGTACGTGGGACGCCCAGCCGTCCCCTGCCATCCCTTTTTTTACGTCCTCGATGTTCGAAAGCGTCCCGATACGAGGACAAGCTAAAAACATAGGGGACGCATCCGTGTGGAACATAGTACCACTCACATCTTCTCTAAAAGTGGTACATTTTTTTGTTAATGACAGCTCAATTTTTTCACTTTGAACATTCTATTACTTGTCTCTTGGAGAATATGTAAAGTTCTGGTGTTGTCTTTTCTTCCAAGGTTTTCTTTTCAGGGTGTAGTCCTCTATTATTGTTTTGGCTTCTCAGGCTCTGGAAAAAATTGTATTACTGTCAGGAATGAACATAATCTAAATTCTGCAGTCACAGCATGGGATTTCTGATGTTCCTTCATCTAATTTTCTTAGGAGTCTCTTCCCTCTTCCTTCTGACTAGTCCCCAAGAGCTAAGGCTGATGTAAATTACTCTTTTACTTAATAAATGTTTAACCTCTTTTCAAAAAAAAAAACATCTAAAGTGAACTACAGACTTGACACATAATATAAAAGGTCTATATATAATTTGGGGGTCCGGTGTCCCGGTAGGGCCGAGGCCCTATCTATTCTATAGATGATAGTGATGCCACCATCTATTCCATACGTGATACAACGGGCCCTATCTATTCTATCTGTTCCTGCCTCCCCTCGGATTCGAGATGGGATAGATAGGGCGGAGATGGGATAGATAGGGCGTACTCTAGTAATATTTAAAGACAGCTGAAACTCAAAATCTATAGTAGCATAAACATTAACAAACTCAAAATCTATAGTATGATAAACATGAACACTTTTGTAATTATTCAAAGCTGTTGGATAGAAATGATTTTTGTTCACTTTCAACTCCCTATTGAGTTGTGTAATGCCCTTATGGGCTGAGCTGAAAAGGAGGGAAAATGGCACCAACCCAAATCACAATAAACTGAAATTTATAACAGCAAGCTACAGCAGACTGAATTCTTATGACAGCAAGTAAGAAATTGCAATTATTCACTTCCAACACCACTTCTACACCATCCAAAGCATGTAGGGAACAATAATAATTATTTAGAGCAAGTACAAACCAAGAAATGAATTTTTAGAGCCCTGGCTAAAGTATAATAATTAATTTTGTGACAACAGTGAACCTACTTACAAAAATGGCCGGAAATAATGATTCCAAGGTCCAAAGTTCAATCTGGAAAATGAAATCAGCCTTATAAATTAGGAACAATCCAATTATCAGCAAAGAAAGGAGTGTCGTGCCCTAGATGACACCAAAACCCTCCACCATGCAAGTCACCACCCTAGGAGAGGGTTTACAATGGGCTGGAAATGGCGTGTTCCAAGGAAAATCTGAATGTAATCACCAAGTGTGACCTCTGTGTGAGACCACCAATGAAGGAATGAGGGGTTTCGTCCTCAAACCAAGTGCAAAGAGGGTTTCCATCCTCAATTGCAAGAGAGAGAAAGCAGTTTTGTGCTCCAACAACAAAATAAATTTCAAAAGCAAGCATATCCTTTTTCCATCCAAGCGACCCCTTTAAATAGCTAGAGGTGGCGCCAAAACCCAAATAGAATCCCCCCAAAGAGGACCGACCTCCTTGGAGACATAAGAGTTCCCTTTTTCTTTTATTTTTCAATTGGCTTTTCACTTTTTTCCCAGCTGACTTGACTTCTCTAAACTATAATTAGAAAATTACTTAAAATAATAAGAATCTACAAAAGCAACTGAAAATTATGACATTAAACACTTCCCTTGCTTTTTCCCTTTAAGCCCACAAGAAGTGGAATGGGCCTAAGGTCTTCAAACAAACTATCCTGGAGAAGGGGACATTACAAGTTGTCACGTGAATAACTCCAAGCCCTTTTGAACAAGGGTATCTAACTTGCAACATGATCATTAACCCTTTTACAATTATTCAAATTTTTCAGGTAGAGATGATTTTTGTTCACTTGTACTCCAATCTGGGTTGTGACATGAACAACTCCAAGCTATTGTGAACAAGGGCTTCTAATTTGAATAAACATTCTAAAGGAGAAAAATGGACGTGAATTTGAGCTTTTGATGATAATGAACCCTACATACTCATTTTATGGCAATCAAATTCCCCAACATTTTTGGGTTCTTTGTCCATGGATGTTAGGAGAGGCCTAGGAGGAGTCCACTACTTCCTCCTACGATTGTCTGGCCAGGTTCTCTTAGAGATTATCAGTCTCGAACAAAAATAATTAGATCCTGTGGTGCATGGTGATGTTTTTGGTCCTTCTGCTCAAAGCTTTGAGGCAGATATATCTCAATTTTGATTTCTGGTCTTGGCCTCTGGATTTGGACTCCATCAGTTCTTTGTTTCTTGAGAGAGCTTCCTCTTGCATGGCTATTTGCATTTTTATTTCGACTGTATGGCTTTATCTTTTTGGCTTCATTGAGGTTAAGTTCGCCCGCTTTACATATGTTTTTCGTTGTTTCATGGTTACCTTGTTTAGTTACATTTTCAAGTATGACTCGTTCTATCCCCGCTTTTATGCTATTGTATTACAAATGTTCTGTATTTTGAGTCCCAATGAACTACTTTGATCATTCGTGGACATTAATATAATTTCTTTCTTTTTACCATGCAACAAGAAAAATGGATCATGACTTCAGAAGTCGTCATTTTTCATCCAAACTTGCGGACTTTTTTAAACTTGTGGTCATCAAATGCAAGAATCAAAGCAGATAAATAATGAACATACTATTAACTTTTCTATATAATCCATATCGAACAGACCAATAGAAAATTTCTTTCTTATGCTGCAGCACAAATGAATTAATATCAAAACCACCAAATAAATGTAATGACCATCAAGTGATAAAATTCAAAAGTTTAGACATATTTTTAGAAAGGTGTACAACTATCCACAATTGTCTAAATACACATTCTAGTACAAACATTGCACAAATTTCAACTGTTGCTTTCATACTCACCCAGTACATGAGCTGCAATTATGCTTGGCAAATTTTGAAGAAAAATTTCTCCCTTAAGCACTCCTGAACATTGAATAACATTTTAGAAAGAAATTTAAGGAAAAGCAAACTCAGTGATACATGCAGTCCATATGCCTGCAACATAAAACCAAAGATAAATCATCAATCAATAAATTTTGCAACCTAAGTATGCTGCATAAATATATCATATGACATGATTCTGAAAACTGTCTTGTGGCATACCCATTAGAGTTTGACCTCCCTTTCAATTGAGCTCAAGTAAATCAACTGAAAGATAAATGTCTATTGTTTCTCAACTCAGGCAACATATTGCTAGGAAGTTCAGGTCCCAGATCTTTGATCCAGTCAACAATGTAAGGATTGAAAATAAAGTCAGTAGCACTTTATGCTATAAAAGCAATAGAAATGCATATCCCTTAAATGACTACAGTGGTATAGGAAGATTGTGAGACAAAGGAAAAATTTGCAGCTTATGGTAGCTGTGTTTTATTCTACTAAAGAATGTGACAAAATACGGTTAAATTAACTTAAGTATGAAACTGTTCCAGAATGTTTTAAAGGGATTAAGGTCAACAGTAAGTGCAGACGACCATTATAAGGCAGATTCTCTTTGATGTTGTCTGATTGTAATTGCCAGAAGCAAGGACCTACGAAAATAATGTGTTTCTCTACAATCACTTTAAAAACAAGGACAAGATCTGCTGACAAGCTACCCTCAAAACATATAAAAATTGTTAAACAAGAGTAGCACGTTCAACCCATATAGTGTGCATACTTACCACAGAAAAAACAAGAATCCAAAAAACAAACTATATTATATTTACAATTACATCCATATCTGAAAACAGAGCAAAAGAAGCAAGATCACTAAAATGAAAATTTATCAAAATCAAAGAAAACAAACATACGGTTATATACATAGTAACAAGATTGATCCAGCATCAAAACTTATAGCAAAACAAATTACCATGGAAGGGAGGATGCCTATATATCTTAGCCATCATCTTAATTGCAATTCCTTGTGTCTCCCTGAAAATTTCTGTCCTTGACATCAGTGCTGTTCCTCGTCCAATGTACAATCCACTTCTTTCAATATAATAAGCATCTGTACAGAAATGAAATAAATGAACAAATAACGAGCTCAAAAATAAAGTTGAGAAAACGAGATGTTGATAGAAGTCAAGTGATATACAATGTAGTGACTGAAGGACACAAAAATATGATTCCCGAGTCCCCTTGCAATGTGAAACCGATAATTGTAGATGGCTTAGATTTGAATCTTGCTACTTAAGTCGCCAATCTAATACAAAAATTGACACTCAGGAAACCTTAGAAATATAAAATGGAGAAATTACTCTTGAAAAGCACAGGGATTTTTCAGCAGTGATCTGTGTTTCCCTCTCATCTATTCATACGAATAGATTTACATATTTCTTCATTTGTTGTTTATCTTACCTATCAAGCACAAAATCAATAATCAAGAAATTATTTTCCTAGCATAATAGGGTATTCCAAATATATCATTCATTCTACTGGTCGAGGTTTACAACAGTTATGTGACATGAAAACAAAAAATTTCATTCAGCAATGAAAGGGTTGTAGAAAATATGGTCCCAGTATGAAAACTCAGTAGTACAGAATGTGATTTTTACATATATAACACAATAAACAAAAATATTGTGATACGTGGACAATCTATATAGCAACAAGACAACAAAACAGTTTGTTGCGGTGTTATTCTACTTATAAAATACCAAATAGTAGTTTACAACAAACAAAGATCAATGAACATGCAGCTCACATCAAACACCAAAGAGAAAATTCTATAGCTATTACAAAATAACTATAAAGAGATTTGATTTATTATTCATTTTCATAAGATAGAAGTCTTCTATAGGCATTCCCAACGCAATTTTCAAATCAATTTCAAAAGAATCATCTCAAACACCAAGACAGAACACCTAACAGCATGATCTGTACACAGGCCTTCACATTTCCTAGCAAAAATCTTGGCATTTTACATTTTTTTCTCGAGAAAAAGACCCTCAAAGTTAAAAATTCCTTACTGATCCAAGGACTCACCGTGCTGCTTTTTGCACATATTTTAATGTGCTTTGTGAAGAATGCAGCACATGTTGTGCACCTTTCAAGCGCTCCACCCCTGGCCCCGCCTCAGTGTGGAGATGCGATCTGGATCTATGGACACCGATTTTGAAGAAATGGATGCTCACACGTCTCCAAATGACAACATGCTGATCGCTCAAGCTGATGCTGGAAGAAAGAATTTAACGGTCTCTCTGCAGGTGATCTCACATTTGTTGCCCAAAACCCCTTATCAGGTGCAGATTTGAAAAAATTGCAATTAAAAATTTCAAGCCACAAGGATCCATGTTTGCTCAGAACAAGAGCTGAGAGACAGCTTTAAGGTGGCAACAGCTCTAGGAACTAGCTAGAAAAATAAAACTATTCTATTGTAAGCAGTTGGCTAAGCTAAGCACAAAGTAGCCTTGGAGACCCCACCCTTAGAAATTATGTGCCTGAGGAAACAAAGGAAGGAACTAGCCAGAAAAATAAAGATGTTCTACTTTTAAGCAGTTGTCTACTAAGCACAAAAGTAACCCTGAAGATCCCACCCTTGGAAATTACGTGCCTGAGGAAACAAAGGAAGACAATCTTACCTGTACCCAAGGCCCCAGTCCCCCTCTCAAAAGTTCTTTCCATGAGTAAGAAAAGAATGACAATATTACCTAGCTCCATAGATATGCAAAAGGTATTGTATGTCGACCTCCCTAATTTTGTTTTGCTTGTGTTTTTCCTTCCAATTTGATTAAGGATGGCCCCTTGAACAAACAAGAATCAGCTACGGATGCCTCGCCACTGAAATATAAAAATGGGAAAACTTAAAACCGGCAAATGATTTCAATGGTGACAAGTGAAAAACAGCAACAAAAAGGAAGAATAAACATGTTCACAAACAAGGTGTACCTTACAGGTCGGCAAGGAGGAAAAATGGAAGCCAACTAGGAGTGGCCAGCATAGTGAGTCAAAGAAAGTTACCAATTGTCTGGGACACATTGCAGGGAATAAAGCCGGGATCAAACACAGTTAGCACGTGTAGGTTTCCAGTATATTTTAAGAAGTAAGAACCACTATCAAGTCTGATCATAGAAATTACCACCCCAATCAAACAATTTCTTATATTGCTTCAGCAGATATTTTGCCTTCAAAAGATATTATTCCTGGAAACTCCTTTGCAATCCTGAAGCAAGAACTCGATGAATGTTGTCCATGAAGCTAAAAAATTCTGCGTGAAATGTTAAAGGAGCTTTTAGAGATTCTAGGCAAGCAATTATTAGGTCATCCATGGCCGATTTGCATTTAGGTGTGGGCCTTTAGTTTGGCATATGCCAAGTATGATCCCATTGCTAGAACTCAGCTTTGATAATGGATGGCGTGAATGCTGCCTAAAGTTGACAAGGTGCTTGGCTGGGACTTAAACATGGTCAAGTGGGATAACGACTGAATTGGAGGATGTAACACAACTCTTCAAGACGAAGAACAACAAGGATAGAATGAAAACAAAAGGAATATTGGCATAACTGGCTTGGTGTGGGGTCAAAAAAGCCTTGTCTCTGCAGTATGATACACAGTCCGATAGACAGATGGGAAGGAATACGATTCAGGCTAGACTTGATAGATTCTATGCAAATTCACATGTGGCTACATTCTCTTCCAATGACAAAAGGGCTATTTATGTGGACTTGATTGTTGTTAGATCAGATATTTATAGTATGTCCACATATATGATAATCAGTGTTGATTGTCAGTATGATTTGCACTTTTCATTCACGTTAAATGTTGCTTTGCTCGAGTTAGAAGAATGTAGAAGAGCTATTGAAAGAATTTGGTGTTTGGTGTGTCTTCCAATAGGGGACGGATGCTGGAAAGTCTTATTGGGAGGCTGCCATACAGTGCACAAGGAAAGTTCTTAGAGGACGAGGCAAGATGATTGCTAGAATAAGGAAAGTAAAAGACAAATAAATTTGCCTCCAATTCCAAGAAGCTAGACACGGGAAAGGATCCGTTGAGGGAATAAATCAAAGTTCTACTAGAAAGTTGGAATTGCAGCTTATGGTTTTGAGGAATATAAGGCCAGGGAGCTAGATTTGGTGGCAAATGCAGTAGATGGATAAAGGAGACACATCTTCCAAACTTGAATTTCCAACATCTAAAGAGAAAAACAACTGCCAAATTGGATTTTAGCTATGTGAGACCCCGAGGCAACCTTGCTGAGGATGAGATGCATATTCATAGCAGTTTTCATGAGCATTTCAAGAGAATTGTATCCTTTTTGTGACACTTATATGCAGCTAATCATACAAGCCATCCTCGAATATTCAAAACCTACAAGAGGATTTGTATCTTTAGGGGGATAGAGATGCTATAAAGGATATTCAGAACAAGAATGCCCCTGGCCTAGATGGTCTTTATGTAGTGTCCTACAAGAACTTGTGGACTGTGATCAGCCTAGCTTGTTTGCAAATGTGCTAGGAATCTAGAGAAAATAGAAATTTGGAGGAAACTTGTCGATGCAGTGCTTATTAAGATTGTTCCTAAAGGTTCCGAACAAAAATTGGTACGAGGATCATGCCAAATTGCCCTCAACATCTCCTGCAATACTCTAGCAAATACTTTGGCCAAAAGTGTTAGATTGTTAGTTGCTTGGATTGAACAAAAAGGAGCAAACAGGTTTTCTTAAAGGCAGATTCGTTCTTGATAAAGTTATAACTGCTTTCGAGGGGCTTTAATCCGCACTTAAAAATCCAGTCAAAAGGATGTCCTTCTGAAAATGGATTTGGATCAGGCCCATGACAGGATCAAATGACATTTTATACTTAATACATTGGATTGGCTAGACATTGGCTCCTTTTTCCACAAATCAGGACTCTCTCTTTTACAAGGTTCGATGTGAATGGTGTTCTTTCAAAGCCTATTCTCTTACAGAAATCCCTTCGGTAAGGCTGTCTCTAGCTCCATTTCTCTGTGCAATTATGGAAAATGTTCTTGGTTACCTATAGGATAAAGCTAGAGTGCAAGGACAATTAAAGAACTCTCACTTTGAGGGGAAAATCTATTGCCCAATGTTCATTTTCCAAATGATTCAGACCTCGTGCTTGAACTGACAGAACATTTTGTGAAAGGTAAAATTATATGCTTGGACACTTTTCGCAGAAGCATTGCAGAAGTGAAGGAAAAAAGAGAGGTTCATCTTATTGGTTGAGATGATCCTCCATGTTGGTTAATTCAAAAATGGAAGCTGTAAAACTAGGGGAATAATCAATACTCGAGCTGTTCCTTTTGGTATTTCCATTGCTGATAAATGGAAGTGGATGACGACTAGGTTTGAAAGATTCAAGATTGGAGTAGGCTCAGCATCCCCCTAGCTAGTAAGGTTATAATTGTTGTCATAATTCTTCCAACAGGGCACATCTACAATTAATATTGTCTTTTTCCTCTTAGTTGGCTTATAAAATGCTAGAAAAGGTGCTCAAAAGCTTCCTTTCGGGCAAGTAGAGTGGGGTAAAAGGGATCCCACTTGTGGCTTAGAATTCTACACTTTGACAAGGTATCAGGGTGGTTTGGGAATCATAAACATAAGAGCTAAAGGAGCTGCTCATGCTGGTGAGTTGGTAGTAAGAGCAGTGGAGGGGGATTCACCATGGCATATTTTAGTCCACCTCCGAATTCAAGCTGATTAACAGATTCAGGGTATCAAAGGCCTCTTCAAGCTCACCGATATTGTGGGTAATGCAATGACATCAACGCTTTTAGGTTTGGGGCCTCTTAAAATAGCATGGGCTGCTTGGCAGATGGTGACTAATTTTCTTCCTTGGAAATTTGAGGGGCCACAGGATGCTTTTGATCTTGTAGAATGCACTATCTAGGCATTTCACCCCAAGTGGAAGCATGGTCTCTTGCCAAAGTTTGTAGCTAACTATTTGTCAAAAAGGGACCTTTTCATTGGTGGGATCAATGAAATCATGAGAAGCAACAATGGTATGCTTGGCACAATCCTAATCAGACACAAAAGTTAAACAAACTTGACTATCAAGACCTATGTGGATTGATTCCCGAATATTGTCTTTATAAAATACAACTCCAAAAATCAGGGCCTATATGGAAAAATTGGAAATAGAATGCTCAAAAGGCCTTCCACAAATATGTGATGAAGGGCCATTAAGGATTAGTAAGGCACTAGGCTGATCTTGGTTCACAATGGAACAAAAGGTGGGGAATGAAGGATCTAAAGAGAGCTAGCAAAGGAGCCACCAGACTATCTATAAAGCACATTCTTCTTTCAAGCATGAATTTCTAGAGTGATTAAAGATCCGCCAAGAATTAGCAGTCAAGGAAAGGCTACAAACAGTTGGTGTTATAGACTCTGCTTGCAGGTTGTGGTAGAGATGAAATGGTGGACGATGTCTTTTGGAAATGCCCCTTCGTCGAGACTTTATCGGTGTTGCCTCAAGCTAAATCTCGTTATCTATTCATTGCCTCTATTATTGGAGGAGACATCTCCTTGCAGACACTTGGAAGATTAAGAACAGCCGCAAAACATTATGAAATGCAATCCAGTTGATTGCTATTGGATTCTCGAGGAAACTCGGGTGTAAGGCTAACTTTCTAGAAGACCTATCCCCACACACTAGGAGAGTAGAGACTCTTGAGTTTGTTGTCCTGGTCAAACTTGAATTCAAGTGCTTATGTAAAAGGTTGACTGCTTTCCCAATGGGATGCGTGTGCAAATATTAGTTTTTCTAGCTTTCTTAGGAAGGGATTTCCCTTGCTTCCCTGTTATATTGATGCCCTTCTTTGTTTCCTAGAGTAATATAAGATACATTTTCCCAAAGAAAAAAGCAACTCACAAGGAACAGTGCAAAAATGTTTGTGTTGGTCCAAGAAGAAACGCCTCTCAAACCACTACCAAAACATTTGTGTTAGTCCAAGAAGAAATACCTCTCAACAAACTATTGGCTAAAACATAACCAGGAATAATCAATCAATATCAATTGAATATAGAACAGATTTTGACAGGGCATGCCTGGACCAACCTAGAAAAAAAGAACAGCAATTGCAAAGATGGGCTCGGGTTAATTTGACTCATAAAAGGAGACACCCTAGAACACACATAGTTTATGGAATCATAACAAAGGGTATATAATGAACAGACAAAATAGTTATAGTATTCGTGCAAACATTAAGTGTGAACATTGCATTGAGGAATTCCATATCCTATTTCCATCCCTTATGGACGATTCTCCCAGTCTTTACCCATCTTTAGGATTAATTCACTAGCATGAAAATCATAGCTATTGACCCTCTTTAGAATCAAAAAGTGGACAAATACCAGTTAAGATATGCATAGGAATAAATACAAAAATGGAGGCAGTTCGTTCCAAGGATGAGGAAGTGAAACATAAAATAATGCCTGTTGTTCAATATGGGAAGAGGGGGCTTATACATAATCCACAAAGCACGTCAAGCAGAATATAAGGAAGAACTGCTTACAACAAACTTACATGTCTATCTAGGACTTGTAAGCAATTTACAAATTTATAGAAGGCTTACAAGCCTTCCACGAAGTTACATCAATTTACATCTTTAACTCCCATATCACAATCTAAAAATCTGAAATTGAAAGTTTCTAGACAATGTGATGTTGACAAATGCATCTTAAGACAGCAAGTACAGTCGTTAAGGCATATGATAGGTTATTTTTGAGCCTTCAATGAATGCATCCTTCAGAAAATAATTTATTTTGATCCATCAAGTATGAACTCTCCCGACCATGTCGCATCAAAACACAAGTTCAAAAGGCACTCAAATACTCAAAAAAGTGTACTTAATTTCATGAATTAACTTGTGAACAGTTTTGACAAAACACAAAAGAAAGTTATACCTGCCTCTTCTCTTGAAAGCACGGTCCCACGTGTAATACCAACTGCCCACCCAACAATAGGATCATGATGTTCCACAGCAACGGAAACTGCAACAGTATCGCCTTTCTCAACATGTGCGCTACACGCCAGAACACCTGGAACAAACACCTGTAAAAAATCAAAAATTGAGGAACATGGTACTGAATACATTTTAGCAAGAAGAGCTTACAATGGCTCTTTTAAAACTGGACATAAAACTAACCCAACTAACATGCATTGCCATATTCCATTGCAGAAGATGCTACTTTGATATCTAAATAAGCTCAAATGGTTACTAGAATCTGAAGAGGAACTCATTCATTTGTAAGTAAGCACTACACCGACAAACATCAAATAGGAAACCGAACCTAAAGTAACTACAATGTGCATTTTATTGACCGCATAAATGATTAACATCATGCTGCACTTTGTGATGCCCGTTAGAAAAAACAACCCACTTGAGACCCAAGAAACAACCTAGGGTTAGGAAAATTATGGAATAATTTTTTTATTAGAAGTGTCTACAACCAGGTTGCAGGACAACAGTTGACACTATCGGGTTCGAACAAGTCTAAAATTACTAGAACATACTTTTCATTGATTAACAATTTCCAGAGGTCACAAGGTCCAAATTTTAGGGTTAAGGGTTTCAGTTAGGTTCAAGGGGTAAATTAACACCATACCCACTCTCTAACAAACTCGAGTTTCAACTTGATTTTTATTGGGAGGCATAAGTAGCTTTCCCCATAGACCTTGCTCCTTTGGCTTGCATGATCAAGCCTAAGTTTTGTTTTGATTATTTTCAAATGCAAAGTGGTAAAGCTGTTGTCTTTGTTTGGACTAAGTTTTATAATGAATTTTGCATGTTGAAAGAATGTTTTGTCTGTTGTGGAAGTCGGTTGTTGCCATGGGTTGAATCACACCTCTTATTGCATTTTGGTTGGGGCTCGGGGGCCAATGATGAAGGAAGGCTTCTCCTTTCATTGGATGTCTTGGTTGGGTGGAGAGCGTTGCCTTTCCCCACTTTTGTTGTGATCAACTTGGAGAAAAAGAAAACTTGCATGTTGCTGTTCTGGAGCAAAGGAAAATGCAGTTTGACAGTCCCTTGTGAAATATAATTCATTTGTAATCCTTTCCCACTTGATGTGGATGAAATTGTAATATATAATTGTGAGGAAGAGATGTTGTAATTGATTATGTAAAGTGTATATTCGAAATGTGAAAGACATTTACATTTTGCTCGTACATTGGAAAGAAAGAAATAGAAATGTGTTATTTGCATTCAAAACATGGAAAGATGTAAAGATGTATTCCTTTTTGAATTAATAAAGAATTGCAAGATCTTCTCTCATTTGCATTGTTGTGTGAATTGGAATGTTAAATTGTGATTGGAATCTTTGTTTAGAAAATTGGAAGAAGAAGAAATACGTATGAGGGAATTATATTGCCTTGTTTCTTTTTGAAATATATTAAAGTGGAAATCAGATTTGCAATTTAGCTTTGAAATGGTTTGTTTATAAACAACTGAATGTATTGGATTAGTTTAGAAATGAAATGCCATACTTGCATGATGAAAAGTTAGATGGATCTCTTTAGATTTGATCTCTTGTAAATATTTAAAACGGCAAATAAATTTAAATAAAATGCAAAGTTCGGACCTGCACTTAATAATCAACTTGAAAATGATATAATTTAGCATGCTAAGACATCAAGGAACTCAAATTGACAAAGAACACTTAAGAAGACAATTTAAAATATTGCAAAATCGAATCCAATCCCTTTCACAGTCGTTTTTCGTCAATTGTTGGAAAAATACAAATTGAAATCAATTGAACAAATTTACCTTCCTAAAACACTGTAAACCCTCCCTAGAGCAATCCTCCATGTTTGTTTGGCATGTTGAGTGAAGGAGGAGATCCAATTTAATCAAATTTAAAAGTTGGAAATTACCAGTTTGCTAATTAAAAGTCTGCAGATCATTTTTGTAAAATTGACCCCTTAAACTTTATCAAAATGTAAAATTTATGTTTCTGTGCAAAGAGGGCATCGAGAGCTTTTCAGAAAGTCCTCGTTTGCCCAAAACTGAGCTTTCTAGCAAAAGTTATGGAACTTAAAAATTTCCAGCCACGGGAAAATTTGGGAAAATTTTCCCAGGCGGGCCATGTCCGAAAATTTCCCGTCGAAATATCCTTAGAAAAAAAATTGAAAAATCTTTGGGGAAAATTTTTGATATTTACCCCACCAACCCACAACCAACCAGAGGGTGCCATGTGGCACCTCGGGGTGACAGCGGAGGAGGGAGAACTTTATCGCTTTTTGAAATTTTTGTCTTTGGAAAAAAATTTAATAATTTACCCGCATTGCCCCACGCTCTCGCCCTACCTTGGGAAAACCTCCTTCCGCGGACGCGCAAACCCGTGTGCGCATTTACCCCTTTCACCCTTCCCTTTGGCAAAAGTTCCCAATCGCTCCCGTCGCCGCGCCCATCCCTCTCCCTTCTTCCCGCGTTGAATAGTGGAGCACCACGTGTCCCTGACGAACCCGCGGGCCCATGGACGCCAAGTGGCTCCTTCTTCCCTTTTGGCAAAATTTCTAATTAACCTCTCGACGCCCGCCCTCCCTCGTTTCTCCCGGCGATGGCTCGGAGCCCGACACGTGTCCCTAGTGGCACGGAGGCGCGGGCGCAAATTGACATTTTCTCCCGCGTAAGGAAAAATCCCAAACGCCGCCCCGTGACCCACCAACCCAAAAAAAGATTTTCTCCCCCTCTCGACACATGTCCCCTTGGCGGAAAATTTGATCCCTAAAGTCCGCCTATCCATATTTGGAGTTCTACAAGGAGTGAGAAAATCGTTGGAAAGGTGAAAAATTTCCTTTCCAATGGGAATGATTTAGGGAAATTTTGAATGCGTTAAGTGTGAGAAAAATCAAGTTGAAACTCTAAGTCTATTAGAGAGTAGGTATGGTGTTAATTTACCCCCTGAACCTAACTGAAACCCTTAACCCTAAAATTTGGACCTTGTGACCTCTGGAAATTGTTAATCAATGAAAAATATGTTCTCGTAATTTTTGACTTATTCCGAACCCGATAGTGTCAATTGTTGTCCGACAACACGGTTGTAGACACTTCTAATCAAAAAAATTATTCCATAATTTTCCTAACTAACCCTAGGTTGTTTCTTGGGTCTCAAGTGGGTTGTTTTAAACGGGCATCACATGCACAACCGAGACTCGAAAGCAAACGATTGAAAATTACATTTAATAAAAAAATTAAGAAGCTGTTTTCAATTGCACACATAAATAAATAAACATAAGATTACTTAGGATACAGAGCGTTTCCTTGCGCCAAAAACACATGAAGACGAAGTCGTATTATAAGCTTGTAATGTGATGCAAACCTAATGAATCAACTAAAGGGAATTTGATGATAATACATGGCAGCCCTAGGAAAGTTATGAAGACAACCAAACTTTTCGTGAAGACCCCCTAAAGCACTAAAACGGTCATTACCACCCCTCTCAACAAGTGTTTATCTCATCATGTGACAACACCCCATTACCATATGACTATGAGCACGAGACATCTATCCGTAGTGCCTTAGTTTCTTGATATCCTAGAGGCAAAAAGTCCATGTTTTTGCAAGTGGTCAAGCTCCTCCCACTTGGATTCCCACACTCCATGAGTGAAGACCTTAGGATTATATAGTCAATGATTGAAACTTGTGGTTGCTTCCTTAGTGATTTTTATACCCCTGTAATGTCCCTTACTAGGGCTAAAACTGAAAATAAGGGTTTGGCCACAACCCCAAATGAATCAAATCTGAAAATACACCATCAACCAACAAGCATCAATCTGAAAATAACAAGAACACACTTTAACCGTATTCGAGCAATCAATAATCAGTCCTTTAAGGCAGCTGCAATGTCCCTTTTTAGGGGGACTCGGGAAATGGCTAAAAGCTCACAAATCAAATTTATAGAACTGCTGTTATAACCTTGCAAAATTGAATTTCAAACCCTTCATAGGGCAGCGACTTCCCTAGGTGAGATAAGCCCTTCAAAGAGGGGTTAAACCTTGCAAAAATCCTTCCAAACTTATGCCAAAATTAGTAGAAAACCTTTAGCAAATAATTGCAGCTGTTAAAAATCAGAATTGGATGTGGAATTAATTAATTATGAAACCCTAACCAGAGAACATCAAGCTTGAAAAAATAGTAGATCACCTCCAAAATTCATCAAACTCGGGATCTTGGCCTTAGAAAATATAGGAACAAGAGAGTAATTTCAGATTTGCCAAAATTGCATCACACATACCAAAATTCCACTCCAAGGTAGGTCGCTCCACTCTAAACAAATATAATATTGCACCAAAGATACCACACATGCAAGAGAAAGATACTTTATTACTTTTCAAATCAGCTTGCACACCAAAACCTCATGAAGGGTTTTCGTCCTTCACAAGTTTCCCAACCAAGGGTTTTCATCCTTGGATGAGGTCCTCAACCCAAAGGGGTTTCGTCCTTGAGAGAGTAGAGAGAGAGTAAAAGGGCTACACTAGCCAACTTTCACCAAGATATGAATAATCACCAAAAGCATGAATCATTAATGCCCAAGCAACCTCCTTAAATAGCCACAAGGAGGGCTTAATAACATAAAAGTGATGGCCAACCCCTTAAGGTAAGTGTTTTTAATTATTCAAATGGTATTTAGAGCCTACATGCTCATAATACCTTTATTGCCTAACTACTTAAGTTCCTCTATTGGAGTGTTAGGCTTCTCAATAGGATAAATGATAATAAATGAAAACAACTACCTAAACAACAATAAAAATGTAATTCAGATCTTCCCCTTGCTTTCCTCCTTAGACCCACGAGGAGAGAATGGGTTAAGGTCTTCGAAAATCAGCCTCCAAAAAGGGACATGACAATAACGAATTGTATAGGCACTTCAAATCATCATACAACCATGCAATAACAGCTGAAAATGCTTCTAAATAATTATTTCAAGCACAACAACATTTATCCATCCAAATTACATCAAAATAATAGAGAAAATAAGAGATTTCACCTAGCTGCAATTAATTTTATGACAGCAGCAGGGCAGCCAGAAACAAGGGCTAAAAATAGCTCATAAACCTCTCCAAAAATCACCAAATTGTAGATTCCAACTGTAAAATATGAAGAACAATGATATCGACTCAAATTGTCCAAAAGTGCCCTAGATGATATCAACCCCTTCACCCAAGCAAGTTGCCTAGGGTTAGAATGGGGCAAATAAATATGAAATCCTCCTTAAATCTCACGTGTGACCTCCGTATGAAGCCACCAATACACAAATGAGGGTTTCCATCCCCAAGTGTGATCCAATTGAAGGGTTTTGTCCATAATGGGTGACCAAGGAAGGGTTTTCGTCCTTTAATGGCAAGAAAAAAGCTACACTAGCTTCAACTCCAAGTAAATGTCAAAATAGATGATAGATGATGATCTTCCTCTCCATTCGAACTTCCTTAAGTACCCCTCCTTTGGCGCCAATGATGAATTAGAAGCCCCAACTTCATGGCCGATCTCCTAATGCACTTTTTAATCTTCACTTAAGAAGACCGACCTCATAAGGACTAACTCTCATCATTGGCTTAGATGCGAAACAGATGGAAAAGGCCTAAAGAAAAATGGGAAGAGAGACTCGTGTCTTTTGCTCGAGGCGAGACAGTGGAATCGAGAAAAACACTTTATTATAGAATGCAATGCTTAATATGACATTCGTTTGAGATATCCAATCACTTTCACAACATTGTAATTACGAGGATATGTTGGTGAAGAGTTGATAGCTAAAATGGGGGACTTGATCATCAAGATTAATAGAAGAAAATCATAAATGATGAAAATAAAAGAAATTGGTGTTAGTGTCTCATAGGCTATTTTTAGCCTCATGTACGTTAAAAAGTTTTCATTTCATTTCATTTCCCCTTGTCGAACCATTTCAATGCCATGATTGGTAAATAAAATAATTAATCATGAAGGTACATCACTTACAACCATGGCGAGTTCCCCTCCTTTGCTCCTTCCTTGATGCCCACAGGAGGAGGAACGGGCATAAGGTCTTCCATAGTGACTAGCTTGGAAAAGGGGACATTACAGTCCTCCCTTCCCAATTTTGCTTGTCCTCAAACAAATGCACGTGCCCAAATCCCAAATGAATCTCAGTTGCTCCTTCTTTGATGTTCTTGCACATGAAGCAAACAGATCAAAGGAACAAGAGTGTTTAACAACACTTTTACAATCTCTTCATCATGCCTTAGGGACATGATAGCTAGCTCCCTTCCTTTGCTTGCCACCATCTCATAATTTCCATCCAAATGATGGATTCCCAATACTTCAATAATGTTGTCCCAAAAACAGCTGTAACCGTGCATTTTTCTCTCAAAAATCAGAATGTAGGTGGCTGGAAACCACCTCAAATCAGCCACAAATATGCCAATGTTAGTAGTAGCTTGGAATTTCTTCAACCATATGATTGGAAGCTCTTTTCCATGTGTCTTATAAGTAAAAAAGTGGCTGGAAAAGTTGTGAGCAGCAGATGAAAGGAAAGTACAGCAGTTGTAAGCATGACATCTCTCCAAAAATTTCCACACTATCAATGATATGGGGGCTGGAAACAAAGTATGACAGTCATAAATCACCTGATTTTTCCCCCAATTTGGAGCTATGTTGGCTGAAGTAGTTGTCTTCTTCAGCTGGAACCATCTACCACTATTTTCAATGATTTAATGACCTCAAAATGATCACTCTTACAGTTGTTCAAGTCTGAAAACAACTCATAATCTGATTTTATCAAAATCAGCAACTTAAAAATGGAACAGCAACTACAAAACTAAAACCTCCTGGCAAAATTAGGAATTGTGAGCATGGCAATGACTAAAAACACCTCTCAAAGGCTGAAAATTTTCTCCCAACATTCATCAATCAAAAAATGCTCCATCTCTTGACTGAAAAATACTTGCCTACCCACTTGTATGTATGCAAATGAAATCATGTGGTAGCTGATATGAATAATGACAACAAAACCAAGTCTAAAATTCTGAACCATAGTTTTCCAAGGTACGTTCCTTTTATCACTACTAGCCACCCACATACCTTGTTAGCGATCTCTTGCATGAATCTTCAACCATGAGGTAGCTCCACCATGTTTATGTTGTGCCACTTCGACATTATACTTGGTTGAAAGTGGACAAAAATGGGAATATTTTGCGAGTGTATCAACCAAACATTAAAACAACCCTTACCTTGAACCATGGGCAGCCCGGTGATGAAGACTATGGAAATGCTTTCCCATTTTTACGTGGAAATAGGAAGGGGCTACAATAGTCCAACTGAAAATTCACGCTCTGCCGTGTTTTGTTGGCAACCCAAAAATTCATTATATGTATTGAAGCACCTCCTCTTTAAGACCTTTCCAAAAGAACCTTCCTCTCACCTTTTCGTGTGTCTTGAGATAGCCCGGATGACCAGCCAATGGGGCATCATGAACAACCCTCAATATCTTGTTCTTCACCCTTGATTCAGAAACCAAATAGACTCCATTCTTGTAGAGAATGAGCCCATCCATTATTTTGTACCTTTCATCCACAATTTCTTCCTCAAAAACAACATTAACTTATTCTTGTTACACTAGTTGTAATTAAAGACTTCCAATCTGTTGTTATCCTAGATAAAGAGCAAAAATATGATTCTTTGGACAAAACATCTTCTACCAAATACTTGATTTGAGTGGTTTCCGGAATCATACCTTGAAGTATCACCTTCTTGCCTTTATCCATGAAGCTCAACTCCATACTTTGGTAGTTGAGAGTGAGCTCTCCCAATGAATGTAACCATTGGACCCCAAGCACAAGATTTGTACTAGTTATGCCAATCATATAAAGATCATCACATACCTCATGCTCTCCCAACATGAAAAGGAGTGGGGACTCTCTAACCCCCATAACATTGTCATTGCGGGACCTTCATTTTCCAACTTATGTAAGACAATTTTCAGTCCCTACGCTACTCATGAATTTGCCTTTTTCCATAAGATTTCAGTTTGATAGTTATACCATTATCTTAAGGTTGAACATGCAAGAATCAGATTTGGGACTGCCATTAGCAGTCATGAACAGCTATGAACTTATATTTTCAAAGGAAATTCCATCATGGGTTGATATGGGAAGAAGGCTACAGCTGAAAGGAAGAAACAAATCAGATTTGATAGCATTGAATTGGATAAGATTCCATGAGATTTATGGTTGTGGTGAATTGTTTCCAGCCTATCCACAATCTGATTTGAGTCTTGTGATAAGAGGAATAGCTGGTCCAATTGACTATTCATCCATTCCTTGCTCTAGGATGGAAACTACAACAGTTTGGAAGGATTTTGACACAGCTGAGCATGCCAAAGAAGGAGATGTCACTATTGTTTTTGAAAAGGGAGATAAAGAGGATTTCAATGAAGAGGAGGGCAGCAAAGGTATGAGTTTGTTTGGGTTTAAGCTCCTTCATTTGACAGCACGGGATCCAGATTATGGGAGCACTACAAGCATGTTCCTTCACCTTGATATGATGATACTTAGACATATAAGCTTGCAATTGCTTGAGGGCAAGCAATTTTGGGAAGGGAGGATTGTAATGTCCCCTTTTTCAAACTAGCACCAATTGAAGACTTCTTGTCATTTCCTTTCGTGGCCAAGAAGAAATTGCACAAGGAAAGTCCTTGGGTTTCGTTTTTATTTTCTTTTATTGTTATTAATGTTTTTCTTTGGTGTTTTACTCCCTAAGGCAGGTCGGCTGGGTTATAATGCTCCCAACATGAAATTAAAAGATAAAGTAAAGCTCATTAAGAGGTTGACAAGGTTGGAAAGTTTCCAATATGGAAATAGAAGATAAAGAAAGCTTAAGAGGTCGGTCTACACCTTATGGCTCTTGGCGTCAACCAAAGGGTATAAGAGGAGTTTTGGGGCTCATTTGCACATCACTTTTGGCATATATACTTTATCTATTTGGACTCTAGGGCTGATTGCTCTATTTCCAACTCCACTAAGGGTGAAAATCCATAGTGTGGCATCCAAGGAGGACGGCAACCTTCCTTGTGGCATTTGGAGAATGAAAACTCTCCAAATTGGGTGGTGTGAAGGAAATTACTGAAGATCCTCTTGCTGGTTTATATCTAGGGCATCAAGAAGAAGACCAAAAAGGAGCTTTTGCATGATTTGGAGTCCCTCTCCTAGGGAGCGACTAGGGTTGGAGTCATTTTAAGTGCCTTCTAGGGCATGGCACTCATTTATTATTTGATATTCAGACTTGGCATAATTTATAAGGCTGAAATCATTCATATTTGGTCATTGTTGGGGTTTGGAAACCTCCATTTTGATTATTTCTCTTAGTTGTACTTCTGTTAATAAATAATTTTCCAGCTGAGTATTTGCTTGATTTTCATGATGAAAATTGTTCTAAAGTATTCCTAGAGGGTTTACAAATATTGTAGATGAGTTTTAGGGTGATATTTGGGTGAAATCTTGTTGTTTACAAGTTGTTCTTAAAATCAGATTGTTGTACCGTACTGATTTCATTTTCACTCTTTTGGTTCAAAATCAGATTTAATTCAGATTGGGGTTTGTGCTATTTCCTTGTTTTTCAGTTTCAGCCCTAAAAAGGACATTACAAAGTTTGTTTCTCACCCAAGAAAATGGTTGAGCATGTGGGATTGCTGCTGAAGATGGCACGTTTAAGGTAATAGTTGATCTCTACTTCAAGGAATATTTTAAACTTCAAGCTACCAAAGAACATCATTAGGTAGAAGGACAGCAAATATATGAGCTTGCCTTGGCAAGAGCTCTTTCATTTGACAAGTACAAGATCCAAATTATTGGAGCATCCAAACTTTGAATTGCTTGAGGGAAAGCAATTTTGCAAGGGGAGGACTATAATATCCCCTTTTCAATGCTAGTTCTTTTTGAAGACCTTGGGCCCATTCCACTTCCCATGGGCTAAAAGGGATTGAGCAAGGGAAGTTAATGTCATGATTTTCAGTTGTTTTTGTGAGCTTTGCATTATTTTTAAATAATTTTCTAAGTATAGTCAAGTCGGCTGGGAAAAAGGTGAAAAGCCAATTGAAAAATAAAAGAAAAATAAAACTATTGTCCCCTAAGGAGGTCGGTCCTCTTCGAGAGGACTCTATTTGATTTTCGCGCCACCTCTAGCTATTTAAAGGGGTCATTTGGCTTGGAAGATGTTTATGCATGCTTTGAAATTTATTTTCTTAGAGTTGGAGCACACTTTGCTTTCTCTCTCATCCATTGAGGACGAAACCCTCCATGGAGGTCTATTGAGGATGAAATCCCTCAATAGCACTTAGATTTGAGGATGGAAACCCTCACATCTTCATTGGTGATCTCATATAGAGGTCACACTTGTGCTACAATCAGATTTATAGAGATTCAAAGAAAATTTATCGTCTGCTAGGGCATCATTGAAGAATGAGGGCATATCAGATTTGCATGGTTTTGAGTGTGGGACAGCCACACAAGTCCGTGTTTGAGCTTGCAAGGGTTTCAAACCAGTTGTTTGGCCAATTTCAGACCCTCTCCTAGGGTGGCAACCTGCCCTAAGGTGGAGTTTGGGGTGTTCTAGGGCACGGCAACTTCAAATTCAATCATCATTGTGTTCCTCCTATTTTTAGCAGTTGGAATCTTCATTTGTACTTGAGTTTGGGCTTGGAATTCTTCATTTTCCAGCCATATTTGTAAAGGGTATTTGTTGTTGATAATTAGTTTCCAGCTAATATTAAATTGGTAAAAAGATATGTTCTCTAGTACTTTTTTCCTTGCAATTAATTCCCACTTTGAAGAATAATATTTTGAAGGGTTTCTATAAGTTTTGTGGTTGATTGCTATCATAAAAATATATTTACAGCCTGCTACTAGGGTTTGAGAATTTAATTTCAGTTTACTATTTGGTTTTGTGCAAGTTCCTTTGGTGTTCAGATTCAGCCCAAAAGGGGCATTACGTTATATTACATTATTAATTTTTTCATCGTATTTATCACTTTTGCATATTTATAGAATTACACTTAAATATGTTAGAAGATGTGAACAAAAAAGGAATGAAAAGAAACCAAAATGCACAATTTATAGAGTGTGTCGTCATTTTACTATGCAAGAGATAGTTACAAAATGGTTGAAGTGGTTACAACCAAGCATTTAATACATAACTAATATGACTTAATAATAAAAGACAAGCCTTATAATATAATACCCCCGTTAAGGCTTATTGTCTGAAAGCAAAAGCAAACACACTAACAGAAAATAGAGCCACGCATTTTTCAAAAACACTCTTTGAAAATAGTTCTTTGACTAGGAAAAGCTCCATCAAGTTGCCTCGTAACCTTCGTAAAGGTGTAGCTCCCACGTCTTCCAAATTCAACCTCCCCAAACTCCCAAATTATTGGATAACCATCCATATTAAGCTACATCCATTCTGCTCCATCAAGTTGTCCCATGGCCCTGGGTATAATTTCAAGATTCACAAACTCCCAAACTAACTAGGCAGCCATCCATGTTGAGCTTCATCTACACTAGATCCCTTCCTATCTTCAAAGTGTGGGGCTTCTTTAAAATACATATTCTTCATCAATGAATTCTTCACCACTTTCAACATCTAGTGGATCTTCAACAATGGATATAATCATATAACCACCCTTCCATGCCAATTATTATTTCATTACAATCTCAATATTTGTCAATAGTTAGAGTTTTAGGAGTCCATATATTATTATTTCGACCCACAACTTTTGCGCCTCCAGTTGAATGACGTTGAACGACATTTTGAATGTTTGTCATTTTTCACACCAATATGACTTTCCAATCCGCAAATTAATGCAGCAAAATGAAAATTACAGTCTATATTCTGAATTTTTACTTCAGGCACAGAAATAAATGCAACATGAAAAATCTAATAGTGTTCTGATTTTGACTCGGAAATTAATGCAAAGAGTTTTTAAAAACTGAATTTTTACGGCAAAGAAAACAATGTACCAGTGCATGACATTTGGCTATGTTTTACTTCCTAATCCAAGATGGGTCATGATTGTTTTTTGCCCTTGAAAAACGTCTTTAACTATAACGGCGACTATGAAAACCAATGCCCTAAACCACTGGCTCAAAACTACTTATTTTTGTTCCTCTCGAGTTTGTTTTAGAAGTCAATAATGGCGACTTCCAGAAATGTTCAGTAACTTCCGCATCATGTTTTTGACAGAACAAAGGTATTTCGTGATTGTATTTTTCATGTCTTTTCCCTCACATTTTGGTGAAAGACTTCAATCGTATTTCGATTGTTCCTTGGTGTCGATCGCAACTTAAGAATACCCCTTGCATTTTAAGATATTTTCGATTGTAAGCATTGCTTAAATTTTTAACATATGGCCTTCCTCTTTGAGCCCTCCTTTAGTGACTGAAAAAACATCTTAGTCATTTGAGAGACTACCCTTCGAAAATGATTAAATGATTGTACTCGATATGTGCCCTACTTCAATGGCAACTGGTGCTTTAGAAATCGTGACTAAAATGCAAACGTGGATGCCCTCAATCCCTTCCCTTCTCTTTCTCCTCGATTTACAAACCCCTTCAAGCACCAAGGGCTTGATACCAATGTTAGAAGATGTGAAAAAAAGAATGAAGAGAAACTGAAAGGCACACTTTTTAGATTGTGTGTCCGTCATTTTACTATGCAATAGATAGTTACAAATGGTTGAAGTGGTTATAAATGAACATTAGTTAATACTTAGCTAATAGTGACTTAATAAAAAAAAAAAAGCCTTATATTCTAATAATATATATATTTCGGACTGGAGTTTTCCAAACTATTTGAGAAATTCCAGAGTTTCGGATATTTTTGCCCTCCCAAACATATTCAGATTTTTGGATTTGGTAACTATGCCTTCAAGGAGAGTTTTTAGACATCATAAAATGAAATACTTCACTATTCTTATTTCCATTGAATTCTGTTCTCAACCTCATCTCTAGTTATTCACGTTTTGCTTATCTGCTTGTATACCTTTATCACGTTGCATTACATCCATATCATTTTCAAAACATCTAAAAAAAAGTGGATATAATATGTCCATTGACAAAAGGCAAATAGAAGATTCTTCTCGCTTAAAGGTTGCCTGGAATTAGTCCCATAGGTACAATCACATAATTAAGAATGGATATGAACCATTGAGGACTATCCATATAATTATCTTATATCGAGCGATGTTAACCTTAACTATCACTATAAAACAACCTAGGGAACACAACACAAAGAAAACTGAAATAAACTAGGCAGTTAGAATTATGTAAAAGAAATTGCAGCTACGATAGTTAGGATTTAGAGGAGACTGCATACATCAGCACCACGCAACACAGCTTCAGCACATTTGCGACTTACAATCACTTCTTTCATTGTTTTACTGCATCCGGCATCATACTCTATTTTGAATGGCCCAGAGCCACGAACAATGACTACATATTCCATGCCTGGTAGTTTGCAACACAATACATTTTTATTATCTAACATGTCGTGTGGATATTGTAATAGTGATACTCCATTAGGGAAACTAACAGCGAATGACCCAGAAGCCTCCACATTGTGCTCCGCAGTTCCATTTGTCTTTAAGCATTCAAAAATCTCATGGAGTTCCTGCATTGTGCTAGAATCATTAGATTTGCTTGAATCTGCAACTGCGGTTGCTTTTTGATGGAGAACTTCCATTTCATCCTCTTCATTAAATCCAGTTTCATGCAGAAGTGATGATAACTTTTGAAGAATTTCCTCACGTGTTGTTTTAAGAACATTCACCCGAACACAAGAGTATAATGATGGCTTCCTGCCAAAAGAGGAAAAAAGACAGGGTACCATGTCATTTCTCAGAAAGCAAGAAAAAAATAGTTATTTATTATTCCAGAACTGTAGTGCCTACCAAGATATAACAACATGGAAGCATGCCAGTAATAGAAGCAAGCTTACTGTATTTTAAGGAAAACAGATGCTTATTCAGTAACATGTATGACAAATGGCTTAGTATATAATATTGAGTAATTACAAATTTATCTTGCAACAAAATATGTGGCTGCAAGAAGAAATTTTCTCTTATACTGACAAAGTTTCTAAAAACTTGATATCTGGAATAATTCTCTGTTGCAATCTCCTACCATTTTTGTAAAAGTTTCAGGTAACTTTACTTGTTTGCTTAGAATGTTTCTAAGCATATATCTAGAAACTTATATGGTAAAATCAAATTTCCGTCCATGTAGTTACAATCTTGTTTGACTTTAAATGGCCCTAACCATCACTGATAGCAGTGACCATGAAGTAATCTAAGAATTTGAAAAGAAACATGTTTTCTGAGTGATGATTTCTGTGCCTGAAGCACACAACTTCTAAATTGTTTATCGGCATGGGCAGCTGGAATCTTTAGTCCAGATCTTGAACATGTGTACATTTGTCTTGGAAAATACATGATAAACTGAACCGTAGAAAAGTTGTACGAGAAGATCAATTATCACAGGATTGATATGTCAGAACAGCAAAGGTTCACTAAGCGATAGAAGAAAAGAGAAGGGATTTTAAACATTGCATTGCACTATATATATCATCCTATACCCCAAGAGAGGATCTATAGGCTTTGCACTCTTCAATAAGTAGAAACTGAGAAGCACTTCATTTGAAATATTTGGTCCAATGAGATCAGTGGGATCAGGTGTTAGCATATGCAAAGAGAAGAAAGAATTAGAGAAGGCAAACTGCACTGCTCAAATGATACAGGCAGGTGAATTTATTATAGGAAGAGGTAGTTACATTTAGTTACATTTGGTTGTTTGGTTACAACCTCTTCAACTGCCTAGAACCGCATTACATTCTATATAATGCTCTATAGCTCTATATTTTAACACCCCCTCTTAATGACTAAACCGGAAACAATACCAAGTTTATCCCGAAATTTTACAAATTTCCTAAAGCCCATATGTTTAGTCATTACATCTACAGACTGTGCCATAGGTTGTACTTCAAAATCAGCAGTCCATGATCTGTGTTGCGGTTGTCGAATGAAGAAGAACCGCAAAACAAAAATCTGGTCCCATGAACAAAAGATATGGCAAGTGGTCCATTGGTTCTTTGTTACGTGATTCATTGACCAATGATGAATCACCAATGGCTGAGAGTGTCAGCCCCATCTCCAGAGTGCTGAAATCAGAACCTTGAGATGTGGATTGAAAAATCTATTCCAGGCTTGTGTAGCCTGTTGGAGTCTGTACAAAGACTCAATTATCCTGCAATCGAAGTCACCTCGATCATGTCCTTGCAACACCGTGTAGTGCTCATCCAACTTTCTCAATAAGAGAAATGTGACCATCTATGTAGTAGGAGTTAGAACCAACTCCGCAATAGTAGGAGAAATAACCATCTCGTCTCAATAGTGGTCTCATCTCAAGAAGAGAAATGTGACCAGGAGGAGAGAACCAACTCTCATCTATAACCATTCCGTCTCAACAATGGTCTCATCAGTGGTATCCTCATCTATTTGCTCATCTATCCCCTCGTTGGGAAAGATCCTTCACAACACAATGAGCAAACTATTCATGCTCTACTGTCCTTCGAGCAAGTACCTCTGAGTGAGTGGTTGGGCATGCCATCTCACCATGCACCATCAGTGCATTTGGAATAGTGGAGTCTCCGTCCACAACAAATTGTTCTTTAGAATGAGGAAATCCATCCTCCCAAGGCATGTCCATCCCGTACATCTGTAGTGGATACTCCCTCCACAATAGGTGCATGTAGGTTGATTGTATCCAAGTCAACAGATTTGTGAGGAATGGCTTCCTCCCAAGGCATTGCAGCCTCCTGCACATCCTGAATGGTGGAGCTGTCCTCCACACGTGCATTCATGTTGATCGCAACCGGATCAACAAGCCGATACTGACCACCTTCCCCAATACCAAGGGCAATTATCCATCTCTGTTTCACATCAGAGACAACACACTTCTTTCCACAAAATCCACATAAATATTGGGATTTTCAGTAATTGATGAATAGATAGAAGATTCTTTTGTAAAGAAGGTACATATCTAACATTCCGTACCAACAATTTATGAGCATTATTCAATACAATGCATATATCTCCTATCCCTTCTACTGCAAGTGATTCTCCATCAGCTAGTACTACTGATTCAAAACATATATTTGCAGTAAATGAAACATACCAGTCCCTACGACATGAAAAGTGTGCAGACGCACCAGAGTCAATGATCCAAGAACTAGTACCATTGTCATTCGAGCATGATGTCGTAAGACAATAAAGAGCATGCCCGTCATCCGAATCTCGTTCTTCTGCAACTGTTGCCACATGTTCCTCATCACATGGCTTTTTGTTCTGCTGCGAAAGATCATACTTCCGCTTCCGACAATCCTTCTTGAGGTGCCCAACCTTGTGACAGTAATAAGCATGTGACCTGATACCGAGTGGAAGACTCACCAGATTGATGTTTCCACTTTCCCTTTGACTGAGTGACAAGAGCACTCTCTGAATGGTCACAATTAGATTTTGCCTGAAGTTGTCTCCGCTCCTTTTGCAACAGGTAGGAACTCACCTTGTCAAACGTGAGTGTTTGACTTTCAGCCATTAAATGGAGTGCCTCCACAAATGACTCATACGAAGAAGGTAAGTTGTTCAAAACCAGAGCCACCATATCATCGTCGTCCACCTTTTTGTTGATGGAAGATAATTGGTCTCGGAGGTCTTTCATCCGAAGTAGGTGCTCAGACAACGATCCACCTTCTTGTAACTTTACGGAAAAGAGCATATTTTTCAGGTATAAAACCCGACTCTTTTCTGACGTCTGATATTTATCCTTCAGACTGGCCCACAACGTGCTTGCCACAGTGGCATTCCGCACTTATATCATATCATCCGACACCGACAACTTGAGAAGCAATAACGCTTCCTTATGACGTTTGTCATAATCCTCGAAGTTCGTCGCTGGTCGACTTTCATCACCCGTGATTATTTTATCACAATCACGAAACTCCACAAGCGTTAAAATCTTATGACTCCAAACATTGAAATTAGTGCCCGTTAATTTTTGTGTCTCCTAAGCAAAGTCAAGTGTGAAATATTTGCCATTTTATTATTCCAAAGTAACGGAAATAATAAAATAAAATTTTGCCCCACACTTAATAATAAAATATTACTTTTTCCTCAAATATATTAAAACAATATAACTTTATTCCAGCAATATGAAAATATAAAGTATTTGCCAACTTAATAAAAAGTGTGCCCCCTTAATAAAACAATTATTACTTATTCCACCAAGTAATATTAAATTAAAGCACCTTCAAAATGCCCTCGAACCATATTTGCATTAATAAATATTATTAATGTGAGAATACCTTTGTAGATGAAATAAAACAAATATGATGCCCTCAAACTTTTTCTGCTCCAACTGCAACTCAGCATTCAAATGCCCTCCATTTCCAGGATTATTTGCGACTGGGTATACTTTTCACAGGAATTTCTTTTTATTTGTTGATTCACCAGCCACTTTTCCTCAGATTTGCGACCAGCCACGAATTCCTTTTAAGACTGAACAGGGTTTTACGACTTTTGCGACCACGCTTTTTTCTTTCCCACGGTTTTCCTTCACACGACAAGTTCCAAGAACCCACGATTCTGCCTTCTGCGACTTTGTGCCCTCGTTTACCCACAAATCACAATTTTTTGGGCCTTGAACCACAAAAACCGACTGTATTTGCCTTGAAACAAAAACAGCCTCGAATGGTCTTCCTTCTCTGCCCTCAAAAATGCAAATAAGCCAAGATTCGACTTTTGAACCGTCTTTTACCTACACGACTCAAATAGACTTGCAAGTAGTTTGTGCCCTTTTCAAACTGTGACTGGGCTTCCTCAAACCATTTGCACTCTCTCGTACCCTTCAAGGGCTTCCTCGGGCTGCGAACCTTTGACGCTCTGATACCAATGTTAGCATATGCAAAGAGAAGAAAGAATTAGAGAAGGCAAACTGCACTGCTCAAATGATACAAGCAGGTGAATTTATTATAGGAAGAGGTAGTTACATTTAGTTACATTTGGTTGTTTGCTACAACCTCTTCAACTTCCTACAACCTCTTCAATTCTCTATAGCTAGAACAGTCTATGGTCATTACATTCTATATAATGCTCATTTTCCTTTTACCGTGCATGTTCCCTTGTCCCCTTTCAATAGGAAGAGGCAGCCCCCAAAAAATCAGTTTTTAGTACCTGATGCCACTTCATTAGTTACTTTGGGAAGATGATCCCTCACATCTACACGTCTAGCTGTTTCATCTTCCACGTCATTTGTATAATGTACATACATATTTGAACTAATTAGACATTCACATCTCTCTCCTCACAGATTTCCATAACATGTAGAATACTGCAACTTTGTGTGTTATCCTACAGATCACACCCACAATCCAGGACAATCAACAACGCTAACTATGAAGCATTGTTGTGAAGAAAAACTTCTACAATGGAGACATATTTTATATCATTAATACATACTCTATATTAACTGTCAACTAGACACGAGTTCATGGCCATCTAAAATCCATGGAAGAAAAGGTAGAGTTTTACTGGAGACTGATTACTGAGATGGATGATAGATGTACAAAAGTCAGCTAAACGATTGCAAGTTCGTGGAGGCCATTTGTTCGGAAGGAAATTCATAAAGGACAGATGTGCAACAAAAGTATATGAAGGATGAACCAATTGAGGGCAAGGAAAAGCTTATTAAATTTCATAACTGCAAGTAAACACAAAGGAATTGTCTAAGAGTCCAGATATGCACAGAGCATGATATGTCATAGTTTGCAGTTATTTAGATGACAAAAAGGATGTTAAGTACAGGAATAGCATTATGGTGCATGATCATTTTAGACAGGACCATTTAAGAGTTCAGTCCAAATTGACAAAGACTTGGATGCATGCAAAAGTTAAATGGTGACCATAACAAGGCATCACAGCCATAGAAATTGCCATTGCATAATGGCATTGTCACTAAATTGGGTTAGCGTTAGGACATCTATCATAACGAGTCTTGGTGCAAAAAGTGTTGTCAACAAAATTGTTGGCAGAAGGCTGCTGTAGCAATACCTTTGCTACCAAAACATTGTTTGCCGGGTGATTTGTTTATCTTGAAATAACAAGTGCAGGGGTGGCTGTCACAATCACTTAAGGTAGGTTGGGGCACAGCCAAACTCCAAGATTTAAGTGCATAAAATAAAATCAAAGGTTAAAAACCCACCAAACAATTATGGAGTTCTGAAAATACTATAGTGGAGACCGATCTCGAGGATAACACAAAAAGACAAGTCAACACGACACATTGAATGAGAAATACATACAGTTGCAGTTGTAGATATTCCTACATGCACATGCTAACAGAGTGACCTACCAACTAGCATGCACTATCAAACCAATACTACAGAAACAAAGCCATCATAATCACAAGAAATGAATGCAAAGAAATACATATCAGTGGAAAACGGATGTTGTCTGGACTCAAAGGCAGAAACTTTTCACCTGTATGGACACACAGAAGAGTGATAGGGGACTCTTTCATTGAGTATTATTTCTTTCCCAGAAAATTAAATATCTGCATGCACATAAATGTTGCAAATATTGCTTATTCATCCACATATTTGACGCCAGTTTTGTGAGGAGAAATTTCTGGGAACTAAAACTCCACGGTCAAAGCAACAACAGATATTTTCTCTCTAAAAGTTAAACATCCTCCATGGAACTTACAACTATGTGCCTCAAACATCCTCTATGGAACTTACAACTCCGTATCTCGAAATTTCTACAAAGATGTTGCAATTTCAGAACGCTACAGCATCTAGAGAATATTTATTTCATCCAAGCAAACCAAGACGGCGAGAAGTGTTCATCCTGGAACATACCACATTGCGACTCACTTCCAGAAAACTACAGTGACACCGCCTATCTCTCAAATTGAGATCTTCTCCTAAACTCCTCCCAGCGAATGACTTTGGGTTAATTTTTACATAAACCACTTTTTCGGATCATTAAAACTTCTTGTCTTCCTCAATTACAACCATAGTTGCCAAGTTCGGGATCCGGATTCATTTTGTTGGCAAGGAAATTTGTCGGGTGGACAAACTTGTCGTTTCTTTGCCAACGCTCTGGGAATCTAAGTCCCTCTACTTAACCGGTGCAGCTGCCGTATATGCATGCGCGAGAAAGCATGGATTTCTGTGGTGGCCTTTCGACCGGGGATCCAACAGGGGCACTCCACTGACCCTATGGCAAATGCTTGCAGTTATCTACAAGGGGGAATTTGCTATGAAGGTGGGAAAGGGAGTGAGAAAAGAGGTAGGAGAACTAATGTTGCAGGTAGAAAATCAGATTCCTGCACGCACTAGTTAGAAATTTCAACACATGCATTCATGAGAAGAAACAACTCTGCAAATGGCAACAAGACGAGATAAGATTGCGAACTCAAAGTTTCTAAAATCTCCTCATCAAAGAGGCTACAAAATCCTTCTTCTTGTATTGATGCTTAAACAGAAGTTGTACATAATGAGGGAATGGAAGAAATTTGAGAATGGAGGAAATTAGAAGAAAATGGCTATCTCCTTTACTTTCTCTAAGTACAATGCACTCGTGAGTTTACAAGATCAATTGCCAACCCTTTACAATGGCGTGAAGAAGCCATTAAATATCTTGCAAGAAACGGTTACAACTTCTTTGTTAGCAAGAAACGGTTTACAATATTTTCAGTCATTCGCATCCGTTCAGATTCTTGATTCGCGAAGAAACACCAATGGCGGAAAAACCAGACTTTTCATAATGCAATCGTTACACTCGTTTTGTAACTTTGAATTTGAACCGTTCATCTTGCCTTTGAAACTTTAAACCAGAGCCGTCCACGTGGGAGAAATTTACTGGAGCGGGCATAGAGGATGCCTTTTGCATTTTGTGACTTTATAGAGATTTAGCATTTTTTACATTTTTGGTCCGCCTTCCGCTTTTGATATAAGCCTGACAAGTGGCTTCACTTGATTGGCGAAGGAGTCATGGTCACTTTTATAATTTTACCTTTTTTCAATGCGGGCTCAAAAACACAAATTGCTTCGTCGGCCCACCTCCCTGCTTTGACTCTTTTGATGCGGGCTCAACATTTGACTTTTTCCTCTTAGCATGATCGGGGTTGCGGGTCGTTTTACGACTTTTAGCCCTTTTTACAAAAAGGCTCAAAACCTCAAAGTTCTCCGCCAACCCACTTCTCCGCTTTGACTTTCCAACGGCGGGCCCAAGATTTGACTTTTTCCTTTGTGTTTGGTAGGGTTGTGGGTCACTTTTTAACTTTAAGCCCCTTTAATGAAAAAGGCTCAAATTCTCAAATCTCCCGACGATCCGCCTCCCCGCTTTGACTTTCCAACGGCGGGCCCAAGATTTGACTTTTTCCTTTGTGTTTGGTGGGGCTGCGGGTCACTTTTTAACTTTTAGCCCTTTTTACATAAAGGCTCAAAAACACAAATTGCTCTCCGTCGGCTCGCCTCCAATTAGATATGTCCACGTACCCGTGGATAATGGGGCCAAAATTTGATGAGGAAGAAAACGCTCGTCATTCATGACTGTGGAAAAATGCGAGAAGAAGAAAACTCCACCATTTCACGCCCGATTTTCAAATTTCTTTCGCGAACCAAGGGATTGAAAACAATACAAGGTTCGACGATCCATGGCCATAAAAAGATTGACAATTTCATTCAAATGAAGACAACAATAGAATTTTCACGCGTCCAGACGGGGAAACGAAAATTTATCAAACCACGCAGACTGGAGAGTTTAAACAACTTCAAAGCATGAATTTCTCTATCTTTTCAAACTTCCAACTTTACTTGAACACTTTTGGAGGGCGTGAGCTCAAAATTTTGAATTTGACTTAAAAATGAGGGGGATTTTGAGGGCGACAACAGTTGGCTCTAGCTTGGGGACATGACATGGACTGAGCATAGTGAAGACATGACATGGGAATCCAGAATCTCAATCTCTAGACCATATAATTCGTTGACCAGTGCCTTATCCATTGGGCCTTGCAGAGTCATGTACAACCTATAACAAGAGAGAAAGAAGAAGGAAACACACACGCACACGAAAAGGATGAAAAGGAAACACACGACACACAACAGGAAGGGAAACACACCTAGCAATCACCTATGGTACAAGGCGGGGACAACCCACTTTCACTGATGATACAATTTCAAGTATTGCCCGCTCCGAGGCAATTCCAATGGCGTTCCATCCAAATATGAGAGAAGAAAAGCGTTCTCGCCGCAAGCTTCACGAATCTGGAATGGGCTGAGCCATAATGAATCAAACTTTCCATGGCTACCTTTTGGTTCTCTTCTCTTTTCCCATAGCTAGGATGAAGTCTCCAACTTTGAATTCTCTTGCCTTGGCCTTCTTATCAAAAATCTTCTTTACTTTCAATTGGTGCTCCTTAATGCGATCCACCACTTGGAGTCTATTTTCTTCCAGCTTCTCAAGAAAGAGGATCCTCTTGTCAATGGAATCCTCAGATCGACCATCTTCTATCACTCAGAAGCAACTTGAGAGCTGGCATCTCGATCGTGAGAGGAATTTCTGCTTCGACTCCATACAACAATTGGAATGGTGACATACCTATTACCTTCTTGGGAGTGATCCTATCCGCCCACAATGCGTCGTACAACCTTTTGTGCCAATTCCTTTGATTCTCGTTTACAAGCTTGCAGACAATGGTCACAATGTTCTTATTGCTTGATTCGGCTTGTCCGTTTCCTTGTGGATAGTAGTCAGAAGAATGAGATAGGGAGATTCGTAGCTATAGCAAAACTCGGTCAGCTCTCTTGAAGAGAAATAGGTAGCATTATCTGCTACAATCTTCGTGGCACTCCGAAACGGACTATGATATTCTCCTTGATGAAGTTGCATATTGTTTCAGTGTTGGCTTGTTTGGCCGGAATGGCTTCCACCCATTTGGTGAAGTAGTCTGTTGCTGTGAGTACATAGGTGTGCCCTGCGCTTGAGTGAGGGTTCAAAACACCAATGAAGTCCAGCCCCCACTATTGAAATGGTTCTTCAATAACCACAGCTTGAGTGGTAATGCAGTGAGTTATGGTCTTCCAATGAACTGTTGGCATGCTTTGCATTTAGAAACCCAATCTCGAGTGTCTGCAAAGATGGTGGGCCAATAATACCTTCCTTAGAGGATCTTGTGTGCAAGTGACCATTGCTGAAAAATGTCCACCACATGCTTGGTCATGGTATGCTAACTTTTCTTGTTGCTCTTTATCTACGCACTGAGGAAACAACCATCCAAGCCTCTTTTGTAAAGTGCATGATTCAGATCACAAATTTAGCTACCTTCAACTTGAGTGTTCTCGTTTGCTTTGTAATCAAGATGGGGAGGGCATTCTCCATAAGTCAGGTAATAGGCAATATCAGCATACCACTCATCAGAGTGGTGACAAAGAGAACCTGTGGGTTGTCTTCTGAACAAGTTGAGCAAGCACAATTTTCTTCACCATGTTGAACTTTGAGTGTTTCATCTTCAACAATCAACTTGCACAAGCCATTTCCCCTTACCAGATTGGAGGGTTGAATCTCCAAGTCATATTCTTGAGTCTTTGCAATCCAATTTCCTCTTTTAGCTCCGGGATCCTGTTGTGTCAAGATGGACTTGATTGCACTGCTGTCGGGGACCATCACCACCGTATGGGAATTGAGGATGTAAAACCTGAAATTTTTTACAGCCTTGACACTGCATAGGCATGCTTCTCCAATTGGCTGTATTTTAACTCATGTTTTTTCAAAGGACAACTCATGAAAGCAATAGGTGCTTCCACGCCTTCATCATTTTTTTGAACGAGAACAGAGATAGTGTATGTTTTGATGCATAACAATACATGATGAATTCTTTGTTAAAATCTGGAGATACAAGAGTCGAAGCCTTGGCAATGGATTTCTTGATCTCTTCGAATGATGCCTTCCCTTCATTGTTCCGTTTGAAGTTTTCTTGTGGTTTCATCATGGAAGTGATTGGCTTCGTCAACTCAACAAACTCAGGCACAAAACGACGAAGAAAGTTCACCTTTCCAAAGAATGAATGAAATCCTTTCTTGCTTGTGGGTGGCTAATGCTTGAATGGATCTAATCCTCTCAAGATCAATGTGTGCTCCATGTTTGTTCACAATGTGCCCCAATAACTTGCCTTTTGTGACTCCAAAAATGCACTTTTTGGATTTAGTGATATGCCATGTTTCCTACACCTCGCAAGTACTGCTCCAGTGATAGCTATGATCTCCCTCTTCTTTGAAAATACCGTGAGATCATCAAGATATATGATCTTTGAAGGCCAAATCCATCGCCCTTTGGAATGTAGCTCCTGCATTGATTAGGCCAAAAGGCATTCTGTTGTAGGCAAAAGTGCCCCAAGGTGTTGTAAAGGTTGTCTTGGTGTGGTCCTCCTCTGCCACTTTGATTTGATTATATCCTGAGAATCCATCAAGTAATGAAAGCATTTCAGATCCAAAGTGACTGCTTCAGGATATGGTCCATGATAGGAAGAGGATAATTGTCCTTTAGTGATGCCTGGTTCAAGTTGCGAAAATCTACACATATCCTTATTTCACCATTCTTCTTCCGCACTGGCACAATGTTAGCCACCCACGTTGAATGGTGGATGGGAAAGATGATCCTTGCATTAAGCATCTTCATTACCTCCTCCTTGATGGTATCAACAATCTTTGGGTTATACGGCCTTTGTTTCGCCTCTGAAGGGCTTAACACCCTGCTTCAAAGGAATTGAGTGATGCATTTCCTTTGGGCTGGAAGGCTTTGAGTTCTTCATAAGAGTAGGCCAAGACATCTAAGTATTTCTTGAGTAATGCAACAAACCTTCTTTTTCTTCAAGTGAGCAACATTTTTCAATATTGACCATCCTTGGCTCCTCCGGGGTACCAATGTTTTCTTTATCAAAATCAGCTGGGCACCGAGAAGATTGTTTTTTTCTTGAATGAATCTGTCATGTTTGTCAAAGAGGTCTTCTAAAGAGACTAGGCCTTTGGGAATTTTGTTCCCTTTCAATTTGATTACTCCCTCATCATCAATCCCTTTAATTCCTTCTTTCTCTTCTTTGGGGACTGCTTCTCGGTGTGGATTTTCACCTCCTTGAAGAAGAGATTATTGAAATTATCCCTTTGCTCTAAAAAGGCTAGAATTTGGTTATCATCATTGAAGACTTGCCAATGATTTGCATTGTCTAGTACACTAGGCCTGAATACCATTTCAATGGTCACTTTGTCTTTACCAAAAGAAGGATGAGGTGTCACTAGGGAAGTTGACACTGCAAGAGAATCAGCCTTTTCATTCTATTCCCTTGGAATAGCTTCAATGGAAAATGCATCAAAAGATTCAATGCAGTCCCACACCCGGAGTTTTGGATTCTTCACCTGATATTGTTGGCGGACCTGCTTTACTACAACCTTTACATCACCTCAGAATCTCAGTTTCTTGATTCCCATGTCCTCTGCTGCACTCATGCCTAAGAGTAGTGCTTCATACTCTACAAAGTGTTATTTGTATTATCAAATTGCAGCTTGTAGGCAAATGGGTACAACTCATTGGAAGGAGAGTACAATACTACACCAGCTCCCGAGCCCGCACTAGAATGACTACCATCAAATTCCATTGTCCAAATTTGATATTCCTCTTCCTCCATGAGAAGTGGCAAGTTCTCCTCTTTTTTTGATGTAAGGAAGTAGTTTTCTAGCCCACAATTTTAAAAGAGAATGTTTGCTTTCGGATCATCGACTTTCATACATCTGTGAACTTCATCTTTCTTACTGTGTAAAGCAACTTCTTCATCTCGCTTTTCTTTGGGATAGTTGCAGATGACCAATCCATTTTTATCTCTCCACCTGTGTCTCGCAGAAACTCCTACTCAATAAAGATACCAAAGGATGTTAGGATGTCTGCTACCGTATGGTTAGGAGCACCTTCTTGTCTGGAAAATCAGCTAGTGCTACATGTGCATCTTTGATTCTTCCTACCAATGGCACTTGTTTGAATTCCATCGAGTAAAGCATGTGCCATTTACCGGTCAAGGTGAGGCCTAGAGCATTTGCAACTTTGGCCTGGCATCACATTGTCGAGGCTCGAGGCTCGAAATCTATGATACAATTATTTAGTGGAAGCCTTTAATGAGGAGTGACAGGTAGAAAGGTTCAACCCTGTTGGTTTTGGAGGCACTAAGAGCTAGCAGGTTTTGGGAAGGTGGTGTGGATGGTGTGGGCAGTAAGCCTTTAGAACTAGGACTTGAGGATACAGGGTTACCACCACGAATCGCATTAATGAACTTGTCAAACCGGGGGTGTGTTTGTAGGTATCCTATTTCGAGAGCTGGACTTTGGTTTTGCTTGCATGTTCCACAAAGTCAAATGGGGTTATGGTGAGCGAGGAAGAGGTTCCGAGAAATGGAGGAAGATTTACATGGTAGAGGCTTTACTACTTTGAGTGTTGAATTCTCCTTTTCGGGTGTAGCAATTGGCTTGGAAGGGGATTAGGGTGTAACTTTTGATTGAACCTTAGATGTTTTTGCAGGAACAACATTTAAAGGAGAATTGTTCTTAGCAACTTTTGAGCTGGGAGAAGAATTAGATGACTTACTTGGCATAGTAGCATGATCCCTAACAACCAATGAGTCTGGTTTTTCTTTGGCCGACTCCGTAGAAGGTGGTAATGGTGATCCTTTGCTGATGATTTTATTTTGTGTGACCTCTAAGAGAATCCTCTTTATTCTTCCTATCCTTTACCGCAATTGTTGAGGATGAAGCACCTTTCCTGGATTGTGCACAAGTGAAAACAAAGCACATGAGAAACTTGGAGCTTCTTCATCATCCTCATCTTCATCATCAACGTACTCAATTAGGCCATTGTGCATATCAACTTCCTCGACCTCAAGATAGTTTTCATAGTCTTCCATATTTTCTTCTTTAGTTTCATCAATTTTTGCTTCCTCCTCCGATTCTCTGGTGTCACAGATGGCATTGACTAGTGGTGCTTCAAGAGCAAGCCGACGAGGAGGTGGAGCAATCCTTGGCCTATTTGGGGGGTTTGGTTTCCTTGGAGTGTTCCGCATTGTGATCTGGGACAGTTGTTTCTTCAAGGCAACCAAGTCGTTTGCCATTTTTTGGAACATTGGATCCGTGGTGACTGAGTTTGAATTCTGACCCTTTTGTTTCCCATTTGGGCCTTTCACTTTACCAGACAAGATTAGATCATCATTAGTTTCTATTGCATGGTCTTGAGCTTCCCTTAATGTTCTTGGTTGGGTTCTTCTAAGGAAGAAACCTACTTCTGATGGCAAGGCGATGATGAAGAACCTCTTCAAATTATTTTCAAGAGGCACCACATCTTCAGGGATTCTTCTTATCACTTTGTTATATCTTGCTACGAAGTCTCTCATTGACTCGGAGGTTTTTTTTCATTTGTACCAATTGGACCAAGAGATCCTGCAATCTTTCGTGGTCTTGAACCTGTGTTCGAATGCACTTCTTATATCTTCCCAACAGGTTGTGGACCTCGGGGGTAGCATGTAGAACCATTCGGCAGCTTTCTCTTGAAGTGACTCCACAAAGAGTCGGATTGACACATCTTCATCCTCAACACCCAACACACCGCAAGCAATGATAAATGTTGTTACATGCTCTTCAGGGAGTTGAGAACCATCCCCTCTGAATTTTGGGAAGTTTTTTCGAGCCTCTCGGTAGCTCATGGAGTGGTTAAGCAAGAGACAGTGGACCAGTGTTTCCTCCCCATGGTACATTAGGCCTACGGGCCTCACGATCACGTTCACACTCACAATCCCCCATTCTATTTATGTTTCTAGCTTCCAACCTTGTTAAGGCTGTGGCTTCTGCTATTGCTCTTTCATCTACCTCGGCTTGAAGTCTCTCAATTTCTTCGAGTTGAGCTCTTATTTCTTCGTCGGCTCTCGCCTCTCTTTCTCTAGCTTCTTCTTCGATCTCACATCAGTGAAGTCTACAAGGTTCTCGTTGATGTATGGAAATTCACCTGTCCAAAGGATTGGCAACACTCAGGTTCCCAACGTGGCCAGTTGCTTGAAAAGGAGGCCTCTGGATTCCGAGTAGCTCTTGTCTCCTTTGAAGTTCCTCAAAAATGGGATCAGTTTGTCCTCCTTGTCTTTGTTGTCGAGTGTATCTTCTATCCGCCAGCTTAAAAATCTATGCTCTTCTTTGTAGTGCTGGAATTTGTCTTTGCCTCTCCAATTCAACAGTGTGTTCTTCTTCAAGGTCCAGAATTCTCGTGGCAATGAAGTAGTGATTGGCACTTTGTCTATTATGCCGATAGCTTCCTCAAATCAAGCAACGCCTTCTTGGATGTGGAAGAGCAATTCGGGTCTTTCAACTGGAGGGTTTCCCGGAATAGCCATGATTTGAATCCATGTGGCTCATATAGCCATTTGAATTCCAGAAATTTTCTCTTTTCTAAATTTTGAATTTTCTGACCTTGCGGTTGCATTCAAGTGCAGATGTTGCTAAATCTACCCCACGGTGGGCGCCAAAAATTGTTGGTGAGGAAATTTGTCGGGTGGACAAACTTGTGGGTTCCTTGCCAACGCTCTGGGAATCTAAGTCCCTCTACTTAACCGGTGCAGCTGCCGTATATGCATGCACGAGAAAGCGTGGATTTCTGTGATGGCCTTTCGACCGAGGGGATCCAAAGCGGGGGCACTCCACTGACCCTGCGGCAAATGCTTGCAGTTATCTACAAGGGGGAATTTGCTATGAAGGTGGGAAAGGGAGTAAGAAAAGAGGTAGGAGAACTAATGTTGCAGGTAGAAAATCATATTCCTGCATGCACTAGTTAGAAATTTCAACACATGCATTCATGAGAAGAAACAACTCTGCAAATGGCAACAAGACGAGATAAGATTGCGAACTCAAAGTTTCTAAAATCTCCTCATCAAAGAGGCTACAAAATCCTTCTTCTTGTATTGATGCTTAAACAAAAGTTGTACATAATGAGGGAATGGAAGAAATTTGAGAATGGAGGAAATTAGAAGAAAATGGCTATCTCCTTTGCTTTCTCTAAGTACAATGCACTCGTGAGTTTACAAGATCAATTGTCAACCCCGTACAATGGCGTGAAGAAGCCATTAAATATCTTGCAAGAAATGGTTACAACTTCTTCTTTGTTAGCAAGAAACGGTTTACAATCTTTTCAGTCATTCGCATCCGTTCAGATTCTTGATTCGCGAAGAAACACCAATGGCGGAAAAACCAAACTTTTCATAATGCAGCCGTTACACTCGTTTTGTAACTTTGAATTTGAACCGTTCATCTTGCCTTTAAAACTTTAAACCAGAGCCGTCCACGTGGGAGAAATTTATTGGAGCGGGCGTGGAGGATGCCTTTTGCATTTTGTGACTTTATAGAGATTTGGCATTTTTTACATTTTTGGTCCGCCCTTCCGCTTTTGATATAAGCCTAACACGTGGCTTCACTTGATTGGCGAAGGAGTCGCGGGTCACTTTTATAATTTTACCTTTTTTCAATGCGGGCTCAAAAACACAAATTGCTCCGCCGGCCCGCCTCCCCGCTTTGACTCTTTTGATGCGGGCTCAACATTTGACTTTTTCCTCTTAGCATGATCGGGGTCAGGTCACTTTATGACTTTTATCCCTTTTTACAAAAAGGCTCAAAACCTCAAAGTTCTCCGCCGACCCGCTTCCCCGCTTTGACTTTCCAACGATGGGCCCAAGATTTGACTTTTTCCTTTGTGTTTCATGGGGTCATGGGTCACTTTTTAACTTTAAGCACCTTTAATATAAAGGCTCAAATTCTCAAATCTCCCCGACGATCTGCCTCCCCGCTTTTACTTTCCAACGGCGGGCCCAAGATTTGACTTTTTCCTTTGTGTTTGGCGAGGCTGCGGGTCACTTTTTAACTTTTAGCCATTTTTACATAAAGGCTCAAAAACACAAATTGCTCCGTTGGCCCGCCTCCAATTAGATATGTCCACGTACTCGTGGATAATGGGGCCAAAATTTGATGGGGAAGAAAACGCTCGTCATTCATAACTGTGGAAAAATGCAGAGAAGAAGAAAACTCCACCATTTCACGCCCGATTTTCAAATTTCTTTCACGAACCAAGGGATTGAAAACAATACAAGGTTCGACGATCCATGGCCATAGAAAGATTGACAATTTCATTCAAATGAGGACAACAATAGAATTTTCACGTGTCCAGACAGGAAACGGAAAATTTATCAAACCACACAGACTGGAGAGTTTAAACAACTTCAAAGCATGAATTTCTCTATCTTTTCGGACTTCCAACTTTACTTGAACACTTATAGAGGGCATGAGCTCAAAATTTTCGAATTTGACTTTAAAAATGAGGGGGATTTTGAGGGCGACAACACGTTTGAGAGGGCAAAAAAATCCAAAAATCTAGAATTCTTCAAAAAGATTGGAAAAATCTGATCCGATCCAATTTGGAAATATTGAAAAGTATTATCGCAATGATAGATCTATCTTTTGATAATCTCTCTAATTTCTTATGGAATTGCATAAGACAGACTCTAATAGCAAGTAAACTATTATTCATTTTTATTATCCTATATCCTTGAATGAAAGAAGGATGTATAAAATATTTTATTTACACATTAATAATTATAAAACATACTTTGGCCATTAGAAAAAAGGAAGTTGAGCTATTACCACTTTCATCCGGGTTTCCTCACACTAGGCCAAGTTAAAAGCTTTTGTGTCAATTGTAAATATTGTTTCTTGTTTGTTGTTCATGATTATTTACATTCACAATTTATTGCTGCAAGAAATGTTTTATGTTTCCAACAACTCACAACACTAATTCGAGCACTTATAAGCATTCAAAACAGTCATTTGAAGTATAATTCAAGTACGATAACATCTTGTAATTCTGTGAATTCCAATTAACCAATGGCCAACCACACTTAAGATTTTATAGATTATTTTAGTATCACAGCACGTTTAATCTTTGTGTATTGTGGGTAGTTTGTGGTTGATTTGCACGAGACTGACAATATCAAAGGAAAAGAGTTGCTACCTTGCAAGCCTGAGATTTCTACAAGGAAGTGGAATCAAAAGGTCAAGGAGGTGGCCAAAAAAAGTGAAGATGATCTTGCCAAAAGATTTGCTGCCTTAGAGACGAGCATGAAAAGAGCTCACGGCCTGGAACTAAACATCCATGGACATGGTGGTTCGTGCTCCAGTCAAGAAGTATGTCATGGGAGAAGAAGAGCCACATGAAGGTGAGGAAGAAGAACTCATGGGTAAAAATGAGTGGCCTCCAAAAGACAAAGGTAAAGCCATGGTAAAATCATCCAATCATACCCCTTTCAAATTTGATCTAAAAGCTGAGATTAAAGCTTTTCGGAAAGTAGATACTGAATTGCTAGACAAATGATCAAAAGCAAATAGAGGTTTATTTTAGCGTTCTTATTGTTAGTGAGGCACAAAAGATTTCTTTTGCACCTCTCAAAATGGAAGGGCGTGGTGGTAAATTTATCTAGTCTCTTCTAAAAAAAAGGAGCCATTTGTAACTCAGTGGGATGAATCTAAAGAATTGTTGTGTAAGAAATTTTATCTTATTGGGGAAGGATGTGGTCAAAGTGGCAGTATTTCAGGCACCAATAAGTTGAATTATAGGGTATAATGGCATGGAGATTGGAAGAGAGCTGTGAGGCTGTGAATTATATGTAGAATGAAAACCATGCTATTGCAATCCTCTGTGGCGAATGTTCTTATTTGCAACTCAGATGCAGTATCTAAATTCAACATTGTCTTCTCATTCTGTGTACCTAATTGATTGGAACTGGTATGTTTGTAAATGAGTCGATATGTTATGTAGGCATTAGAGATCAGGTTCTTTTCTTATCTTTATAATTACATTATAAATATCCAATCAACATGAGAAAGAGAGAGAGAGAGAGAAGTAAGTGGGCATGCATGGAGGTTGCATGTGCGAGTTTCAAACACAATTTATGTCCAAATGACATAATTATTGTTCTTGTCCCAATAGGAACTGCTACGATAGTATTTATTAGATAAATTCATATTTATTAGACTTAAATGAAACTGTGCAGTATTGGTATCTCACTGATTTTTGGTCCATGTGGAGTCTAGAGACATATTTGTAAACAAATCAATGAGGCCTTGATATGACAAAATTGCTTAAACTGGAGTATAGATACACAAATCTAGCAAATCAATTGCAACTACGCCGTAAGAATAAAACTTATATAAAACCTGACAAAGTTTCAAATCATAACTTGGAGCAGAACCCCAAAAACTCATGAAGAAATTGGCCAAATTAGGAGAAATATTTCGTGGGTATTGAATTTTTCTGATATTGGATCGTTTTTGGGAGCTGTTTAGGGGATCTAGACACTTTTTTTGGTTGAAGAGGATTGATTGGGGACACTCTTGGCCGCTTGGAAAGCTTACTCTGTGTAGAATGTACCTGCATTCTTTTTATGCAATAACTCACGCCCTAGAGTAAGATATGGCATTATTAAAATTGTCTTCCGATCCCCTTCCCTAGCTCCTTCCAGCTAACAATTTGCATTTGAACATGTGGGGGCCACACCTCAATGTTTCTAAGTCACTTTAAAATAGTAAGAAACTGATCTGAGGAGCTAATTTCTTATTTTTCCATGTTCCATTTGTCTATAAGTTATTTTCCTCATTTGGGATTAGCGAGTACACTTAGGATTGTTTTGGCTTTCTTCCCCAACCCATTATATGTTTCATCAGCTTCTTGATTTATTGGAAGGCTCCAAGGGGGAAGATTATGCATACCAAAATATATAGCCCAAAATAATCCATAAAATAATAGCATGGTCCCATGCTAGGGGCTACTGCTCCTATTTATTTGGGAAATATGGTCCCATGCAAAAACATTTATTGCTGCTGCTAAAACCCAACAAAATTCCTGAAATTTCTCAGCAGCTATACTTTAGGGAGAGGATTTTCAGCCCCATAAAGCAGCTGGGGGCACAAAAATAAATCAGCTGCTTAAAAAATTTAGGGAGCTTTTTGACACTTGGCATTTAGTTTAAGCTTCCCTCTCAAATTTCCATCCAAAAGTTTATTTCGGATTCATGGGACCCTACTTTTGCTAGTGCTAAAGCTTCCTATTTTATCTCTGCACAAAAAAATAAAAAATCATGGGACCCTATTAATGCTAAAATATCCTATTTTTTCTCTCCCGCATCTGCTCAAAAATTTTAGCTTTCCCATTGCATGGGACCATGCTCTTAGTGGTAGTTGCTTTGTTCTAAACCAATTCTCCTCATCTTATTTTCTTTTTCTACTTCTTGGTTATGTGTCACTGTCTATGTGGTAAATTAATGATGTATTTGACTTAAAATGCATTTATTAAGGCGCATAATACTTAAGTATTATCTGTAATGTAATAACTGCACTTGTAATAGGCCATGTGATGAAATTGTGGTGCCATTTGAATGATGTGACATCATCCTTGATATTAATACATTTGATGGGCTAGTTATGGTGACACTCACAAACACTCTCTTGCTCTTATTTTGGTCATTCAGTTAGAGAATAAGTTACAGTTAGTCCAACTAAATTGATGACTTATTCAAGAATGAACTTCGACCTGAAGTTATCGCCAATGATAACTTAAAGGTGACATATACTTAGTGATTGAGTTTGAATTATTAGTTCAACCGTGTGAATCATAAGTTTATGTATCAATCGAGTTGATTGATTGACAGGTCTTCAGTTGCATGTGTCAAGTCAAAGTGTATAGTTGACTGGATGAGGTGTAATGATAACTCCAAATTGTGAGAGGCAATGAATTCTATTCAAGAACGTGAGTGCTAATGTAAAATACACATTTGATCACTGTATGAATAAAAAACAAAGTGCAGGTTGCTGATATTTATTGCAGCAGCCTTATGCTTGCGGGTTATGAGTAGTTTGAAGTGCCAGAGTCAGTGATTGTTCTGTCTTTTCTTACTCTACTGTTATCCTGAATATCATCAAATTGATCCTGCTGCTTGCATTACTGTGTCTGCAAACTTGCTGCAATTTACAGATCAGTAAGTCTGTGATTTACGGACTGCAGCATTGATAGACATTTAAGAAATTGTTTGTAGATTGAAGTTAATGTTTTTAGGCATTTTGCCCTGCGACTTTAACGATTAGAAATTAACATTTGATTGTTGTGCATTTTTCTCTGCCAATTTGCAACACTGCCCCTTTGAGCTCACTTTTCATGTTTTCCTACCAACCTGCTTAGTGTACTAATCATGTAAAATGGGTTTTATTCAAGAGATTTAGAATGCACTCAAGGACATCCTCAGCCTTGAGTTAGCTTGTAAATGGTAAACGAGAAAATAGTTACATCATCGTTGGATTTTTGATATATTGATGCAAGTAAGCATTATTATTAGAGCACGAACAATAGAATAAAAGAAGAAAAGCCATTGCCTTCCATTATTATGATGATGATATTAGCTGTAATGTGGGTTAGTTGCAAGGAAGTGCTACATATGTCGATTGATAATATCAACTAATTTCTATATATGGACATTTCAATAAATTAATGTATGATGCATACTTAGCAATTGAAATATACTACAGCAACGTTTGCACTCACTTCATATCATTTTTGTGATGTGTTGTTTTCATGTAAATTTCTTCATTCTCTACTGTCTAGCATGTTTTGTATTGAATATTGAATATTCTTGGTGCTTAGGTCTTATATCACATTCTGGTCTTAGAATTATAATTTTATTGCAGGGTTGAATTGTTTTTTGTTTTCTGCGGCGTTACCGCATGAAAAGAATTGATGTTATCTTTTATGGCACCAGTTGAAACTTGACAATTGGGGTATGATATAAATCCGGATTCTAGACATGTTAATTATTACTGTGTGGCCAGAACCAATCAAACATGTAAGGTCTCATTTATGTAAAATAAAAGCTGGTAAGGTGACATTCTAAAATATTTTGCAGTTGTAGGAGAAAAAGTACTTTGGCCATGCCTAATAAAATTATGTATAAGCTTCTTGGCAAAATAAAACATAGTATTTTTGGTATAAGTGAGTGTTAAATTTATTGGTAAAATAAGTGCAACAATATTTTTCACTGTTCAGAGTAAGACTAAGGGTTTTATCTGTTTAGGGTAAAGAGAGGAGGTTCGCTATGAAGGCTACGCATTGCCAGATTAAATTATAAATGGAAGCAAAAATGAGATAGAGAGAAACAGTGGAACTTGAGTGAGTAAAGTAATTTCACAAGGTCTATACCCTCTCCATAGAAGGTGAAATTGAAGAGAGATTGTTCTTACGTAAGAGAGTCAGAAATCCGATGAAAGTGATGGTGGCCATAAGCTTTGCATAAATAATCTCTGACTTGAGGGTCCCATTGCAATTCTGGGGCATAGGAGTAGCGTTCTTTTTCTTTAACCTCGCCGCACTCCTCCATCTGATATGTCACACTCTGTCGAACCAGAGCAGAGGCAGATTAAGTGTGAAGAAAAGACACGCTAAGAATAAGAGGGGAAATACATATAAATGCTTACGCTGCCTTACCTTTGACTGTTTTAATTAGTCGCAACTTGAATCAGCCAGTCTGCGACGAAACTAATTCCGCAAATACATACCGACGCTTCCTCACTCATCTCCTTATTTGCTCTTTCCGCTTTTGCTTTCATTTTTGTTTTTTGTGGTGCTGTGATTGTGACTCCTCTTTTTCTTCCAACTTTTTAATCATTACACAGGTACTTATTACTAGCAATCGCATGTGTACAATGCAATGTGAACGCCGAATGGTATATGTTATTAGATTTAGAAATACAGTTATTACTTTTGTAGTTGATGTTGATAAGGGGTGTGATTGACAATACTGATTTTCTATTAAAGCCAGAACAAATGTTGCGAAATACATTAGAAGGGATGTTAGATAACACTTAGTTGTGTAATATTTGAATACAAATTCAAGTGAGACATTTAAGTTTGCTAATACTCACTCTCAAGAATGTAGTGAATGTGAAGTGTTGTTGTCAAAGTAGATTGAAAGAATGACTAAGTGCTTTAACATATTATCTCTCCATGAAACTAAAATGAGACAAAATATGCAATTATATATAAACAAATCTGAAATGGTTATGGTACATTCCAAATTTCTTTATTACCTCAACGAGTTTGAGTGCATCATTGTTAGAGCTATTTTGTGCATATCTTACAATCATAGCATTCCATGAGACCACATTTCTTTGAGGCATTTTGCAAACAAAAAACGGTATATGTTATGTGTTATAGGGATAGTTTTTACTTTTGTAGTTGTGTTTGTTTAAACTATGGGTGATTGATTTTGTATGTGTAGAAATATAGATGAGTCACTTCATTTAAAAAGCGCAAACATGAGGTCCAACCCTTTAAACTATTCAAAATGCAAAAAAGTGATATAATGTACAAAGCTTTGGATGGAAACAACTATAATTTGCATTGTCCTTTCTCGGCATTTTAAATTTTTAGGTATTTGTGTGCAGATGAAGACATTAAAAATGTGTTGTTGTTGGTTAACATAAAGAAACAGCAACAATAAAAAGGAAAAATCGAACATGTATGTTGAAACGTGTAATTTTGTAATTGTTTGAACTCTTTTTTCATCTAAACCAGTCTACGAGCATAGTCGCAGATTGCTCCCTTATTTATCAGGAAATACTATTATGCGGGAACTGCACAGATGATCATTGGGAAAAAACTTCTTGCAAAGAGAGGAGATGAAGAAAGCCAAGGAGGAATAATATTCGACATTGGCAGTTCATATACATACTTCAAAAGACAAGCTTATAATTCTCTTGTCTTGGCAATAACTGTTTGGAAACAACTTTAACCTCATGCCATTTTCATATATCTTCAATACATCTATCTGAAATCCACTTTGAGATATCAATTCCAAGGTTCTTATCTTGAATTTTTCACATACCATATTGATTAATAACTCTATTACATGCTCTGAAAATTTCCCACTGATGTGTGAAAATGGCATCAATTTAGTTGCACGGTTATGTCGGTCTCAAGAAAAAAATTCAGAAAAATAGGGCCCAACTCTACCATATGGCCAAGATATTAGTGTTTTGTGATTCTTCAAGCAAAAGGAAACAAAACCTTTGAAGTGATGGTCAAATGTACACAAATTTAAGGTTGAAATTTCCTTACGACAGTCCAATGGACATCAAATTTAATATGAGGTTTTCATTAACATAATTTGGCAAAATAGCTTGTTTCCTAAATAAGGGGAAACAATTTATAATATCAAACTGTAAAAAATCGTTGAACATCTTAAAAGGACACTCAACATTGATCATGTCTCTGATAATGTTACAAGTGCAGAACATAAAACCATCTACATATTTATCACTCTAGATATTGAATATTAGCATAACTGTAAGGGGAAGTCAACTTCAGATCCTCTGAAGGCATCATTATCAAGCTCAATTCCAGGATAAGAAGCAACTTCAAATATGCAACAAATCTTCCTAGATTCATACTCAAAAGAAACAATTTAGTACCTTGCTTTACATGGTCTAAAAGTCTCAACTTTGCTTTGGGCATACCAAACACCTTATATTGAAAATAGTTAATTCTTTGTCTATCATTACACATGAAAATGAGCCCCGCCAACTCATCTCCAATAACACCATCTTGACGCTCTACATACCTACGCTTCCTCACTCATCTCCTTATTTTCTCTTTGTCACTTTTGCTTTCGGTTTTGTTTTTGTGGTGTTGTGATTGTGACTTCTCTTTTTCTTTCAACTTTTTAATCATTACATAGGTACCTATTATTAGTCCCCTGTCTTAAGCGAGGGTAATTATAGGAATCGTTTTCCTATTAGTTAAGCTTTCTTTCAACCAATCACAATCAATTATTTTTTTCTTTGCAATAGTTTTAATCAATTTTTTCGTATGTGATTGGTTGATATATTTTTCTACTTATTCTGTCTACAAAAATTGATATTGTAATTATTTTTATTTTCATGGAACAATTCCCTATTTTCATGTAACACTTCCTAAACTCAGCATAAACACCTGGTAAGTGCCTTGTCTTTTTCCAAAAATAGTTTGCAATAATTAAAACTTGTTGTTTATAGCATGTTCGGTGGTTGCCTCCACTTTAATCTCCTTAAACCAAAAAAATATCTGCAAAGGATCTTGGGGCTTCAATTAAAAATCATACACATTTCTCAATTGCGTTCTCAAAGGAATTATTACATCCTATTGAGCAATTTATGTGCCTTCATTATCCTTCCACATTTTATAAATCAATTTTTATTTCTTCATATGCCTCTCAAATTGCAGATCTCGTTCTGTTAGTCAATTTTTCTCACCAGTATCTTATTTTCATCATAAAGGAGAATTTCCTTGGCAATAACCAATGTCCATCCATTGTTGTTAACCGAAATTTGATAAATCTGTTTCGCCAAATTAATATCCACTCAACACCAATTGTTTTATGTTTCTAATTTCCACATACAAACCCACTTCTTGTTTTCTATAGTTTTTTCATCATCTGCTTCTGAACATTGCTTTGTTGTTCATAACTCAACGAACTTGTAACATTCTCATTTTAAAGCTTTAGAAACAAGGGAAAAAAAATTATAGCGTTCTTTGTTCTAAATTATCATAATTTAGAACACACACACATTTCAAGTTTTTAAATAATGTTCTTTGTTCTAAATAATCATAATTTAGAACACACATTCCATGTCAATCAATCTCATAATAGATAACCATATGCACATTGTAATGACTCGGTGAACTACCGATCTCTCATTTCATGACTCGGAGTTTCATCGATCTCTCATTTCATGACTCGGTTTCTTACCGATCTCTCATGTTAACTCAATGTATCGTATACTAAGTATATTTGGTTCTCTTACCATTTTATGGGTATTGAAGTGTTGTTTAAGATGCCTTTCTGAATATTTGCTACCAATATTCATCTGAAATCCGCTTCTTAAATTAGGTGACTTAGGACAACGCAACTAGACTGACTTGCGATACTTTGGCCAAAGATTTTCACATGTTGTGCATGTTCATATTCCTAGACGGCATACTCATCAAATGGAATACGTCCTTCACCCCACTTCATTTGTTATCTAGAATGGTCTTCACTGACTCTGTCAATCCACTTGTCCAAGTTTTAACCTTAACCCAGGTTAACAACATGGATTGGTATAGAGAATCATTCACGGTGACTAAGGGTACATAGACATACTCAATCGACATAAGTCGATTGCGTGTGTCTAGTTACCTTTAGTCATCATGAGTTACCCCTATACAAAAGCATGCCCCTAAACTGACCTAGAGTAAAAAAATAAGGCCAAGTACGAGTTTATGTAGATCTAGATGGTCCGATTCGGAAGGGTGTTGCGGACATGTCGGTTGCTGAACATTGTATCCTCATGAAGACCCGGTCTTCACGATGAGACAATCTTGTAGTTGGTGTGTACCAACATCCTACGGAATGTACATATCCGATTAAGAAGTTAAACACTTACTTATCTCCTTGATTAAGATTTAATTTTAGCAACCCTGTTGAATCCTTAATTTCTTTGATCATTAAGGTTGCTAGCCATAAATGACTTACAATTTCCATGTAGATAAATTTGCAACCAATCCCTCTTCCTAAAGGTTTGTGTTTCATTCCTTGGTATCTTAATTTAAGATTCAGACTTACAAACAAAATCAACATACCAATAGTAAGATTAACTTACTTAGCTTAACCAAGTTTAAGCATGATTAAATTCAAATTCAAATTCCTTTATAATAGACTTCATTAAGATGAAGTCTATTTATTATATATGTATTTATTTCTTTTGGTTACCTTATTCTAATTTTTGATTTAACAAGAAGAAGTATACCTTCTTCCTTCTGAATCTCATTGAGTATGATTCCCAAAAAGGTCTTAGCGGAATATTTATTCCCGAAGAATAATTGTCTTTCCTTTGAATTATACTAGTTAGGGTTCATTGCAACCATTTACTTATATAAGAAACCCTAAGTAATTTACTCTCCTATTAATGTCAACTACTAAACCATAGTGACCTAGTTGAATGTTCATCTACGCGTGCCAACTTAAAAGTTGCATTTAAGAAAAGAATAGAGTATCAATTCCCTTTATAGTATGCCCAAAGAGAAGGACACATCAAGTACAAATAACACTCAATCCTTTTTCCATTCATCAAAGTAAAATACATATTTTACAAGTCTAAACATATCAGACTTCATTCATGTCAAGCAACATTAATAAACTCAATTAAGAAATACCACTTTTCCCTTTTTCAATTACATTTTAATAAGAATCGTAATTTCTCATAAAAGATCTAGCCTTTAGGTAACATAAGAAGCATCATAAAGAACTTGTCTTCTTTTATCACTTACGGAATCCATCTACAAAAATTGCTAGCACAGGCCGGTTAAATCAAACTAAGCATGATAAGCACTAATCATTAAAATGATGTGCTTTCAACTAACTGTCTCATAAAAAGAACTCTGCTTTTACGAAACAGTAAAGCAATTCAGCTAGATACTTCATAAAGAATAAGGATCATAAAAAGAAGAACAAAGTGCACAACCACATTTCATTAAGTAAATATCGTGACCAAATCAGCATTCTTCAATCAATGATTTTACAGGAATGTACATCGGATAAGTAATACTTAATCGAATTGCTTACCTCATTCTTACTATAGTTATCTATAGTTCATTTCTTTATTTATTCAATCCTAATCAAGAAAGGTATTAACTCTAATGATTTACTAATAATATAGACACTTTTGAGAAATAATGATCTCCTATGTTCAACATTAATGTACTTTATCAATCAATAATCAGAACCAAGCACATTCATTCTCTACGACAAGATTTAGGAAGAACAAACAACATCAAAAATAACAGTTTCCCTATCAAGATATATCATTCAAATTTAAGCCAATTCTAGCTTAAGTTTTATGTTTATCATCAACGAATTTGTAAAGCATAATTTCCATTTCATACACCTGAATGTAGTCACTCATCAATTCATTGCATCCCTATCAAGAATTAGGAAAGAAGAAGAAAATGAAGATATATCCTTCAACTAACCACTCTGCCATTTCATTTGAATTGATACAAGCGAACTAAAATATCCTTACACGGGAATAACATAATGAAGAAATGAATGAGAGGAAAGAGGACAACTAATAACTTCCTCAAGACATCGAAGAAAACAACATTGCATTCCACAACTCATAAAGGAGAAAAGGCATAATATAATTTCCTTATGATTTCAAGAAATCAACAATGAATACCTTAACTCAGAAAGGAGAGAGAAAGGAGGAACATAGTTGAAATCTAAAAGAACTGAACTAATTCTACCAAGCAACATCTGATTTTAACAACCATTATAACACAAATATCATAGTCGAAATTAAATTAATATAAGATATACAACTGAAACCAACAAGGCAGAGCTAGAAAGAGAAGGCTTCTCATCAAATAAAGAGAACAACCACTGCAATATAAAAACTAATACAAGTTTTCAAAGAAACAAGCTCAATAACTTATTCCTTAATTTCATTTCAGTGAAGATAGCATCTGCCCCGGATGTTCTCTTATTTCCCAAATAGAGAGAGAGACCTATAATGTATTCTTATGCGCCCAAGGGAAACGAATACAAGGTTACAGGCAAGCCAACCATGTACCCACTTACAAGAATCAAGGAAACAACCAATAGGTAAGAAGGAAAGAACTCCAACCCAAATTTGAATAGAATAAAGGCAAATTAAAGTGACTTAACCCCACATTGGTGCTCAAAATTGAACTAAAAAGGAGAAGAGTAAAATCAAAACATTCCAACTCATTTCCTTCAAATAACCAAAATTGAACTAATCCAAAGTTCCACTAAGATAATCCATTTTTACAACAACATCTATAGATGTCAATCAAAAGGTTATTCACAAACCATTTCATAACATGCAGGTGAGAGAAACAACAATATCCTCACACAGTTCCAGAAGAAGAAGTTAAATCGTATTTTACCATATTTCGAGCAAGGGAGAACAAATCCGAACGAAATCCTTTCTTAACAATCCCACAAAGTTCATAGATTCAAAACGTATTAAAATCAGAAGGAGTAAACATATCACTGTTGTTTTCAAACAATTTTGAATCCACAAAAACATCGAATCTAAATAACTATTACAGCATAGCCCAACCAAAATAATCAAGATTCGAAGCAACTCAAGTTTCAATAGAGGACAATGCATTTCATACCTTCTTCTTACAGAGGAAAAACAAACCCATATCGAATCTTTATCAAACAATGTCTTTCCCTTAATCTGTTTTGAACAGACAACAAAAGTTCACATAGTTGACAACATTCCAAATCCAATAAAGGTTAAAGCACGATTTACCCATATTTTCAACATGAAACCAACCCACATTCTATTTTGTCAAACAATGAATCTCATCAGAAAAATACAGTGAACTTATTCAAGCATGGACGCAAAATAACATCACAAAAAAACCCATTTGTTTCTAAGAGCAGATTTGTTTTAATGAAGACGTTTAGTAAAAAGTAGAACAATTTAATGGGTAGAGCCTATCATGCTTGATAGAGTTTCTTGTTGATTTGCAAAAGACTTCAGCCGAGCCTCCCAAAATCTCTTCCTTCCAAAACAACGTCAACAACCAAATATTTATGCTTCCCTTTACTTCCACAGGTTCGAAATAGCTCAAAAGATGCCAAAGATCATGCAAAGGATCAATAATAAGATTGTTGGTTCGAAGAACCAGAACCTTCATGCAGAGCGAAAAACCAAAAGAACAAATGACCAAACAACTTCCCCCAATTTCGCCTGCCTAAACTCCTAGGTGGTTTCTTCCACTAAAACCAAGGCCATTGAATGCATTGAATGCCACTTTCCCTCCTCTTTCCTCACACCACCATCATTTCAAACTTGGCAAGCTATATTCCAAAAACTTGTATGTATTTTAATTTTAGCAATGATGCCACTAGCCATCTCACTATCCTTCCATGCATCCGAGAAACTTGGCAGGCTCAATATGTAAGGACAAAAATTAATCCTCATAAATACCTTAGAAACCATCGCCACCAACTTCCCACTTGCCATGTAACCCTTAGGTCCCCTTTCTTTTCTTGGTAATAGTTTAGATTACATTAGCATTAGCTAGGTTTCCCCTTAGTTCTTAGGTCATTAAAAATTGCCTTAGGTTAGTTCGAGACTCATAACCATAAAGCATACTATCTTAGGTTAGGTTATAACCCTTAGATTAGAATCCATATAGAATAGGATATTACATCTTAGGTTAAGGCATAAACCTTAGTAATTTAGGAATAGGTCCTAGGTCGGTCTTATTACAGTAGGTTAAAATCCAATTAGGATAAAACATCACAATTTAGGTCAGATCGAATAGCATCAACCATTCGACCAAGGCTAAGGTATTTGCCTTAATAGCCCAGTAATAGATCCTTTATCTCCTCACATTGTTCAGCATTATGAAACATTTATAAAGGAGGTCCAAACTCACCGTTTGCAACATGATGCCTAGTAAGGACACCTGAAGTCGGGTCCTTAAAATTTATAACAAAACATAACTCAGTTCCTCATTACCTATTCATTTTAGAATGTCAGTTATCAAGATGATAATAAAGAAGAACTGAAGCATACCTTGGATCAATGGAATTGATTCAAGGTGTGTTATTATCATCAGGTAAGTATGAAACAACAATACAGGTTTACAACTTACATATCACAGAGCCGAATGGCTTCATTTCCAAGTAAAAAGAATTACAACAAGTATGAATTTTTGAACATTAATAACTTATCCATTGCAAACATGATTTTCAAACGTCAAAAGAATACACCTTCTTAATACAAATTACGTGTCAATGTTTTTGATGTCAAAATCGGAATTCATCATAGTAACATCTATGCCAAAAACATTACAAAACTTTTTACATGCTTCACATATTTTCCATCCCAGAAGAGATCTCGTGAAACTAATGAATTAACACAACCAAAGTAAGTGATACCGCTAAATATTTCACCTTCTTTTATAGAAAATTAGAGGGTGATTTAAGAGTGTTTGAAACAATGAAGAGAATTCTAGAAGAATCAATAAGCAAATGCCTCGGGTATTGGGCTAAGTGTCGCCTTCCATTGGACGACTTTGTCAAATCTAACTATCCCACTATCTACACACACATGGTGTCTGGTGCGACCACTGCAAACCTTTTCCATGGAACCGATTACAAGTTGTTTTGTTGTTTTCTCTTCTATTATTTTGTCATCGCCTTAAGTTTTTATATTCACATGGCATTTTGTTTATATCTATCATGACTATTTTTTTATTCTAACAATACTTATTAGTTTTTATTGGCAACTACTCTGTTTCTGTCTCTTCTACGAGGGCCCCTCATTGTAATGTTCATTTAAGAGACAATTTAAATATATTTGATTCACAAGCATTGTTTTTATTCTTAGTTACGTATTTTGCTATGTTCCACAATTTTAACCATTTTTTAATTACTTTTCCTATATTCTTATCAAATCGAATAATTTTATAACAATTTTTATTATATTTTCCAAAAATAATAAATTGTTAATTATCAATCTCTTCCGTGTTGGGATGTTTACTATTCAAACGAGCACCCATAATTTTTAGTGAAAATGGCAGCCTATTACAAATATCCACAGCTTTGCATGACAATTCTTTATAAAATACTTTAGGTTTATCTCTCATGAAAGAATGCCAGCTAAAAAATTGAAGAGCATGTTCCTTATCCATTCCCTGCATTTCATAAGAAAAATCATGTTCATTCTTTACTATGGTGGAGTCAAGCATTGTTACGAGCACTCTGGTACCTATCACAAACCAATCCCCTCATAGAACCTCCAACTACTTTTAATCATCAACATAATCAAGAATAACAAGGGCCTTGATGGACCCAAACGGTCCTTCATCAAGATCTTTACATGAGCCCCGTCATTAACTTTACCCTTAAACTTGGCAAGGCCTTTCAATATCTGACGTTGCATCTTAGCTACACCATTTGTACATTGGGATTTATGACAGGACATCATATACATAATAGGTGGCATCAAATATGTGATAAATATGACTATGGATGGCCTTCACTAGGGAGCTTTTCCCCACACCACCCTTTCCATAAATGGCAATAGTGAGGACATTCTCATCAGAATCTATATTGAGCATCTTTATAACTTTGCTAATTTTCTCATCCACACTAATGAAGACATACATTGAAATTCGAGGGGTCCATTTCTGATATCTTGGGGTATTTCTTCTGAGGGCTATTTTCAAAGGGCTCGGGCAGAACTTCCTCCACTAGGGTAAACTTTTGTTCTAAGGTCTTGAAAACATCCTGGACTATAAGTTTGATGAGTCTTGCTTTAAATTTGTAAGGCATACTAGTTTGTAAAATAAGAGATTGCTTATCTACAACCCTCCTTACTCTTCTTCGTCTTTATTTCTATCGGTGAGCTCGAAAATGACATTTTAAATATTAAGGGCAAGCATTTGAGCCCCGAGCCTCACCCACTCAATTAGGTATTGTTCAACTCTAACTTCGCAACTTTGATTTTGTGATTTCATTTTGCATTTTTTCTTGAGCTCATTCTTTTTGTAGCTAATGTGTGTATAGAGCATTAACTACTATTTTCTTACTTTCATATATGCTTTCGAATATGGAACTCCTAAAATTTTCTTCAATAAAATTTTGGATATGTAACATATCGAACACTTTCCTAATTTCTTTGTTGCTTTTATGTATTATCGGTCATTAATGTTCCCTCCATCCCTAAAATGCATTAACGAATATGGCTTTTGTTGTTGTCATGCGCAACTAGTAAAGTGAGCTTCTTGTTCTCTCTGTGACAATTATCTGGTTAGCCTTATCAAGAACACCATCTATTGCATATTCTACAGTAGTTGCATTCCATGACATTGTTGAGCCACTTTGTCAAACAGTTTGTTTGCCTTGTCCATGATTCCACATTTGCATACAGGTCTATCATGGAATTTGCAACACAAACATTTTGCATTAAGGTCAATTTAATTCATTGTTTGTGTGTCTAATAACAATTATTGTAGGATATGCATAAAATGAGTTTGTCTCAAAGCCATGCAAACTTTTCTGCTCCACTCCGCAAATTACATAAGCCAAAACATACTTCTAAGCTACGACAGGGTAGTCGTCGCATTGCGACTCTTGTTTTTTATTAAGTTTAAGTTCTATTCCCAAATGTTTTATTTTTAATATCAAAATTTTATATTATCAATTGATAATTATATCTAAATTTTTAATATATTATATATTTTTATTTTTATAATTATTATACTAAAAATAAATATATATAATTTTTCTTTTATTATTATCTTTCAACTTATCAAACTAGAAAAAGTGTTAAAGTAAATGGCTTCTTGGAGAGTATGTTGTAAGATAGTTAATTATAAATTGTAGCTAATTGTTATATAGTAAGAATAACAACATTATAAATGCAATAAAAATGTACAATTTAAGTCATTACAAAAATTAAGCTAGATAGCGGTGTTTGGCGTAATTGATAGTAAATTGTCATATGGTGTTGTTTTTATTTTGCAAGTATTGTTCGTGAGTGATTTGTGTTAGCGCGAGGCAAGATTTTTGCCAATGGATGGCCAAAGAATGCATTTAACATCTGTTCTTGTTGTAGTTGTTATGTTGCGAGTAAGTGATGAGCATAATGGAATGCATTTTTCTTATTGCGATTCGTGCATGTTATGTTTGGTGAATGTTAGACGCGGCAATCATACCCAATGAAGAACTCACTGAACTATTTGAATGATTTAAATGTCACAGACTTGAGGTGGTTCAAGTGCACATGACGAAGAGATCGTAGATGGAATTACGAGGTGCTTGTGTTGAAGGAGAAATGTTGCAACTAATCAACAATAGAGCAAGTGGCGGATAACTTTAAACATCAATATAAAGGATAAGGACAAATCATGGAAAGTGAGAGATAACTAAATCCATAAATTTCACTAAGCCATCAAGCACAATCAATAATGTTGTCTCGTCGCTCAAATATCAAAAATGGCTTGAAATGCAATAGTAAATAAAAATTTGAACCTCTAAAAAACCGAATCAAGAATATTATGCTTTGATAGAGCAAGTGGTGGATAACTTTAAACATCAATATAAAGGATAAGGACAAATCATGGAAAGTGAGAGATAACTAAATCCATAAATTTCACTAAGCCATCAAGCACAATCAATAATGTTGTCTCGATCGCTCAAATATCAAAAATGGCTTGAAATGCAATAGTAAATAAAAGTTTGAACCTCTAAAAACCGAATCAAGAATATTATGCTTACTGATTGTAAGTATTTAGTTTAGTACATGGGAAGAATCCAAATGGATTTTGTACTTCCTTTTCATGTACTTGTGTAGCCCCATTCTGATTTGACATAAACAGGATTGCACCCTAGGCCATAAATAATCTCTTTAGTTAGGGAATTGAAAACTTAGGTGGCTTCTTGGTTGCTTTTCGTGTGTTTCTTAATTAGTCATACCTCTCTCTTGCACAACAATGACCTCCTTGTTGTCTACCAATTTTTAAATTATTTTTACAAATTGTGACATTGGTATTGAAACATCCCCGAAGTTCAAAACTTGATCTATAAATAAAACATGGAAAATCATAAACCCGTTTGCATTTGTGCAAGTAGCCAAAATATTGTTGTACATCAGAAATCTCCAAAGGGAACTAAAAGTAATTGCATCATACATGAATATCGTGCACTAGATACATGAACGTCGATTGATAAGAAAAAAGAACTATAAAAATACATACAACTCTTGTGTCATATTCGTTGAAATAGGTGATCCACACTCTACACATACTTATAAAAATTTGAGGTAATGTGGAAGCATAAGCAAATCATACATAAACAAATGAATGCCCAATTAAAACAACCAAATAAAGTAATATTAGACATATTGGCATGTATTATTTGAAAGTTCTTATTCCAACCAAAGTGTCATAATTTAAAAATGTCGGTTCAAGGATAGATGTAATAACGATATTTACTTATACAACATAGAACACACGAAACCCTAAATGGTCTTTGAATGCCACTTGGCAAGTCAAACTCACTTTGAAGATTTGAGAAAATAGAAATGAAACCTAGTTTGGATGATTCTAGAAGATAAAACATGACAATATTGGATTAAAAGTATAACTAACATGTGGTTAGTTTCAATTAGATATTATAAAATTAATAATGTAAAATTTAGTGGCTATATACCCGCATTATCTATTTTAACACCTATAATCTCGACATGAATAGTGTAGACAAAAGATGGCCATTTTTAATAATTGAAAGCTCTCATAATACTTAGGAAATTATTTAAGTCGATGATTTTTTTTTAAATGTTTATTTTTAAAAATTTCATAGTAAAATAGAGAATACCACATGTTAGAGTAGGGTTGGTTAGCCAAAAATAAAGCAATAAAAAGTTGAAGACTATACACCTACCTTCAAACATGATAATAAATGTAATTGTTAAATACAATAGAAAGTAATATACATGTGAAAGTACCATACACTAAATGGTATTAATGTTTTTGTAAGTAAAGTAATTGTTTTATTCGTATGGGATTAGTTATTAGTTTATTTATGTTTTTATTATTGGTAGGGGATTGGTTAGTTGTGAAGGTGTTAGTGTATTTGTGATTTTATGATATGGGATTAATTCATTGCTATAGAATTAGTGTATTTGTGTGTTTATTAATCATTTTTAATATTGGTATGTGATTGGTTAATTGTTATGGTAGAAGTGTATTTGTATGTTTTTATTATTGGTTTGTGATTAGTTAATCAATATAATATTAGTGTATTTGTATGTTTATTACTATTGTTGAAGGCGATACTATAGTTTTCACATTTGCTTAAATAGTTATTATTTTTACTTTTTAACCAAACAATTATTGTTATTATTTTTCATAAACAAATATATACTTCTCACATTAATAAATTTGTTCGTTTTTAACAAAATAATTGTAAAAATCATTTATCTTCAATTTGATTGGCCTACAAATTTGGGGGTTAGCATATGGATTTGCAGGCATGCAAATGACATGCAACAATGTGGGAACGAAGTCCCTCCTCAATGAAGGTGAGGTTGCCTTTATTGAAAACCAAAGCGTATTTACATATGTACGTTCAAAATTGTATGTGGGGGGTGTTTTGAAACATCAATGGAAAGAAAAGTGAATGAGGGAGATGGAATGGAAAGGAATGGATGGAAGGAACATGCAATAGTTAGGTAAAAGTAGAGCCTAATATTGCATGAAGAATAACACTAAATAACTAACACAAATAAAATGGAGTTTGCATCAGCTAAACGAGAATGAGTAAAAGGGAACACACGTGAGCAAGTAGATAATCAGAGCTTGATCACTGTGAACTAGAACAACATATTAGTAGTGTTGACAATAAGATCCAAGACAATATTTGCATGCAAGATTCAAACACTAACATCTAATGAACATAAGAACATCAAATGCTATAAGAGACAATGAATGGGACACAAAGTTCATATTTCATTAACTCCAAAATATCTTCTCAAAAGAACACAAAGTTTATTTCTTTGAAGTAAAGCTTGCATACAAAAGTATTTTCTTCTCCTCTCTCAAAGTCACCCTTACAAATGAGCCCCTAACATCCTTTTATAACCCAAAAGTTGGTTACAAAGTAGTTAGGATTTTAAATGCACATTAAATAGGGCACTTAAGTGACTTTGACTTTCTCAACCAACTTTATTAAAAGCAACTAAAAATAGAAATCACTTAAGTTATCCAAAGTTTTCCAAAAGTGAGTTCAATAATAACACCATTTTAAAATACCACTTTTAAAACATACGACAAAAACCAATGCCTTATCCATTGAAATGGGGTCTGCCTATCTCAATCGTATGAGAAATGGACTCTCCCACTTCATTAGATACCAAGAAAACTATCTCCTTGTCCCATCGGTGAAATTAGGATCCACCACCTTCGCCAATTGAAAGGATCTAAACCTTCCCAATGTTTCGAACATCTTTTCTTCTTCTAGAGGTTCATTTGGTCGAAGAATAGCCTCACAAAATACCTACAATTCCAAGATCCTACCGACATATCATTCAGATTGACCATATTTGATTGAATATTCTCAAACAAGTTCTTTAATTTGATGCAACGTTCCATTGAAGTGAAGAGAAATTGATGGCGGGAGTATACATGTCTTTAAACAATTGTGAAAATTTCTCCTCCACATGTTCTAATGAATACCTCTGATTTTTCTCATTTACAAGATCACAAGGGATCTCAACTATGAACTCCTGAATCAAGGCGAGTGAAGTGAAGGCTTCATTGCATACACTCTCGTAATGGATCATAGAATCCTCGAGAAGTGTCTTTCTTGATTTGAGATGCAAACACCAAAGAAAGCGTGTCCCTTAACATTCAAATTCGAGAATTCCTTCAATGGCTAAAGTTGAAGATTCCATACTTGTCATCTCCTGTAGACTAGGTAATATCTCATCCAATTTGATATGTTAGAAACAAAAGTTTCCTTGAAAGAAAGAATTGGATCAAGATATGCACTAATATCTTCATGGAGCTTAACGACTATTTTGATCGTCTCTTTACCCAAAACAAGAATCTCTGAAAGCCAAGATTTAGTGACATGGCCCAATGTGTTTATTTATTTTGACAAATTGAGAGTTTCTTCATCAGGGGCAGCCACTGCATTGGAGTATTGGGAAAGTGGATGATATGGGATTTATCAGATGTTGAACATATTCCACCAATTGATTCTTTTCAACCTTGAGCTAAGAGTTCTGAGACTTATATTTCTCAAGCCTCTTTAGCACGATATCTATTGAATCTCGGGCCATTGCCATGTCACTTTCTAATGTGGACTTCCCAAGTCCAAGTCTGGAAACTTCATAATCAACAAATGTCATGGCATCACGCTCCTTGTCAACTTATGGGATGGAAAGATCCATGCAAATCTATTTCTGTCATCATCCACCATTATTCGGGAGAGCACTTTAGGCTTCTTGGGAATGATGTCATTTGAAAGCTTGAAAAGGGCATCAAAGTCAATGTCAATTGCCTTGACAACCCTCTTCCTTTTCTTGATTTCACAATCAACCCAAAAAGGAGTATCCTTCACTACTTCCGCATATAGAAGCCTAGAGCCGAAGCAACATTCTCATTGTTCTCGACATCATTAGATTCTACAAGAATCCTTTCCACGACCTAAATTTCGGAGAAATAACCTTGATATCTACCTCTTGATCATTAGGGAGATTTTGAGAAATCTCCTCGTGAACTGTGGGTTCAGAAGCATTTGATATCTAGACTACTTGCACTTGAGTGGACTCTTGTGCAAGGCATGGCTAAGGATTGTTTGTTATGAGCTTCTGAGAACTATCAACAATGTGAGTAGAAGAATCTCTACTTGAAGTGGAAAATCCCGATACACACTCTCTTCCTTCACTAGGGCTAGGACCCTTAGATTTTTCACCTCGTGACACATTCTTTGGTGAAGTGGATTTTGGCAACCACTCCTTTCTTGCTTGTTGCATATGACTAGATGACACAAAGGTTGATTGAGAAGAAGCTTTGGTTGATTGGAGACCTCCTCGAGTTGGAATTTTTGTAATCCTGAGGTATGATCTTGGATTGATTGTAATTTTGCAAGTTCTCTTTCATACCAGGATATGCTTCTTTTGAGAATCGAGTTGATTCTTGCTATCAAGAGAAAATTCATCTCTTTTGGTCCAATCAATTCGTGGCAACGGGGTAAAAGCAACTACATCATATGAGGGATCAATAACATCTTCATCATCATCTACAAATGAATTTGGAGGGTTCTTGATGCGAAAGGCCTTGATCTGAGCAAGGGTTAGGCGGGAAAACTCTCGCCTTCTCACTTCATGTTCGTCTGAATAGGAAGCCCAGAAATCTTCCATGGTAGGGTTATGTTGATACTTTGCTCCAAGAATATTCTACATATATCCATTGATATCAAACTGGGATCTCTTCACATATGGATGAATAGTGATGAGGGAAAACTCTTTCTCCATGAGTTGTGCATTGAAGATATTTGGACATTGGTATTCCCTAATTTGGATTGGGAAATGAATTCTTGAACGATGCTTGTCACTGAAAAGATAGTGAACTTGGAATAATTGTTGCGCAAGCTCCATTAATGCCCACTTGTCATTGACATACTTAGGAAGCTTTCATGGAGTAGCTGCAAAGCCACTTACATGAATGTAGGAAAAGTATGAAAATTGAATAAACCATGTTCCCCATTGGGAAATGACATCCATGACCTATTTGGAAAATATTTCCTCTATATTCTGATTCGATTTCAAATCACGCGAAAGGTGAATGCATCGTTAACTCTTCTGAAATGATGAGAGATATTTTTGAAACTTAGCTACGGATAATAATGGAAGACATTATTTGATGGACCCATGACTCCCTTCATTTCAAGCCCCGAAAATAGCTTTCTTCTAGCCACTGCATAAGTCAAGTATGATGTCATGTAGAAACATCTAGTCATCTTCACTTCGATCAATTGTTTGTGAAGGGTATCACTAATGATGGTGGCCCAATCCACAAACTCTCTCTTGGCAAGGATGATACAGATAAAATGATACATCCATGGGTGGAAAATCCTGGCAGAGGGTAGACTAAAGACTCAACTCATGAGAGTGATCATGTCCCCAATTTCCTCCACGAACTCAATGTGATACAAATCCTTAGGAAGCCAGTCAACTCGAGGCCTCTTGGTCACTAACTAGTTATTATTAACCATCTTTCTCCACCTGAGGGGTTCTTCATCCCAAAATTCTTGTGCTGACTTTTGAGTGATGTCAACATTCTCAGGGAAGTTAGGTATGTTGAGCAACTCCTCAATGTGCTCTGGTGTGATTAAGAGGAAAGGCTCACGATTATCTTTATAAATTCCTCGTCTCTTGGGATCATAATGCTCCTGCAGGCGATAACTAGCTCCGGGCATTGCACCGACCGAGAAATTCCGCTGCTTGGGTAGACCACTATGGTAGAGCCTATCCGAGAATATGGTTTTGCCTTCAGCTTTCACCCGATCACAAAATTGTTGCACATTGATGTGACCAAGATTTGTATCGGTGATATTGTCGTATGCAGACTTGATAGAACTAGGAGGGATGATTCCTTGGAATTCATACTTGAGCACGAACTTATTCAATTTCTCCCTTGACTTCCTCGATCTTCTTGTAGATTTATTAGATTTTTGACCATTATGAATTTTACAGAAAAATGACTTAGGCACGTAAAACAATGTAAATGGTGTCGGGTCTCAGTCTCGAACCATCGTTAATGCAAGAGGAATATAGCTCGTTTTATATTATTATTATTATAATAAAAATAACCAATCGGGTTACAATTTTTTTAAAATGTCATTACAAACATATCAAGACTAAGCTCGAATTCCACATTTGGCGATAATAATTTTTATTTTTAATTAAAATCTCCCGATTTTAATATTTTGCGTGAATTAATTTAATCTTTTTTAAAAAAATTCACCTAAGCAAGCTTTCCTTTGCATGCGTGAACCGTAACTTCTCTTCGTGCAACTATTGTCAAGGAAAATGCATGAATATTGTTTTATTTCTGCATGAATTTCTTATTCCGTCTCTGACACGTGAATTCTCTATTTATGCAAATACATGGGCTCCTTTTGTAATTCAAAAATTTCTTATTTTATTACCTTGGCTACGTGGATGATTATCCTTGATCTCTGAATGTGTGGCCTTCAAAACAACTATTTCTTTCCTCTTGCAAATGCGTGGAAGAGTGTTGCTCTACCCAATGCGTGGGCTCCTCTCCTTGTCTCCACGTGGTTTCCTCCAAGGCATGAATGGCCTTCCTTTGGCGTGGGATGAGCAGACTATTTTCTAAGACAAAACAAATGCCTTTTTGTAGAATCTTATTGTTGTTTTCTTCCCTTTTTGCTTCTGCATGGAAACTTTCTCAAAAAAACAAAACAAATCCCCTTTCTTGGATTGTTTTTCCTTTCTCCCACACATCTTTTGGTGTAAAAGAAAACAATTAAAATCAAAACAAAACAAATTTTAGAGGATTGTTTTCTCCTCTCCCACATGGACTGTCTTTAAGACTGCATGGACTTTATTTTATTTCTTGATCAATGCGTGATGGATCTCCTTTACCCTACGTGGGCAATTGTTTGGTTTTGGGTATTCTTTCCTCCTCCAACAACATTTTTAAAACTTCCTTTGGCGTGGGATGAGCGGATTGTTTCTGGAAGTGTGGGGAGATGTGTTAAGACAAATGTGTGGCCATTCCTCTTTTCTACTTCTACCCTGCGTGGACAGTAAGCTTTCCTGGTGGAATGAATGTATGGGGATTTGTAACGAAAACAATTCAAACAAAACAAATTTCCTTTGGTATTACGATTTCCTTTCTCCTACGCGTGGACTCTTGTTTGGTGAATGAGTGGATCTTGCCAACTATGAATAGCTTGTCTCCTTCAAGGCATGCTGGGATTTTTTGTTTTTGTTGACTATTTTTGCTTATTCCAAAACATGCGTTGAAAATATTTCTTTGCCCAATGCGTTGGAAATTCTCCTTTCAAAACTTGTGTTCACAACAGACTGTTATTCTTCATTTTCTTTCAAAACCTGTTGAAAATGAATATTTCTCGACAAACGTTTCTACACATAGGAAATAATAAGAAGTTTGGAAATAAAAATCCTCCAAACTTCTTAATTACTTTCGCACGACTTTTTCCATAGATTTTAACGGAAGAAAATTATGAGGATTTAAGAAGCTTCCTCATAATTGTTTCTTCTTGGTTCCGTTAAAATAAACAACTTCCTCTTTCTGTAGGTAGTGGCATTAATTGCCAGGGAAAGTGGGAAAAAGATATCCATTTGCTAGTAGAAATGGCAAGGCAGGTTGGCAATCCCCACCCTATTTCCCCATGTGGGAGATTCAGAATTTTTGCATGTTTCCAACCAGTTAGATTGACAATCAGTAGAAGAAATCCCACAAGCGGGAAATAAGAAGAATTTTCTAGGAAAGGGGAAATTCGGGTACGGGAAGCCAATTTGGCATCCCCGACAATTGGAAGCGGAAGCTTTATTTTCCCCAACAATAAAAATACAACTTGTCGATTGATTTTTAATTATATTAATATTTATTTAATTAAAAACCCCAAAAATTAATAAAATTGATTTTATCAAATAAAGGGTAATAAATTAATTAATTATTAACGTAGTTTATGACCTGGCGGGAGGAGTTCTCGCCGAAATGAACGAAACGAAGACCGGAACGATCACAAGAACAAGATGATCACGACGAGGGTGATAAAACACACAAAAGAATACTTTTGAAAAATTTCAAAATTTTCATGCTTATTAATTTTGCGAAGTCAAAATTAGTTGATAACAGGGTTTATTCCAACCTTCAACAAATTTGAGGTAAGAAGGACGTCACAACATTTATTGTTATTTATATTATACACTTTATTTGTTTTTCCTCTGTAGAAGGCTTTGGGTTTGTGTGAAACTCTATGACAATAAGCCAACATTCATAATAGCAATTTGAAAGCTTATAATCAGCTATGACAATCTCTAACTTTTCCCACATCATAAATACCAATGTTGAAGGAGATCTCATGACACTCACGAGTGTTGTTCGCGATGGGCAATTCCCTATTCTAGAGTCTCAATTCTTCTACCTTTGTCGTGACATGAAAATAAGCTTTGAAAATGTCTTGTTTATTCACCTTAAGAAAGACAAAAATCTTCGTATAAAAGGTCCATCATTCTTCTTCTAAAAGGTTGAATGTTGCATCCAACATACCCTTACCCCATGGAAGGATTCATCATGTATTAGTTGATCAGAGTCTAGAGTGAGGGGAAAACAAATGAATAGCAATCTGAAAGCTTATAATCAACTATGACAATCTCTAACTCTGTCCCACATCATAAATACCAATGTTGAAGGAGATCTCATGACACTCTAAGTGTTGTTCGCGATGGGAAATTCCCTATTCTAGAGTCTCAATTCTTCTACCTTTGTCATGACACGAAAATAAGCTTTGAAAATGTCTTGCTTATTCACCTTAAGAAAGATAAAAATCTTTCGTATAAAAGGTCCATCATTCTTCTTCTAAAAGGTTGAATGTTGCATCCAACATACCCTTACCCCATGGAAGGATCCATCATGTATTAGTTGATCGAGTCTAGAGTGAGGGGAAAACAAATGAATTTGTGGTCTTGAAGACACTCTTTCCTGAAGCATGCATGGAGGTCTCTAAATTTGAGTAATATATTAACGCATCATTGTAGACATCATTTCTCATAAATCCTCCCTTGTGAACTATGAAATACCAATGTAACCATGTTGTTATTAAAGTTATATTTCCTTCTCACCACCATGGACGCCAACAACATTGACCTCATCAAATTTGTGGAGCTCCTAACATAATATCCCTTAATGTGGTCGACAACGTGGAGGCCTATAATAATAAGGAAAATATGTTTGAGCATCCGCACCTTCGACATGGACAAGAATGACTACATAATAATAGTTGAGTTGAATCGCTTTATGAACTAGGAGATGTACTTCCTTTCAAGGAAGTGCAGAGATGAAAGCGAAGGCGAGATACTAATGATGACAGGAAAACCATATTTATAGAGTTTATAGTCGTTGTTACACATGCTTTTTCAAATTACTTCAAAAGGACACGACTACGGGAGACAAAGATCAATACTATGCTTTGAGTTGTCTATCAACGAATATGGAGATTAAAGGCTATGATTGAGACATGTTTATTTGTTGAATCACACTAAGGCATCCTCACAAAGCATTGATCAATTCACCTTTGTTATTACTCAATTCACCTTTATCGTTGTGGCAATTTTTAACAACATTGTTTTTTTTAGTATTGGTAAATTGTTTTAAAGGGACTATACCTTGTTACAAAAAGGGCTCAACAAAAAAATATAGTTATAAAGGAATGACAAAAGATGATCTAAATCTAGATAAAACTCTATGTCCAAGAAGTAACCAAAAGATAGTTACAAGCAAGAAACAAAGCACAACATAAAAGCGCAACAATACAACACAAAAGCAACATAGACACAACAAAAAGACCAAAAATAGCAATGACCAAAATGACACCCTCCATTATGTTTTTAGCAACATTGTTGTTCTTGTCAATTATTAGTTATTTTATTAGTATGAGACTAGTTATTATTAAAAGTAAATAATTATTGTATTGTAATTTTATATTTTGATAATTGTTGTATTTTATTTTATTAATTATTTTATGTGATTAGTTAAATTTATAGTATTAGTGTATTTGTGTGTTTATTAATTATTAATTAGTTTATTGAGTACGCCATTATTATTATTTATTAGTTAATAATTATTGTATTATAATTTTGTATTTTCATCATTATTGTATTGTATTTAATTAAGTATTTTATTGGTGTGGAACTAGTTGTCATTTACTTTAGTATTGAATTTTTGTGGTTGATGTGATGGAGATAAATGTTATGTACTTTGTAATTATGAAACCCATTCAAATATTTTGTTAAAACTATAGTGGAATGGAAAATATATTTGCCTTCATTTTAGTAAAGAATAAAGGGAAAATTCAAATGATCGTGAAATGAATGTGTTTATAAATAAATATAATATATATATTATTAAAAACAATAATCCAAACATTGGAATATGTAAATAGTGAGAAATGATTGGATAAAAAATATCAATAGAAAAGTGAATGTTATATACTTTCATTCAACACAATAATAAATGCATTCATACCATCACAATTGCACCTTATGGAAATTTCTAGTATATCATCTATTGAATTCAATTAAATATAATGATAGTTTTTATTCAAACCAAATACTTTTTATATAAAATACTTCACATTCTAATTTAAAAATCATATTATGTATAGGGTACTCTATACTTATATAACAATTACCGATATAACATCCATTGAAGACAAATAAACATCATTAATTTCAACTACAATATATTAAACAAAAATAAGCGATTACATGGCATGTGTTATACACTCGAACTCATCACATCAACTAACATCATTATTATTCCTACCGCAATCATTTATGTAAAATATTCATTAAATGCAATAATTTCATGTTTTAATCATTCATATCTTAATAGTTTCATATGTTTTAGTAAATTGAAAGTTTGATATTAAAAGAAAAGAAAATATTCCTTTAGTATTATTCCTAAACATTCCATTTATCACGTCAAAAATTTATAAAATAAACACATAAACAAATTAAGTGATCAACTAGTGTCATACCAACATTTGTGAATTTATTAGTCCTTGTGTTTGGCAAGATATTATAGGTTTCACCTCATCAAATTAACATAATATTTTTCAACCAATCATGTGTAATAAATTTTCAAGGTGGCAATATTTATATCAGTATAGATGTGAAAACAAATAGATATGAAAAAATTAAATGAAAAGACTAATATTTATTTCCATTGGCTATCAGTACATGTTGATTCAACTTGTAATACATAGTTTCTTCAATTTCATAGGGGAAAAAATTAAAAACCACTTAGTTCAACATTTATTACATTGGTAGGCATTTTTTTACCGCCAATCACATTGCTCTATAGTTGAAATTTATGGTGATGATCATTTTTAGGGCGGGACAACCATTTGAGAGATACAAACTATTGATTTGGTTGGTTAGGGCAAAATTAAAAAGCCCAAGTTTTGTTTGAGCCACCCTTAGATCGTATGGATTTTCATATATACTTTGCCATCATTGTCACCTATGTGAAGCTCATGTCGTTGGTGCTTGAGGATGGTTCTTGTATGTGATATCCAATCGAGCTTATTTGAATGTTCTATATTAAATACATATAGGGCTCTTTATTTTGTTACTTTCATTGTCCTTGGTGAGTAAGTCATTCATTATAAAAAAGACAAGATTAATAGATTTGTATGGTGGGATACCCGATCAAAGCCGATCCCGAGAAGCGATGAACTTCCCGGGGAAGGATGTCGGCCCACTTGTTTAGAAAATTGATTGAAAACAAGGAATATGTATACATAAAAGATAACCGAACAAAATGTTCGAGAGATATGCTAAAACATAGATCGATAATACATACAATGATAAATTGAGACAAAGAATGCAAACTAGATAGAGGTTCGATGACCAAGAAATTCAACGACAATCCACAACTATCGACGATGATTAGATACTAGATAAAATTAAAAGGTTGAAAACAACAGACTTAAAACAAAGCTTCGGATTTTGAAGATGTCTTGGCATAGGCACAAGGACACAAGAAGCAGAGAAAACACATATTACATGAAGATGTGATAAATAGATGAAAATACAATTGGGGGCAGAGGAGGTTGATGACGACCATGAGACATCAACAACGCCTATGACAAAAAAGTGAGTCTAGGATGATTGTCAAGAAGAACGCAGAGATTAAAGTATCTGGGTGTTACACAGACAAAGAGATTGATAATAGAAGGACCATGATGTAGAAAAATGACTGAGGTAGATTGGGTTGATGATGATCGGGGACAATCGACGATGACTGAGGTTGAATTAGGCCTTATTGAAGGTTGATGGGCGCCAAATGAGCTATGTGAAGCAAACAAAGCTGGTTGATGTGGTTACAGAGCTCCAAAATGATGAATGGACCTACAAATGGATGATGAAGAAGTGATGAAAACAAGAGAGGTCTTCCAATAATCTCCAAGCTCCAAATCTTCCAAAATGGTAGACAAAGGCTCTAAAGTGGCTTCAAGAGGTTGGTGGTAGCTCACAAGAAGGCAAGAAACCTATAAAAGTTCACTAGAGGTCGGATCTCAAGAGTTTCATCCATTTGGGAAGGGGGTGATGGTGTATATATAGGGTCGTCGTCAATTGCGGGAGCCATTGATCTTACTTATGTGGATGATGTAAAACTTGAGAGATGAGGCCCAATTAGGTGGTGATTTAGGCTAGAAGTTGATTTATTGAGTTGGAAGAGATATTGAGTTATATAGGGATGGGAAATAATGGTTAGATGGGGTGGAAATGCATTTAATAAAGGCAAGGGTGGTTGGAAATATTAAATGGGGGTAGTTGTGAGTCTAGAAAGGATAAATGGGAGATTTAGGGGTGTAATTAAGGTAATAAATATGTTTAGGGATGACTAATATGATTATGGGTGATAAGTGTAATTAGGGTGCATAAGGGGAGATGAAATAATGTGATAATGGAAACTATTAATGATGGGATGAGATCAAAGTGATGAGATAGAATTAAGATAGGAAAATAGAAACTAAGGGAAATAAATTTGATTTAGGAGGAAAATGGGATTTTGAATAGGGACATGGGTGTAAGTGTGCACAATGATGATGAAGGGGCAAGCGAATGTGAAATGGGGGCTAGTGAACCAAATCTTGGTATTTACATTTTCCTGTTTTTGTCAATTGGTTTGTGTTAAACATGTCATGAGACAAAACTAGAAGTGATAGAAGATGGTTAAGGTGTTCCCCCTCAAACTAGGGATCGATGACACAAAGAAAATCGATTACTAGGTTGATAAATATAGATGGAGGAAGGGAGGAAAGGGTGGAAGGTGAGAAAATATTCCCCAAGTGGAGAGTGATATGACCATTACAAGAAGGATGGGATAAACTAAAATAAATATGGCAAGTAATCCTAAAAACACATTGGTAGGGAACATAACATGGCCTCAACGGAGGCGACGTTAATGTCCTACAAATTTGTGAGTCAAAAAGGTCACTTTGTAGTATGGAGGGAATCCGCTCATATGGATGTGCAAACCATGAGACCAATGGGTCAAAGGAAGACATCAAAAGTATGAGTAAAAATGCAAGCATGGTCTAACAGAATGTTGGGAAACAAAGCAAAGCAAAAGATTATACGATGTCCTTCAAATATGAGGAAGGGAGAAATTATGTGTTACGGTGGAAAGTGAAAAATGACCACAAAGTTGGACTTAGGTGAGATATCGAGATCAAAGCACTCTGTCGAGGCGATAGGGGAGTGACCCAAAGAGCTACACAAGGGTTAGATAGCGGTAGTACCGAGGAGAGTAAATAAGTGGTTACGGGGGAGGTCGAGATGACTCCTCTCGGTTTTGTTATGATGGAGTAGTATCAATCTCGTGGTAGGATTCATTGTATTATCGGTGCATAGTAACTATGAGACTCCCCGAGGCGTTCGCACCACGTGGCACACACAACCAATGAGAGGAGTTTGGCATGGTAAGTGGCCTCAGGAAGTACAATGAGTGTAGCACAACCTAGGCATGATTTAGGTCTAGATGGTGGGTAGGTAGGAGGATATGTACGAGGACAAAGCCCTTTGTTGGGATACATAATCTCAGATTTTGTGTTCACCACTTAGTGGGTGAAAATTGTATATGTATAGATTTTGATATAGATAGAGCCCAAGTTGAGGCCTATCACTAATGTATAAACATTTGGATGATACTTGTATATAAATTATTTTTTTGTGTCTCATATGTGTTGTGATATGTGGATGAGTAGATTAGATGTATGTGTTAATTTTATGTTTTGATGTGAAATGGATTATGATTATGTTATGTTGATTAGTTTATGGATGTGAAAATGATTTAATGGATATAGATGTTGATTTAGGTATTGATTAGTTTATACAGAGATGATGGGTTGATTGGATTAGATGTGGAATTGATGTGATGGATTTATATGTTAGACTAGATATGAAAATGATGTGATGGATTTACGATGTGACATATTTAGATTAGATATTGTGTTGATTTGGTCTAGACGTAGATGTGTTAATTGGATTGGATATGAGATGAGATGTTGTTATGAACTATGTTTAGATGGATGAAATAGATATGAGTAGATTTTTCTATTTTGAATGTATAAATTTGATGTGATGTGTTGATGTGATATGGGCTCATGGGTAGAGAAGGTACATGGATCATGGTTAGGTTATGTTGATTATATTATGAATGTGTATATGGAGATGATGTGATGGAGATAGGTGTAGATTTAGGATACAATGGAGATGTGGATTTCATTTAGATTTAGATATTGGATGTGCTTTGCGAACATAGATGTGATAGATTAGAACATAGATCAGAATGGAAATCGTGTTCAATGTGGGTGAGTGTGATACAATGGGATAACAAAAATGGTTAGATTGAAAGGTATGAATAGAACATGACCTTGTTAGGGTGATCCAAATATAGGAAGTACACTTTCATCATAGTAAGGAGTGCATGTAGGATAGATGCTTTGGGATTGGATTGGAGGTAAAACATGATAAGGAACATGAATAAAACAATGCACTTGCAACCATATGACAAGTGTTAACACATAACTAACGATAGTTAGTCACATGTAAGATTGTGAGGGAAAATGGAAGGTGTGCTTATATACTTGTTGTAGACACGACAAGGGGTTTATATGTAGTTTAGATGGAGAAATTTTTTTGCCTTAGGTGGTTGTCCTAGGTGTATGTCCCAACTCTTATCATTGTTGTGCAAACTGATCAATGTTTGAATTTTGCTTTCGAGGGAAAAGTTGATCAATGCGGGAAGCTTTCCTAGGATCCATGCTTTTAGATCGATGCATTTTCTTTTGGTGTTTTTAAGGTTGATCGATACGGGAAGCCTTTATTGCCATGATATAATAAAGTAGCCATCCTTCGAGGGAGTGGTCTACAATTATGGATTTCTGATTTGGATTTTTGCTTTTAATTTTAGATGGCAGGATAAAATATGTGATAACTATCCTTTGAGGGATTAGTTTATACTTTTGATAATATTTACTTTATTTGAACATTTTCCTTCGAGGGAGTAGTCTATATTTTGGATAATATAGCTTTTATTTGATGGTTTCCTTCGAGGAACAATCCGTATGAGCATCCATAATTTTTTGATTTTATGGTTGAGCTAAGGATAACCTAGTAGACCACTTAGGGGGAAGTAATGTGTACAAGCTACACATGTGGACCCTTATCATGGTTCTAGTAGGTAGATAAGAAGGAGATGAATGTAATGATTGTGGGGTTCCCACCTAAAAGGAGGAACTTTTCCATAAGGAATATGTTATGAGCAAGAGCCATGGTGCTGATATTCAAGGTGACAATTATGATAGTGGCAAAATACCACATGATTCCAAATCATTACGATGGGAAATGGAGAAGGTTAATGATGAAAATGAGATCGTTAATGTGACTAATGTCACGTTAGTAGGTGTGTTAACAATAGAAAGGCCGCAAGTGTAAGGCGTTGAGAGGTTTCTTTTAGGTTTACCATCAAGGAGGCTAAACAAGAAGCCCCGACCCCATACTTATGAGTGATAATATATGGTCCAATCCTAGTTTAGAGAAAAATTCCCACATTGGCTCCTTTCTAGAGTAGTGACATTTTGATTCTCTTTTAAGACAAGGTCACCAATGTTAAAGTCACGTTCTTTGATATGTTTATTGTAAGCATGTTTGATACGTTCTTGATAGATGTGATGATGTTGGAGGGTGATTAAGCGACGTTCATATAACATTTCAAGTCTTGTTAGATGCTCTTGAAATAGTCCTTGTCGAGACGAAGTCACGAAGAGAAACATGAAAAGATGGGATTGCAATTTCAAGGAGGATGGATTCAAAGATATAGACAAGAGAGAATGGAGTAACACTTATGCGAGTGAGGATGCTAGTCTAATAAGCCTAAAGAGTGAAGGGGATATGAAGATGCCAATCCCAACCCACCTTATCGAAATTTTTGGAAAGAATGTTGTTGAGAGTTTTGTTAGTAGCTTCAACTTGGCTATTAGCTTGTGGATAATATGGAGAAGAGAAGATAAACTTGATATTGAAGGTGTTGAAAAGATTCTTAAGTTCTTTGTTTTTGAATTACTTTCTATTTTCTTTGATGATTTTGTGAGGAATGCCGAAGCGGAAGATGATGTGTTGATATACAAAGTCGACGATTTTGATAGCTTTGGTTGATGCAAGTAGAATGGCTTCCACCCATTTAGTGAACTATTCGATAGTGGTGAAGATAGAGAGATGAGGTTGAGAAGAACATGGATTAATGAGACCAATGAGGTCGATTCCCCATTGTGAGAAAGGCTATAGAGTTGAGCTAGTTTCAAATACTAACTAGAGATATGGGTGAGATTGGAATGTTTTTGGAGCCTTGAGCACTTCTTAAAATATTAATAGCAGTCTTAGTTGAGGGTGGGCCGATAGTAGCCCATGTGAAGAACACGCTTGGTGATGGTGAACCGCTAAAGTGTCCACCATAGATGTTGTCATGGACTTCTTGTATGGCTTGGATAGATTCATGGGTTTTAAGGCATCGTAGTAAAATGTCGTCAAACCCACATTTATAGAGGATGCCACCAAAGATAACATAGCAGAGGTTAACGCATTGAAGGAATGACCTCCTACCATTTTTGGATAGGTTAGAGGGAATTTTGGATTGAGAGAGATAATCAAAGAATTGGGTATACCAAAGATCAAATTGGTTGGTTTCAATGAGATTGATAGAAGGAAGCTCATTGGTATGGGATGGTTGATCAATGTGAGATGTACAACAATGAAGAGTTTGGATTCTTCCGTTGTCAAAGGGATGAGTGATGCAAGGGATGCCATGGTGTTTGTGAAGTAGTTGGATGAACGAGGAATGGTTTGGATAGTGTATTGATCAAAGGATTTGAGGAGAAAATTGATAATGTCCTTGTATTTTTGGAGGACTTCATTTTTACATTGATAAACTCCCTTGATTTGATTGATGATAAGTTGGGAATCACCATAGATGTCAAGGATTTGGACACCTAACATGATAGTGGTTTGGAGGCCTAAGATAAGGGCCTCATACTCAACCATGTTATTGGTACATTCAAATTTGAGCTTGTAGGTGACGGGGATAGGAGTCCCCAAGGAGGAATAATGATGACATCGACACCTCCCCTTGCCGACACTTAGAACTATCAAATAATAGTGTCATTTTAAGGGGAGAATACTCATGATCAATTATGTTGATGGATTCATCAGGAAATTTCTTGTGGGGAGTTGATTATTAGGAAGAGGGGCTTGGCGTGAGTTTATCAAAGTGAAAACCTGGCCCTTGATTAATTTTTGGGAGATGAACTCTAGGTCAAACTCAGTCATGAGCATGAGCCATCGAGTGATGCGATTGTTGTGATAAGGTTTGGAATGCATGGTTTTAAGGGGGTTAAAGCTAGTGATGACGTATGTCTTGTGATTGAGAAGGTAGTAGTGAAGCTTGGAAGTTACAAAGTAGAGAGCGCAACATAACTTCTTAGCTTTGGTGTAGCCGGTTTCATAGTCATGAAGAGTGTGGTTGATATAATAGACAACCTATTCACTACCTTTCTCATCATGTTGTGCCAACATGACACCTAGAGCATGGTTAGTGGTAGAGATGTAGAGATATAATGGATCCCCTCGCGTGGAGGTGTGAGCATAGGTGGTGATAGAAGATATTGTTTAAGTTCATCAAAAGATTTTTGACAATTGCTATCCCACTTGAAGTGGGTGTCTTTTTAGAGGAGATGATGAAAAGGTTGGTAACGGTCAAAAAGTTACAAGGTGAAGTAGTGGATCGATGAAGTCATCCTTGGAGACTAAAAAGTTTCTTTAGATTAATATGAGGAGGAATCTCAAGGATGACCTTGATCTTGGCGGGGTCAACTTCAATACCCCGATGGAAATAATGAAGCCAAGGAGTTTACTAGTTAGAACTCCAAACACACACTTGGTGGGATTGAGGTGAAGGAAGTATCAGATAAGGCATGCGAAGAGGATTTCAAGGACAATAAGATGGTCTTGTCGATGTTTGGATTTACCCAAGAGGTTGTCGACATAATCCTCTATGGTTTTGTGGATGAGATTGTGGAAGATATAAGTCATGGTGCGTTGATATGTGTCCCCTATATTTTTCAAACCAAAGGGCATAATGTGGTAACAAAAGGTTCCCCAAGGGGTGATGAAGGATGGATTATGTTAGTCTTCTGGTGCAATATGGATTTTATTGTAACTTGAAAAACCATCCATAAGAGAAAACATTTCATGGCTGGTTATTAGGTCAACGAGTTGATCAATGTTAGGAAGGGGAGTCGTCATTGGGACAAGCGTGATTTATGTCTCAAAAGTTTGTGCAGATGCGAAGCTTCCTAGGGGATTTAGTAATGAGAGAGATGTTAGAAACCCATTGAGGATAATTGATGGGTTGGATGAAGTTGGATGAAAGAATAAATTGTAATTCTTCTTTAACGAGGAGGGATATGTGAGGATACATAGACCATAGCTTCTAATTAATCGGCTTGGTGTTAGGAATGGTGACGATATTATAGACAATGATAATAGGATTGAGGCTTGACATGTTGGCATGTGACTATGCTTAGAGAGGAAAGTGGTGAAGGCTTCTAGCTCTCATGGATCAAGAGATTAGCCAACTTTGAGGATGTAGGGATCTTATAAAGTCCCTATGTTGATATTGATGGTGGATTCATTAAGAAGGGTGGATGTGTCAGGAGGTAAGGCCTTATGAAGATGAGAATCTTCCGCCCCCATATAGGAAAGGATAGAGTCATCATCATGGCATTGAATAATGTCGATGGTAGGGGAATCCTCCTCTACCATCTTGGGAATTTAAGAGGAAGGGACCTAGTTTCACCTTCATCTTGATAGGTGACCAGTCCTAGAGTGATCATAGAGATTAAAAAAGTTAGGGGGAAGGGACACGATGTCATTCGTGTCCATGGGGTCATGGATGATGGCTTTGTGTTCATGAGGGATTCATAAGAAGTGTGTGCAAGATATTTAGTTGGGTTCTCCTGGAATCCTAATTTATACTTCTCATGGGGTTGATAAGATGATCAAGGACAAGATCATGTATACCTTGTTCCTAGTGTCCTGACCAAACCCCTTCCACGAACAATCATGGAGATAGGTATAGGTGAAAGAATTGTTGTAAATGAAATCAAATCAATTGGTGTATGGCAAGGTATGGGGTCAATTATCGGTGTGGGAAGAAGGGCAATCAATGCCACCCTAAATAAGATTGATTTTCAATTAAGGTGGGTCGAAGGAAATAATATCCCCGACGTTAGATTGGTACATGGGAGATTTTTGGGTCTACCAAATTGATTGAGTGTGGGGAGAGCATTAAGAGTGAGGAGTTGATACTCCCCCAAGTGAGAGACACTACATCATGGTGTCAAAGGATTCATCGTTGGGCAACTTAGATGCAAGTACAAATGAACTAGTGGAAGCTTCAGAAGATGAGTCTTGCTTGGGGATGAGCACGTTGTTTGTCTTGTAGGTCATATGACATGATTTGAAAGGAGGAAGATCAACGGGGAGTGTGTGGATTTTCCTTCGTGTTCATACTTAAGACAACGATGAAGGGTGGATGGGACACAATGCATAGCGCAGATCCATGGGCATCCAAACAAGATGTTGTATTGGAATTCCCCTTCTACGATGTAGAAGAGTTCATGAAGGAGTTTCTCACCAACGCGGATAGGAAGGATAATCATTTTTATGAAAAATGTGAAAATGTGAAGCACGAGGATCATGCGGGATAACATAACCATTGACCAATTTATATACTGACAAAGTGTGATGAGGTTACATGGAGGAGCGGACATCAACCATGAAAGTACATACAAAGATTTGAAAGGGGAAAATATCATATTCCAGATAGGTCCGAAAAAGGTAAGGTGTACAAATAGGGGTGTTGTGTAACCCCTAGTACATGCAATCATGACTCCTCAAGTGGAGAAGGCGAGTTACATTCCTGGGATAAAAGTAACTCCTATATGATGCACTCACGCATTAATGCGTAATAATGTGTAAGAAATCTAATGATGACACCTAAACCTATGACCTCACCTAAGTGAGATGACTCACTACGTGATTTGGAAAATGACTCACACTAACACCCCCCTTCATCGTAACTTAGGATGAGGCGACATGTCAATAATGAGAAATGGGTCTCAACACTAAATCCCGATGAGGCACCCATGAACAAAAGGATTTCTAGCAATGGAGAAAAACCTAGTGGAAAAACATCCACCAAAAGAGATGAAAAACACTCTCTAATCTAAGAAAGATTGCAAAAATGGGTCCCAATAACTGAGGAGCAGTTGAGGTAACCATGTACAAAAGGGCAATCTCTCTAGAAGAAGAAGAAGAGAGGAGAAGAGGGAGAAGAGAGGAACACATAAGATTTCATGGATGAATCTGAACTCTGTAACTCTAGGAAGTCTCCAAGAAGAGTGTTGATGATGTGGTCCTCTACCTCGATGAAGAAGAGCCACCCACATTGAATTGTGTGCCTGCCCTTAGGAAGGAAAAAAATGAAGTATTGGAAGTTTCCCCACTCTGTGAAGGAAATTGAACACAACAATACAAAGAAATCTAAATATGGTTCATGGAAATGTGACATAGGTCTAGTAATGGAGTGCTAAGGAACTGAAGGTAATGCCACAAGCGTAGAACTGTTAGAGTGTAGAAGAGGAACATCCGTCGAAAGGATGCCTGAGTGATGTGATGGAAATGCAACAACCCCCAAAACAGAAAGAGGATCCAGAAGCAAGGGTGGATTAGTGATGATCTCTTGAAAAGTGGAAGTGATAAGACTCCCAGAAGGGGCACTCCCAAAAAGGAGATGATGGAGTCCTATGAAACACTTGTAGAAGGATGAGGAACTCCTTGTACTACATCATAAGTAGGTACTATGAAAAGATGACCAAGGTCGAGCATATTCTCATCCCAATGAGGGGCTGAATAAAAGAAGAGCGATGTCAAACACGTATGGATCATCCATGCATGAAGGAATAGGATTTGAAAGTGCCTCACACATTGGAAGTGGAAAAGAGGTGGATGTGATAAGCGTATGAGGTTGAGAAGGAGAATTCGATGTGTGATAAGAAGGGAGGAATGCCAACATACTCTGGAATAGTGAGAGGAGGAGAGGAGTCATCAATAGCACTCTCTTCATCAAAACTAGAAGCATAATCCTCATTATCAAAGATATATTCAAGTGATTATGTGTCGTTGAAACTATTATCACATGAAGAAGAAGACGATATGATTGTATCAACAACAATAACAACAATAATATGTGAAGGGTCTCTAAACAAGGATTGATAGATGCTCTAAATGGTATGGGGAGGATCCAAGTCTGCCACATGAATGCAGAGAGGTATGGTGACATACAACATCAAGTGGCCAATGACATGGTCACATGTGTCAAGATATTCCTCAAGTCGACGATGATCAGTGGGTGCAGGAACTGGCCCGTGTAGAAAGTGTGAAAGACCCTTGTAGGCAAAGTAACGTTTCATAGAAGCATGTCATGATGTGTAGTTATGTCTCCCAAGACGAATTGACAGAGGATTTAAAGCAATCCTATCACGCTCAACTTTGGAAAGAGCATCCTCCATGATACTGAAATAAGAAGTGTAAGGTGCACAAGAAGAAGGGTGTAAGAATACAAAACATCAGACTCAACCAAGAACGCGTCTGTAATTAAAACAACACCGAGAACAATGAGAACACCCTTGTTTGTGATACTTTATAATTTATGCATGATTACAATAGAGTGTGTTCGTGCAACTTCAGACAATTGACCACTCACCTTACAGTAGGTGATGAATTGCGCAAAAGTGGAGGCCATAAGAAGTCCTAGTCGGAAGCAGAGGAATGACACACAATCAAAGCACAAAAGTTGTAAGTAACACAAGGGTACAAACACTGCTCAGTGTGAGAGAAGGCATGTCAATTCAAAAAAGGAAGACTTTAATGCCACAAGGCTATGGTGGATGCACTCACTAGCCGTAGGAAAAGAGGAGAACTACAAAGCAACGAGCTAGAAAAGTGGTCCAAAAAGCCCAATAACCCTATACAGAGAACCCGGAAAAAAATACTCCTCTTTGTACAATGATGAATTTTATAGTTTTCTCCTTGATTAGATTTAACTAATCTAGAAAAAAGGGAAAAATCTAAAAAGGAGGTGAGAGAAAATGTCCTAGCCTAGAGGTTGCTCAAGGGCAGCTCTGTAGGGAGCTCGGTGAGTTGGTAAAGGAGGATCTCGTATAAAGGGTGAGGAGCAACTCGAATGGGTAACTCAACGAGCTGCGTTGATGCACTGTGGTGAGCTCTAGGGATGACTTGACCAAGTTAGCTTGATGAGTCAAACGATTTGTTGGTCGGAGCTCGGGTGAGTCATGCACCGAGGTGTACATGAGTTAGCTCGGTTGAGTCCGTGTTGATGCACCAAGTGGGAGCTAAGTCCGAACCGAGTTGGGTTGATTGCATTATGAGTTGATCTTGTACGAGATGGTGAGTCATTAGAGAACCCGCCAAGATGGAGTCTTTTTGAGTTGCACTTGGAAATGCATCGAGGTTGTAGTACGGAGGTCAAGGGACTATGTTGGGCACCGAGGTGAATGGTGGAAGCCACATGGAGAGCACAATAGGTGCGAAGCGAGTCGACTATTTAGGAGTGAGCCGAGTCCAAGGTTAAGATGATCATTAGGGTCACCAGTGGTGAGCACATGTCGGGGAGTAGAGTAACCAAAGCACACGATAGGGACAACCAACGAGATCCATGATGAGGTCAAGACACACGGGATGGCAGCATGCATTCGAAGCACGTCGAGCATGGGCTCATAAAAACTAGTGCAAACATGAAGCCAAGATGCCAAGGCAAGGCCGAAGGGAACCAAAGTGGGAGGAGACATGAACACAACAAAGAATGTGATCAAGGAAAACTTGAACAACTAGAGGCAAGTGATTCACAAGTAGGTAGCTTAGAACATGGCACTGGGGCTCATAGAGAAGTCATACAGGTTGATGACAACACAAAGTTTAGACACATTGAGCTTCAAATGATGTAGTAAGGATAGAAACATGAATAAATAATGGGGCCGCGGTTTGAGGGTGGATGGCCAAACATAAATTAATGTTGGACGAGTAGGAATTCAACTGATGCAAGGCTGAGTTGGGTGCAAGGTGGAAGCAACACGAGAAACTCATCACATAATTAATGCACAAGCACGTAAGTCAAAGACCAACCAATGCCAAAGTAAAGATGAGCAGGCCGAGTCATGAGGTCAAGGCAGTGAGATGTGGGGAAACTTGGTTCCCAGAACTTGGGAGATAGGGTGAGTTGGGCTGAACTACCTCCTTCAAACCTCAAAAAACTCAAAAACAACACCTTTAAAACCTTGATATGAACCTTAAACTCGAATGAAACTCCAAAAAATAACTCCAAAGCTACATACAAGGCTAGTAAACCTTGGAAAACCATGAACATGAATAAACAACCATAGATGAGATTGAAAACCTAGAATCAATGTAAGTAGAGCACAAATGGAATAACCATTACGACGCTTGCACACAAAACTTGAAGATCATGAATAAAGAGCAAGAGGGAAATGGTAGATGGTGAGTAGACGGATCCCAAAAATATGTGCTCGATACCATGATGAAGAATGTAAAAATGTGAAGTATGAGGATCATGTAGGATAGCCCGAACATCGACCGAGTTACACTTCGATGAGTGTGACAAGGTTCCATGGAGGAATGAGCATCAACCACGATATTGCATGCAAATATTTGAAAGGGGAAAATCTCATAAGCTTCTCATATTCCACATAGGTCGAAAAAGGGAAGGTGTACAAATAGGGGTGTTGTGTAATCCATAGTGCATGTAATCATGACTCCTCAAGTGGAGAAGGGGAGTTATATTCCCGGAATAGAAGTAACTCCCATATGACGCACTGACGTGTAATGACGCATAAGGAATATAATGATGACCCCTATGACACCTAGACCTATGACCTCACCTAAGTGAGATGACTCGCCACGTGATGTGGAAAATGACTCACACCAACAATTCCCAGTGTAGGGGCAACAATGTCATTAAAGGCTTGAAGTAGTGTTCAGAAGCTTGAGTTGATTGAATGTGTGGGATGAAATAATGTTAATGCTAGCATCGTTATCAATCATGGATCGTTTGATGAAGGTGTCATTGATATAAAAATGATAAAGAGGGGAAGGTCATGATCTTTGGGAGAAGCTTGGGGATCTCAAAATCATCGAAGGAAATAGCGAGTAGAAGTTGTAAGAGCTCCAATGAAGGCCACGAAAGGTTGGGGTTCATCATCGGTTGTGATGGGGATGTGTTGTAAATCTTTGATGATATCCTATTGATGGTGAGGAAGCTTTGGCTAAGCTCATAAAGGGACATTTTTACGAGAGCCTGATGTAATTGTTTCACGATGCTTTGTTATATCACAACATGCCTTTGGGCTTGTGGAGAGACTAGAATAGATACCTTAGCCTTGGATGAAGAGGGAGATGAAATAGGTTTGTTAGGAGGAGAAGCGATGATAACTCTTGGTTTTTTTTGGGTGGATGGTTGAGAGTCATGGGGAGAGAGTGAGTGGTAACACGAATGACATTTATGTAAAGAGGGGGACCCTCTTTAGAAGGGGTAGAATTTGGTGGTGGGATTGTGACTAAAGGTGTGGATGGAGGGCTAGATTTAAAGGATTTGGAAGTTGTGGATTTAGTTTGGGGGTTGTGCTTAGGTGTAGATGAGCTGGTGGATGGAAGGGGTGGTATTATTCGATGAGAAGATCACCCTCTTGTGCGAGGTTGTTGATAAGTATTTTGAGAGCCTCAGTAGTGCTTTGTGTTGTGCCCGGGGACATGATGATAGTGCAAATGGCGTTGTAATAAAACCACGTGGGATTACACCTACGTGAGTCAAAGGAATTGATGGGGGAAGAGTAATTGTAGATGCTTGGATAAGGCAATGGAGGAGTTCAAAGTAAGACCCAATAGGGTTTTGGGAGATGAAGTCTCGTTGATTCTGGATTGATTTGATTTAGGAGGGGAAGGTGAAGGAAAAAGAGGTGCCTTATTCTTATGGGATTTTTAGGGACCTTAGACTCAAATTTGGATTTGGAAATAGGAGTAGATGATTTTGGTTTGGATTTGGTGGTGATGGGAGACTTAGATGAAGGACATAGTCCCAAAATGGATGGCCGAGGTCCTAAGATGGATGGTTGGATATTGGGTTGTTTGGATTCATGGGGCTTTGGAGGGGGAATCTCTAATTTCTTGCATGGATGAGAAATGGATCTTTGGATGGGGGTGCCAAGGCTCTTAGATGTTTGTTGTGAAGTTTTACCTTTGGCAGGGATAACAATGATTTTGACAATGGAGCCATCTTTAGAAGTGGGATCAAATGGTTTGGACGTGGGTTGTGTTGTAGATGTGATGGTTAAGGATGGGGATGATTCTTGAGTAGCATCATTGGTAGAATCAGAAGGGATTGTGGATTTTACAAAATTTAGAAGTGTTGATATAGGAGTTGTTGTATTTGTTGGAGGTAAGGATGAGATTGAGACATTACTTGTGATAGAATCAAGGGGAGATGTCTGTTTAATAGAGGTTTCAAGAGATGATGTAGATGTGGATGTGGATGTAGATGTGGGTGTAGATGAGGGTATATTTTTGGGTATAGATGCAGATGTAAATATAGGTGTAGATGTAGGTGCAAAAGTAGATGTGGGTGTAGTTGTTGAATCTTAACTTAAGGTGTTGATTGCATGGGCATCAGTGCTTGAGATGTAGGAGGTTGGCTTGGTTTCTTGGTGGATGATTTGGAAATGGTTGTTTGAAAAATCCAATGGTTGATTAGGGGAACATTTGGATTGTTTAGTTGGAGGTCTCCACGATATATAAGCCATTGTACTAAATCCTTAAACTAAATTTCAAGGCCATAGAATTGATGATATTTGCAATAATGATCCTCACGATACCATGCGGGTTTAGGACATGAGTCATCAACGAGGAAGATGGGAGAAAGTTGGATGAGGTGTACAACCACGAGCTTATCGAAGATGGAGTTGTATGATTTTCCAAGAGGAGTATAGTTTGGGTATGGTTGAGGTGCTCTTTACAGAGGTTCAATATGAGATTCGGATTGAGAGGAAGTTTTAACGACAATAGAGTTTTCCAAATTATTATATTTTTAATTGTGGGTAAATGGTTTTGTGAACTTAGTATTGGGTTTATTAGAGTAAAGTTTAACATGGCCTTGCTCAAGGGTGTGTAGTTCTAACTTGTGAGCCATAGTAAAAGCTTCCTCAAAGGTTTGGAAGGACTGAATTTGAAGGGTAGATGAAATGTGCTTGGCACATAATATAGAAAATATCTCTATTAATTCAGTTTGAGGTAGCGAGAATGATAGTTGGTTAATAATCCCGTGCCACACAGTGATGAAATTGGAAATTGATTCATCCTTAAATTGTTTGATGGCATAAAGGTCAATGATGGTTATCTTACGCACTATGTTGATAGAGAAGTGTTATAGGAAAATTTGCATAAATTATGTCAAGGTAAAGAGGGAATGTTGAGGGATGTCATCGTACTAGTCTAGAGTGGGCCTTGCCAATGAAATGGGAAAGGTATGAAGCATAAGATCTTGAGCATGCACGATAAGGTAGCATGAGTGCTTAAAGGCACATAAATGTTGTTGAGGATATTATTTGCTATGGAATTTGGAGAATTTTGGAAGCTGCCAATGTGGAGGATATGGCTTATCATGCATGGATGGATTGATGGGTTTATTACATATTTTCTCATAAGTAAATATACTTTTGGGGCCCAAGGTAGCGACCTCTAAGTTAGCCATTCTACTCAACAAGGCTTGCATAGGATCATTTGATGTATGAGGATGGGGACCTGATTGATGTTGTTGTGGATTGTAGGAAGTATATGGATTAGGTTGTGAGTAAGATTGATAATGTTGGGTGTAATTGGGAGTTTGTGGGGGTGGTTGATAGGAAGGAACATAATTAAAGGTTTTTTTGGTGGGTGGGTTGCAAAGTAGGATGTAGTTGGATGGGTAAGATTGTGAAGGTTATTATTGAGTGATAGGGGGATTAGATTGGATTTGTTTTGGATGAGTTTGGGTATGTGCATGAGGTGGTTGGGATGTTTGAAGGGAATGGTTGGAAAAATTACGCCGAAAGGTGCTTTAGAGTGGAGGTTGGTTAGTTTGAGTCAAATCTGAAGGAGGAGGTTGTGAGATAACAACATTGGGATGTTAAAAGAGGCACCAAGCTTTGAAAGTGTTGCTCGGGTGGTGGAGGAGGTATGTTGGAGTCTTGAAGAGTTTGGGAGGGGTATTTATGATAACGGTAGATGAGGAGGGAATAGGAATGGAGGATGTAGGAATGATCAAAGCGATATTAATACTTAGTAGATCAGGTGGGATAAACACCACTAATTGTGTGGACTATTGGGTCTAGGGAACCATGATAGAGGATTCATGAGGGACATGTTCATTTTGGGTTAATGCTAGCTCATTAATCACCTTAGGGAAAAAGATGACGAGTTGGGAGGTGAGGAATTCAGTAGATTCAAATTATGGGGGATAACTATAAAGTTATTGAAGAGAGGGTCTATTAATAGGGATGTTAGTGGGTATGTGAACTACATAGTCATGGAGGGCATCAAGGTTAACATCAAGGGTTCTTGAAATTCCAAGCATCATGCGAGGGATAGTGGGGGTCCAAGTGCTCCTGAGGAAGTAGCAGAAGGAGGTGTGGCTAGTCTAGAAGGGATAAAGTGATGGTAGACAAAGGGATTGGTCTCGATATGGGGATTTCTTTGAACCACATGGGGCCCATGAGGAGGAACTATAGGAATAGTGGATAGGGAGGCCAAGGATGAGGTCATCAAAGGTGTAGAAGAAACAAGAGTGAGTGCAGATGTTTGTTGTGAGGGGTTGGTTGAGATGGGGATGTCATTAGAAGTGGTTGATTGCTCCATTCTCTTAGCTTGGGAGCAAGTAACAATGGGCATGAAATAAAAAAGCAAAATCCTATATAAAATATTAATGCAACATGCAAGTCAAGCAACAAAATTTTGTTTATCTTGCTTATTTATAGAATGTGAAGAGGGAAGAGGCTCAAGGGAACCTAGAGAAATGGATTGCTCTATAGATGGTTTCAGGTGTGTTTAAGGATGAATTCCTTGATATACCTGAAGGTACGTGAGGCCTGAATATGCGATGACTATTGGTACGTGGCCTAATATAGGGGCATACCCCCACACTTCATGCACTGAAATGATATGGGTGTTGGGTGCTTAGCCTATATACCAATAGTAAATAAATTTACTACACATCCAAAAAACCGTGACGACTTCCTTATTGGGTGATGAAATCCCTCTAGCTCCACCTAGGTAGAAATTGTTTAGATGTGTAAATTGTGTGTGAAGAAAATATGAATGCAAAGTGTTACCTCCTAATTAAGCCACGTGATCAAGAAAATATGAGAAAAAGTTGATTTTAGATCCAAACCCAAATATGACATTCGATGAAGAAAAGCAAGCAAAGGAAGGGAAGAATGATGCAAGAAATGGATTTTTTTTAAAGACGAATAACTAGATACACTTTTCCATTTTCCTAATTACACACATGTTATTTAGCAAGCAAGCAAACTCCCAATCACACAAACGAAGAACCCCGAACTACAAAGTTAGTTTAAAGAGGAAAATAAAATATAAAATAGGAATTGAAAATGAATAAGGAACTTACCAAAGGAGTAGGTGAGTCCCACTAGAGTGCCATAATGTTTGAAAAGTTTTCTGCTCTTGTTCCAAGTTAATGAAATAACATGCTAGAAAACAAGAAACTCCAAATATGGGAGGGTTTAAGGCTACCTCCAATGTTTGATAGTGATGGTGATGGAAGACGTGCACACAAATCCTTTCCACAATGAGCTTGATGACATGCACAACATAAAGGATAGCTACACAAGAAAAGATTAGTAGATTTGTATGGTGGGCTGCCTAACCAAATCCAGTCCCGAGAAGCGATGAAATTCCTAGGAAGGATGTCAGCCCACTTGTTTAGAAAATTGATTGAAAATAAGGAATATGTAACATACAAAGATAACCAGAACAAAAATGTTCAGAGATATGATAAAACAAAGATTAGATAATACATACAATGATAAATTGAGACAAAAATGTGATCTAGATAGAGGTCAATGATGACGACAATAGTCAAGAATTATATGAGAACAAAGAAAATCAAAAGTTTGAGAACAACATATTAGGAACATGCTTCTAGATTTTGAAGATGTCCTTGCTCAGCAAAGCAAAGAAACATGAAGTAGAGAAAACACAAATTATAGGTAGATGTGAAAAATAGATGAAAATATAGTTGGGGCATAAGAGGTCGACAATGACTAGATGTAGTCAATGATGACTCGACAAAAAAGTGAGGTCTCTGCTATGTCTGTCAGGATGAACAAAAAGATTGAAGTATCCGGGTGTTGCAGGACAAAATGACTGATAACAGGAGGGACATGATGTAGGAAAATAACTAAGGGAAATTGGGTCAATGATGACCAGGGGACAATTTGATTACGATTGAGGTTGATTTAGGCCTTGGTGAAGGTTGATGGGTGCCAAACGAGCTATATGAAGAAAACAAAGCTTCATTGTTATGGTCAGCAGAGCTCCAAACTAACGAATGGACCTGCAAATGGTTAATGAAGAAGTGATGAAAATAAGAGATATCTTTCAACAACCTTTAAGCTCCAAATATTCCAAAATGGTAGAAAAAGTCTCCAAAGTGGCTTCAAACGGTTGGTGGTAGCTCACAAGAAGGCAAGAAACCTGTAAAAATTCGCTAGAGGTCATATCTCAAGAGTTTCATCCATTTGGGAAGAGGGTGATGGTGTATATATAGGGTTGTCAGTGCCCGATAGGGTCACCATCAATTATGGGGAGCCATTGATATTTCTTATGTGGATGATGTAAAACTTGAGAGATGAGGCCCAATTAGGTGGTGATTTGGGCTAGAAGTTAATTTTGCGAGTTGGAAGAGATATTGAGTTGCATATGGATGGGAAATAGTGGTTGGATGGGGTGGAAGTGCATTTAATAAAGGCAAGGGTGGTTAGAAATATTAAATGGGGGTAGGTGGTGAGTCTAGAAAGGATAAATGGGATATTTTGGGATGTAATTAAGGTAATAAATATGTTTAGGGATGACTAATATGATTATGGGTGATAAGTGTAATTAGGGTGCATAAGGGGAGATGAAATAATGTGATAATGGAAACTATTAATGATGGGATGAGATCAAAGTGATGAGATAAAATTAAGATAGGAAAATAGAAACTAAGGTAAATAAATTTGATTTAGGAGGAAAATGGGATTTTGAATAGGTACATGGGTGCGAGTGTGCATAATGACGACGAAGGGGCGAGTGAACACGAAATGGGGGCTAGTGAACCAAATTTTAGTGTCTACACTTTGATTTTTATGTTGCACAACACTCATGGATACATTGTTACAACACAACACATAGTTATATTACAACAAGAAGAGGGTTCAATCCTCTCATAAATGGCTATATATTTGAGAAACAATTTTTTCTTAATATTATAGGGCATTATATGACATTTGTCGTAGGTGTTCATGTGCAAAGGTTACAAAATCTCATATTGTATTTTATTCACCCTAAAAAATATCCCATCTCTATTGATTTACATGCTCAATTTCAAAGCTTTATTTTGGTGGGGTTTGGTAGTGTGCTAACAAAGGGTGGGCAAAGGTGATCTGTTATTTAGGTTTTTAGTCATCAAATTTATAAAGGTTTGTTCTAAGGGTGTAATAATTTTTATTGTGATAGATATTTTGAAAAGTTTTCTCCCTTTTGTTTTGTTATTATGATTTAGGGAGTGTGTTCTCTAACCCCATGCTTCTTTAGAGAATGTATTTATGCCTTTTAGAGAAGGGTTTGTATGTATCATTTTTTTAATTTGATAAGGGGTCAAGGGATCTCGAGGGTTTGAGTTAGCTGCATGTTGATGAACCCCATTTTGTTATGTTTAAATCATGTTTAAATATGTTTAAGCCCTATTCAAACTCATACCATTTTGATATCATGATACACGATGAACAATGATTGCTCTTTATATTTAATACTTTACTATGATTATGAAGAAATTATTGTGTATACTTGTGATTTTTTATCTTGTTGATTCTGTTGTATAAATGACTTAAATAAGATTATTTGTGAAACATTAACTTCATTTTTTGAAATAAGTATATGTTGAGCTATCACAAAAAGTGCATGACTCAATTCACAAAGTGGCGTAGGAATCTATTTTCCGTGTTAGCATAGGAATCTCATCTACTTAAAATGGATCTCAAAGAAGCGCATCCAAATCATCCAGGTCACCAGTCCAACTTCTTCGGAACTTAGGGAACTCTCATGCACATACAGATAGCTCGGACATTTGAAATCACACTTGGCAACACTATGCTCTGAATAGAAATCATCGCCATTAATTTAGCAGACATTCAAGCCCTAAGAAGATGAAATATGACCAACAATTGAAGACTCATCTTCATTTAGTTCTCTTCAATCAGTTAGATGATTTGAAGAATATTCTAGAGGTGATTGACTCCTTCCAAGGAGTCAATCATAAATTCTCTCTTCAGTTTTTGAGAATAGTTCAAGTTCAATCACTTTATGAACTACTTTCTCCATTAATGTATTGCCAAAAATAGTTAACATTGTTTAGTTAAAATAAATTAAGGTTAGACGTAGTCATTGGAATAACTAGATCTCCTAGAGAGACTAGGACTTATCTGGTATAAAAGAGATGATGTAATTAGACTTAGGAGTTCAATATTTTATTATACAAGCACATTTTCCAATTCAATAAAGATCACAAATTCAGGAGAAAGTTTAGTTGTGTGAGTTTTAGTTCAAATCCTGATCGAAGGGAAAGATCAAGGGCCACTCCTACCCAATGAGAAGGGGATTCACAATTATTTACTTTTTGTATTCTTTATGAGTTATAGTTTTACAGTTCATTGAATTCTTGAATGAAATTTAGTTTCCATTATTAATGCTTAGTGAATTTTGCAGTCAAGCTTTTAATTTCAGTATTTCATTTCAAGCATTTCATTTTGTAATCATGATTAGTTTGTTATTATATATCTTTTATTGTTAAAACCTATGTCGATCATGCATTCCTACTGTTCCATTTGTTGCAAACAACCATGGACATCACCCTGGATTGATAGAATAACTTAATTAAAGTATGAGCATTGACGACACTCGTCATGTTTTGGCACCATTGTCAGAGAATCAAGGTGTTATAGAAGGTTAAGGTGTGATCTAGAGGTACTTCTTGTTTGTTTGGTAAGTTTCCATTCAGAAATCTCATTTCCATAACTCTTTCTTTTACAAAGATCAGACGACCTTGTAGTGACAGCGAGAATCCTATGAGTTTGAGTATGTGGAACACACATAATTAAGTTCAATACTAATAGTTAGGGAACCATTCTCAGTATGATATGATTGTATGTTTAGACTTAGAGACCATAGAGGTAGATTCATTAGACTAAATCCTCAAAAAACCCCTCAAGATCAGCCTGTGGGACAACTTGCGACCAAGGAAGAATGGCTGATGAAGTACATAATCCCAATGGTGCAAATAATGGAAATCCTCCAGGCATGACATTTACCTACCCTATTGAATTGGATCCCAACGAAGAGGATCCTATGAAAAACATTTCCCTATCAATTCTTCCAAATTTTAGGGATTATTTTCAGAGGACCTTGATCAATTCCTTTTGAGTTTAAAGTTTTATGTCAAATGTATGACTACACTTCTGATAACAAAAAGCTTAAACTATTTCCCTCTACTCTAAAAGATGCAGCTATGAGGTGGTTTATGGGTTTAGGCCCAAATACCATTCATAACTGGGAAGAAATGGAACAAGCCTTCCTGGACAAGTACTAGGATTACTGTAGAGTGAGGGATAGGAAAGAAGAGTCTTCCAAATTCAAAAAAGAGGAAGATGAAAGTGTAGAAGACTATCTATATCAGTACCTTTTCCTAAACAAAAGGTGTGGGATTGGTTTGGATATTAACCTACTTAAAACTTTATTTCGAAAGGGTTGGATGAAGATACATAAGAGGCATTCAACTTAATGGGAAAGGGAGATATGAACAAGTTAGAGTTCATAAACATAATCAATCTCTATCAAAATTACTCAAGAACTCACCCCAACTTAAGGAAGCAAAAAGTAAAAATAGCTAATGGGGATCTATCCAAATTAAGAGAAGAAATTGCAAACCTAAAAACTAATCTCTTAATTCAACTCAACACTACTATGGATAGAGAAAATGATAGAAACACATATCCCTTGTTCATTTACTACCCAAGATGTAGAGCTAAACATGGACTTAAGGACTATCCTTTGGATAAGATAAAGATCTGTCTTCTCTGTGAACTTAAGCATGCCACAAATCAATGTGGAATGCTTCCCTTGCTAAAGAATCATTTAAAACAAAACAACCAAGAGGAAGCTGAGATGAACTATATGGCTTAGAGGCAAGGAGGAAAATTTCAAGCCAACCAAAATCATCCCTATATCCCAAGATCACAATGGAATCCAAACCAATGGAATGCACCATGGCCATACCCACCACCTTGGGTTCAACAAGCCCCATAAGAATGGAGCCCACAATATGCCCCACCAACTTATTATCAACAACCTTGGGCTCCACCTCCAAACATTCCACCATATCAACAACAATACTAAGAACAAAGTGGAATGCACCTCAAGGGTTTGGACAACAATATTATAATCAAAGGAGATCACAAGGTCAAAAATACCTATTGGCTAGACCTAGTAATGCTACCCAACCTAAACAACCTGCCCAACCATAGATACTGCACAAACTATGGCCAATCCTAAGAATGTAAGGCGGGAAATCCAACATATACGATAGAAACAAAGAAGAAACCCACAGTGAATTCGTTGGATTGCAAGAACATAATGCTGTGTTTAGGAAAGGTTACATCAAAACCTTCCTCTCCTATTATTGAGGAGATTCTTGAAGAAAAATAAGAACCATAGGAAATGCAAACAGTTAGAACTAATCTAAGGATTGAGGAGGCTAAGTATTGGCATTCCCTACTACAAGCTCTTAAAGATATTCCTGAACTAAATAAAACAATTAAAGAGCTCTGTTTCAAGACTCCAGGAGAAGGAAGAATCAACCCAAGACCATTCACGTTGATGGGAAACTTGCTAGCATTTTAGAAGGAAATAATCCTCCTCTTAAGTATGGAGATCCTAGAAGTCCCATTGTAACAGTTTGTATAGGGAATGTTCAGATTCCTAATATCCTTATTGATTTAGGAGCTGCCATAAATGTCATGACCACAAACACTTTGTCCACATTGGCACTCCTTGAACCACAATCCACACATATAGTCTTGCAAATGGCAGACCAGTCAGTGAATAAACCCAAGGGAATAATAGAGGATGTTACCGTTACAATTGAATCTTGGGACTATGCGGTAGACTTCATGATAATCAAAACAAAGAATAGAAAAATTGGCTACCCCATAATCCTAGGACACCCTTGGTTAGCTACAGTGCTACTCTTATCAACTGCAGGACAAGAAACATGGTCATCACTAATGGTCAAGATTCAAAGAAATTATCATTATACCCTGCAACCAAACCATTTGCTATAGACAACAAACAGTGGTCTAAGGATGACTCTGATGATTATGAAGATATCATCTCCTCTCTTGCCATGGTAGTAATTTAAGAACACTCAGATCAGATTCAATGTGACTACCATGACACTAGTGCTGTACATAGCCTAAGTCTTGTGCTAGGTTTAGTTCAAGTCCTGTGCTTAACTCATGCACTAAATCTTGTTCTAGTCCTATGCTAAAACTTACTGAGATAAAGGATGATTTCATTGATGAGGATAAAATTCCTATTATCTATCCTTTTACAAAGTGTAACATCAAAATTTTGACACTTCATACCTAAGATTTATTTATTTATTATGCAAATGATTTAAATACCCATATATTTAAATCCAACATAAACCTTAATGCAATCCATTTCGATAACTGTCATAAACCATGTGCAGCTACATGAGGGAATAATGAACCTACTCGCTCTCCCTCAATGCTCTGTATACAGAGCCAATACATCAAATGTATCCTTTGGTTTTCCTTTATCAGGATATGATATTTAAGTGAAGATACCTAAGTGTCTACCTAGGTTCCACCTAGGAATTCCACATGCATCTCACAGCTTAGATCATAGTGAAATCATGATAGTGTAATCAACAACTTACACTACTTTGCGTAAAGTTTCAGAGTCATGTATGCCATGCTCAATTCCATGACGACACACTCATCATTAGGAATTTTTTCATCCCACCTTAATCACTTAGTTATATGGATTCACAATCATTGATGCTGTAAACAACTATAAGTATTATACAAGGTACAAATCTGGTTTAACCTGCAAGAAGACGTACCTCTATGTCATCCTATGATGCCTATGGGAAAGTAAGTGTCTTCATAATGATTCACCTCATTACTAGATGACTTCCTTTACCGTAGCCATCATAAGCTGATATCGGGGTGCGTATCCATGAGGTTCAATTTATCTTTATAATGCTAACAAGGTTTATACTTAATGCGATACCTTGCCATAATCTAGTCTCTTGATGAGGTAACTCAATACAACTACTAAGCAAGTTGTATCCAAATGGTGACAATCGTCCTTATAGGGATATGTCCGTGTAGTGGATATAGTGAATTAACCCACCAAGAGTATTGTATTGAAACATGGTATTTTATTTTCTTTTTTTCAAGGTAATTATAATATCATGACAAAATAGCCTAGGTCTCGTGATAATTCCTCCTCGAATGAGTCATACCTAAGGTCATGTCTTTGTTTGATCCAAGGATATTTAATTCTCCAATAACACTTAATTACCTTATTAGATCTCATATCAATGATAACCATAAATGGAAATCGAAACTATCTTTGTTTATGTTCAAAATTATAGATTTAATATTGTCTTAGCTTAATCAATTAAGCTTGTTTCTTAATAACATAGTTATATAATATGCCACTAATTTAGCTATATCACTAAAGGGTAGCATTGATATCAAGTCTTTATATTTCTCATTAATAGAGATGGTGCCTTTGCACATAGCTAAATATGTAGGTATGAATCATACCTTTATCAAATATTACATACTATTAATGTTAGTCAACATCTTCTCAAGCACACAACTTTTCTTTATTTTCGATTAATTAAAAGTGTTCAATTGTACATGCTTTTATTAGGTCATTCATTATTACCTATAATAAGCACTTAGTTTGACAGTATGGAATTAAGTTTCATCACTTAAAGATTAGATCAACCCTATAAGTGTGTTACTTTCCTTTCCATTTAAGAACATATAATCTTATGCATAAGTTCATAATGATTCATTTCAATATGGTCCTTAAAAAGGACATAATATCATTTCCATAATTAAAATCCAACAACTTTAGATAATGATCAGTAATACCTCAATTAATAATCAGTTATATCATGAATGTGTTCACTTAACATAACCTTGTTATAGTTTATAAGGTCATCCAACTTCTTACTTAGCAACACCCTTAAAGATAGACAATCTTATTACAAGGCACTTTTCACCAGTTAAGTACATCCTATTCAAAACCCTTAATGAACGTAACACATGTAGTCCTAGTAGGTTGATATAATTCATAAATTTCATAGGTAATCACCCACTAGTAACTTGGTTCTAACTTTCAAGTATAAAATACTTCATTAGTTAATACATAAGTGCCATATACAAACAACCCTTTCATAACTTAATTTCCTTCATAATAATATTCACACATATATGTTTTGTAGCACTTTATTTGATTTATACTTATTCTTATTAGAATAATAACATATATACAAACTACCTATCTTCATCAAATGCAGAATTATAAATTTATCATTTTCCAATCAATCACTTCTCAATCAAGATATTGTAACAGGAAGTCAAACTTTACTACATTCCAGAAATAAGTATTAACTCATGTTTCTAAAAATGATCATAATCAATTATCCCATTTAACTTTCTTCAATCAAAAGAACAAATGAAACTATATACGTCATCCTTCTTTCACAATGTCCATCTGCAAAATTGTTAGCATGAGTCAGTTCACATGAAGGCCAGGCATGATAAGCACCAAATCTTTATAAGGGCATGCCCCACTTAATAATTTCATAAAAATAACTCTACTTTTTAATGAAATAAAATTACGGTTCTAAAAGGTAAACAATTCTTTCTTAAGCATGCAAAGAACAACCAAGATAATGAACCATGAAAGAAGTCAATTTTAGTCGTACAATTTATCACAACTATTATGTTACTAATAATCAGTCACTTAAGGTACAACATGAACATGTGAATCAATATTATTCACCAAACCAAAGTACAAGAGTAACATGATTTCAGTCATGCAATCCCATACTTGCATGCCTGAAATCATTTACTCAACAATTAATAATCATACATAACTAAGTATCACAATCAACAATGGTAATCAATAAATGCCATAGTCAACTAAAAGAAGGTTAATACCCATAAGTTACATTCCTATAACCTCATAATTATATGACAATAACTTATGTATCATCCATCAAGTTTAAACCACTTATACTATCAATAATAAACCATCAAGCCATTCCAAGTTCATTTTCACAGACAAGAGAATTCACAAACATTGTTCAACAAACCGTTAGTGGAATTCATAACATCACCCTATGTTCAGTTTGGAACTAAACAATAATGTCAGGAATACTTAATAAAATAGTAAGATATTCAAGTATTAAACCTTAGGAGAGAGAGAAGATCGTAACATCATGAGAAACAACAATCCATCAAAGATAAAATACTTGCAGTAAGCTACATAGTTAATACTTACACCGACTGTGTAAGTTATTTATGAATAGAGAATTCATTATACCATAGAGAGTCAAAGATTCCATTAGAATATTAATATTATCTCCTAATTCATCCCACTGAATAAGGTTTAGAGTATACCAAACTCCATTAATGGCACAATCTAATGAAATTGACAAAGAATAGTTTGAATGCCATAGAATCACCGTAATCCCTAAGGGAAATGGGTTATAGTTCGATAAGAGTTAAAAAGTCAAGCTTCAGGGTGAACTGGAATACTACACGATCCTACATGGATCTGGACTAAATCATAACACCCATCAAGGTTTGAAATGTCCATATGGACTCAATTTAATGACAAAACCAGTCACCATCTCCCATAAGAGGAGAAGTTTATAACTTAAAATGTTACGAACCTAAAGGGTTTTGACTCAAACTCAAGTCAAATAGTCTTCAACAAAAATCACATAGTATGATCAAAAAGACCAATCAAAGCCTATACAATATCAATTTACTATGAGAGGAAGCAATCACACCCAATTTTTCAAACCCAGAAGCCAATAGGCTATCTATCTCAGTCAACACTAATTCCCAGTCATACTCAATGACTCATAATTAGTTATTCGAAACATAAAACTAGTTTCAGATAATACTAAACAACACAACAAAATGATCATCGAGACTTGTGGAATTAATGCATGTTGAATTCCTTAATCCATCCTGCAAGTGTTAAACAATAGTTCAATAACGGTGTTTGATAAGCGTACGATGGAAAAAGTAACATGCAAGCATGGGAATCTACAAGTACCTCCTCCTCGTACCCGACCTCTCGAGGTCGTGTCGAGATAGCCGGTGAATGTTGAATGTGGATAGATATGTATAAGCTAATCGGGTAATCTTAAATCCTCAATACACAATAATGGAATCTGTGAATCTAAGGCGAAGAAGGCCCTCCTAACCTGGATTGATGTAATGGTTTGTTTAGATATAATGGCTGCTCAGAGGCTCCAATCGATGTCAAGCTCTGTCGAGATCCTATTTCTTGGTTGTTGGATACGTGGGAAGTGACCTGTGGGAGCTTCGTATATATCTCAGACAAGGTCATGAAAGTAGTGGTAGGTCATTTAGTGAATTTTGTGGTTAGCTATGGGTGGTTTTTGGTTTAGCCCAGAAAATATTAGATCGATTGGTTTTATGTTTAATACGGAAAATTGTGCTATAATATCTGGCGGGAGTGGTGAAGATCTAAACACCAGCGTTCGCAAGCCGGTGTCAATACTTGACTAATTTGTAGGCCCGTTGGGTTGTGGGATTTGGGGATCACAACTGTGAGTTTGTGGTTGTTGTGGACCTGTTATGGTCATGTGAAGAATCAATCCCTTCTCCCAATTATCCAGTAATTGTATGCCTTTTTAGCTTCTATGTTTAGAACTAGAAGTTGTATGATTTTCTCGGAGTACCTAACAGGTGTTATGGCAACTTGAATACGTAAGCTAGTGTCTATGTCAATGAGGAGGTCTCCCGCGTCAGGATGTGGAACCAAAGGATCACAACCGAATGTTTGCTCTTGTTTGAATCCTTGTACAGTCATTCAGGTGTTTTATCAAGGCAATCTATAGTTTGGATGGTTTGACCAGAATGTGTAAGCTTTTCGTCTTTGATATCCAATCCTCTTAGTTGCTTACTAATTGCTTGTCAGTTTTCTATTGCTTGAAAGACCTGTATCCTAAGGTCTTGATCTATATCAGCTAAAGTCGTGGGTAAATTTGGTTGAGGTACTATAGGTTCAAATATATATTCTCTAGGCTCTCTAGGTCCTGTGATTGTCATACAAAAATGATTCAACCTCTAACTAACATTAATAAACTGATTATGAAAGAGGTATTACACTACGTAAGCATTCTTCTATTTTTTTGTATTTTCCAATGACGTATTTCAATGAAATTGAAGAGCAAAGCTACTCTAGTATATCTATAAAATGAACAACTAATCTAATAACAGAATAAAAACAAGCAACGTAGCCTGGTATGGCTATTCACTTGTGCAATTGTGATTTTATCCTAAATATCTAAAGCTATATATTTTGAATTTGAAAGGCTCTCGATCCTACCTCAGAAGTGAGGAATGAATCACAGTTTCTCAGAAACTATCAATCCCCACAGCTTCCCTGGTGATATCGAGAGTGAACTTTTAACTGAAATAAAATAATTCACTACTCTATTTGATATGTTGTAACTAAAACTTTGATAGCTCAAACCTGGAGTTTACAGAACAATGGTAAATCCAGTTGTGTGTGATTTCGTCCCCTTAGTGTGATCTCCTCATTCCTTCGTGTCCTCGTGAATCCAAAAAGTGTGTATATGATAGTACCAACAGAAGATAGCAATCAAACAATGACAGCTTTGGATATAAACCGAATATAATGCGAGTAGGAGAGGGATAACACAAGTGAACAAAGCTTGACCATGCAATTCCTAGCAGGATTTATTGCAGGAATACAACACAAGTGTACCGAGAGTTTTTGAAATTATCCTTGTGACAAAACAAAACCTACAACTTTAATGGATTCTAGTCTAGAAATGAAGCTATTCTATGTTTAAACTGATTGTATGTATGCGTAGCAATGAAACAAGACTTGAAACTCCCATTTTAAGACATTAGAACAGGGAATTATATATATATATATATATATATAACATTCTCTCTCTAAATTATGTAATTCAAAACACACGACCAAGTTTTAATAATTGTTCTCTATCCAATTAATGTAATTTAGAACACACAATACTTTTTAAAACCAATGTTCTCTGTTCACATTTTTTTATAATATGGAACACACATTCAATGCCATTCAATCATATAACAAATACCATATGCTGTTGTAATGACTCGAAGAACTACCGATCTCCCATTTTATGGCTCGAAGTTTCAACGATCTCTCATTTCATGACTTGGCTACTTACCGATCCTTCATGTTAATCCATGCATTGTATACTAAGTATACTTGGTTCTCTTTACCATTTTCGGTTATCGAAGTGTTCCATTTAAGAGGCCTATCTGAATATCTATTACCGATATTCATCTGAAATCTTGCTTCTTAAACTAGGTGATTAGGACAACGCAACCAAGACTTGCGATACTTTGGCCAAAGATTTTCACATGCTTTGCATGATCATATTCCTAGGCGTTACACACATCAATGGAATCGTCCTTCACCTCACTTCGTCTCATTATCTAGAATGGTCTTTTTGATCTCTCTGTCAGTCCTCTCGTCAAGGTTAAACTTTAACCCAAGATAGCAATATGAAAGAGTATAGGGAGACACTTGTGGTGACTAAAGGTATGCAGACATACCTTGTCGACCCTAGTCGACTGTGTGTGTCTAGTTACCTTTAATCTTCTGAGTCACTCGGTATACAAGGTCACATTCCTAACTTGGTCAAGTAACTTGTAAACTTTGTAATGATTCGATTCGGAAGGGCATTGTAACATGTCAGCTAATACATTGTGTCGTCATGAAGGCCCCGCCTTCATGAAGACACCAGATTGCAGCTGGTGTGTGCCAACGTGCTATGAAATCCTCCCATCAAGGGTTACATCTCTAGCTAAAAGTGTGATTAGATTCTTATCTTTAGTATTTTAAGAATAGGTTTCAATAATCGTGCTGATCCTCTAACCTCACTGTTCATTACAGTTGCATAGCTAAGAAAGACTTAAATTGTCTTATAGCTTAATATACGTTTACTCCTCCTTACCGAAGGATTGCATATTTCCATCTTGGTTCTTTAATTTAAGCTTCAGACTAACAGTCCACTACAGACTTAACGTAGTAAGATCAACTTACTAAACTTAACCAAGTTTTATTCGCAACCGAATTTAAATTCAAAATTCCATCTCATTAGACGTCATTTAAATGAGGCCTAATCCCAAATGAATGTATTCATTTATTTACTATAACCTTACTTCAGTTAAGGTTTGATATGAGGAGGTATGGTTCCTCATACCGAATATCCTTTGATCAAAACCTCCCAAGGATATTAACGAAATCAGAATACAGAGTTCAATTGCCTCTTTACTAATATCTATTAGTTTATATTCTATTTCCGAAAATCATTCATTTAAGAGTTCTTATTCACTTTACTCTTTACTAATGTCAATTTTAAATCCATATTGACCTAAGTAATAATTAATTGTCCATTCCAACTTAAAAGTTGTATCAAGTAAAGAATAGATATTATGTCCCTTTAAAATCTATCAACCATCATTTGAATAAATCCAAATTCAATGAATAAAATTATATTCTCAATCTTATTCAAACAGTTCCAAGGTGGTACAACCATTAAAATAACACACCTTTCCTTTTACTCATTCCTCTAGATTAGAATTTATACAATTTACAAATCCATACAACCGGACTTCATTCATGCTAAACAACATTAACAACTCGTAAAGAAAGAAGAATACAACTTTTTCTTTTTCCATTTCCCCTAGTAGAAGAATAATAAAATCTCAGAAAAGATCCATCCCTTAGTTAATCAGAAGAAGCATCATAAAACAACATATCTTCATTTTTACTCATGGAAACCATCTGCAAAATTTACTTGCAGGTCGAGTTCATCGGCCGAGCATATTAAGCACTTATCATTAAAATGAGGTGCTCTTAATTAACTGTCTCAATAAAAGAACTCTGCTTTTATGAAACGTCTCCTAATAGAGATAAACATCATGTAATAGTTATGCACCAATAAGGTTGAACAATTCTAACAACTTGATTTCAATAAATAGTTTCATTTTAAATAGTAATAATAAGTATCAGCATACCAATTTCTATATTGGCTAACCTATCATGATGTATATTTCACCATTCTCATAGTTGTTTTTAATGAAAAGAAAAGAGTTCATTCCAAACTTAGATAATATTAAAAGGAGTATTTTCTCTAAACAATCACGTATTAAGACAACTATATGAAATGATTTATAGATTGTTGTTCGATTGCATGCATTGTCCATTTCATCATCAAGAATGAATTCCATATACTGAGTCGATTTTTAAATTAAGATAGAACTTTCTTACCTTCAGGTTGTCCACTGGACTTCAACTAAATCAAATGCAAAAGTGAAAAGAAACCTTACGTCACAACAACAATCTATTTAACTTCCCAGAATTCAACAAACAACATAGTACTTCTTTGATTTAGAAAGAAGAAAAAAAGTAATTAAAATGCGATGCTTTACGAAGAAGGTAGTAGGAAATTCATTCAATATCAAATAATAGAATTTCAATTTGGATAAGAGAAGAAAATAATTATTACTTCCGATTACCCACTCAATATTCTCTTTCCTTTCATCACAACAAAACAGGATGATTTGAACAAGAAGTGATAACAATCAATGATAATAGTCAAAGAGAGAGAACAATTAAAACCAATAATCGAATGAAAGAAGAAGATTCATATTATCTCTTCTCATTGCTTAGCCGAATATCAACTAATTAGAGCCGACCTGTACCCATAGGATAATTTCTTCTAACAAGTCTATTTCAGTATTTAAAACTTACTAACCACCATTCAAGGAAGCATACCAGAGTTCATTTGCATCTGATTCCAAAGTATAAAAAACAACTGAATCTTTCAATTAAAATCATTTTCAATAATTATTCACCAAAAACAAACATTTCCAGCTAGGTCTGAAACAAGCAAGAATGTACAACAAGCTATATAACCATAATTATTCACCAAAACAAACATTCCAACTAGGTCTGAAACAAGCAAGAATGTACAACAAGCTATATAACCATAATTATTCACCAAAACGAACATTCCAGCTAGGTCTGAAACAAGCAAGAATGTACAGCAAGCTATATGACCATAATATCACTGTAATAAATAAAGAAACCATCTTTTCAACCACAAGAACAAGAATCTACTCAAGTACGGTTCTAATCGAACACAATGAAAAAGTTCAGATATGCGGTTCCTTTATATATATATATATATATATATATATATATATATATATATCAATGGATTCAAGGAAGGATAAACGATACACTCTACTCCATTCACCAAATAACCAAGTTATTCTTTCTCAGTTTTAAATAATTTATTCCCAACAAACATTCACGGCCTTCAAACCAAATATGGAGTCATTATATCGTTTTAAATCAAGCAAGGGTAAGACGATGCAATAAATTTGTTGTCCCCAAAAGAATTCAGTATTCTATGCACTGTAATACGACCAGAAAAATAATTCACGCAAACAGTTCCATCAAGCATTCTCACGGTTTTTCCAAAACCATTTACATGCTCAGAACTTAGAAAACAATTTTCACATCACTGTTACTTCCATCAAATCAAACCCATAATGGGAGATAAACCGAATACCCATTACATAAAAGAAAATTCAAAACAACGAGGATAGATTTCATTTCATTTACCCTCTAGTAAAAGAAAAACAGCATTTAGAAAAATACCCAAGTCGTATTTATCTCCAAAGGACAACTCAACCCAGAAATCACAGCAACCATATCAACATTATTTTACTAAAACACCCAATATAAGAGCAGAGTTCTTTTAATGAAGACGCTTAACAAAGAGCAAAATGGTTTAAAGAGAAGAGCTCAACATGCCTGTAAAACTTCTTGTTGCTTGAAGAAAACCGCGTCCGCGCCCTCAGGAGCTATTCTTTTCCATGGCGACAACAACAAGGTTTTCCCCAATGATCTCCTTACTTCCAGAGGCTCAAAAACAACCGTGGGTAATCAAAACAATAGTAACAATGACCAGAGTAGTTACAGGTTTGAAGGAACCATAAAAGAAATGTAGAGCAAAAACTCAAAACCCGAATGAACAACAATAACCACAAAAATTCCTCTTTCCCCTTTCCAAGGTGAGCTGGTCACCAAGACCGAGATCAATAAATGCATTGAATGCATTGCTTTTTCCTCTATCTCCACGCCACCACCGACTCAGGTTTGGTGAGTTCCACCTTTAAATATTTGCATGTAATTTCCTTCTTAGCTACATTGCTAGTTGGATATCTCCAACTTCCCATGTTCCCATGCCAAACTTGGCGTTTAAAACTTCAAGGACATCATTTAATGTCCTTTATTAAATTTCTAACCTTCCCTTCTTATCCATTCATCAGCATGTATCCATAGGTCCCCTCCTTAGGTTAACAATAGTTTAGGTTGTATTGTCCATAGTTAGGTTTCCACCTAGGTCGTAAGTCATTAGGATTTGCAAAAATTTACATCCCATTTAATTTATAAAATCCTCCTAGGATAGTTATTAGGTCATAGGTAAAACATAGTTATAGGTTAAAACCCCGTAGTATTTTAATTAATAGGTTCTTTTAGTAAGTTTTACCAACTTACGTTCATATCAACATAATGCGGGACGTTTGTTCCATGCTCGACATATCTATACCTTGTTCGCTTGCATCAAAACTCTTCTTGTCTTACGCTTTCATGTTGTTACAATTTGTATATAGTTCAGAAATCGAACCTTTCCATTGGCAACATGGTGCCGAATAATTATACCTGTAACCAGGTTCTGTAAAATTTATAACGACCTTCAGTTTGGTTCCAGACTTCATTCTAATTAGAAAGTAAATCACAAAGCGATCACAAAGAAGGCCGCATGACATACCTTGGATCAATGGAATTGATTCAAGGTGTCTTTATCAACAACAATATGAGTTCATCAAACACAAAAGTAAGCTTGCAGTTTCACACTTTGCAAAACACAAGTTATAATGACCTCCGTCCCAAGTAAACAAGTTATAGTAAGCAAGGGTTCAGATCAGTAACACATTCTTTTTAAGATTAAAAGATATATCTTAACATAATTATCCTCATTTCCACGATTACAACATCACGAAAAAGAGGTTATCATAGTAGCTTCTAAAAATCAAGGCGTTACATTCCTCCCTTTAAAAGAATCATCGTCCCGATGATCAAATTAGCCAATTCATAGAGTTTTTAGGACAAAATTCAATTATCGTCCTTCCATTCATAAGTTCATACCAAAAAGATTTAATCATAAAAATAGTGTTTTAAGATAACCATAAAATAGACCGTAATTGTCCATATTTGGTAGAATTATCGCTTTTTGAATTCAATTTCGATCAAACAAGTATGGAAAAGCAGATCTCATTTCCTCGAGATTTTCCCAAGTTGCACTTTCTTCTAAACTGGTCCCACTGGACCTTACATTGATTCACTTCACGATTTCTTAGGTACAACTGGTGAGTTCCCAACACTCGAATGGGCTTAACCACGATTATTCCTGGGTCTTGGACCTACAAGGAATTCCAATTCAGCACATGTGATAAATCTGATACGTATTTCTTAAGCAAAGAAATATGGAAAACATCATGCATTTGTGATAAAGCAGGAGGTAAAGCTAGACGATAAGCTACAGGGTTGATTATTTCAACAATTTCAAAAGGTCCCACATAACGAGGTGATAACTTGGCAGCCTTGCCAAAAGTTATAGAACTCTTTTTGGCTTGAACGAAGAAAGACCTTCTCACCAAGTTTATAATTCCTATCAACCCGCTTTAAGTCTGCATAACTCTTTTGCCTATTGGTAGCCTCCTTTAAATGTTCACGAATCATTTTAATTTGTTGTTCCATTTCCGTAAGGATTTCTGGCCCAATTACCTCTCTATCCTCTATGTTGTCCCAGCTAACAGGGGTTCTGCATTTTCTTCCATACAATGCTTCAAAAGGTGCCATCTTTAAAGAGGCGTGGTATGTATTATTATAGGAAAATTCAACCAGTGGAAGGTATTCCTCCCATTTATATTGCTGGTCCATGCAATACATTCTTAACATATCCTCTAAAACTTGATTGACTCTTTCGATCTATCCATCTGTTTCGGATGATATGTAGAACTGAAGTTTAATTTAGTTCCCAAGGCCGCATTAAGCGTTTGCCAAAATCTTGATGTCATTCTCGGATCTCTGTCCGATATGATCAATTCGGGTATTCCATGCAATCTAAAAATTTCATGTACAAATCTTCTTGCTAACACTGGTGCATCATCTTTTAAATTACCAGCAATGAAGTGTGCCACTTTGGTTAGTTTTTCGATGACAACCAAGATGATATCATGTTTATTCCTAGACATAGGTAATCCTTGAACGAAATCCATAGTTATCACTTGCCATTTATACTGCGAGATGTTGTGGGGGTATAATAATCCGGCGGGATGCATATGTTCCGCCTTAACACATGCTGACATTCCAAGTAGTGTGTCACAAATTCCACCACATCCTTTTTCATTCCCTTCCAGAAATATTGTTGCTTGAGATCAACAAGCATTTTTGTAATGCCAGGGTGTCCAGAAAAAGGTGAATTATGAAATTCAGTTAATAATTTCTTTCTTAAATCATTTGCCAAGGGTATATATACCCTGTTTTCAAACCTCAGAATTCCTTCATTATCAAAATGAAATCCTTTATACTTCACATCTTTGGATCTGCAGAAAGTGTTGTTTTAACTTGTTGAAAATAAGAGTCAGATTCCATGACATCTTTCACCTCATCTTTAAACTGAGTTCTTAATGTTATAAGAGCAGAGATGTGCTTCCTATGACTCAGAGCATCTGCTACCCTATTTTCCTTGCCTTTAATGTAGCTTATATCAAAATCATATTGAGATAGAAATTCTAACCATCTTCGTTGTCTTGCATTCAGGTTTGGTTGGGTAAAAATGTACTTCAACCCCAGATGGTTGGTTTTTAGCTCAAAGGGCTTACCAAGAAGGTAATGCCTCCACATTTGAAGTGCATGAACAATGGCAGCAAGCTCTAGGTCATGTGGAGCATAATTCTGTTCATGTAACTTAAGCTTTCTACTTTCATATGCTATGACATGGTCATTTTGTAACAGAATGCCTCGAGACCCTCTCCAGATGCATCCGTTACGACCGTAAAATCTCCATTTGGGTCAGGTATAGTTAGAATAGGTGTTGTAGTTAACTGTTCCTTTAAAATTTTAAAGGAAGATTCACATTTGTCACTCCAAACAAATTTCTTATCTTTCTTTTGTAATGAAGTGATTGGTGCAACAATTTTAGAAAAGTCCTTAATGAACTTTCTATAGTATCCTGCTAGGCCCATGAAGCTTCTTACTTCATGCACGTTCTTAGGCGCAGGCCACTCAGTTATAGCTGTGATCTTTGAAGGGTCTACAACTATCCCATTCTTGCTTATAACATGTCCCAAATAATGCACCTCTGCATCATAAAAGGAACATTTAGACAATTTACCATACAACCTTCTCTTTCTCAAAATTTCCAGCACTATCCTTAAATGCTCTTGATGCTCTTCGACATTTTTGGAGTATATAAGAATGTCGTCCAAGAAGACAAGCACAAATTTATCCAAGTACTCTTGAAAAATATTGTTCATCAAATTCATGAAGGCGGCAGGTGCATTCGTCAACCCAAAAGGTAACACTGTGAATTCATAATGTCCGTACCTTGTTCTAAAAGTTGTTTTATGAATATCTTCTTCCTTTATTCTCAGTTGATGATATCCAGATCGAAGATCTATTTTGAATATAGATTGATGCTCCGCATCTGGTTGAACAGATCATCAATCCTAGGAAGTGGATATCGATTCTTAATGGTTGCCTTATTCAACATTCTATAATCAATGCACAATCTAAGTGTGCCATCCTTCTTCTTTACAAAAATTACCGGCGCTCCCCATGGTGAGACACTCGGTCTTATCAGCCCTTTGGTCAAAAGTTCCTATAACTGAGCCTTAAGTTCCACTAACTCAAGGGTGGTCATTCTGTAGGGTGCCTTAGATATGGGTTCGGTTCCTGGCTTGATCTCTATTGCAAAGTCAAACTCCCGTTTGGGTGGAAGACCTGGTAACTCCTCCGGAAATACATCACTGAAATCTCTTAACAATGGATACTTTTCCATAAAATCATTATCTTCCTCAGCATTTTCTATCATTCTTACGGCATACAAGGTGCAACCTCTATTTTTATCCCTTTTTAGTTGCATAGTTGTTACTTTCCTAACTGCAACCCCACGCTTTACACCCTGAATGACTGCTGCTTTGCAGGTCATCAAAATAGCAAATCTATTTTTCATAACAGTCGACCTTCGCCTTATGTTCCGCCAACCAATTAACTCCTATAATTATATCATATGACCCTAAAGGAGTAACATACAGGTCAACTTTTGTGGAGAAACTGGGTAGGTCAAGAATTGCCCCAAAAAGACACATATATACTATGTATGGACAACATTATTTCCATAATGCACTGTCCATGTCTTATCCATTCATTTAGCTTTTCCTTTTAATTTCATTGCTAGCTTAGTAGAGATAAAACATTCGGTAGCTCCAGTATCAAAAAGTATGACTACAGGTGTACCGAATAACTTACCCAGAACTTCGATGGGTGTGACTTGCTTTTCAGCTTGTTTGTTAGCCACCGCAGCATGTATCCTATGCTGTTGATCGCGATCATCCTTCTTCAAAGGACAATGACTCACGTAATGGTCCTTTCCACAGTTGAAGCAGCCTCCGACGGGCCCCTTCCTAGGCTCAAATTTATTGCCAGCCTTGAAGTTATCACTCTGGCTTCCATAGGACTTTTGTCCATTACCACTAATTTTTGCAAAGCCGCTCCGCACACTATTATTGAGTTTGTTCATTTCGATTTCTTATTGTTATCCACAACAATTTTGTTTTTCATACCGAACCTTTTCCAGGGTCCCTTTTTGGGTGCGAGAGATGAAGAAGAGTTGGGAATCTTCTTCCTAATCTCCTCCCTATGAGCAGAGATTGCTCTCAATTTTGTTCTTGTCTTATTACCTTTTCGACAACTCCTTCCATAGTGGTTGGACCGTGGACATCCACCTCACCACCAATGATGGGATTTAGTCCCATTATGAACTTTCGTATTCTGAACTTCTCGTCAGCTTGGTACTGTGGTACATACTTAAGGAGTTTAGTAAACCCTTCCCAGTATTCTGTCACCGTCAGCCTTCCTTGCGACCAGTTCTGAAATTCAGTCATTTTCTGATCAAAATAGAGTTGAGGCAGCCATCATTGCCTAAAGTAACTTTTAAATTGATCCCAAGTTATGTCTATTTTGACAATATTCAACTCAACCTTACGGTTGTCCCACCATGATGATGCTTCATGAGAAAGCTGATATGCTCCCCATATCGCTTTGGTCTCCTCGGAGAAGTTTCTTATTGCAAAGTACTTCTCCATTTCATTGAGCCAATTTTCAGCCCCATCCCCAAGTGTAGTTCCATCAAACTTTGGAGGACTTATTCTCTTTATATCATTTGTAAGTTCAGCCGCTAATCTTGCCCTTTTATTTTCAGGATGATTAGGAGCGTTCACATTACTATTATCAACACCCGGATTCCCTCCATTGGTGTTGTCCACAGGAGGTGGCTGATCATTTATATCAGCATCTTCTTCCTCCTCCTCATTGCCCATTGCTTGTTGTTCCAAAATAGTCAAACGATCTCTCGTATCTAGTAGGGCAGTAAGGATTTCATCTAGCTTTTGAGTAGTAGTTGCTTCTCCACCCGGTAATGGGTTGTTCATAACATTTCCTCTTGTTCTAACCATTTTCTATTCAATAAGAAAATGTAAACCTTATTAAATTGTGGACTCATTAGGTCCAAGAGCTACAACCTTCAGCTCTGATACCAAGATGTAACATTCCCATTTTAAGACATTAGAACAGGTATATATATATATATATATATAACGTTCTCTGTTCTGAATTATGTAATTCAAAACACACGACCAAGTTTTAATAATTGTTCTCTGTCCAATTAATGTAATTTAGAACACACAATAATTTTTAAAACCAATGTTCTCTGTTCACATTTTTTTATAATATGGAACACACATTCAATGCCATTCAATCATATATGTATACCATATCTTTGTTGTAATGACTCGAAGAACTACCGATCTCCCATTTTATGGCTCGGAGTTTCAACGATCTCTCATTTCATGACTCGGCTACTTACCGATCCTTCATGTTAATCCATGCATTGTATACTAAGTATACTTGGTTCTCTTTACCATTTTGGTTATCGAAGTGTTCCATTTAAGAGGCCTATCGAATATCTCATTACCGATATTCATCTGAAATCCTGCTTCTTAAACTAGGTGATTAGGACAACGCAACCAGCAGCTTGCGATACTTTGGCCAAAGATTTTCACATGCTTTGCATGATCATATTCCTAGACGTTACACACATCAATGGAATACGTCCTTCACCTCACTTCATCTATTATCTAGAATGGTCTTTTCTGATCTCTGTCAGTCCTCTCATCCAAGGTTAAACTTTAACCCAAGATAGCAATATGAAAGAGTATAGGGAGACACTCGTGGTGACTAAAGGTACGCAGACATACTTTGTCGACCCTAGTCAACTGCGTGTGTCTAGTTACCTTTAGTCTTCCTGAGTCACTCCGTATACAAGGTCACATTCCTATCTTGGTCCAAAGTAACTTGGTCCAAGCTTATGTAAACTTTGATGATTCGATTCGGGAGGGCGTTGTAACATGTCAGCTGCAACATTGTGTCATCATGAAGGCCCCGCCTTCATGAAGACACCAGATTGCAGTTGGCGTGTGCCAATGTCCTACGGAATCCTCCCATCAAGGGTTACACATCCAGCTAAAAGTGTGATTAGATTCTTATCTTTAGTATTTTAAGAATAGGTTTCAGCAACCGTGTTGATCCTCTAACCTCACTTCTTTCATACTGATTTGCATAGCTAAGAAAGACTTAAATTGTCTTATAGCTTAATATACGTTTACTCCTCCTTACCGAAGGATTGCATATTTCCATCTTAGTTCTTTAATTTAAGCTTTAGACTAATAGTCCACTACAACTTAACGTAGTAAGATCAACTTACTAAACTTAACCAAGTTTTATTCGCAACCGAATTTAAATTCAGAATTCCATCTCATTAGACGTCATTTAAATGAGGCCTAATCCCAAATGAATGTATTCATTTATTCACTATAACCTTACTTCAGTTAAGGTTTGTTATGAGGAGATATGATTCCTCATACCGAATATCCTTTGATCCAAAACATCCCAAGGATATTAACGAAATCAGAATACAGAATTCAATTGCCTCTTTACTAATATTTATTAGTTTATATTCTATTTCGAATATCATTCATTTAAGAGTTCGTATTCACTTTACTCTTTACTAATGTCAATTTTAAATCCATATTGACCTAAGTAATAATTAATTGTCCATTCCAACTTAAAAGTTGTATTCAAGTAAAGAATAGATATTATGTCCCTTTAAAATCTATCAACCATCATTTGAATAAATCCAAATTCAATGAATAAAATTATATTCTCAATCTTATTCAAATAGTTCCAAGGTGGTACAACCATTAAAATAACACACCTTTTCCTTTTACTCATTACTCTAGATTAAAATTTATACAATTTACAAGTCCATACAACGGACTTCATTCATGCTAAACAACATTAACAACTCGTAAAGAAAGAAGAATACAACTTTTTCTTTTTCCATTTCCCGGAGAAGAATAATAAAATCTCAGAAAAGATCCATCCCTTAGTTAATCAGAAGAAGCATCATAAAACAACATATCTTCATTTTTACTCACGGAATCCATCTGCAAAATTAACTTGCACGGGTCAGTTCATCGAACTGAGCATATTAAGCACTTATCATTAAAATGAGGTGCTCTTAATTAACTGTCTCAATAAAAGAACTCTGCTTTTATGAAACGTCTCCTAATAGAGATAAACATCACGTAATAGTTAAGCACCAATAAGGTTGAACAATTTAACAACCTGATTTCAATAATTAGCTTCATTTAAAAAGTAATAATAAATATTAGCACACCAATTTCTATATTGGCTAACCTATCATGATGTATATTTCACCATTCTCATAGTTGTTTTTAATGAAAAGAAAAGAGTTCATTCCAAACTTAGATAATACTAAAAGGAGTATTTTCTCTAAACAATCACGTATTAAGACAACTATATGAAATGATTTATAGATTGTTGTTCGATTGCATGCATTGTCCAACCCATTTCATCATCAAGAATGAATTCCATATACTGAGTCGATTTTTAAATTAAGATAGAACTTTCTTACCTTCAGGTTGTCCACTGGACTTCAACTAAATCAAATGCAAAAGTGAAAAGAAACCTTACGTCACAACAACAATCTATTTAACTTCCCAGAATTCAACAAACAACATAGTACTTCTTTCAATTCAGAAAAGAAGAAAAATAGTAGTTAAAATGCAGTCGCTTAGAAGGCAGTAGGAAATTCATTCAATATCAAATAATAGAATTTCAACTGGATAAGAGAAGAAAATAATTATTACTTCCGATTACCCACTCAATATTCTCTTTCCTTTCATCACAACCGAACAGGATGATTTGAACAAGAAGTGATAACAATCAACGATAACAGTCAAGGAGAGAGAACAATTAAAACCAATAATCGAATGAAAGAAGAAGATTCATATTATCTCTTCTCATTGCTTAGCCGAATATCAACTAATTAGAGCCGACCTGTACCCATAGGATAATTTCTTCTAACAAGTCTATTTCAGTATTTAAAACTTACTAACCACCATTCAAGGAAGCATACCAGAGTTCATTTGCATCTGATTCCACAAGTATAAAAACAACTGAATCTTTCAATTAAAATCATTTTCAATAATTATTCACCAAAAAATCATTTCAATAATTATTCACGTAAAAAAACGAACATTTCAGCTAGGTCAAACAAGCAAGAATGTACAACAAGCTATATAACCATAATTATTCACCAAAATGAACATTCCAACTAGGTCTAAAATAAGCAAGAATGTACAAACAACTATAAATCATAATTATTCATCAAAATAATAATAAAAGGAATCATTTTTGACCATAATATCAGTAAGAAATAAAAATTCATTTTTCAACCACAAGAACAAGAATCTACTATATATATATACGGTTATAATAAACACAATAAAAGTTCGAGATATATAATATATATATATATATATATATCATCAATGGATTAAAGGAAGGATAAAATGATACACTCTACTCCATTCACCAAATAACCAAGTTATTCTTTCTTAGTTTTAAATAATTTATTCCCAAAAAACATTCACGGCCTTCAAACCAAATATGGAGACATTAATCGTTTTTAAATCAAGCAAGGGTAAGACGATGAAATAAATTTTTGTCCCCAAAGAATTGTATTCTATGCAATCGTAATATGACCTTGAAAAAAATAACTCACGCAAACAGTTCCATCAAGCATTCTCACGGTTTTTCCAAAACCATTTACACACAAAACTAGAAAACAATCTTCACATCATTATTACTTCCATCAAATCAAACCCATAATGGGAGATAAACCGAATACCCATTACATAAAAAAAATTCAAAAACAAGAGAGGATAGATTTCATTTCATTACCCTCCTAGTAAAGAAAACACCCAATTCGTATTTATCTCAAAAAGACAACTCAACCCAGAAATCTCATCAAACATATCAACATTTTCATTTTACAAAAACATCCAATAAAAGAGCAGAGTTCTTTTAATGAAGATGCTTAACAAAGAGCAAAATGGTTTAAAGAGAAGAGCTCAACATGCCTGTAAAACTTCTTGTTGCTTGAAGAAAACCGTCCGCGCCCTCAGGAGCTATTCTTTTCCACGGTGACAACAACAAGGTTTCCCCAATGATCTCCTTACTTCCCACAGCTCAAAAACAGCCGTGGGTAATCAAAACAACAACAACAATGACCAGAATAGTTGCAGGTTTGAAAGAACCATAAAAGAAATGTAGAGAAAAACTCAAAACCCGAATGAACAACAATAACCACCAAAAATTCCTCTTTCCCCTTTCCAAGGCGAGCTGGTCACCAAGACCGAGATCAATAAATGCATTGAATGCATTGCTTTTTCCTCTATCTCCACGCCACCACCGACTCAGGTTTGGTGAGTTCCACCTTTAAATATTTGCATGTAATTTCCTTCTTAGCTACATTGCTAGTTGGATATCTCCAACTTCCCATGTTCCCGCCAAACTTGGCGTTTAAAACTTCAAGGACATCATTTAATGTCCTTTATTAAATTTCAAACCTTCCCTTCTTATCCTTTTATCAACATGTATCCACAAGTCCCCCTTCTTGGGTTAGCATTAGTTTAGGTTGTATTGTCCATAGCTAGGTTTTCCACCTAGGTCACAAGTCATTAGGATTTGCAAAAATTTACATCCCATTTAATTTATAAAATCCTCCTAGGATAGTTATTAGGTTATAGGTTAAAACATAGTTATAGGTTAAAACGTAGCCGTAGTATTTTAATTAATGGGTTCTTTTAGTAAGTTTACCAACTTACGTTCATATCCAACATAATGCAGGACGTTTGTTCCATGCTCGACATATCTATACTTTGTTCACTTGCACCAAAACTCTTACTGCCTTACGCTTTCCAAGCATTACAATTTGTATGTAGTTCAGAAATCGAACCTTTCCATTGGCAACATGGTGCCGAATAATTATACCTGTAACTAGGTTCTGTAAAATTTATAACGACCTCATCTGGTTCCAGACTTCATTCTAATTAGAAAGTAAATCGACAAAGTGATCACAAAGAAGGCCGCAACATACCTTGGATCAATGGAATTGATTCAAGGTGTGTTGTCAACAACAATATGAGTTCATCAAACACAAAAGTAAGCTTATAGTTTCACACTTTGCAAAACACAAGTTATAATGACCTCCGTCCCAAGTAAACAAGTTACAGTAAGCAAGGGTTCAGATCAGTAACACATTCTTTTTAAGATTAAAAGATATATCTTAACATAATTATCCTCATTTCCACAGTTACAACATCACGAAAAGAGGTTATCATAGTAGCTTCTAAAAATCAAGACGTTACATTCCTCCCTTCTTAAAAGAATCATCGTCCGATGATCAAATTAGCCAATTCATAGAGTTTTTAGGACAAAATTCAATTATCGTCCTTCCATTCATAAGTTCATACCAAAAACAGATTTAATCATTAAAACAGTGTTTTAAGATAACCATAAAATAGACCAATAATTGTCCATATTTGGTAGAATTATCAGTTTTTTGAATTCAATTTTGATCAAACAAGTATGGAAAAGCAGATCTCATTTCTTCGAGATTTTCCCAAGTTGCACTTTCTTCGCTAAACTGGTCCCACTGGACCTTACATTGATTCACTTTGTGATTTCTTAAGTACAACTGGTGAGTTCCCAAGCACTCGAATGGGCTTAACCACGATTATTCTGGGTCTTGGACCTGCAAGGAATTCCAATTCAGCACATGTGATAAATCTGATACGTATTTCTTAAGCAAAGAAATATGAAAACATCATGCATTTGTGATAAAGCAAGAGGTAAAGCTAGACGATAAGCTATAGGGTTGATTATTTCAACAATTTCAAAAGGTCCCACATAACGAGGTGATAACTTGGCAGCCTTGCCAAAAGTTATAGAACTCTTTTTGGCTTGACCCGAAGAAAGACCTTCTCACCAAGTTTATAATTCCTATCAACCCGCTTTAAGTCTGCATAACTCTTTTGCCTATTGGCAACCTCCTTTAAATGTTCACGAATCATTTTAATTTGTTGTTCCATTTCCGTAAGGATTTCTGGCCCAATTACCTCTCTATCCTCTACGTTGTCCCAGCCTAAAAGGGGGTTCTGCATTTTCTTCCATACAATGCTTCAAAAGGTGCCATCTTTAAAGAGGCGTGGTATGTATTATTATAGGCAAATTCAACCAGTGGAAGGTATTCCTCCCATTTATACTGCTGGTCCATGCAATACATTCTTAACATATCCTCTAAAACTTGATTGACTCTTTCAGTCTGTCCATCCGTTTCCAGATGATATGTAGAACTGAAATTTAATTTAGTTCCCAAGGCCGCATTAAGCGTTTGCCAAAATCTTGATGTCATTCTCGGATCTCTGTCCGATATGATCAATTCGGGTATTCCATGCAATCTAAAAATTTCATGTACAAATCTTCTTGCTAACACTGGTGCATCATCTTTTAAATTACCAGCAATGAAGTGTGCCACTTTGGTTAGTTTGTCGATGACAACCAAGATGATATCATGTTTATTCCTAGACATAGGTAATCCTTGAATGAAATCCATAGTTATCACTTGCCATTTGTACTATGGAATGTTGTGGGGGTACAATAATCCGGCGGGATGCATATGTTCCGCCTTAACACGCTGACATTCCAAGCAGTGTGTCACAAATTCCACCACATCCTTTTTCATTCCCTTCCAGAAATATTGTTGCTTGAGATCAACAAGCATTTTCGTAATGCCAGGGTGTCAGAAAAAGGTGAATTATGAAATTCAGCTAATAATTTCTTTCTTAAATCATTTGCCAAGGGTATATATACCCTATTTTCAAACCTCAAAATTCCTTCATTATCAAAATGAAATCCTTTATACTTCACATCCTTTGGATCTACAGAAAGTGTTGTTTTAACTTGCTGAAAATAAGAGTCAGATTCCATGACATCTTTCACCTCATCTTTAAACTGAGTTCTTAATGTTATAAGAGCAGAGATGTGCTTCCTACGACTCAGAGCATCTGCTACCCTATTTTCCTTTCCTTTAATGTAGCTTATATCAAAATCATACTGAGATAGAAATTCTAACCATCTTCGTTGTCTTGCATTCAGGTTTGGTTGAGTAAAAATATACTTCAACCCCAGATGGTTGGTTTTTAGCTCAAAGGGCTTACCAAGAAGGTAATGCCTCCACATTTGAAGTGCATGAACAATGGCAATGAGCTCTAGGTCATGTGGAGCATAATTTTGTTCATGTAACTTAAGATTTCTACTTTCATATGCTATGACATGGTCATTTTGTAATAGAATGCCTCCGAGACCCTCTCCAGATGCATCCGTTATGACCGTAAAATCTCCATTTGGGTCAGGTACAATTAGAATAGGTGTTGTAGTTAACTGTTCCTTTAAAATTTTAAAGGCAGATTCACATTTGTCACTCCAGACAAATTTCTTATCTTTCTTTTGTAATGAAGTGATTGGTGCAGCAATTTTAGAAAAGTCCTTAACGAACTTTCTATAGTATCCTGCTAGGCCCATGAAGCTTCTTACTTCATGCACGTTCTTAGGCGCAGGCCACTCAATTATAGCTGCGATCTTTGAAGGGTCTACAACTATCCCATTCTTGCTTATAACATGCCCCAAATAATGCACCTCTGCATCATAAAAGGAACATTTAGACAATTTACCATACAACCTTCTCTTTCTCAAAATTTCCAGCACTATCCTTAAATGCTCTTGATGCTCTTCGACATTTTTGGAGTATATAAGAATGTCGTCCAAGAAGACAAGCACAAATTTATCCAAGTACTCTTGAAAAATATTGTTCATCAAATTCATGAAGGTGGCAGGTGCATTCGACAACCCAAAAGGTAACACTGTGAATTCATAATGTCCGTACCTTGTTCTAAAAGTTGTTTTATGAATATCTTCTTCCTTTATTCTCAGTTGATGATATCCAGATCGAAGATCTATTTTTGAATAGATTGATGCTCCACGCATCTGGTCGAATAGATCATCAATCCTAGGAAGTGGATATCGATTCTTAATGGTTGCCTTATTCAACATTCTATAATCAATGCACAATCTAAGTGTGCCATCCTTCTTCTTTACAAAAATTACCGGCGCTCCCCATGGTGAGACGCTCGGTCTTATCAGCCCTTTGGTCAAAAGTTCCTGTAACTGAGCCTTAAGTTCCACTAACTCAAGGGTGGTCATTCTGTAGGGTGCCTTAGATATGGGTTTGGTTCCTGGCTTGATCTCTATTGCAAAGTCAAACTCCCGTTTGGGCGGAAGACCTGGTAACTCCTCCGGAAATACATCACTGAAATCTCTTAACAATGGATACTTTTCCATGAAATCATTATCTTCCTCAGCATTTTTTCTGTCATTCTTATGGCATACAAGGTGCAGCCTCTATTTTTAGCCCTTTTTAGTTGCATAGTTGTTACTTTCCTAACTGCAACCCCACGCTTTACACCCTGAATGACTGCTGCTTTCTGTAGGTCATCAAAACAACAAATCTATTTTTCATAACAATCGACCTTCACCTTATGTTCCGCCAACCAATTAACACCTATAATTATATCATATGACCCTAAAGGAGTAACATACAGGTCAACTTCTGTGGAGAAACTGGGCAGGTCAAGAATTGCCCCAAAAAGACACATATCTACTATTGTATGGACAACATTATTTCCATAATGCATTGTCCATGTCTTATCCATTCATTTAGCTTTCCTTTTTAATTTCATTGCTAGTTTAGTAGAGATAAAACATTCAGTAGCTCCAAGTATCAAAAAGTATGACTACAGGTGTACCGAATAACTTACCCGAACTTCGATGGGTGTGACTTGCTTTTCAGCTTGTTTGTTAGCCACCGCAACGTGTATCCTATGCTGTTGATCGCGATCATCCTTCTTCAAAGGACAATGACTCGCGTAATGGTCCTTTCCATAGTTGAAGCAGCCTCCGACGGGCCCCTTCCTAGGCTCAAATTTATTGCCAGCCTTGAAGTTATCACTCTGGCTTCCATAGGACTTTTGTCCATTACCACTAATTTTTGCAAAGCTCCGCACACTATTAACAGGTTTGTTCATTACTGATTTCTTATTGTTATCCACAACAATTTTGTTTTTCATACCAAACCTTTTCCAGGGTCCCTTTTTGGGTGTGAGAGATGAAGAAGAGTTGGGAATCTTCTTCCTAATCTCCTCCCTATGAGCAGAGATTGCTCTCAATTTCTATTCTTGTCTTATTGCCTTTTCGACAACTCCTTCCATAGTGGTTGGACCGTGGACATCCACCTCGCCACCAATGATGGGATTTAGTCCCATTATGAACTTTCGTATCCTGAACTTCTCGTCAGCTTGGTACTGCGGTACATACTTAAGGAGTTTAGTAAACCCTTCCCAAAGTATTCTGTCACCATCAGCCTTCCTTATGACCAGTTCTGAAATTCAATCATTTTCTGATCAAAATAGAGTTGAGGCAGCCACCATTGCCTAAAGTAACTTTTAAATTGATCCCAAGTTATGTCTATTTCGAAAATATTCAACTCAACCTTACGGTTGTCCCACCATGATGATGCTTCATGAGAAAGCTGATATGCTCCCCATATCACTTTGGTCTCCTCGGAGAAGTTTCTTATTGCAAAGTACTTCTCCATTTCACTGAGCCAATTTTCAGCCCCATCCCCAAGTGTAGTTCCATCAAACTTTGGAGGACTTATTCTCTTTATATCATTTGTAAGTTCAGCCGCTAATCTTGCCCTTTTATTTTCAGGATGATTAGGAGCATTCACGTTACTATTATCAACACCCGGATTCCTCCATTGGTGTTGTCCACAGGAGGTGGCTGATCATTTATATCAAGCATCTTTCTTCCTCCTCCTTCCCCCATTGCTTGTTGTTCCAAAACAGTCAAACGATCTCTCGTATCTAGTAGGGCAAGCAAGGATTTCATCTAGCTTTTGAGCAAGTAGTTGCTTCTCCACCCGAGTAACGGGTTTTCATGCATTTCCTCTTGTTCTAACCATTTTCTATTCAATAAGAAAATGTAAACCTTATTAAATTGTGGACTCATTAGGTCCAAGAGCCGCAACCTTCACTCGATACCAAGATGTAACATTCCCATTTTAAGACATTAGAACGAGGGAATTTTTTTATATATATATATAACGTTCTCTGTTCTGAATTATGTAATTCAAAACACACGACCAAGTTTTAATAATTGTTCTCTATCCAATTAATGTAATTTAGAACACACAATACTTTTAAAACCAATGTTCTCTGTTCACATATTTATAATATGGAACACACATTCAATGCCATTCAATCATATAACAGATACCATATGCTGTTGTAATGACTCGAAGAACTACCGATCTCCCATTTTATGGCTCAGAGTTTCAACGATCTCTCATTTCATGACTCGGCTACTTACCGATCCTTCATGTTAATCCATGCATTGTATACTAAGTATACTTGGTTCTCTTTACCATTTTTGGTTATCGAAGTGTTCCATTTAAGAGGCCTATCTGAATATCTATTACCGATATTCATCTGAAATCCTGCTTCTTAAACTAGGTGATTAGGACAACGCAACAAGCAACAACTTGCGATACTTTGGCCAAAGATTTTCACATGCTTTGCATGATCATATTCCTAGACGTTACACACATCAATGGAATACGTCCTTCACCTCACTTTCTCTCATTATCTAGAATGGTCTTTTTTTGATCTCTGTCACTCCCTCTCATCCAAGGTTAAACTTTAACCCAAGATAGCAATATGAAAGAGTATAGGAGACACTGTGGTGACTAAAGGTACGCAGACATACTTTTTTCGACCCTAGTCGATGCGTGTGTCTAGTTACCTTTAGTCTTCCCGAGTCACTCCATATACAAGGTCACATTCCTAACTTGGTCCAAGTAACTTGGTATGCTTAAACTTTGATGATTCGATTCGGAAGGGCATTGTAACATGTCAGCTGCAACATTGTGTCATCATGAAGGCCCCGCCTTCATGAAGACACCAGATTGCAGTTGGCGTGTGCCAATGTCCTACGGAATCCTCCCATCAAGGGTTACACATCCAGCTAAAAGTGTGATTAGATTCTTATCTTTAGTATTTTAAGAATAAGTTTCAGCAACCGTGTTGATCCTCTAACCTCACTATTCATTACAGTTGCATAGCTAAGAAAGACTTAAATTGTCTTATAGCTTAATATACATTTACTCCTCCTTACCGAAGGATTGCATATTTCCATCTTAGTTCTTTAATTTAAGCTTCAGACTAACAATCCACTACAGCTTAACGTAGTAAGATCAACTTACTAAACTTAACCAAGTTTTATTCGCAACCGAATTTAAATTCAGAATTCCATCTCATTAGATGTCATTTAAATGAGGCCTAATCCCAAATGAATGTATTCATTTATTCACTATAACCTTACTTCAGTTAAGGTTTGTTATGAGGAGATATGATTCCTCATACCGAATATCCTTTTGATCAAAACGTCCCAAGGATATTAACGAAATCAGAATACGAGTTCAATTGCCTCTTTACTAATATCTATTAGTTTATATTCTATTTCGAATCATCATTCATTTAAGAGTTCGTATTCACTTTACTCTTTACTAATGTCAATTTTAAATCCATATTGACCTAAGTATTAATTAATTGCACATTCCAACTTAAAAGTTGTATTCAAGTAAAGAATAGATATTATGTCCCTTTAAAATCTATCAACCATCATTTGAATAAATCCAAATTCAATGAATAAAATTATATTCTCAATCTTATTCAAATAGTTCCAAGGTGGTACAACCATTAAAATAACACACCTTTCCTTTTACTCATTCCTCTAGATTAAAATTTATACAATTTACAAGTCCATACAACCGGACTTCATTCATGCCAAACAACATTAACAACTCGTAAAGAAAGAAGAATACAACTTTTTCTTTTTCCATTTCCTCGAGAAGAATAATAAAATCTTAAAAGATCCATCCCTTAGTTAATCAGAAGAAGCATCATAAAACAACATATCTTCATTTTTACTCATGGAAACCATCTGCAAAATTACTTGCACGGGTCAGTTCATCGAACTGAGCATATTAAGCACTTATCATTAAAATGAGGTGCTCTTAATTAACTGTCTCAATAAAAGAACTCTGCTTTTATGAAACATCTCCTAATAGAGATAAACATCACGTAATAGTTACGCACCAATAAGGTTGAACAATTCTAACAACCTGATTTCAATAAATAGTTTCATTTTAAACAGTAATAATAAATATCAGCATACCAATTTCTATATTGGCTAACCTATCATGATGTATATTTCACCATTCTCATAGCTGTTTTTAATGAAAAGAAAAGAGTTCATTCCAAACTTAGATAATACTAAAAGGAGTATTTTCTCTAAACAATCACGTATTAAGACAGCTATATGAAATGATTTATAGATTGTTGTTCGATTGCATGCATTGTCCAACCCATTTCATCATCAAGAATGAATTCCATATACTGAGTCGATTTTTAAATTAAGATAGAACTTTCTTACCTTCAAGTTGTCCACTAGACTTCAACTAAATCAAATGCAAAAGTGAAAAGAAACCTTACGTCACAGCAACAATCTATTTAACTTCCCAAAATTCAACAAACAACATAGTACTTCTTTCAATTTAGAAAAGAAGAAAAAAGTAATTAAAATGCATATTTACGCCTTAAAGAAGAAGGTAGTAGAAATTCATTCAATATCAAATAATAGAATTTCAACTGGATAAGAGAAGAAAATAATTATTACTTCCGATTACCCACTCAATATTCTCTTTCCTTTCATCACAACCAAACTGGATGATTTGAACAAGAAGTGATAACAATCAACGATAAAAAGTCAAGGAGAGAGAACAATTAAAACCAATAATCGAATGAAAGAAGAAGATTCATATTATCTCTTCTCATTGCTTAGCCGAATATCAACTAATTAGAGCCGACCTGTACCCATAGGATAATTTCTTCTAACAAGTCTATTTCAGTATTTAAAACTTACTAACACCATTCAAGGAAGCATACCAGAGTTCATTTGCATCTCGATTCCGCAAGTATAAAAAACAACTGAATCTTTCAATTAAAATTGTTTTCAATAATTATTCACCAAAAACGAACATTTCCAGCTAGGTCTGAAACAAGCAAGAATGTACAACAAGCTATATAACCATAATTATTCACCAAAATGAACATTCCAAACTAGGTCTGAAATAAGCAAGAATGTAACAAAGCTATATAACCATAATTATTCACCAAAACGAAAGCAAGTATGAAACAAGCAAGAATGTACAAGCAAGCTATATGACCATAATATCACTGTAATAAATAAAGAAACCATCTTTTCAACCGCAAGAACAAGAATCTACTCTAGTACGGTTCTAATCGAACACAATGAAAAAGTTAGATATGCGGTTCCTATATATATATATATATATATATATATATATATATATATCAATGGATTCAAGGAAGGATAAAAATACACTCTACTCCATTCACCAAATAACAAGTTATTCTTTCTCAATTTTAAATATTTTATTCCCAACAAACATTCACGGCCTTCAAACCAAATAATATGGAGTCATTAATCATTTTAAATCAAGCAAGGGTAAGACGATGAAATAAATTCATTGTCCCTAAAAGAATTCATATTCTATGCATCGTAATACGACCGAGAAAAAAATAACTCACGTAAAACAGTTCCATCAAGCATTCTCACGGTTTTTCCAAAACCATTTACACACAAAACTTAGAAATTTTTTCACATCACTATAACTTCCATCAAATCAAACCCATAATGGGAGATAAACCGAATACCCATTACATAAAAAAAATTCAAAAAAGAATGGGGATAGATTTCATTTCATTTACCCTCTAGTAAGCAAAGAAAATACCCAAATCGTATTTATCTCCAAAAGACAACTCAACCCTTAAATCTCATCAACCATATCAACATTTTCATTTTACAAAAACATCCAAATAAAGAGCAGAGTTCTTTTAATGAAGACGCTTAACAAAGAGCAAAATGGTTTAAAGAGAAGAGCTCAACATGCCTAAAACTTTTGTTGCTTGAAGAAAACCATTGCGCCCGCGCCTCGGGAGCTATTCTTTTCCACGGTGACAACAACAAGGCTTTCCCAATGATCTCCTTACTTCCATAGGCTCAAAAACAACTGTGGGTAATCAAAACAACAACAACAATGACTAGAATAGTTGCAGCAGTTGAAAGAACCATAAAAGAAATGTAGAGCAAAACTCAAAACCCGAATGAACAACAATAACCACAAAAATTCCTCTTTCCCCTTTCCAAGGTGAGCTGGTCACCAAGACCGAGATCAATAAATGCATTGAATGCATTACTTTTTCCTCTATCTCCACGCCACCACCGACTCAGGTTTGGTGAGTTCCACCTTTAAATATTTGCATGTAATTTCCTTCTTAGCTACATTGCTAGTTGGATATCTCCAACTTCCCATGTTCCCGCCAAACTTGGTGTTTAAAACTTCAAGGACATCATTTAATGTCCTTTATTAAATTTCAAACCTTCCCTTCTTATCCTTTTATCAGCATGTATCCACAAGTCCCCCTTCTAGGGTTAGCATTAGTTTAGGTTGTATTGTCCATAGTTAGGTTTCCACCTAGGTCGCAAGTCATTAGGATTTGCAAAAATTTACATCCCATTTAATTTATAAAATCCTCCTAGGATAGTTATTAGGTTATAGGTTAAAACATAGTTATAGGTTAAAACTTAACCCCGTAGTATTTTAATTAATAGGTTCTTTTAGTAAGTTTTACAAACTTACGTTCATATCCAAACATAATGCAGACGTTCGTTCCATGCTCGACATATCTATACCTTGTTCGCACTTGCACCAAAACTCTTACTGCCTTACGCTTTCCAGCATTACAATTTGTATGTAGTTCAGAAATCAAACCTTTCCATTGGCAACATGGTGCCAAATAATTATACCTGTAACGTGTTCTCGTAAAATTTATAATGACTTTCGATCGGTTCCAGACTTCGTTCTAATTAGAAAGTAAATCGACAAAGCGATCAAAAGAAGGCCGCAACATACCTTGGATCAATGGAATTGATTCAAGGTGTGCTGTCAACAACAATATGAGTTCATCAAACACAAAAGTAAGTTTTCTCTTAGTTTCACACTTTGCAAAACACAAGTTATAATGACCTCCGTCCCAAGTAAACAAGTTATAGTAAGAAAGGGTTCAGATCAAGAACACATTTTTTTTAAGATTAAAAGATATATCTTAACATAATTATCCTCATTTCCAAAGTTATAACATCACGAAAAGAGGTTATCACACATCGTTACGGTGGTGTGGTACCCCATGATTTCGGTGCACGTACAATAACCATTAAACCTACCTTACAGAGTTTACATCCATGAAGAGGAGTAATCAATTAACTAGGCTAAGCATAGTCAAGTGCTTAAGGACCTCGAAATCGATACAACCAAACATTATAGCTTAAACATCAAGATAAAGAAGTACCCACTTACAAGAGACATTTCAACACTTTAATGACCACAAGGTTCTAATACATAAGATTTTAGGAGAATAGCTACCCAATCAGGATTGGTTTAGGATGAACTGGAGTATATTACAAATCAAAAGGAATAGGAGAGTTTTAGTCGCAAGTCAACTTTCCTTTCAAACTCAACATGATATTGTTTAGTAGAAACAACCAAGATTTTGGAAAAATCAGAATAACAAGTGGCCAATATAACCTAGCCTTGAATATTATACAAGTTATTCAGAGGAGCACATCAATTTCCCGAGTTCTCAAGAGGGCTATGATTAAAGCAGGAAGTATGTTCGAGTGCACAACAAGTTAGACTTCAACTTCATAGAAATCAAACTCTAAAACACAATATTCGCACAACCTGTATTAAACCCTGATGGGGTCGAATACTACCAAAGTTAATGACGAGGAAATATGGAGGCCATAATGAATAACTAGAACGGTGTCAACCAGATCACAAATAACCTGTTGAGAAAACAACTGAACCTAGTTTTCCAAACAAAATACAACAGTTTGTTGATAAAAATCATAGCATCATGTCGAATGTCATATGTAGCTCAGGAGTTAGATCATAATATGTCCACTCAAATATGCCCATTCAAAAGGGACGAAGTGATAGAATTCAAGTGAAATTGTAACTTCCCTTGATCCATAATAGACTCGTAATAAAACATTCAAACCAATTGTTTTCCTCAAAAATGGTTTCTAATAAACTCAAACACCGGTTGACTAAATAAACAATCGATGCAACCAAAAAGATAAAGCACTAATTAACAAGAATAAATCATTTAAAGAGAATCAACCGAAGTTACACCAATTTAACGAATACCTTGGTAATAGAAAGTCATCTAAAACATAACCACACAAACACCCACTTCAGTTATTCTTATTATCTTGTCAATCTTACTTATAATCCCATAAGAGATGGGTATCATTCAAACAAAGTTTTATTGCATTGCGAAGTACCAAAACACAGCTGTAGTAAGTATTCCAAATAACACTCGGCATGCCAAGCCCGGAGCCATTTAATATTACAGTCACAACACACATCCGAACTCATGAAATGTATTATTCCTTATCAATAATCAATCAAATTCATGCCTACAACTGGTAATTCATTCTGAAAACAACATACATCACGATTCGATAATATTTCCTATTCTACAAAAGTGAATGATTGACTCCAATACACAACCCCAGAAATAAAGTATGAAAATTTCATTCAAGAGTAGAGTTATTTTTGTGAAATAACTAAATTGAGTAAGAAATTATAGTGAGTTAGGGCCTATCATGCATGTGACGCCAATACTTTCTTCCTTGAAAAGTTCCCAAGCTTCTTCTAAAAATCCCAAATCTTGAAGCAAATTCCATCATCCAAAAAAATAACATTTTCACAATATTTATTGAGTCTGAGAGACAATACTACCCATCAAATCATTGTTGATTACAACATCCAACATCTCAAGAAAACCAATTCCATTTACCTTGCATGCAGAGCTTATAAGAAAATCTTGCAATAGAATGAAACAACAACCACAAACCGACCTTGCATTGCCTGAGATTCGAGGGGTATTTAATGCACAATAAATTTCATTAATACAGGAGCCCAACATAGCTTCTTGCCAAGTTTATCTCGGCCAACTGATTTAACATTCAAATTTAGTGAAGCCCCACTTTTCTTGCCATGCATCACACTAGAACTTAGTTAAACCAACTTATCTCCACTTTAAAAATTGGTTGGTGGAGATCAATAAATAAGACAATAAATGAACCATGAGTACATAATACGAAGGTGGTGGGGTGCCAACTCCCCCCCCCCTTTTCAATTTTGAACAACAACCTTAGCTTAAACAATTGTATTATGAAAACATATAATATCCTAAGAACTAAAAAATTTAAATGCCCTCCTTTTATATGTCTTAAGGCTTCACACATTTGATATGATATACAACATTTTTAATATCTAAGGGAATTCCCAAACATAGCCTTTAGAACAATAGGTTCACAAATACATTATGCTTATTTTGAATCAACATAGGATTCTTATGTCTTTGAACCCAACCCTTTTCAAGTTCGTATCTAAGATGACCTTACAAGTCAAACAACTACATGTTAGCTTGTCCCGTAACCTTAGAAAATTTAGCATATTATAATTAGGCCTTTCTAATAGTCATCCAAGATGTGTATAAAATTTCAATACATATATTTCAAATGCAATTGAAATGATACCATGACTTGTGATTCTATTTGTACATCACGAACTTAAACATCAGATAACGAATGATCCTCATGAATTGCAAACTAACTTTGTGGGGCATGACATACTCTCTCCTTTAATGAATCATCATCCTGATGAATTTTTTTAACCTTTTTATCAAAACAATCAAGCCCGAGTTATATTAATAATCCTTGCGAGAAAACAATCATCATTTTCTAGGATAGTTTATGGTTTTCGATTCAAAACTTAAATTCAGTAGCTCTAACAACTTATAGAAATGGAAAATTGTCACACAGTCTACATTATGACATGATTTCTTCATTATAGAAAATCATTTTTTACAAAGTATATATAATATATACGAAGAAATAGTCAAAACAAGTATGTTGGTTTCCCCTTTGGTCATAGTACCAAAAAAGAATGGAAAATGGAGAGTTTGCATGGACTATAGAGAATTGAACAAATCCACTCATAGGGATTACTTTCCATTGCCTTTTATTGATCAGGTCTTAGATAATTTGTCTGGTAAAAGGTAATTTTCATTTCTTGATGGATTTAGTGGATACAATCAGATAACAGTGGCTCTTGAAGACCAAGATAAGACAACATTCACCTATCCTTGGGGGAAATTTGCATACAGAGTGATACCTTTTGGGTTATGTAATGCCCCTGCCACTTTCCAAAGAGCCATGTTGGCAATCATTTCTGATCTCACCCATGATTGTGTAGAAATCTACATGGATGATTTTACAGTCTATGGGGAAACATTTCAAGAGGTAGTCAATAATCTGGATAAAGTTCTTGCTCATTGTGAAAAACACCAGCTATCCTTGAATCATGAGAAATGTTTATTTATGATGGAACAAGGTATAGTCTTAGGTCATCATGTTTCAATTGAGGGAATTAAGGTTGACCCAGATAAGGTGAACATCATTGTAAAATTTCCATCACCCACCAATCAAACTGAGGTAAGAAGTTTTCTTGGTCATGTTGGTTACTATCGTAGGTTCATATCGTATGGAGGTGTGATCAATGCCAGAGGATGGGGAAACCAACATTTACATCAGAAATGCCCCTCTAACCACAAATTTTCCTAGAACCATTTGAGAAATGGGGACTCGATTTCATTGGGCCATTTGACCCAACCTCCCAAGGTAAGGAATACATCTTGGTTTGTACTGATTATGTTACTAAATGGGTGAAGTGTAGACACTGCCACATGCAAGAGATGAGAAGATTGCATATTTTCTCTATGAATGAATCTTTCAAAGATTTGGAGCATCGAGATCAATTGTGTCAGACCAAGGGCCACGTTCATGTCAGAGTAATCAACTCTTTCGTGGAGATATATCCGTTGAGGCACAAGAAGTCATCCCCTTATCACCCACAATCAAATGGACAAGTTGAAGTAACCAACAAAGAGTTGGAGAACATACTCATGAAGACTGTAGACATCTCAAGGAAAAATTGGGCTCAGAAACTACCAGAAGCAGTGTGGGCTTACAACACCACATGGAAAACAACAACAAGGTTTACACCATATGAACTAGTCTATGGCAAGAAACCAATATTTCCCATAGAGTTTGAAATCCAAACATTAAAAACAACATCTAAGGTGGGCATTGAATTGATAGAAGCACAATAGGCAAGAATTGTTCAATTAAATGAACTGGATGAGATCAAGCTTCAAACACTACACCATACTGAAATCATCCAACAATAAAGGCAACTTTGGCATGACAAACAAATACAACCAAGGACATTTCGTAAGGGAGATGGGCCTTGTAATTTGATTCAAAGTATAAATACTTCAAAGGGAAACTACAAATGAGATGGATGGGCCCGTATCAAATTGTAGAAGTGTTCGATAATGGGACAATTTAATTGGTTCCAATTGATGGTGAAAGGAAGCTAATGCTGGTTAATGGGCATAGATTGAGACTCATAAACCAACATCTCGGGAAGAGTTTCAAAGAGCAATTCAAGAAGATTTGGATCTTAATTGTGTAGGCAAAGTCTCTTTTCCTATCATAATTCAGACCTGAGCAACCATTTGCTAAAAATAAGAGGGGATGGTTGAAAAACAAAAATGGAAATAATCTCCTTCAGAGTATTGGTTGAAAACCGAGAGATGGTGGCCAATGCTTTGTGAAAATAAAAATAAAAATTAAAAATTAAAAAAATGAAAAATATAAAACAATAAAGCAGAGGATTGAAAACCAACAATGGTGGTCTTCTCTCCTGAATCGATCAATAAAATAAAAAGGGAATACCATGTATGCATGGAGCATGACGTCATTATGAAAGATGATGGAGATGTGACAAGCTTCAAATTTGAAATGGCAAAGTGGAGATTGACAAGCTTTAATGTCAAGGTATGCGTAATTGATTACTTCTAAAATCTGCATCAAATCCACAACCCATTAAATACCATCATGCTCACATGCGTCCTAGTACTCCCCTCATCAACTTGGGATTTTAGCACCACTTTCCAAATTCGGTTATATACCCTGCATGTTAAGTTTGTTCAAAATTTTATTTCCAACTTAGTCATGCTCAATCCTGCGCCATCAGTTTCTTATGCTATCACATTGAAACTCTTGCATTGCCAGTTCTGTGCCCTTCTGTCTTTTATTAACTTGCTTAAATCTAGCATGGGGCCTAGACTGCGACATGTAACGTCTTGATTTTTAGAAGCTATTATGATAACCTCTTTTCATGATGTTGTAACTGTGGAAATGAGGATAATTATGTTAAGATATATCTTTTAATCTTAAAAAGAATGTGTTACTAATCTGGACCCTTGTTTACTATAATTTGTTTACTTGGGACGAAGGTTAGTATAACTTGTGTTTTGCAAGTGTGAGATAATCAGACTTGTTTTTATGTTTGATGAACTCTTATTGTTGATTGACAGACACCTTGAATCAATTCCATTGATCCAAGGTATGTTGTGGCCTTCTTTGAGATCACTTTGTCGATTTATTTTCTATATGGAATGAAGTCTGAAACCAGATTGAAGGTCGTTATAAATGTTATAGAACCTGGTTACAGGTATAAATATTTGGTACCTTGATGCCAATGGAAAAGGTTCAATTTCTGAACCACATACAAATTGTAACATCCAGACAACATAAGATAATGAGAGCCTTGATGCAAGTGACCCAGGTATATGTCGAACATAGGATGAAACGTCCTGCATTATGCTGAATGTGAACGTAAGTTGTAAAACTTACTAAGGAACCTATTAACTAAAACACTATGGGGTTAAGCCCTAACCTATGACCTAACAACTATCCTAGGAGGGTTTGATAAATTAAAAGGAATTTAAAATATTGCAAATCCTAATGATTTGCGACCTTGGTGAATACCAAACTATGGACAATGTAACCTAAAACTATTGCTAACCTAAGGAGAGGACCTATAGACCCATGCTGATGAAGTAGATAAGAAGGGAAGGTTAGAAATTTATTAAGGACAGTAAATGATGTCCTTGCAGTTTTCAACGCCAAGTTTGGTGGGAACATGAAAAGTTGGAGATATCCAACTAGCTATGTAGCTAAGAAGGAAATAGCATGCAAAACTTTAAAAATGAAACTCACCAAACCCGAGTCGGTGATGGCGTGGAAATAAAAAAAAAAGCAATGCATTCAATGCATTAATGGTCTTGGTCTTAGTGACCAGCTCGCCTTGGAAAGGGGATAGAGGAAATTTTGGTGATTATTGTGTTCATTCGGGTTTTGAGATTTCTCTGCATTTCTTTCACGGTTCTTTCAAACCTACTATTATTCTGGTTATTGTTGCTGTTGTTTGGAGTAGCCACGGCTATTTTTGAGCCTGTGGAAGTTAGGAGATTGTTGGGAAAGCTTTGTTGTTGATGCCATGGAGAAAAATAGCTCTTGTGGGCGTGGGCATGGTTTTCTTCAAGCCACGAGAAAATTTACAGGCATGTTGAGCCCTTCTCCTTAAACCGTTTTGCTCTTGTTTAAGTGTCTTCATTAAAAGAACTCTGCTCTTATGTTGGGTGTTTTTGTAAAATGGAATTGTTGATTCAATTAATGTGATTTTCGGGTTGAGATGTCTGATGGGGATGAATACGAATTGGGTATTTCTTTGCAAAATGAGTAAATGAAATGAATCTGTCCTTGCTGTATGAGTTTTGTTTTGACAGTGATGGGTATTCGTTTCTATTACCCATTATGGGTTTGAGTTGATGAATGTACCAGCTATGTGAGTATTGTTTTCTGAGTTCTGTGTGTGTAAACAATTTGGAAAAAATCGTGATAATGCTTGATGAAACTGTTGTGTGAGTTATTATCATAGTTGCTTTACATTGCATAGAATACGATTCACCCGGGACAACGAATTCATTCCATTGTCTTACCCTTGCTGGTTAAAAATGATTCAATATTTCCATGTGGGTTGAAGGCCATGACTGGTTGTTGGGGAAATAAATTATTTAAACACTGAACTTGGTTATTTGATGAGTGAGTAGAATGTATTGTTATCTTTCTTTGAATCTTTTTGAAAAGTATATATATAAATAACAGAGATGCTTATTTGAACTTCTTCAATGTGTTCGATTGGAACTGAACTTGAGTAGATTATTGTTCTTGTAAAAAAAAAAAAGAGAAAGGGTTCCTTACTTATTACAGTGAAATTATGGCAATATAGCTTGTTGTACTTTTTACTCGTTTCAGACCTAGCTGGGAATGATTATTTTTAGCAAACATGTATGTTTATATATATATATATATATGTATATATGCAAATCGCAGTCTAAACTTCTTGCTGCTTGCATTAAAACTGAATCGGAATTGGGATTCTTCCTTGGTGTTTGGAAAATGAATCCTTTTATTATTACGATGAAAACATGATTTGTTGTCTGTTGCACACTCGTACTTGTTTGTATCTGGATGAGAATGTCCGTTGGGTGAAAAATTAAAGGAAATGGTTTTTTTTTGAGGGACCGTTGATATTGAGACTTACGGCCTGATGCAAATGAATTCTGTAAACTCTCTGGAATGTAGTTAGTAAGTTTTATTTACTGAATTATATTTGTTAGAGGAAATCACCCTATGGGAACAGGCTGACACTGAATAGTTGATATTCAACTAAGCAAGGAGGAAGAGGTAATATGATTCTCCTTCTTTTCATTCGATTATTGACTTCAATTACTTTCTCTTTTGGCTGTTATCATTGATTGATATCACTTCTTGTTTAAATTACTCAGTACAGTTGTGATGAAAAGAAAGAAAATATTGGTTGAGTAATTTGAAGTAATGATTATTTCTTCTCTTATCCAGTTGAAATTCTATATTTGATATTGAATGAATTTCATACTGCCTTAGGTGTAATCATCTGCATTTAATTGTTGTCTACTTTCTTTCTGATTTGAAAGAAGTATTATGTTGTTTATTAAATTTTGAGAATTGACACCAGTGTGTTCATGGTGAATGACCACTTTTCTCTTCTGCATTTGATTGTTTGAAATTAAATGAGTGGTATGAAAGGGAAGTAGTTATGTTGGAATTCTTAATTAAAATTCATCTCTTGAAATTTCAGCTATTAAAAAGGAAATGGAACTGACAACAATTACATTAGAACAACATTATATACATATGTGTATTAGTTCTTACAGATGTTTTAATCTGAAACTATTTAGAGGAAATTACTTTTTGTAGTAATTATATGGGAAAGGATTAGTAAATCTTTTTGTCTGATTGTGATGGTAACTAGTGGATTGGGTTGTTAAGTTGTTCATCCTTATCAGCACTTAATTCATGGATAATGTCCATCTCAATTTTTAAACGTTTCATAAAAGTAGGGTTCTTTTATTGAGACAGTTAATTAAGAGCACCTCATTTTAATGATAAGTGCTTAATATGCTCAGTTCGATGAACTGACCCGTGCAAGTAAATTTTGCAGATGGTTTCCTTGAGTAAAAATGAAGACATGTTGTTTTCTGATGCTTCTTCTGAGTAGCTAAGGATGGATCGTATCTGATAGTTTATTATTCCTCTACGAGGAAATGGGAAAAGAAGAAGTTGCATTCTTCTTTCCTTATGTGTTGTAATGTTGTTTGATATAAATGAAGTTCAGTTGTATGGACTTGTAAATTGTATAGATTTTAAATCTTAAGGATTGAATACAAGGAAAGGTGTGATATTTTAATGGTTGTATCACTTTGAAACTGTTTGAATAAGATCGAGATTATAAATTTTATTCATTGAATTTGAATTTATTCAAATGATGGTTGATAGATTTTAAAAAGGACATAATATCTATTCTTTACTTGAATACCATTTTTAAGCTGAAATGTACAAATAATTCATATTGATGTTAATATGGATTTTATATTGACATTGAAAAGAGTTAAGTGAATATGAATTCTTAAACGAATGATATTCGGAACTGTCATATAAGCTAATGAATATAAATAAAAGAGGCAGTTGAACCTTGTACTCTGATTTCGTTAATATCCTTGAGATGTTGATCCAGAGGATAATTGGTACGAGGAATCGTATCTCCTCGTATCAAACCTTAGTTAAAGTAAGGTTAAGAGTGTATAAATGAATACATTCATTTGGAATTAGGCCTCATTTAAATGGTGTCTAATAAGATGAAATTCTAGATTTTAAATTCAGTTGCAAATAAAACTTGGTTAAGTTTAATAAGTTGATCTTACTACGTTAAGCAGTAGGACTGTTAGTCGAAGTTTAAGGTAAGAACCAAGATGGAAATATGTAATCCTTCAGTATGGAGGAGTAAATGTATATTAAGCTATAAGACAAATTAAGTCTCTCTCTTAGATATGCAACTTTAACGAGTGGTGAGGTTAGAAGATCACGAGTTGCTGAAAATTGATCTTAAATATTAAGATTATAATCTAATCACACTTATAGCTGGATGTGTATCCCTTGATGAGAGGATTCCGTAGGACCTTGGCACATGCCAGCTGTAATCTGGTGTCTTCATGAAGGCGGGGCCTTCATGACGACACAATGTTGCAGCTGACATGTTACAACGCCCTCCCGAATCAAATCATCAAGTTTACATAAGTTGGGACCAAGTTACTTGGACGATGATAGGAATGTGACCGCGTATACGGGGTGACTCCGAGAGGACTAAAGGTAACTAGACACACGCAGTCGTCTAGGGTCGACATAGTATGTCTGCGTACCTTTAGTCACTATGAGTGTCTTCCTATACTCTTTCATATTGCTAGTTAGGGTTAGAGCTTAACCTTGGACGGAAGGACTGACAGAGGTCAGAAAATACCATTCTAGATAACTGATGAAGTGAGGTGAAGGACGTATTCCATTGAGGTGTATAACGTCTGGGAATAGTATCATGCAAAGCATGTGAAAATCTTTAGTGAAAGTATCGCAAGTTTCTGGTTGCGTTGTCCTAATCACCTAGCTTAAGAAGCAAGATTTCAGATGAGTATCAGTCACAGATATTCAGATAGGCCTCTTAAATGGAACACTTCGATAATCGGAAACGGTAAAGAGAACCAAGTATACTTAGTATACAATGCATGGATTAACATGAAGGATCGGTAAGTCGCCGAGTCATGAAATGAGAGATCGCTGAAACTCCGAGCCATAAAATGGGAGATCGGTAGTTCTTGAGTCATTTACTGACAACATATGGTATCTCATTATATGATTGAATGACATTGAATGTGTGTTCCATATTGTAAATATGTGAACAGAGAACATTGGTTTTAAAAGTAATTGTGTGATCCGAATTACATTAATTGGACAAAGAACAATTATTAAAACTTGGTCGTGTGTTTTGAATTACATAATTCAAAACAGAGAACGTTGTATGTAAAAAAATAAAATAAAATTTCCCTTGTTCTAGTGTCTTAAAATGGGGATGTTACATGACATGAACCCACCAATTTTGTCGATCTCTTGGAAAACATAAGGTCAGTGGAGGTCTTTGAGAAGGCGGGATGGTTAGATTTTCTGTTGGCATACAAAGAGTTCAACATTCCAATGACTGAAGAATTTGCATGAAACATGGAAGAGGGATACTCCACTATAAACGGTAAGGAAATTACTTTCTCTCCCATTGTAATCAGTCAATTTTCTAGTATACCTAATGATGGGTTAGCTATTAGTGAAAGGACAATGTATCATGAGCTAATCAAGAGATTTGTAGTAGGGAAGAAAGAGAAATTACAGTTAGTAGTTGATAGTAAGGGAAAGGAAAAAGGAATTAAGAGATTTAGTATACCAGAACCTTAGGCTAGAGTGGACAAGTGATTAATATTATCCAATTTCACTGCCTTAGTGAAATTAGATAACGAGGAAAATTGCATTGTGATAATTGGTTAAGGGGCCACTTGGTAAGGAGTGGCTAAGACCAACAATTTCTAAGAGCATCTCTAATCATGGCATAGGATTTCCCGAGCACAAGAAGCCTCGAAAACACACACATTAATTCGATAAGGGGTTGGAGAAAGTTGGAAAGGTTGCATTCTAGGTACAAAGGAAGCTAACCAAGCTCTCTGCATCACTCACCGAGTTGGGCCAAAAAGAGGAGTTCATCGAGTTGTTTTGTAACGCCCTGATTTTTGTAAGTTATCATGGTAATTACTTTCTTGATGTTGTAACTGCTGAAATGAAGGCAAACATGTTAAGATATATATTTTGATCTTAAGGGAATGTGTTGCTAATCTGGATTCTTGCATACTGTAATTTATTTGCATGGGACAATAGTTATTGTTACTTGTGTGTTTGCTAATGTGACGACAAATTGTCGTATGCTTGCTTAACTCTATTCGCTGATTGACAAGACACCTTGAATCAATTCCATTGATCCAAAGTATGTTGTGGCCTTCTTGTGATTGCTTTGACGATTTACTCTTGAACCAAATGAAGGTTGATATAAATGTGCAAAGCACTGATTTCGGTATGAGCAGTGCACGTAGATGCCAACGCGAAGGTTCAATTCACGAACCATGCACGCCGTAACGTGAGATCCCGTAATGCGATAAATGCCGGATGGGGTGGCTCGGGCATGTTAATGTGGGACGAAATGCCCGCATAAAGTGTTGAAATTTGATGTGATCGGAAATACTTGGATTGGAGGTTGATTAGTGTTAGGTGTTAGAGGGAATTAGATCCTAATCTAATCCTAAGTTCTACCTTACATCCTAAACTACTATCCTAAGTGGATTTTTTTAAATTGTATAAAAGGTGAAAATAGACCTAAGTTCTATTAACCTAAAGACTAGGCTATGACCTAGGTCGAACACTATTATGAATCCTAAACTAATCCTAACCTAGAAGGGGACGCACAGACCCATGGGAAAGGATAAGGATGAAGGGGAATTAAATGGCAATTAATGTGAGTCCTTGCGTGGACAGCGCCAAGTTTGGCGGGAACAGGAAAAAGGTGGAGGTATCTAGTTGGTCATGGAACTAAACTTGGTTTGCATGCAAAATTTGAATTTGGTGGTTCGCCAACCCAAGTCGGTGGTGGCGTGAGGAAATAGAAAAAGGCAGAGCCTTTAATGCATTTAATTCTTTTTGGTCTTCGTGACCAGTCCGCCTTGGAAAGAGTTTGGAGGAATTTTTGTTGGTCATTTGTGTTTGCTCGGGTTTTTGAGAAGTTGCTCTGCATTTGGTTTTTGATTGGTTCAGTCGAACCAGTTGTGTTTGGTTTCTGTCTCTGTTCTTTGGAAATTGAAGGCCGTTTGCTGAGCCTGAAGAGGAAGGGATTGTTTGGAAGCTCGTTGCTGTCGCCGTGGAAGGAAACACCTTCTGTAAACGCGGTTTTCTTCGAGTTTCGAGGAAGAATACCAGGCATGTTAAGCCCTTCTCTTTAAAACACTTGCTTTACTTAAGCGTCTCATTAAAACAACCCTGCTCTTCTTCTTCTGAACGGGTTTTGGGTTTATTCGATTTTGCTGTCATTGTGGAAATGAAATGGGTAGAATCGTTTTCTTGTTATTGTGATTCGAACTGTCCTTGCATTTTTAATTGAGTGGAAACACCTCCATCTTTGCTGGTTTGTTTGACAGTAATGGGGAATTCGTCATGTGTGTTATGAAACTGTACATGTTGTATGAGTTTGTTTTCATTATTGAAACAATCGTTCTTTTGCTAATACGAACTGGAATGATGGAAAGTATTAGCTGTGCGAGTTGTTGAAGTTGTTTCTTTACTGAAATCTTTAAAAGGAAATAAGACCCTTTTTCCTTCTGCTGTTTTGGGTTTAGAAGGTAATAACATTTTTGGATTTTAAAGGAACTGGCATTTGAGTTTTATTTGAGCATTACGAGCTCGGTTAGAAGGAAATGATAGTAATATAATTATTGTTGTGCTTCTTCTTTTGTATAAATGGATGAATACGACTTGGGTATTCGTTGGAGTTGGAAAAAGAAATTGTTTTTCTTCTGAACTTATAAATGATTACATTCTTTTCTTGTTGTGATGGAAGGTTGATTTTGTTGTGTTTTATGGAAGCAATTTGATCTTCCAGTTCGGACTGTAGTCGTGAAAATGACTTGGCTTGTATTTCTGTGCAATAAATGATTATATTCTTTCCTTGCTGTGATGGAAAGTTGATTTTATAGTGTTCTATGGATGCGGTTGATCTTCTAACTCAAACTGTCTTCGTGAATACGACTTGGCTTGGGATTTCTGTGCAAGTAAATGGAAAAACATGGAAATTTGGTTTGCGTTGTTTGAGTCTGTCTTGACTGTACTTTGTTGTGCATCTGATATCCTATGCGGGTTTTCATTAATAAGGGTATTGTTGTATGAAAATTGCATTTTGGGTTCTGTACATCATTGTGAATAGAAAAATGGATTCGGGTAGAAACATTTGTTGGCAAGGAATTCAAATTGGGTATTCATTGCTTATGGTATATTGAATTGAAATAGTTCAGGCTATGTGAGTTTGCTATTCATTGTTGAACGATTGTTCAGTTGTCATTATGAGTTGAGCTGTCATGCTAAGATAAACACGATTTGGGTGTTTTTATCACATTTTAAAGAAAATGATCGTTTCTTACTGAAATTATAGGGAAATGAATTCTTATTCTTTCTGTTGTTTTTGATTTGATAGAAACAGTAATTGGGTTTAATGAACTTTATAAGTTCAGCTTGATAGAGATGACATTGGCATTTAAACTGTTTCCTGAGTGCTGTGTTTTTCTGTACAAACGGAATATTTAAATGTTTCTTGCGGTCTCCGATTTTGCACAGTCATTTAAAAGAAATGAAATCGACCTGAGTAATTCTTGTTGAGTTGAAGAAAATGGTTGTTTTCTTATTGAATAGTTAAAGGAATGAATTCTTCTCTTTTTGCTGTTTGAATTCTGGAAATAGCAATTATAGAGCTTTACTGTGCAATATGAATTGGTCTTGCTGTAGGTAACAACAATGTGCAAATTGTTATTATGATCTGTATGCGTTCATGGATATAGAAGGTCATGTGAATAATTGATTACGTGATTGTATAACTGTTTATTTGGTTAAAATATACAGTGAAAGAAGTATGGAGTCTTCTAGTACAGTAAGTACATAGTATGCATCTTTATACTGCTTGTTCTATGATAATACGATGTTTTACTAACCTGTTTATGGCATTCGTATGAGCCTGAATTAAATGAAGTATTGATAAGGACGATAAATTCTTCCTTGTTTTCATTTAAAGCTGATTATGAATGAAATTATTCTTGCTGATGGAAAGTGAATTCCGAATGGATTTTGTAAGTTTCACTCTGAACTGTTATCTTGATTTGTGTCTCGTTTGGATTCAATTTTTAGGACAGTCATGAGGAAAGAAATAGGAATGTGGATGGATAACTTGGAAAAATGATCTTTTCTTCTCTCATACAGTTGGAAATCTGTAATCGTTTAGGAACGAATTTTGTAATTGCTTGGGTTTAAGCATCTATATGTATTGTTGTTTGCTTATAGCATCTGCACTTGATTGCTAGAAATCAAATGAGTTGCATGAACTGAAAGGAAAGTAATTGGTTTACATTTCAGTTAGATTTTTATCCTTTGCATTTATTACTAATGAAAGGAATGGAAAGGATAACAGTTATGTTATAACAGCAGTATGCTACTTGTATTCCTAGTTCTTACAAATGTTGTAATCTAGAACTGCTGAAGGAAATTGCGTCTTGTATGGTTATGTGGGAAATAGGACAGCAATTCTTTGGCTGATTGGGATGGTATTTAGATGGTTCAGTTGTTATGCTGTCCATTCTTTTTGATGCTTAATTCTTGATTGATGTTCATACTGTCATTTCATAAAAGCAGGGTTCTTTTATTGAGACAGTTAATTAAAGCACCTCATTTTAATGACAAGTGCTTAATATGCTCGATTTATTGAACCGACCCGCAAGTAATTTTACAGATGGAACTTGATTAAAATGAAGACATGGCTGTTTTCTGATACTTCTTTTGATTATCTGAAGATGAATTGTATTTGTTAGTTATTATTCCTCTACGAGGAATTGTGAAAAGAAGAAAGTACATTCTTCTATCTATGAGTTGTAACGTTGTTTAATATAAACAAAGTCCAGTCATTTGGATTGGAAGATGTATGGATTATGAAATGGATTGATGAATACAAATACAAGTGTGATATTTTAATGACTATATCAGTTAGATATTGTTGATTAAATTGGAAATATAATGTTATTTCTTGATTGGGAATTATTTAATTGTCCTTGGATGGATTTAAAAGGAACTGATATCTATTCTTACCTAAATGCAACTTTTAAGTTGAAATGTGCAATTAGTTCATACTTTGGGTTAAGATGAATTTTTAATTGACATTAAAAGGATTAGGAAGAACACGATTCCCTAACTGATAGGTATTCAGGATTAGCGTGGAAGCTAAGGAATATCAATTAACTTAGGAGTAACCGAACTTCGTTTTCGAACTCCATTAATAGCCTCGTATGTTAAATTCAGAAAGTAAGGATATGGGATAAATATATCCAGGGCTAATAGACCTTAACTATGTAAGGTTAAGGAGAATAAATGAATACATTTATTGGGAATTAGACCTCGTTTAAATGACGTCTAATAAGTTGGAATTCTGAATTTAGTTACAGTTGTGAAAAACTTGGTTAAGTTTAATAGGTTAAACTTATCACGTCCGTCGAGTAATGGGCTGCTTAATCCAATGATTAAGAAGAGAACCAAGTAGAGAAAATGCAACCCTTCGGTATGAAGGAGAAGATGCATAGTAAGCTAGAAGACGGATTTAGTCTCTCTTAGCTACATACAACTATAACAGGAACGAGGATAAAGGATCAGCATGGTTGCTGAAAGTTGATCTTAAATATTAAGATCATATCCAAATCACTTGAGCAGGATGTGTACTCTCGATGGGAGGATTCCGTAGGACATTGACATACGCCAGCTATCAGCATGGTGTCTTCATGAAGACGGGGTCTTCATGACAACACAATGTTATAGCGACATATTACAATGCCCTCCCGAATTAAAAAATCAAGAATACATATAGGCTGAATGTGAAGTTCTTGGCTGGGGATAGGAGTATGATCACGTATATGGAGTGACTCCGGAGGACTAAAGATAACTAGACACACGGAGTCGTGGGGAACGACACCGTATGTCTGCGTATCTTTAGTCACCATGAGTGCCTTCCTATATTCGTTCATATTGCTAGTTGGAAATTGGAAGTTTGAATTTGACCTTAAATTGAAAGGACTGGTAGGAACCAGGAAAGACCATTCTAGATAATAGGTGAAGTGAGGTGAAGGACGTATTCCATTGGTGTGTATCACATCCAGGAATATGATCATGCAAAGCATGTGAAAATCTTTGGCCAAAGTATCGCAAGTGCTGGTTGCGTTGTCCTAATCACTTAATTTAAGATGCAGGATGTCAGATGAATATCAGTAACAGATATTCAGATAGGCTTCTTAAATGGATCACTTCGATAACCGGAAACGGTTAAGAGAACTTGTATATATAATATACTATGCATGAATGAACATGAAGGATCGGTAGTTGCCGAGTCATGAAATGAGAGATCGTTGAAACTCCGAGCCATGAAAATGGGAGATCGGTAGTTCTTCGAGTCATTTACAGCAGCATATAGAATCTGTTATAAGATTGAATGGCATTGAATGTGTGTTCCATATTGCAAATATGTGACATAGAGAACATTAGTTTTAAAAGGAAATTGTGTGTTCCAACTGTATTGTTTAGGCAGAGAACAATTATTAAAACTTGAACGTGTGTTTGAATTATATAATTCATAACAGAGAACGTTATATAATTTTTTTTTTTTTCCCTTGTTCTAGTATCTTAAAATGGGGATGTTACAGTTTTAAGCCAAACTGAGCTGCTTTGTGGGGGGCCGAGTTGGTGTATTGAGGTGGTCAAGCTATTACTTCATGGACCTAAGATAAGTAAAATCATCGAGTTGTTTAGTGTGTGGCTGAACCCAAAACCATGTGATCGAGTTATTTTTATAGCCATGCTGATTACACTGCAAACCAAGTGCACACATTAGATTACTGAACTGTTTTAAAGATAGGTGAGCTAGGTGAATATCTTGATCAGACGAGTTACCCTATGACTCATCGAGCTATACAATGGCGGTCAAATTCATTTTGTGTCATTAATCAGACAACTAATTAGCTGGACTGTTTGAAGGCATTCATATTGGGCTAGCCCAATGTTACAAAAGAAGTCAGGTCGCTTCAGTGGACAAGTTCACCCTTATCGGTAGAGTCATTTCGAGGATAGCCCATGGACGAACAGTTGATTGCAAGATTCGAATTGACAGTCAAGGATTGGAGGCAGATTGAAACATTGGACGAACTCAATGGAAAAGGGGCGAGCTGATGTTAAGTTCAATCAAGCTACTTGAGGCCAAGACGGAACTAAAATGGTGACATGAAAGGTCGAGCTACTCTGTTTAGATTGACAAGCTCAGGTGATGAACGACAAGCTCCACAGAGACGAGCGAGGCAAGGAACAACCTCACAGCTCAAGGCGGCAAGCCAACAATGAGTCATTATTCATAGCCGAGTTGAGACAATATGCATGGTGAGAGATCGCATGATGGAACCGCAACTAACTTGGCCTGACCAGACTATGCACATGTCGAATTATCCAAGAATCGGTTCCAAGTTGTTTTATTGCTTAGCAGAAAACCATAGAGGACCGAACCATTCCTTGGGGTGCCCGAGTCAAGATAAAAGTATGAGAAATCTCTTTGAAGGGCTGCGTTACTCCCATACTATATCAAGTTGCATTTTTTTGCAAAAGGTCAAGACTCATTTTCCATTCGGCGAACTATTTGGTCGAATTGTTTATCGGCACGGGCCGTTGTGAACTCGTATCACAAAAAGGGAAGCCTTGGGCACTCTATCAAGCCCCACGAAGACTTATGACGAACTAGGATGGGATGTAGAAAAGGAACTCTGTGGTGCTCAGGCTACAGTGGATGAATTCATTAATGCCAAGTTCTGCATAAGTAAACGAGCTCCTGGTTATTAAGAACATTCCTTCGAAGGGCAGGATTCTGTAATAGTTGAGGATCCGAGTTATTTCCTTTAACACCGAGTGGATAGTTTCAGCCTCGAAAGGTGAGTTAAATTGCTAAGGTGACTTATGGGAGGAACAACCAAGCTCAGTAGGACTCGACATTTTGCAGGATAAGGAAGCATATTTGAATCGTGACAGTTGGAGTCTATACGACTAACCCAATTGTAGAGATACTGAAGCTTGTAAAAGAATTTGAGAGTCTGAGCTCGACTCTAAGGAGTGTTAGCTTGCTGAGTTCTCCTGAGTGTACGGCGGAAAAAGCGGGAATATGCATCCCAAACAACCCTTTTCGACTTGGGATGAGCGTGCCAAAGAATCCAGTAATTTCCGCATGATAATGAGCTCAGCGGCTTTACGGAGCTGAATGGCCGAAATGTCCCGAGCGAGTTGGGACGTGAGTACGCGAAATGGCTGACAAAGCCGCAAGTCTATATGATGTGGCGATTGTGAGAGTCAACGACCTGAGCGGCCCGGTCAAAAAGGTGTAGGCGAGCTCATGTGAGTGTAAAGGAGATCGGCGAGCTGGTAGCCTAGTGCGATGCAAATGTGGCGGCTTTCCAGCACAAAAGTGGACCATACGAACTTCAAACCCGGTCAGGACATTCAAACCCGAAATGCCCGCATAGTTAGAGAAAAGGTGGAGTTGTAACATGGAAGCACGAGCTGGAAATGACATTCGTATGAGTCAACGGACCATCCATGCACATTGATGTCCTACGCACATGGAGAAGAGGCGAAGGCTCGAGTTGGGCCTTATTTTCCTATGTCAGCCTGCCCCGGCCCTTGTTCTACGCACATGAGCAAAACAACTCCAGCCCAGCCGGTACTGTTACATGTCACATCTGCAGCAAAAGATTTCACTGTTTGTAATATTTTATGAATCTCATGTATGAATAGTTTATAAAAAATATATTGAAACAGTCCTTTTCAGGTTCATGTCATACATTAATTACACTGGGAAAAGTCATCCCATTGAGGTAAGCCTCGGCTGCACCAAGGCTTGTGGTGAAGCGGAGTACGGAGCCACTGTTCTTTACTTTAAGCGCGCTTTAGGCGTGCATGTGCGGAGGACATGAGTTGGCACGATGAGTAATGACGGCACCGACACAATGTAATAAATGAAAACATCAACTCACCCCTACTGGTTATAATTAAAGGATGATGGAAAATCAATAGGCTACCACATTTTAAATCCCTCATGCATGTTAAATATGGAAGAAAACTTTAGAAAAGAGGGAGAATTATTTTAAATGTGATTTCCAATAAAAATATTAATTTAGAATCCTCTAACAACCAAGTAAGCTTGTGTAAACCGAAAATAGCTACCTACACTCAGAGGTTCATATCTTGAGAATTCCTTAATGGAATTACACAAAATTAGTGTCATTGGAATCATGATTCCAAGCCCGACGCGCTTATAAAAATCAAGAAATCTAGAAATTGCTAAAGATTCGAGGGATATTTTAAAGGAAAACAATCCCAGTTCTGTTTGGTGGTTGAGAAGTGGTTGAAGGAGCATTCAATGAGCATGGGAAAACATTATTCACTGCTGCAAGTCACGAGGCACCTTGAGATTGCTTTTGCAGGTCCAAAATCACCAACCAAACTCATTTTTCATAAATTGTAATTGGTGGGAAAGTGGATTTTGGGAATTGCATTCCCCTCTCTCTCTCCCTTCCAAAATTCTATAAATTAAAGTGTTGGGCTCATTATAGGGGGATAGTTTGAGTAGCAAAACTTTGTCATTTTGGTTTTGTGAAGCCAATGTGCTGCAGCCTTTGTAGTGGACTCCTTACATGGTGATCCAGGCCTTTATTTTGTAATAGCTTGAACTATGCATATCAATGAAGTAATAGATGCAAGTTTGTGGATGTATCTTCCCTTTTTATGTTTGTTTGCATTCTTTTTGCCTCTTCAATCTCATTACAAATATATTGTGTCTATTTTATGCTCCTTTGATTCATTATTATTATGTTTGCATGGAAAGGTGTTGTGAGTGATGTTATTAGACTATGGAGAACTATTATCACTCTCTCTAATATGCATTTTCTTCCATTTTTCACACATTAGGGATTGTTCTGATACCCTCCTTTTCTGGTGTATCACCACTATTAGTGTAAGCTTTATTTTTATGCACTCTCTCTCCCTGGTTCCTTGGAAGGTTAGATTAGGATCGAGATAGTTTTTCCCGCATTTGAGAGTAGCTCATGGCGGGTAGTTTAGAGCATGAACCAACCTTATCGGAGGGTCATCTCAAGCCCGCAATTCCCACAACTTGAGAGATGATCCAATGTTACACAAATTACACCGAATGCCCCACCCACAAATCAAGCCATTCGGGGTGTTCTAATTTCATGATAATAGTTTTGGCACGCTCGGTGGGAATCAAAGAAATTAGAGTTTCATATTTCGAGGGTGTTTTACTACTAGGAAGTCAAAATCATTAGTTGGAGTGCAGATCAAGCATTTGAAGCAAAATTTATTTCAACAGTTTGGTGTGTTCTTGTCAAAATCTCAGCTTTTGGAAGCATCTACAAAACATACCCGACGACTCCACTTGGTCCAAGAAATCCATTATTTGAAAATTACAGACCTCTTTTCTATCCATTTCCATTCATTTTCATTCATCTTTCTTTCCACATCTTTCCATCTTCTTCCATTCATGAAGTTGTGCAATCATGGCTTCATTTCCCATGTGGAATTCATATTTGCAGAACAACCATGTCAATACAATCCATCTCCAAGCTTACAAGATTCATTTGTAGGTTATTATTAGCCATCTCTAGACCAATTCTATGATTATAGTCAATTTGAGTATGCATACTCACAAGAACAAGATGCAAATCAATATAGATATATGTCAGAGTATGCGCAGTGGTTCTAGATCAACAATATGAATATCTTAGAGGTTATCATACTTCCGGAGGTGTTTATTTGTAGAACAAGGTTCAAGAGTTGGAGCATAACATGGTATTGATTAGAGCTAAGGAGATGAAAAGAGCAGTTGAAGTTGGTTTCAATGTTCCATATCCATGGACTGGATCTTTTCCAAGTAAGTTAAATCCCCAACAAAAACTTCAGTTCATAATTAAAGTATTGACTCAAGTTGGGGAATGGATTAAAATGAGGGAGGCTTATGAACCTAATATTATCCAAACATGTCAATGGGAAGCCATGCAATCACCATCCTATAGTTTTCCCAGGCCTCTACTCATGTAGTCTCCAAATGAACGCCATCTAGTTGTTACCCCGATTGTGGATTCCCATTCTTCACCTCCTAGTCTTCCATCCCATCTTCAGTCTTTTTCCCTTTTCCCTCCAAGGAAACCTTCCCCTCCACAACAACAAGAAGTTCCACTTCTCCCACCTCAAAAAACTATACAAATATTAATTGTGGCCCAACCCACCCCTCCTCTTATAGTTCATGTTGGGAAAATAAGAATCAAGAAGCCATCCAAAGAAAACAAGAAGAGAAGACCAATGAAGAAGAAATACCAAAATATTTGAGAAGTTTGGCCTTGAGATTTGGTGTTGAAAGAATCCCCTTGATGGTTAAACCAACTGAGGAACAGAGCTTGAAAACCAACAAATATGAGGAGAGGTATGAAAAGCCTAGTAAGGAAGATTTGGCAAGAAACTTGAAGGATTGGGCTGCAAAATTTAATATCAAACAAATACCATTGATGGTCAAGCCTTTGGTGGGAGTTGAGGTCCAAAAACAAGAAATGAAAGCTGAAATTGTAGTAGCAGCAGAGCAAGATCAATTTGATAAAGATCAATAATCAGTGTGCTCAGAATGTAGTGTTCACAATGACACTTTATTTGTAAAGATTGTTGATCCATTACCATCTGCAGAATCAAAAGAAGAGGAGGATAAGTCAGCAGTGAAATCATAATTGAATCATGTGTAAACAAGTAAAGAGAAGTCCCTAAGTGTGTAGAGTGTTTCTAGTGAATGTAATGACCCTTATTTCCTAGCATGCCAAGAGCTTGCAACATTCTCTTAAAAATGTAGGAGTCCACCAAGTTCATCTTCAAACATTAACCAAACACGAAGAGCCTTGTACCATCAAGATGAATCATGCAAGTTCAAAATCTTTGAGTAAAGAAAGATGCATGCAAGAGGCTCTAATCCCTTCCTCCTTCTCATCCTCTCAAATATCTGATTTGAAGGATAAGTTTGAACTTACCAGTTTCATGTTTGAGGAAGAAGAGGACCTAGGTGAATGGATAAAAGAATCTTCTGCACAAGAGGACAACGAGGAACTTGCTTACTTATCTGATTTGGAAGAGTGTTTTGATGATGAAGATCCCACAAAGATCATTAAATTTGTTGCTCCATCATGCATCTTTCAAGAACCTACTATTGAAGAAGAGCACATGGGAGAAAGAAAATCAGATTTAGAGACATTGAATGAGCAGGAAATCATTGAAAGTTTTTTACTTTCATTTAAAAAATATGATTTGACTAATGAGTTGCATATTGAGGAGGAGCTCCATGAGACTACAATGGGAAAAGAGCAAGAATATTCCACCTCTCCCATACCATCCATTAAGGTGACACATCAGTTGTTTATAGATGTGTAGGAAGAAGAAAATCCAATTATAGACAATTATCTTTCCCAAGAAGGCTTGCAAGATGGATTTCTTGTTGAGGTTGGAATTCAGAGCAATGGGCACACTCAAAGGACTAGACCGTGCCCTATCAAATACTTGGATTCATTAGAACTAATGGAGAAGCCACAATCATTCATATTTTCTTCTAAGCATGAGGGGGAACACCAACGTGCCAAGAATTAAGAACAACACCTCTTAGAAACAATTGAGCAACTCGTTGGAAGAGATGTATGTCTTGTCTCTTATTGATACCTTGATGTATGGTGGGGTGGAAAGTTAGTATTCAACTAGTTTGTCACTACTAATCACCACTTTGTGGTCACTGCCAAATCATTTGTGTGGCTGCCAGTTATAAATAAGGGTAGTTACTTGTCATCATCACCAAAGTGTCGAGTTTTTTTAGTTGCCCATTTCTTTGGTTAGTGTAGGAGTAGGTATAGGATTTATAATTCCTCCAAGTGCTTGTGCACATTGTATTGTTATTAGGATAGGTTTCAATTTCCCTAAGTGCTGGTGCACATGTTCTATTTCTTCCAGTATATGTTTTGTATACAGTTCAACATGCTCCTGGAAAGAGAAGTTGTGGTAGGGAAACTCATAGTTACTCGCAACAGTTACTGATTTCAAATTCAAACAAATACAGAGCAACTAAAATTAGATCAAGAATCAGATTTCAAATCTTCAATTATTTTGCTTCGAATTGAATTAATAGCGAGTTTCTCAAATCAGGAACCAACAATAGGGGCAAATTTGTTATTGTAACAGATGGTAGTCCTTAATGTTCACTTAGCTTTCGATCAATGTTAAACAAAAATTATGAGCCACTATGCATATCTCCAAGGCTTGACAATGGCCTTTACAACCTACAACAATAGATCGGGATCGGCTCCCGGTCCCAAATAGGTAGTGAAAGGAATGGACATTCAGAAGAAGAAAGAAAGAGGAACTTAATAGAGTTCCATGATGTCCAAGCTAACAAATGTTCATCATTCAGCCTCATGGATTGTAGTTGTGGGAATGGGTGAAATTCAAGTTTTAAAACAATTTTCTACTCTCACAAATCTTGATTTCAAGATTTTCTTATGAAAATTGAGAATGTGGAAAGCGGAAGGTCAATTCTAGAAGAAAGTAATGACATTCCAAGTACTCTAGGGTCAAGTATTTTTAGAGTTCGGATCAGCTCATGATGACCATATATAATCTATGCCCAATGGATAACTACATGCAGCTAGTCAAGCTCCATTTAGCAAGAAAATGGCCCCATGAGTCACCAAATTGTTATCCAATTTCACCGCCTTAGTGAAATTAGATAACTGGGAAACTTGCATTTAGAAATTGGTTAAGGGGCCACTTGGTAAGGAGTGGCTAAGACCACAATTTTTCTAAGAGCATCTCTAATCATAACATAGGCTTTCCTAAGCATAAGAAACCCCGAAAACACATGACATTTGATAAGGGGTTGGAGAAAGTTGGAAAGGTTGCATTCTAGGTACAAAGGAAGATAACCAAGATCTCTGCATCACTCACCGAGTTGGGCTAAAAAGAGGAGTTCATCGAGTTGCTTTAAGCCAAACCAAGCTGCTCTGTGGGGGTTGACTTAGTGTATTGAGGTGGTCGAGCTATTACTTCATGGACTTGAGATAAGTAAAATCACAGAGCTGTTTAGTGTGTGGCCAAACCCCCAAAACCATGCGATCGAGTTATTTTGATAGCCATGTTGATTACAATGCAAACCAAGTGCGCACATTAGATTAGTGAACTGTTTTAAAGATAGGCGAGATGGGTCAATATCTTGATTGGATGAGTTACCCTCGACTCGTAGAGAGCTATGCAATGGTGGTCGAATTCATTTTGTGCCATCAATCAGAGATAGCTAACTTTCTGGATTGTTTATAGGCCATTCATATTGTGCTAGTCCAATGTTACAAAAGAAGTCGTCGTCGCATTAGGTGGACGAGTTCACCCTTATCGAAGAGTCATTTTGAGGATAACCCATGGAAGAATAGTTAATTGCATAATTCAAATTGATAGTCGAGGATTAAAGGTGGACTAAACCATTGGCCGAGATCCTAGGTTGGACAATTGCAAAGGGGCAAGATGATATTAAGCTCAATTGAGCTACTTGAGGCCGAGACCAAACTAAAATGGTGACATGAAAGGTCAAGCTACTCTGTTTGAATTGACAAGCTCGGGTGATGAATGAAAAGCTCCACAAAGATGAGTGAGGTGAAGAATAACCTAACAACTCAAGGAAGCGAGTAAATACCGAGTCATTCTTTGTAGCGAGTTGAGACGATATGTAGGGTGAACTCGCGTGATGGAATCACAACTAACTTGGCCTGGCCAGAATATGCACATATCGAACTATCCACAAATCAGCTCTGAGATTTTTTGTTGCATAGTATAAAACCATAGAGGACTGAGCCATTCCTTGGGGTGCTCGAGTTGAGATAAAAGTATGAGAAAGATCTTTCAAGGGCTATGTTACTCCCATACTACATCAAGTTACATTTTTTTTGCAAAAGGTCAAGACTCATTCTCCATTCGGTGAACTATTTGGTCAAGCTGTTTATCATTTGGGCCATTGTGAACTCATATCATGAAATGGGAATCCTTGGGCATGCTTTCAAGCCCCACGAAGACTTATGATGAGTGAGGGACATGTAGAAAAGGAAATATGCGGTGCAGGGCCACATGTGGATGAATTCATTAATGCGAGTTCTCGCACAAGTAAATGAGCTCTTGGTTATTAAGCCATTCCTTGAAGGGTAGAATTCTCAGTAATAGTTGAGGAGCGGAGCTATTTCCTTTAACACCGAGTGGATAGTTTCATCCTAAAAAGTTGAGTTAAATTGCTAAGGTGACTTGTGGGAGGAACGTCGAGCTCAGTAGAGACTCGATGTTTTGTAGGATAAGGAAGCACATTTGAGTCGTGATAGTTGGAGTCTATATGACTAACCCAATCACAGATACACCAAATCTTGTAAAAGAAATTGACACCTGAGATCGAATCTAAGGAGTGTCACCACCGAGTTCTCCTAAGTGTACTGCTTGAAAAATATGGAATATGCGTCCCAAACAACCCTCGTTGACTTAGGATGAGCATGAGCAAAGAAGCCTGTAATCGCCACACGATAAGGAGCTCGGTGGATTTGAGAAAATATGGAGGTGAATGGCCCAAATGTCCCGGTGAGTTGGGGACGTGAGTATGTGAAATGGTCGATAACGCCATAAATCTATATGATGCGGTGATTGGAAGATTCAATGTCACTCGAGCGACTGGTCAAAATGTGTGGGAAATATCATACAGTGTCAAGGAGATTGGTGACTCGGTAGTGTTATGTGTATGTGGTGGCTTTTTAATGCACAAGTGGACCATACAAACTCGGGCCGATTGGAACATTTAAACCCGAAATGCCCGCATAGTTAGAGAAAAGGTGGAGTTGCAACATGGAAGCACGAGCTAGAAACGACATTCGTATGAGTTAATGACCCATCCATGCACACCGAGTTGGCACGATGAGTAATGTAAAGAGAAGTTGGTGGAAAACAACGACGAAATGACACAATGTAATAAATGAAAACATAAACTCACCCCTACTTGGTTATAATTATAGGATGATGGAAAATCAATAGGCCACCACATTTTAAATCCCTAAGGCATGTTAAATATGGAAGAAAACTTTCAAAAAGAGGAGAATTATTTTAAATGTGATTTCCGGTAAAAATATTAATCTAGATTCATGTAACAACCAAGTAAGCCTATCCAAACCAAAAACAACTACCTACGCTCAAAGGTTCATATCTTGAGCATTCCTTAATGGAATTGCACAAAATTAGTGTCATTGGAATCATGATTCCAAGAATGATGCATAAAAATCAAGAAATCTAGAAATTGCTGAAGATTCAGGGGATATTTTTAAGGAAAACAATCCCGATTCTGTTTGGTGGTTGAGAAGTGGTTGAAGGAGCATTCATTAAGCACGGAAAACATTCTTCACCGCCTGCAAGTCATGAGGCACCTTGGGATTGCTTTTGAAGTCCAAAATAACCAACCACACTCATTTGTCAGAGATTATAATTTGTGGGAAAGTGGATTTTGGGAATTGCAATTCCCCTCTCTCTCTCCCTTCCAAAATTATATAAATTAAAGTGTTGGGCTCATTTTCGGGGGGAATAGTTGAGTAGAAAAACTCTGTCATTTTGGTTTTGTGAAGCTAATGTGCTGTAGGCCTTTGCAGTGGACTCCTTGCATGGTGATTCATGCCTTTATTTTATAATAGCTTGAATTGTGCATATCAATGAAGCAATAGATGAAAGTTTTTGGATGTATCTTCCCTTGTTGTGTTTGTTTCATTCTCCTTGCCTCTTCAATCTCATTGTAGATATATTGTGTCTTATTTATGCTCTTTCAGGGATTCATTTTTATTTTGTTTACATGGAAAGGTTTTGTGAATTTTGTTATTAGAGGCTGTGGAGAACTATCATCACTCTCTCTAATCTACATCTTGCTTCAATTTTCACACATTGGAAAGCTATTCTCATTCCCTTATTTTGGTGCATCACCTATGTAGTGTAGTTTTCCTTCATTTGCATGTTATTTCTCTCTCCTGGTCCCTTGGAAATTGTAGGATAGAGATAGTTAGTAACTTCATTTCAGTAGAGTTAGTTTGCACTAGGATTAGGAAGAAGAACCAACTTTCTCTAGAGGTCTATCTCAAGTAACAAGTCCCACAACTTGGAGATAGTACCCATGTTACCTAGTCACACCGTGAGCTTAAGCACACACACTTTTGAAAATCGAGGGTGCTTTGATTGATGATAATGATTAATTAGGTATTTTAGATGTGAAGACCAGTATGAAATTGTGCTAGGTCCAGTCTTTAGAATGCTTATTCATTTGTGCCATGGAAAAGCCAAGCCCCAATATAAGGTCAATTTTCCCCAATTCCTTTATGAGGCCATTTGTTTGCTATAGAGAAATTTCACTTGGGGGCTTCATATCTCAAATTTTAGGGTTTAATTCACTTAATTTGCAAACAAATGTTTTTGAAAAAAGGCATGGAACAAAGAAGTGGTTAAAATTCCAAAAATCAAATGCCCTGAAGCTTGAGACTATTGTTGAAAACACTCCATGCACCTCTGGTAGACACAAGAAATTCCTCTGTACCTCTTGGCCTACCCTTGTTATCCATGAAACCCCAGTTGAAAATCCATTGTCACAAGAAGAACAAGAGGCAGTCAAAATTATGCAAACATTGGTTCAAACTCCACCCGAGTCTCCACATAAACCAATTTCTCCATCTTTTCCTGAAGAGGCATTAATCAAAGATAAGGGTAAGGCACCAATGGAAGAGGGAGGACCTAGTTCTCCACTAGACCCTGATACTCTTTTACCTCAAGTTCTCTCCTTATCTAAGGTACAGTTTGAGCTATAGATATCTTAGGAGAAAATTGGCCAACTGTAGTCACTTTTGGAAGCTAAGGATGCTAGTTTCTCCCAGTAGCTATCTTCCAAAAATAAAAAGATTCAAGAGATGCAAGAAATGATAGCTCACCATGAGGAAGCCACTCTTCGGATACAATAGGATTTAAAAGCAAAAGAGCATCGGATACAATTACTCAAGGCTACGAATTTGGAGTGAACACAACACTCATACTGATTGCAGGACAACATAAAGAGTAAGAACAAACCTTTCCTCAGATTATTATGTTGAAAGGTATTGTTAAATGGATGGAGGAGTGTTATCATCTCAAAGAAGTAGAGGAATAAAACAAAAATATGAAGGACAAAAATGAATTGTTGAAACAAAATGTGGTCACAGTCAGTAGGCTGTATGATTAGGTACTCTCTTGTAGAACCCCTTCCAACTTTTATGCCCTGTTTTTAAAGGAACAATTTTTCAGATGGAAAATCACTAGAGCCAGGGCAATGTTGGATATTGAATTTGAAGATGACCATTAGTTTGTAGGGGCATATACTGCCGCCAATGATGTTGAGAATTTTTTGTTAGGTTGTGGAGCCTATTTTCATGTGTGAAAGTGTTGAAGAATGTACACTAAGAGTATTGTACACTTTCCATAGTTGTCTTTCTGGGGTTTGAGTGTGTAACCCCCAATTTTTTTGGCCTCGAAACAAAATGTGCCCGATATACCAGAAATGTGTTTTTTCTCATATGGGTGGGATTTTTGACCCATAGGTTTATGGGATAGTTTTGGCCCATGGTTTTGATACCCATGGTTTTGTAAAAATGCTTAAGCAGTTATCTACTTATGTGGTTTTGTGCATATGGTAGGAATTATGTAACATTGTAGATGTGTTTTGAATTCGGGTGTGAATTTTGTAGAGTTTGTTGATTATAGCTCTAAACGAGATATGGGTATTGTATTGAGAGAGCAAAGTGGCTTGGAATAAAATATGAGCAAGTGATTCTTGGTGGAATTAGCCCAAATTGGGTGAACCACTTTAAATACTTTGTCTTTTTGTGTTGTGTTATTATTATCCCTGCACTTTTATTTGAGATCTGTAATATTTTTCATATTAGTTTCTATTGTTGCGATTATGTGAGGAATTCTTCCACATATTTTATCCCTTATTTCCTAATAATTGGTATCGAGCTCTGGTTTGGTTTATGAAGTGTTGAATCACGGGGAAAGTTTTAGCTTGAGTGGGAGCTATGTCGATGATGGAAGATCAAGGGTTGATAAATTCAACGGGTAGAATTTTAGTCTTTGGAAGATGCGAGATGGAAGATTACCTTTATCGAAGGATATTTATATTCATTGTCTAAGAAGGTGAAAAATCCTTAAGCATGATGGATGCATAATGAGATTTCTTTGGATAGGAAGGAACTTGGGACAATCCGGGCCATTTGTGTTTTGCATCTTTGGTATTATTTAATTTTTCAAAGGAAAACACCACAAAAGAACCGATGGATGCATTAGGGAACTTGTATGAAAAACCCTCTGCCTCTAACAAGATTTTTTTAAAGAAAAAGTTGTTTAATATGAAGATGTCTGAGAATGGTTTGGTAGCAGATTAGTTAAATGATTTTAATACGGTTTTAAATATGCTAGCTTTAGTTACAATAGAATTTGATGAAGAAGTTAGGGATTTATTAATTTGTGCTCTTTACCCGAGAGTTGGAATAGCCTGGTAATGGCAGTAAGCAACTCGGTTCCAACTAACTCAAAGTTGAAGTTTGAGGATGTTGTAGGGGTGATTCTAAGCGAGGAAATGTGAAGAAAAAGATCTGGGGAATATTATACTTCAGGGAATGCTTTGACAGTGGAAACTAAAGGGAGACAGAAGAATAGAGGAAGCCGTGGAAAATCGAAAGATTGGGCAAGGTCAAAATCTAAAAGCAAGATAGTATGTTGGCATTGTGGAAAGTATGGGCATGCAAAGAAGGACTATTGGGAGCTTCAGGAAAAGAAAACAACAGGAAGAAAACAAGGAGATAAATGTTGCAATGAGATAATGTATGTCAGGATGCTTTGATTATTTCTTTGCACAATATTCTGAATCTTGGGTTTTGATTTGGGGCTTCTTCGCATGCTACTCCACATAGGCATTATTTTGTTGATTATGTTCAAGGAGATTTTGGGCATGTTTTTCTTGGTGATGATGAGCCTTACAAGTATAGTTGGAAAAGGATCATTCGGGTTAAGATGCAAAATGGGAATACATGGCTAATAAAGGATGTCGGACATGTGCCTACTTTAAAACAAAATTTGATATCGGTGGGCCAGTTGGGAAGTGATGGTTATACTGTGATATTTACAGCGGACTCTTAGAAGGTTACCAAGGGTGCTCTTGTGGTGTCAAGAGAGGTAATAAGGTTGGAACCTTGTATTTAACCACTTATAACACTAATGTCTCGTAATTTTGTGGCTTGAAGTGGATACAACATTGTGGCACTATAGGCTTGGTCATATGAGCCATAAGGGTGTGGAGATCATAAAGAAGGATTTTCCAAAATATACGAAATAAGTTTGGAGTTCTCGTGAGGACTGCATATATAGGAAACAAAAGTGAGTAAGGTTTCTCAAGGTTGAACCTATAAAGAAAGAGAGTAAGTTAGAGCTAGTGCATTCTGATGTGTGGGGGCCCACTGTATCATCTCTGGGGGTTCAAGTTATTATGTTACTTTTATTGATGATGCAATAAGGAAATTTTGGGTTTATTATATTAGAAACAAATATGATGTATTTGACACTTTTGTTAAATGGAAAGCCTTGGTAGAGAATGAAACAAGTCTTAAGATAAAATGTCTCAGGTCAGATAATGGAGGGGAGTATTACAACAATGAATTTGATGATTACTATTCTAAGAATGGAATCCATAGGAAAAATATGGTTCTAGGAACTCGCAGCAGAATGGGGTGTTAGAAAGGATGAACAAAACAATAATGGAACGTGTTAGGAGCATGAGGTTACATGTAGGACTGCCTCTTTATTTTTGGGCAGAAGTGGTGAGCACAGTTGTGTACTTGATAAATAGAGGACCCTCAAGTGCCTTAGATGGAGGCATACTTGAGGAGGCTTGGTATGGTAAGAAATTTGATTATTCATTTCTTAGAGTCTTTGGATGTGAGATGTTTGTCCATATAGATAAGGATGATAGGACCAAGCTAGAGGCTAAATTAGAACAATGTACTTTCATTGGTTATGGTGGTGATGACTTTGGATATAAATGTTGGAGTATTAAGGATAAGAAAATCATTCGACCTCGGGATGTGTTCTTTAATGAGAAAGTCATGTATAAGCAACAGTTGTAGGAAAACATGGAAGAATCCAAGAAAGAATATGTAGCGGTAGAGGATCTTTCGGATGGGAAAGTGACACATGAATCAGTTCAGGAACCTCCTCAACAGAACCCCAAACTCATATATTGAGGAGGTATTCTAGTGTAAGAAGAGAACCTGAATGTTTTTCTCCTTCTCTTTATTATTTATTACTCATCAACAAAGTGGAGAGCCAAAGAGATTTGATGAAACAATGTAGGTATATGTTAGGTAGAAGTGGGAGCAAGCCATGGATGAGGAGCATTAGGCTCTCATAGAGAACCAAACATGGGATTTGGTAAAGCTACCGAAGGTAAAGAGAAATACAGAACAAGCGGGTGTTCAGAGTCAAAGAGGAAGAAGGAGGAAATAAAAGATACAAGGTCCGGTTGGTGGTCGAGGGGTTTGCACAGAAAAAGGTATATATTTTGATGAGATTTTTTCTCTTGTAGTAAAAATGACTTCTATTAGAACTGTTCTTGGAATAGTTGCAATAGAAGACTTGCACTTAGAGAAGCTTGATGTAAAGACTGTATTTATCCATGGTGATTTGGAGGAGGATCTATATATGCAACAACCATAGGGCTATGAGGTCAAAGGTAAAGAGGAGATGATGTGCAAACTGAAGAAGAGCTTGTATGGCTTGAAACAAGCTCCACGTCAATGGTATAAGAAATTTGATAGCTTCATGATGGAGCAAAGTTATATTAGATTTCATTCGACCATTTCCTATATACAAAGAAATTTGAGGATGACAGTTATATTATCCTGTCTGTATGTGGATGACATGTTGGTTGCAAGTAAAAACATGCAGGAAATAAAAGTACTCAAGAAGCACTAAGTGAATCCTTTGCTATGAAGGATTTGGGGGCAGCCAAAAAAATCCTTGGTATGAGGATATATCGGGATAGGAAGGAACGAAAGCTGACTTTATCTCAAGAAGAGTACATTAAGAAGGTCTTAGAGAGGTTTAATATGCAGGATGCTAAACCGGTTGGGACTCCTTTGGCATGACATTTCAAGTTATTAAAGGAGTAGTGTACCAAGAAAGAGCAGGAGAGAAACTAGATATCTAAGGTACTTTACTCATCGGTGGTTGGCGGTTTGATGTATGTCATGGTGTGCACCAGTCCGATATTTTCCATGTAGTGGGAGTGGTGAGTAGATTTATGAGTGATCCAGGTAGAGATCACCGATGTGTAGTAAAGTGGATCCTTCGGTATTTGAGAGGGACCATGGGGATAATTTTTACTCTAAGTGGATTAGACACCACTTTATGTGGTTATGTAGATTAAAATATGGCTAGAGATGTAGACAATAGGAGGAGCACAACATGTTATGTTTACACCGTAGGTGGGACAACAATAATCTAGATTTCATGACTACGGAAGTGATGGCTTTGTCAACCACAGAGGCTAACTATGTTATCACCACATATGCAAGCAAATAAATGATTTGGTTACAAAAATTGCTTAAGGAGTTGGGGCACAAGTAAGAGGAAGGAAAGCTACATAGTGATAGTCAGAGTGCTATACACCTAGCTAAGAACTCTGCTTTCCACTCTAGGACAAAGCATATACAATTAAGGTACCATTTCATCATGAAAACTTTGGAGAAAGAGAAGTTAAAGTTGGAGAAGATTCATACTAGTCAGAATCCTATAGACATGATGACCAAGGTGGTCACAAGGGAAAAACTGAAGATGTGTTCAACTTTGGTTGGTCTTCATGGAAACTAGTGAAGGGTTGGGAAGCTTTCTCAGAGGAAAACTAGTATCCAAGTGGGAGATTGTTAGGTTGTGGAGCTTGTTTTCATGTGTGCAAGTGTTGAAGACTATACACTAATAGTAATGTACACTTTCCACGCTTTTTTTATTGGGGTTCGGGTGTAGCCCCGATTTATTTATTTTGGCCTCGAAACAAAATGTGCCCGATATATCGGGAAATGTGTTTTTTCTTATGTGGGTGGGAATTTTGACCCATAGGTTTATGAGATGGTTTTGGCCCATGGTTTTGATACCCACGATTTTGTAAAACTGCTTAAGCAATTGTCTACTTATGTGGTTTTATGCATATGGTAGGAATTATGTAACATTGCAGATGTGTTTTGAATTCAGGTGTGAATTTTATAGAGTTTGTTGAGCGTAGCTCCAAAAAGATCTGGGTATTGTATTTAGAGAGTGGTGGCTTGTAATAAAATCGAGCAAGTGATTCTTGGTGGATGTAGCCCAAATTGGGTGAACCATGTTAAATAATGTCTCTTTGTGTTGTGTTATTATTATTTTGCACTTTTATTTGAGATCTGTAATATTTTCTGCATATTAGTTTCTATTGTTGCAATTTTGTGAGGGATTATTCCACATATTTTATCCCTTATTTCCTAACAATTTTTCTATGTGAGTTCTATGTTCATAAGTTTCGCTTCCCAAGAAGATTGAGATCCCAATCAATTTGTATGTGGGGGAAGTTTAGTTGAGAGCATTTATTTCAACCCTCGGGAATTAGGCAAGTGGCGGGATCGAGAGCAATATTTTGGTAGGCGAGTCCAACATTGGTCTCCTCATGAGGAAGGATTTAGTAGATCCCCTTATGTTTTTCAATAGATCCCATTCACAGGTGTACTATATACGTCTGATAGACATGTACACAGATATTCTTCAAAATTGTGTCAAAAATTTCAGAGAACAGGTGCTACCCACCTTCAATGTCAATTTTCTTGCCTCCCAAGTCCGATATCAGTTGCTTGTAGATCCATACAAAAGGAAGGAGGTCATTTCACTAACAAACCTCTAGTGGTCCTTAAAACGAGCAAAGGATATTTGCAAGATCATTATGGGCCTCAAAGAACAATGGATTGGAATGAGATATAACCCCCTCTGATTCTTGCACACTATTACCACATTGGAATTCAACCAATGACCATGTAATATCCACTTTTTAAGAAATTAGAACAAGGATTTTTTTTTCTTTAACACAATGTTCTCTGTTCTAAATTAATATAATTTAGAACACACATTCCATTGCTAATCCATATCATAACAAAAACCATATACAATCTGTAATGACTCGGTGAGACACCGATATCTCATTTCATGACTCGGTATCAAACCGATCTCTCATGTTAATTTATAATGTGTATACTATGTATACTTGGTTCCTTTACCCTTTTAGGGGCACTCAAGTGTTCTATCTAAGAATCCTATCTGAATAGTTACCGATATTCATCTGAAATCCTGCATCTTAGACTAGGTGACATAGGAAAATGTAACCAACAACTTGCAATACTTTGGCCAAAGTTTTTAAACATGTTTACCATGTTTACATTCCAAGATGGCATACTTATCGAAAGGAATATGTCCTTCACCACACTTGTTCTGTTATCTAGAATGGTCTTTCTTGACTTTTATCAACCCAATCTGAGTCAAAGTCTCACACTAAACAAGGGAAACTTACATGCACTAGTGTGGAAGACTACTCGTGATGACTAAGGATACCTAGACATACTCAATCGACTTATGTCAATTGGGTGTGTCTAGTCACCCTAAGTCAACATGAGTTGACCACAACACTAGCTCATGTTTCTATTTGAGTTTAGAGTGGGGTGTTGAGGCATAGTAGGTTGCATCATAGTATCCTCTTAATGACCCATGTCATTATGAAAGTACCATCTTGTAGTTGCTATGTTTCAACATCTAACTGAGTTTCCTCAACTAGACTAACATACTTAATAATATATTAGCTTATTAACCCAATCAATTATTATCTTAAAGTTTTAACGATAACAACGCTTTTAAGGGTCAACTAAGCACCATTTAACCCAAGAAGGTTACAAGATGTATTTTACACTAAAGGAAGGTATGCAAATAAAATCTACTTTCCTAACCATTTTGAATTCATGCTTATGTTTATCTTAATCTTAGTTGTTTATTTCCATATATCGATATGTCTAAATTTGATGTTAAGAAGGTAAGATCATTAGATCTTCTTACTACATTTTTAGCTTGTAACAAGCTTATTGAAACTTTTACTTTAGACTTCATAATACCGTAAGTCTAAATCTTGTTATTATCCTTTTTAAACATTCATGTTTCAATTATAGAAATCAGCTAAGGAAAACACAACCAATCATCCTTGTGATTTAATCATAAACCCATACAAGATATCATATAAATCTCTTCGTTTAATTACAAGGAAGATATCCTTTTTCCTTATCAAGGGCTAATGTCCTATTTGTAAAAACAAAACTCTTATGCTTTAGCATAACATAGATTTCATACTCATTTATATAATCCAATCACATTCCCTTTTTACTATTTAAGGGTCTACCAAAGAGTATCAACTTAGTTGTACTCTTTCATGTGAAATGAAATTAACTATAAGTGTAGATCCTTAATCCTAGAATCTTATATATATCATATAATCAATTAAGTTGCGTAATCCCATATTACATACATATCTATATTGCCCCTATCATGAATGATATTACTGAGTAATATTATACAACTTAGATCATGTAAGTCTCATAAGTAAATCAAAAATCAACACTCACCAAAGAAATTCGTTTATCAAAAAGAGAGTTCTCCACTCTTTGAACTTAGGAAATATTTCAAATGATTACAAATTCCATTGCATTAATATAAAACTAGTTTTAATACATCTTATTTTCCCTGACAAAAGTACATTTCAAGTAAATGTCGCTACATAGTCATCATAATAAAGAGATAATTTCTTTAGTAAAATAGATGTAACTTTCTATATGTCTTTCTCCTTTCATATTTTACAAAATCCATCTACAAATTGTTAGCACGAGTCAGTTCATATGAACTGAGCATGATAAATGCTATAACGTTAAAAAAATGTGCTTTTATCTAACTATTTCATAAAAGGAACCCTGTTGTTAATGAAATGGTTCCAAAATTAAAAAATTAAGATTAACAAAAAGAATTTCCCAAAAGATTACATAACCGAGAAAGAGAGAAAGAGATCATAGAATCTACAAGAAGTAAATTTCAAGTAAGAACTAATTAAATCATCATAATTAATTCTATCTCAATGCAAATATGAAACTCATTACAACATGCTATTCATCCAAAACAACAACTAATTAAGAAGAAGTATTTAACATTCTTATCCTAATCTTCACTCCTCAAACTAGTTTCCAATCTAAATTCCACAAACTCAACCTATTTGTTTATTCAAGAAGAAGTAAATGAAATAATCAAACTACCTTTCTAAAATAAGTATACTTGTTTAAATATTCAAAGTGTTAACAACCTGCATTACGACTGCATGATCAAATAAGAAGATACAACATGAATATCATTCCATCCAACAATCTTACCCAACTCAGGCTCAACTCGAGAATCTAAGAGTTATGTTGATCAAGAACTAGTCCAGACATTACAGGTAAGAAAAGTTTAACCACACAATAGATTTGGTGCAAGCCTCAAAAAACAACATAGCTCATGGTAATGGATCCATATGGGTCTTGCATTCATTTTAGAGTTAGGATCATAAAAGAACAAGACATAACTAACATTCCAGGCTTCCAAAAACAACCACATCTACATGCTAGTGGTTTCCATAAGCTACAATTGGAGAAAGTGTAGGTCGTTTAAGCAACACATAAGTTCTAGACTAACCAAATCCATATAAGGAAAGGAACTTAAGAACTACAAGATCATAAATAACACTATACCCATATCCATCCTAAGGAATAATCTTACACATAGACCAATCTACATCAAAGTCAAGGAAACACCATGTTCGACACAAATATTTGAATGCGATAAGATTTGTAAGCACAAAAAGAATGACACTATACCCCAAGTAATCCAAAGTTCCACAAACTCAAGAATTAGAACCTACTCAAAAGGCATATACAATTATAGAAGAAAACAGAGAAACCGGTCCACAATCCCATACTAACCAATTATAAGTTATACCAAAACTTAGAACAAGCCAAACTAAATGTTACCTCCTTTCGCAGGCCAACCCAAAGGGTTTTCGTTCCAAGCTAACTTAATAAACAAAAAGTAGAGATGATACCAGTCTCTATAACACAACTATTCCACCCATGAAGGGTTATAACTACCATCAACAAATAATGGAAGAGACAGAAAGTAAGAATAGTCTCCCTTCAACAAAAACACTCTTCTAGAGCCAAAACAGTCTTTGAAAGCCCGATAAAATCAACACAATTTAACTTAGAGAAATAATAAATCCCATAAAACGGTAATCAAAATGTGACAATGAAAAATGAATTGAAATAAAAAACTTTCAAGTAGGCATTCCTTCCTATTCAACTTCTAACAAAGGATACTACCTCTCAAACAAGGATTAACAAAAGAAAACACCAGATTCGTTCCAGTTCCAATCTGTGGTAAACAAAATAAGCATAAACCAATTCGATATAAGCTGGGTATTCCATGAAAGTAAATGAAAATACAATCATGAAATAAGTCAACCAAATATTGTTGGTCCTCACCGTTATCAACAAAAATAAGAACCGATCAATACAAAAAGAACATAAAGATCTTCACCGCATCAATGGCATATAACTCAAACAATATCGGTAGAGAGCTTCATGCATAAAAAAGAATACAACCATGATATAAGTCCCGAGTAGCCTTAAGTAAATTTAGAATCACAAATAGTCAAAACGAATCCCACCAATAAAATTGGTCTCCAACATTAATAACAAGGATAACTGTTTGAGCAACATCCTTAAGATTTCATCAAAAACCTGACAACTATTTAAACTCACAAGTTACCCAAGGTAAACCATCCAACAAAGATACAAACACATACTTGCATCGAAATCAAGGAATATCAGTAATAAAAATATATACACATCTAACTTTCAATCAATACAACCGAGAACACGTTAATAATCGATTATACAACATCTCAAATCTTTCATAAGAAACAAATCAAGAAAAACCATTCAAGCAAGAAAAAGAAACACAAACACCAGAACCAAAATGATTCTATAAAGAGCAGAATTCTTTTAATGAAAACACTTAAATAAAAGTAGAAGATTTAAAGAGATAGGGCCTATCATGCATGGTAGTGCTCTTGTTTTTTTTGCCTCGTTTCAAACCTTCAAAGCAGAACTTCTATAACAAGATTTCCATGAAAATGCCAAAAACCAAGCTTTGAAACTTTCCTTTTCTTCCTCTTATAGCTTCCTGGCTTATTTTCCATTACCATCACCACCATGCAAGGTGAAATTAAGCATGCACATATTAAAACTGGAGGTTTGAAAAATTAAAAACCATATGCAAAGCTCCCAAAACCAAATGAAACAATGAAAACTGAAAACCATCTTTTCTTCTAACTTCCCCTATTTCCTAGGCAATTTTCATAATGGCTGAGATCAATAAATGCCAACAGGACTAACATAGTCCTTTCCTTATTTCCCACCTTCGCCAACTCCTTGTTGGCTACAACTAAAGTTTAAAACTCCATGCAATACAATTTAGCAAAGTTGACAACTTAGCTTCCTCCAATTTTTTTACGCATTTGCCAAAATTGATGTTAAAAAGTGTTTAATGCCACATTCAAACCTCTTAAATACCTTAGGAATTGGTGCCACCGACACCCCTCCTCATGTCATCCACATCATCCCCTTTAGGCTAGTCCATGCCCTTAGGTTAGGTTCAAAAACATTATCTTAGAAACCAACTTAGGTCCTTAGGTTAGTTTATTAGTTTAGTCTTAGAATATCCTAGTTACATGACTTAGGATTACCTTCATCTAATAAACAACCACATTAATAAAATCATCTAGCATAAACTTAGGATAGGATAACAAACTTAGGAACTTAGATTAAATTAGGTCCCCCAAATAATCATTCAAATTACCAATTCAACATTACCGTATGAAGAACCAAAAATGACGTTCTTGGATCAATTAAGAAGGACGTGTGTAGAAGAGATCACTGTGATCCCGTGGTAACTGGGTTCACAAATCTAATATCCTACCCGACTTGGCCAAATGACCTTGACATCATAAATTCAAAAGCATGTCTTGTTTCATTGAAATTCATCCAAGGTATAGCTATTCTGCATCATAAATCATATAGTATGAAGCACAAGTTCAAATGCAACATTGAATATGAACAAGTTTAGGCTAAATTAATTTCCTCTATCCACATGCAATGAACATTCAACATAAGAAGGAATGAAATAATTCATTTTAAATTCAGAATTGACATGGTAGGATTGTATCTATTTATAGAAGATAAACATATCATCTACAACAAACATGATTGCTTAGTTCATAAGAGTACACCATCTTCAAACAAGAATCACATATCAACGTTTGCAACTTTGAGTACAAAAGTCATCATAGATATCAAACATGTTAGAGGCATTACATGTAATGCCTCTAGTATGAATGGTACCTATGATGACTTCTAATATAGAAGGTATAAACGTTGTCAAGTGATTTTGTCTTAAGATGGCGTACTCTTATGACTTAGGAAATCATGTTTATAGAAGATAAGAAGTTATCTGTTGGGAATAGGTACATTTTGTCATGTTTTTGCTTAATTGAAAATAAAGCAATCCATCTCTTTTATGCAGAATAAATTCACTACTAGGGATTATGAATTTGAGTTTCAATTTTCATAGTTTTTGGGGTTTCAAACAACATTACCTTGGATCAATTCCATTGATCCAAGGTATGCTTATTAATTTTCATGTCTTGTTGTCATGATGTCCGAATTGGACAGGTGGAAGGGTTCTGGATCTTGAATGTGTAAAGGTTATGCATGAACCTCTCCATGGATCTCTGCTTTATATTTAATCAAGTAACAATTTGGTTCTTCTTTTTTATTCTGGTATGATGAAGTTTTCATTGGGGACCGGGACCTAATATAACTATGTTCTAAAACTAGTAACTCTATCCTAAGGGTTAAACCTAACCTAAGTTAATATGTTCTTTTGTTAAATTGGGATGAAAAAGAATTAAGAGGGACCTAGACTAAAACTATGGACTTACCTATGGACCTATGTTGATTTCCTAAATTAGTGTCTAACCTAACTAAGGGAATGGCTAACCTAAGGGGGCCTATGAAACGACATGGGGAAAGAGGCAAGTGGGAGGTAACGAATTCAAGGAATTTAAGGCAATTTATTAAGCCTTATCTCTTTTTACAACCAAATTTGGCAAAGGCAGTTAGAAACTTAAGATGGATGAGTTGGCATTTTTGCCAAAGTTTTATGAGGCATGTTTTGTTTGAATTAAGTCCACTCCAAATTTGGAGATGGTGGTGGTGGGAAAATAGGAAGGACTGAAAATCCTACTCTGCATTTATTTTTTGGAAATTGGCAAAACCACCTAGGAAGAAGATAAAGGGATGGTTTTTTCGATTCATTTGGTTTTGGAGCTAGAGCTCTGCATGTGGTTGTTTTTCAAACCTCCAAGTTAATTTTTGCATGCAATGTGTCAATGCATGAGTTTTTTTCCTTGCATGATGTGGAGAGAGAGAGAGAGAGAGAGAGAGAGAGAGAGAGAGAGAGAGAGAGAGAGAGATGGCAATGTGAGACTATAGAGATAGAGGAAGTTTTTGTGTGGTTTTTGGCATTTCGAAAAGAAGATTGAGGCTCTGCTTGGAAACTTCTGTGAATCGGTGAAGGAAAAGCACTATCAGGAATGACAGGCTCTATCCATTAAGTTTTATGCTTTTATTTAAATGTTCATAAAAACAACTCTGCTCTTTGGAATAGACTGGTTTTCATTCTGCTAATATGATTTCTCTACTTGAGGTTTTTGTGTTGTTTATTGGGAATGCTTTTTCAATTCTATTTGAATGATGGAAAGAGTGATCTGGGTTTTTGATTCTCTTGATTGATAGTTGGGTTATGCTTTAATCCTGTTGCATGGGCTTGAGATCAAGTCAAAAATGTATATGATCTTGTTTGAACTATTTAAATCTGTAGGAACTCGGTTGTTTAAATCTGTGGAACTTGTTCTAAAAGATCTTGTTTCTTCACCATTGGAAAACTTCAGTTGATAAAATATTTGAATATCTTACTGTTGTTTGATCTTACATGATTTTATTTTAGGAGAATAAACTTCTGCGACTCTGGCTTAAACATACTCTATTGAGTACAAAAGGAAAGTTCAAAATTGGTGAACGTGTCAGTTTTCTTATAGTTGTCTATAATTGTGAATCTGGGTTTTGTTGTATTAATTCGGTTATAGACTTTTGACCCTGTGATTATTTAGGAAAGGTAAATTATTGTGGGTTTTTCTTGGCAATTGTTATTTTAAAAGCCTGCAAATGTATACTTCTATTCGGTGGAATTGTTAGTTATTTTCAAGGCCTGGTTTTTGGAAGCTCGTAAGGGAAATATTATTCAGTTTTTCTACTTTATTGGGTCTTTGGATAACCTTTTAAAGTATGACATCTGGTGCTAAGAAGGGAAAACTCCTTGGTGTAGTTTTTATTGTATTTTGGTTATTATTGTCAACTTGAACTTCTTGATAGTTCTATTGACATTGTTTTAATGTATTGTGTTAGCCTATTTCTTAGATCTTGGGCCATTAAAATTGGCTTCGATTCTTTCAAATATTAGGCTATGTTCTTTGTGAAAATGGAATGATGACTTTTGTTAGGTTAAAGCGTATTGAATAATTCTTTTCCTATATGGACCTCAATTAGGAAGATTGTTCGAGACTTACATTTGTCGTTGTTATTTCCTTTCTTTCATCCACGTACCTTTTGAGTAATGGTTTATTTGTTATCTTGTGGAGATAAAGGATATCTTTTTCTTGTCTCTTGGAATGATGAAATGTAAGGTAATGTTGTGTTTATTATTTGTTCTTTCCTTTCTCTTCATTGTTGTTCATTCAATTCGAACCCAAATTAGATCTCTGTTTGGGATTTTGGTTTGAGACATTAGATAATGACCTTGTCAATATAGGTTATTGGTTTCTTTAGGTTCTCCTTTAATCATACAAGAGTTGAGGGGTTGTGATCTTTCTCCATCTCCTTCCTTTATTCTTCTTTCAGCTTCACACTTAGTGAAGATGTTGTCTTTCTTTGGTATGTTTTGTTATGAAACTTCTTAACTATGTGATAAGAATGATTGCAGAATATTGCTAGGGAAGTATAGATGAAGTTGAAATTAATTTTATGGAATAATGTGTTAAGTCTGGAAGTAGTTGAATGGTTTAATGAGTTAGTATAGAGTACAAACTTAACCATTTAACTACTTAAGGTAATGATTGCAATGGTGCATCTTTTGAGATTAGAGTGTAAATCTTTTTCTTGTTGGAAGTAATATTACATCTTTAAGTGGTATGATTTATCTTGTTTGGTTATTAACTTGAATTGGTTCCTATTTCGAGTTTGAGTATTAGGATACTCTAAACCGGGACACTTAAATGTTATGATGATTTGGTTATTTTAACTTATTTCTTATGATATTTAAGTTCAATTGTTGGCAACTCAAATTTTAGGATGAATATAGGTTAAGGAAATATTGAGATGGAAGTATTGTTGTAAATAATCTACTGCTAAACTATGCCTAAAAGCTAGTTAGGATAGTTACCTTTTTCTGTTAAACGGATCTAATCAAATGAGTGATCATGAAAAGAAATGTATGAAAGTAGTAGTGAAATTCTGATGAAATGTTACTTATCAGAATTATTGTTTAAATTATTTTGATAAAAGACAATAGTATGGATGGTTGAAGTTGTTATATTTCATGACCTAACCTTACTTTTGATTTGTTGTATATCTCTCTCTCTTTCTTTTGTTTGAGTATTGTAACTCCTTTTGGCTATGTCTTTCTGAATTGCTTTCAGGATTGTTTCATAACAACATAGTTCTTTTTATGAAACAATTAGTTAAAAGCACATCGTTTTAATGATTTAGTGCTTATCATGCTCAATTAAATGAATTGACCCATGCTAGCAATTTCATAGATGGATTTCGTAAGTGATGAAATGAGAAAGATATTTAGGAAGTTACATTTGTTTATCAAAGAGAATGGATCTTTTTATGATGAAATATGGTTCATTACTGAAATGTATTTAATGTAAAAGAAAGTTGTATCTAAATTGATTGAAATAGTGCTGTTTGATATTAGTAATATCTGAAGCATTTGGACTTGTAAATGTATAATTTCCTCCTTATTGAATGAAATATGTGTGAAATTTGTTTGTACTTGATGTAATTCCTTTTGGCATGCAATGAGTGGAAATAATGAATATTAATCTATTTCACAAATAATAGCATACTTTTATGGTTTGGAAAGGAGTAAATAGAAGTATGAGGTGTTAGATGTATTACCCTCTCTAGTGAGGATGCAACTTATAAAGTTGACTTTCTTACATTGATACTCAACTATATCTCTATGACTATATTTAAATAAAATGTTTGTATGAGAATTAAACCTTGATAATAGTTTATAATGTACAATGGGTTATAATAGAATTTAACCCTTAATAAGGGAAAGGAAAGACAATTCCCTTGAAATGAATCATAGTCCTAATTTAAGACCTTTTTGATATGAATCCTGATTGTTATTTGTAGTTAGAGAAGGTGTTCTTTCTCATGTAGACTTCCTTAATTAAAATAGGAATGTAGGAAAAGACAATTAAAAAGGGAATTAGACTTCATTTCAATGAAGTCTAATATGAAAAAGGACCTGCTCAGAACTTATATAAGCTAGGGCTGTATTAAGTGAGTAAATAAATGACACTTCCATGTGTATTGGGCCTTTAATGTAAAATTTGAATCAGGTTGTTAATAGTTCAAATCATAGCATGTGAGTTGGATAGAAAGCAGATTTATCTGCATAACTTCATCTAATGCAGTTTTAACTCTGAATCTTAACAATTAAGGAACCTAGTTGTTTAGTAGGGTTGTTGTAATTAATCGGTAATGAAGAAATTAATAAGATATAACTTTCTATCTAAGGTATGTTCATCCAGACGAGGAAAAATCATTCAGATGTTGACACATGCCAACTGTAGCGCAATACCTTCATGATGAAAAGGGTCTTCATGAGGATACTATGTTGCAGTTGACATGTTTCAACACCCTTTAGAGTTTGTTCAACTAGACTAACATAATTTCGACTTGATCATAGTTCTGCCCTAGGTAAATATAGGGGCATGATCTAGTGTCGGGGTCAACTCACGTTGACTTAGGATAAATAGACATGCCTAATCGACATAAGTCGATTGAGTATATCTAAGTGCACTTAGTCACCATAAGTAGTTCTCCACACTTGGCCATGTTGTTAACCTTGGGTGGGGTTAAACGTTGAACAAGTGGATGACAAAATTTAGTGAAGACCATTCTAGATAACAAATAAAGTAGGGTAAATGACGTATTCCATTTAAAAAGTATGCCATCTAGGAATATAAACATGAACAATATGTTTAAAAATCTTTGTCCAAAGTATCACAAGCCATTGGTTGCGTTGTCCTATGTCACCTAGTTTAAGAAGCAAGATTTTGAGATGAATATCGGTAATAGATATTCGAGATAGGAATCTTAAACAAAATAGTTGATACCTCTAAAAGGGTAAAAGAACACATTATATGTAGTATACACATTATAAATTTCACATGAGAGATCAAGTATGATACCAAGTCATGCAATGAGAGATCGGTATGATACCGAGTCATGAAATGAGAGAGTGGTGTTCACCAAGTCATTTGAACAGCATATGGTTTTTTTTATGAGATATATTGGATTTGGAATGTGTGTTCTAAATTATGTTAAATTAGAACAAAGAACATTATGAAATTTTTTTCCCTTGTTTCTAAAGTCTTAAAATGGGAATGTTACATCATAGATATCAACCATGTTAGAGGCATTACTGATCAATCGAGGAAAACTATGTGACATGGAGGAAGAATGTTGTTGATCATTTTGGTTTTTCGATACATCTATAAATGAAACTTGGAAAACATTTGCCAATGAGTATAATTGTTCTAGGATAGTTGAACAACTTAATAGGTAGCAGGAGGACCTGCTAAATCCTTAGTTTGGGGGAGTGATGAACCCCATTTTGTTATGTTTAAACCTTGTTTAAATATGTTTAAGCCCTGTTCAAACTCATACCATTTTGATATCATGATACACGATGAACAATGATTACTCTTTATATTTAATAATTTACTATGATTATGAAGAAATTATTGTGTATACTTGTGATGTTTTTATCTTGTTGATTCTATTGCATAAATGGCTTGAATAAGATTGTTTATGAAATATTAAATTCATTTTTTGAAAGAAGTATATGTTGAGTTGTCTCAAAAAGTGCAAGACCCAATTCACGAAGTGGCGTAAGATTTTATTTAAAGTGTTAATGTAGGACTCTCATCCGCTTAACAAACAATGCATCAAAATCATCCAGTCACCGGTCTAGCTTCTTGAAACTTGGGGAACTCACGTGCACACTTAGACCTCTAAAATCATCGCCATTAGTTCAACATACATTAAAGCCACAAATATGACCAACAATTGAAGACTCATCTTCATCCCGGTTCTCTTTAATCAATTAGATGATTTGAAGAATCTTCTAGAGGTGATTGAATCCTTCCAAGGAGTCAATCATAGATTCTCTCTTCAATTATCGATAATAGTTCAAGTTTAATCACTTTATGAACTACTTCGCCATTAATGTATGACCAAAATAGTTAGTATTGTTTAGTTAAAACAATCAATTAAAGTTTGAGATAGTCATTGGAATAACTAGATCTCTAGAGAGACTAGAAATCCTTTGGTATAAAAGAGACAACGTAATTATACGTAGGAGTTCAATATTTTTATTGTATAAGCACATTTTCCAATTCAAAAAAAAAGATCACAGATTTAGGGAAAATTTCAGTTGTGTGAGTTTTAGTTCAAATCCTAATCGAAGGGCGGGAGCAAGGTGTAGTCACCTTTACCTACTACCTTTAAACCCCAAGCACATCGACACATCACCCGGCCTTGACTCGGGTGCTCACCGAGGCATGCGAGGTCACCGAGGAGCCTTGTATGAATGATTCACCATTAAGGAATTTTTGTAGAAACATACACACGTGTTGTTGGTCAGTCAAGATATGACACTTAGTGAAAAAAATATAAAAGATTTACACAGAAGAATAGAGTGCGTTCAAAGGTGCAGAAGGGTCAGGAAAGAATCGCACGTGAAGAAGAGAGATAGATTTGGGATTTAGCCATTTTCACATGTATGAGCTATTTTTGGAGATAACATGCCAAACACACAAATTGGTTAAAGACTTGCATGACATGCATTGGCTATTTTTGGAGGATTGGCTACAAAGAGCTTTGCATGGGTATAGGTTGAGAATAGATTTACTACTGACAGTTAACTAGAAGAAATCTATTGTTAGCGCACTTACATGTGTAGCTATTATTGTAATGGCACATGGCTAATTATAGCATGCGACCTATTTTGAGATTAGATAAGTGGTGAAGGGAAGGTCACTACCCTTATAAATATGTATTGGTCTATGTAATATGATATATACAGAGATAGATATAAGTATGAGAGTGTGAGAGCAGAGTTAGTATGAAGTTATGATGTCAAGTTCTGTTACGTGCATAAGCGTATACTACTATTATTGTAAGGAAGCTTTTGTGTATTACTGCATTTAATATAATGGAGGTTATTGGTTGAATCAAGGTGTTAATCATGGTTTTAGTTTATTACTGCATAAATGATTTTGCTATGTTTATCACGTGATTCATGATTCTTTAAGATATAGATCTGGATATGCTCTGTAGAATGTTATATTAATTATGGATCTGAATGTATTAAGTCTTCATCATGTTAACCTCCTACAACAACAACCCTAAAGAGGGGCTTGGTACCTTTACATGCTTGGTGAGTGCTCATTCTAGGCTGAGTGATGTGCCAACGCACCTGGGATTTTACTCGTGAATTCTAGGCTGCATCATTGGTTCCATTATTAGGATGGTTCATGATGAAGACATAACAGATTGACCCTAGCAAGTGTTGAGGAGTGGATACACCACCTAGAATAAGAATACACACACAGAGAGGTTCAACACTGGATCTGAGTTTGACACACGCACATGGGTGGAGCATAATCTATATGACTATTTTTACGAGAGCTTCTTCGCTATCTTTCTGATAGAACTGCATACAAGTGGTTGGTTACTTATGCATCTAAATAGAATTGGAGATATCACACACTAGTATGGACACATGAATAATTTTAGACCCTTTATGATGCTAATCTGATTTGGACTTACTTGTGGATACGTGGTTCCGTGGTGTTTTGAACAACTATATCTTAGAGTACTCAATTTCCACTTATTCGTGCCCGAGAGGTAGATAAATTCCAATTTTTATGATATCCTAGGGGAACTTACCTGCAAGGCATTCCATTGGTGATCAAAATTATGATGGTAACCCTAAACTTGGAGAATAAACCGATGGTGAAATAAACCCCACCACGCACGGGGGCAAGAGCAGGTTTGGTGAAAGATGGTAGATCTAGCAACAAGAAAGGAAAAGAGAGGAAAGGTAGCTTAAGTATAATGAGGTGCGCGAGAGGGAGATAAAGAAGTAACGGGATGTTGTAGAGAGAATGGCGTTGTGGAGAGAGATAGTTTGAGAAGGGTTTGAAGTTCATGTAGAAGACGTGGAACCTGAGCATTAGGAACTCCCCCATTTGGGAAAGCATGACAAAGAACCCTCCTCGGCCTCACATAGAAGCATGCCAAGAGAGACAACCCGAGCCATGGGTGTGCATCCGAATCCACTCGGCAACCTTGCCCTTGTGCTTGGTTTTCGAGCAGCTAGAACAACAAACAGATTAGCAAGCTAATTTAGGCAAAGTGGGAGAGAAGGAGTGAGTCATATAAAAAGCACAATGATGGTAGCACAAAAAAATTCACTATTATATGGGAGTACCTTTTTGGGTTTATCATCCACACAAAATTCGAGCACGTAGATTTTTAGACTATCTTCTTGGGAGTAGTAACACTTTGCAGGTGTCGGGGTGTAGTTTAGTACTACTATTGGGACACATGGAAGTACATCTTATCATCCAACTCTAGCTACGAGATCGGGATCGGGAGGTAAAGGTGGCTCTAGTTCTAGTGGATCTGGTGGTTATGGAGGTAGAGGAAACAAAGGAGGTTTTGGATCAGGTGGGCAAGGTCGGCACCAACCCTAGAATATTTACATGGAGATGTCTCTTCATCTCTCAGAGTATAAGGGCATAGTAGACGCTGCTGAACATGTGCACATGTGTGAAATAATGTGGCGTGAAAAATGAATCACACATTTCTTGAGTGTAGGGAAAGTTAATTTGCTACTACGTTACATGGGCACACAAACAATTGGTATAAAAAATTCAACCCTAATTAGACTTGCGTAGACTATGCCACCTTAAAAGATGCTTTCCTTAAAAAGTTTCACATCCCTGAGTTTAAATAGAAGAGTATAAGTGTGCTCAAGGATATTAAGCAAGGTACTACTGAAAGTGTCAGAGAGTATGATGCTCATTTCAAAACACTGTTATCCAAGCTTTCTTATGATATTCATGCAAGCCAACATGCACAATGGTTCGTTGGGGCCTAATAACACCTTTTAGAAGGGCGCTATCACATAAGACATACACCGATCCACACAAAGCACTCGAAGCAAATTTATGCACTGAGGGTTGGAAGTATAGACACTGGGGTGAGCCCATTTTTAGAGGCACAAATCACAACTATGGAAAAGATTGGAGAAGCTATCGACAAATTCAGCACATGAGACGCGCACAGGGATTTGGTGCACAGATTGTGAAGTGGAAGGTCACACAAAGGATAGTTGTCCCCACAGATCAGTGCGCTCATTGTTGTTGGACTATGAGATATGCCATCTAAACCATGATGCTAGCCGCTACCCATTACTATAACGTGTGATAAGGAAGAATATTTCATGCTACTGCAAAATCTGTAGGTCCACGACTCATGACACGGAAGACTACCGGCTGATTGGTCAGATCCATGATGCTATAGACATTAGTGTATGACAGATAGGAGTTTCAGATAACTCTAAAGGCAAGAATGAGCATAGGATCGGGATCACAATTAGGTGCACTATGATTAGAGTGAAGGACATTTTGAAGGAGGTCGTGGCAGAGGTTGAGGGTTTCGAGGAGGATATGGAGGCTGAGGCCATGGTGGTGGAAGAAGCGAGTTCCCTTGTGAAACATGTTACACATGTGGATCTCTTGACCACTATAGGCACGAATGTCCTTAGAATATTACATGTTCTTTCTGGGGAAAGAATCATAGTTATGAGGAGTTCTCGGACTTATATGAGCATCTTAGAAAGCAACATAAATAAGAATTTTTTTGCATGGATGGTAAGGATACAACATGTTGTAGAAAATCAGTGGATGCAAAAGTTAGAAATAGAATATGAGGCATTACAGGTAAAGACATGACCCGCTTTGAAGCATCGCGCGCCAAAGAGGCATTGCGAAAAAAATCCTACCATAACTAAGGAGGAGGTTCTACATGCATGGTACCTAGATCCCGCCCATCAGAAGGAGGTTTACCAGGAAACCATGGAGGTACTCAAGAATCTTCAGGGTGAAATACAATATTTAAAGGAGAAATCACGGAAGATGGAGCAAAAGAAAACATCAGAGGTAGTCCAATCTGATATGGATGATTTGAAAGAAGTGTGTAATATGTTGTGTCGGGATAATATCATTCCCCTTTGGGAATTGGTTAAAAGGAAACACTCCTTGCACAAGTAATGAGACTGGATGACAAAACCTGCATGTAAATATTCCCCCTCATAGCCTAGATTATGACAAGGAAATAACTGTGAATGTTGTTGTGGATGGGCGGCTATTGAGTAATATATTGATTAATACAGGTGCGGAATTCAATTTTATTACCTTAGATGCATGGGTACAAATGGGGAGACCTCCATTGCAACCATCCTCTAATGTATTGTTTATGGCTAATCAGACTAAGGCCACTCCCATCAGAGTTTTAAAAGATGCATCCATTACCATACAAGGAGCTAAATTCACTAGAGATTTTGAGGTTTTAGCGCTGGTAGAGTCAAACAGCCTTCCCGAGATCTATTGGGGAATCCTTGGTGCTATGCAAATAATGCTGATCTTCGGTTCAACAAGGGTTATATCAGCTTTGAAAATAAGGAGGAAAGAGTTATTATCCCTTTAACAAATAGCAAATCTGCGCCCTATGTTGAGCCGTTGATTGAAGAATACGGATAGGATTTATGTATGCACCATCCGGTATCCAAAGATGCTTGAGCCATGTAAATAAGGAATCCTTCAGTGGGAGGATGCACATTCTATTAGCAATACTACACATGTTGCTTGTGATAATTGGGCTCATAACACTTATGAGTTAGTAGGGTGCGAAGTAAAAAGAATATTTCCTAGGGTCAACAAACTGCGTTATACAAGGAGTATAGGTAACAAATCGATACCTTGTTATACCAGAGAAGGAGACCCTATGGTGTTCCTCTACCATGGAAGAATAGTGGATAGACCCAGTTGGAGAGAAGGAATATGCTAGCATATACCCTATGTGGGATAACAACGTCGTTGGTGGGTGGTCCAAAAGGATAATCTTGTAGGATGGAATGAAATTAGGATTGATCTTGCCACTAGGTTCTTTAGGAGCAATGCACCTACTCAAATCTACACTTATCATGGTAATAAACTGTTTCAAAGACCACACTCAATAGTGTGAGAGATTATGGACAGAGAGGGGCAAGAATATTTACCACCTTCACTTTGGGTGCAAAATTTTTATCCCACTTTACATAGTTGTGTGTGTGCTTGGTATGTGTATGTAGAAATCCATAAAGAGACTGGAAATTGGCAGGATTTAATTGCAAGAATGACCTAGACGTTTGAATTCTTCTCTACCAAACCTCCGATGGAAGAAGCGTTAAAAGTCATAAAGTGCTTAACTATGAGAAATAGTGCAAGGCCAAAGAAATCATTCAGAGTTATTGGATGAAGGAAACTCAGGAGTGCATTTTGTTGAGGAGACAAAGGCCGATGCCACACTACTTCAACACACTTGCCTTGAGAAAGAAAAAGGAAAAATGGTCTACTTAGTGGATGATGAGAAAGTAGAAAATCTAGATGTAAACCATTCAATAGGTAGGCGTGAGGTGTCAGACAAGTGTAGATAAGACCACACGTGCCTACCATGAATCTATGAAGACAAAGAAAGTGAATATTGGATCGATGCTAAGCCTAAGGAGGCCATAATTGGGGACTATTGGTTAAACTCGACGCGTGGTAAAAATCATAGAGTTACTACGGGATTATCAAGATTTATTTCCTCGGGGATACCATGAGCTTAAAGGCATGCATGAATCATTAGGGAGATGAGGGTAAAACATAAAGAGGGTGCATGCCCGAGTTAGAAAGAGACCCTACAGATGAACCCCAACTTGCGTGAAAAGGTCAAAGAAGAGATTGACAAAATTTTGAATTTTGGAATAATCAAGCCCTTGGATGAGTCGAATGGGTTAGTCCAATGGTGATCGATATCAAGAAGGATGGTTGGATTAGGATTTGTGTCGACTACATGGAGTTGAATTCCACATGTGTGTCCGATTCCTTTCCTATACCATTCATTGAGGAAATACTAGAAGGCATTGTAGGGCGTGAAATCTATTCATTTATAGATGGGTTCTCTGGGTATCATCAGTTAGGATTTCCCAGGAGGATCAAGAAAAAACTAATTTTACTATTGAATGGGGTAGCTTCACCTATACTGTGATGCCTTTTGGTTTGAAAAATGTGCCTCTATTTTTTTACACATAGTTGTTCAGGTATTTAAAGAGTTTATTCACAACTTCTTACATGTTTATTTAGATGATTGGATGGTGTATGGACTGGTCAAAGATCATTGTGACAATCTACACTTAATGTTTGAAATATGTAGATAGTTGAGTATCTCTTTGAACATCAAGAAGTGCATATTTGCTACACCATTTGGAATACTGTTAGGACACATAATCTGCAAGGAAGGTTTATTGGTCGATCCGGCTAAGGTTGCGGTCATTATTGGCCTAAAAATCCTATCGGTGAGTGAGGTGCGTGGATTTTGGGTTATACAGATATTACATGAAGTTTATTAAAGGATATGCCAAGGTTTCCACATCGTTGGTGGAGTTCTTGAAAGGAAAATGTATGTTCTCTTGGGAGAACCGCAACAATATGCATTCAAGACATTAAAGGAGAAACTTACTACCGCACCTATTCTACATTTTCCTTCATGGGGCCAACCACTTCATGTACATGTGGATGTATCGGCATGATTGTTGGTGCGGTCTTGGCTAAGCCCGGAGAAGGTATTGTAGATCATCCTATATGTTTTTCTAGTAGAAAGATGACTCTGTAGAACTTAATTACACAACTACGAGAATGTGAAGCTTTGTCAATGATCTATACGCTACATATATTTAGACAAGTACCTAATAGCTACACCATTTTTCTTTTATACATACCACATGACATTGAAGTATTTGGTAAATAATCTCGTTTTACATGGGTGCATATGCGAGATGGGTACTCTTGTTTCAAGATTTTGATTTCACTGGTTGTGGTCAAACTATGGAAAAGTAATTTTGGACCAGACCATTTATCCGTACTGATCGGAGAAGAAGCACAAGCAATTGAAGATACCATGCTTGATGCATAGTTATACAGGTTACAACATGTGCCATTGGAATTAGAGGACATTGTTGTCTTTCTACGAACATGCATGACACCAGAAGGAATGAAATCCTTAGAGAAGAAATAACTTGTTATACGTGCGGTACCCTATATGTTAATTAGCAGTGACCTATACAAATTAGGTCGGGATGAAGTATTGTGCCACTATGTATTGGAGTATGAGCGCACAAATATTATAGAAGAATCTCATGGTGGTATTGCAGGTGACCACTATGCAGGTGATGCCACTGTGCGTAAGATTCTACTCTCTGGATTATGGTGGGAGACCCTATATAAAGATTGTAAGGAATTTTGTAAGCCATGTGATCACTGTCAATGTCTTGGCAAACCTAGGACAACAAGATGAGATGCCATTAAGGCCTATTCCTAGTGCATAGCCATTTGAGAAATGGGAAATTGATTTTGTGGGTCCTATTTCACTAGTTGCGTGTAGAACTGGATCGTGCTACATCATTACTTGCATGGATTACCTTACAAGGTGGGCAGAAGCAGCCCCTACAAAGGATTGTACAGCAGCTACAACAACTAGGTTTCTATGGGAAAATATTATTACAAGGTATAAATGTCCTTTAAGTCGACCGGTGATAAGGGGCACACACTTTCTACGAATGAGACAATCAAAATTTTATTGGATGAATTCATGATTTCACACCATAAGACTACACCATATCATCCTCAGGAAAATGGGACTATTGAGGCTTTCAAAAAAATATTGAGCTAGACATTGACCAAAATTTGTGATGTTGGAAGAAAGGATTGAGATGATAAAGTATCTACAGTGCTTTAGGCATATCACACAACATAGAAAAGTTTGAACAAAGCCACATCATTTCAATTAGTGTTTGGAGTAGAAGCAATTATTCCTATGGAATTCATGTTACCATCTTTGTGTATTACACACGTTGGAGGTCTAGCTGATGAGAAAGCATTAGAAGAATGGATTGAAAAGTTAATTAAGCTAGATGAGTGACGAGCAATAACACATTGGAATTAAAAACAAGAAAAGGCTAGGCAAAAAGCATGGCATGACAGGCACATTAGGAATAAAAATTTCACTATTGAACAGATGGTGCTATTTTACGATTTTAATTTTTTGCGCCATCTATGAAAAATCAAAGTACATTGGTTGGGGCCATATGTTATCACTCACATACTTAAAACAGGTGCTTGCCACTTAGAGACACTTGATGAAACACTGTTACTCGGTTACTTCAATGGGAGTAGGCTGAAGCCCTACTATAAATAAGTCTTCTTGGTGTTTGTAATAAGGTAGTGTTTCCATTTAGATTAGGTTTTCAATTATGTATTTCCTTCTTCGTCGCTATGATTTTTCAATTTAGTTGGTGTTTTTGTAAAAAAAAAAAAGAACGTTTGCTTATCGCTAGAAGCGATTACTATTTGAAGCATTTATATGTGTAGAGGACTGCACATACCCTTAGTGTGGGGTGGTTATTGATATCCAGTGCAATACTATTGAAAAATAGGTACACATGGAAGGAAAAAAACTACTACGGGTGCTATTGAAGTTAGAGAATTGAAAAAAAGAGATTACTTCTATACAAGATGACCATAGATGGAGATAAATGATAGAACCGTATAACACGAGGTAAGCGGAGGCCGTGAAGACTACTAGTGGAAGGTGCAGTAATGAGATACTTGGGCGCATGGAAGCGTGCTGAAGAGAAGTCTATAGCAAAAAGGTAGGAGGGCGTGCTAGAAGGTTATGAATGAGGCACAAATATGTACCACATGGAAAATGAAAAAAGATCAATTAATGAGGATTGTTGGTAGGTGAAGGAGCAATAAATACACTAAATTTTTGAAAATCTATAAAAGGAGGGGATGCGAGTTCATTCTTACCATTGCAATTGTGATAATTTGAAAGAGCCAAGTGTGACCGAGCTATGAGAAGCGTATTCAGGTGCGAAGAGTGTGAATCGAGACATGATGAGAAGATCTCGTGTAGAGGAAACTTGCGTCCTTTTGGGTTTCAGAATGGAACATGGATAGAAACCAAAGTCAGGGGACAAACATGTCCCTCCTCTTTAATGGGAGAGGTTCCCTTATTGAAAGCATAAAAGAAAAATTTACAAATAGATAACTCTCAATGTTTGGGCCTGATATTTTGGAATGTTTTCATACTTAAAAGATTATCAATACGAAGGATTGGAAGAGTAGAGAGATGAAGAAGGAAGAAAACAACAATGTTTTCAGGAGATATAGGTAGCAGAATATATCCTTACTCACATTGAACCAAGAAAATATAGGAAAAATATCAATCACTTCATCACCAATGCGAATCTATAGACACAAAGTTCTAAAGATTACACAGACAAGAACACAAAGTTTCTTTTGAATGCAAAGACAAATGATCCATTGAATCGAGCAAGAGAGAGAGATATATAACAAAGGAAATGAGAAAGAAAGATTTTGTATTGAATTACTTCTAAATTTACAATGTTCCCAGAAAACTAAAATCCCCCTCTTTCCATGGCCAAAACATGTTCTTATAACAATTCGTGTACATCCATACTTTGTCCCCAAGAAAAGAATATCCAAAAGGAATAATGTTTGTTGCAGATCCACTTTTGGAAAGTGACATGAAACAAACGCACTCATGAAAATAAGAGGTTTAAAAAGGTGAATATTTCAGGTGGTCAAGAATGATTACTTTAGTAGGGGGCATCTCATGATTTTCTTCTTTATGTGGTCTTGCCATTTCCACCTTTTAACCACTTTCATAGCACTCAAGTGCTTACTGGTAAGTTTTCCCCATTTTTATTGTGTATGCTTGATAAAATCCATTTTCTCATAATAAAACTATACGTCTCTTTAAAATTATCGATTTGGCTCCACAACAAACCAAAAATGCATCTCATGAATAAATGACAAGGAAACAGAGAGAGAAGAATGAAGAATGGTTCACATTTGTATTCTTTGGAGCTCTGGTTCGTTAATGGCGTTAAAAACTAGATGAGTGCATTTTGGCCACTCTTTCACTTTGTCAGCTTTGAAATTGGACCCTACACATGGCAAGCTCTAAGCCATGACATACTCGGGGAAAAATCCTCATTTTAAGACATTTGGGAGAAAAAGTGCAATTTCTCATTTTCTCTACCCCTCCGCATCCCCACCAAAGGTCAGACACGTGGCACACCCTGATTGGAAATGGGGTCGCAGCTCAAATTCTCATTTTCCTCCACCGGCCCGCTGTCATGATTTCATTCTTCAACACATGACATCACCTGATTGGTTGTGGGGATGTGCTTCACTTTTATACTTTATCTATTTTGAAAAGGGGAAAAATTCCAACTTTTCCCCAAAAGTCCATGCCTTCGCCATTGAATTTTCAATGTAGGCCACGTGTCCCTTTCTGATTCGTTGTGGGCTTCAACTTAGAATTTATCCCTTCACATGAGTGGGGCTGTGGGTCATTTTAGAACTTTTCACCCTTTGTGGAAACAAAGCTAAAATTTCCAAAGTCCTCTGTCGGTCCGCCAAAGCGCATATGAACTGAAAAACGACCACGTGTCCCTTGTGTGAGCGGGGCCACATGTCATTTTAGAAATTTTCTCTTTCACCATGCGGGCCCATGGGTTGCCTTTGCAAACTTCACCTTTTAGCCAAAAAGAGTAAAATACACAAGTAACTCCGCAGCTCCGCCAAAGGGAAAATTTGCCAACTTAGGTCCATCGAGCCATAACTTGAGAAATACAAGGAGTTAAGAGGACTTATTTACCTTTTTGGAAAGGGGAGGAAATTTCCCATCTGATGAATGAGTTTCCAAGATCCCTCAAGTCCTCAGGAAGTTCTAGATTCCAAAATACCTCTTTTTAAGCACACTTCAAGGGCACCAACTCAAATTTTGAGTTTTAGACTTGGAAAATGGAGGGAAATTTTGAGGGTGACAACAACTGGCTCCTTCTAGGGATGACTTGGCTTGGAACAAAAACACAAGGCAAGATCAAGAACAATAGATAACTCGGGAAATGAAGACCAGTGCCTTATCCATTGGGCAAAAGGAGTCAAAAGCAATACCAACACAGAAGACAACACACACAAGGCGGGAAAGGAAACAAAACAAACCAAAAGACAAGACCCAAAACAAACACCACACACAACAAGGAACAAGGAAAAGAAACAAGCCAAAACAAAGACTATACAAAATATAAAAAGGGGGTCCTAATCACTTTGGACTTGAAATTACACAACTCCAGAGACAGGCTGAGAAAAATAGGTACCTTTGTGGAACAACCAAGTGAAAGTATGAGGTACCCATGAATTGGGAATGAGAAATTGGGCATACCAAAACATCATGTGAACACTATGTGGTTTGAAAAGAAAAAATGAGGCAAGAAAACCATCTAGATAATGATACCCAAGACCAAAAACATTCAGTCCTTGTGAAGAGTTGAATGTCTGCCAAAAGCTCTTCTTTTGTGAAGGAGTAATGCCATTTTTAAGCTTTAAAAATGCTTGACTGCCTCCACACTGATCCCTACACACCACTAAATTATGACAACTGGATTCATGACAAAATCCAATTCTTATAACACCAACTTCTTGCTTCAGCGAATTACCAATCACATCTGTTTGGCAATCATCATGAAATATACCTTGAGACCCATATGTTTGCACAAAATATTTCTTGTAATAATCCTCAAAAGGAAATGGGAAAGAGACACTGAATGATTTATCATTATCATTTCCTTCGGCCTGCACATTTTTGATTTATCCTCATGATGAGCAATTTCTACCATGCCCATCAGAAACATCCCTGCTACCTTTGCAAACTCAACAACTTTGTTTTCCACTTCAAGGGGATCTTGAATCTTGGGTACAAGTTGCACTATTGATTTTTCTTCATGACTGGAAGGGAACTTGAAATTTGATAGACTAGGTAAAGATGAATCAATCACATCATCCCCTTCTCCTTGTTTGCATCCCAAAGGGTGAGTTGAAACAGGACTATCATAATCGTGAAGAAAAATTTCCAGGTGTGGCTCATCGACTTCTATTTGCTTTGAAGGGCTGCAAAAAGGTGTATGTGTGCTCATCTCATTATTAAATATAGCAAGTGGACCAGTGCTCCAACTGAATCCATTTTCTTTAGGTAAAGGCACTTGTTTGTCATTGAGGTAATTTAAAACAACAAGAGAATGGTCAATAGAGATCTCCATCTCAGTATATTGGAATCCCTCAAACACAGGAGAAGAAGAAAACCTATTCACTCTATTGTGATGCACCTCCTCTTTTACCAGCATGAGGTTACTTCCTTCAAAACAAGAACATCCAATCCTAGCACATGACATATCTTCCATAAACTCCATTTCAGGCTGAAACAAAGCCTCAAGTTGTTTGCCTTCCTCATTATTTGAAGGAATACCAAATTGGCATGCATCATGAGGGGCATTAAGAAGACATTCATTGGTGAAAATAAGGTAATGTTGAGGAATGAACACCTGAAGGTGTGGGGAATCACTATGAGCAGTTTTAAGAACTTGAATGTTCTCTTTTTTGTTGCAAGGTATCCCAAATCCATTGGGTGAGTTTCTTTCAACTTGCTTTGTCTCACCTTGTGACATAACCATGTAATTACCACGCCCAATATCTGCATACAATATTTGTGCTTTTGGATCATCTATTTTTACACAATATATTGGTTTGTTTTTCAAAGCAAGTAACTTCTTCATTTTTCCATGCACTAGAATAAGAGGATTTGACCAATCCATCATGATTTCTCATCCAATGTCTTTGTAAAAATTTATACTCAACAACATACTGTAGGAAGGTGGAATATCATCTACCAAAATGTTGGCTAAAACTCTCTTCTTTGGAAAAGTAGCAAAGGTTACTTGTGCATCCTTGATTCTTTCAACCAATGGCACTTCTCTACTTTCCATTGAGTAACATGAACCAAAAGTGTGGGTTAGGTTTAAGCACGGGGCATGATCTACCTTAGCAGGCATCACATTATCTAAAGCACTAGAATCAATAACAAAATTGCTGAGTTTATGGCTAGCTATGAGGAGAGTGACATAAAATGGGTTGATCTTCTCATCATCGATGAAGTGACTATGCCACAAGAATTGGTTGAGATAAAGGAGGAGTGGGAAAGAGACCTTTAGAACTTGGGGACGAAGGCTTAGATTTGGAATTTACGTAGTCTACCATCTTAGCAAAGGCCTTGGGATGGGTTTGGTAGAATTTGGATTTTGAGATTTGAATCTTAGTTTTCTTGAGATGGTCAATAATGTCAAAAGAACTAGAGGTAGATGGAGCATCATTGATAGGAGCAGATGAAATTTTTGACTTATCAACTCTATCATGTGAAGGGTAAGAAGTTTTAGGAGCACAAACAGAGGATGAAGGAACAACATAGCCTACCTTGGGTGTGGAAGAATTTGGAATAGGAGCTCCTCTCTTTACAATCACTGGAATGACTGTAGGAGGTTCCTTAGATATTTTAGCAAGATGCACCACTTTCTCCTTCTTATTGGCTTGCTCACGAGTCATGAAAACATATGATTCATTGTTCATCTCTACAACTCTTTCTTCATAATCATCCTCTTCATCTATACCTTGAGTGGTGAGAAAATGGACATGAGATCCACTCAACTCTTCTAGCTCCTCATCAACTTCTTCTTCTTGTTCTTCACAGATTTCATTCTCCTCCTCCTCATCAAGCTCCAACACTTCACATGTTGTATTGACTAGAAATGTAACAGTGAGCCTTCATTTTCCAATTTGGTATGAGGAGACAACAATTGATTCCTGGGCTGAAAGTTCTTCCTAGGAACATCCTGATAAGGAGCATCGTTGGGCTAGCTACTTCTTGAGAGCAATGAGATCATTAGCAAGTTTCGTGCAGTGATGCATTAGCTCCAAAAGAAGATGTGGAAGAAGGAGATACTTTAGATTTGGATGATTCTCTCCTTATCTTACAGACATGATCGAGATCATCTTCAACACCGACAACAAATCTCGATGAACATCTACGGTGGCAAGATTAGCTCTTCTAAGTGGATAGCTCACTTCAGGTAGTTGGGAATTAAGGAAGAAACATTTCTGAATCTGATCCACAGGGCGTGTGTTTTGTGGGATCTTGTTAACCAACTGTTGAATTTGGCCACAAATTCCCTCATGGGCTCATGTGACTCTTTCTTGATTTGAGAAATTTGGGCCAAGAGGGCATGTACATCCTCAACATGTTTGAAATGCTACTCAAACTGGGTTGTCATGGTGTTCCAATTGGTGATGGATCCAATAGGAGATGATAAAACCAATCAACAACATTATCTTGTAATGTCTCTACAAAAATTCTAATAGAGATATCCTCATGTTCAACTTTGAGAACACCACAAGCAACAATGAAGGCCGCAATATGCTCATTTGGATGAACCTTCCCATCACCTCTGAATTTAGGGAAATTATTTCTATTGCCTTTAGGAAATTCATGTAATGGTTAGGGAAGAGCAAGAGGCCCAACCCTTTGGCCCCAAGGTAGAGGAGATACCATCCTTGGAAATATTGTTTGGAGAGGAACTGAAACACCAGTGAGAATCAAAGCATGCAAATTAGGACTGATTTGATCTTGAGGGATGTCACTCCCAAAATTTTTGTCTCTATTAGGAGGAGTGCTTGCAGATATTGTTCCTCTTCTTTTTCTTGATGAAGGGAGAGAGAAACCTTGATGATCCAAAATTTGGAAATGAGGGTCTTCTTCCCCAAGGGTTCTTCTACCCCGAGTGTATCTTGGAGTCGCCAGATCAAAGATGATCAAGAAGTTGTTATTCAAAAACTGGAATCCATTTACAATGAATTCCCTAGTGGAGTCACCAAAAACTGTTGGGTTTTAGAATGGAACATAGCTAGAAACCACAGTCAGGGGAAAAATGTGTCCCTCCTCTTTAATGAGAGAGGTTCCCTTATTAAAAGCATAAAAAAATGTACAAATATACAACTCTCAATGTTTGAACCACGATATTACGGAATGTTTTCATACTTAAAAGGTTATCAATCAAGGATTGGAAGAGTAGAGAGATGAAGAAGGAAGAAAAAACAATGTTTTCAGGAGATATAGGTAGCATAATATATCCTTACTCACATTGAACCAAGAAAATATAGGAAAAATATTAATCACTTCATCACCAATGTGAATCTGTAGACACAAAGTTCTAAATATTACATGACAAGAACACAAAGTTTCTTTTGAATGCAAAGACAAATGATCCATTGAATCGAGCAAGGAGAGAGAGAGAGATATAACGAAGGAATGAGAAAGAAAGATTTTGTATTGAATTACTTCTAAATTTACAACATTCTCAGAAAACCAAAATCCCCCTCTTTCATGGCCAAAACCTGTTCTTATAACAATTCATGTACATCCATAGTTTGTCCCCAAGAAAATACTATCCAAAAGGAATAATGTTTTTGCAGATCCGCTTTTGGAAAATGACATGAAACAAAAGCACTCATGAAAATCAGAGGTTGAAAAAGGTGAATATTTTAGGTGTTCAAGCATGATTACTTTAGTGGGTGCATCTCATGATTTTCTTCTTTATGTAGTCCTGCCATTTCCACCTTTTAACCACTTTTATAGCACTCAAGTTCTTATTGGTAAGTTTTCCCCCTTTTTTATTGTGTATGCTCGATAAACTCCATTTTTGATAATCAAACTATACATCTCTTTAAAATTATTGATTTGGATCCACAACAAACCAAAAATGCATCTCATGAATAAATGACAAGGAAATAGAGAGAGAAGAACGAAGAATGGTTCACATTTGTATTCTTTGGAGCTCTGGTTTGTTAATGGCGTCAAAAACTAGATGAGTGCATTTTGGCCACTCTTTCCCTTTGTCAACTTTGAAATTGGACCCTATGCGTGGCAAGCTCTAAGCAACGACGGACCTAGGAAAAAAATCCTCATTTTAAGACATTTGGGAGAAAAAGTGCAATTTCTCATTTTTTCTCTCTTCACTTCGCATCCCCCCAAAGGTCGGACATGTGGCACACCCTGATTAGAAATGGGGTCACGGATCAAATTATCATTTTCCTCCTTTGGCCCCCTTGTGATGATTTCATTCTTCAACACATGGTATCACTTGATCGGGTGTGGGGATGTGCTTCACTTTTATACTTTATCTATTTTGAAAAGGGAAAAATTCCAAAATTTCCCTTGAAAGTCCATGCCTTCGCCGTTGAATTTTCAACGTAGGCCACATGTCCCTTTCTGATTCACTGTGGGCTTCAACTAAGAATTTATCCCTTCGTATGAGTAGGGTTACAGGTCATTTTATAACTTTTCACCCTTTGTGGAAACAAAGCTAAAATTCCCAAAGTCCTCCGCCGGTTCGCCAAAATGCATATGAATTGAAAAACAACCACATATCCCTTGCGTGAGCGGGCCATGGGTCATTTTAGAATTTTTTTCCCTTTCACCATGTGGGCTTGTGGGTCACCTTTGCAAACTTTGCCTTTTAGCCAAAAAGAGTAAAATACACAAGTATCTCCGTAGCTCCGCCAAAGGGAAAATTTGCCAACTTAGGTCCGCTAAGACATAACTTGAGAAATACAAGGAGTTAAGAGGACTTCTTTACCTTTATGGAAAGGGGAATAAATTTCCCATTGGATGAATGAGTTTTCAAGGGCCCTTAAGTCCTCATGAAGTTCCAGATTCCAAAATACCTCTTTTTAAGCACACTTTAAGGGCACCAACTCAAAATTTTGCAATTTCAGACTTGGCAAATGGAGGGAAAATTTGAGGGTGAAAACAACTCCCTAGTTGCGAAGGGTTTGAGTAAAGCAAGGTGTTGTAAAAGAGCTAGGGAATGTAATTTCAACTAGGGCATCGTTGAATCGAGCTAGGGTTTGGGTTTACACATTGTAGGAGATAGAAGGCGAGTATTTGAAGTTAGAAGATTGCAGGTTATAGATGGCACCAAAGAAAGCACCTACCACAGGAGCTAAGGGGAAGAAGAAAGTGGAAGTAGAGGTTGAAATGACTCCTGAGAGTAATTTCTTAGAAATTCAGTATCTGGAGGGTGTGATTGTGGGTCAAGAATGGGATTCCCACATCTAGAAGAGAAAGATTAGTGATTACAACCATCGTACACCTGAAAATAAGGAGTTGGATGTGTTATAAAACATAGACAAATAAGCGCACAACAAAAGACATGCCGATATATGATGATGTTGGGGAGAAGTTGTTGAAGTAAATTAGAGTTTACCAGTTGTATGAGCTCCCTACTTCGGTAAATATGAACCCTTGTACCAGTGGTTGATGAGTAGGGTACATGAAGATTTTTTCTACTTTGTAGGATGTAGGGTAAGGATCACAACCACGTTGATCTCAATAGTAACGCGTTAAAAGAAAAAAAGGTAGATCTAAATGGTGATTTAACTGGTAAGGCCGTGATCTTGGAGACAAGGAAGGAGTTGGGGTATACCAAGGGTCTGCGTGGCATGGACATTGATAAACTAAAGAAGTACCCAATCATATAAGCAACTGCACACTTAGTAACAAAGTTGAATGACCAAGAAAGATGGTCCCAGTAAACACAATGTGGGTACACATTGTGAAGAAGATTTCATAGGGAGTGACTTACAACATCTCCAGTTACATCATGGAAACTATCATTGAAGAAGTGTGCATAGGAGAGAAAATCAGTTTGGGGCTGTTCTATTGTCTCTAGTGTTTATGGAAATTGGGGTGCCCGATGGGCCAAAGGAGAAAATATGGGAATACCCTATGGAGAAAAAGTCACTTGTGGAAAGATTTGGAAAGTACTTGTGTGAAGGATCAATGAGTGGACCATTCAAGTAGAGGGAAGAGAAGTGGTATGATAGGCTCTGCGTAATGTTCAAATAAGAATGGCACATACCCAAGGAGTTACCTTTAATAGTAGGGAAGGCAGTGCAGTTTGCAATATACCAACACTTTTGCATTGCACAGTTCACCATGAAAGATGGGGCTTGGAGCCCATGGTAAAAATTACCATATGCCTTCACAACACAATATTTCTAGGCATCATTTCACCAGTTTTTAGATGCGCACTGCCTAAGATTTAATGTAGACAAGGTAGATTGTGACTACCATACACTGAGAAAGACATATGTATATCTAGGATGGACTGCCTACATTGAGAGGCTAGTCTCAGATGTTATAAGCATGAATCCTATAAGCTTTGCAGTTGGGGACACCAGAGAAACACTTGTGTACCTTTAACTCAAGCCCAAGATGGAGAACAATAAGTATGTAGAGAATGAGTTCACTCCCAGGGCTGCCAAGAGGTAAACATATAATGGAAAATGTTCCAACACCTAAGCCCACAGAGACAATAGAATTAGATGATGAAGAAGAGGATCATGAAGATAGTGGTGGTTTGGAGCATAGAGGCAGGAGGTAGCCTATAGATAGGGTAGAAGATGAGCGCGTGACTACTCCACCCCAACCACAAGAGGGAGATGATGAGGACTTGGATGCAGTCTAAGGAGAGCACCATTTCAAAAGGGTATTCAGAAGAACCAGAACCCAAGGTGCTACTCCAAAATCAGTGTTAAAATCACCTTGACTCTCTCCATAGAAGGAGACAACTAAGAAGAGAAGGAGAAAGTTGAAGCTAGACGTGGAGGAGGAGTCTGAGGAAAGCGTGCCGAATCTCCTACACCTCTAGAGAACGTGGAAGAGCCAAAGGATGAAGAAATGAAGGATAGAGAAGAAGGAGAAAAGGAGGTAGGTGAGACATCACAAGAGATTGCTTAGGGCATAGCAGAACAAGCTCTAAATATTGACACTCAAGTTCATAAGGGGCCAATATTGAAAATAAAAAGTGGAAAATAGGTTGCACCGGTCATGGGCTACACTAAGGACTTAATTAAAATTATCTCGCACTGTTTTTAAAGCACAAAGTGACACCAAAGGAGTTGTATGGGTGGGAGGCCGATGGATAAAGATATGGCAACCATGCATATAAGGAAGTAGTTGTCATGGTCTATGAACACACACATGGATGAACCAGACTTTGATGTATGTGAAGAGTCATGTGTATCAAGGAGGTTGAAGAAGACACCTCAGGGCATAAACATAACATTAAAGCCTACTATTATGTTAGATGAACAAGTGAGTAATGATTTGGTAAAAGTATCGATAGAGGTGACATGAAAAATGTGGATAAGGATGCAACAATTAGGGTGCTAAGAGAAGAAATCAAAACTAAGGATGTAGAAATAACGTGCCTAAAGCAAGAAAAGGACTTGGAGCAAAAGAATAATAGTGCATTTATAAGCATGGTAGAGGAAATTGGATACTTTGTCTGAAGGCAAGACCACACTTGGAATCTAAGGTACCAAATTTTTTCCCTCAGTGATGCATTATGTACGTACCTTGGTGGACTTGGTGCTTGAAGATGGACCTCTGCGCATGCCAGCACCAAAGGATCCAACACAAGAAGTAGAGAGGAAAACACTTCGGTGATGAGGAAGATTGCATCATATGAGGAATTTCTCCAAAGCTTGCAGGAGGAATTGAAGAAAGTAGATCAAACATTGAATATTTGTACAGCCCCAGAAGTTTTTATAAGAACTAGGACCATTATGGAAGAAAATGAAGTCCTGAAAACCATAAAGGATGAAACCTTGGGCGGTGCGGAATGATTAGCACTTTTCAAGTAGAAGCATGTGGCCCTTACAGTAGCACAAGAACCACACAAGGAAAGACTAGATGAGCTTGGGAAACTCATCGCGCAAAAGATGGAATTATTATAAGGAAGAATGACTGCAATGTCTAGCATTATTTTGGTCTTGCAGAACGAAGAGATTACACGAGATGAGCTAGAGTCAATTGCAGTAGATATCCTAGAAAAGGCTGAGGCCATGCTCAGTGATTGGCATAATTTAGAGGTGGAAATAAAATAAGAATATCTAGAATTTATTCTTTTGGTTGAAGCAGAAGATGTTACAGGGGAAATTCATTATTTTATTCATAAAAATTCTTTCTATTCTTCTAGTCATATTCTTTAATTAATTTTGGAGACAACCATTGCCGGGCGGAAATACAATTAGTGTGGGGTAATGTTGGTTAGTCAAGATATGACACTTAGTGAAAAACATACAGAAGGTTTGTGCAAATGAACAAAGCGTGTTGAAAGTCACGGAAGGGTCGGGGAAAGAATCATGTGCGAAGAAGAGATAGATTTTGGAATTAGCCATTTTCATGTGTATGAGCCATTTTTGGAGATAGCATGCCAAACACACAAACCGGTTAAAGAATTGTGTGACATGCATTTGATTTTTTGGAGGATCAGCTATGAAATGATTTACATGGGTATAGAATGAGAATAGATTTACTACTAACAATTAACTAGAAGAAGTCTATTGTTAGCGCACTTGCATGTGTGGCTATTATTGTAACGATGCATGGCTAATAATAGCATGTGACCTATTTTGGGATTAGATAAGCGGTGAAGGGCAAGTCCCCACCCTTATAAATATGTATTGGTCTGTGTAGTATGATATATACAGAGATAGATATAAGTATGAGAGTGTGAGAGAAGAGTTAGTATGAAGTTATGTTATCAAGTTTTGTTACACGCATAAGCGTATACTACTATTATTGTAAGGAAGCTTATGTGTATTACTACATTTAATATAATGGAGGTTATTGGCTGAATCAAGGTGTTAATCATGGTTTTAGTTTATTACTGCATAAATGACTTCGCTATGTTTATCACGTGATTCATGATTCTTTAATATCTAGATTTGGATATGCTCTATAGAATGTTATATTAATTATGGATCTGAATGTATTAAGTCTTCATCATGATAACCTCCTGCAACAACAACCCTAAAGAGGGGCCTGATACCTTTGTGTGCTTCGGGTGAAGGCTTAGTCTAGGTTGAGTGATGTGCTAGCACATCTGGGCTTTTACTAGTGAATTCTAGGCTACATCACGTGCATTCATTCTAGCATAGAAGTAAAGAAAATAGATCTAACATAGATGCACCATAATGTGAAAGTAAATAATACAACATCACAAGGAAATCAGATCTGAACCATGAGAAATTTGAAGAACACTAGGGTTTGGAACCATAAACATAGATATTCATAACAACCCATCATATTCATTGATTCAAAAGCATTTCATGTAGCTAAAATATATCAAAAGGATCATAACAAACCAAATACATTACGAAATAACACCCTATCTCTACAAAATGACTCTGCTCAAAGGGTTCTATCCATGCTCTCTTCTATGCACCCAGAATATCTCATGCCTTGCATCACACATCTTCTTTCCTCCCTGCATAACCTCTCATTTTCTCACAACTTTTCATCATACACCTCTCATACACACCTACGCCTCTATTTACACACATCTTTTAGACCTAAGCACATTCTTAAATAGAGTGGGATCTCCCCCACCACCTCAAGATTACTCATGAGCAAGCCACATGTAAGAGGGATTATGCTCCACCATACTCGAGTTTCTATGCTAGCTAGCTAAGGTTATGATTAATTTCCACTTTAAAAATATTTAAGAACAATGATTAACCCTTGATTATTCCCTAAAATATTCTTTCCTTGGGCTGCAAGTCTTCATGTACTAACCTTATCCACTTATCATGCCTACCCGCCTCCTCACGTGTTTTCCATGTAACACCATATTCCATAATGTGGTTAAGTCCCAGAATCCTCTTCTACTTCTGCACACCAACCTCCATGCACTCCATGTTTACTCAAGCCCTTCACTTAAAATGAACTGTTTAGACTATTTACGTGCACTTAGTTCTTCTTGAGCACTCTTATTCACGCACCTTGCCTTCCGTGCGTGCTCCTCCTCTACTCTAGGACTTAGTAATTTCTTAGCTCAACATTACCCCACACTAAATGTGTTGTCCATCCTTGGAAACAATTTGATCTCTAACAAAGAATAAAGAATGGAAGGAAAAAATAACCTGTATTTGGCTTATGCCAAAGAACAAAAGAATTTTGTTACTATTGTACAAGGATTGGGAAAGTATTATTCAAGGATGATTTAATCTCATTCCAAGAATCCACCACCTTATGCACCTATGTAAACAAATCTGATATCATTACGTTGACTTCATCAAATGTCAAATCTTCTCCCTTAGCCTTTAGTGTATCAACGATATTCTCCATCTGCTTGCTAAGGTCATTCAACGCATCCATCTTATGTATAACTTGGGGATACACTTCCTTTACCTTATTTTTAACAGAGGCCCTTAAAATATCAATTGCCTCAAATTTATTCTCAACCTCCGCTAATATTTTTTCATGTTCTACCCTATTGCCCTTATTCTTGGCCTTGAAATCTGTCGGATATGCCTTGTGCGTAGAAACCAACACACTTGCCACTTTGTCTCTGTCTTCATAATTTTTGTAGACAACCTCGACCATGTGTACTATGGTCTTTACTGAAGCAAGGAGTTTAGAGTAACGAGTTATGGTTTCCTCAATCTTTGATTTCTCATGTTCTTTTTGTTGCGCCATAACTTCTTCCACTGACTCAATTACAAGTGGTTGCCTCTCCATCGTGATTAAGCACATCAAATCATCCAGGTAGTAGAAGGATGACTTATGCTTATGCTCGGGGGGCTAAATTTGGGTGCTTCAAAATAATGGAGTCTGAAATATTCTCCACTTTCTTGTAGGTTTCCCACACCTTCCCTTTTCTTCTCTCAACTCAGCCCTTAGTTGCGCAATTATTGAGTCCTTCCCCTTTATCTCCTGTCTCTCTCTATGATTTCTTTGTTCTTCTCCTCCAACTCCTTCTCTAATTCTTTGATTCTATTATTCCTTCCAAACAATTGTGCTTTGATTTCCACCGAGACCTTGTTCAACACATTGCATGCCTGATCATTAGTTAGCTGATGAGAATCCACAATGGGATTTACCTCCTTGGGGTTTAGTGTATCTATCAATGCGTTTGCATTGACTTTGAATTCTAGTTCATCAACATGGGACTCAAAAGTCCATGAAAACATCTTCCTGGTGTGCGGTATGCACTATCTTTGTCAAATTATGACCAACAAAAGAGTTGGTATGAGGGCACCATGCTCTAGAAATGCACACGTAGGACCTTGTTTGGATCGTCCTTGTAAGTCATTACGAGCCCTTTAAATGTTGTTGTTGCACCCTTGCCACATGTGCATACTCCTGTTAGGAAACTGACTACTAAAATTGTCTCTTTACCCATGCTTCCATAATTATCCTTTTCTACTTCTCTCTGCTCTGTGCTCCACCTCATGCTCTACCAAGTCATTGATGATGTCCACCACCTCCTTATCCATTGCGTCCTCTAATTGTTCACGAGACAGGTGTGGGGTCTCATGTTCCTTGGTCCCTACTTCTTCTTCACTTCTTTCTCCCTCACGAGTGACCTTTGAGGATTCATCCCTCTCCTCAATAGATTCATGCACATTAAATACAAGTGGGTTATTTTCTTCCTCGTGCTCCTTTTCCTCCTCTGGTCCCATTACCCTTCATGCTCTCCATCCTATTAGAGTTTGAAATTTGTGCTTTACCTTCTCGATTCTTTTTCATTGGAGATTCCTCCATTATTGGGGCCTTATCCTTCATGAGAGACTTCTTCCTTTGAGTATAAATGCTTATGCCGTGCGTGAAACACGTGCTCTGTTATCTAAACCACACATGTGTTTGGTGCCCTGCTTTCTGGAGTTTCCTCCCTATCTCTCTTTGTCCATTTATTCTTTCTAGTGGGGTATTTAGAGATGGAGACATCATCCTCAACGTACATGACCTTCTTGAACTTCAGCCTTAGGTGTATGCACACCCTTTTCACTATTGTGCCTACAAGTGGTAATGTTATGGGCTTGAGCATATGTACGTCATGGGAGACATACTTCTCTACATATGCCCACTTCTTAGGATACACCAATGTCCTGCGCAACGCGTGGTGCTCCTAATCTACTTCACTTAGATGAAATCTTAGCTTCTTGTCCTCCTTAAATATGTTAACTACACTATGAAAAATCTTTTGTCTTTGTGAAGACAAAAGATAGTTTACAAAATGGGATCTTGGTGCCATCTGTGAAAGTGAACCTGCCAATGTAGAACTATTGGTACACTACAAATTCAACCTCATCCTTCACCAAGGTAGGAAGTCTTTATGAGATTATCCACTCTACTCCAAATGCTTCGTGCATCTTCTTATACCATGAAAACATCTTCCTGGTGTGCGGTATGCACTATCTTTGTCAAATTATGTCCAACAAAAGAGTTGGTATGAGGGCACCATGCTCTAGAAATGCACACGTAGGACCTTTTTTGGATCGTCCTTGTAAGTCATTACGAGCCCTTTAAATGTTCTTTGTTGCACCCTTGCCACATGTGCATACTCTGTTAGAACCGACTACTAAAATTGTCTCTTTACCCATGCTTCCATAATTATCCTTTTCTACTTCTCCTGCTCTGTGCTCCACCTCGTGCTCTACCAAGTCCTTGATGATGTCCACCACCTCCTTATCCATTCGTCCTCTAATTGTTCACGAGACAGTGTGGGGTCTCATGTTCCTTGGTCCCTACTTCTTCTTCACTTCTTTCTCCCTCACGAGTGACCTTTGAGGATTCATCCCTCTCCTCAATAGATTCATGCACATTAAATACAAGTGGGTTATTTTCTTCCTCGTGCTCCTTTCCTCCTCCTCTGGTCCCATTACCCTTCATGCTCTCCATCCTATTAGAGTTTGAAATTTGTGCTACCTTCCGATTCTTTTTCATTGGAGATTCCTCCATTATTGGGGCCTTATCCTTCATGAGAGACTTCTTCCTTTGAGTATAAATGCTTATGCCCGTGCGTGAAACCGTGCTCTCTGTTATCTAAACCACACATGTGTTTGGTGCCCCGCTTTCGGAGTTTCCTCCTATCTCTCTTTGTCCATTTATTCTTTCTAGTGGGGTATTTAGAGATGGAGACATCATCCTCAACGTACATGACCTTCTTGAACTTCAGCCTTAGGTGTATGCACACCCTTTTCACTATTGTGCCTACAAGTGGTAATGTTATGGGGTTGAGCATATGTACGTCATGGGAGACATACTTATCTACATATGCACTCTTCTTAGGATACACCAATGTCCTGCGCATCGCGTGGTGCTCCTAAACTATTTCACTTAGATTAAATCTTAGCTTGATGTCCTCCTTAAATATGTTAACTACACTATGAAAATCTTTGTCTTTGTGAAGACAAAAGATAGTTTACAAAATGGGCTCTTGGTGCCATCGTGAAAGTGAACATGCCAATGTAGAACTATTGGTATAATACAAATTCAACCTCATCCTTCACCAAGGTAGGAAGTCTTTATGAGATTATCCACTCTACTCCAAATGCTTCGTGCATCTTCTTATACCACTTGTAGTCTCCATAGTACTTCTTGTTTAACAACCAAACCCAAGTTCACTGACATATCATCCCGATTAGTCTAGAGCTCACTCGAGGTGTGCTCAGGCACCGAGCCCCTCCTTTATGTAAGATTCATGAGAATATTCTTTCTTACATGGGGATGTATTACAATAAAGAGGATAGATGGAAGTATGCATAGGAATTTAGATTTAAGATTTTACTCATAATTGATGTATCCCAAAAATATATTTAACATGATCAACTAAAAGTAGAATCAACCATGAAATAACATTGAGAAAACCAGCAACATACACATGAACATAAGGGGAAAAAACAGATCAAGATCCATTGCAAGAGTGTTACGAAACTGCTTCTTTATATTGATAAGTCAAATACTGTAGCTAAGATTACATTAAGAAGTTCCATCCACGGAAAAATGTTCATAGTAGAAGAACTTTCTTTACATCACAAAGATCTCTGTTACACTCATTACCCAATACTTCCTTCTTCATCCTCTTATATCTCCTCTAGAAACAACCCTCTATAACAAAAATTCAGAGGAATCTCCTCCTAACCATCCATCATCATTTGTGGAATCTTCTTTGGAATATCCTCATGATCACTCTACCATTACTTGGGAATCTTCAAGATGTCGCCATGCATTTCCCTCAATCGAGTGTCTTTAGCATGCATGTGCCAACTAATCCTTAATAACCTCAACTCCTTATCCTTTCATGATAACCGTAATGATTCCCTGGAATATCCTTTTCTTGAATTGTAAGTCTCCATAGCTCATCCACATCTATATCTGGTTGATTTTCCATTTACTCCCTATGCACGTTTTTTTCCTATTTGTCCAAAAATTACTAAGTCCTAACTCCATTCTTCCTTGGTGTAACCCTTCACGCCTCTATGAGGAATAATTATGTGCATACCTTCATGCCTGTCTCTTTTCACCATAAGGCTTCATGCCTTAGGTAATTAGTTAATTTTAGGGGTCCAACATCACCCTGCACTAAACTGGTTACCACCTCGACAAAACTTCACGCTAACCGAGAAAAAATCTTGTCGACCAAAACCTACTATGGTAAGAATGCTACTCCAAAGAATAAAAATAGTGGTAGGGAGAGAATCTGAGAAAAGAATTAAAGAATGGGGTGTTACTTATATGACCAATTGAAGGAGATCGAGGAATTTTGTGTTTATCTTTTCCTTCAATTTCTCCCAGGCCTTTAATTCTAATAAGGCCTTTCCTAACGCATCCCCTATGACATTAGGCACATGGTCTGGGATAATTTCCTCTACTTCCCCTTTAATATGCTGATTGCCACCCCTAACTCCAAACAAACACCCTCAAACTCATCCATTCACTTAGTGATGGATTAAGAGCATTCAATTTTGAAATCTAGCTTTCGCGCTTTGTTTTGATATTCTCTTTTTGGGCCATGGTGTTAACGACCAATTGTACTTGCTTTTCATTTTTGGTGGGGATGGTCTGATGCAAAAATTTGAGGGCTACCTCCTCCTCTATCATCCATGTGTCGATTATTGGCTCATATTTCCTATAGTTGTTGAAGCCTTTATCTGCTAATATATTTTCCTCTTTGAGTTGGGAGAGCAAGTATTCTAAATCGGTGATCCAAGATTCAATGACAACATTATTCTCTTCCTTTTATTTTACGATATCGTAGCTATCGGACCCATGCCATCCTTGATGTTAATGAGAAACATCCCTATGAGGTCCTCAAGATACTCCATCTCATCCACATAATTTATCCTGGTCTAGCTTACTAATGCCAAACATTGCCCCAGAATGTTCTGCACGAGGGCGCCATCTCGGTTGTATGCCTCCTTTGTCTATGCTTTGCTCTGCTCTTAACCACTAGTGCAACTTGTCTATTTCCTTCTCCTTGCTCTTTCTTTCTATGATCAAGGTCCGAATAGTGGCCCCTGTATCCAGACTGCACTGGATTACCTCTGAAAACATCTTTTTCAAGACATTACATGCTTGCTCATCTGTAATGTGGTTAAGATCCACCACCTGTTTCATCAATAAGTTACATTCGTTTGAGAAAAATAGATAAGGTAAAGGTGAGGAGGAATACCTATGAAATGAAGGTGAAAGGTATAGTACACACATTCGATTTCCGATGTAGTGTTGATTATGAGAACTTTGTTTTTGCTAGGAGGAACTACCTGTGAATGTAAAACAAGACCACAATAAGAACATTAAACAATATATGTCGAGTGGATTTGCCTAACATGTGCTAGATGGGAGGTGTGATACTTCCTAGATGGCTATCAATCCACTGTTTAATACTATTTAATGTAAGAAATAACATAAATAAATAACATCCTGTTGTATTTGATATGATTTAGGTATCTCATTCAAATACAATAAGAAAATCTAATCTAATAGGTTGGGTTATGATCAGATATGGAGGTTGGGTAGGTAGCCAAGGTGATTAGAATAGGTCAGGATCATATTTTGGGTGGTTTTGGGTTATTTGGGTGAAGGTTATTAGGTTGATGTTATAGGAAGGATTACGATTCTGAGAGACCGATGTCGATCGGGTATGATTGATGCCGGTTGAGAGGGAAACCAATGATGGTTTAGGTTAACCGGTGTCAGTAGAGGTGGAATGGTAAAAACTCAATAATATTTGGTTTTGAAGATTCTATGTGATTGCACGATTGAGAGAATTAAAGAGGATGGCTAGGTTGGTAAAGATGTTGAGAATACTTAGAGATGTCTGGGGTCGGATGTGGGGAGCTAAAAGGTTATGGGTGGTCGGATGGATGGATTGGTAGGAAGGTGAGGATGTAAAAGAGAATGGGATTTAAAAGAGAAAGCTTAAGGAATAATGATATGAGTATGTATGAAATGATGTAGATCAAAATGCACTTACTTGTATTTGCAGACCTGGTGGTTGGATGAAGGTGATGGTTGATCTATGAAAATGGTGGTCATTTCTGCGATAGTGCTTCCCGAAATGCTACCATGAATGCCAATGTCTTCAGATCAATCTTGGTGTTGGTTAGGGTGTGTCTGGATGTGTGAGAGGGATTTGGTTTGTGCTTGGATGAAAATATCTCTCTCCAAACTCGAACAATTCTTCTAACCTCTAGAACAAGGTTACCAACGTGAATATATGGTAACTAAAAATAGTTTAGGTTAACCAATGTTAGTTTAGGGGTAACTGGCATCAGTTGCAGTGGGAAATCCTAGGTTTGTCAAAATAATAGATCTTGGCTATCTTTTTGGCCAATTCTGCCCATTGGTTTGGGTCTAAAATTGTATTTTCCACGTAAGTGGACATGCTGTTAGAGAAATAATAGGCATCTAATGTTAGGGTTAGACTAATTCTAAGTTAGTTATGACAAGTAGAGAGTGAGTCTTAGTTAAAAGAAACATGCTAAGAATAGGTCCATGATGATGTACTTAGGTGATGTGGCTAGGAGAGGTTGTCAAGTGAGATTATTTATTAAATTAATTAAATAATTAACTCAATTAATCATGTGCACTATGGGATAGGAATATGTAAGGTATGGCTAATTTAATTAACAGGGCTATAAAGATGGTACGACATAATTTTGGTGTCTACATTTTACCCCTTTTTGTCGCATAACTTGTATTAGTAAGTGATGCTGAAAAAAATAGGAAGTGATTGCCGCATGTGTAGGTGAGAGTGGGTTTTTCCCAAGTTTTGGCGAAGGTGATCCCCCTCAAACTAGGAACTAGTGAGTTGTTGTATGAAATCGGTGAGTGGTTGATGAATGTGTAGTTGGTAGAAGTGAAGTTAGGCGGGGAAGGGATTAGTACTATGGGAAAGGGTGATGGTCTACTCAGGTAATAAGTAATAGGCCGAGGGTCAAATTAGGAGTGGGTAATGGTGAAATTAGGTAATAAGTAATGGGTTAGGGTCAAATTGGGTAATGCGTAAAGGAAATAAAACACACGCACATGTATAGAGCTACCGCAACATGGTACTAGGTTGAAGAGCTTGAAAAATTTACATCGTCCAAGGTTGATAGGTTTATCCAAATAAGGGTGAAGTGATTCAGATATCCAAGGCATATGATATGCTCTAGAAACACAACATAGGTTAGGTGCAGGAATGTTTAGGTATGTTTTGGTACATCAAATGTTTGGTCAGGATAAACGACATGAAAATAGGCAAGGTATGGTTGTTAGGCTAAAACAACATAGGTAACAACATCGCAAGGTATAACGAGTACATAAGTTCAAAAGGTCCCAAAAAGTGGTTTAGGTCAAGGTATATGGGTCATGGCATGGGTAAAGCCAATGCATAGGTAAAATAAAAAATCCTAGGCGTAATTAAGGAAATGTAGTGGTAGTTTAGGCTTGGAGGAAGGTTGCAATAAGTGTGGGTAAGGTCAAAGGGTATCGGATAATAATGAGTTGAGGTCAAAATGGGAAAAATGGGGTGAAAATGGTAATGACAGGCGACCGATGTCGGTTATAAAGTAACCGACGTCGGTTTGGTATGACCGACATCGGTCATGTCGAGTTAGGGTTAATAAAATGAAAAATCTATATTTTATGGATTCATTTTAACGTATTGTCATTTGGGAAAATGATAGAGTGGTAGAGTAAGAGTGGAAAGCGATGATATGAGGTCTTTGAGCTGAGTTGGCGAGTGACTAGCGCAAGATTGACATTTGGTAGGTGGGTCCATGAGATCAATTGGAGCTATTTGATTGGTGGCGAGGTGAGAAGTTGATTTGTGGCATGGTAGAGGTGGGAGAGGGTTCGGGTGGGCCACCGGTGTGGAGGCTAGACGTACCACCATGTAGACGACACCGAGATGAGGTAGGATTCAATCCGCTTCTATCTTTGGGTTGAAAATAATGTGTTGAAATTGGTTTGGGTTAAAAGGGTTTTGGGTGGGAGTTTTATTTTGAATTTTTGGGTAAAATGAAGTAAATGAGGGAGGGGGAAGGTCTAATGTAGCTTAAATAGGGTTGCAATGAAGTTAGGTTAGGTTTGGGTAGGGTAGAGTAGGTGTGTAGGTCATTTTAGGATTTTTTTATAGACCGGGGGCTTGATTTGGACGCCATGATAGAGACCAACGTCGGTCTAAGGGTGGCCAATGTTGGTTTTCTTTAGCCGATATCGGTGCGGTCTTAGGTGACCAAAATTGGTTGAAGTGAACTGATGTTAGTTAAGGATAACCGGTGACGGTTAGGGCGACCGACGCTGGTGAGGGTGGATGGAAAATAGGGGTAAGAAAGGTTAAGTGGGCAAGAAAAATAGGAAAGAGGGGGAAGGGAGGATACATGTAGAGTGATGGGGTAGAAGGTTGGTGTTGGCGTAAAGGATAGGTAAGTAGGTGAAATGATGTTTTTAGAATGGTGAGTCATGATTGCAATGGGGTAGGAGGATGGTAGGTGAATTAGGTAAAATGGGGTGAGTAGGATTGGTGTGGTTGGGTATGGTTTGGGGGTTAATAGATAAGTGAAGGTTGTCAAGTTTGTAATAATGTTGTGGTTTTGTTAGATGTAGGTTAGGGACTAGCTACAGATGTGGGACAAAGTACCACTGCTTTTGCTAGTGATACAAATGAGTGTGACCGCAGAGGAATGAAGGCACGTGACTGATATTGGCTTGAGTGGGATCTAATGCTATAGGCATGTAGCTTTAGCTCAAGATCCAAGTTTCATGGTTGTACTCATCGACAGATGGGACTCAACGACCAACACATTCCACTTACCGACGGGTGAGATCACTATCACCCTAGAGGATGTATACAGGATCCTGCGACTACCGATAGTTGGGGCGTAGGTATATTCTATTACGTTAGAGGCACTAGAGGAGCCGATAGTGGCTATTTTTAGAGTGGCGATGGCAGAGCTAAGGTACCATAACGTGAGTCTGAGCTATGGGTATATCTATGCAACTCATCCTTAGGAGATGCGGTTAGTGGTTTTGCTGATGGAGGTAGTATGTTATTTTTCCTTGCTAGATGCAGAGGGTGGGAGATTCCCACAAGCACTGATGGGGGTTCTCCAGGACATGATGGAGGAGTGGGTCTATTTTTCTTGGGCACCAACATTCTTGGTGTAGTTGTATAGAGAGTTGTGGGCCTCTCTATACTATTGGGCATATGAGCACATTGTATGTGTACGTCTAGTTGGTTGCCCCGACATGATTGGTTTGGGGGTGGTTTAGTCAGGGTTGGTTACATGCGATGGGTACCACTTGGTGGAGAGCACAAGGTGACGAGGGCCACCCATGATGTAACATATTATAGGAGAGTGTTGGAGGGTTATCGGGGTGGATATTTTTAGAGGCTATATATTGGCTTTTCTTTCTATACGTGCATGGCCGAGGAGTTGGAGGAGCTATAGCTACTTAGGTGGTTAGAGGGGTACTGTGCCAGTGAGCATGAGGTGATACAAGTAGACAGGGTTAGGTGGTATTTTGGGCTACCACTTGACGTGCCTCCACCATTCCCACAGTACATGAGAGATGACATGGAGATGCATATGCCTCTACCACAACCGAATATCCGACACGACAGAGGAGTAGGTGGATTGATGACACCAGGGTTGTTGTAACATCTTGATTTTTAGAAGCTACTATGATAACCTCTTTTCGTGATGTTGTAACTGTGGAAATGAGGATAATTATGTTAAGATATATCTTTTAATCTTAAAAAGAATATGTTACTGATTTGAACCCTTGCTTATCCGTAACTTGCTTACTTGGGACGGAGGTCGTTATAACTTTGTTTCGCAAGGATGAAGCTGCAGAATTTTTTTGTATTTGATGAACTCATATTGTTGTTGATAGCACACCTTGAATCAATTCCATTGATCCAAGGTATCTTATGACCTTCTTTGTGATCACTTTGACGATTTAGTTTCTAATTAGAACTAAGTTTGGAACCGTAACGGATGTTGTTATAAATTTTAAAAACCTAGTTAATTCTGAGGTATAATTATTCAAAGACCATGTTGCCAATGGAAAGGTTCAATTTCTGAACTACATACAAATAGTAACGCCGGAGAGCGTAAGGTAGTAAGAGTTTTGATGCAAGTGCACAGGGTATAGATATGTGTGTTGGACGGAACGTCTGCATTATACTAGTTATGAACGCAAGTCGGTAAAAATTATTTGGAACCTGTTAAGTAAAATACTATGGGGTTAAGTTCTAACCTATGACCTAATAACTATCCTAGGAGGATTTTATAAATTGAAGGGGATGTAAATTTTTCACAAATCCTAATGATTTGCGACCTAGGTGAATACCTAGCTATGGACAATATAACCTAAACTAATGCTAACCCTAGAAGGGGACTTGTGGATACATGCCGATAAAAGGATAAGAAGGGAAGGTTTGAAATTTAATAAAGGACATTAAATGATGTCCTTGAAGTTTTAAATGCCAAAATTGGCGGGAGCAGAGAAGATAGAGGCTCCAATTAGCAATGTAGCTAAAAATGAAATTACATGCAAATATTAAAAAAAAATGAAACTCGCCAGATTAGGTTGGAGATGGTGTGGAGAAAGAGAGGGAAATGCATTTAATACATTTAATGGCCTTGGTCTTGGTGACCAGCTTGCCTTGGAAAGGGGAAAAGAGGAATTTTTGTGGTCATTGTTATTCATTTGGGTTTTGAGTTTTGCTTTGCATTTCTTTTGAACCCGCAACTATTATGGTCATTGTTGCTGATATTTTGATTACCCACGGCTGTCTTTGAGCTTGTGGAAGTAAGGAGATCGTTGGGGAAACCTTTTTGTTTGTCATTGTGGAAAATAATAACCCCGAGGGCATGGACGCGGTTTTCTTCAAGCAACAAGAAGTTTTACAGGCATGTTGAGCTCTTCTCTTTAAACCATTTTGCTCTTTGTTAAGCATCTTCATTAAAAGAACTCTGCTCTTATATTGGGTGTTTTTGTAAAATAAAAATGTTGATATGATTTGCTGTGATTTCTGGGTTGAGTTGTCTTTTGGAGATAAATACGACTTGGGTATTTTCTTTACTAAAATGGTAAATGAAACAAAACCCATCTCTCATTGTTTGAATTTTTAAATGTAATGGGTATTCAGTTTATCTCCCATTATGGGTTTGATTTGATGGAAGTAACAGTGATGTGTAAATTGTTTTCTAAGTTCTGTGTGTGTAAATGGTTTTGAAAAACCGTGAGAATGCTTGATAGATCTCATTTTGCGTGAACTATTTTTTTGGTCGTATTACAGCGTATGGATTGTGAATTCTTTTTAGGGACAACAAAATTAGTGTATCGTCCATACTCTCGTCTGATGTAAAATGATGCAAAGTGTCTCTTATTTGGTTTGAAACCCATGAATGATTTTTGGGAATGGTGTACTTAAACTTGGAACAGAGTAATCGATTATTTTACGGATGGAATAGAGTTCATCATTTTATTTCTTTTTTGAATTCAATGGTGAATTTATATATATACATATATATATGCAAACTACTGATCTAAACTTCTTTCTTGTTTGCATTAAACCTGAATCAAAACTGGTTTCTTACTCGGTGTTTGAAGAACGAATCCTTTTATTATTATGGTGAAAACATGATTTTGTTGTTTGTTGTACACTCTTACTTGTTTATACTTGGATGAAAATGTCCGTTTGGGTGAAAAATTAAAGGAAACAATTTTATTTAGAGGTGCCGTTGTTATTGATACTTGCGGATCAGATGCAAATGAATTTTGGCATACTCCTTGAATGGTAGTTAATAAGATTTGATTACTGAAATAGACTTGTTTAGAAGGAATCACCCTATTGGAACAGGTCGGCACTAAATAGTTGATATTCGGCTAAGCAATGAGAAGAGGTAATATGAATCTTCTTCTTTCATATGATTATTGGCTTTAATTGTTCTATCTCCTTGATTGTTATAGTTGATTGTTATCACTTCTTGTTCAAATCATCTAGTTCAGTTGTGATGAAAAGAAAGAGAATATTGGATGGGTAATCGGAAGTAATAATTATTTTTCTTCTCTTATCCAATTGAACTTCTATTATTTAATATTGAATGAATTTCCCTACTGCCTTCGGTGTAAGCGCATTTTATCTGCTATTTTTCTTCTTTTTTGAATTGAAAGACGTACTATGTTGATGTTGAATTTTGGGGAATAACACCAGTGTTGTTACGGTGTATGACTACCTTTCTCTTCTGCATTTGATTTGGTTGAAATTAAATGAGTAGTATAAAAGGGAAGGAGTTCTGTTTGAATTTTTAATTAAATTCTCTTCTTTGAAATTTCATCTATAATGAGGGAAGGGAATTGATAGTAATTGCATTAGAACAGCAATATATACATATGTGTATCAGTTCTTACGGATGTTTTAATCTGGAACTATTTAAGGAAAATACTCTTGGTAGTAATTGTTTAAATATGGAATGAACTCCTTGCATCATTGGAAGAAAACAGTAAGGAAATGTGAATAAAGTGTTGCAGGTTTATAGTAATTATTTGGGAAAGGTTGTTAGTAAACCTTTTGTCTGATTGTGATGGTAATTATGGGATTGGCTTGTTAAGTTGTTCATCCTTATCAAAGCATTTAATTTGTAGATGTTGTCCATCTCAATTTTTTTTAAAAGTTTCATAAAAGTAGAATTCTTTTATTGAGATAGTTAATCAAGAGCACCTCATTTTAATGATAAGTGCTTAATATGCTCAGTTCGATGAACTGACCCATGCAAGTTAATTTTGTAGATGGATTTCGTGAGTAAAAATGAAGATATGTTGTTTTATGATGCTTCTTCCGATTAACTAAGGGATGAATCTTTTCGAGATTTTATTATTCTTCTACGAGGAAATAGAAAAAGAAAAAGAAAAAGTTGTATTCTTCTTCTTTACGAGTTGTTAATGTTGTTTGGCATGAATGAAGTCTGGTTGTATGGAATTGTAAATTGTATAAATTTTAATCTTGAGGATTGAGTAAAAGGAGAAGGTGTGTTATTTTAATGGTTGTACCACCTTGGAACTGTTTGAATATGATTGAGAATATAATTTTATTCATTGAATTTAGACTTATTCAAATGATGGTTGTTAGATTTTAAAGGGGCATAATATCTATTCTTTACTTGAATACAACTTTTAAGTTGGAATGTGTAATTAATTAATACTTAGGTCAATATGGATTTTAAATTGACATTAGTAAAGAGTAAAGTGAATACGAACTCTTAAATGAATGATATTCGGAATTAGAATATAAACTAATAAATATTAATAAAGAGACAATTGAATTATGTATCCTGATTTCGTTAATATCCTTGAGATGTTTGATCAAAAGGATATTTGGTATGAGGAATCATATCTCCTCGTAACAAACCTTAACTGAAGTAAGGTTATAGTGAATAAATGAATACATTCATTTGGAATTAGGCCTCATTTAAATGATGCCTAATGAGATGGAATTCTAAATTTAAAATTCAGTTGCAAATAAAACTTGGTTAAGTTTAGTAAGTTGATCTTACTGCGTTAAGCTGTAGTGGACTGTTAGTCCGAAGCTTAAATTAAGGAACTAAGATGGAAATATACAATCCTTCGGTAAGGAGCAGTAAATGTATATTAAGCTATATGACAATTTAAGTCTTTCTTAGCTATGCAACTGTAACGAATAGTGAGGTTAGAAGATCAACATGGTTGCTGAAACTTATTCTTAAAATACTAAGATAATAATCTAATCACACTTCTAGCTGGATGTGTATCCCTTGATGGGAGGATTCCGTAGGAATTTGGCACACGCCAACTATAATCTGGTGTCTTCATGAAGGCGGGGCCTTCATGATGACACAATGTTGCAGCTGACATGTTACAATGCCCTCCTGAATCGAATCATCAAGTCTACATAAGCTTGGACCAAGTTACCTTGGACCAAGTTAGGAATGTGACCCTGTATACAGAGTGACTCAGGAAGACTAAACGTAACTAGACACACGCAATCGACTAGGGTCGACAAAGTATGTCTGCGTACCTTTAGCCACCATGAGTGTCTCCCTATACTCTTTCATATTGCTATCTTGGGTTAAAAGTTTAAACTTGAATGAGAGGATTGACAGAGGTCGAAAAGACCATTCTAGATAACAGATGAAGTGAGGTGAAGGATGTATTCCATTGATGTGTATAATGTCTAGGAATATGATCATGCAAAGTATGTGAAAATCTTTGGCCAAAGTATCGCAAGCTGCTGGTTGCGTTGTCCTAATCACCTAGTTTAAGAAGCAAGATTTCAGATGAATATCAGTAACAGATATTCAGATAGGCCTCTTAAATGGAACACTTCGATAACCAAATACGGTAAAGAGAACCTAGTATACTTAGTATATAATGCATGAATTAACATGAATGATCGGTAAGTAGTTTGAGTCATGAAATGAGAGATCGTTGAAACTCGAGCCATAAAATGGGAGATAGGTAGTTCTTCGAGTCATTACAACAACAAATGTTATCTATTATATGATTGAATTACATTGAATGTGTGTTCCATAATATAAATATGTGAACAGAGAGAACATTGGTTTTAAAATTATTGTGTGTTCTAAATTACGTTAATGGGATAGAACAATTATTAAAACTTGGTTGTGTGTTCTAAATTATATAAATTAGAACAGAGAACGTTCTATATATATATATATTTTACCTTGTTCTAATGACTCAAAATGGGAATGTTACATCTTGGTATCGAGAGTGAAGGTTGCAACTCTTGGACCTAATGAGTCCACAATTTAATAAGGTTTACATTTTTTTATTGAACAAAAAAATGGTTAGAACAGGAGGAAATGTTACAAACAACCCGTTACTGGGTGGAGAAGTAGCTCTTTGCTCAAAATCTAGATGAAATCCTTGCTGCCCTACTAGATACGAGAGATCGTTTGAATGTTTTGGAACAACAAGCAATGGGCAATGAGGAGGAGGAAGAAGCCTTGATATAAATGATCAACCACCTCCTATGGAAAACACCAATGGAGGGAATCTAGGTGTTGATAATAGCAATGTGAACACTCCTAATCATCCTGAAAATAAAAGGGAAAGATTAGCGGCTAAACTTTCAAATGATATAAAGAGAATAAGTCCTCCAAAGTTTGATGGAACTACACTTGGGGACGGGGCTGAAAATTGGCTCAGTGAAATGGAGAAGTACTTTACAATAATAAACTTCTCTGAGGAGACCAAAGTGATATGGGGAGCATATCAGCTTTCTCATGAAGCATCATCATGGTGGGACAACCATAAGGTTGAGTTGAACATTTTGAAACAGACATAACTTGGGATCAATTTAAAAGTTACTTTAGGCAATGATGGCTGCCTCAACTCTTTTTTGATCAGAAAATGACTGAATTTCAGAACTTGTTGCAAGGAAGGTTGATGGTGATAGAATACTGGGAAGGGTTTACTAAAATCCTTAAGTATGTATCGTAGTACCAAGTTGATGAGAAGTTCATAATGGGACTAAATCCCATCATTGGTGGCGAGGTAGATGTCCACGATCCGACCACTATGGAAGGAGTTATCGAAAAAGCAATAAGACAAGAACAAAAATTAAGAGCAATCTCTACTCATAGGAGGAGACAAGAACATGTGCAAATAACTAGTTCATAGGGTTAGTTGGTCACTACACAAGCTCAAATTGTGGCCTTATAGGCCCATGTTACAATGCATACACCTCCACATGCAACAATGAGACATGGTCCCATAATATAGTGAGTAATACATGGTACACATGTATAGGGTCCGAGGCCAACCCTAGCAAGACATAGCTCATAGGTTGTTGTGATACCTATGGCACCACCCCAGATGGTTTCGATGGTGAGGTTCAAGGATGCTCTGAACGAGGCATGATATTACCAAGATCACCTAACGACCATCGAGATAGATGTGCCCTTTTATACAGAGTATAGGGCACAACATTTCTCAAGTGAGAGGATGAGATTCCACACTCATAGTGAAGAGAGTATAGGGGGTCAAAGAGCCCAGAGATAGGGTCAAGGTGAGGCTACTAGTTCATAAAAGCCATACCAAGTTATGGGCTAGATGAAGACTAGACCGAGACAAATGGAGGGTGGAGAGATCTTTGGTAGGGCACTTGACAGGTAGAGAGAATGAGACATATGAGACTGACCTCGAAGGTCTCAAGTGGGGTGATGATTAGTCACCTAGTACGGTTATTTATTTTTGGAGATTTTGATATATATACGGCCTACGAGCCAAGATAGTGAGGATGTACATGAGAGTTTTGAGATTTTTGATCATATACCGACCTACGTGCCAAAGATGGTGAGGATGTACATGAGAGATTTGAGATACTTATATGTATTTGTATTGGTGTACATTTGTATTGATATAAAAAATTTCATTGTTATAGATGATGAGATTTATGGTATGGATGATGTACTTGTGTTTTAATTTCCATTGTTATTTGTGTATGGATGGAAACTAGGTGAATTAGGCATGGTGGAGTCAAGGTCGTGTAGGCATGGATGAGTCTAGGTGAGTTAGGCATTGTGGAATCTAGGTGAGTTAGGCATGGTGAAGTCATGTTTTTGGGTGTTATTTAATTTCTAATTTTGGTAGTGTGGAACATAAATCATGATGTATATGTATGTTATGGTGTAAATTTCCAAATATTTGATGTCATGGAAATATGAAATGATTGATTGGATGTTTTGATGATGTGATAAAATGGTAGGTATTTATGTTTGTTGATTGTTTAACTTCCAAGTGTTGTGAAAAATGGAAACTAAGTAAGGTAGAAAGTTAATAGAAAAATGGGGGAAAATGGGTTAGGGTAAAGAGTGGCCGAGCTAACCTCCAAGGGCTCCATACCCTCGTAGTGCTTATCTACATAGCCCCGATAAAAAGGAGTCTCGTGCCGATGTAGTTCTCTCTTAAGATAAGGAAGAATATGATGAGGTAGAGGGATGGTTTGGTAGGTCCTAGGTATGATTGAGTCTAGGTCAGTTAGGCATGGTTGAGTCTAGGTCAGTTAGGAATGGTTGAGTTTAGGTGATTTAGGCATGATTGATTTTGGTGAAAGGGGAATCCTTAAAACATAGGTATCGATGGTCTAGTCTTGTATAGGATAATAAATAAGTAATGAAAAAGGTGAATGGTAGGAAGAGACAAAAGAGCTTCCTAATTGATAAGAACCATAACGAGTCTATCGTACTAAAGGTGGGCTTATGAACATAAGACCCTAAAGGCATTGCATGATTGACTATGCTAAAGGTGAAGAGAATCACATGATCATGAAATGTCGGTTTTGTGGAAAGTCCCTTGAGAAGGTAGGAGATTAGGATGAAAAGGAAATGAGGTGAAAATGGTTGTTTTTAGTGTAACTTGGTGTAAGATAACATGTCTACTTGGCAAGAAACCCATGATCAAAATAGGCAAGTCCATGACGAAAAAGTTATCATTTTCTCTTTTTGATTTTGTGTTTGATAGACTGATCGATGCGGGAAGTCTACATGGGATGAGTATATTATCTCCTTGAGATCTTCATGAAGCTGATCGATGCAAGAAGCTTTTGAATATTTTATCTTATTTTTACAATAGCTTTGTATAGCTGTCCTTCGAGGGAATAGTCTATTTATAGTATAAAGCGAGATAGAGAGAAGAGATGTCCTTTTGAGGGAGTCATCTAGTTTCTGGAAGTTTAACTCAAGGAGTTGAATCCCATTTTATTTTTGAAATTATTTTGTTTTTTTGAACATTTAAGTCATGGACAAGACTATAGAGGGAGATTAGGCTCTTGTTGAGAAGGAAAAAACCATAACACACAGAGGTTAACTACAAGAGAGATGGTTTCAAGTGATGAACGACCATGGGATTACACCCGAAAAAAATGAAAACCATCCATGAAATTCATGCTATGAGTGGAGCCATGGTCCTCATATTGAAGATAAGGCTAAAGGTGACGGTTAATCACATGATTTTGTTTATTCGTTGACCACAAGAATAGGTAATATGAAAGGTGAATGGTGCTCAAGGGATGAGCTTACAATAGATAGAAAGTGATATAGGATTTGATTCAACAATGAATGGTTAAAGATGCAAGGCATTTAGGGGTTCATGTTTAGGTTTAAATTTAAGTGAAGACAAATGATAAGCACCTGATCCATAGGTATGAGTAATGATATAGGGTCTAAGCCAATTAGGAGCAAATTTTCCCGTTTACTTTTCTCTTCTTTAGTTACATGTTGATTTTTCTTCAGGATGAGGTCACCGACCTGAAAGGTTCACTCATGGAAATGTATGTCATAGGCACATTTGATACATTTTTGGTAGATTTGGAGATGATAAAGAGAATTGAGATGACATTCATCTAATAACTCAAGTTGTGCCAAATGGTCCTGGAAAAAGTCATCATCATTGAGCATGTCTTGGAGTGAGATGCAGAGAGATGGAATTTGGACTTCAAGAGGCAAGACAACCTCGGTACCGTAGACCAGAGAGAAAGGTGTGGCAACATTTGAAGTGTGAATACTAGTACAGTAAGCCCACAAGGTGAAAGGAATGTGTGTATGCCAATCCTTCCTAGTATCATCAACTACTTTCTTAAGGATTTTGTTCAAGGTTTTATTGGTTGATTTTGGTTGGCTATTTATTTGAGGGTAGTAAGGTGAAGAAAAGCGAGTTGAATGCCAAAGACATCACATAGTTTTTGTAGGGTTTTGCTTTTGAATTACTTTTTGTTATCAGTGATGAGGTGGTGAGGGACACCAAAGTGAAAAATAATGTGATGGTTGATGAATTCACAAATTTTCTTGGCTTTTATAGAAATGAGGGGATGGATTATACCCATTTAGTGTAGTATTTAGTAGCAGTTATAATCCATTGGTGGCATTGTGAAGAATGAGGATTGATCTCTCCGACAAGATCCAAACCCCATTGAGAGAAAGGCCAAAGGTCTCGTGTGACCTTTAAGGCATGATGAAGATTAGCATGTTGCTGTTATTTCACACAACATTTGACATGGTCACAACACTCATAGTTTAGGGTTGGCCAATAATAGCCTACGTAAAGAATGTGTTTAGCGACAACTAAGACACTAAAGTGACCTCCACAAATTCCGTCGTGAACTTCATTGATGGTGTAGGGAATTTTAGAACTTGTAAGGTATCGTAAGAGAATACCATTGAAGCCACATTTATAAAGAAGACCACCCATGATGAAATAACGAGAATTTTTTTAAGAAAGGTGCATTGTCCATTACGAGTAAGATTAGGAGGTAGAATGGAAAAGGAAAGGTAGTTTACAAATTGCTTATACCAAAGGTCACGTGGGTCAAGTGCAACGGCTCTAATGGAGTTGACATCTCGAGATAAATAAGAAGGTGATTGCAACCTTTGTATTGTGACAAATATTTTGGATTCGGAAGGTGAAGAGGGTATCTCAGAAGCTAGGCACACCATGGCATCTGCAAATTTATTAGTAGAATGTGGGGTGGTTTGAAGTTCGTAACGGTAGAAGGTAGTCAAAAGTATGTCGACATGGTGTTTATAATTTTGAAGTATTTCATTATGAAAATGGTATATACCATTGACTTGGTTTATGACTAGTTGAGAGTCACCAAAGATATTAATTGATTTGACATCTAAGGTGATGGCGGTTTGAAGGCCTAATACGAGTGCTTCATATTTGGTGATGTTGTTAGTGCAATCAAAATCTAGTTTGAATGATAATGACATAGGTTCACCGTCAAGAGGAATGAGGATAACTCGTGCCACCCCCATGCGAAATTTGGAACCATCAAAGAATAAGGTCATTTGGTAAACGGTATCATCTAAAGAGAGGGTAGCAATGGATTCATCAAGAATATCAAAGTTAGGGGCTGATTTCTAGAAAGGGGGCGTCTCGTAAGTTGGTTAGCGATGGTTTGGCCCTTGATAGATTTTTTATGGATGAATTTGAGGTCAAGGTCTGTGAGAAGCATGAGCCAACATGCAACATGTTGATGTTGGTAGGGTTTGGCATACATGTAATGTAAGGGGTCAGTGTTAGTGATGAAAAAGGTTTTATGGTTAAGTAAGTAATGACGAAGTTTAGTGGTGACAAAAACTAAGGCTAAGAAAAGTTTTTCGACATGGGTGTACCTAGTTTTGTAATCCAAAAGGTTATGACTTATGTAATACACCTCTTTCTCCCTGTGTTAATTATCACGATGGGAAAACATGGCACCCAAGGAATGATTAATAGTAGAAATGTATATGTAAAAGGGTTGGACATCCTTAGGAGGAATGAACACTGGTTTTAGGAGAAGGTATTGTTTTAAGGTGTAAAAGGCTTTGTGGCATTCATCATCCCATTTGAAGGAGATTTCCTTTTTGAGGAGATGATGAAATGGTTGAAAATGGTCAGAAAGTTTTGAAATAAACCAATGAATAGATTGTAACTTACCTTGCAAACTTCTAAGTTGGTGGAGATTAGTAGGTGGAGGCATTTTGAAAATAACATTTACTTTAGTAGGATCAACTTCTATACCATGCAAAGAAATGATGAAACCAAGGAGCTTGCCACGAGAGCACAACGAAGACACACTTTTTAGCTTGAAGGTGAACACAATGATTGATGAAGCGAGTCAAATATGACCTTAAGGATTGTAAGGTGTTTGGACCTATGTTTGGATTTGGCAAGAAGGTCATCTAGGTAATCTTCCAATATGTGATGCATTATATTATGGAAGATATAGGTCATATCTTGCTGATATGTAGCACCAACATTTTTAAGGCCAAAAGGCATGACTTGATAGCAGAAGGTCCCCAAGGAGTGATGAAGGTAGTTTTGTGTTGATCCTCCGGAGCGAGTAATATTTGGTTATAACCCAAGACACCATCCATGAGTGATAACATCTCATGATCGATAGTGAGATCAACTAGCTTGGTCAATACTTGGTAGAGGAAAGTTATAAGTTGAGGTTGTGGAAATCCATGCAAATGTGAAGTCCCCTCGTCACTTTTGTGATAGGAATGATATTAGAAATCCATTGGGGATAGTCAATCAAGTAAGATGAAGGATACTGAGAGAAGGCAATAAAGTTCCTCTTTGACAAGAAGGGATATGCGAGGATGTATTTTTCGCAGCTTTTGTTTTATAGGTTTGGCTTTAGGAATGGTTACAATATTGTGGACCATAATGTTTGGGTCAATACTAGACATATCAGCATAGGACCAAGCAAAAGCATTGCTATGATCCCAGAGGAAAGAAGTAAAAGCTTCTTGTTTGGCAACAGCATCTAAAGATTGGCCTATCTTTAGAATGTGTGAGTCATCTTGAGTGTTAATATTGACCTCAATGGTTGATTTATTCAACATGGTTTGTGTCTCGAAGGCAATTGCTCGATGAATATAAGAATCTTCCGCACCAAGGTAGGTGAGGATAGACTCATCTTCCTGACATTAAATGACGTTAATCGAAGGTTTATCATCATCGATTGTGTCAGGATACAAGAATGGAAGAGAAGAGGGAGACTCACCATCACGTTGATAAGTCAGAGGTCCTAGGAAATTGTGTTCATGAAAAAATCAGTTAGGAGGAATAGATTCGGGATCTATGGACTCCGTGGGTGAAGGTGGTGACGTTGGTGAATGGGGTGGAGAAGGTTTTTCATCCTCAATGAGGTTGATGAGGGTATTTTTGGAAGATGGTTTGGAAAATCTAGGGCCCACTGCAATCTTTGTGTTTACGGGTGGTACACGGGATGACGGTATGGCAACCTTGTTCGTAGAAACCAAAGCCAAAGCATTTCCATGTGTAATGATGAAGGAAAGTGTGGGTGAAGTGGTGGTTAGTGAGAGATTGGATGTCAGATGGAAATGGTCATGTTTGGGATGGTAGTTTGGGTGAATAGGCGGAAGTATCAAGTCCCCCATACGTTAAGCTGGTGCGAAGGTGGGGAGGACCATAAGGGAAAACCTCTCCTATTCGATAGTCATAACGAGGATGTTGGCATACATTTTCATACTCTTATGGAGTGAGGAATGTGTTGATATTGTAGAGGTGGTACTCCCCCAGAGTGAGGTGTTGAAAAAAACCCTCTAAGGGATCAGTAGTAGATATGTGGGTAGTGGGGATAGATGAATTACTAGGCTATTAGGCAGGAGGGGTATCGGTTTATTAGGAAGTAGATGGGCCAGCAGTAGAGAGGTGAGGAAACAATATGAATAGAAGATTCAGGTGTGGGAGAGGTGGCGAAACATTGGTGGATGGGGCTATGGGTGAAGGAGAAGTGGGGGTAGTGGTAGATGAATTAACTGGTACAAAGACATTGTTAGGTCGGTACAACAAGTTAAAAGTTTTGAATGGTGATGGGTCAGATGGGATGGTATAGTTATGTCCTTCATGTTCAAATTTTACACAGCAGTGTAAAATTGAAGGAACATAACCCATGACATGAATCCAATGTCTACCAACCTACATGTTATACTGGAACTCCCCCTATAAAATGTAGAACAATTTTGGGACAGTGTGAGGGCCCACACGAACATCAAGAATATTAGTGCTAAGGGTGGAAGTGACTGTGTCATTGAAGGAGCACAACATAACTGGGTTATTATGCATGTAATTTGAAGGGATGTACATTTTATTATTCATGTGGGAGGAGATGATGTTGATGCTAGCACCGCTATGGATCATAATGCATCGTACGTGTATATTATCGATATAGACAGAGATGATAAGGGTGTGTTTAGGGTCATCTCGATTAGAGAGGTACAATCTCCTCTTCATAGAAACCGAGGGTGGATACTTGATGAGTGGATGTGGGGGTAGAAGAAGAAGATGATTTGGTAAGCAAGGCCACATGGTGAGGGTGATAATGGAGGTTACTTGGTGTGGGGTTGTTAGGTACAAACTTGATGGATTGGAAAACCTCCCTAAGGGCTTGTCGATGAGATACATATGTTTGGACGAGATTGTACAAATACATTTTTAGAGGGGATTGGTGTAATTGTTTTATCATTGTACGATGGGTGATCCCATTAGAAATAGGGTATGTGGGTCCTCAAATGGTGAATTTGGGCACGGGTGCTAGATGGTATATTGGGCATGGGATTGGTTGATGGGATAGTTTCTTTTTCTTTTCCTTTGTCCTTTTGGGCATGAGTGGCAACTTGGATCATGTTAATATGAGGGAAAGAGGTAGATGGAGAAGGTATGTCATGAGTAGTGTAACGACACGATGGACAAAAACCTAATGTGGGGTAAGAACCTTGTGAAATGAGTAGGGAACATTGGCATTTAGGCAATGGTTTGGCCAAATCTTTGATACGGACCATGTTGATCTCAACTTTTAGAGGTGGATACAAGGGTTGTGGAGGTGGTAATGAAGGTCGTTGAAGAAGTAAGGGACGAGGGTGTGTGGGGATAGGTGAAGGTGGAATAGGGTCCTCATCAAGAAGATATTTGTCGTTGAAATTTTCTTCAGGAGGACATAATTGGAGGAGAACGGTTTTGAAAGCCTTATAACCTTCTACATCATGTCCTGGCACACAATGGTAGGAAATTTTTTTAGCTTCATCAAACCCTTTTGGTTTGACTTTGAGGGGTAGTAAGGTATAAGTAGTGGTAATGAGATGACTGAGGTCTCTAAGAGGTTGGCTAAAATGTTAGCGTAGGACCCTGCCAATGGATCACAATGGGAAGTGAATGTGGGTTTGGGTAAAAGTGTGGATGATTGTGGTGAAAGAGGCCTTATAGGAAGGGGAATAGGTGTGAACAATGGTTTGGTAGGTGGTATTGTCTTAGGTTTTGATGGTATCTGCTTGGGTAAAGGTGTGGTGGAAGAACTAACAATGAAAGGTGTTGTCGGTTTAACTACCCTGTTGGAGGGTAGTGGGTTCTTGTCTTTGGATTGCACCTTCTTGGGTAAAGGTGAGGTGGGAGTACATGATGTAGAAGGGAAAAAAGATGGTGGAAGAGGATGGGTTACCCATGGGGACAATAGAGTTGTGGTGGAAGTGGTTGGTAGAGGCCGGGTGGAAGGTATGGGTTGAAGTCGTATAGGTAAAGTTGGGGTTATAGTAGTTGGTGGAGGTATAGGTGGTAAGAAATGTATGGGTGAGGGCGAGGGTGTTTTTGTGCAAGTAAATTGGATGTAACAAAGGATCATGATGATGAGGTAGGTTGCTTAGCTTTTGATTGGCCTTGGGTAGGGGGTTGTTTGGCCAAGGTTGATGGGTGAGGTCCTAGGATGGATGGAAGGGGAAAAGGTGACAAAGGTGTGGTAGGTGAGACTGGTGTATGTGGCCTAGAAGGTTGGGTCTGTTTGGAATTTAGGAATGCAAAATAGTTCTATGATTTAATACAAACAAAATCATGCACACACAGATCTAAACAATTCCCCAAAATATCTACCAAAGTGGAAGTATAAACTAGAATAATCCAAATCAAACCAAAGTACACACACATAATACAACATGTACCGTGGTTCACCCAATGTGGGATACGTCCACCAAAGATAGATATCTCATATATATAATATAACAAGAGTAAAAATCAACTCTTCAATATAAGAGTACAATGCATTTCTCCAAGAGTATCTCCTCTCCTCCAGCTCTCTAAATGGATCTCCATGAGTGCACTACAACTGTGCCTCCAAACACCACCAACAACTCTCACATAACCAGGAACTACTGCATCTCCGAACTGCTACAAATTTCTCTCTGGATCTACAAACAAGACCTCTCACATGGGTCTACCATATGTGCAACTATAACTATGCACTAAGAAGTAAGTTTGTCTCTCCATCACCGTATAACCTGTGCAAACATGAAGAAAACCTCCTCTATAATATCTAGATCTACATGGATGAACAACACAATATGATCTCATGGATCTACAATACAAGGCTAGATCTACATAGACCTATAATACAAGATCTCATAAACATGTGGATCTACAAGAAGAAAATCTATGTGCTTTGCATACTATGTAAGCCATTACAATGAGATAATAACTATATAAAGAAAATACAATAAAAGATTTTACCCTCTTCTCACAATTCGATGTACCTACTATTTTCTTTTTCTAACTCCTTTCCACGGAGACTCTGTCTTCATGTAACTTGTTTTTTCTTTCTCTTCTTCTTCTTCATCCTCAATCTAGGAGAATCAAGTATATAATTCAATCCTTCTCTTAATGCTCTTCTAAACCCTAGCTTTCATGCTTATATAGGAATATATAAACTTAGGGCACAATAGCCATGTATTTATAATTAATATATCTTCTTTAATGTTAAAAATAGATCTAATTCCCAAGAGTTAATTTATAAAATTTCACACACAGGTAATCGGAAATGGTTATTGCCTCGACCGTGAATCGGTCACTTTTTGACCCAGACCGACCGACGTTGGTTACACTCGATTAATGCCATGCATTCTTTGTCGTAACCAACAACATGTAAAATAGGCTATCTGTGAAGCAATTCAACTCCACAATCCTAACAATCTCCCACTTGGAGATAAATTGCTGAACCTTTGTACATGTACCTGTACCTATACATCACCATCCTCTACACACCATGAAGACCATCTATTCTTTCCTTCAAAAATTCTCTCAAAAAATAAAACCAGGAAGATCAAACCATCTTCTCAAACCAAGAAGATAAAAACATGACTTACCAAACCACCACAAAGCTACAACTGATCTCGTGATAACCAAGCTATCTATACATCAAGCTCCCACTAAATCATAACACCAAGCCTCTCATGTAACCAAGACATCATGACTAACACACCTGCAAGAGCTCCCACTCAAACTAAAGTACTGATCTTGAACTGTAACCATAACCATACCTATAAAACTAACTATGTTCTCCATCCATCTATGCATGTCTCCATGCAACCATCAATGCAACTATCCAAAGACAAGTCAAACTGGAATATGCAAAAGAAAAAAGAGATCCCACGTAAAAACAACAACCACGAATGATTTTTACATGCAATAGTGGGTGATCAATCTACAAACACCTGCATAACTCAAAGAAATCCAAACACTTCAATCTGTAAATCCAACCTTGATAAACAACTAGCATGTCCAAGACATTCATCTATAGATAACATACCTATCAAAAAGTAACATAGTAATCAAGAGGAAATATAAAACATCCCCTACTCATGCTCAAGACAACTGAATCATGCTCATAGGCATCCATGTGTAAATCAAACATCTGCATCATCATAGACTCACAAAACTGAATCTATCCACATGTATAAACTCACCTATACATCCATCCATATCATCAGGCTCTCCAAAAGCACCAAGTCTCTCACTGAATAACTCCAAAGCCATATATGAATCATGTGATCATCAATGTCAATAAAAACAACTAGGCTAAATCATGTAACTAATACCAAGTGTAAATACCAGCAAACATGTCATCAACATACTACACAAACCAAACCAAGATGAAAGCAAAACAAGGGCACCATCTACAAATGGTAAATAACACTTCTATCAAACCTGTCAGAATGTTGGTGTTAAAAGCAGCACCAGGACTCGCAACACGATGGGTTGAGAATCTCAGTGCGATTGCACAACATGGAGCTTTTCCCAAGTGTGGGACCTTGCGAAATTGGAAAATCTCTCCGGATGAAGGCCGGCTCCTATTCCTCTATTCAGATGCATGAATAAAACGCAGAGGGTTTACCAAAAACCTAATCTAACTTGCCAAGGAGACAGGGTAGAGAATGCATAAAAATAAAACCTAAACTATGGAGGTGATGCACCGAGGAATGTTGAACACTCGCTTTGCAAATTTAACACAGACCACAGAGATGCAATACAAACATCATGCACAAGTAACCAAACCACAATAAGAGATCAAAATGGCAACAACGAATGCATGAGAGGGTCGAAAATTCAATCACAAACATATATATATTATTGCCCAAGAGTCGATACATTGCAGTGGCAAGAGGTAGAAGAAGAACTGGTATTACAACCCGTATGGGAGGTTTGAAAACTCCACGAATTCTCTTGCAAGCAAGGGAAGAAGGGGGATGCAAAATGAAAATGTCCAACCATGAGAAAACCCCCTTCCAATTTATATGAGGAAAAAATGAGGGAGAAGAGAATGATTCGAATTCTACCCCAACCACCTCCAAGACTGCACCTAACCCTCATTATGGCGGTAGGTAAGATCCCCAACAACTCAAAATATGGCGAAATGTATTTTTGCATTTTAAGAACTTGTTCCCACCAAATTAAAGATATCCAGTTGTAGTTGGGTAGAGGACACCGAGAGCTTTCCGAAAAGTCCAACCTTGTGTGAATTCGAGCTCCTGCAAAAAGTTATGGTGATCTCAATATTTCCCATGTCGTGGTCTTCGCCTATCCGGTTCGGGGTTCTCTCTCGCATTTACATCGGGTTTGGAGGATGCCTCGACATGTGTTTGATGCTTGTGTTTTCTCGAAACCTGCTTCCACCATTATTTCCAAGATTTCCTTTGTTTCGGGTTCGGAAATCGAGACTTGCATGTGCATCGGGTTTGGAAGGTGGCTTGACATGTTTTCGCCCCATGCTTTCCCGACTTGTTTTCCCGACTCCAAGACCCAACTGGCCTAGGCAGTGTTTCGGGTTTGCGGAACTCTCAAGCATCGGGACATCCTTTGCGATCTGCATGCTTCATGTCTCATGTTTCCCGAAACCCGAAACCCGAATTTCCTTTGTGTCGGGTTTTCTAACCCCTCCGACATGCTTCTTTGATGTCGGGTTTTCTAACCCCTCCGACATGCTTCTTTGATGTGTTGATCTATATTTACCCGGGGGGTAAATATATACAACAATTTGGTGACTCAACGGGATTACCTACCTGCTAGGTAGAAGATCAGTGGCCTTATTAGTGATCCATTGGGCATGGAGTCATGAGAAAGCCTGAAAACCGATCTGAACTTTGAAAACTCCTTTTGAGCCACTTGAAACCCATTGAACTTAGAGTTGTTCTCACCGAAATGCCACTAAAATGAACTGTGCTAGAGCAAAACCAGCAACACCAAAAATGATGTACAGAACTGAAAATCATACATGCTCCAAGTGGAACATGTAGAGTGTGCACAAGCACTTCTTCTGCTGAAAGAAAACCTACCTACTCTACTCTAACTGGAAGCAAAGGCAAGCTAAACAAACCCCATAACTGGTTGTGCAAAATAGCTTCCTTTCTTCAAAATCGGCAGCCATGCAATTGATTTGGAGGTGATCATGGCTGTTAGGATGAGTGGGAAATCAACAGGAAGCTGGTCTTCCACCCAAATCATTAAGGTGTCAATGAAAACAAATCGATACCTCTTTTAGTTGCTCGCATTTGGATGAAGAGGTATGACAGCCTGATCCTTGGTACTTTGTAGCTCATCCTCATGCTCGAAGCAAGCATGACTAGTTGTGGCTTCTCCTTTGGCTCCAATGAAGCCAAATACTGATTGGGCAAGGTCCGGTCTATTTGATATGCCCATAGCTCTGATTTTCAACTCCAAAAATGGAGTCTTCTTGTAGACCCTCTTGAATGGATGATGTGGAAGAAATGGTAGAATTCTTTTGTCCTTTCTCTTCCTCCAATGAAGAACATGAAAGATTAAAATCTTCCAATCTTGATTCCAAAGAGCTGCTATAAGATGCAGGCTGCTGCAAATGAATGCTCTCCTTCATGACAGCAGGCTCTGGTGTTTGGGATGTGGATGATGAAAGAGAGAATGGTGGAAACTCAACCGGTTCTTCTCCATCAAAACAGTCCTCCAAATCTGATAGGTAAACTGCCTCATTGCTGTCCTGCTGCTCGTGTTCAACTTCTCCCATGGTGTTCTCTTGATCTGCAACTTGATCATCATGGTTTCCTTCACTCTCCAACATTGAGTTTGAGAGATCAAACTCCTCTTCAGTACTAGAACTTGAGAGAGGTGAAGTAGAAAGAAGAACTGAAGGTTCTCCTGTAGCCTGCTTTGTGCTCAAAGCCCTTGGATCTGTAATTTTCTCCTCCACAACTAGAATGTGCTCCTCTTCTTTTGGATTTGGAGCAGCTTCTTCCTCCTCTATGGCTGATTGTGCAACTTGAATTAGATCAGCATTTCCTTCAAATAGAGTGCCAACATGGACACTACATTCTGAGCAAGCTGATTGCTGATCTGCTTCTTCCTTTTGCTCTTCTTCTGATGCAACAAATTCAGTCCTGACCACCATTTGTTCAACCTCAGCCTCTTCTGTAGGCTTAACCATCAAGGGGATCTTTGTTATCCCAAATTTAGCAGCCCAACTCCTCAAGTTGTCTGTAGTTTCTTTTCTGTCGGGCTCCTCTTCTTGCTGTCCTTCATGGCTGATTTTTGCAATTTCTTCTTCCCCGCATGGAATTGGGAATGCAAGAGGAGGGATGGGTTGTAACTCAACTGATTTTACAATTTTTTGTGGTGGTGGAGGTAGTGAAACCTCTTGTTTCTTTGGAGGAGGGGGTATTTTTGTTAGCTCTTGTGGAGGGAATGACTGTTTGGAAGAAAAAAGGAAAGAAGAATCGAGATGAGATGGAAGACTGAGAGGTGGAGACATGGGATCAACATTTGGGACAGCAGATGGAGAGTTTAAAACTTGACACTACTGAGATGAAACAGATTGGGAAAGAGGAAAAAGAAAGGCATGAGATGGCGTGCTTACCCATTGACAAGGTTGCTGAATACTCCTCTCATACACCTCTATTCCTTCAATCCATTTTGCAAGCAAAGGCAGCGTTGCAATCATGAAGTCAAGCTTCTCTTGAGGGCTGTAATGCCTTGGAAAAGGTCCCACCCATGGACAGGGTGCTCCACAACCGATTCCAAATGCTTTCATTTGTGCTTGAGCCCTGGACTGCACCATCTTTACCTCCATCTTTTGGATTTTCTCCAACAGCCAACATCTTGCATCTGATGGTCTTCATTATATGCATACTCTTGCTCTTGGAAAGCTCCATAGCCAAACTAGTTTTGCACTGCTGTTCATATGAGTATGCATGCTGATCTGGAGGATTTGTAAAACGTGTTGGAGGTGTGATATATTCTGTTGTTGGAAATGTGAATTCCATGATGGAAAAGAAGTCATGGTTGCACAACTTCATGGAATGGAAAAGAATGAAAGAGATGGAAAGAAAGATGGATGGAAATGGATGGAAACGGGTCTGCAACTTAGAGAATGAGTTATTTACCAGATGGAGTCACCAGATGTGCTTTTGAATATGCCTCTAAAAGGCTGGATTTTGCCAAGTTACACACCAAACCTGGCAATATTGAAATGGAAATTAAAAATTTGAAGGACCCGGAGGATGTAGTCTTCAATTCGGAACTCATGTCATGTAATGCAGCTGCGGATCCCGAAAAGTACTAGGCGGAACTCAGGTCATGCAATGCAACTCACAAAACCCGAATCGCCATGTGTCGGAACTTGGGACATGTCCGACACCCCGGAAAACCTGAAATGACTGCTGTCGGGAATAGGACCATGCAATGCATCCCCCAAAACCCGAAATGACTGTTGGGTCTGCTTTGATGTTCTCGGACCCCGAAAACCCGAAATCCAAAAAACATGAAATTTTGAAAATCAAAATCTCAAAAAACCAAAGATACCCTTTTGAAGATTACCCTCAGATCTACCAACCGGTGAAATTTTGACTTGTTTTGAGCAAGTTAAGCCCTTGAAAAATGATTTCGGAGTTCAGCCTGGAAGGAGCAAAAATCCAAAATTTTAAAACTTGCAATTTCTTAGTCCAAATTTCACGAAAACTCCTTCAAATCTTGTGGAATGACCTCTTGGTCCCACCGGTGTGCCAAAACTGTTGGTGTCGAAATGCAGCACCCCTAGGACTCTGCAACACGATGGGTTGAGAATCTCAGTGCGATTGCACAACATGGAGCTTTTCCCAAGTGTGGGACCTTGCGAAATCGGAAAAGCTCTCCGGATGAAGGCCGGCTCCTATTCCTCTGTTCAGATGCATGAATAAAATGCAGAGGGTTTACCAAAAACCTAATCTAACTTGCCAAGGAGACAGGGTAGAGAATGCATAAAAATAAAACCTAAACTACGGAGGTGATGCACCGAGGAATGTTGAACACTCACTTTGCAAATTTAACACAGACCACAGAGATGCAATACAAACATCATGCACAGGTAACCAAACCGCAATAAGAGATCAAAATGGCAACAACGAATGCATGAGAGGGTCGAAAATTCAATCACAAACATATATATATTATTGCCCAAGAGTCGATACAATACATTGCAGTGGCCAAGAGGCAGAAGAAGAACTGGTATTACAACCCGTATGGGAGGTTTGAAAACTCCACGAATTCTCTTGCAAGCAAGGGAAGAAGGGGGGATGCAAAATGAAAATGTCCAACCATGAGAAAACCCCCCTTCCAATTTATATGAGGAAAAATGAGGGAGAAGATAATGATTCGAATTCTACCCCAACCACCTCCAAGACTACACCTAACCCATCATATCATTATGGTGGTAGGTAAGATCCCAACAACTCAAAATATGGTTAAATGTATATTTGCATTTTAAGAACTTGTTCCCACCCAATTAAAGATATCCAGGTTGTAGTTGGGTAGAGGACGCCGAGAGCTTTCCAAAAAGTCCAACCTTGTGTGAATCCGAGCTCCCTGCAAAAAGTTATGGCGATCTAAATATTTCCCACGTCAGGGTCTTCTGCCTGTCGGGTTCGGGGTTCTCCTCTGCATTTGCATCGGGTTTAAAGGATGCATCAACATGTGTTTGATGCTTGTGTTTTCCCGAAACCCGCTTCCACCATTATTCCCGAGATTTCCTTTATTTCGGGTTCGGAAATCAGACTTGCATGTGCATCGGGTTTGGAAGGTGGCTTGACATGTTTTCGCCCCATGCTTTCCCGACTTGTTTTCCGACTCCAAGACCCGACTGCCTAGGTAGTGTTTCAGGTTTGTGGAACTCTCAAGCATCGGGACATCCTTTGCGATTTGCATGCTTCATGTCTCATGTTTCCCGAAACCCAAAACCTGAATTTCCTTTGTGTCAGTTTTCTAACCCCTCCGACATGCTTCTTTGATGTCGGGTTTTCTAACCCCTCCGACATGCTTCTTTGATGTGTTGATCTATATTTACCGGGGGTAAATATATACAACAAAGAACAAACTAGCCATGATTTCCTAATCGACCCCGATCCACCATCGCCTAAATGACTACGGTTAATCCTAACCGACACTGGTCTTTATAATAGTCATAATTTCTCCTTAAACCCTTAAAACTATGAAAAATTGCTCTATCATCTTCACCTAGCTGAATCTAACCATCAACTGTAATCCCATAGGGATAACTAGGCACCAAAAAATAAACTATAAGTGACATCACAAAGCAATAAACTCAATATACCTATAAATCTATGACTTCCCTCCAAAACCAACTAGTGCCTCTGCCACTATGCATGTGCATCATGTATCCAATCTTGTAATGTCAACAACCATGGCTTGCTCCCACTGAACACGAAATCCCCTACACTGCCTCTAACACCAAGCTAAAAAGCTAATATGTCAGTGAGAAATAAAACCAAATGAAAGAAAATATAAAATTATTCCCTTCTTATCAAATAATACTCCTACATCACAGAAGTTTGGAATTCTTGTGAAGTACGTGAATCAACTTCTTTTCATCCTATGTACTCATCATCTTTCATCTCTTGCAACCGTGTCTAACCATGACTTTTCATTGAGGATATCATCCTTAGACTAGATATCCTTGTCCTCAAGATTCCACACAACCGGGAAATAAAAGTCAAACAAGACCAAAAACATGGTGTAAATCTGTGCACACTATCTAAACATAATATTAGCTGCTCCAAAAGAAAGAAAGAAAACATGAACCATATAGAGATACTTGACCCAAAGTCTCACTGGACTAACCAAGCCAAATCCTTCCTCTTTCGATCCAAAATTGAAGTGATCTACACTATTTCTGCTTTGTACACACCGTGCAAGAAACATGATCCTACAAAATAGGACACTGAACCATCCATGCCCTCTTCTACTTTGTAAGAAACCATGTGCAAACTCATTGTCACAGAGACCAACTAGTTTCACCGACTAGTACCGGCTACCCTTTGTGACTAATGTCGGTTCCTAATCGACATCGGTGCTTATTGGAACTAACACAACACCAAAATTTTCATTGGTCACCAAAACAAGTGCCCACTCGACCAAATCCGAGTAGTTGTGTTGAGCCAGTCATTTCAAGAAGCACCTAAATCTTGCACAAAAACTTAACAGCAATAATACATGCAATAAAATTACACCAAGATGAAATACATCACCTTACCAGCACCAAGATACTCAACCGCATCTTCAACTAAAGAACATGCTTCTCTGATGGAAACCCCGTCTTCACATTGTGCTACTATATTTTTCCTCTCTAAGAAGCCCATGCATCTAACTGCACCAAAGGATGCATAACTACTCCTTTTCTCTCATTCTCAGATCTAGATCTACAATCCCAAACATGCATGTGCAACCAAAATAATATAAGCACTGCAATACCAAGATAAAACCATACCTCAATAACCAGATCTGCAATCTAACCAACATGCTTGTGCCTCTAAGAACCAGGGACACCTCAAAACCAAGATACATTCCATGCATCTTCTTAATTCTTTAGATCTGTGATTTTTATTTAAAACTAGGCTGCCCAATAACCGACCATGGTTACCCTATAACTAACCATGGTCACCCTGCCGACACCGGTTTCCACTTAACCGACGCCGGTCACTGTAATTTCCAGCAACCTTACTCTTCCAGCTTCCACTTGAGATTGAATCTCTTCCTGTGATCTTATCATTAGGCAAAACAAAAATACTCTCATACATGTCAGTAAAACCACTAACAAAACCATGAAGCAAACCATCTCTGAAATAACCAACCTAACCAAGCTAACCAAGTTCGATACCAGTTGTTGGGAATTTGGGACTACAGAATAGTGCTATGATTTAATAACAAACAAAATCATGCACACAAGATCTAAACAATTCCCCAAAATTTACAGCAGTGGAAGTATAAACTAGAATAATCCAAATCAAAACAAAGTACACACACATAACACGACATATATCGTGGTGCACCAAATGTGGGCTACGTCCACCAAAGACAGAGATATCATATATATAATACAACAAGAGTACAAATCAACTCTTCAATACAAGAGTAAAATGCATCTCTCCAAGAGTATCTCCTCTCCTCTAGATCTCTAAACAAATCTCCATGAGTGCACTACAACCGTGCCTCCAAACACCACCAACAGATCTCACATAACCATGAACTACTGCATCTCTGAATTACTATCAAGTTCTCTGTGGATTTGCAAATAAGACCTCTCACATGGGTCTACAATATGTGCAACTATAATTGTGCACCAAGAAGTAAGTTTGTCTCTCCATCACTACATAACCTGTGCAAACATGAAGACAACCTCCTCTACAATATCTAGATCTACATGGATAAAAAACACAATATGATCTCATGGATCTACAATAAAAGACTAGATATACATAGATATATAATACAAGATCTCACCAACATGTGGATCTACAAGAAGAAAATCTATGTGCTTTGCATACTATGCAAGCCATTACAAAGAAAATATAGTAGAAGACATTACCCTCTTCTCACCATTCAGATGTACCTACTATTTTCTTCTATCCAGCTCCTTTCCATGGAGACTCTGTCTTCATGTAACCTGTTCTTTCTTTCTCTTCTTCTTCTTCATCCTCTCAATCTAGGAGAATCAAGTATATAATTCAATCCTTCTCTTAATGCTCTTCTAAACCCTAGCTTTCATGCTTATATAGGCATTTATAAACTTAGGGAACGATAACCATGCATTTATAATTAATAGATCTTCTTGAATGCTTAAAATAGATCTAATTCTCGAGAGTTAAATATAAAATTTCACACACAGTAATCGACGATTTACGCGATTCGCCTAACCGTCGCCTGATCACTTCCCGACCTAGATTGACCGATGCCAATTACACCGACCGATGCCGGTTACACACTCGACCGATGCGGTTACACCCACCGACCGACGCCATGTCAAAACCAAGAATATGTAAACCAGATATTTGTGAAGAAATTTAACTCCACAATCCTAATAGGGTCTTCCTTTTAGGTGGAGGAACAATTTTGGTGTGGGTTTGGGAAGACGTGGCTAAATCTAATTTGACGGGTGGATGGGTAAGGCTTGAAATCAACATGAAATCCAATGTAGTGATGGGTCTAGATATGGATGAAGACATAGGTGTGGTTATGTTATTAGGCATAGGAATGGTTTTAATCATGGGTAAAGGTTCAGATGTAGGTAAAGGTGACAAAGAAGAAACCATTTTGATAGGCATGGTCGGGGTTGACTTGGTTCTTTGGAAATACTTTTGGATAGATTTTGGAGGTATCTCAGTAGGAAACATTTACATTTGAGTCGAGGAGGGAGCTGAATATGTCCCCAAAGTATGGAATTATCAATGTACTCTAAACAATTGGCCAATCATGAAAACATGATTGCTGTAAGAGAAGATGCGATTGATTTAGTGGCAATCCTCAGTAAAATATGTCCGTAAGACAGGGGAATTGGTTAGCCTTGGACTCTGTGGGTAAAAGAGCCAAGACTAGGTCAACGGGATCCTGGAATGCTAATGGAGAATTATCCCCAACAGGTAGTGGTGTGTTTGAAGAATCTCCCATGGGTAGGAGAGATGGTAGGTGGGGTGAGGTAGACTTCTCTTTTGGTGGAGGAGAAAGTGATGACGATTCTCCTGCGGGTAGGAGAGTTAATACCGTTGATTGTTTGGTAGGTTATAAGGTAGACGGTGAAATGACATCAATCTAAATCCTGGACTCCCCTATAAGTGAAGGGGGATGAAGGGGGATTTTCGAGGGTGAAGGAGTGGAAGAGTGATGCTTCTTCATGGGTAGAGGAGCTCATGCTAGAATTTCCTCAATAGACAAAATAGGTGGAAATTGAGGAACAACGATATGGTATCAAAAACAATGTGGACTTCATGGACATTATTTTCATTGGTTGAAGGTTACCCACTTTGATTAGATGATTATGTATGGTTAGGGAACAACTTCTTTAAGATATGCAGGTTTTGATTTTCGGTGCATTCGGGTTGTCCAAGATGAGATCTCTATTATCTAACATTTCTGGACAATGTTCTTAAAAGTTATGCAATTACCATCACTATAGGCTTTGACATGATGATAATTACAATAGTCATGTTCCTTATACCATGTAGGCATAAGACGAGTGGGATCAAAACTAGTATGAGGTTTTATGGGGGTAGTGCAATGGCTCCAACTTTAAGAAGCTTTTCTAAGACTGAAGAATAGGGCTCTCTAATTGGAGTGTACTTTCATTGTTCTTGCCGGAACTGAAAATTTTGAATAGGAGAAATATTGGAGGAAGGTTTGGCTTGATTAGATGGATGAGATGGACCAGCTTTGAGAACTACCACATTAGTAGATCCTTTAGCTTTTGAATAACTATTTTGGGGTTTTGAAGATGAAGAAGAATCATTTAATTTGAACGTGGCATTTTGTTCCGCAATTGGTTTTTATTTTCTTCAATGGCACGAATTTCTAGCTTTCGCGCCATAGCGAATGATTTGTCAAAGGTACAGAAGGTTTGTACTTATAGATTTGGTGAGATGTGTTTGGCAAAAACTCTAGCGAAAAAATCTATAAGTTCAACTTGAGGTAACTGGAACGTTAATTGGTTAATAAGACTTTGTCGGGAGCCACTTAAATCTGCAATAGATTCATTATCATACTTGTTGTGTCGAATATAGGTCAGTCATGGTGAATTTTTGAATACATTGATTGAGAAGTGGTCATAGAATGCTTGAGCCACTTGGTTAAATGAGTAGATGGAATGTCTGGGTAAACTACTATACCAATCTAAGGCGGTTCTTGTTAGGGACATGGGGAATGTTCGTAGGAGTAAAGCATCATCATGGGAAATTAGATAGCACCCATGTTTGAATGACCACAAGTGCTATTGTGGGTCTTCTTTACTGTTGAAATGGTTGAACTTGGGAATTTCTCAATGCATGAGGTATGGGCGAATAGGAATAGATGGATGAATAGGATCATTACAGATTTCATCATAATTTAAGGAGTTGTGAGATCTAGAAACTGATGCTTCTAATGTATGCATCTTTTCCATCATCATCCTAATGAGGTCATTGGTGGGTTGTGAGGAATGGGTTCCTCCTACAAGTAAAGGGAGGTTGATGATGGGTGTATGATGTGGATGGAATCTTGGTACATAGGGGTGCCAAATATGAAAACTACAAAGGGGATAGATGCAGGAAGAATATACCCCGAATAAGTTATAGATGAGATTGGGGGTTACTGGTGATGCATTTAAATAGGTGGGGTATTCGTAACAACTCTCGTGGTAATCGAGGGTAGAGATTGAAGGATGGAAAGGATGAGGTTTTGAAATGGGGTGTGGGTTACTCGAAACTAGGGGTGGTTGTGATGCAACTGGTATATATGAGGAAAAGGGGGCAGATGGGGCCATGCTTAAGGTGGTTGGTGAAGGAATGGTCAACACCATGGGTGTGATAAATGTCATTAGTGTAGTAGCTATAACAAATGTGGGACCTAATCGAGAGGCCACAAGGGGGTAAAGTAGATGAGGGTAGCACCGAGCTAGTGGTAGCTGATGTAGAAGTGAAGGCAAGGACAAGAGGGATAGATACGGGCATACCGTATACTAGTTTTCCAAGGAGTCTCGGGTAGATGAGTGGGAAAGATAGTATTGTAAGGTTGCAAGTTTCTCGGTCAAGGAGTCTTACAAAATCCTCATTGCTAGTAATAATGGTGATGGGCTGAGTTGGATCCATAAGTGACAAAATGGAAGCCGGTGATGGGTTAGGTGGGAGTGGCTGAAGACTAGCATGAAATATAAGGGTGTTGGTTTAGATGTGAGTTAAGACCATGTGAATTAATGTTCACCTGGTAAAATGGTACTTTTCAGATGACACAAAAAACAACATGAATGGAGAAGGATGAATTTCGGGAGGTAAATTTGATCAATGTTTTAATTAAAAATCAAACACATAAATCAACGATGGTCGATTGACCGATTACCATTACAAGGGAACCAATGACAATTATGATAACCGATACCAGTTACTGTGGGGAATCAACAGTTTTGCAAATGAGGCAAAACTGATGAAAATAAATAATGGAAACTGTATTGGGATGTGATATGAAAGTTCTAGGGATATGATGATGTTTTGAGAACTCCAGATAGAACAATAGATTTGATGAATGCTATCTTTGGGTGAAATGACCAAAAAGAGATGGAACCGACACTGGTTAGGTAAACCAATGACGGTTTGTGGACCGGTGCTAGAAACTATGAAATTAGAAGAAATGAAGAAAAATAGATTTTTCATGAATTAAGTTAGATGAAACACCAACCCAGAAATCTAAGGATGATGGTATTAGACCTTGACACACTCAGAAATAGTCAGAATACTCCAACTATAATGGTGGAGTGTGATAGGAAGAGGAAAGTGGAGAACGTAACCTCACAACTCAAAATGTAACTCAGGAAAAAAACTAAGAAAAAACACAAATCTTAATAAGTGAATTAAATGTTTTTAGCTTATGCCATTTAAGGCTGACTTGTGAATTTAGAACATAATTTTTGGTCGAGAAGGCATCCTATGAAGAGGAAAATTATAAAGGGTGGTTTTAGGTTATGTTTTGGTGGGGTTGGTCCTTTCTTTGAGATAATGACTGGACGTAAAAAACTAGCTGGGTGCCCACTGTCAATCCTTTGATCGTGTGATCATTGAAAACTTCTTCTAGGTAACGTGTTGTTTAAGAAGATGTGTGAATTTTGTATTTGTGGAAATTTGGCAAAGAGAGAGAAGATAAAGTTCTTTATATAATTCAATTATGTCAACCATCAACTGGGCATGAATTCCAGTGTATTGGTTGCCTCTCGCTTTGAATGTGAGCTAATAATTCAACATACAAGGATGAAATGCAACAAATTTTATAACCCAAATCGAAAATTATATTCGATGTAACAAGTGATGAATACATCAAGAACGTTCTCTTTCACTACTAAACAAGTGGTGGAAGAAAGGAATGATTCATTTTTAACACCAAATCAAAAATTTCGTTTAAACAATTTGAAGAAAATAATGTTACCAAGGGAGAAGATTACATGTGTATTTTTCAAAAAGAGAAAGAAACACACAATATTTCCCTATACGAATAAAATGCAAAGAACCCAAGAGAGGGTCCCACCGGTGTGCCAAAATGTTTAACCAATAAGTTGCGTACGTATGAGTTAAATAGATAAGGTAAAGGCAAGGAGGAATACATGTGAAATGAAGGTGGTAGGTACAATGCACGTGTTTCGATTTCTTGATCCAAGACTAATAGCGAGAACTTCATTTTTGCTAGGAATAACTACATGTGAATGTAAAAAAACCACAAGAATAATATTAAACAATAAATGTCGGTGGGTGACTAGTGTGTGCTAGATCCAGAAGTGTGTTATTGCCTAGATGGTGTCAATCCACCGTGCAATACAATTTAATGCAAGAAATAATGTAAATAAATAACATCCTACTGTAGTTGATATGATTTAGGTATCTCATTCAAATACAATAAGAAAATTTAATCTAATAGGTTGGGTTATGATCAAATCTAGAGGTTGGGCAAGTAGCTAAGGTGATTAGAACAAGTCAGGATCAAATTTTGGGTGGTTTTGGGTTATTTGGGTGAAGGTTATTAGGTTGTTGTTATAGGAAAGATTACTAGTTACATAGACCAACATCGGTTGGGTATGACTGATGCCGGTTGAGAGCGAAATTGACGATGGTTTAGGTTAACTGGAATTGGTAAGCGGAATGGTAGAAACTCAATAAAATTTGGTTTTGGAGATTCTCTGTGATTGCACAAAGAATAGAAGAAGGATGGTTAGGTTGCTAAAGAAGTTGAGAATGCTTAGAGATGTCCTGGGGTTGGATGTGGGGAGCTAAAAGGTTATGGGTGGTTAGATGGGTGGATTGGTAGGAAGGTGAGGATGATATGATGCAAAAGAGAATGGAATTTAAAAGAGAAAGCTAAATAAATGGTAATCTGAGTAAGTATGGAATGATGCAGATCAAAATGCACTTACTTGTATTTTTCGACTGGTGTTTAGATGAAGGTGATGGTTGATATGTGAAATTGGTTGTTAGTACCATGGCAGTAGCTTTAGGAATGCCACCGTGAGTGCCAATATCTTCAAATCAGTCTTGGTGCTTTGGCTAGGGTGTGTCAGATGTGCGAGAGGGTTATGGTTCATGCTTGCATGCAAATCTCTTTCTCCAAACTTAAATAATTATTATGACCTCTGGAACAAGGTTACTTGTTGTATATATCTTCCCTGTAAATATAGACAAACAACGAAAGAATATGGAAATCAAAGGAACTCAAACTGACATTTATTTATGTGAAAATTCGTGTCCATGGCGCAGTTAGAGGCGCATAGCACAATGTGTCGACATGAAAATTCATGCCCATGGCATAGGTTAGGGGTTCACAACACAAAGTGTCGACATGTGAAAATTCACGCCCATGGCATTGAGTTAGAGGTGCACAAAGACAAAGTGTCGACATGAAAATGGATGCACCTATGGCGTAGGTAAGAAGATGTCAACACACCAAAAGTTACGCCCATGGCACAGTTGAGGTGCAAGGTAAAATTTTGACATGAAAATGGATGCGCCTATGACACATGTAAGAGTATGTTGACATGAGGATAGTTATACCGAGGCACATCTTCAGGAGGCGCAACATTTTGAGCATTGACACCCTGACAGAAAGCAAACCCTGGCACAGATATTCAAATGGCCATAAATTTTCAGGGGGCTCTTGATTCATGCAAGGTTAGACTTTTGGAAAGCTCACGAGGTCCTCTATTCAACTAAAACCGGATATCTTTAATTGGGTGGGAACAAGTTCTTAAAAATGCAAAATATAATTCGCCACTTTTTGGGTTTGCTAGGGTTCTCACCTACCACCATAATGAGATAAATTAAATGAAACCTAGAGGTGGTTGGGGTAGATTTGGAATTCTCTCTCTCTTTCTCTCTCATTATTCCTATAAATTGTAAGGAGGGGATTCTTTCTAAAGGTTGGACATTCTTATTTTGCCGCTCCCTTCTTCTCTTTGGCAGGTGAATTTGTGGAGTTCAAACCTCACATCTAAAACTGTAATGTAACTTTGCCTCTTGGCATTTTGTAGTGTATTGTGTCAATATTTGGAGAAAATAATGCATATCGTGGATGATTCTCAACCCTCTCTATTTTCATTTGCATCCTCTTGATCTTTCACTGCAAATCTGGTTATCTGTGCATGATCTTGCATTGTATTTTAATGGTTTGTGTTTATTAGCAAGACATGTGTTCTTCATTCCTTGGTGCATCACCTTTATTAGTTTAAGTTTATTTTATGCATCTTCTTACCCTATTTCCTTGGAAATTTAGATTAGGTTTTTGAGTAAACCCTCTACATTTTTATGTGTGCATCTCGAACAGAGGAATAGGAATTGGCCTTCATCCAGAGAGCTTTCCGATTCACAAGTTCCCACACTTGGGAAAAGCTCCATGTTATGCAATTGCACTGAGAGTCTCAACCCATCGAGTTACAAACATTCAGCGGTGCTGTGATTTTCCATCAATAGTTACCAAATTGAATATATGGTAACCGATGATGGTTTAGGTTAACCAACGTTGGTTTAGTGTCAATCGATGTCGGTTATGATGAGAAATCCTAAGTTTGTTAAAATAACAGATCTTTACTATCTTTTGGCCGATTCTACTGTTGGTTTGGGTCTAAAATGGTATTTTCGACGTAAGTATGTGGGCATGATGTTAGAGAAAGAATAGGCATCTAATGTTAGGGTTAGACTAAGTCTCAGTTAGTTATGACAAGTAGATATTGAGTCTTAGTTAAAAGAAACATGCTGAAAATAGGTCCATGATGATGTAATTAGGTGATGTGGCTAGGTGAGATGGTCAAGTGAGAATATTTATTAAATTAATTAAAATAATTAACTCAACTAATCATGTGCACTATGGGATATGAATATGTAAGGTATTTTTAATTTAATTAACGAGGCTATAAGGGTGGTACGACCTAATTTTGGTGTCTACACCACCTTATATGTATCCCCACATTCTTCTTCAAGTGGGACGGTCTTGATCACATGATCATTGACATTGCAATCAAGTTCCTAAGCATGGAAGTGCATAGTCCATTGAGCATCTTCCTGGTTCTGGGCACACCCCATCTTGATCTAACAATTCCCAACCATGTAACTTTTTCGGTGGGAGGGTGGCTCAAACCTGCACGCAAGATGTTCTTGGGGTATCCGTGAAGTCCATGTGTGGGGAAACTAGCATCCAATTCTTCCTTGTAGCCCCGTGCTTTTTCCTCTACTTCTTCACTCTAGGGGTGAATTCCATATCTTCCTTTATAGTACATGAGTCACCCTTGTCTTCCTTTGGGCTAACATTCTATGTCTGTAGCCTCTTCGCATGTTGGACTCTTCTCAACCCCTACCAAATGCTCCTCTCCTTCTTCCCATGCCTCACCTGCATCTGTGGCTTTTACCTCAGCCTCCTGCCCCTCCAACTCTGCTTCCAATTCTACTTTTAAAGTGGCGGGGTCTTCTTCCTCCGAGCCTGTTGTGGGGCTTGATGTATCATGCATCTTATATTTCTTTTCCTTGGGCTCTTCCTTCTCTTCTTCCTCTTTCTTGCGCCCTGGTGATGAGGTGTTGGTGCCACCCTTTTTTGAAGTGATGGTGCCCTTACTACTATTCTGGCGCATTTAGTACTTCCTCTTCCTTGAAGTGTCTAACTTCCCTTCTTGTTCTCCTTGTTGTTGTTGTTGTTGTTTTTATTTTTGTTATTCTTCTTCTTGTACTTCCTTCATGGGTGGGATTGACGTCTCCCATGGTTTTGGAAAGGGAGAGTCTGTAACCTCCATCTCAATCCCTCCCTGTGTTTTGGGTCACAACTACACGAACACTCAATGGACATACCCCTTGATGGTAATGCTGACTTGTGGGTGTAAGTCCAGAAATATAGCTCCAAAACCTTGACGTAGGCAGGGTGAGTGCCATACTTGTATGTAGCATGCAACGTGTAGACATCAAATTCCACCTTATCTACATCAAAAATAAATTCTACAAGCCCCGAATCTTGTTGATGATGTACTGTGTATCTCGGTAGTGAATGTAAAGGGGAGCTTACACCATGATGCCATCTCTCCTTTGGCCATCATAAAATTCACTAGATAGAAATGTTGGGTAGAGGAAAATTTACCTTGTCTCCAACAACTTACGGAAACTCATGGGGATGCATCACTCATTCTCAAAATCTCCACATAACCACTCAAACTACATATTAATTCATGCCTTATAAGTATTTGAGATGGCCCCATCGTAGGCGAAATGTGTAAATTGAACTGTAGGGGATGCTTGAGCGGGTGGATGAACCCAAATGTTTGAGTCTGGTCTGTCCGAGACACCAATCTACTAGAAAATGATTAATAGTAGGATGGAGATGCAAGTAATATTCACTCCTTCCTCACTTGTACCCACGCCTCTTCGATAATTCCATTCATGATGAATTTGGAAAATTTGCTAGTGTGCCCTCTTGGACACCCTCTAAGTCATGTACATGCATCTACGGTTGATGTCTGTCCATCTTTCTAATGTGCCCAATTTACAGCTAATGAGTTAGGAGGTGAATCTAGTGCTAGGTCCGGGAGGTTTATGATTATCATTTCCCTACCCCCTTTTCATAATTTATCTTCTTTCACAGCTCCTTGATCTTGGAAGTGGCACATAAATCAAGTGCCATATCTTCTCTAGTATTCCGTAGGCCCATTACCATTCGAATCAAATGGCCCATAATTGTCATTCTTCTTCCACGAAGTAGAAGAATTCTTCGTGTACCCATGACATCAATCACCCGAAAAGAGGAGTGCATTTGGAAAAGAAGGAAGCGCCATAGCTACAAAACCCTAGTCTTTTGTAGAGCTTGTTGTATTGAGTCATCAACCTTAGGTTTTCCAAGCTCATCCATCATCAGGGTGTCTAACACAAGATCTTCTTGCATCAACTTTTCATTGTTGGTCATTCTGTGGTTGTACTCACTGATCTTACATTTATATATCTTCAAGCTCCACTTCTCAACCTTGATAACTCCAGAAGGGTATTACATCTCTGAGTAGATCTCCATGGGATCCTCCTTTTCCACCACTCATTTATTTTTGCATGCCTTCTTTGGTGCCATCTTCCTTTCCTTTCCTTCATTCGTGCCCTCACTTGAAAACTTTCCCACTTCTCTTTCATGTCACCTTCTTCCTGCTCTGCTATCTTCTTCCCTCCGTGATATGTAACAGATTTTACCATAGCTTTGCACAAGTCCAATGTTCATGATAGTATCTCGCATCACTCTTATTTGAAAAACCATCATCACACTTCTATCTTGGGAGTAAAAAGAAATTATCTAAGGTGAGGCAGTCGAAATGACTATTCTTATCTCTTATTTATACTTCATCAATGCCTTAGTGTCCCTACAATCACATGTCCTAATGTTGATTTTTAATAAAACACTTTTCTTCACTTAAGGAAACTTTCGTGACTTCCTCTCGTGCTCCATAGCTATAATCTCTAGGCATTCCAATACCACTTAGACTACCATAGACCTCCTTCGCCCACATCTCCATGCCAAAGTACATAACCTTTGCGCCATCTACTAAGTAGTTCCCTATAATGCTGCCTATCTTATGTCATACCATGTGATCCTTCCCTTCTTATGGTCTTCATGTTCTTTCAACCCACCTTCCTAACTACACAAAATTTATGCACCTTTTCCATCTACGCACCTTTTCCATCCCGTCACTTGTTATTCTACCTTTGTGCTAATTTTCCCAACATTTTGGCCTCCATGTTCAATATAGCTACTACCTCACCCCACACAAAAATATATGCATGGTCCCCTACGCATAGAACCTCTTACAATGACAAAGGAAACAACCAAAAAGACTAAAAGAAATCTAAACTAATTGGAAAAACTACCTTATTTTAGATTACATAGAAGCCTTATTTATAGTAGGGCTTCACCTACTCCCATTGAAATAACCTGGTAACCTCGTCCCATCCAGTGCTTGTAACTAACATGCACCTGAATCAAGGATGTACGAGATGATATATGGTCCTAACCAATGGAATTTCAATTTCTAGATGGCGCAAAAATTTGGAGTCATAAAGCAAGACCATCTACCCAACCTCAAATTATTTGTTTTTAATATGACGATCATGCCATGATTTTTGTCATGCATTTTAAATCTTTTGAATCCACCTAGTAAGTGATCACCTTTCATCTAACTACCTTAACTTATTCATGTGCTCCTGTAGTGCTTGCTCATCAGCTAATCCTCATGCACATGTAATACGTAGGGATAGAAGCATAAGCTCTACTGGGAAAAAAATTCCGCTCCAAACACCAATGGGAACGGTGTGACATTCGTCAATCTCTTGTACGTTGTCCTATACGCCCATAGCACTACTGAGAATTTTTCATCCCAATCTTGTCTTCCCACATCAAAATTTTTGGTCAGCATGTGACTTAGTATCTTGTTAAATGCCTCAAGTGGTTCCATTGGCTTGTGGGTGATAGGGGGTAGTCTTGTGGTGGGCTACCATGAATTCTGCTAACAAAATACTGACTGTCTCATTCAAAAAGTGTGTGCCTCTGTCACTAGTCAAGCTTAAAGGGCACCCATACTTGTTGAGTATGTTTTCCCATAGGAATCTTACTATTATGGTTGTTGTGTAATCCTTTGTAGGTGCTACCTCTTCCCATATTGTTAAGTAATCAGTACAAGTAATGATATAGTGTGAACCAGTCCTTCACGTGATAGGGGAAACCGGTTCTACAAAATCAAAGGCCCACTTCTCAAATGGTTATGTGCTAGGTATTAGTCTCAAGGGCATCTCATCCCTTCTTCCTAGTTTACCAAGGTGTTGGTAATGGTCACAGGCCTTGCAAAACTCAATACAATCCTGGTAGATGCTTTTGCACCAAATCCCCGCTAATAAAATCTTCCACGCGGTGGAATTCCCCGTATAGTGTCCTCCCGCAATCCCACCATGCACTTCCTTCATGATTGCAACACGATCATGTTCTAGAACACACCAAAGTGCAAAACCTCATCATGACCTAACTTGTATAAGTCTCCACTAATTAATATGTAGGGTGTGATGTGTATGGCTAACTCGATTTCTTTCCAAAGTCTTCATTCCTTATCATACAACACCCCTTTTGAGAAACACAACAATATCTTCCAAGTCAGAGGGTGCGTTCTACAATCTAGATAGTTACACATCTCACATTATATCCTCAATTCTCTATGTGTCCTCCCTAAGTTAATTCTTGATAAATAGTAAGGCCCTATGTTACTCTTTCCTTGTTTCACCACAACTGTAAACTCAAACTCTTGAAATAGCAAGACCCATCAAAATATGCACCCTTGCAAAATGGGCTTGTTCACCAAGTACTTCAATGCCATGTGGTCCATGTAGAATATGAAGGGTGTTGCCAACAGATATTTCCTGAATTTTTGCAACATGTAGATCATGGACAATGCTTTGCGCTCAGTAGTGGTATAGTTTTGCTCTATTGGTGTCAACTTTCTGCTAGCAAAACACAAGGGGTGGTCAATAATTCCTTCTCTAGGTTGTGCTAAGATTTCCCCAATCACCATTCCCAAAGCATCAACATGTACATGGAATGGATTATCCCAAGAGGGAAAGTGTAATATGGGCGCAATGATAAGCTTATCCTTTAATGTATCAAATGCCATCTACTTGTGCCTCTCCCCAATGGAATGTACATTCGTGATTTAACAATTCCTCTAGTGGCGTTGTTAGTTTGGCATACCCTTGATAAATTTCTGGTAATACCCCGTATGCCTAAGGAATCCACACACTACACTCGCTGGTAGGCTCCCCCAATCCCATAATAACAACAACTTTGGTAGGATCCACCAACAAACCTTCCTTACATATGATATGCCCAACAAGGTTCCAAATGGAGTAGCAAAGAGACATTTATTGATGTTGAGGGATATGTGTAACTACCGGCATCTCTCGAACATCAACTATAAATTGTCACAATGGTATTTCACTAGTCCATACATTGTCTATTCATCAAGGTAGACCTGAAGGAACTTATGGATAAAATCCTAAAATTCTTGGACCACTATGCGTGAAAACACAACAAGCGTATTCTTTAGTCCGAAAGGCATGACCATGTAGGAAAAACTTCCCCATTCAGTGGTGAAAGTTGTCTTTTCTTGGTCTTCCTTTGTGATTCTAACTTGATGATATCCTAAGAAGCCATCCATGAAGGAATAGATCTCGCGCCCAGCTACTCCCTCCAGGATTTCTTCAGTGAAAGGGGTGGGAAAGGGATCAATGACACATACCACATTCAAATCTCTATAATCAACACAAATCCTTATCCTCCCATCCTTTTTAATGCTAATAACCATTGGGCTTATCCATTCTAATTCCTCAACAACCTCAATGATGCCTGATGTGATCATCTTGTCTATCTCTTCCTTTACCCAGATAGACATATTTGGGTTCATTCGGTAAGGTCTCTTCTGAATTGGGTGCACTCCTTCCTTTAACTTGATTTTCATTTCCCCCAAGGAGTGGTGAACTCCTTTAAGATCATGGTACCCACACATAAATAAGTCCTAAAACTCACGTAATAGATCAATGATCTTTGAAACCTCCTTTTCTGACTAATAGTCCCCAATAGTAGCCTCCTTAGGTTCCATTTCTGAGCCAATTTTAACCTTCTTTGTTTTTAGGCGTTCATTGTAGGAACACGCTTCCTCATCAGCACTATTTGTTACTTTACACATACCCATAGTATGGTTAACATCCAAGTTCTACACTTCCTCACCATCTATCATATAAACCATTTTCCCCTTCTCGTTCTCCATGTAAGCATGCTCAAGCTATATCTCATCTGATTCTACCTCATCATAGTGCTCTTCTAAGCCATGCTCACCCAATAATTCCAGTATTCTATCCTCTGCCATGACATTGTCTCCCATAGTTATGCGCTTAACAACCTGCAACGCCTTGTTCACCAAGGGCTTAACACTTCTATATTTAAATGTTTGAATCAAGTCATTTGTTAACTCCCACCAGTTCCTGTCTAACGACATAAATATGAATGAACGTACCATGAACGTGTATAGCTTTTTAGTGTGGAATAAAACTTGTGCACCTAGAGGGAAGGAGGTAAAGCCTCTATGCCTTCCATCCAGATCCTCTTGCACTCTTGGACATGATCTGAGGTGAATTATTTCCCATCATAGACATAAATTTTAGTTGGCACATTGCTCCTGAAGAACCTAATAGAGAGCGCAATCCTCACCTTACACCACCCTAGAATATTGTCCTAATGTGCCATCCACCAACATGTTGCGGTTTCATGCAAATTGTAGACAAGCATGCTCCTTCATTCGATCTCACATCTCCATTGAGATTTCATGGCTTGTAGGAAAACATCAAGGTTTCCATCCCCAGTGTAGCTTAGTAACTACTTCCCTTTCAGGAACCTTAGTGGGCGTGTGCTTATTACTCTTGTAATAGAACCTCTCAATTTCCACCAAATATACTCATAAGTCCCATGCACCCAATTGTCACATGCTACACTAGTGGTATCACTCATAAATTGAGTATCTTTGAATTGAATAACACCCTCCTTTGTTGGTTGTATAACTTTAGGGTCCCTGGATAGTGCACACATAGATTCTATCGAGGACTTCTTCTCCCAAGGGCTCAATATAGGGTGCTGAATTCCCATCAGTTAGAGGGATAATAACCCATTCTTCCTTGTTTTCAAAACTTATGTACCCCTTATTGAACCGTAGGTCAAGCATTGTTCTTATAACACCAGGGGCACCTAAGTAACACTAGAAAGTTACCCTCCTCAGCTAACGCCAAGACTTCAAAGTCTCTAGTGAATTTCACCCCTTGGATAGTGATAACAACATCCTTCAAGACACCAATGGGAATTACCTTTGTCTTTTTAGCCATATACAACACATTTGAAGATGGCTGTAATGGGGGCCTTCCCATTTGATGCCATGAATCTAGAGTGAGAACATTGACTTTCGCACCCATGTCTATCTGAATATTAATCAAAATCCATTCATCGACTACTTGCAGTTAGTGTAATCTCCTTATCATAATCAATGGTATGAGGGGAAGGTTAGCGTGTAGGACTCGTTGGTTGCACTTTCCTTCGGTGCATGATACTTTCTCCCATAACCATTCCCCTAGTAAATGAATGATATTCTCCCACGTCAACATTTTGCACACTTCCATGACCTCATCCAAATCCTTTTGTGGAGCCTCGGTGTTCTTCTTTTCTCTAACTCGCCGTGATTGCTCCTTTAGGAACTAAATCTCTCCTGTATACTTCAAATTACATCCATTGTATCATAATAAACCTCTTTCTGATGAGTAGGGTTCAAATAATTCCCATGCACCACTTCCTCTCTAGTAACTAATGGCCTTTGCTTTGGTATTTCGTGGCACGTGCAACCTCAACTTGTGTGGTCACTAGTATAGGTTCTAACTCGACTAACGCACTACCCTTGGCACCATTGCAAGTTATCCTTCTTCATGCTTAACATTCCTGCACCTTTATTCTTCCACTATTGCTAGATCATGTGTTCAAATAACTCGAGCATTCCTCATACTTGTGCTTCTTCCCACACCAAGAGCATTGCAATAGATCAGGACATTCACATTTATAGTGCTCCGTAGATCCAAATTTATAGCAAGTTCCATGTGGGAACTCACTTCATCCACCTCTGCAGGTTGCCTCGACCTCGAAACCCTCCACGAAAGCTTCTTCCACGGGCTCCTCCATCTACACACCATTCATAGTGATGACCATCATCCTTGGAATTATTTGTAATGTCGGTCTGACACACACCAATATCAATGACATCATGTATTTGTTCAATCAATCTACAATCCTTAGTGTCATGAGTAGTAGAGGTGTAAATATTATAGTAGCAAGATCCATTCTTATGGATCGCGCGCTGCAGTAGCAAACACCTACTTGCATCATGATCTTTGTAGAAAATCTCATAGTGTACTATCATGGTGTGCACCGATCTCCAAGGAAAAATGTCCTTTGTATGCCCCTTTACCTCACAATACATGCACCATAGGCCACTATGAGTCTCATGGGAAGAGTTCGTAGATATCTTCTCTAAATAATTTTCCCTTACAACAATTTGAGCTTCAATAAAAGGGCTAACACTGGGATCCATACTTCCAACAGCCTCAGCATGCATGACAGCCAACAAGTCCTCACGCGGGTCTTTGAAAGTCTTGTGTGAAAGCGTTATCCTAAAATGTGTTATCAACCCTCTAACAAACCATTGAGCATGCTAAGAAGGATGAATGCTATATGAAAATTTTGACAAGAGAGTCTTAAAACACACATCATATTCCTGCACACTCTCTGTCATACATTGTTGAATTTCCTTAAACATTCTAATGCTCTTCTATTTGAACTCAAAAATAGGAAACTAAGCTAAGAAGGCATTACACAACCAATTATAATCTACCATTGTATGGTTGGGGTCATACTTCCGGTACCAACTATGCATGCATCCTTGTAACATTGTTGCAAAATTGACTTGCCTTCTATTCCAAGGTAGTGATCCCTTCGCACACCATAACAGCTCACACTTGTGTACATGTTCTACAACATCCTCAACACCTTTGTAGTCTGGTAGGTGCAAAGAAATTTCAAAAAATACTTACTGAGGTGGTTAAGGAACTTGTCCGCTTGATCTAGAACCTTGATTTCCTCCGGTGTTGCCTCTACCACTAGATCCACTAGATCCACCGGTGCTGTCCCTCTTGATCCACTAGATCCTCTAGATCCACCAGGTCCACTAGTTCTTATTCCACCAAATCCACCTCCCATAGTTGGTAAAGGTCCTGAAGTGGTTGTGCCTTGTGTTCTTACTATTGTGTTGAACTATGTGGCAAAAGTCTATGATATTACAACACTACCAGATGTGTGTCTTGCAAGTGACTTCTAGATGCGATACCCAATCTTTGTGTACCTATAATTTGCCCAAATGTCGTTCTAGATAATATACCTCCAAACATAAGAAATGATTGTGTAGCCATAGATGTGCTAAATGAAAAGTTATACCTCCTAGGTGTTGATCAGTCACTTTCACCAATACCAACCAGTTAGTAATACTTATCTCTAGATTTGGAAAACTAAGCACGGGGTTGGTCACCAGGTGGATTCAGATGCACACCAATGACTCCTCTCCTTTCTTCATATGATGAGCCTTCTCTAGAATCGAGGGGGTTTCTCTTCCACGCTTGCCAAGATGGGGTAGCATAGACTACTCAAGCTCCACATCCTCTGCGTGAACCTCAATTCCTTCCCGTAATGTTTGTCTCCATAAATGCATTACACCAACAAATTTACGTTTTCTATATAATTCCTTCTCACGAGCTTCATTATACTAGAGTCATGTCTCTCTTCCTCTTATTTTCAGCTGCAAGGTTTGCCATCTTCCTCCTTGTAGCTTCCTCACTCAAAGACTTAGAAGAAGCTTAGCCGTCCATAGGAAATGCTTCCAAACTCAGTGTAATGATTATGATCTTTATAGCTAAAGGGATAACATGCAAGAATGATCCTCTTTCCTCCCTAAAAAATCAAACTCAACAAATTCTGGACAGGAATACATAGAAATTGCATACTCCAAGGTGTATCTTGCCAACACTCTACTCCACCAATGATCAACAACATGTGTCCAAGTTAGATCAGGATTATGCAAGCTTTGATTATCCTCTTGGGTCCATACATGAGGTCTATATTACCAAATCGATCTAGATTGATACGCCAAAATATTTTCATACAACTCCAATGGAAAGTAAAAAGAAGGTCCATACAACTCATGATATAGATGTTCTTCTACCCATTTATGTGCATTAAATTAATATCCGGTACTAAATATTTGCGAAAAATCAACCTTCATGATTTTAAGCCATACTTTGACACTGTCCAAGGTCAAGTGCTCTGTCATCATGCACCATTCTCACAATATCTTTGAAAAGAGGTCTCAAAAATGGAACCAAAATGTAGTCTCCATAGTACTACTTGTTTAACAACCAAACCCAAACGTGCCAACATATCATCCAGATTAGTCTGGAGCTCACCCAAGGCACACGCAGGTGCCAAGTCCCTCCTTTATGTGAGCTTTGTGAGAATATTATTTCTTACATAGGGATGTATTACAACTAGAGGATAGATGCAATTATCCATAGGATTTTAGATGTAAGCTTTTACTCCTAGTTGATGTATCCCAAACACATATTTAACATGATCAACTAAAAGTAGAATCAACCATGAAATAACATTGAGGAAACTAGTAACATACACATGAACATAAGGGGAAAAAATAGATCAAGATCCATTGCAAGAGTGTTACAGAACTACTTCATTATATTGATAAGTCAAATACAATAGCTAAGATTACATCAAGAAGTTCCATCCATGGAAAAATGTTCATAGTAGCAGAAATTTCTTTACATCACAGAGCTCTCTATTACACTCATTACAAAATACTTCCTTCTTCATCATCTTTTGTCTCCTCTAGAAACAACCCTCTATAACAAGCATTCAGAGGAATATTCTCCTAATTATCCATCATCATCTGCGGAAGCTTACTGGAACCTCCTCATGATTGCTCTACCATTACTTAGGAATTTTCCAAATGTCACCATGCGTTTCCCTCAATCGAGTGTCTTTATCATGCATGTGCTAGATAATCCTTAACAACCTTGACTCCTTATCCTTTCATGATAACCGTAATGATTCCCTAGAATATCCTTTTCTTGAATCACAAGTCTCCATAGCTCATCCACATTTGTATTTGGTCACTTTTCCATTTGCTCCATATGCACATCTTTTCCTATTTGTCCAAAACTTACTAAGTCCTATCTCCATTCTTCCCTAGTGCAACCCTTCATGCCTCTCCGAGGAAAACTTCTAATTGTGCATTCACACCCTATCTTTGCACACCACAAGGCTTTGTGCCTTAGGTACTTATTTTATTTTAGGGATCCAACACCACTTATCTAAGCACACATTATAAACAGATGTCATTATTTCAAAAGTGTATGCCTAAAACCTCTTAGTGTGTAGGGGTTCTCATTAGGGTACTCCCAAAGGTAATTGTTTGGCCTATCGGGAACTCCAATATTTTAAAATACATTGGTAAGAAGAATATTACCATACATGATTTTATCTCCATCGTGTGCGACATCTATAATATCCTTTTCAATGAAGGTTGAGATGTTGTAGATGGTCCCTTCTAAAATATTTTTACAAATGTTCAACCATCTCTTGTTCACTTGTGTCCACCGTTCTTGTCCATTCAACTTAGTGAGCAAGCACGTGGCCATATTTATAACTAGGTCAGTGATCTTTGCAATATCAAAGTAGCACCCACCATTCTTGCATTCATATTCCTTATCTTTTTGATGACAACATCCTTGTCACCCAAGTCATCATCCAACGACTCTCCCCAAGTGCGAGATAAGCCTAACGTACTTGGAGATCGGTTGTGTAGTTTTGTTCATTATCCTTCCTACGAAGTAAAAGTAATCCTTGTGTATACACAACATCTACCATTGATATAACCTTTTAGGTTCTCGACAAATGGAAACTCATAGAGTTTTAAAAGCACAACCTTCTCAATTTCGTCTTCACAGAGTCATCGTACACTTTGGTTTGTCATCTTTTGTTCTTTCTCCTATAGGGAAAATAAGATCCAATGCCATCTCTTTCTTAGTTGTATATGTCTTATGGTTATAATCACTTATAACCATTTTGTGCATGTGAGATACGTAATCCATCCCAAATAAAACACCATATGGGTATTGCATATCTACATATCATTATTTGTTAAAACCTGATTGATGTTGATTTTCCTCGCCCTTGCCATTTTTGGGTGAAATATTTGATCCCTTCCTTGGTGCCATTTTTCCTTGTCAGGTCCTAGCTAATTCCTCCTTGTGTCTTGCTTCCTTACTACTCGATCCTTCAATTCCAATCCCTCTGCGCAACTTCTTCGAACCCATGCCCTAGTTTCAAAACCCTAACCTAGAAACCCCTTCTTCCATAAGACAGCATAAAAACTCACAGGAATCCTTCAAACAACCACTTCTGTGCATGCTCATGTACTCTGTTCTAATCTGGTTTACAAATCCATCGAATTCTTCACTTCACACACAACTTTCATAGATTTCTCACAAGGATGCCCTAGTTCACAAGAGCTCTTCAACAAATAAATGCAAGGTGAAAAATAACATATGCCTAACTCCCTATTTATAGTTTTATAATTTTTCCCGCATTAATTTCCATGCCACCTATCACCATACTTCTACATTAAATCCATATTTTTCCAATGCTTTCATATCGCACGTTTTGTCTAGTGATTTTAATTCCATGCACACACTCGCGTAACCTCCTCAACCTTCTAGCGTGTCAAACTATATCAACCACAGACCCTTACATGCACTCTTAGCACCAAATTCCATCTTCCTCTACATCTTAAACCTATTTTTCCCTGCTACTACCTACCTTAGTTTTCTCTACGCGTTCATCATTGTACATGGTTTTTATAAAGCTTTCTTGACACCATTTCATCTCTAACCCTTATCACCCCTGTTACATGCATTCCTTCTTAGATATCCCACGCTTATGTTTTTATCTCCTGGGCCACCAATCAACATTTCTCTAACCATGTGCCACTTCTACATTCTCCGCACTCTCCTACCCCACACTAAAAGTATGTGCGGTCCTCTACACATGAAAACCCCTTTAGATAGTAACTGGCTATAGGCATGAAAATGCACTTATTACACAACAAACCAAACCAAAAGACAATGCATTTCAAAAATGAAAGTAAACACATATAACAAAAAAATGCATTAAGGGAAACCTAAGCTAAATGACAACACTTCCTTATTTATAAACACACAAAATAATTATTTATAGTAGGGACTCAACCTACTCTTGTTGAAGTAGCTGGGAAATCATGTTCCATCAAGCACTTATAACTGGAAAGCACCTGAATCAAGTATATGTGTTATAACATATGGTCCCAACCAATGCACTTTGAGTTTCCAGGATGGTGCATAAACTTTGAATCATACAGAAGAACCATCTGCCCAACCTCAAACTTCTTGTTTTTAATGTCTTGATCATGCCATGCCTTTTGCCTAGCTTTCTCCATCTTTTGAATCCACCTAACAATGGCTCAACTTTCATCTAAATTCATAAGTTTGTTTATGAACTCTTCAAGTGCTTTCTCATCAGCCAATCCTCTTGTGTGTGCAATAGACAAAGATGGTAACATGAATTTAATGGGTAGAACAACCTCCATGCCAAACACCAACTGAAAAGGTGTGGCCTTGTTTAATATTTTATAAGTTGTTCAATATGCCCATAATACTACAGATAATTTATCATCCACGTATCTCCTTTCGACATCACAAATATTAGTCAATGTGTGGCTCAATATCTTGTTAAAGGCTTCAACAATCCCATTAGCCTAAGGGTGATAGGGCGTAGTTTTGTGATGGGCCACCATAAACTCTACCAATAATATTCTAACAGTCTCATTCAAGAAATGAGTACCCCTATCACTTGTTAAACTCAATGGGCATCCATACCTACTGATTATATTCTCCCACAAGAACCTAGCTATTGTAGCCACCGTGTAATCCTTCGTAGGCATTGCTTCTTCCCACCTTGTAAGATATTCTATATAAGTGATAATATAGTAAAAACTTGTCTGTGAGCGGTGGGGAAATAGGGCCTATAAAGTCAATTGCCCATTTTTCAAATGGATCTACACTAGCAATAGGTCTTAATGACATTTCATCTCTTTACCCTGACTTTCCAAGGCATTGGAAATGGTCATAAGCCTTGCAATATTCTATACAATCCTTATAAATTATCTCCCACCAAAGGCCTGCCAATAGGATCTTACGCGCGATCACATTTCCTACATAGTGACCACTTGCAATGCCACCATGAGCTTCTTCCATGATTATAGTACGTTCATGTTCCAACACACACCAACACAAAACCTCATCTTGGCCTAGTTTGTATAGGTCTCTGCTGACCAACATATAGGGCGTGACGCATATAGCTAGCCACTTCTTTTCTAAAGCCTTCATTCCTTTAGGCGCTACACATATTCTTAGGAAAACAACAATATCTTCCAAATCAGAGGGCGCATGTTGTAATATGATCAAAATTACAACCAACATTGTGTCCTCAATGCTCTGCGCATCCTCACCTGAGTTAATCTGTGATAGATGGTCAGGTCCTAAATTGCTCTTCCTTGTTTTACTACGACCAAAAAAGTTAAACTCCTAAAATAACAAGATCCAATGACATATGCGCCCTTGCAAAACAAGATTGTTTACCAAGTACTTGAGTGCCATGTGATATATGTAAAATATAAATGGAGTGGCCAAGAAGTACTACCTAAATTTATGCAATGCATAAATCATTGAAAAATGCTTTGTGCTCATTTGTTGTGTAATTATGCCCATTGGAGTTAATTTTCTGCTTACAAAACACAAAGGGTGATTAACAATACCTTCTCCAAGTTGTGCTAACACTACTCCTATTTCCATACCTGATGCATCAACATGCACATGAAAGGGATTGTCCCATGAGGGAAAACACAAAATGGGTGCAATAGTAAGTTTCTCCTTTAATGTGTCAAAATCCACCTATTGTGCCTCACCCCAATAGAATTACTCTTATGTTTCAAGAACTCCTCTAATGACACAGAGATCTTGGCATAGCATTTGATGAATTTTATGTAGTAACCCATATTACCTAAGAATCCATGCACCAAACTTTGATTGGTAGGCTCCTCAAATCCCAAGATAACGAAAACTTTGGTAGGATCTACCAATAAGCATTCCTTGTAAATAATATGACCTAGCAATATATTGAAAGGAGTAAAAAAAACACATTCCTTAATTTATAGAGAGATACTTAACTGCCTGCACCTCTCAAACATCAATCTTAAATTTTCACAATGATTTATTACTAACCCATACACCATTCAATCATGTAGGTAAACTTGTGGAAATTTATGGATGAAGTCTTAACATGTCTTGCACCACGATGTGTGAAAATACAACAGGCGCATTCTTAAGTCCAAAGGGAATAACCATATAAGCAAAAATTCCCCATTCAGTGGTGAAAGTAGTCTTCTCTTGGTCTTCCTTCACAATCCTTACTTGGTGATAACCTAAGAATCCATCTATAAAAGAATAGATCTCTCACCCTGCTACACCTTCTAAGATCTCTTCAGTAAACATGGTTGGAAAAGGATCTATGACACATGTAACATTTAAATCTATGTAGTCTACACATATCCTTATCCTCCCATCCTTCTTGATATTAATTACAATTGGGCTCACCCATTCAAATTCTTCAATAATTTTGGATTCTATCATCTTATCAATATCCTCTTTAACTTTTACGTGCAAATTCAGATTCATCCTATAAGGTCTCTTCCTAATCGGGCGTGCACCCTCCTTAAACTTAATCGCATTTCTCCCAATGAGTGATGGACTCCTTTTAACTCATGGTACCCGCGTGGGAAAAATCCTAGAAGTTGCAGAATCGCTTAATTATCTTTGAAACCTCCCCGATCCGTCTAGTAATCTCCAATGATAGTTTCTTTTGGCTCTGCTTCTGTACCAATGTTGAAATTATTAATTTTCAAGGGCTCATGATAAATGCACACTTTCTCATCTGTAATTTCCAAGAATTCGCATGTACCTTCTATATGATTAACATCCAAGTTTTCTACTTCCTCATCATCTATCAGGTATACCAACTTTCCCTTTTCCTTTTCCAGGCAGGGGCGCTCAAAGTGTATCTTCTTTGTTTCTCCTTCCTTGAAGTGAGCCTCTAAGCCAGTTCCCTAGAAAATATAGTATTTGGTCTTCACCATAAAAAAATCTCCCATAGTAAGGAGCTTGACTATCTGCAATGCCTTGTTCACCGATGGATTAGGACTTAGATCCTCAAAAGTTTGAATAATATCCACTATCAACTCTTTCCAATTTCATGTATGATATCATAGCTCCCAATGGTTATACTATGCATGTGCATAACCACATAAGGTGGAATAGTACTTATGCACCCATAGTGAGGGAGGTAAGGCTTCCGGGCCTACCATCTAGGCTCTCTCACATTCCTGGACATGGAATAAGGCTGATTTCTTCCCATCATAGTCATGTATTTTAGAGGGTGCATTGCTTTTGAGAAACCAAATAGAGAATTTGATTCTCTCTTTGTGCCACTCTAGAATATTGTCTTGATGGGTAGCCCACTAGCATGTTCTTTTCACGTGCAAGGTATAATTTAGCATATTCCTCCTTTCGACATGACATGTCCAATGGATCTCCATCACATGTAAAAAGACATCAGGTTTACCTTCCCGAGTATAAATAGGTAATTGTCTTCCTCCCGTGTGCCTAACAAGCATGCTTTGGCCACTCGAGTTATAGTGCCCCTTAATTGTCTTCCAACTAACTCATAGGTCCCATGTGCCCAATTGTCTTACGTAATTCTAGTTTTATTACTTATAGATTGAGCATCTTCCCAATGAATGAATCCTTCTCTTGATGGATGAATAGCCTCGGGGTATCTAATGGTGCGCACATAGATTATATCTAGGTCCTCTTCTCCTAAAGGATCTACATAAGGCAAATACTTCCCATATGTTAGTGGAAAATTATGTGATCCTCTTTGTTCTCAAAACTGATGTATCCCTTGTTAAAGCACAAGTCAACATTATTCACATAACACCAAGGGAATCCAAGTAATGTTGGGAAGTTATCTTCCTTGGAAAGTGCCAAGACTTCAAAATCCCTAGTAAACTTAGCCCCTTGAATGGTTATGGAAGCATCCTTCAAGACTCGATGGGCATAGCCTTTGTCCTATTTGTCATATACAACACATTTGAAGAAGGCTTCAATGGAGGCCTCCCCATATGTTTCCATGCATCCAAAGTAAGGAAATTGACCTCTACACCCATGTTAGTTAGTATGTTTCTTAGGATACATCCATCAACAATCGCATTCCATGTAATTTCCTTGTCATAATCAAGAATGTGAGGGGCGGATTAGCATGTAAGACCTACCTCTCACGCTCATCTCCCACGCACGGTACCTTTTCTCTTAACCACTCTCCTAACAGAGGGATAATGTTTTCTTGGCGCAACATCTTACACACTTCTCTGACCTCATCCATGTATTTTTAAGGAACCTCAACATTCTTTTCCTATTCTAACTTCCATGATTGCTCCTTCAAACATTGAATCTCTCCTTGCAAGCTCCTAATAACTTCCATGGTTTCTTGGTAAACCTCTTTTTGATGGGTCGATCAAGATATTTCCCATGTAACACTTCTTCTCTTGTAATGAGTGGCCTTTGCTTTGGTACTTCTTTGGTGTGTGTAGCCTCAGTGCATGTAGTTACCAAAACAGGTTCTAACTCGGGGTTAAGTGCTACCCTAGGCATCCATAGCAGTCAATTCTCTTCACACTAACCATCCCCACACCTTTGTCCTTTTTTTGGTTATGGCTTATGTGGTCATACAATTCAAGGCACTCCTCATACTTATGCTTCTTTCCACACCATGAGTACTATAGAAAATTTGGACATTCACGCTTGTAGTGTTTAGTAGATCCACAATTGTAACAAGTCCCATGGGGAAGTCACCCCTTCCTTCGTGATCGCTACAACCTTTGAATCCTCTGTGAAAACCTCTTCCTTGACTGCCACCATCAGAAAACCCTTCATACTAATGACCTTCACCCTTAGAACTACTCCCATTCTGGTTTGACATATAACAATATCAATGACATCATGAATTTGGTCTATCAATCGGTAGTCCTTCATATCGTGAGTAGTGGATGTGTAAATCTTACAATAAGAAGACACATTCTTACAGAGCGCATTGTAAAAAAGGGAATTTACTTAAATCATGATCCCCGTGACAATTTTCATAATATAATGACATGGCATGCACTGAAATTCAAGGGAAACTATCCTTTGTGTGTCCTTCCACTTCACAATTTGTGCACCAAAGTCCACTGCGTGTTTCATGAGCTGAATTATTAGAAAAATTTTCAAGATACTTTGTCATGGCACCAATCCGTTCTTCGAAAATGGGATTACTCTAGTGTCAATGCTTCTAACATGACCTCATCGTACAGAGTAGCCTCCAAGGCCTTGCACGGATCCATTAAATTCTTATGGGAGAGCATTCATCTGAAAGGCATTATCAATCCTCCAATAAACCACTGAGCATGTTGCGAGGGATGGGTATCATAAGATAACTTTGACAATAGAGTCGTAAAGTGTGGATGATACTCCCACACACTCTCTGCCATACCCTATTGAATCTCTTTGAGTGTGCTAATGATCTTTTGCTCAAATTCAAGAATGTCGAATTATGCCAAAAAGGCATCACATAGCGCAATATAATCCACCACCATCTAATGTGGGTCATACTTCCAGTACTACCTATGTGTACACCCTTGCAATGTGGTTGTAAACTTATTTGTCCTCTGCTCCGGGGTAGTGATACCCTTAGCGTGCCATAGCAACTCACACTTGTATACATGCTCTGTAACATCCTCAACACCTTTATAATCAGGTAATTGCAAAAAAATATCATAAAACACCTACTGAGGTGGTTGAGGTACTTGTCCACTAGATCTATAACCTTGGTTCCCTCCGCCACTAGTGCCACTAGATCTACTAGCTCCCATCCATCCTCCTCATGTAGTAGGAAAATGACCCAAAATAGTTCTAATATGTGTCCCCACCATTGTCTTTGAATCTCACAGCGCCAACAATTTGTGATGTTGAACCACTTCCAGTTGTGTTACCCAAACTATACGTACCCACACCTTGTCCAAATGACATGCCTGTCAGGATTCCACAAAACACCAAAAATATTTGTGCGGCCATAAATGGATGTAATGTAAAATGATATCTACCTGATGCTACCTTCTTACCAATGTCAACCAAATTAGAAATACTTGTATGAGAAATTGGGAAATTAAGTAGAAGGGTTTGGTCACATGGTGGGTTTAGATGTGTGCCTATGATTCTTCTCCTTCCTTCATATGACGAGCTCTCATCAGAAGCCAAGGGGTTCCTCTCTCATGCTTTCCAAGATGGGGTAACATAGACTGATCAGGTTCCATATCCTCCGCATGAACCTCAAATACTTCCCACAACGTCTACCTCCATAATTCCATCAATGATATAACTTCATGGTGTCTTTCCAATTCCCTCTCCCACACTTCATTATATTTGAGTTGTCTCTCCATCGTAATAAGATCCACCATCTCGCACCACACTAGCTTCCGTGCCCCTGGACCTAGTGGGAATTTATCTAGCCATTGGATATGCTTCCAAACTCAGAGTGATGATCAGGATATTTATGGCTAATGGTATAATGTGTAAGAAATATCCTCTTGGTTCTCACAAGAACTTGAACTCAACAACCTCTGAGAAATAATACGTAGAAATCATGTACTCCAATGTATAGCTAGTCAACACACCACAACACCAATGATAAACACCATGAGTCCAAGTTAGATCAACATCATGCAGCCATTGATAATCTTGTTGGGTCGAAACACAAGGTCAATAATAACAACTCTTGCTTGATTTATACACTGAACACCATTCATACGGTTCTACTGGAAAAAATCAAACGAATGTCTCATAAAGATCATGATATAGATGCTTGTCTACCCATTTAAATTCATCAAAATCAGATCCAAGATTGAATCACTATGAAAACTCATCCTCTGTGTTCTTAAGCCAAGTCTCAATGCTGTCCAAGGTAAAACATTCTGTCATCACACACCATTCTTACAACAAATTCAAAAGAGGTCCCGTAATGGAACTAAAATGTAGTCACCTTTACCTACTCCCTTTAAACCCCAAGCACACTGACACATCACCCAACCTTGATTGGGTGCTCACCCGAGGTGCGCGAGGGTACCAAGCCCCTCCTTTATGTGAGCCTTATAAGAATGCTTCACCATTAATGGAGGAAAGTTTATAGAAACAGACACACATGCATTCATTCTAGCACAAAAGTAAAGAAACTAGATCTAAGCACAGATGCACCATAATGTAAAAGTAAATACTACAACATCACAAAGAAATCAGATCTGAACCATGAGTAATATGAATAACACTAGGGTTTAGACCCATAAATAGAGATATTCATAACAACCCACGATATTCATTAATTCACTGTTTCACATGTAGTCAAATTACATTAAAAGGTTTATAGCAGATCGAATACATTATGAAATAACACCCTAGCTCTACAAAATGACTCGATCAAAGGGTTCTATCCATGCTCTCTTCTATGCACCCAAAATATCTTGTGCCTTGCATCACACATCTTCTTCCTCCTGCATCACCTCTCATTTTCTCGCAACCCTTCACCATACACCTCTCATACACACCTATGCCTCTTCTTACGCACCTCTTTTGGACCCAAGCACATTCTTAAATAGAGTAGGAGCTCCCCCTACCACCTTAAGATTACTCATGAGAAGGCCGCATGCAAGAGGGATCATGCTCCACCATACTCGAGTATCTATGCTAGCTAGCTAAAGCTATGATTAATTTCCACTTTATAGCTCCTTAAGCACAATGATTAACCCTTGATTATTCCTGGAATATTCTTTCCTTGGTCCACAAGTATTTGCATACTAACCTTATCCACTCATCACGCCTACCCACATCCTCACGTGTTTTCCATGAAACACCATATTCCATAATGCAGGCTAAGTCCTAGAATCCTCTTGTTTCCATGCGCGACCTCCGCATGCTCCATGTTTACTCAAGCCCTTCACTAAAACTAAACTGTTCAGACTGTTTGCATGCACTTAGTTTTTCTTGTGCACTCTTCTTTACATGCCTTCTTCCTACCTTGCCTTCTACACGTGTTCATCCTCTGCTTCTCGGGACTTAGTCATTTCGGGTTCAACAAAGGGCCACTCCTACCCAATGAGAAGGGGATTCAAAATTATTTACTTTACGTATTCTTTACAAGTTATAGTTTTATAGTTCATTGAATTCTGAATGAAATTCCATTTCCATTATTAATTCTTAGTGATTTCTCCTGCCTAAGATTTTAATTTCAGTATTACATTTTAAGAATTTCATTTTGTAATCATGATTAGTTCATTAGTCTATATATTTTATTGTTAAAACCCATGTTGAGCTTGCTTTCCTACTATTTCCTTTGTTGCAAACAACCATGGACACCGCCATTGATTGACGAAAAAACTTGATTAAAGTATGAGCATTGAAGACAATCGTCACATGTTTCTTATATTGTACGAGATAGATGGTGATCTTTAGCTTCCCGTGAAGTCCGTGTTGAGTTTCTAGGCACATGTGAGGTTTTTTTAAACAAAAAATTAGACCAAATATAGTTAGGAAGATATTCGATGTATAAAATATCTTATTTTTCCTTTTAATTCAATGATTTGGAGAAAGAAATTATTTCTTATTTTTTTAAATGGTGTATTTTAAACGGGTTTCTAATGTATGTAGAACCCTTGTCCACAACCAAAAGTTCATTATAATTTATGTTGTCTCAAAAGGGCATATGATCAAACATGGAATCCTAAATGCATCTTGGGTGGTTTTTTTGTACATCTTTTTGTATTCAATATGTTACTTTAACAACAATCTTTGGAATTTAATTTGAAAAGGTGGCCATAAAGAACAAATATTTTAGTGATTGATTAAATTTTTTAGTCTTTAACATACCTTTTCCCTTTATCCACCCAAGTTAGTTGGATATTATTACAACATACCATAGATAATATGATTTTATTATATAACTCTTGTTTTCATAAATATGTTATACTTGATCATATAATTATTTTTATTAATTTTAAAGAGGCGAGGAGACATCACAAGTTTACATGATAATATTTTTTCATTGCAAACATGTGTTGGATTTTTGTAAATCTTGATTTCATCTATTTCCATTGTCTTGTGTCGAGACCTTTACTACTACTACAATGTCCTGAATTTCACAAGAAGAGGATTGATATAATGGGAAATGCATAAAAATTTAGCTGGAAAAAGACTACTAACTAGATAAATACTTTTGTTTTATGTTTTCTTAAAATCTTATGTTCCCAGACAAACAGGGATGTTATCTAAATTTTACTTGAGGCAAGTAGTATTGAATTTACTCACCTTTATCACTCTTGAACAATTTAAATGCAAGTTTTTATAACTATCAAAGCACCGATCTCAAAATTTTTCCTCATCTTGGATGTATGTGTACATATTTTGATCAAATGAGCCTTTAGATAATTTTTCTCATTATTTATTTAATCAAATACATGTTGGTGTCTTCTCTAGATATTATGTTGTTGCTTTATTTAGCTTGCACAATTTCATTAATATTTTTCATATTAAATTACAAAGAAAAATTAATCACAACAAACAAAAAAATACCCATCATCCACATAAATAATCTTTATTATACATTTAATAAACATGTATAGTGAATTTTCAATGGGATTAGAATGTCTTAGAGGACTATTTTTTTTTGCTACAATCTTCTCATCCATCCACCTATGGAGGAGTGTGAGGACATTTGAAATTAAAAATATTCCTTCATCCCTAAGGTATACCCTATAGATTCTAACCTAAAGAAGTCATGTCATCATCCAGTTGTTGAAATGTATTCATGTAGGAAAAAGAAATTTTAGGATGCATCATTCCTTCCTAACTTGAGGAATCATTTCGATGAGTTTGAACATGTTTCCTTTTACAAACATAAAACGTGCTTCCAAAATACCATTTCTAAGGTTTGTGCTCATTAACTCTTAAATTCAAAATTTAATGAATTCTTATCTTATATTTTGAATCTTTTGATACTTGTGTTATTTTAAGGGGTAATGTTATTAAGTTCTCACTCCATAATTTAGAGCGTATCTATAACTATATTCATGTCCTTACTAAGATGTATGTACATAACACTCATCCATTGATACTCTACACAATTAATGGTTTTGTAGATTACAATGGAAAATAATGTTAAAATTATCCCAACACCTATATCAATGGATTTCATTAAGACTTTTTGGCTGTTTTTTAGAAACACTATTGCTTATTTGGCTCTAAAATGTTTTAGTAAGTTTTTAAATTATATTTTATTAAAGTGATACATGTACATGATATATAATGGATTCTTGATGGATTTCAATGCCCATTATTATATATATATATATATATATATATATATATATATATATATATATATATATATATCGATATGGAGTTTATTGTTAAAAAACAAGAATTTAGGCATTTGGAGGATATTTAAGCCATAAGAAAATTAATATAAAGGCAACTTTTTTTTAATAATTCAAAAAAATAGGCTTCTAAGCTCACTATTTATATCCAAAAATACCTGGTAAACCAGGTAAAAGTTCAAGTACAATAGCCACCTAAAGGTGATGAAAACATACTATGATTATACTATAATTAAAAACATTAAAGAAGGCACACCTGATACTAATTATCATCCTCCTCTGAGGAGCTGGAAACCATGACAGTGGGCATTTCAGTATCCCTGGCTTCTTCCTTGATCATCAAAGTATCCATCGATTCAACAAGCTTGGAGTATTTGAATTTGTCAGATGGGATATTAAACACAGCCATGAGATCACATCCAATTTCTTGCCTTGTGAATTACTTTCTAGAGCTTGGGTCTTAGATAGTTTCCAAATTTGATCTATGTAGAGTCCAATAGAACACCCTAACTATCCCATGTCCTCATGAATTACAAAAGAGTTATTCTGCACCAAGAAGCACGGTTTGCACGCTAATGATTTGTGCCACCTTCAATGTGTACAACTGGTAGTAGATTGACCTAGGTATTTCATTACTTTCACAACTTCCTCCACAACCGCAAAGTCTTCGATCTTGGTTGATAATTAGGCACATAAGAGGTTTGTAGCCATCCACCTAAGAATTTTGGGGTCTTTGACACTTGTAATCAAATTCTAATAAAGAGGAAACTTTAAAATCCTTTCCATTTTTTGGTTATTGGTTACATTAATGTATTACAAAAATAATTACAATCATTTGTGATGAAGATTATGTGCATTTTCATATTTTTTGAATGTTGGCATGTTTAATTTCCAATAAGGTAGTTATTTACTGTATTATGTGGGTTCAAGCTATAAAAGTGAGATAGGTCAATGCTTGTGGTTTAGATGGGATTTCATGGGTGACTATGTGCCTATGTTTATGTATTACATCTTTTGATCTTTGTAGATTTTACTCTTATAGCTTATGCATTTTAGTGATAATTTGAAGTAACCCATGGAAACAAAACTTATATCCATGATGAATCTTATAAAAAAGGCTATTGTGACTATGGTGAAAATGTAAAACTTCATTAAAAATGGTTGGATATGTAAAGGTGAATCTTACCTAATTTTTCAAAATTTGAAAAATATTTTGGCAAATTTCAGTTCCTCTTCAAGTTAGATTTAATTTTTTTATTCTATTGATGGTATGAAGTACATTATATTCATTCCTTAACCAAAAAATATTACCGAGTTATGAAATCTGGACCCATTTTCCCTAATCCTTCTTAAGATTAAACCTTGATTGTTGATCCATTGGCCACGTGTCATCATTTCATGTAATTTCATGTAGACTTATGTTATCTCAAGCCTCCCTTACAAATCCTACTAGACTATATCCTATCCATTGATATTTTGCAATGTGTCAACATCCTATGTTTGTTTCGGCTCTAGCTTTTCTAATGGGGTGTCATCAAGCCTAATCATTTAGTGTATCTTAATCCGGGTAGTGTCCTAAGGCTATATACAATAGGTTTGTAGTTTGGTGATGAGATTAGTTATATACACATTTGAAAATTAAATTATACTTAACTAAATTAAACATATTTTTAAAAAATATTACACATTACATAATTGAAATCACATAGTTAGTTGAATAGAAATGAAGCTCTTGTTGAATTGAAATAAAAATATTTCTAAATTAAAATGACACTTTTATTGAATTGAAATAAAGCTATTACTGAATTGAAATGATATAATTCAATTAAACACACACACCTACAAGTTTTTTAATGTATATAAATATATTGAAATGTTTTAAACTAAAAATTCAGTAAACTAAGTCACCAAAGAATCCAAATTTCTTGGAGAGAGTGGCCCTTTCTCTTCCCTTGAAAGCGGATGAAAAATACTAAATCTCTTTACTGAAACGTTGACTGAGATCCTTGTATTAATGCATGCATAAAGAACTGATTACAAAAAGTTGTATATTATTACTTAGGAATTATGGAACTATAATTTCCTTCTTATTCAATTAACTACAATATATATAGGGATATGCTAAAACATAAAGTTAATCCTAAGAATTTAAGTCTATCCATTTTTACTAAATAAAACAACTCTCCAGATATTATGGAAGAGAGAAGGAGATATTTGAGGAGCTTGGATAGGGACTCAATTAGACCCAACTAGATATGAGAGTCCAACTAGAATTTATTCACCTAAATTACAAAATACACTTCTAAAAATGGTACTATCTAATTATAGTAATTGCTAGTTTTAGAACAGAGGAGATGCATTCCCAAAATAGTACTTCAAATCTTCCTTGATTCGAGAGATGGAAGTATTGTTTCTGAAGCTCGATCAAAGACCCTGAGAGCTAGCTAGGAAACCTTAGAGCTAATCGAGAAACCTCTAGAGCTCGTCTAAAACACAAGAACTTCATATATTGTTGAGTGAATGCCTACAAATGTTGTTATTTGTGTTTAAATTTCCTATACATATAAAAGATAACATCTTTCGAGGAAAATTAGGGATTATAATAACAATAAAAGAATTCAACTACTAAGGAAACTCCTAAGGTAATAACAACAACATTCATCCTTAAACTAACCATAAGAATTAATATCTGCATTAAAATCCCTTTTAAGGAATAATGGAATGAGGATTTTAAGGTTATTACATGGGAAAAGTGGCTAAATGATGGGATCATCATTTCACCGCATACTTATTTGTTTTCCAAGACCTTGGTAAACTACCTATCCCATGAAAAAAATCAAGTTCACTTTGCCTCACCAAATTAAATTTCAAACGCATATTTTTATATTGTTTATCGAAGGTATGTGGTATCCAATATAATAAGTAACTCTTCTGTAGACACCAAATTTGGATCACACTCCCTAGGCCCCTTTCAATTAATCAACACAACACTTGTACCTAGCCATGAATCTCTTCCACTCTTCAATATTAATTTAATAATTTATTTATGAATTAATATTCATCCTCACATTATTAATTAATGAAATTATTTTAATTATATTGATTTAAATATCACCTAGCCACATCACCTAAACACCTCACCATGGACTTATTCCTAGCCTATTGATTAACTAAGACCGAGTCTCTACTTATCTTAACCAACTGGGACTCTTTCAAACCCTAAAATTAAAGTCCTATTACTTCTCCAACAACACTCCCACTTATCTAAGTGCTAAACCTCACTTGAGACCCAGATTAGCAATCAAGATCATGCCAAAAATAGTAAAGATCATGCTATTTTTGGTAACTTGGAATAATTCTCCCTAGCCAACATCGGTTTTCCCTCGGCCAATGCCAGTTCCTAACCACCATCGGTTACCCTTAAATATGAGTTTCTAACTCTTTTCACGGGTCTCCAATTCATTCATTCACACAGCTTTGGCATTCAAAATCTCTAGCACTCAGGCTTCTTGACAATGAACCAAAGCACATCACACCTCCACCAACATCTGATCATCTCATCCATAGTTTTAGGTTGACATGATAGAGCACACATGAACTACTACCTTAGCACTAGATACAATCACACTTCATCTCCAAACAATCAACCATTCCTACCACATTCAAATTTGTAAAGTTTATCAGATAAGTAAATCATTCTTGTTAAGCTTGTGTGTTTGATCTTAATCATTTCATTTATTGCTTTCGTTTAATTTCTCTCTGTCTCATTACCACCTTCTACCCGTTTATCACCTTTTCTACCAACTAGAGCCATTTCACCTATCCTATTACCCTATGTACCTTTTTGAGTCTTAATCAACACCTTTCCATCCTTCCCCAAACCTCCTTAGCTCTCTGTGCAATCATAGAGAGAAAAAACTCCCATTTTTAATATTTTAATCAAATGTCCCCTACCTTTGGTTAGCTAACTAGTTTCAGTCTATCTCCTATATTGGCATCGGTCGACCAACCGATACCGGTCTCTGAGACTGGAAATGTTTTTATAATGAGTTAACAACTTCCCCAAAACAACCCAAAACCTTGCCTAATTTCACCCAGACCTCACCTACAACCTCTGCTACACCTACAGACCCAAACTAGCCCATTAATCATCTAGATTTAATTCTAACCATTTCCTATTGAGTTAAATTCACTTGTTGTATGTTAATAGGAGATACCTAAATCTTATCAACTACAATAAGAACTGTTATTTCTTACATTAAGTTGTATTAAATAGAGGATTGAAAACCATTTGAGGAAGCGTCACGTTTCTGGATCTAGCCTTGCTAGCGGTCCTCTGACTCTTGTTATTTAATACTATTTGGTGGTCTTGTTGTGTTTCTTATACAAGTCGTTCCTCCTAGCCAAAGGGAATCTCACAGTACACTTGGATCAAAATTCTACAACGTGTGTAATGCCTTTTACATTCTACATAACACATGTATTCCTCCTATGCCCATTACCTACTTATCTGTTTTATCGCATTACTTTGAGGTGAAACATTTTGGCATGCCTAGTGGGACCCTATCATTTGGGTTCTTTTTCATTGTTCATTCTTAGGGAATCTTTGTGTGTCTATTTCCTTTTGAAAGAGTTCACATTAAACTTTCTCCTTGGGAACATTCTTCTTCTTCTACTTGTCTAAGTGAAATTCATATTTTGGGTTAAAAAGAACACTTCTTTTTATTATGTATTGCATTAGTGAAAGACATACTCTCTTCCTATTCATTATTTCTCTCATCGAATTTCACTTTCAATTTGGGCTTAAAAATCTCTGCATTTCATCCTTGTGTATGTTGCATTTATCTCACTTAAATTTATTTGTAACCTATATACTAGAGGTCATGACCAGTTGATGGTTGGCGGGAATTAAGCATAGCTCACTTCTTGCACACACACCCCAAACCAAATCACTGAAACAAATCACTCATTTCTTAAACATCTTCCTTCGACAATTATTGTTAACGACTAATAATCATATTAGCGGTGGATCCAGCTGGTATTCGGCCAGTCATCATATCAGAGTAGGGCCTCACATACTATGAAGTATATATTGGGGACACCAAGCCAAAATTTACCTGAAACCATCCATAGACATTCAGTTCCTTCTAGGGTACCCTCGTTGACCAAAAAATCTATTCTACTTATAGTCAGTTTTAAATGGCATAAGCCACACAACATAAAATCTACAGCATAGGATTACATGTTTTGTTAGCTTTTGACTGATTGTGTTTTGAGGTGTGAGGCCATTTCATTTTTGTTTTTCTTATCCTTCACGCCCCACCATCACAACTGGTGTATTTCGGTTTATTTTGGGTATGTTAGGACTCATCACTACCATACTCAATTGTTGGGTTGGCATTTTCAGTTGACTTAATTACCAAAAATTCAAATTTTCATCTCCTATTAGATTTAACGAAGAATCTGGTATAGTTCTTGCGACCGACATCAGTTATCTCTTCATACCGATATCGTTTATCGACCACTATCGGTTCCCTCGCTAGTTTGGTTATTTTGACCAAAACAATGTTCAATTCTAAAAAAAAACACTTTTTATGACTTATTTTGTCAATTCATCATATTTCTGAGTCTCTAGTATCATTTTCAGAGTCCAGTTTCACTTGATTTTCACTTCTTCATCTCCGATTTTAAATCTACCACTTATTCACATTAACTAACATCGGTCCAATAACCGACATCGTTACCCCTCTCTACCGACATCGGTTAGCCAACTGTCTTCGGTCTCTATGTTTTTATTTTTCTATCAAAACAACAACCAAATTCCACTTTCTAGATTTCTTCTGCTATCCTTTTCTATGTTTTTGTACCATCTACAAAACTCAAATTACCTGTTCTACCACCATTCACATGGTTTTGACTTGCAAACAAGCCAACGCTCTAGTTTTTATGCTAGCCACCAACCACTACCACCTAGTCCTTCACCACCTTCTATTTCTTCACCCATGGACCCCACCTCACCTATTTCTATACATGTAGGTGATGAGGAGTTCACAAAACTCCTTGATCACAATCCCGTAGCCTTACAACATTATCTAGCTCATTCATCTACTTGTGACTCGTTAGGAAAACTTATCTACGGTATGCATGTATCCATCCCTCCCGCTTTGGCCCCCACTTCCGTATCAGCCACCACTAGTGTAGCAATACCTAATTCCACCTTACCACCTGTTGTTTCTCAGATCACTCCCACATATTCTATATCTGCCACACCTACAACACCTATCACATCTTCGACATCCACCTCACCATCATCTACGACCCCTAGTGTAGGGATTTCCACCTCATTAGTTCCTATTACCTCGCAACCTCCAGTTGCATCAACCCCTTTCTAGAGTTTGGTCATGTCTATACCCACTACTCTGCCACCTATTTCCACGAGGGTTTCTACACATATTCCTCCCACCTATACCTTGTCTCAGCCACCACTGTCACCTACACTTCCCATTCAGGGTATATGCTGTCATCATCTACTACAACTTATATTCCCCTTCTCAATTTTCTTACTCGAACCTCCATATATAGGTGTCCCTTCTATGTCCTACTCATCATATCCACCTCCTTATACCGCTGGAGGTCCACCTCAATCCAATCCGACTAATGATTTGATCAAGATGATGATGGACAAGATGCAAACCCTAGAAGCATCTATTTCGGGCTCCCGTAATTCTCTGACTTACGATGAGATTTGTAATGAGCCTATTCACCCTTCTATTCCAATTCATCCATACCCTACACATTGGGAAATGCCAAAATTTAACCGATTTAATAACAAGGAAGATCTGCAACAACATTTTTGATCTTTTAAACATGTATGTTATCTGATTTCCCATGATGACGCCTTGCTTCTCTGAAATTTCCCAATGTCCTTGATGGGACCGGCCTTAGATTGGTATAGTGATTTACCTAGAACTCTATCTTCTCGTTCAATCAATTAGCCTAGGCATTTCTTGATCATTTCTCCATTAAAATTTTCAAGAAGGTTACCATGACCAACTTGTATTCATTACGCCAATATGAGGACGAGTCTATCACATATTTTGTCACGCATTGGTGGAACCTTATTAATCAACTCACTTTCCAATTGCCTCAAACTGAATTAATAGAGTTGTTTACTAGAGCTTGTGCCAGACATATCTCCCTAACTCTCTAAGTTCAAACCTTCCAAACATTTGACGAGGCATTCACCATGGCTCGGAAACTTGAAATTCGTCTTTCATCAAAGAGAAGAAGTTATAATTGCGTAAAAAAGTGCTTCATTTAAATCCAATGACACCTCTTCTTCTTCCAAACCATAAAATAACTATTCTAAAGTGAAAGGATCTGCCAACGTAGTGGTTTTAAAATCTGGCCCTTCTCATCCATCCAACCAATAAAAACCTTCTTCTAATCTTTCTCCTATTCAGAATTTCTAGTTCAAGCAGAAAATGAAAATATACTCCCATTAGAGAACCTTACTCCTCAGTTTTGGAAAATCTTCTAAAATATGGAGCAATCACCCTTCCACCCATCAAAACACATACTGGTTTTGACCCTTCCCGTCCTGTGCCTCGTATGGTATAAGGAGAACGATTACTGTAATTATCACCATGTTAGAGGTCATAGTGATGGTAATTGTATAACTTTCAAAAACATTGTCTAAGAAATGTTAGATAATGGATATCTCGTCTTGGATAACCCCAATGCATCGGCTAACCAAAACCTCCACATCTTCAAGAAACCATTTCCAAATCACACCCCATCATCCAACCAAGCCGGAGAAACCTCAACTAATGATACCAATGTTCGAGAGGTTCATGCCATTTTTGATATCATACCAGCTCCTTTTTCTCAATTTCCTCCCATCCCATCTATTGAGGAAATTCTTGCATGAGCTCCTCCACCCACGGAGGAACCTATTTCATCCACTTCTCTACCCACGGAGGAGTCCACCTTTTAGATGTGTCTACCCCACTCATCTCACCACTTGTTGAGCAACCTGCATTACCCATTCTTCTACCCATGGAAGAGCCCAACTTACTCTCTTATTTACCAAAGGAAGAGCCTATACAATCAACCTTGCCTCCTCCTCTTCCCACAAAGGACCCACTAGTGGCATCTCTTCTTGTTGGTGACAATTCCCACTAGATTTTAAAGACCCCGTTGATTTACCATCGTATCTTCGACCTAAAGAGTCTAAAGCCAACCATTTTCCTATCTTATAGACACTAGATTTCTTTACAAAGATAACTACCAAATCAACATCATCCCCCTCCACTTCTGCACCATTCTCATTTTTTCTCGACCACTTGGATTATGTTGACTATTACATGCTTTGGGGATGCCTTTGACTTCATGTCATGATTTAGGGATGCCTTTGACTTCCTGTCTCGACTCAAATGCAAATGTCACCCACAGACACTTCAACGATTTATCCTAAAGTGTTCAAGACCATTAAATCCGTGAATCGAGCTATTTATAATAGCCTCTTCTACATCACATTCTCTTACACCCAAACATTTTCCATTACTTCAAAAACCACTTATAGCCAAATATCCACTACACCTATACCTGCATCTGCACCCAAACCTACCACTACATTAGGGGTTGTGCCAACACCGAGTCTATTCCATCCTCATGTTAAGATTGATTTAGCCACATCATCCCAAACTATCACCTGGCCTATCCCCCCACCTAAGAGGAAGACCCAACCTATTATACCTCATAACCCGGTTTCTCCCACTCCTCCTCTCTTACCTTCGCCATTGCCCTATCTTAGGTCCCCATCCATCAACCTTGGTCAAGCAACCTCCTTCTCTAGGTAAACTTAAAATGAAAAAACTTACATCCTTTCGTAATCTTCCATCCCACCTAAGAATTCTACATTACCTATGCTTTTTCCAACTCCCATATTTTCTCTAGTTTCCATGCCATCATCATTACCCATGGATTTACCCTCTCTTCAACCTCCACTTATCGTATTGCCTCCTACCACTACCTTCACCGCACCTCCACTCTCACCATGGTTGACCCATCCCCTTCCATCTTCTACATTCCCTTCTACCTCACACACTCCCTCAACACCTTTACCCAAGAAGGTGTAACCCAAGTCCAAAACCACACTACCTACCAAAAGGGTAGTTAAACCTACTCAAACTCCAACTCCACATTCAACATATCCTCTTACATATAAGTCACCCAAACCTACATCCAAATCAAATCCTCCTCTAGCATACCCCTTCCATAAAAGTCACCCAAACCTCCATCCAAACCCACTCTCACTTCTCATTGTGATCCCTTGGCAGGGTCTTACGCTACCATCCTTGCTAACCTTTTAGAAACCTCTGTCATCACATTGCCACCTCTCAAGCCTTATGACCCACTCAAACCTAAACTGGAAGGGTTTGACGATACTAAGATTTGTGCCTATCATCGTGTGCTAGGACATGATGTTGAAAATTGTAAGGCCCTTAAGAATATTCTTCTTCAACTGTGTTCTCCGAAAAAGATTACGGAAGAAGATGACCTTTTAGATGAAGCACCCATTCTACCCTCACTTTGTCACTATGTAGCCTCACCCCCTTTCTTTTTTTGACCTTCACCTCCACCTCCACAACCCTCTTTTCCTCCTTTGACCTTTGAGATCAATATGGTCCAGATTAGAGAACTCACCAAACCTCCTCTCGAAATGCCAATGCGCTATACTTATCTCACAGGTTCTATCCCGCACTAGGTTTTTGTCCATCTTGTCATTATACCTTTCACGATTCATCTCCCTCTCTTCCTCAGATTAACATGGTTCAAGTTTCCACTCATGCACAAAAGGACAAAGGAAAAGAGAAGACAAACAAACCATCCACTACACCTTTACCCAACATTCCATCTACACCTGCACCCAAAGTCACCATCCGTGGGCCAACATATCCCATTTTTGATGGAGTTGCACATCATACCATGATCAAACAACTGCACTAGTCCCCTCTCAAAATGTCTTTATATGACCTTGTCTAAACCTTTGAGTCTCATCGTCAAGACCTCATTGAGGTGCTACAATATATTGAGGTTCCACCTAATAACCCCACACCCATTGCTGCCATTATCACTCCTCATCATGTGGCTGCTCTCACCACTTTTCCTCCATCTTCTACCCCCACTACCATTCATCAAGTCTTTACTCTTAGTTTCTCTGACAAAGATATTGTCCCTCTCCAATCAGATGATCCTGACCCTGCCCTATTCATTTCCATCTACATTGATAATATACATGTTTGATGTGTTATGATTGATGGAGGTACCAATATCAACATCATTTCCTCCCATGCATACAAAAATGCGCATCCCTACCAATTACATATATAATAACTAAGTTATGCTACATTCATTTAACGATGCCATGACTTCTACCCTCGGCACCATCATTCTCCACATTTACGTGGGCCCCCGTGCCATTCCTGAATTATTCTATGTCTTAGAGGGGAATTCCAATATAATCTACTACTTGGCCAACCCGGATTCATGCCATGGGTTGTGTTCCTTTAACCTTACACCGTTGTTTAAAATTTGAACATGAAGGGCACAACTACACCATTCCGGTAGATCCTTCACCATTCAAAACCTGCAACATGCTCTATCGACCTAATGATGTCCTTATACCAGTTAAGGCATCTACCACTACTACCACTTCTTCTCCAGCCGATACCCCATCTACCACTACTACCTCCACCACTTCAGCTGCTATCTCATCCACCACTTCTGCCGCTACATCTTCCATAACCAACTCCTCTATTCCCACTATTGCCGCAACTTCTACAACTATCCCATCAGATAATCCATGTACTTATCAAGCACCAGATTCTTCTTCTTCTCAGGCTCTTGGTGATTCTTCCATTCTGCTAACCAAATACCAACTTCTAATCCCTTGGTAGGTGTTTTTCAACACCTTACCTTAGGGAGTATCGCCTCTATAACGTCAATACCTTCCTTACTCCTCAAGAGTATGGGAGCCTCCATCAACACCCATATTACAACTAATGTGTAGGTGAGGTCTTTCCATATGGTCCACCCCATCTTCAAACCAACTTGACATATGGGGACTTGATGCTTCTTCATATACTCCAAAACCACCTACTCAAACCCGTCCGTTCTCATTTGATTTCCAATACCTCACCAATCATCATGCTTCACCCACACATTCCTTCATCGATGTGCTTGGAAAGGATTTGGATTTGGTCTTTACAAATAGGGTCATCACATAGTCATACCTTGCACCACTCAGAAGCACAAGGACTGCCACATTCTTAGATTTTTGAGGAACCTTCTTCTAAGAAATATTATGTCAACCTTGTAGAGGAAGGTACACTGTACATACCCAAAATTGTATGTCTTGCACCACAGAAAGATGTTACACATGCCCCAATGATGATACAGGTCTCTTCACAAGGTGTTTGGGATCCAGAAAAGCTCTCCGAATATGCGTTAACATCCTGCATATCCCGCTTAGCCCCGCATGCTTTGTTTTCCCCTTTTCCCCTCTTTTCTTGCCCCTTTTCTCTTTAGTAATGAAACCACCATCCTGACTGGGCGGCGGTCCTGTAACCGCCACCTTGAACAGGGAAGCGTCTCACCTAACCACCGCCACTGGCAGAGCGGGGTGGCGGTCCTTTACGCATTTTCCAGAATGTTCTTTTGACGTGACTCACGTTAAATATCAACATTTCACCAGCTTTCCTTGCCGACTTGAGCATGCATTTATGTTTTTGGTCCCCTAGAATAGTGTTTTTCCTTTGTTTATGGTTTTTAGAGTTCGGTTTGGTTTTGATCTTGGGTGATTGAATTCCTAATAAATGCATGGATTGTGCTCAAACAAAGGGACTGATATTTTGCTCGAATCTCTCATTTTCGTAGTTTAGCTTGTTATCTTTTTTAGAGCCATAGTTTTAATTCACTTGCATGTTTAGCTAGTATTGTTCAGTTGTTGGTAAGCCACATACCCATCTTGTGCAGGCAGTGCTGTTATTTCACCCAATCCAAGTATGAAGTTTGTCTCTGAATTTCTCTTTGCATTAGATTTAGCTATAATTTTGCTTAGAGTACTTGTTTTAGTTCATTTGCATGCTTAGTTAGCATTGTCCAGCTGTTGGTAAGCCACATATCCAGCTTGTGCAAATAGTGTTGTTCTATCTAATCCATTAGAAGTAGAATAGCTTAGGAAGCCATTAAAGTTGTAGGTTTTTCTCCTCAAATAGGATAGTTTCAGGTTCTGGACGCATTATGTTGCATGATTCACAATAGATCCCGCTAGGAATTGCATAAGCCAAGCTCTGTACTCTTGCGCTATCCCTCTCCTATTCGCATTCTATTCAGTCTGTATTCTAAAGGTTGTCCCTTGTTCCAACACCTACTCCTGTTGATGCAAGCATTACACGCTTTTCTGGATCTACGTGAGCACAAAGAACGAAGAGATCATACTGAGGGGACAAGATCACACACACCATCGGATTCGCCACTGTTCTGCGGAATCCAGGTTCTAGCTTTCAAAGTTCTAGTTAGAATCATATCAAATAGAGTAGTTAATCGCTTTATTTCAGTAAATTCTATTCTCGATATTGCCAGGGAAGCTGTGGGGATTGATAGTTTCTGAGAAACTATGATTCACTCCTCACTTCTGAGGTAGGATCGAGAATCTTGCAAATAGATTAGATTAGTTATTTTATTTAGAATAGAATCTACAAATTACACAGTGCAAATAACTACACTCGGTTATTTTGTTATTTTAAATTATTAGTTTAGTTGTCTATTCTAAATATTTTAAATAGCTTGCTTTCTTAAATTCTTATAAATCATAGAAAATACAAAAAGAAGTCATATATGTTTAAATATATTTCGTATACTTAGAGTTCACTTTATTACAGTTTGTTTATATTATTGCGTTTGTATGACAATTACGGGACCTAGGGAGCCCAGAGAATACATTTTCGAGCCAATCGTGCCTCAACCCAATCTCATAACAGCAATAACTGATATTGACCAGAATCTTAGAATCCAAGTCTTCCAAACAACAACAGACTTCCAGCAGATCAGATCTCAGTTAAGAGGATTAAACATAGAAGACGACCAAGCACATACGTTTTGGTCAAATCAGCCAAACTACAGATTACCCTAGAAAAACATCTACATGACTGTAGAAGGGTTTGAAAGAGAACAAACATTCGGGTGTGACCCTTTAGTTCCACAACCAGATGCAGGAGACACCCTCACAGACATAGATACCGGCCTAAGAATCCAGGTTGCAAGAACACTGTGAGGTATTCTGAGAAGATCGCACAACTGTTGATTCTAAACATAGAAGCTGAGAAAGCGTATGATTATTGGATACTAGGGATCAGGACTTGATTCCACGCATGACCATAGCTGGTCCACAACAACCAAGAACCTATGGTTGTGACCCACAGATCCCGCAACCCAACGAATCCATAAGAGAATTAGATATAGACACTGGCCTACGCACACTAGTATTTCAGTCTACTCCACTTCCACCTATTATCATCGAACAATTGTCCTTACTAGATATAGCGGCTAACAAAGCTAGAGAATTCTGGACTAGGCCAGAGAATCATCCATAGAGTCAATTGTTTCACCATCCACCATATGACCTTATCTGGAGACATACACGAAACTATCCCAGGTCATTTTCCACGTATTCCACAACCCATAGATCGAATCACACTAGAGCTCGATATTGATTGGAGCCTTCGAGCAGTCATCATCCTTTCCGATCGATCTATCACACCACCAGCCTGAGTTAGAAGGGCCTTCTTTGCCTTAGATTCACAAATTCCATTAGTGCGTGTCAAAGACATTAGATCGACTACCTAACTAGTTTCTATATACACACATATTCCATCCCCACCATTTGTCTCGGCATGACCTCGGGAGGTCGGGTACGCGGAAGAGTTACTGTAGATTCCCACGCTCGCTTGTCACTTTTTCGGCGTACAAAATTGGTGAACCTAACGTGAACAAACAAAATTAGTGAAGCTGACGTAAAACTTCCTACTTTCTCATTCGGAGTCATAGTATCACGTGTTCTTTCACAAATCACCTTCGTTCCTTCCCATTATTCTGTGGGTATTCATATACCCCCAAATATGTCGGGATTCGATGAATATGGCAGACCCCTCTTGGGTCTCGAGGCATACTATGCCCAACAGAATAGGCAATCATCACCCTCGCTCTCAGTATGGGGTGACAACTATTCAACTAATCAGTTGTCAACACAAACCCCAAGAATCAGATATAACTCATCTTTTCAAATGGGGGAGTTAGATCAACCTCCTCGAACGCAACAAACAGAGCCTTCGGGCTCGAACAATATGACGTTTACCGGAGAATCTGGTTCGTCTCCTCAGATGCTACTTAGACCACAAATTAGTAGACAATCAGACCCATACCTGGTCTTAGATGATGAATAGTCAATACGTTATCCTAGGAGTGAACAACATTCTCGGGGTATGTACCCACCTATAGGAGGTTTACAAATACAACCCGAGGTCTCTTTTCAAGAAAATACCTCTATGCCACTGCATATAGGAAATACTCTGAGAAACTTGGCAAGATAGCGATCAGTTCATGACAGGATATCACATGCCTATACAACACCAGGGTATACAACAAATGCCGCTCAGGCAAAGCACCATGACTTCACCAAATGAAGTCATTTCAACGTTAGTAGAAAAAGTGAGAGGGTTAGAACTTGCTCAAGCAAGTCAAAATTCTCCGTTCATACAAGCAGGAAGTTCCAATCCTCCATACCACCCTGGCCAAGTAGATCTCCTCACAGGAGTAGGCACGTTAGGCATGCCGCCTCACTATCCACAACAAACGCCAACAAGGCCCATCATCTCTAACACTATTCCTCCCGGTCTAGTATCAAACAATCCATTCCTAGACAATACCCCGTCATACTTAAACATGTACTCCAAATCACCACAAGGAGATATGTTCTCCTCTCCGACCCATGTTTTTCTCAAACGCAGGGACTTCCCTATGCCCCTACCAACGCATACTCTGCACCATATCAACAACCCATCCCACCACCACTCCCTCAGCAACCACCATCAATGGTTGAAACATATGCGATAGGGACTTACTCAGAATATTTAAAAGAGCCCTTAGAATTCACCATACAAAGCGTCATGTTCCCAAGACCCCTTCTCGATTTACCCAAGTACAAAGGTGAGGGAGATCCAAACGCACATATCAAGGCTTACGCTACAGCCATACGAGAATTACTCCCTTGGGATGGGGTTGTTGCTAAAATATTCCCTAAAACCTTGGAAGGCATTGCTCTCGACTGGTATTATAGAATACCTGAGGCCTCCATCCATTCATTTAAACAGCTCGTATCAGAATTCATTAAGGCATTTGACATGAACAAACTATTGAGAACAGGAATCAGGGAATTCTTACACATCAAACAAGAACACAACGAATCTGTCGCCCATTTCATCCAAAGGTGGCGTACAGTCCTTTATTCCTCGGCAAGTGCTCCAAACATGGATCAGATGGAACTATGTGATTTATTCCTTCATTCTCTCAGCAAAGAGGTGAAGGAAGAAGTCTAGAAGTTCCCACTAAGAACTTACGATGAAGTACTTGAGAGTGCTCTTCGAATAGATCAAGCAGCGATAGATAGTGGTCGTAAGACATATGGAACAAACGGGAGGTTAATCACCTCCACTCAGAACACTACAACTATCACAAATGTCAATCAAGGACCCAAAATCCTTAACAAAAATCGTGGGGTAACAACGGATGGAGTAACCGACCAGCCCAAGAGGGTAAATGTTGTTAATACTCCATCACAAACAAACAACCAACGAAACAACAACTTTACCCCGACAATCAATACAGTGGATTTTAACCATCCACAACAACAACAACAATGGCGAAATCCCATACAAGGGCCAAGCCAAAACTCATTTGGTTATCAAAACCAAAGCCAGAAACAACAAATGCAAAATTTTAATCCTAATAGGCAACAGTTTGATCAGAATTTTAGGCCACAATACACACCAAACCAACAAAACAGGAATTACAATCCCAATTCTTATTGTGGTTTCCACAAAATTTGGGGTCATGATACTAGAACGTGCCGTGACTATAATAAATTCATGCAACGTTTGCCAGAAGAACAAAGACAGTTCTTCACAGATTTGTTTTTGGCAGATCCCGTGTCATCACAACCAAATACGCTCGTAGGGGTAGTTTCCCCTCAGAATGCTCCCCTCAAGATCTTTAACGATCCACTCCCAAATCATGATAGCAATAGGCTGAATCCAACTGGAACAAACAAAAGTGCAATGACAGGAAATAATGATCATGAAGCCTCGACTTCACTAAATCCATCAGTTGCGCCACAGTTAGGAAGTCAACCGAGACCCAAGATAGTCAGTTTGGTAGAATTAGACGTTGAACTACCTATCGAAGCTATAACAAGAACACGAGAATATTTCTCTCAACCGAGCCCAAGTCATCTGCCAGAAACAGATAAGAGTCAAGCAAATAGTAGAAAAACCTGTAGGTGCCTATGATTTAATTAATGACCTAACAAAGACCTTCTCGCACATCTCATTTTTAGATTTACTAAAGAACTCTCCTCCTCACAGAGCTGCTCTTTTAGAAGCATTAGGTCTAGGTCATCTAATTAACATCACTCCACCTCCTGAAACACAAGTAAATCATGTAGATTTTGATATCCACCCTCCGGGGCAGCCGGACAAGGATGTCGAATTCATATTCAAAATAAGTAAAATGCCCACAGATGCTGAGATCACACGCCGAGGTGATCCAGCCTTACACTTACAAGTATGGGTTTATAATAACTATGTAAAATGGGAAATGGTTGACGATGGGGCCGCAGTTAACATAGTCCCTTTCTCTTTCCTCCAAAAACTTGGATATGGGGAAACAAACTGTTCCACCACTCGAAATACATTGAGAGGCTATGATAGCCTTAAAGCCACTTCGATAGGAACTATAATATTGCCGGTCACCTTAGGACCCAAAACAATCCTAACTGAGTTTTATATTATAGATCGGGAAACTAATTATAATATGATACTCGGCCGACCATGGATACACCGAATGAAGGCAATCCCTTCTACGTTATTTCAAGAAGTAAGATTCTTGCATCTAGGAAAGGTATTTGTAGCCAAAGGCGATCCAAAACCTTTCGATTTACACCTAGCTGATTTAAAGAAAAGACCAGGTGTGCACTCAGAATTTGAACTTCCAACAAACCAACTTAATAAACCCACTGACCCAAAACCAGAGGAAAAGTTGGTACCTACAACGGATCTTGAAACTATCAGCATAGCCAAAACAATCCCAACCCCCAAAGATAAAACTAAAGAAACAATATCATTAGGGACTACTGTGAAAATCATTGAGTTGATAGAACAAGATTCACCAATGTTCTTACCATTTGATTCAGTAGGCATAGGATATTCCCTAGGTGTTGGTTCCCTTCCAGCAGAGGACCTCTGTATGGTAGAAGTAGAAAACGCAGCAAATGCCCCAACATCTATACTCCCGAGTAAGTATTGGACTCTCCATTTTGATGGAGCTAAATGCCGTTATGGAGCGGGGGCAGGTATAATTCTTACTTCACCCGAGGAGAAAGTCCTCCCATTCACCTTTAAGTTAAACTTTGAAGCGACAAACAAGACGTTGAAAGCCATTCTCCTTAAAACGGTGAAAGAAAACAAACGAGATTGGCATTTGAAGTTATATCCGGCCTTGTGGGCCCACCGAACCTCAATAAGAACACCAATGGGAGAAACTCCTTTCTCGCTGGTATTTGGGGTAGAAGCAGTTCTCCCACTTGAGGTCAAAATACCCAGTCTCCACATTTCACTACAAGGGATTCTAGATGAGGACGCTTATAGAGAAGCATGTCTTTCCCAACTAGAAAGCCTAGATGAAACTAGGTTAGATGCCGAACAGTGACATAGAGTCTATCTATTGACCGATGTGCGCGGCAAAGACAACAAAAGGTCTATGAACGTGATATATACGAAGGTGATCTAAATCTAAGGCTAAACAGATGGATCGACAAGAAGACCGGCGAAGGAAGGAAATTCCGGCCCAAATGGTTGGGCCCATACCAAGTCATGAAGGACTATGGAAATGGTGCTTACCTCTTATGTACGCTAGAAGGTGAGGAATTTGGTGAAATAGTCAATTCCCTGCACCTCAAGCGATTCTACGCATGAGCAACTAGCACTACTTGTATAATTATCTACATTGCATCTTCATACAGATTAAGATCATTTTGTCCACTTGTTTCTTACATAAATTGTGATCAAGGAATCTATTCTCAAAGTAATTCACTACAAACTCATGATGTTGTTGGCATAAAGCTCTTTAATCATACCTCTCCATCTTCATATATCATCGAATCATCTCGGAATCTTTTATCAAATAAAGATAGACATGACAAAGTCTTAACGGTAACCATACCAAGATCTGCAAGTTTATTCTCACTTTGATTTCTTCTTAGGATAGGTGTCTTGCCTATGGTCTGTTCTAGAAGCTTCATGGTGTCACATCTATCCCATATGCATATCTCTTTGGGAATAAGCACATACTGACATTTTACTCAAGAAAACAAGTCAACAAGTAATTAAACAGAAAATTTTAATTTTACACATTTCCTTGCCCCACCAACCTTCGGTGATGAGCTTGCGTCTCTTACTAGTGACGTAGGGTTGGGAAAGGATGGAAATGCCCTTACTCACCTATACCTTGCCCACGGTGATAAACCCACGCTTCTTACTAGTAGCATGGGGCAAAGTGTAGGGGGTCTTCTTGACAAATAAGTACAAATGGTCATACGCAAACAATTCAAATTTTCAAACTTTGAGTCAAAAACAAATGAAACAGATGTTCAAAATCCCAAAAGAGTTAAAATCCTAAAAACCCAGATTTTGTCTACTATGTGGCCATCTACGGGTCTAAGTCTGGATAAACCGCAAAGCAAGTTGCATCCAAAACTATGAAGTCACTCGAGTGGAGTTGGCTTGTAGCTTCCAATTTGGTTCCGCCAAAGCTTTGTCTGTCTTTCATCACTATCATTTCACCACATTTCATAACTTGCGCCCTTCTTGGCTCTTGGTGATGAGCCCTCGCATCTTACTAGTTGCGTGGAGTTAGGAGTGGGGCAAGTTAATCTGTTCATCATACTGGTTATTTTCATCACTTTGCCAAAACAAACATGAGGTATCCAAATTGCTCACAGAAGCTAAGATTCAAAATCACAATATATCTACATTATCATGTATCAGCATCATGAAACACAAAAAGAAAACAAGCATTTACATCATTTGTTCACCATTGCATACATTCTAAAAGCATACAAACATACATCGTAGTATACACAAAGAAGCTGGAAATAGAAAGGGAAAACATGAGTGACAAGCTTTTGATCCAAAGACAAATGCATATATATAAATAATCAATGTTTATATACAATGCCATCATGCACTAGGCATGGTCAAAATGCTCAAAGAGCCCGTGATACACAATAGTACAAAATACACAAGGGCCAAATGGCCTCTCAACCCCTACGTGACCCCTCCGAAGGTGCACACCTCGCTAGGACTCCGGCTACGCCGGCGCTCTGAATGTACGGAGGGCTCAGGGTCCCGAGGGGCAGCCGTGGTCTCACCACGAGAATGGCTCCTCATAAGGTGCTCAGCCATCCTGTAGCCCGCTAACTCTGTGCGCAGGGTCGACACCATCCTGGCCACGTGCCAAACGGGAGCGAAGACATCGGTATGTCTACCAGCTGCTGAGGGCTCCCCGGCGTCTACGGACAGCTCCGCGCGAGTCCTATCCATGGGGATCATCAGGGAATCGGTACATACCCTGCGGATCAGATCCCGCCACTCGTCAACAGTCTCTGCAAACAAAGAAGAAAAATGAATCAGAAACCAAGCAAGAGGCTAAAAGATACAAGATAAAAACACAAGGAGAGATAGCAATTAAAACAAATCCTAAATTAAACAAACGTTAAAGAAGGAAGAAAGGATAACTTACTCGGATCACCGGGCCTCCAAGATGGGTCGCTGGGACCGGCACACCGCATGCGGATGCCGCTGCCGACTGAGGGGCTGCTCCTGTGGCAGGGGCAACATGTCACCCTGCAACTGACTCATCCTCTCCACCATGGCCCTGAGAGAGTGGCTCCTCTAAAACTAGAGTGTCCTTCTCTGCGCTCTGCTCAGCCCTCTCTGCCTGCATAATGTCCTGAGTGTCATGCCACTCAGGATCACTGTCATCAGTCTGCTCCTCCGACCCTCCCTCTGTAAGCTCCTCAGAGTCGGAGTCAATATCTATGGGGTCATCGCTACTATGAGCAGGACCCGCAGCAATCTGAAGTAAAGGTGCCCGAGGTGCACCAGCTCTCCCTCTAGCACGAACTATCCTCCTGGCTGCAATGGGAATGCCAGGAGTGATCACTGTCCAACCACGGCCTCTAGGCCCCCCTCTGGCCTCGCGAACTGATCTGTAAACTGGCGCCACTGGGGGAAGCATGCCCATATACGGTAGGCCAAACTGCTGAGGAACTCTGCCAAAAGGATGCACCTCCACTCATCCCACTCGATCAATGAGCTGCCCTGTGGTGGAGCAAGAGATCAAGGTAAGAGTCTCCTCTCCCCATATGCCGGCCATAAGCCGGTACGGTGTCGCCTCCATGTCTGTAGTAGTAAGGGAGGAAACTGGCTGGTGAGGTGCTCTAAGCACCGACATATCTGTCCATCTGGCTGCCCTCACAGCCCCAGGATCTGCCACCTCCACACCTCTGCCATAAGGGATAAAATGCTCATACACCCAACTCATGACTAAAGTTGGGTGGCTCAATGACTGTCCCTGTAAATGGACCACCCTGTATAAATCATGGTAGGTGGTCCCCAAAATATCTGCACCAGGCGTATATCCGGCCATGCCCCTCTATCTGTGCAATGATGGGGGCCCAACAGTATAACAATGTATCCCCTCCCTTGTCCCCGATCAGTCTCGAGGCAAGGATCCCCATGACGGCCTGTCGAAGTACGGGGATAGGCAAAGAAGGAATGGATCGAACTCTCACTCCCTTCTTCGACCCCGTGGAGATAACTGCATCTCCCATGTATGCTGCCCACTGTGTAATCTGTGCCTGTGAGCCTGTTGTCTCTAATGTAAGTCTCCTCCCGATGATCGGGACCCCAAAATATGGTAGACATCCTCGAGTGTGATGGTCCACTCACCACGGACCCCTGGCAGTCGGAAGGTGTTCGATCTGCATCCCAATAAGAGAATAAGTCACAAAGGATGTGACTAGATGGTGCAACATGAGGCACACGCGATATACGCAGTATACCAGCCCTCTGAAGTGTGTCCTCCTCATCCTGCGAGAGGGCATCCAGTACCCCTGAGAGCCAATCACACTCTCTCTCTCTACTCCATCTAATGTACTCCTCTCTCACCTGCATACACCCAAAAACACACAAAACAGAGCAAGTTAATATCTGAACAATACCAAGAAGGTCATAAAAACACGTAGAAGTGCAAAAAAATACAAACACAATCTCAAATATAAGTTTTTTTTGCATTCTGTGCAGAACCGCCGCCCTGAGCAGGGAGGCGGTTTTGTAACCACCACCTTAAGGGGGCGGTCGTGTAACCACCGCCTGTAACAGGCGGCTCCCGAACATGGCGGCGGTCGTGGTCCGAAAACCCACGCGGGTTTTTAATCTTAAAAAGCCTAAAACAAGCAAAAAATGACCATTTGACCTAAAAATGGAGCCTACCCAGTAGGCGCCCCCTAGGTGGACCTTTTGAACCTAATATTTTCAAAAATAACCCCCCCATTACGACAAATTTAGCATTTCAAATTTAAAGGGGGAAAAACACAAAATTGAAGAAAACCAACCTGTGATCTAGCAGGGCGGTGTTCCACGCGTGGAGGCATGATCACGATCTCACTGCGGATGTTTTGACTATACTCACGCAAGAAACCGTCGCCGTGGGTCCCAGAGCTCAAAAACAACCAATTCAACTCGTGCAAATGAATAGGAAAATGGGCCCACTTTCATATATATAGCACCCTGATTCATTTTAAAAGACTTTTTCGCAGGTTTGGAGCGCTGATGGAGGTAAGTCCCTATCCCCGCGTGAATGGTACGTTCTCATTCCCTATTATTTTAGCGTTTATTTTCCAAATTATTGTATCTATCTGCACTTGAGTTCTCCTTTCGTTTTGCAGATAGCGGGAATTTTGGATGGCGTAATTTCAACACACGGACGTGTAAGGTATAACTTCTAACTTCCCATTTCGGGACTGCCATACTCGGACCCACCGTTTTATGCCTCTTCATGGCTAAAACGCTTCTCCGAGGGGGCAATATGTACGTACCCAAAATTATATGTATTGCACCAGGAAAGATGTTAACATGCCCCAATGATGATACAGGTCTCTTCGCAAGGTGTTCGGGATCCAGAAAAGCTCTCCGAATATGCGTTAACATCCCGCATATCCCGCTTAGCCCCCGCGTGCTTTGTTTTCCCCTTTTCCCCTCTTTTCTTGCCCCTTTTCTCTTTAGTAATGAAACCGCCGCCCTGACTGGGTGGCGGTCTTGTAACCACCGCCCTGAGCAGGCGGCGGGCGGCGGTGCGGTCCTTTACGCATTTTCCAGAACATTCTTTTGACGCGACTCGCGTGAAATATCAACGTTTCACCAGCTTTCCTTGCCGACTTGAGCATGCATTTATGTTTTTGGTCCCCTGGAATAGTGTTTTTCCTTTGTTTATGGTTTTTAGAGTTCAGTTTGGTTTTGATCTTTGGGTGATTGAATTCCTATAAATGAATGGTTTGTGCACAAACAAAGGGACTGATCTTTTGCTCTCATATCCTCATTTTCATAGTTTTAGCTTGTTATTTGTGCTTAGAGTTCATAGTTTAATTCATTTGCATGTTTAGCTAGTATTGTTCAAATTGTTGGTAAGCCACATACCCATCTTGTGTAGGAAGTGCTATTATTTCACCCAATCCGGTATGAAGTTACTCCCGAATTTCTCTTTGCATTAGATTTAGCTATAATTTTTCTTAGAGTACTTGTTTTAGTTCATTTGCATGCTTAGTTAGCATTGTCCAGCTGTTGGTAAGCCACATATCCAGCTTGTGCAAACAGTGTTGTTGTTCTATCTAATCCATTAGAGTAGAATAGCTTAGGAAGCCATTAAAGTTGTAGGTTTTTCTCCTCAAACAGGATAGTTTCAGGTTCTGGTCACTTCATGTTGCATGACTCACAGTAAAATCCCGCTAGGAATCACATAAGCCAAGCTCTGTACTCTTGCGCTATCCCTCTCCTACTCGCATTTTCGGTCTGCATTCTAAGTTGTCCTTGTCCTAATATCTACTCCGTCGATGTTAGCATTACACGCTTTTCTCGGATCCACGCGAACACAAAATAACGAGAAGATCATACCGAGGGGAAAAGATCACATACACCATCGGATTCGCCACTATTCTGTGGAATCCAGGTTTAACTTTCAAAGTTCTAGTTAGAATCATATCAAATAGAGTAGATAATTGCTTCATTTCAGTGAATTCTATTCTCAATATTGCCAGGGAAGCTGTGAGGATTGATAGTTTCTGAGAAACTATGATTCACTCCTCACTTCTGAGGTAGGATCGAGAATCTTGCAGATAGATTAGATGAGCTATTTTATTTAGAATAAATCTACAAATTACACAGGCTGATAACTACACTCGGTTATTTTGTCTGTTTTAAATTATTGTTTAGTTGTTATTCCTAGATACATTTAAATAGCTTGCTTTCATTATATTCTTAAAAGGTTTCTTAGAAGAATAGAAGTTATATATGTTTTAGATTTATTCCACGTAGTTAGAGTTTTCTTTGTTACAGTTAGATTTACATTTTATTTTGTATGACAATCACGGGACCTCAGGAGCCCAGAGAATATATATTTGAGCCAATCGTGCCTCAAAGAAACCTCATCACAACAATAGTTGACATAAATCAAAATCTTAGAATACAAGTATTCTGAACAACAACTGATTTACAACTGATCAGTTCTCAATTGAGAGGATTAAACATAGAAGATGACCAAGCACACACATTTTGGTCAAACCAACCAAACTACAGATTGCCCTAGGTAAACATTCACATGACTGTAGAAGGGTTCAAAAGAGAACAAACCTTTGGTTGTGATCCTTTGGTCCCACAGCCAGTGCAGGAGACACTCTCACAGATATAGATACTAGTCTAAGGATCCAGGTTGCACGAACGCCTGTGAGATATTCTGAGAAAATCACACAGTTGTTGGTCCTAAACATAGAAGCTGAGAAAGCGTACGATTACTGGATACTAGGGATTAGGACTTGATTTCGCGTATGACCATAACAGGACCGCAACATCCAAGAGTCCATGGTTGTGACCCACAGATCTCACAGCCCAACGAATCCACAAGTCAATCAGATATAGACGCTGGCCTACGCACACTAGTATTCCAATCCACTCCACTTCCACCTATTATCATCGAACAATTGTCCTTACTAGATATAGCGGCTAACGAAGCTAGAGAATTCTGGACTAGGCCAGAGAATCGTCCATAGAGTCAATTGTTTCCACCATCCACCATATGACCTTATCTGGAGACATACACAAAACTATCCCAGGTCATTTCCCACGTATTCCACAACCCATAGATTGAATCACACCAGAGCTCGATATTGATTGGAGCCTTCGAGCAGTCATCCTTACCGATCAATCTATCACACCAGTCCAGGTTAGAAGGGCCTTCTTTGCCTTAGATTCACAAATTCCACTAGTGCGTGTCGAAGACATCAGACTGCCTAACTAGTCTGTCTGTATACCACGCATATTCCATCCCCACCGGCTGTCTCGGCACGACCTCGGGAGGTCGGGTACGCGGAAGAGTTACCTATAGATTCCCACGCTTGCTTGTCACTTTTCTGGCATACATACACCTTCTCCACCTCATTCACCTACCCCACCACCTTCACCTACGGAGTCTATGGATCCAAAATCCATTCCTCCTATTTTTTTCATGAACATTGTTTCCTTGGGATCTCTAACCCATCAAAGCACGAAGGCGAGGATCCATCTACTCTTCGCTTCCTATATCTTGACATGATCAATGATGATACTCTTTCTATCAACATTGTTCAATGTCAGAAAGATGACTCCATTCTCACCTACCTAGGTGTAGAGGATTCATATAACCATCGTTAGTTACCTTATGAGACACAAACCATGTTGAATGAATTGACCATAGAGATCAACATTCACACTCAGGACAACCCCACATTCTAAAGATAGGCCAATATTTAGACTCCGTTGAACAAGAAGCCTTCACCTCATTCCTCCAAGATCATAACAACTATTTTGCTTGGTCTTACGCCGATATTCCTAGTATTGACCCAAATATCATGGTCCACAATATCATAACTATTCCTGATACCAAACATGTGAAACAGAAGCTGCGAAAAATACATCCTCACATTTCCCTTCTTATGAAAGAAGAACTCCAACATTTCCTTTTCTGTTTATTTTATTTTACCCATTGACTATCCCCAATGGATTTCTAACATAGTTCCTATCACCAAAGCGACAGGGGACTCGTATTTGCATGGATTTTTGTGACCTTAACCTAGCTTTCCCTAAGGATGAATTTCCTCTACCTAGTATCGACCAACTTGTTGATCTCACCGCTAGCCATGAGATGCTATCACTCATGGATGGTTTTTTGGGTTATAACCAGATATTACTCGCACCGGAAGATTAAAAAAAACTACCTTCATGACCCATTGGGGACCTTTTGTTATCAATTTATTCCCTTTGGCCTTAAAAATGCTAGTGCTACATATCAACATGCTATGACCTATATCTTCCATGACATCATGCATGACATTTTAGAAGATTATGTTGATGACCTTCTTGCTAAGTCTAAGTGTCGGGCTGAACACCTCACGGTTCTTAAAGTCATCTTTGACCATCTCATCAAATACTGCATTTTCCTTCAACCAAAGAAGTGCATCTTCACCATTCTCTCTAAAAAATCCTTGGTTTCATTGTCTCTTTGCAAGGTATTGAAGTCAATCCCACCAAAATCAAGGCTATTCTTGAGATGCCTCCACCTACTAACCTTCGACAACTTCATAGTTTACAAGGAAAGTTGCAATCTATTAGATGCTTTATTTCTCAACTCTCCAACCGATGTCACCCTTTTCATCATCTTCTTAAAAAGGATGTTTCTTTGAACCGGGGTGACAAGTTTCGTAAAAAGTCGAGGCATTGAAAAATACCTCCTTCAGCCACCTATGCTCATCCCACCAAAGGATGAAAAGCCCTTTTACCTCTACATTTCTACCACCGATCATTCCTAGGAGCCATGCTCACTCATCGTGATGAGCAACATAGGGAGCAAGCCATTTATTATATAAGCCACATGCTTTTGGATTACGAGACTAGATATACTCACGCTGAAAAACTATGCTTAGCCCTAGTTTTTGTTGCTACCAAACTTTTCCATTACCTACTCAACCACAAAACCTTCATTTTCACCAACACTGACCCCTTACATTACATGTATGCTAAGCCTTACCAAAACCAATGTGTTGCACGTTGGCTCATGCTTCTTGCAGACCTAGATCTCGAATTCATTCATCAAATGTATTTTAAAGGACAAACCATCACTCGACCAACTTGCAAACGTACCTCTTTTCGGAAATCAATCTTCTAACTTTGATTTCCTTGATGAATCCATTTCTACCCTTTCCCTTGATGACATTGTTTATTAGATGACCTTATTTTTGACGGTTCTAAATGTTAGTGTGGGGGTGGCACAGGGGTCATCCTTATTCCTCTTAATGGTGAGCCTATGTATTTATCTTTCAAACTAGATTTCAACTACACTAATAAAATTTCCGAATACGAAGCACTTGTGTTAGGTCTTCAAACCACCATAGCTTTAGATGTTAAATCCATTAATATCTTTGGTGACTCCCAACTAGTTGTGAACCAAGTCAATGGTTTATACTAGTGTTGTAACAAGGTACTTAAAAATTATAAACATCATGTCGACATGATTTTGAATACCTTTGATCATTATGAACTTCAAACCACTCCGTACTCCACTAACAAATTTGTGGATACCATGGCCTGCCTTACTTCTCAAATACCTACTTTTCCTTCCGACTCAAAAATATTTGTCACATAAAAGGTTGCAATCACCCTCTTATTTATTTCAAGATGTTAACTTTGTAGGAAGAATTGAAACCAATCCACGTGAAATTTGGTATAAGTAGTTCACCGATTACCTTTCCCTCTCAATTCTGCCTCTGGAACTCACTCATAATGGACAACAAGCCTTCCTCAAAAGTGTCTCTTGCTATGTCATCATGGGGGTCTTCTCTACAAATGTGGCTTTGACAATATCCTCCTACGATGCCTCAAAAGTTATGAAATCCCATACACCATTAAGAAAGTTCATGGTGGGATTTGCGGTGGTTATTTCAATGATGTCACTATCACTAAACACATCCTTTGCCTTGGCTACTACTGGCCAACCCTAAACCAAGATTGTTGTGACTATATCAAACGATTTGTAAAATGTCAGCAACACGTTAATCTTCACCACACCCCTAGTCACGTCTTATAGGTCTCCAAAGACCTTTTTCCTTTCTCCTAATGGGGTTTGGATCTTTTTGGAGAGATTAATCCTCATTCCTCTCAATGTCATCAATGGATCATAAAAATAATTAAATATTACACTAAATGGGTAGAGGTTGTCCCTCTCATTTCTACAAAAGCCGAGAAAATTTGTGAATTCATTAACCATCACATAATTTTTCTCTTTGGTGTTCCTCACCGCCTCATCAATGATAACAGAAAACAATTAAAAAAACCCTATGCAAATTTTGTGACACGTTTGGAATTCAACTTAGTTTTTCTTCCCCTTATTATCCTCAGACAAATGGCTAAGCCAAATCGAATAATAAAAATATTAACAAAATTCTTATGAAAGTGGTTGACGATACTAGTAAGGATTGGCACACGCACATTCCTTTCACTTTATGGGCTTATTACACTAGTATTCACACCTCAACCACTGCTAAATATTTCTCTTTGGTCTATGGTACAAAGGATTTCTTGCCTCTCGAAGTCCAAATTCCATCTCTTCATATCTCACTCAAAGACATGCTCAATGGTGATGAATGTTATCCAAATAACTCTCCCAGTTATTTGGACAACTTATATACATCTTCTGGATTTGAGATCTTCATTGCAAGGTTGCGTGCGCTTAAGATTCACTTGGTATATTCCCTTGCCTACATTTCCCGTGTGTTTCCCCTTCTCCCCTTTCATTTTCCTTTCTTCTTTGTTCCACTCCTCCCTTGTGTGCATCTCCTACACGTTTTCCTTCTTCCTAACAACTTTTCACCCTACACATATGCCTAACACTTGCCTCAATCAACCAAGTCCCAGCCCTCGCAAGACACCCCACATATTACTTTGTAATAGTTACACATTGACCATGCATTCTCTACTCACCAGTTTTCCTCATTTCCTCATGGGCATTGCGTGTAATTTCCTACCTGTCTTCCTCCCACACCTCATTCTTCCGTACACATATATTTTTTCCCTCCTTTACGCCATCCTCTCGCACCTTTCCTTGCCGTGTCATTCGGACATGCTTGAGTGTGCAACACGTAACCAGTTAAAGTGCACCAATAGGGTGCCAGATCCTTACAAAAAATCAACGAGTGACACATGGTAGAAATGACAAAATAGTTGGATAATTGGCCATCCTTTCAGCCAATCTGCTCATGCCACGTGTTTTACGTGCGCCGATGACTTTGATTTTTTAATATCTATATATTTTGCTACAGAGCTCGATCGGAACGTGCTTGGATTTTTTAGATAGCTATTGACATAGGCTATAGTGCTAAACATTCAAATTCAAATTCTTGGCAGATCTGGTAGGTGAGAAATGGGAAAACATCTTTCTGATCATTGATGAGCAGAGCTAATTACTTTAACCACCTGATTTGATATGATCTACCCTCCTTCCTTCTCCTAGGGAAGTGCATTTGATGATTTGTGGGAAGATTTTTAGGCATTGAATGCTTCTTGTTGGTGGTTGCATTTCAAATTCAGATTTTCTCCTCCTTCTCTTCTTCTTCCATGGATTCATCTATAAATGTAAGATCTGGGATCATTATTAATGTTAGACACTTTGGATCCTTACGCACTTTTCTAAGGACTTCATATTTTATGTATTATGAGTCGCAGACCATCTGACTCTGCATGTGGATATCAACCTCTTTCACCATTGTAATAACTTTGTGCATTTTTGGAAGTAATAGAAGCATCATTTTGTGACTATTCTCTATCCTAACGTGTTTATATTCCTTCTTCTTGCCTTTTCTTTTGCATTATGTGCTTGTTGTGCCATTTCACGTCCCTTACAACTCCTTATTTAGTTGTGTTCCATGAAACTGATATGGTAAATATGTTTTAAGTTGTGCTACATGTGCCTAGCCTTCTTTCACACATTTCCCTTCATTTTCACTCAGAAAAAATAGTGTTCATCCTTTTTTTCTGGTGCTATCACCTTTTAGTGTAGTTTCCTTTCATGTTATCGTCTTATCCCTAGTTGTAATCATTAGTATAGTTTTCTCTTTCAACACTAGGAGTAGCAGTAGCAATAGAAATAGATAGAGGAACGGCCTTCTCTAGAAATCTATCCCAAGTGCACAAGGTACCAAAACTTGGGGATGGTTCCATTGTTGTCACAAATAACTCAGTTCTTCTAGATCCAAGATGGAGGTACAAGTTTGACGACCAATAATGACTTTCACAAAGACCATTTTTCCCAACTTTTTCTTCTAGATGAAGGCCATTTAAATGCTCTTGATCACCTTCAAATCTACCAAAAATGTATCAAATGTGCCTATGAAAAATGTTTCCTCAAATGAACCTTCAAGGTTGGTGACCTTGTCTTGAAGGAAAATCAACATGTAACCAAAGAGGAGAAAAGTAAACAAGGCAAGTTTGCTCCTAACTTGCTGAAACCCTATATCATCACTCATACCTATGGATTATGTGCTTATCATTTATCTTCTCTCGAAGGTAAACCCAAGCCCGAGCCCCTCAATGAATTGCATCTTCAACCATTCTACTGTTGAATCAAGTACTATATCATGTTTTGTTTATTACACACTCATCCCTTGAGTAACCATTCCTTTCATTGACCTCTTTTAAAAACCAATGAATACACTAGAATTATGGGATTATCCATCACCTTTCAGCCTTATCTTAAATATGAGTTCTATGACTCTACTCATGGCATGATTCACATTGATAATTTTTGTCCTTTTCAGGATGGAATCCCATGGTTGTTCATATCTTAAAACCTCTCTTTCATAGCTAGCCTATGTTGTTTCACCATTTTCTTTACCTTTTCAAAATGGAAAAATAGATAAGGGTAAAGGCCTAGTAGGAATACATGTTAAATGCTTGGTCGATTGATGGTTGTTGCGCATGTTATGACTTATTGATCCACAGCTGAATGTGAGAGATTCTTTTTAGCTAGGAGGAACTACAGTAGCAGTAAAAACAAGACCACAAAAAGATAGTTAAATGATATATGATAGTGGACTTCCTAGCGTATGCTAGTTCCAGGAAGTGTGATACTTCCTAGACACTGTCAATCCACTATTTAAAACAAGTTAATGCTAGAAATAAACAAGGTCCTACTGTAGTTGATATGATTTAGGTATCTCATTCAAATACAATAAGCAAATCCAATCACAAAAGACTAGGATACAGGTTGGATTTGAGAGGTGAGGTGTCTGTCAAGATATTGGGAGTGGGTCAAAGCTTAGATTCTGGGTTATTTAGGTTAATTGGTAGGGTGATTTTTGGGTATGTTCTTGGTCAAGGTGTAAAACACATAGATCAATGTCGAGTAAATGTGACTAATGCCGTTTAGGTAGAATTGATGACGATTTGTAGATAACTTGGCGTCAAGTATGGTCGAGGTAAAGGAAACTCAAAATAGATTAAATGGCATGGGTGATCCTGGGGTCGAATAAATTTTGGGAGAGTGAATGGGGAGGTCTGTAGAGATCTTAGGTATTCTCAGAAGTATATAATAGGTGAGAATAGGTGATTTGTTGATATGGGAGAAGGGATACTTGGGTTTACGAGGCAAGTGGGTGATGAAGCAATAAGCATGCAAAGAATATATTAATAACAGGAGTAATAAAGATTACTAAATGAAATAAACCATATTGGTTAGGGCCATACTTACTATGTTAAGGATTTGATGGCTGCTTAGTGGAGGTGGTTGACCGGAGAATACTTGTATGGTACTGTAGTGGTGCTTTCCTGGAGTGCTCCCATGAATACAATGGCTCTATGATTGCCTGGTGATGGCTCTGGATGTCTAGATGCGCAAAAGGATGCTTATTTTGCTTGCATGCATTTCTGATCTCCTTTCTTGCTCTTAGAATGTGCCAACCTCGAAATAAGGTTACCAAAGGGAATAAAAGGTAACCGATGATGGTTTTGGGTTGACCGACGTCAATTTAGGGGTGACCAATGTCGGTTAGGGTGGGATTCCCTAGGTTTACTAAAAATAGGAGATCATGGAAATGATTTCTACCATATCTCTCTATTCATTTGGGAAAGAGTGGGAGTTACCTTTTCTTATGCGGGAATGTGGTTAGAGGGGATGTAGGATTTGATTTTTAGGGTTTAGTTAGGTCTTAGTTAGTTATGGCAACATACTAAGAATAGACTTAGGGTGAGGTGTCTAGGTGAGGTGGTGGGGTGGGAATTATCTTAATTAGGATAATTAAATAATAAATATTGTGAGGACATGGATTAATTTAATTAAATTAATTAAATTAATATTAGTGTGGGGTGCAAGGGGCCATGGTTAGGTGAGTGTGTTCAAGTTGATTATTTAATGAGGGGTCAAGGAGCATGTGACCCAATTTTGGTGTCTACATTTTGCCCCTTTTTGTTGCGTAGCTTGTATTGGTAAGTGACGTTGACAAAAATAAGATGTGGTTCCCTATGTGTGGGTGAAGGTGATCCCCCTCAAACTAGGAATTGATGTAAGGAAGATAGAATTAGTGAGTGGTTTGATAAAAGGTGAATGTGATGAAGAGGAAGGTGGACAACGGGGGTAAGGGGGTAAAGGTCCAATCGGGTAATCCAGGTAATGGGCTAGGGTCAAAGGTAGTAATAAGTCAAATACACGCACATGTATAAACTATAGCATGGTACCGGTTGACGAGCATGAAAACTCTACATTGTCTAAGGTCAATAGGTTTATCTAAACAAGGTTGAGGTGATTATGGTATCCAAGGTATAGGATATGGTGTGGAAGCACTTCGCAAGTCAGGTGCAGGAACATTTAGGTATGTTCGTACACCAAAGGTTGGGTCAGGATAAATGGTCACGATAGAGGTAAGGCAAGGTCATTAGGTCCAATAACACGGGTAACAATGTCACAATATAACGAGCACATGAGTTCACAGGTCACTAGTAATGTTCCAGGTCTAAGTAGCTAGGTCACAACATGGGTAGGGCTGAGGTATGGGTAAAATAACAAGTCCCAAAATGTAATTAAGGACAAGTATAGGTAAGGTAGGCATGGAGGTTGGTTACAATAAGGGTGGATAAGGTCAAATGACAATTGGGAATGGGAAATAATATGATAGGTAACTGATGCCGGTCATATGTCATATGTAATCGGTGATGGTCGAGGTAAGTTGATCACAATTTATTGTGGGTAGATGACTGATGTCGGTCTCAGTATAACCAACCACGATGAGCTAGGGCACAAGACCAATGTCGGTTTAGGTATAACTAATGTCGGTCAGGTCAACGTGGGTATATAAAAATAAAAATTCATATAATATGGATTCATTTGTATGTTTTGGATTTTGTGAAAATGACAGAGCACTAAATGAGTTGTGATTTGTCAAGAAAAAGATGAGGGATGATATCCTACTAAGGTGGAGGGATCCGGTTGGTTAGAGGAGCCAGGTAGATGGGTTCACGAGCACAGGGGGATCGATTGTGATTGGGTGGAGGTCAGGAGGATTAGATTTGGTGATTGGACATGGAAGAGGTGGGAGAGGGATCGGGTGGACCACCGGTGCAGTGGCCCGATGTACCACCATGGAGATGGTAGCATGATGAGGTAAGATTCAATCTCTTGCATTGGTTTGGGAGGTAGATTGGGTATATAGGTTAGGGAGGGAATACATACTTTTGGGGGAAAAGGGGATTTGAATTTGGGAAGGAAAATTGGGTAAAATAGGAATGGGTAGAGGTGTGGTTAGGTGTATAAGGGGTGGGGAGGAGATGAGGGTAGAGTTAGGTAGGAATGGGTGAGAAGAAGGGAAGTGTTTAGGAAAAGGGGGTTTGGGTGTCATGGATTTCTACGTGAATAGTGACCGACATCGGTCAAGGGGGCCTAACGTCGTGGTGTTGAGCCAATACCGGTCATAGATAAGGTGACCGATGCTTTGGTTTGGGAGAGACCATGCTTAGTTAGAAGTAACCGGTCTAGTCATCATGTGGAGAAAAAGGGGCCAAAAGAGCCCTAGGGTGGTTGGGTGGGATAGATAGTGGGAAAAGAAGATGTTGTTGATGAAAAACAAAGCATGGGTAAGAGGTTGAAAGAGGTATGGTATGATCGATAGTGGGTTAGGGTTGGGGTGGGTAGATAGAATATGTGATAAGAAGGTAAGTTGCAAGGGGAAAAAGAGGGAGGGTAATAGGTGTAGGTGAAGTGTCAAGAGTGATTGTGGGTATGATCAAGGTGTATTAATGTGATGTTTTATTGGATGTAGGTGAGAGACCAGCTGCGGATGTGAGATAGGGTGTCGCCCCCTACTCGTGATGGTTCGAGGAGGTGCTATAGCAGCTAAGGATTGGTGGCATGTTGTAGAGGTTGGCTGATTGGGGTCAAACACTACCAACATGTAGTCTAGCATCCTAGTTTTATGGTCACCCTCATCGACAGATGGGATTCGGTGACCAACACATTCCATCTACCGATAGGTGAGATCACGGTCACCCTAGAGGATGTGTACAGGATCCTACGGTTATCGTATTGGGGACGCATGTATATTTGATCTCCTCAGAGGCATCTGAGGAGTTGATGCTGACAGTCTTTGGCGAGGGTTGGTGGAGATGAGGTTTCATAGTGCCAGCATGAGCTATGGAGAGATGTACTTGGCTTGTCTAGAGGAGACTAGGCTAGTAGTGTTATTGATGAAGGCAGTTTGACTTTTTAACTACCCAGATGCAGAGGGTGGGAGATTCCCATGATCCTTGATGGGGGTCTTGCATGATATGGTGATGGAGAGGACCCATTTTGCATGGGTGCCAACATTCCTAGTGTAGCTATATAGGGAGTTATGGGTGTATGGGTAGCTTTAAAGGTTCAACTTATGCTACACTTTCCTACTTCATTGTTGGGCATATGAGCACATTATGTGTGTGTGCCCAGTTGGTATGCCCCAGGTTGATGCATTCGAGCCAGGTTTTGTTTGAGTGGGCTATAGGTGATGGGTGCTTATTATTGGAGAGTGTCGAGTGGGTAGGGTGATGCATGATGTCACCTACTACATGTGTTTACTGGAGGGGTTATCCGGCATAGACATCATTTAGAGGCCCATGTGGGTTATCCATCATATGGGCAAGATGGCTGTGGAGCTAGATGGATTGTAGCTACTTAGATGGATAGAGGGCGACGTGCCGGAGAGCACGAGATGATACCCATAGATAGGGTTAGATGACGACAGTTTAGGCTTCATAGGATATATCTCCACCCTTCCACAAGTACATGAGGGATGATGTGGAGAGGTCATTGCCTCTGCCCTAGCTGATAGTGCCTACAGGGTAGGAGGAGCAAGTGAGAGACCCATTGGATCGATGATGTCGGGGTGACTGAAAGATATAATCAGTGGTGGGCTACACACCTACGAGCATTACCGCTGAGGATGGGGCAGCCAAATTTAGCCACCATCACTATTTAGAGGGACGCCCTACAGGGGTAGGTGGATACCTTGATTATATATGGTGTAGGGATAATGCGAGAGGCATAGGTTTATTTACGAGAGGCACATGTGGCCAGTTTATAGGCCCAGATAACACATAATAAAGCACCGCAGAGGGTGGTGATGGTGATGGGATATAGGTGGCCACCCTATAGGCGTAGATTACAGGTTTTCAGGGCCAGTTGGCCACTACACAAGAAAAGGTTGTGACTCTTCATACCCAGATATAGGCAGGAGCGGGACAGGGTCCTTCAGGATAGGCACAGGCATAGGGACAGGGTCAGAGGCCAATGGGGCCACCACAAACAATACCGTAGCTAGATTACGGGATGCCCTAAGTGAGGCCAGGTATTATCAAGATATTTTAATGATGGAAGGATAGATTTTCTATCCTATGGAGAGTATAGGGCACAACAGGCCTCAAGTGAGAGGACTAGGTCGTGCACCCATAGTGTGGAGAGCATAGGGGATCAATGAGCCCCGAGATAGGGTTAGGGTGAGGCCACCAGTTCACAGAGACCAACTCCTAGTGTAGTACCAATAGGGACCCAGCCATGACCCATGATGGGTGGTGAGATGTTAGTAGGCCTCCATACAGGATCCGAGGAGGAGGAGGAGATAAGTGAGATAGATATGGAGGATATCCAACAGTTTGATATCTGATAGCCATATGTACCTCTATTTTGTATAGTTATTTATTTTTGATATATACCGGCTGCGTGCCAAAGAGAGTGAGGATGTATACGAGAGTTGATTGATTTTGATCATATACCAGCCTACATGCCAAAGATGGTGAGGATGTACATGAGGTTTTTTAGATTTTTGTATTCATTTGTATCGGTGTACATATGTATGTATACACAGACGTCATGATTTATAGATGATGATATTTATACTATGGATGGTGTACTTGTTTTAATTTCCATTATTATTTGTGTATGTGATGGAAACTAGGTGAATTAAGTATGATGGAGTCAGGGTCGTGTAGGCATGGATTGAGTTAGGTCATAGGCATGGATGGAGTCAGGTCATAGGCATGGATTGAGTCATAGGCATGGATTGAGTTAGGTTGACTTAGGTATGATTAAGTTTAGGTTGGTTTAGGTATGGTTAAGTTTTTAATTCATTAATTTATGTAATTAATGATGATTTGGATCATGTTAAGATGTTTGTAGTAAAATGCATGATAATGGTAAAGAAATGGTAGAAATAATGAATGTATGAGTGATGATGGTAAAGAGTAAAGAAATTGTTGTTTGTTTGGTTTAATTTCCAATTATTGATATAAAAAGGAAACTAACTAGGGTAGAATGTGACTAAGAAAAGGGGAGAGGGAATTGGTTAGGGTAGAGAGTGGTCGAGCTAACCTCCAAGGGCCCCATGACCTCAGAGTGTTGCCTACATAGTCCTGATGAAAAAGGACCTCAGGCTGATGTAGTTCTCCCATAAGCTAGGGAAAATTAGGGTGAAATAGTGGAATGGTCCGAGAGGTGTTAGGCATGGGTGATGTAGGTCATAGGCATGATTAAGTTTAGGTTGTAGGTATGGTTGATTTATTTTTAAATACATGTGTTGAGGATCTAGTCTTGTATAGGATAATCAATAGGTAATGAGGAAGGTGAATGGTAAAAGGTGGTAAAAGAGCTACTTAATTGATAAGAACCCTAATGAGTCTACCATACCCTAGATGGGCTTATGAACATAAGACCCTATAAGCCTTGCATAATGGACTGTTTTAAGGGTGAAGAAAATTCACCTGATCACGAAATGTCACGTCAGTGGAAATTCCCTTGAGTAACGAGGAATTAAGGTGAAAAGGCAAGGTGGTGAGAATGGGAGGTTTAACCTAACTTAGTGTACGAAAATGTATTTTTTGGAACAAGAAACCCAAAATCCAAAATAGGAAAGTCCATGATGAAAATTTCATCTTTTTCTTGATTTGTTTGTTTTTATTAACTGATTGATGCGGGAAGTTTATATGGGATGAATATATTATGTCCTTGAGGTCTTCACAAAGTTGATCGATGTGGGAAGCTTCTGAATATTTATTATATTTTTTTAATGACCATACATAGCTATCCTTTGAGGGAGCAGTCTATTGATAGTGGTAGAATATGGAGAAGAGATGTCCCTTTTGAGGGAGTCATCTTTTTTGGAAGTTTGACTCAAGGAGTTGTATCCCTTTTTTTTTTTAGACGTTTAAGTCATGGACAAGATTATAGAGGATGATTAGGTTCCTTTTAGAAGACAAGATCGTAGTACACAAAGATCAACTATGAAAGAGGTGGTTCCGAGTGATGAATGACCATGGGATTCCATCTTGAAGAAGATGAAAAGTATCCATGAGAATCATGCCATGAGAAGAGCCATGGTACTCACATTGAAGAAAAGGATGATAGGTGATGGGTAATCACATGATTCCTTTTTAATCATGGATCCTCAAAATGGGTAAGAAAGGGAGGTAAACAATTCTCAAGGGACAAGCTACCAATTGACAGAAAGTGATATAGGACTTTATATCAACAATAAAATGGTTGAATATGCAAGGCATTAAAGGGCTTAGGTTCAGGTTTACCTTTAGTGAAGACAAATGATAAGCACCTAATCCATAGGCATGGGTGATGATATAGGGTCCAAGCCAATTAGGAGAAATTTTCCCCATTTACTTGTCTTCTCTTTGGTTACATGTTGATTTTCCTTCAGGACGAGGTCACCGACTTGAAAGGTTCATTTGTGAACACATTTTTCATAGGCACATTTAATACATTTTTGGTAGATTTGGAGATGGTCCAGGGTGTTGAGATGACATTCATCTAATAATTCAAGTTGTGCCAAATGATCCTGGTGAAATTCATCATCGTTGAGCATGTCTTGTAGTGAGATGCAGAGGGATGGAATCTAGAATTTGAGAGGTAAGACAACCTCATTACAATAGACCAGAGAAAAGGGGGTGGTATCAATCAAAGTGTGAATACTAGTGCGGTAAGCCCACAAGGTGAAAGAAATGTGCGTATGTTAATCCTTCCCAGTATCATTGACCACCTTCATAAGAATTTTGTTCAAGGTTTTATTGGTTGATTCAGCTTGACCATTGGTTTGTGGGTAATAACGGGATGAGAAACTGAGTTGGATTCCAAAAGCATCGCATAGTTTGTGTAGGGTTTTGTTTTTGAATTATTTTTTGTTATTCGTGATAATACAATGAGGAACACCAAAGCAACAGATGATGTGATGGTTGATGAATTCACATATTTTCTTGGATTTTTTGGAAATGAGGGGAATGGATTCTACCCATTTAGTGTAATATTTAGTAGCGATTATGATCCATTGGTGGCATTTTGAAGAATGGGGCTTGATCTCACTAACAAGATCCAAACCCCATTAAGAGAAATGTCAAAGGTCTCGTGCAACCTGTAAGGCATGACTAGGAGTGTGATGGAGATTATCATGTTGCTAGCATTTCATGCAACATTTGACATAATCACAACAGTCACGGTTTAGGGTTGGTCAGTAATAGCCTAGGTGAAGAATTTGTTTTGCAACAGTGAGACCACTAAAGTGGCCTCCACAAATCCCATCGTGGAATTTCTTAATGGTGTAAGGAATTTCAGAACTGGTAAGGCATCACAAGAGAATGTTGTCAAAATCACGTTTGTACAAAAGACCACCCATGATGACATAACATGAGACAATTTTAAGGAAGGCACGTTGTCCATTACGAGTGAGATTTACGGGTAAAATGGAGAGGGAAAGATAGTATGTGTATTTGTTATACCAAAGGTCACTCGGGTTAGGAGTAATGGTTCTGAAAGAGTAAACTTCACGAGGTAAATAAGAGGGTGATTGTAGTATTTGTATGGTGAAAAATATTTTAGAGTCAGTGGGCGAAACAAGTATCTGAGAAGCCAAGCAGGCCATGGTATCTATAAATTTATTAGTAGAACGTGGGGTGGTTTGAAGGGTGTAACGATCAAAGGTCATCAAAAGTATGTCCACATAATGCTTATACTTTTGAAGTATCTCATTACGACACTGGTATATACCATTGAATTGGTTTATGACCAACTGAGAATCACAAAAGATGTTGATTGACTTAACATCTAAGGCATAAACATCCTGGAGGCCTAATACGAGTGCTTCATATTTAGCAATATTATTTTTACAATCAAAATCAAGTTTGAAAGACAAAGGCATAGGTTCACCATCAAGATAAATGAGGATAACACCACCACCACCCCCACGTTGACACTTGGAGCCATTAAAGAAGAGTATCATTTGGTAAGCGGGTTCCTCTAGGGAAAGCGTAGCAATAGACTCATCTGGAAAGTCAAAGTTAGAGAGTTGATCCCCTGAAATAGGTGTGCCAGCCAATTAGTAGGTGATATCTTGGCCCTTGATGGACTTTTGATGGATGAATTTGAGGTCAAGGTCAGCCAGAAGCATAAGCCAACGTGCAACACTATGATTTTTATAAGTTTTGGCATACATGTAGTGTAATGGGTTGGTATTAGTAATGAAAAAGGTTTTGTGGTTGAGTAGGTAATGACGGAGTTTGGTGGCGATGAAAACTAAGGCTAGGAAAAAAAAATTAGCGTGGGTATATCTAGTTTCGTAATCAAGAAGGGTATGAACTTATGTAATAAACCATTTTCTCTCGGTGTTGGTCATCACGATGAGAAAACATGACACCTAGAGAATGGTCAGTGGTGGAAATATATAGGTAGAAGGGCTGGTCATCCTTAGGAGGAATGAGCACTAGTGGTTGAATTAGGTATTTTTAAGGCTTCAAAGGCTTTATGGCAAATCCTCATCCCATTTAAATGAAACATATTTCTTGAGAAGATGATGGAATGGTTGATAATGGTTAGAGAGTTGGGAGATAAAGCGATGAATTGATTACAATTTTCCTTGTAGGCTGTGAAGTTGATGTAGATTAGTGGGTGGCGGTATTTAAAGGATAGCCTTGAATTTAGTAGGATCGACTTCTATACCACACAAAGAAACAATGAAACCTAGGAGTTTCCATGAAAGTACCACAAAGATGCATTTTTTTGGTTGAAGATGAACACAATATTTGATGAGGTGGTCAAAGATGACTTAAATAATGGGAAGGTGTTCAGTTTGGTGTTTGGATTTGGCAAGAAGATCATCTACATAATCCTCCAATATGCGATGCATGATGTCATGGAAGATGTAAGTCATGGCCCGATGATATGTAGCACCGACATTTTTGAGACCAAAGGGCATTATTCGATAGCAGAAATTCCCCCAAGGGGTGATGAAGGTAGTCTTGTGTTGATCCTCTGGCGCAAGTAATATTTGATTATAGCCCGAGAAACTGTCCATGAGAGATAACATTTCATGGCCAGCAGTGAGATCAACTAGTTGGTCAATACCTGGTAGGGGAAATCCTCTTTGGGACAGGAAAGGTTGAGGTCACGAAATCTATGCAAATGTGGAGTCCCCTTGTCACTTTCATGATAGGAACAATGTTAGAAATTCATTGGGGATAATCAATGGGTAGAATAAAGGAAACTGAGAGAAGGCGCTGAAGCTCTTCTTTGACTAGAAGAGCAATGTGAGGATGCATTTTCTACAGATTTTGTTTGATAGATTTGGCATCAGGAATGGTCGCGATATTGTGAACCACAATTTTAGGATCAATACCAGGCATATCGGCATAGGACCAAGCAAATGTAGTGCTATGGTCCCGAAGGAAAGAGGTGAAGGATTCATGTTCAGTAGCATCTAAAGATTGAATGATATTTAGAATTCGCTGGTCATCTTGAGAATTAATGTTGATTTCGATGGTGATTCATTCAACATGGTTTGTGTCTCGGAGGGTAACGATCGGTGAATATAAGAGTCTTCTAAACCAAGGTAGGTGAGGATGGATTCATCATCCTGACATTGAACAATGTTAATTTCAGGCATATCGTCATCTATCATGTCAGGATGTAGGAATGGGCAAGAAGAGGGAGCCTCGCCATCACGTTGATAGGTCAGTGGTCCCAGGGAAATGGTGTTTATTTTTTTTAGGAGGTATAGATTCAAGATCTATGGACTCCGTGGGTGAGGATGGTAATGTGGATGAATGAGAGGGGGAAGATGTTTTGTCCTAAATAAGGTTGATGCAAACCCTCTTAGAAGATGGAATGTCAAAACTAATGCCACAACGGTCATTGTGTTTGCGAGAGGTACATGAGATGACAGTGTGGCAACCTTTTTCATAAAAATTGAAGCCAAATCCTTTCCACGTGCACTGGTGGAAGAAAGTGTGAGTGAGAGAAACGACAGTTATTGAGGGAGTGCAGGTCGATGGAAAATGGTTGGGTTTGGGATGGAGGTTTAGGTTTATAGGTGGCCATATCAAGTCCCCCATATGTTAGGTTGGTGCGAAGGTGGGGAGGGCCATAAGGGAAAATGTCACCAATGTGAATATCATAATTGGGGTGTTGACACAGATTCCTGTACTCTTGTGGGGTGAGGAAGGTATCGATATTGTATAGGTGATATTCCCCCAGAGTGAGGCATTGAAAAACACCTTCTAAGGGATTAGTAGTTGGTATGTGGGTTTAATGGGTATAGATGGCTCACTAGATGAAGGAGAGATAGGGCGCTAGCGGTGGAGGCTATAGCTACATTAGGGATAGCGAGGTTAGATGCAACAAAAGTAGTAATAATTTTGGTGGATGGGCTCATGGGTAGAGGTGAAGTGGTTTTGGTGGCAGATGCCTTGATCGGTACAAGCACATCATTGGGTCAATATAGCATGTTACAGGTCTTGAAAGATGAGGGGTCGACAGGGATGGTATAATTATGTCAGTCATGTTCAAATTTAAGGCATCGATGTAACGTCAAAGGGACACAATCCATAGCATGAATCCAAGGTCGGCCAAGTAACAAGTTATACTGTAACTCCCCTTCTAGGACATAGAAAAGTTTCGGGATGGTGTGGGGACCTACGCAGACATGGAGAAAAATGGTACCTAGTGTAGAGGTTATGGCATCATTGAAGGAACACAACATAATGGGGTTACTATGCATGTAATTGGCAGGTATTTACATTTGGGCATATGTATGGGAGGAGATGATGTTAATGCTAGCACCACCATCGATCATAATGTGTCGGATATGCATATATTATCGATAAAGATGGAGATGAAAAGAGTGGGGTTGGGGTCATCAGACTAGAAGGGAGTGATCTCTTCATCTGCAAAATTGAGGGCAGCCACTTGGCGAGTGGGTGAAGGTGTAGAGGAAGGTGAAGACCTAGTGAGAGAGGCTACGTGGTGAGGGGTAATGATGGAGGCTACGAGGTGTGGGGTCATTTGGTAAGACTTTGATAGATTGAAGGACCTCCATGAGGGCTTGACAATGTGACTCTGAGGTCTAGACAAGGTCATATAAAGACATTTTGATGGGGGATTCATGTAGTTGTTTTATCATTGTCTGATGTGTGGCCCCATTGGAAATGGATATGCAGGACCACAATTGATGACTTTGGGTGTGGGTGTAGATGATATATTGGGTATAGGGTTGGTTGATGGGCCAGTTGCTTTCTCCTTGCCCTTGTCTTTCTGAGTACAGGTGGCAATGTTGATCATGTTAATTTGAGGGAAGGTGGATGAAGAGGGTGTGTCATGGAAGGTATAGCTGTAAAAGGGACAAAACCCTAGTGGTGGGTATGAACCTTGTCAGATGAGTAGGGTGCATTTGAATTTTGGGTGGTGGTTTCCAACTCTCTTAGCGAACCATGTTAATTTCAAATATCAAGGATGGATCTAAGAGTTGTGGGGGTAATAAGGGTGTGGTTGGTGAGGTGGGGTATAAGATCTAGGAAATTGAAATTTTGATGGCGAAAGTTTGGGGTTAGTTTTCAAGAAGATCAATCTCAAATTTGATGGGTGGGTTAGTAAGGTAGTTTTGGTAAGCCTTAAATTATCTACATATGTTTAGGCAATGAGATGATATAGGCTTTGGTTTGGGTGTAGATGCATGTTGGGTTTGGGTAGAGGTGGAGTTGAGCCATAAGAGTGGTAATGTAATGGATAAGTTTCAAGGAGGTATGGTTAGGATTCAATTTGGCGTAGGAAACACTTAATGGATCAGATATGGGAGGTGAATGTGGGTTTGGGTACATTTGTGTTCAAACAAGAAGGAAGATGTCCCCAAAGTAAGGGGAGTATGGGCTACATAGTTTGGTGGATCACCAAGTGGAGAATCTTGGGTAGGGGCTTGGTAGATGAACGGACATGGATAGAAGGTGTGGTTGGTTTAATCCCCATAAAATGTGTTTGAGATTTTGGAAATGGTAGCCTCGGACTCTGTGGGTAAAAGATGATAAAAGCATATGAGATGGGAGGGAAAGTGGATGGTGGAAAGGTTGTACCCATGGGGGTAGTGGTATGGAGGTAGGTAGTAGCCTCCATAAGTGAGAAAGAGGAAGTGCCATGCCAAAGTGGGCTCTATTGATGGCGTTGGAGGTATAGGTGGTGAACCTACAGGTTATGGGTAGGAGAGGTTGTGTGAGTCACTTTCTCAAAATTTGAGGTCAATGGATGGGGAAATGGGTGCTAATTATAGGCTCTTTCATAGGTGATGGGGAGAAGATGAGGGGTGATTCCTCTATGGATGGAAGGAAAGATGAAGGTGATAAGTGTTTTGGTGAGGTAGGGGATCATGAGATCTAGGAGATTTCTTTTATGGGAAGGTTAAGTTTGGTGTTAGTTTTAGAAGATGTAGTCATTAAATTTTATTTGGACCTGGGTGAGTAAGGCTATCATTACTTGAGGTATCACCCCTGGTTGGAAGATAGGGGCATTATTAGGAATGGCTTGGGTGAAGATGTAGGCTTGGGTTAGTGGGTAGAGGTGTGAGTTGAGCCATACCAAGTCTCCATTGGATCATTTCTTGAATGATATTTTGAAGGTAATGTAGTTATTTTTGTTGTGACCTTTTTTTGATAGATAGTGGAGGTGTAAAAGTGCGTTGCTTATAAATAGGAATGGGAAGACACCCCAAAGTAAGGCTCTATGTGGTTTATATAGGTGGAAGGGCCAAACATGAGAATGGTACTATTGTAAGTTGAACAAGATTTTCCAAGTGGCAATCCCCAAAAATATGATTCTGAGATAAGGAAATGGCTTTCCTTGTTCTCGTGGGTAAGAGAAAGCTTGGAAATTAAAAGATTAGAAAGGTCTAGGTTTGATTGAAGGGGGATGACTCTGAGAACGGTGGAATCTATAGTATCCCCATGGGTAGACCCTTTGAGGGATTAGAATATCTTTTTGAGGTTTTGAAGATGAAGAAGTATCATTTGAGTTTGAGAGGTGCCGCGATCTTCTCGAGAATCTTGAATTTGAATATTGTTTGATTCGATAGGCTCAAATTTCAAGTTAAGGAGAAGATGAATGCCTCATGGGTAGAAGTGATGAAAAGTTTACACTTATAGGGTTGGGGAGAGTGTCTTAGATTTCATGTATGGAAGGAAATAGTTCTATAAGCTCGTACATCATTGAAAATGGAATGTGGAAATTTCTGGATAATTTGAGGTTGACCTCCAAGTGATGATGGGTCATGATAGAATGGCTTATTGTCATGTGGAATAAAGATCGGTCATGGTAAATTTCTTAACAAGATTGATGGAGAAGATATCCATTGTCTAGGCCATCATTTCTTGGATGATATTTTTTAAGGTTATGTTTCTTGTCGTTGTGACCTTTACACGATGAAGTTATAAAAGTCGTGTTCCTTATACCATGCGGGACATGGGAAAGTCCTCGAAAAGCAAAGTGGTCATCATTGGAAATTAGGTAACACCCATGTTTAAAGGACCACAAATGTTGTCGGAATCTTCTTCTAGGGAAGTGTAATTGAATTTTGACATATCTAAATGTAAAGGTATGGTCAAATGGGAATGTATGGGTGAATAGGATTATTACAAATGTTATCATAGGTGAGGGAATTACGTGAGCCGGAAACCCGATGATTTAGTGTTTGCATTTTTCCATCATCAAAGATGAAGAAGTTGGTAGGTTTGATTTGAGACACCTCATGTTTTGGCATAAGGAGGTCTTCTTTTGAACACGATAGGGATGTTGAGAATAAGGAATCAACATGAAAGTGCATAAAAATTTTGCACTTGTAGGGTTGGTTGTAGGGTTGGTGAGATGAGATAGCACATTCCTGAGTAAATAGGTGTATGTAGGTGGGATGGTTATCATGACTCTAGCAGCGATTGGGGGTAGTGTTTGCGGGATGGAGAGGATGATATTTTGGAATGGAGTAGGATTCACTGACACCATGGGCGGTTGTGTTATAATGGGTATATGTGAGACAATGGGTGTGGATTTTGCTATGGTTTGGGTGGTGGATGAGGGGACAACAGATATGACTAGTGTAGGAAACTAGATGTGGTCAGTCATAGGTATGGGTCCTAGCTGCGAAACTACCGGGGGCAAAGCAGGCGAGGGTAATGCCGCATTATTAGGGGCTGATGCAGAATCAAGAATAAGGGTAGGAGAGATTGATATAGGCATATCATATATCAACTGACCGGAGGAGTCTCAGGTGGAAGAGTGGGAAAGGTAAAACTGTAAGGATGTGGGATTCTGATCAAGGAGTCATGCAAACTCTTCGTCAGCGATAGAAATGGTGGTAGTTAAGGTTGGATCCATGGTTTATAGGATGGAATTCGGTGAGGGAATAGGTGGGATTGGTTGATGTCTAGCATGGAATATGAGGGCGTTAGTCTAGCTACGAGTCAGCACCATGTGAACAAGTGTTGACCTGGTAAGAATGTATTCTGTAGATGACACATAAAATAGTAAATACAGAAAATAATGGGGTCCGGGAGGTGAATCTGGTCAATGTCTAGATTTTGAAAAATTAAACACAGACAACCGTTGACGGTCAGGTTGACTGGTGACGGTTATGGGCAAACTGATGATGGTCAAGAATGACCGTGACGGTTGGGACAACATCGATGATGGTTTTCAAACCATTCTTTGTGGAAGAAACTAGTCTAAAAAATGAAGTGGGAATGTTGGATTCGTATTGGTGAATCTGTGTATGACAGTAAATATCAACAAGGGAGAAATATGATGATATCCCGAGGGCCAGAAACAGAACAAAAGCAGTGATGAAAGTTGTTCTAGGTAAAGTAACTAGAAATCCAGATGCTGACACTGGTTAGGGTTTAACTGACAACGGTTAGATGTGAACCTGTGACGGTCATTGGACCAACGTCAGTGACTATGAAATTAGAAAGAAATAAAGAAAATTAGTTTTGTGAATTAAATTAAGTGAAGAATCAAACTCAGAAGCCTGAGAATGAGGAGATGAGGCCCTGACACACTCACTCAAAGTCAGAATATTCCAACTATGATGGTGGAATGTTTAAAGAAGAAGAAAAATGGGGATTCGTAGTCTCACACCTCAAAACACAAGCCAAGAAGAACACTAAGAAAAAGTGTGATCCTAATAGTGATTTTCTTATGTTTTTTTAACTTATGCTATTTAGGACTAATTGTGTGTATTTAGAACAAAACTTTTGGTTAGGAAGGTGTTATATGAAGAAGGATATCTAAAAGGAGAGGTTTCAGGTATGTTATGGCGGGGCTGATCTGTCCTCTAAGATGATGACACGACAGAGGCAACGAGCTGGGGAGTACCTACCAACCGGATCATGTGATCACTAAAAAATGTTCCCGAGTAAGATGTTGTTTAAGAAAGATGTGTATATTTGATTTTGTGCAAGTTTGGTAAGACACAGAGAGAGAGAAAAATACACTTTCTACGATTCTTTGTGTCAACCATCAACTGGGCATGACTTCCAGCATATAGGTTACCCTCATTTTTAATGTGAGCTAATAATGCAACAAATCAGAATGCAATGCAAGTTTTTTAAACCCAAATCGAAGTGTGATATTTGATGTAGCAAGAGATGAACAGGAAGAGGGATGATATTTCACTAATGCAATGAAAAATAAAGGAAGATGTGTTCTTTTTAAAGCACCAAAAACATGATTATTTTTAGACAATAGAAAGAAGGAGAATGATTCCAAAGAAGAAAAATTAATGTGGAAATTTTTGAAGGGAAACAAACACACAAATTTCACCTAGGAATGAATAAATGCAAAAGAACCCCTGATGGGTCCCACGGGTGTGACAAAATGTTTCACCATTTTCTTTACCTTTTCAAAATGATGAAACAGATAAGGGTAAGGGCCAAGGAGGAATACTTATTAAATGTTGATTGGTTGATGGTTGTTGCGTGTGTTCTGAATTCTTGATCCACAGCTGAATGTGAGAGATTCCTTTTGGCTAGGAGGAACTACCTGTAATAGAAAACAAGACCACAAAAAGATAGTTAAATGATATATGACAGTGGACTTCCTAGCGTATGCTAGTTTTGGGAAGTGTGATACTTCTAGATGGTTGTCAATCCATTGTTTAAAATAAGTTAATGTGAGAAACAAACAAGGTCCTACTATAGTTGATATGATTTAGGTATCTTAAGAAAATCCAATCACAACAGGCTAGGCTATAGTTGGATCTGAGAGATGAGGTGTCTGTCAAGGTATTGGGACTAGTCAGGGTCAGATTCTGGGTTATTTAGGTCAACAGGTAGGGTGATTTTGGGTATGTTCTTGGTCAAGGTGTAAAACACAGAGACCGACATCAACTAAATGTGACCGATGTTAGTTTAGGTAGAACTAATAATGGTTGTGGATAACCGACATCGGTATGGTCGGGGTAAAATAAACTCAAAATAGTTTAAATGGCAGGGGTGATCTAAGGTTAAATAAAGTTTGGATGAGTGAATGGGGAGGTCTGTAGAGATCTTAGGTATGCTCAGAAGTATACAACAGGTGAGAATAGGTGATTAGGTGATATGGGTGAAGGGATATTTGGGTTTACAAGCAAGTGGGTGATGAAGCAATAAGCATGCAAAGAATAGATTAATAACATGAGTAATAAAGATTACTAACTAAAATAAACCATACTGGTTAGGGACACTGTGTTAAGGATTTGATGGTTGAGTGGTGGAGGTGGTTGATTGGAGAATACGTGTATGGTCCTATAGTAGTGCTTTCCTAGAGTGCTCCCATGAATGCAATGGCTCTATGATTGATCTTGGTGATGGCTCTAAATGTCTGGATGCGTAAAGGGATGCTTTTTTTGCTTGCATGCACTCTGATCTCCTTTCTTGCTCTCAGAAATGTGCCAACCTCGAAAAAAGGTTACCAAAGAGAATAAAAGGTAACCGATGATGGTTTCGGGTTGACCAACGTTAGTTAAGGGGTGACCGACGTCGGTTAGGTCAGGATTCCCTAGGTTTAACAAAAATAGGATATCATGGCAATGATTTCCACCAAATCTCTCTATTCATCCAGGAAAGAGCGGGAGTTACCTTTTCTTATGCAGGAATTGGTTAGATGAGATGTAGGCTTTGATTTTTAGGGTTTAGTTAATGTCTTAGTTAGTTATGGCAACATACTAAGAATAGACTTAGGGTGAGGTGGCTAGGTGAGGTGTATATGTGAGGTGGTGGGGTGGGAATTATCTTAATTAGGATAATTAAATAATAAATATTGTGAGGACATGGATTAATTTAATTAAATTAATTAAATTGATATTAGTAAGGGGTGTAAAGGGCCATGGTTAGGTGAGTGTGTTCAAGCTGATTATTTAACGAGGGGTCAAGAAGCGTGTGACCAAATTTTTGTGTCTACATCTGCGTTTTGTGGTTTTTTCTTCATAAAACAAGCCTATACTCCTTTATAGTCTTGTCCATGATGTAAAAGTCCAAAAAATTCAAAATTAATATATAGGATTTTCAAATTCAAACTCCTTGAGTCAAAATTCTTGTAAATAGATGACTCCCTCAAAAATGACATCTATCTTTCCATCTTGCTACTATAAATAGACTACTCCCTTGAAGGACAACTATACAAAGCTAGCCCTATTATACATAGTCTATCCAAAAGAAGACTATTTCTGCAAAAATAAATAAAAATATTCTGAAGCTTTATGCATCGATCAGCTTCATGAATACCTCAAGGAGATATTATATTCATCCCACATAATTCCCACATCATCCAATCTATAAAAAAATAAAAAGAAAATACAAAAAAATCAAGAAAAATACAACTTTTTCATCATGGACTTGCCTATTCTGGTTTTGGGTATCTTGTAGAAGGGGCATGTTGTCTCACAACAAGGTTATGCTAAACACACCACTCCACCTCACCTTCTTCCCTTTCTCTTCTTCTACCCACTCAAGGGATGTGCCACACATGTGACACTTCGTGATCATGTAACTTCTTTCACCCTTAGAAATTTCAATCATGTAACACCTTTAGGGGCTTAAGTTCATAACCCTATCTTTGGTATGATCCTAATGGTTCTTGCCACTTATGGAGTATTTTTCATCTTTTACCATTTGCCTCTTTTCTTACTTATCGATTCTTCTACACAGGACAAGACCTTCGACATTTAGTTTATGGGATTTCTTCTTCTTTCACCTCCATTTACATTCATCATCTACTTCAATCAATTCATCTGACACAACCATGCCTAATCCACCTAGACTCAACCATGCCTAATCAACCTAGACTCCACCATGCCTAAATTACCTTTCCCATTTACCCATACCTAAACTCACTAACCTACTCACCTACCTCATCTTATTCTTCCCTATCCGGTGGGAGAACTACATCAGCTTGAGGCCCCTTTCTCCGAGGTTATGTAGGCAACACTCTAAGGGCATGGGGCCATTTGAGGTTAGCTCAACCACTCTTTTCCATCACTCTTTTACCCCATCATTCTTCCCCATAACCAAATCCCTAGTTAGTTAGTTTTCATTAAAAAAATAACTTGGAAATTATTTCCAAACAAGCCATACATCACCCATACACATTATCATTTATTTTCCACAATACCACTAACTTGGAAATTGAATAAAAAAAATCAAACTCAACCATGCTTACATAGCCTAAACTAATTCAACCTAATTTACCTAACATTTTTATGCGGGATGCCATTTTTTGCTACCCCAGCCCTTATCTTAGCCCTACAGCTCACCTAATAGCATTAGCACCTAACCCTTGACCTTAATGTCATTCAGGAAAATTTTTATCTCAACCACAACCTTACCTATACACCCGAACCAAACCCACCCATTGGACACTCGAATTCACCTACTCGCTATACCTTGCAATGAAGTTACTTACCAACCTTTCCTTGCCTAATGCCATGATGTTTATCTTGATAAGCCCAAAATTATTGGTGCTTTGGAACACACCTAATGCCCATTCCTACACCTAACCTAGTTGTGTTTCAAGATCGTATCCTATACCTTGGATACCTAGATCACTTTAACCTTGTTTGGATAAATTATCGACCTTTGATGATGTAGAATTTTTGATATATTCAACCTAGTGCCTTGTCACATTTGAATGCCCCCACCTATTACCCACACCGATATCATCATTACCTACACACCAACCACCCTCATTTTTCATCACTTATCATTTTATCAAACCACTCACCGACTCAACCTAACCTTTCATCAGTTCTGGTTTGAAGGGGATCACCTCCACTCATACTTGGGGAAACCTAACCTTCACTCATACCGGGACAACGAATTCTTGTTTTTTTCAGCGTCTCGATCAATAAATGACAAAAAGGGGAAATTGTAGACACCAAATTTGGGTCACACTCCCTTAGCCCCTTTCAATTAATCAACGCAATGCATGTACCTATCCATGACTCTCTTCCACACTTCGATATTAATTTAATCACTTATAATTAAATTAATATTCATCCTCACATTATTAATTAATTTAATTAATTTAACTAAGTTAACTTAGATCTCACCTAGCCACATCACCTAAACACCTCACCATGGACTTATTCCTAGCCTTGATTAACTAAGACCGAGTCTCTACTTATCTTAAGCAACTAGGACTCTTTGAAACCCTACAATTAAAGTCCTATTACTTCTCCAACAACACTCCCACTTATCTAAGTGCTAACCCTCACTAGAGACCCGGATTAACAATCAAGATCACGCTAAAAATAGTAAAGATCAAGCTATTTTTGGTAACTTGGACTAATTCTCCCTAACCTATGATGGTTTTCCTCACGGTGAAGACAGGTTCCTAACCACCATCAATTACCCTTAAATATGAGTTTCTAACTCTTTTCATGTGTCTCCAATTCATTCATTCACACAACTTTGGCATTCAAACTCTCCAGCACCCAGGCTTCTAGAAAACGAACTGAGCACATCACACCTCCACCAGCATCCGATCATCTCATCCATAGTTTCAGGTTGACATGGAAGAGCACACAGTACTTCTACCTTAGCATTGGACGCAATCACACTTCATCTCCAAATGATCAACCATTCCTACCACATTTGGATCTACAAAGTTTATCAGATAAGTAAATCATTCTTACTTGTTAAGCTTGTGTGTTTGATCTTAATCATTTCATTTACTACTTTTGTTTAATTTCTCTCTATCTCATTACCACCTTCTACCTTTTATCACCTTTTCTACCAACCAGATCCATTTCACCTATCCTATTACCCTTTGTACCTTATTGAGTCTTAATCAACACCTTTCCATCCTTCCCCAAACCTCCTCAGCTCTCTGTGTAATCACAGAGAGGCCCAAACTCCCATTTTTAATATTTTAACCAAATTTCCCCTACCAACACTGGTTAGCTAACTAGCATCGGTCTATCTCCTATACCGGCATCATCAACCAACCGATACCGGTCTTTGAGACTACAAATTTTTCTATAACAACGAGTTAACAACTTCCCCAAAATAGCCCAAAACCTTTCCTAATTTCACCTAGACCTCACCTACAGCCTCTGCTACACCTGTAGACCCAAACCAACCCATTAATCATCTAGATTTAATTCTAACCATTGCATGTTGAGTTAAATTCACTTGTTGTATGTTAATAGGAGATACCTAAATATTATCAACTACAATAGGAACTATTATTTCTTACATTAAGTTGTATTAAACATGGATTGATAGCCATTTGAGGAAGCATCATACTTCCCGGATCTAGCCTTGCTAGGTAGTCCTCTGAATCTTGATATTTGGTGGTCTTGTTGTGTTTCTTATATAGGTCATTCCTCCTAGCCAAAGGGAAGCTCACACAATCATCTTGGATCAAAAGTCTACAACGCGCAACACTTTCTTCGTCTACATAACACAGGTATTCCTCCTACACCCATTACTTAATTATCTATTTTATTGCATTAATTTGAGGTGAAACACTTAATACTCATATTTTGAGTTTTTCTTTTGATTCACAATTCAAATTATGTCAATGGGGAAGTCAAATCAAAAGTAAGGGCGACCTATATCTTAGTCCTATACGGTTGTTCTTCATTTCCACTATTCCACCACAACTGAGCTTGTATAAAAGAATAGCTTAATTTGTTGGGAGAGATTATTTATCTCATTTTTAATTAGATATAAAAATTTTCCCATCTTCTATTACAAGTTGTGTGAGAAATGCAAAATAGTCTGCATGAGATATTTCTTCAAAATCCTTTGCACATTTTTACAAATTAAGAACATACTGGTCCTTATGTGCCAATTTGTAAGATGTACTCCTAAAGTTTTTAATGAAATTAAGAGGGTTGGGAAACTCATTTCTCAAGAGAATATTTTTTCATGCATTTTTGCTAGCCCAAAAAAATTGAAACATGACAACTAAGCCAAATGTGAAAATTTTCTCTAAAGCCTTCCCAAATCCCTCTCCTAGTCAATTTGTCTCATGTGTATGATCATCTTGACCTTGAAAGTTATCCTAATTCATTGAATAAACATTTGAAAGATTTAAAAAGGGTGTGATAAGGTTCATCATTCCATTCATTGAAGTGTAACAAAATATTAGCTCTCCGATAGGCTTAAAAGTCCAATTTTGGCCATTTCAAGGCATGTGTGCATCTTTCGAGAAGGTTCCACAAGATCATGAACATAAAAATGTGGTATTGGAGAGCCTTGAATGTGTTGGAAGTGATTTAGAAATATTTATGGAATATTTGGTGGTTTAAGGATAATTTGTGCAAAAGCAGGTTTTCAAGTGTAAGGAGGGAGTAGTCAAAATATAAATTTGAACTTCTCCGGTTGATTCCAAGAGCTCTCTAAAGATTTATAAGGAATAAAAATATGTAATGGAAATTTTAAGGAATTACCTACATGGTGGAAGAATCATATTTGACCCAAGACTTTATGGTTTCTTTAAACATTTCAATCTTTATAAGTGATTGATCAAATTTTTCATCTTATTCACACTTCACCGATTCTACCACTTATCACACTCTCTCTCCAAGTGCCCAATTGTGTTCCTCTTAAAAATTGATATATAAATGATCACCCAAGTGTAAGCATCTGTGGTTTTCCATTTGACCCTTTTTTAGCTCCCTAGGTGTTTACTTGGATTTGATTTAACAAATATGGAAATTTGTAAAAACCCTAGATATTACAAAGTCACATATGATAAATAAAACATTGAAGCACATATCCGATACAAGAAATAAATAAATAAATTTTAAACCCTTGGTGAAAGAGAGGGAATAGAGGACTTATTTGATTTCACAATAGATCCCGAAGTGTGATAGACTGAAAACTGATAAACAAGAGGATAAAGCGTCAAGAATCGTGCTTGGTAAATTCTAGAGCTGTTAGATCTACCTAGGACCGGGGTACCTAGATTAGGTGGAGACTACTACAGGAGCCCATGACTATGAAGGACCTTTTCTTTTTGTGTCGCAACGTGGTCACTAAACTTCATTTTTGTCCATGTATGTCGCATTATGCCTACAGAGTTTTCCTGTAACCTACAAAACAAATTATATCCTACAAAACCCCATAACACATCAAATATTTTAAAAAAGCAAATAAGGAGTCATAATGACACGAAAATCACCTGACAGAGTGAACTTATGACCGAGTGTTACACTACATTTAAGACTCCATGTAGTTCTCGTGTGTGTGTGTGTGTGCGTGTGTGTGTAAGAATCATGCAATAGGTGGCTCTTATGCAAGATGCACTTGATAGTAAGAAACAACTAGATATAACAATGTAAATAGATGTGTGAATGGAAAAATGAACTTCCCCTCCTAAGCGTGTATGCAGAAAATGTAGTCCCTTGTCCTTTGAGTGAGTTCTAGGTAGATGTTTTGAAACTCTTAGAATGCCTTTTGATGCAACCTTAGGTGGTGAAAGTAGATGCTTGGAGCTTGTTACTTTATTATGGTCATGTAGCTTTGTATTTATATAATTCCTTTGTTTAAATTTCATAATTGATACTCAAAAACCGACCCATAAGAAAAAAATGCCCAAAAGATAAAAGAGGCCCAAAAGAGGTGAGTAAGATACAAAGAGGTCGAGGAGCCTAGAGGGGACGAGGACGCCTAGGCATTGGCATATTGGCTAGGCACTAGTGTCCAGAGTCAATAAAGATAAAGAAATGAAGATTAGACTAGGTTGTGGGGTGTGCAAGACCAAAGAGGAAACTAGAAAGACATAAAAGAGGCCAAAGATAGATGTTAATTACTAGTTTTCTCACTTAGGAATCATATGAATAGTGGTATGTGATTAGGACCTAGAAATGTACCCAAGTGCGTGATTTAGTGTCTACATTTGCCCCCAATTTATGTTGTTGAGTGAATACTTGATAACATAAAGTAGATAAGATATGCATACCTGATAACCATGTAGATCGATAGTGAAAGTGTGTTGAGGAGACAAGAAAAATTGTGGAGTGATAAAAGTGAAGCATGGAAGTTAAGGAAGAGGAAGTGACCATAGGGGTGTGTTGGTCTGAAAAAAATGTCGGGTGGCTAGATCTATGGATAGAAAGGCCAACAGTGTGTAGGGTATAGCCCCTCTTTGAGACAGCAAAGTGAAACTGGTTTATTGCTATTCTACCAAAGAAGAATGCATGCAAGTCTTACAATATTCTACCTTTAGGGGGTTTTGAGATTTCATACCGGTAGAGTTAGTTCTGACAAAGAACAGAAAGGAATGAAGGAAGGAATAGAATAAAGATGGATCTGAAGGGAGAAAAGAAATGAATTCCAAAGTAGAAAGGTTAGAGGGTTTATGTTTTGGGCTGGTAGTAAACAGAGCCAAACTTACTCACATAAACAAATAAAGCAATACTGATAAACAAATGACAAAATCATAGGTGAATCCAATAGAATAACCGTGCAGATCTAACTTAAGAAAGATCTAACACATAACATAGGAATTAAGCACAAAGTCTCAATTTTTCGTATTAATATCTGTTCTATTACAAGAAAGCTCAAGGTCTTTCTCTCCTCACTTCTATTTTTCATATAATTTTTCTCACACTTGAATACTACAAGTATCCAACTATTTATAGAAGGAGAAGGAGAAAGAAGACAATAAGGAGCCAACCACTATTTACAAAATATTTAAAAGTCAAATGTTGACTTTGGGGCAATTTTGTGAATGACAACATCCCATGGTGTAACATGGATGATGTCATCATTTGTGCCAACATACTTTTAAAAAAATGGGATTTATCCCAGGCGGAAGGAGCCTATTCATCGTCATCCCTTGGCTTGAAAGGAGTGTCTTGCTTCTGCTCAAGAGAGGTGATGTGAAACTGAGCTTGATACTCCATGAACTTGCTGACCATCACCTGAAGTTGATCTTGAGCGGGACCCTTGGTGTGATCTCCGATGACTTTGTAAGTTTCTCATTCATCTCTAAGTCTTTCAGGGAGTTTGAAGTATTCGTTTCCTACCTCCATCAGGTATCCAACAAAGTCACAGCAGGCCAGAAGGTTGTTGATAGATTCTACATCAAAAGTGACCTCTGACGCTAAACCTGCTGACATGATTCCCTTGAAAATCTGAATAGTATCATCTACCTTCCTCAAGGTGTATGTTGCACCGAGCAACCTTGGAGACATTCTTAAGACGATATGATCCATTTGATGCATGGCATCCAGGGATTCCTCCTTGATTTTGTCTATCTTTTCTAAGACAAACTCCATTTGGTCAACTCGATAGTCTAAAGCAACAAGAACTTTGTTGGGTGCTCGTGGGTGGTCAAAGACGCCAAATTTCACCAATTCATCGACTAGGCGGTTGAAGATCTTCTTGAATGTCTCGTGTTGCAACCTGGCATGGTCTAACTCTTCAGAGATAGGTCCTGCTATTGCCTAGAGTTCCTTGTTCGCTTGATCTATATTTTGATAGAGCTCTGTGAACTTTGTAATCACTTCCTCACTATCTTTGAGGATCTGCTCTCTCCAGGTGGACACTGTTGTACCTTGCTCACCAATCTTGGTATACTCATTTATCTTCTCCTGACTAAGAACTTTGAGAGGGTTGGCGACAGAGTCATAGGAGGGGCATTTCCCATCTTTTGCAGGGCTTGGAGAAGATGCTTGTTTTGCTCTTTTAATGTTCTCTTCTCTTCCTTTACTTCTTGAAGATTCTTGCAAAGGGCATCCACTATGGATAAGGCCTCTCCTTGCAGGCTCTCTGATGATGTTCCCATTGTGACTTGAGTCACTATAAAATCTATAGGAGATAGATCTTCTTTCTTCTTTGTGAGATTAGGGTACACGATCTTCATAACCCTTTCACCTGAAGTGCTTTGAGAGAAGTGGGTTATAGCCTTTTGCTTCTTAGGCCCTTTAGTCGAAATAATGGAGAAGTCAATGGGTGCAATATGGACTTTCCTCTTGTGTTGGCTCAGGTGTTTGGAGATCCATTCTAGACTTAGGGGAGTGGGACTAGAGGAAGAGGAGGAAATAGGGGTGGAAGGAGTAATCGTAGTGGACACGGGAAATGTGTCGAGACACTTGGTGGTGGCATTGAGAAAGAAGCCAACACTCTAATGCTCACGAGGTTAGGATTCACTTTGTAAGAGAGGGAAACGTGGGGGTGGAATGGATCTGTGAGATGAGGGAAGAAATGCTGGGGGACAGATCGTGAGGGAAGAGAAAATGGAGGAAGAGGGAGGGGGAACGGTAGAAGACGGGGAGAAGACACAACCAAAGGAGTGGTTGGTTTAGTGACATGAGGAGGGGAAGGAGGAGTGAGAGAGGGAATGATTGATACTTCGCCGATTGTAGATGTGACAACATCTTGAGTGGATGTGTCCATTGGAGCACCGCTTCTTCTCTTCCTAGGGACACTAAGTCCAAAAATTGTTCGTTGGTGGTGGAAGGAGGGATTTTAGGAGCTTCCTTCTTAGAAGTGCTTGCCTCTCCTTCTTTATCCTTTCCTTTGCCCTCGAGTAAATGTTTTGTCTGGTGGGTCCATTACCCAAGGAGACGTGGTAAAGTCTACCCCAAGGTAGATGATACCATTTTTCTTGCACCAATTCTCGGTGCGCATTTGTAGAGTGCCCTTGACCCTTTCTTCTATAGTCCGAGGGGCCTTGTTCATATGAATTTTGGCAAATGGCCAATTCTACCCATCTCGTGTCTAGATAAACTTGATCAACTTCTTGATCAATTGCTTGGAAATACTTTGGGACGATAGCCACACCATATTGAATGATCTCTGCCAAGGCTAGCGGGAGTGATCCTTTCATCTGAGCTCAACTTCGTGATATAGATCAATGTAGATATCTTTGATCTGAGGGATGTGAATTGGATCGATCTTTTCCCTTGGAAGGTAATCACGAGGATCAAAGGTTGGCCTTGCTAGGAAATTATGCTTCAAATTGAGAAATTCAAGCTCTGCAAACATCTCCCAAGCTTTGCTCTGTGAAGTGTAGGTGTACCTACCCACTATGAGGGGGAATGGAGTTCCACTCTTCTTCCTAGATAGCTCCAACATGATCGGTTTGGGTCCCACATACCTTGGTAATTTGGTGGGCTCTCCCATGAAGTTAGCGGTATGGGATAGGTGAAAGTAGGGAATTACATGAGTAACGCTCCCCATTTCTCTGTGGTGGTGACCACGCTTTTGTTCGTCTAACCATAAGTCATGTTGGGCCTCAAGAGGTAGATGACGCCATAGAAGAAGACATCGTTGATTTTACTAAATTGGGATATGTTGTTCTCCAGTCTTAACTTTGGATAGTACTCATATATTTTGAAGCTGGGGTCATACCCCATACCGATTCAATCTGGGTAGTCCTCTCTAAGGCAACAACATATACTACATAGGAGTTCATATAGAACCTCCCAGTTGTTGAAAGTTATTGAAAGCTGCTCGAGATTGTCTTCTTGATAATCTCTCCCGATAAAAATGCTTGATCAGAACATTTTTATTCATCATTTCCAAATACTTGAGCATCCACTTGTGAAAAGTCACTACGATGAATTACTTGTGGCCACCTATTTGTTACCTTCTTATTCTTGAGGTACACCTCATTCATTAACTCGCATACATTGGTCTTCATTTTCAGTCCATGTCTTCATGCGGTCCTCCTGGATCACTACTACAAAATTTTGATGGTGAGGATACCCAACATGATCTCAAAATGTCATTTGTGAGGTTGATTATCACCTCACCCTTCTCATTTTCGACACATCTTATGTCCTTATTATAAAACGGCCCACCAACATCATAAACTCATTGTTGATTGCGCTCACCTTGGGAGCCCTGTGGTAAAGTGCTGGAGACCACTACCAACAAATTTATCCATCCATGGGCTACCCGTGACCTTCTTAGTTCGGCCCAAAAGTCCTCCATGTAAATGTGCCCAGGAGTTCGAATCTTTGATATCAAGATCACACTCTGCAAGCGAGTCGAGCATCCTAACTTTGGTATTTATATTTCATTTCTTACTCTATTAGCTTGGCTCTACCCTTGGACTTAGTTGGCTTCTTACTCAATGAAGACATGTATGGATCGAGTTTAGCTGTTGATATGCAAGAAGAATCAGGGAAGTCCATCGCAGAAGAGCCATGTTAGCTATTAAGTCATCCATAAAAGATTACAAAATGAAAAGTTAGCAATTTATGAGCCTTTGAGTGCAAGGCATAGCTTTACTCTTATAGGCCGCGAGGCACTTAGAAAAGAAAGGTGCACTTTGGGAAAGTGTTGCATGGGAAAAAGTAGTGCTAGAAGGGGCACGGGGTGCAGAAAGGCTACACACAACATTTAGATGTTTGTGTCAAGGGATGTGCACTTGCGTCGTTAGAAATATTTTAGTGGGGCACAGATAGGATTGGTGTTACATAGTATTATGGTGTGCCAAGACGTAGATGCAAAAGATGTAACATCAAGGTGAGGTGCACCAACGAGTTAAGCTTATGCGGCACGGGAAGGGTTTGCATAGCATGAAGTGTTGTTGCTATTGTATGTGTGCTTGCACCTGCGCCTTAGGAATTTTGTAGTTTTTACAAGGCGCAGGAAAGGCTTCTATTGCACGAGTTCATAGTGCACCTTGGCGCGAGTGTTTTTGATGCAGCATGACTAAATGGTGCACCAAAGGGGTGAAAATTTGTTTAGTGCAACACGTATGAAAATTGTGCCATGGAAGACAACAGGCCGATTCTCTTCATTTTGTGGTTTTTACTCTCTTAGCTCAGATTTTGATAGCAAGGGGTTAACCTTGGCAAAGAAGGGGATAGAGGAGAAAAGGGGCAGGGGTCTAGTCTGAGGCAGAGCCTTCCAGATTTGTAGATCTAGAATGAGAGTGAAAAATGCTTGACCTACGAGGTGGGTTTTGTAAAATAGGTTGGGATTGTGTTATCTTCTTAGGTTTATTGTTTATTATCAACAATCCTAATCACCTAAACCAACATAAAAACCACAACAAATCCACAAGAAGGGAAAGGGTCACTTACCAGGAATATATAACGATAAAGGAGATGATGTGGGGTCCATGAACACAACAAATGGCAACACGTGGTGCTGATGAAATGCTGAAAAACACAAAGGAATAACTTTTCACGTTTTTTCAATTGTGAAAATGATAGGTCAGATGCACCTATATATAGCAAAAGGTGCAATAAATGCGCCACCAAATTTTTCCTATGGCGCACTTGAGTGGATGTCGACACGAAGGGATTTGTGCCTTGGTGTAGCTTTTGGAGTGTTGACACTCCCTTTGTAGCACCCATAGCGCATTTTAGAAAGTGATAACAAGATGGTGCTTGTGCCTTGGCGCACCTTTGAGAGGTGCAACATTTGGAGTGTTGACACTCCCTAGAATGCACCAAAGGAATAGAGGGGCACAGTTTTGGTTGATGTAACGTGAATGAAAACTGCACCCAACCCAAAAAGGTTGAAAATGACCAAGTTCTAAAAACTAGATTTTCCGGAAAGGGATTTTATGCCATTCGAATGTTAAGGGACCTCAACGGGGGACCAAAATGGAAATTTTGGTATGGTTACCTACAAAATTTCCCTTGTCAATTTTACAGGATAACAGCTGGCTCTTTCTGGGGACTATCTTTGAGTGAAGCTTAAGGGTAGAGAATCCCAGATCTACATGTGCCTATCCATTGGGTTACAAAGTCAAAAAAAGGGAAACGAAAAGAAAGGAAAACACACAACAACAAAAAAAAAACACATGACCAAAACAAACACACAACTAAAGAAAACTATACAAAGAAGAGAGCAAGCTCTACTTCCTGAATATTTTGAGATGTTGCCCACTATAGGGAAGCGGGAGCTCAATTCCATCCAGTTATGAGAGAGATAGAAGCTATTCTCTCCATTTAGTTGCTTTTCTTGAAAGGCCCTCTCCAAAGAGAGTTGAATTTCCCATGCATGCTCTTTGGCTCTCTTCGCTTGTCCCATAAAAGGATGAGATCTCCCACCGAAATCCCTCCTCGCTTAGCCTTTTTATAGAACAATATTTTGACTTGATTCTAATGTTTGGTGATCCTGTCAACCACTCTTACTCTTTTTCTTCAAGTTCATTAGATACATGATCCTCTTTTCAACAAAATTCGGAAAGTTTCATCTTCGATCGCTTGTGCCAAGCGTAGAGTAGGAGTTCTACGAGAAATGGGGAGATCAATGTCGATTCCATATAACACTTAAAAAGGTGACATACCGAGAGACCTCTTTGGAGTAATATGGTTTTCCCACAAAGCATCATACAATGAATTATGCCATGACCACTAATTCTCATCGACAAGCTTCCGTATGATGGTCACTAGGTTCTTATTACTGGATTCTACCTGACCATTTCCTTAGGGGTAATAATATGAGGCATGGGCCAAGGTTATTCCGTATCCATAGCAAAAACCGATAACTTCCCATGAGGAGAAGTTGGAAGCATTATCAGTAATGATCTTGTGTGGGATGCCAAATCTCACGATGATATTTTCTTTGATGAAGTTGTAAATAACTTCAGAGGTGGCATTCTTAACAGGTATGGCCTCCACCCATTTGGTGAAGTAATCTATTGTTGTTAGGACATAACTATGTCCGACACTTGATTGGGGATGTAGTGCTCTGATAAATTCAATTCCCCATTGCTTGAATGGTTCATCAATAATGATGGGCTTGAGGGGAAAGCAACCAATTTTGGTTTGCCATATTGTTGGCAGAGCTCACGTTTTGCTACCCAGGTGGATGTATCTTGAAATAGCATTGGCTAGTAGTACCTGGCCCGGATGATCTTATGTGCGTTGTTATGGATGAGGAGAAGTGACCGCCACATGCCGAGTCATGAAAAATTTCAAGCAATTTGATCTGTTGTGGTTTGTCAATGCATCGCAAGAAGATCCCATCAATCCCATGCTTGTATAAACCGTCATCCCATATGACATATTTGGCTACCTTGAGCTTTACAGTCCACTTCTCCTTTGAAGTTAGATGGCTGGACACTCATCGTAAGTGAGAAAGAAAGTGATGTTTGAATACCATTCATCGCTAGTAATGACAAATAGAACCATAGGTAGAGAATCAACTTTTTCTTTACTGACCACTGCGCTCCGTTGATGCAATCAACTTTCTCTTCAAGATCTCTGAACTTTTATTTTCAGGCATAAGATGACATAAGCTCTTTCCTCTTACTAGCTTGGTTGGTTTTATGTCTAGATCATACTCTTAGACCTTTGTGATCCAATTCCCTCGTAAGCTTCCTAACTCCTGTTGAGTTAGGATAGACTTAACTGCCGTGTCAGGAACCAACACTACCGTATGAGAGTTTAGGATGTAGTACCGGAAGTTCTTGACTACTTTGACTACTGTGAAGGCATGTTTTTCTAACTGAGACATATTCAATTCATGAAGTTTGAGAGGGGAGCTCATGAACGCGATTGGAGATTCAACATCCTTAGAGTTTTTACATTAAGATGGCTGATACAGTATGCGCAGATGCATAACTATACATGATAAAATCCTTGGAGAAGTCAGGACATACCAGGATAGGTGCATGAGCAATAGAGGCTTTTATATCCTCAAATGATGTCTTTCCTTCTTCACTCCACCAGAAATTTTACGACCCTTTCATCATATTTGATATGTGACGAGTCTTTTCAGTGAAGTTGGGAACAAAGCGTCTGAGAAAATTCACCTTTCCGAAGGAGTGAACACCGGTCTTGCTTGTGGGTAAGGTAAGGATCTGAATAGCCTTAACCCTTTTGATGTATATCTTTGTTCCTTCCTTCACGACAACGTGTCCCAACATGACTTTCCTCCAGTTGACCTCGAAAACAGATTTTTTTGGATTTAGGGAAATCCCGTGTTCTCGGCATCTAATCAATATTTTCTCCAAATGATCACAATGATCACTTAAATTTTTTTAGAACACAGTTAAGTCATCCAAATAAACTATGATGACCTTTCCCATCATACCTTTGAATGCGAAGTCCATCACTCACTGAAAGGTGGCACCAACATTGGTCAAGCCAAAAGACATCCTGCTGTAGGTGAATGTGCCCCAGGGAGTAGTGAATGCTATTTTGAATCGGTCTTCAGGTGAGATTTCAATCTGATTATAGCCCGAAAAACTTTCAAGCATGGACAACATCTACAAACTGGTTATTTCTGTAGAACTTGATCCATTATGGGTAGCGGGTAATTGTCCTTCAAGGATGCCTGATTCAGATTGCAAAAATCTACGCATATGCGTATCTCACCATTCTTCTTTCATACGGGCATGATGTTCACGACCTAGGTACTATGATCGATAGGAAAGATGATTCTCATATCCAACATTTTATGTATTTCTACCTGGATGGTACCTGTGATCTTGGGATTGTAATGCCTCATTTCGGTGAAAGGGTTTGACATCTTCATTTAATGGGATGTCATGCTGAACGTCCTTAGGATTGAAAGACTTTAGATTGGCATAAGACCATGCTAATACGTCCATATATTTCTTCAGCAATTTGACAATCTTCTGCTTTTCTTCGGGTGTACAACATTTCCCAATGTTCACAAACCTGGATTTTCTACAAAGGTGCCAAGTGTGTTGTGATTCGGTGTGCGGAGAGGAGTTAGGATCATCTTGTCACTTCTTCTTGACAAAACGATCATGTTTGTCAAACAATCGTTCCAGAGAGACTAAACCCTTGAAATTTTATTTCCCTTGAGCTGACATATGCCATCGCCTTCTTTTTATTCCTATGCTTAACCAGTGATAGATTCATGGCATGCATAAGTAGATCCCTCAAAGTGAAGCTCATTGAAGTTATCAACTTTTTCTAGAAAAGTAACAAGCTGACTGTCATCGTCGAATACCTACAAAGGCTTGAGAATTATCTGGCACACTTGGTCAAAAGACTACCTCAATGGTATACGTGTCTATTTTCAACCATGGGTGAGGAAGCATAAGAGACGCTAAGATGACCAATGAATCGGCCATGTTATTTTGAGCTCTTAGAACGGATTTGATTGAGAATGCGTCAAACTCCTCAATGCTGTCCCATACTGCATTGCGGTAGTGCCTCAGTCTGTCATTTTTTACCTGGTATACTCCCTTTACCTGATTGACAAACAGTTCGGCATTACCTTGTAATTTTAGGTTCTTGATTCCTCTTTCCTTTGCATCTTACATGCCGAGTAGCAAAGATTCATACTCAGCAGTATTGTTTGTATTGAAAAACTGTAATTTGAAAGAAAGAGGGAAAATCTCTTCTTTAGGGGATATCAGGATGGCTCCAAAGACCACATCTACTCGTGGCACAACTGCCATCAAACTGTAGTGTCCATATCTTGTTAAGGTCCTCCTCCTAGATGAGAACATCTATTTTATCAGACTCAGTGGATAAGAAGTAGTTCCCCATCCCTGATGATTTGAAGAGAATTTGGGCTTTGGGGTCATTAGAGTTGGTGACCAGGTACTTCTTTTGTGATTCAACTCCAATGTTTGCATTAATCCTTTGTGAATTCGGCTTTGGACCAGTCCATGTGAATCTCTCCACCAACTTCTCTCGCAAAAGATTCTCCTAGTATAATTCCATATGTTCTTTGGGATATCAGCAATGAGAATGGTCATCTTTACCCTTTTCTTTGGGAATGCTAAAAATACAAACTGCACGTCTTTGATATGACCAATTAATGGAACCTGTTTGGTTTCCATGGAGTAACATCTCTTGAAAAGCTTGGTAAGAATGAGGCCTAAAGCATGGGTGACCTTTTCGGCATGACATTATCGGAAGCTCGTAATCAATTATGCGATTGCTTAGTTTGTGACTATTTATTAGGAGGGAGAGATAAAAAGGTTCAATTTTTCCCGATGTGGAAGTCGAGGCAACATTTATGTGAGATAAAAAAGGAGTGGAAAGGATTCCTTTCAGGAGACAGAGAGGGACGAAACTTGGCTTGGGATATATTCAATTAATATTACAAGTTGCTCAGTGGTTAGATCTGAAGATATTCAGCCTCAGACATTTGAATCTTGATCTTTTTAGCATGATCGACTATGTCAAATGTGACTAAAGGTTGCATTGACAAAGGAATGAGTCCCTCATTTCGCGATGGTAGGGTAGGGTTACTGGTCTTTATGGAAACAAAAGAAGGCTGATTTGGAGGAGAGATGGGAGGAAAATATTTCTTCGTAAAAGGTTTAATAAGAGGTTGAGAAGGAAGAGGATTACCTCTTTTAGCAATTATTGGAGGTGTGTTTGACACGGTTTTCTCCTTTTATATCTCGGGCAGCAACTTATACTTCTTTTCCTTGTGAGTGAGTGAAAACAACATATGGTATGCCTCGCTTGCATACCCTTAGGTACCTTCCTCTTCATCGATTCCTCATCTTCAAATTCCATATATCCAAACGAAGAGTCGCTAGTTAGTTCACCAAAATCTTGATCATCTTCACCTGCATGATTTGAAGGTTCTTCATAAATTCGCTCATCCTATTCGATCTTGACCAAGGCATTAACTAGAGGGGCCTCAAGTGCCAACCTTGGAGTAGTAGTAGGAAAATGTGGCCTTTGTGGGGTGTTGTTGGGAGTGAAGTTCCTCTGTGGGATATCTCGGTATGGATTGGTAGATGAAGCTTGAGCTAATTGCTTCTTTAATGCGAACAAGTCATTTTCCATCTTTTGGAATGCCAGATCTGATGAAGTGGCTTGAGAAGGAGTTGAAGCCTTAGGTTTGGATGGATCTTGTTTTAACTCACCAGATATAAGTAGGTTGTCTTTTATCTGAATGGACACAGCCTGAGTGAGGACCAAGGTGGTGATTTGTTCTTGTAAGAGTAAGAAACTTACTCTTGAGCTCATGACATTCACAAAGAAACACTTTTGATTTTCTGGTGTTGTGTAACGTGGCAAAGTGGCACATGATTAATCGGCCGAATTGAAATGGGTGATAAAATCACACATGGTTTCATTGGATTCCTTCTTCAAGTGAGTAATATTTGATAGTAATGCAAATGCATCTTATGAAGGCTTATACCTGTCTTCAAATGCAGTTCGTAATGTGGCCCAACTGGTGATAGATCCGGTGGAAAATGTTGGAACCACTCTGCTGCGCAGTCCTTGCAAGGTCTCTAGAAAGAGGTGTACTGACACATCTTCATGGGTCACATCTAGGATACTACATGACATGATGAATGTAGATATATGTGAATCCGTGCTTTGATTTCCACTCTCGTCAAATCTTGGGAAATTCTTGCGGTTTCCATGAGGGAGTGCGTTAGCTGGATACTGACAATGCAAGAGGGCCAATAACATTTCCCCATGGTAACTTGCCATTTGAAAATTTGGAAAGAGGACTTGAGCCGAGAGTGCGGTTCTTACTTAGTAATAGAGCACTACAAATTGATGTGGAAGCCCCTTGTGAAAAATGGTTCTTTCTTGGAGGCGAGGCATTTACGGTTGACCGATTAGCTGAACTCAACGATGTGAAACGTGCTTAGCATAATACTGAAATTGTGCCTCTAAAGTAGATCAAAAATAGGATCAACTTCTCCATGAGCTCTCTTGCTATGGGTAAATGGCTCACCCACCAAAGTGTATCTATTAGTCAGTCACAAGTGATTTGGCAAAAGATTTATAAAAACTCTTTTTGTTTGTACTTGCTGATTTTTTGATTTTTTTTGACAAAATCAGCAACATGTACTTTTTTCAATATTTAATTTTATCCCTCTTTTGAAAACTGATTACGGTTTAATGAAAAATATTAGTGAGGATAAAATGATGGTTAACTTAGTAAGATGATTTTCAGATCTTAGATTTGATTTTTGCAAGGGTTTTGAATTTTTTTGTAAAACTATCAGAATCTCAGATCTATGAAAATACAAAGATTTTTATAAAAACTCAGTGAACTAAAGGTTTCTAACTGGTCCAGATCGATGGATCTCTTAAGAAAATTTTTAGTTTGGATCACTTTTGCAAAAATTTTAGATTTTAAACAAAGAGTTAAGATTTGCAAACAGGTAGTGATTTTTACAGTTTTATCTATTTTCTTAGTCTTCCCAGAAGCTTTAAAAACTGTTGGTGTCTTTTAGCTGACATAACACTCACATAGATCTGGTTCTTTCCCCAGGGGAGTCATCAAAAATTGTTGGTCCAAAAATATGTTGGGTGGGTAGATCTATGGATAGACAAGCCAACAGTGTGCAGGGCATAGTCCCTCTTTGAGACAGCAAAATGAATCTGGTTTATTGCTATTCTATCAGTAGGAATATGTGCAAGTCTTATAGTATTCTACCTTTGAGGGATTTTGGGATCTCATCCCAGTAGAGTTAGTTACGATGAAGAATAGAAAGGAATGAAAGAAGGAATAGAAGAAAGATGGATCTGAAGGGAGAAAAGAAATGAATTCCAAAGTAGAAAGGTCAGAGGGTTTATGTTTTGGGCTGGTAGTAAATAGAGCCAAACTTACTCACATAAACAAAAAACAACAACCGATAAACAAATGACAAAAGCATAGGTGAATCTAATAGAATAAGCATGCGAGATCTAACTTAAGAAAGATCTAACACATAACACAGAATTCAACACAAAGTCTCATTTTTTTGTATTAATATTTGTTACTACATAAGAAAGCTCAAGGTCTTTCTCTCCTCACTTCTATTTTTCATACAAATTTTCTCACACTTGAATTCTATTTTTCATACAAATTTTCTCATACTTGAATACTACAAGTATCCAAGTATATATAGAAGGAGAAGGAGAAAGAAGACAAAAAGGAGCTAACCACTATTTACAAAATATTTAAAAGTCAAATGTTGACTTTGGGGCAATTTTGTGAATGACAACATCCCATGGTGCAACATGGATGATGTCATCATTTGTGCTAACATACTTTTAAATAATTTTAAAAAATGGGATTTATCCCAGGAGGAAGGAGCCTATTCATCATCATCCCTTGGCTTGAAAGGAGTGTCTTGCTTCTACTCAGGAGAGGTGATGTGAAACTGAGCTCGATACTCCATGAACTTGCTGACCATCGCTTGAAGTTGATCCTAAGTAGGACCCTTGGTGTGATCTTTGATGACTTCACAAGTTTCTCATTCATCTCTGAGTCTTTCAGGGAGTTTGAAGTATTCATTGCTTGCCTCCATCAAGTATCCAACAAATTCGTGGAAAGCCAGAAGGTTGTTGATAGATTCTACATCAAAAGTGACCTCTGACGCTAAACCCTGTGACGCGATTCCCTTGAAAAGATGAATAGTATCATTTGCCTTCTTCAAGGTGTATGCTGCACCAAGTAACCCTGGAGACATTCTTAAGACGATCTGCTCCATTTGATACATGACATGCGGGGATTCATCCTTGATTTTGTCTATCTTTTCCAAGACAAACTCCATTTGGTCAACCTGATAGTCTAAAGTAGCAAGGAATTTTTTGGGTGCTCGCGGGTGATCAAAGATGCCAACTTTCACCAAGTCATCGACTGGGTAGTCGAGCATATTCTGGAATGTCTCGTGTTGTAAGTTGGCATAGTCCAACTCTTTAGAGATAGGTCCTGCTATTACATGGGGTTCCTTGTTTGCTTGATCTATATTTTGATAGAGCTATGTGAAATTTGTAATCACTTGCTCACTATCTTTAAGGATCTGCTCTCTCCGAGGCGGAACAGGCACTTCGCTATAACTTTCTCACCAATCTTGGCATACTCATTTATCTTCTCGACTAAGAACTTTGGGAGGGTCGGTGACAACTATAGGAGGGTCATTTCCCATGTTTCGCAAGGCTTGGAGAAGATGATTTTTTTTCTCTTTTAATATTCTCTTCTCTTCCTTTGCTTCTTGAAGCTTCTTGCAAAGGGTATCCACTACGGATAAGGCCTCTCCTTGCAGGCTCTCTGATGATGTTCCCATTGTGACTTGAGTCACTGTAAAATCTGTATGCGAGATAGATCTTCTTTCTTCTTTGTGAGATCAGGGTACGCGATCTCCATAACCCTTTCACCGAAGTGATTTGAGAGAAGAAAGTTATAGCCTTTTGCTTCTTAGGCCCTTTAATTGGAATAATGGAGAACTCGATGGGTGCAATAGGCACTTTCCTCTTATGTTGGCTCAGGTGTTCGGAGATCCATTCTAGACTTAGGGGAGTGGGACTAGAGGAAGAGGAGGAAACATGGGTGGAAGAAGGAGCAAATTTAGTGGACATAGGGAAATGTGTCGAGACACTTGGTGGTGGCATTGAGAAAGAATCCAACACTCCAACGCTCACGGGGTTAGGAGTCACTGCAAGAGAGGGAACTGTGGGGGTGGAAGGGATCTATGAGATGAGGGAAAAAATGTTGGGGGACAGATCTGTGAGGGAAGAGAAGATGGAGGAAGAGGGAGGGGGAATGGTAGAAGACGGGGGAGAAGACACAACCAAAGGAGCAGATTGGTTGAAGCGACATGAGGAGGAAGGAGAAGCGAGAGAGGGAATGGTTGATACTTTGCTAGTTGTAGATGTGACAACATCCACGAGTTGATGTGTCCGTTGGAGCACCGACCACTTCTTCTCTTCCTTGGGACACTAAGTCCACAACTTGTTCCTAAGAGGTGGAAGGAGGGCTTTGAGGAAGATTCCTTTTGGGCGTACTTGCCTCTCCTTCTTTATCCTTTCCTTTGCCCTCAGGTAAATGTTTTGGCGTGGTGGGTAATGCACCCACCAACATCATAAACTCATTGTTGATTTCTCTCACCGGGAGCCTTTGCGAAAAAGTGCGCAGACCATCGCTAACCAATTGATCCATCCATGGGCTACCTATGACCTTCTTAGTTACGGCCCCGAGAAGTCCTCAATATCAATGTGCCCAAGTTTTGAATCTCGATATCAAGATTGCACTCTACAAGCGAGTCAAGCATCCCGACCCTTTGGTATTTATATTTCATTTCTTGCTCTGTTAGCTTGGCTTAGTTGGCTTCTTACATGATGAAGACATGTGGGGATCTAAGTTTATTTGTTGATCTGTAAGAAGAATCGGGAAGTCCATCGCAGAAGAGCCATGTTAGCCGTTAAGTCATCCATAAAAGCTTATAGAATGAAAAGTTAGCAATTTATGAGCCTCTGGGCGCAAGGCGCAGCTTTACTGTAGGCTGCAGGGACTTAGAAAAGCAAGGCACACTTTGGGAAAGTGTTGCATGGGAAAAAGCACTGTCGGAAGGGGAACGTGGCGCGGAAAGGCTACACACAACATTCGAGATGTTTGTGTCAAGGGTGTGTGCTTCCACCATTAGAAGTCTTTTAGTGGGGTGCGAGATAGGATTGGTGTTACATAGTATTATGGTGCGCTAAGACACAAATGTAAAAGATGTAACATAAAGGTGAGGTGCACCAAGGGGTTAAGCTTGCGCGGCATGGGAAGGGTTTGCATAACATGAAGTGTTATTGCTTCTGTATGTGCACTTGTGCCTACGCCTTAGGAATTTTTGCAATTTTTTACAAGGCGCGGGAAAGGATTCTATTGCGAGAGTTCACAGTGCACCTTGCGTGACTATTTTGATGTAGCATGACTAAATGGTGTGCCAAAGGGGTGTGACTGTGTTTAGCACAACACATATGAAAATTGCACCATGGAAGACAGTAGGCTGATTCTCTTCATTTTGTGGCTTTTACTCTCTAAGGTGATTTTGATAAAGCAAGGGGTTAACCTTGAAAAAGTAGGGGATAGAGGAAAAAAGGGGTAGGGTCCATTCGATGTAGAGCATTCCAGATTCGTAGATCTGGAAGGAGAGTGAAAAATGGCTGTAGGTGGGTTTTGTAAAATGGGTTGGGATTGTGTTATCTTCTTAGGTTTATTGTTTATTATCAACAATCCTAATCACCTAAACCAACATAAAAACCACAACAAATCCACAAGAAGGGCAAGGGCCACTTACCAGGAATATATAACGATAAAGGAGATGATGTGGGGTCCATGAACGCGACAAATGGCAACATGCGGGGCTGACAAGAACACTGACAAGCACAGAGGAATAATTTTTCATGTTTTTTCAATTGTGAAAATGATAGGTCAGATGCACCTATATATATCAAAAGGTGTAATAAATGCTCCACCAAATTTTTCCTCTGGCGCACCTGAGTGGATGTCAACACGAAGGGATTTACACCTTGGTGTAGCTTTTAGAGTGTTGACACTCCTTTGTAACGCCCATAGCGCATTTTAGAAAGTGATAACAAGATGGCACTTGCGCCTTGGTGCACCTTTGAGAGGCGCAACATTTGGAGTGTTGAAACTCCCTAGAATGCGCCAAAGGAATAGAGGGGTGCAGTTTTGGTTGATGTAACATGAGTGAAAATTGCGCCCAACCCAAAAAGATTGAAAATGACCAAGTTCTAAAAACTAGATTTTCGGAAAGGGATTTTATGCCATTCGAATGTTAAGGGACCTCAACGGGGAGGCCAAAGCGGAAATTTTGGTATGGTTACTGAAAAATTGCCCTTGTGAATTTTACTGAGGATAACATGGTGAAAAGCATAATGAGTTATACCGTGTTGTACATGTTTTTGTTTTCGTTTGATGAAGGGATACTTCTTGTTGTGTATTAAGGATGGACCTACAAAAGAAGAGTGAAATAATATTCAAAGTCGTGTATATGCAAAATTTTTAATCCAAGTATGTTAAAATGTGAAAAAGTAGTAAAAGGAACATGTGCACATGATCTGTGATGAGTAAAAATGATAGAAAGTGTCTCGAAACACTATAGAAGAATGAGTTTTGTTGGGTGATCTCATGACAATAACGAGTTTTTTTGGTGATCTCATGCTAAGTGTGAGTTTTTAGGTGATCTCATGCCATGACAAAAAAGTGTTGGGGAGAAATTTATAGTGTTATTCTCCATCCTTGAATGCTTCCCAAAATTTATGCACCACTATAGATGGTGTGATGCTACTTTGTTCATGTTTGATCCAGTTTGATCCAAGTAGAAAATGAAGGTAGAGTGCATTATAGCGGTTGGAGGATTGTGCCTATGTTGTGAAAACTACTCTATAAACCATTGAGAACTACGCTGATATGAGAAAGTGACTGTAACTACCCCTATTCATAGGAGCCCAAGAAGGGTCAAGATTTCCTAGGTGCTCATGTTTTTATCTATGCTTTGGAATATGTGCTAAACTAAGGACCCAAGTCAGAATTTGGTCCATTCTATGTCTATATCTATGTTCTATTCATGTAATGAACTATGTTGTCGTTGTAACTCTATGCAATTGTATGGGGTGAGTGATTCACCCAATGTATGCCCCCATTTGGGGTGCATGTGACATCACTAGGAGACTATGACCCAAAGGAGGACCTAAAAATAATACCCTACGGGGAAGGGAATGTGCATAGTAGATACCAAGGCACATGCAAACAAAGTGACAAGGACATGTGTTAGTGTAAACAAGATAAATATGCATATAAAAGACAATGTGTAATCTAGCAAGGAAGAAGACAATGTAGACCATGAAAAGTGAGTTTCAAACATGGGACATTGCTAACAATGTCACAATACAATCAAGGCTGAAGTGTCCAAAATCATATAGTGTGCACACAAGATGAAGGGCACAGCCCACAAACAATGACATACAATGGCAAACAATGAAAAAAAAGAGCAAGAAAATTATCATGTAGCCATGGTGGCAAATAGTTCTGCAAGAAAAATGTTGTACATGAAGCACCCATTAACATGTTAGAAAGATAAAAAGTATGTCAAGACATGTATATATAGATAGAGTAGCATTGTAGTAAGAATAGGAAGTAGTATAAAATGAAGTTATAACACTTGTGATGTGTACAAAATCAAATTCCCCAAGAGCCATTTGTAGGACTGGTAAGAGGTACAATGCCAAACATCACGGTTGTGTGTAGAGATATGTAGAAAGTATGCATTCAAAACTAGAGAATAAGTGAATGAACATGTGTATATAGAAAATATAATGACATATAAAGTATTTGTCTAACATAAAAACATAGTGTACATATAACTAGTATAAGCAAACAAGAGTATGTGCAACCAAGATATATAGTATGTTGTGAGTATGAATGGAATGGAATGCAAAGTGAGCATGATAGGAGAAGTGTACCCCTTGAGTGAATGTAGGTGAGTATGAGATGAGGTTCATTTATAAAATACCCCTTGGAAGTCAAGAATGAACAATAGAATAAGAGTGCGCCATCAAGAAATGGTTTGTATTGTGTGCTAAAAGATATGATCATGAAGTATAAAGCATAAAGAATGTGAATGTGAGGTTTAATTCAGATTTAGACCCTCAACAGTTGAGTATGAACCATGGAACTAGAGTACGTCATAGGGTAGTGTGTTGTATGAGAATGTGATGCTAGAAATATGTGTCGTGAATGTGTAGAGTGTGAAATGTGTTGTGTGTATGATGTGAGTTTCATGGATGTAGTATTCCCTCAATAGTCAAGTGTGAACCTTAGCACAAGAGTATGTCATAGGGTCATGATGTTACAAGTTGTGTGTATCAAGTAGTGGAAGATGAATGATAAATTCTAGATGAAAAGTGTAAAGCGGAAGAGTAAAAATGGGAGACACCTAATAATGCTAAGAAGGGGAGGGGGAAGTAAGAATAATAAGCTATCTAACAAAAATTAAGGGCAAGGGTCCTATACTTGATGCTTGTGGAGATAAAGTTGTGTGACCATGCTCGAGATTGGTGATGTATGAGATAAATGATGTATCGAGTGAATGAGACCTATGTGTATGAGACCTAGGAGGTGATGAACACCTATGTGAAGGAGATTGATGAGGCGATGTAAACCTACATAAAGGAGACTATGGAGGTGAAGTGCACCTATGTGAAGGAGACCGTGGAGGTGATGTATACCTATGTGAAAGAGTCATCCTAGTGGTGGACCGAGGATGATGAGATGGACTAGTGAACTAATGAGACCAAGTAGGTCATGTCCGAATAAGAGAGCTAGGATAATATTACACTTTATATTTGAGAGGTCATGGGGATTTAGATTCTATAGAAAGTGCAATGGAAACTTCAATAGGAGGTTGTAGCCATGATTTGTATGGAGGAACATCTTTGATGGTGATAAATTGGTTGTTGTGAATGAAATTTAGACACAAGTGATTCATGGAAATGATAGCTTGAAAGACACTGAGCCAAGGAAGACCTAAGAGCATGTCACACCCTTTGATTGAAGGTGCCACAAGGAATGACACAAGTATGGTGAGAGGCTATACTATAAATAGGAGTTGATGAAACCATAAGATTTAGGAACTGGGTATGAGCTATGAGAGAGTGGACAAGAAGTGCAATAGAGCACGCACAAATTTGAATCGAAGGATTGATCATTTTATTATTAATAAGATGAGGTATGATGAAGCATGAATATGTAATGTATCAGAAGATATTGTGGCATGATAATCATGATCAGAGAACGTAATGAATGAATATGCTTGAGTATGTGCAACTAGAAAATCAAGGGGCCCCCGATAAATGAGCTGACACAATGTGATATGTATGATTGGTTTAAGAATCCACCACTTGTTTGTCATGCTTAGGGAGAGGATCATTCAAGATATTTATCTTTTTTTTTCATTGATCGACATGTATGCCAAAGGATCAAGGAGCTCAATTGCATTATTGTTGATGAGATATTGAATAAGATGTCTAAGTTTGAAACATCAATTTGTAGAATGCCCAATGCATTAATGATAGTCACATCTAAAATTTTCATTATAATTACATCCTTTAGGTCGAGATGGATCCAGATTAAGTGGAGGAGGAAGCGTAATAAGATTTCTCTCAACAAGCTATGATAATAGAATATGCGGAGCACAAGGAAACTTTGTGAATGTACGCTTCACTGAGTTGCCATTGACACTTTTTTAGGAGTAGAGACAACGTTAATAATAGATTTTACTTTAGTAGGCTTAGTAGATGGCTTGAAATTTGATTTTTTTTGAAACCGAGTAGAAGATGAAGCTTGATCATGATATTTAATATTTCCCATAGATAACAGTTTGTTTTCACGTAGCTTAAGAGTATGGCATAGTTGATCAAATGATGGAGAGGTCTCAAAGATGATGCTCTCTTATAGAGGTAGTAAGATACTTTGGACAAATATATCTTACAATTTAGATTCAGTGAGTACATTGGTCATCCTAGCTAGGTTATTCTTATATCGTAAAACATAGTCTGCTAGATGCTCATTAGATCCTTGTTTAATTTGTGCAAGTTGAGCATATGATATCTTAGAACCGATATTGATTGAAAAATGTGAGAAAAGCATTGGCTAAATGTGTAAATGATGTTACTAAATGAATAAGTAGATCATAGAACCAACACATTGCATAATCTTGGAGGATTTTAGGAAATATATTTGTTAATAAAGTATGATCATCCGCATAATCTAGACATGCCAAATAAAATGCTCGGAGATGTTCTTGAGTGTTAACATGGCCATTGAAGGTGGGAAACTTGGGAGGAAAAATTTTGTGGAAGTGCATAAGTGGAAATGGTGGGTGTGAAAGGAGTATGAAGTAGTAATGTGGAATCAAGAGATAGAGATGCACAAGAAGTAGCTTACTACTGATTGTGATTTGAATTTTGAGATCTGATAAAACGAGGCTAGGTCTTGAGTACTAGCAGAAGATACTTTCCACATGTGAGAAACAAGAGGCAAAGTGAAGTGGTTGGTGGGAGTAGGAAAAATTCAAGAACAATAGAATTAGGTGGAAGAATGGAAGTAGGGGTTGAGTAGTAATGATAGACATAGAAGCGGGAATGGATGTAGGAAAATTAAGCTCAACAAGATTGGTGGCCTCCTCACGAGAAGCGAATAAGATAAGATCTAGATCTTGGGTATGTTTAACAAGATGATCATTGAGCTCTTGAAGGTGGGATTAGTGAATGCATCATAAGATTGATCCATGATAAGAATATGAAAAAACACCTAAGAGAAAGGTTGGGTTCAAGTGATGGGTTCACCAAATGATTTAACAAATATGGAAAATTATAAAAACCCTAGATATTACAGAGTCACATATGATAAAAAAACAATGAAGCATAAATCTAACACAATATATAATCTAAATTAATTTGAAACCCTAAGTGCAGAGAGAGGTTATAGAGGACTTATACGATTTCACAATAGATCACAAAGTGTGTTAAACTAGAAAATTGATAAGTAGGAGGAATAAACTACCGCAACTATGTATGGTAAATTATGGAGCTATCAAATCTTCCTAGACTGGAGAAATTTGATTAGGTTAGGGGTGCTTGGGTGATGGATACTCCTTCTGGGCACTCGTGATTGTGAAAGATCTTAGGAAATTATTTTTTTGTGTCACAAAGTGGTCATTAAACTTCACTATTTTTCACCTATATGTCACACAATACCCACAGAGTTCACATATAACATGTAAAACATAAGATATCCTACAAACCCCCAAAACATATCAAATCCTAAAAAAGAAAGATGTAAAGTTGGAGTCATATTGACCCCAAAAGTCACCCAAAAGAGTAAACTCATGACTGAGCATTGCACTACATTTCAGACTCCATGTAGTTCTCATGTGTGTGCAAGGATCGTGCCCTAGGTGTCTCTTGTGCAAGATGCACTTGATAACAAAAAATAACTAGATGTAACAATGTAAATAGATGTGTGGATGGTGAAATGAAATTCCCCTCCTATACTTGTATGCAAAATATGCACCCCTTGTCTCTTGAGTGAGTGCTATATGGATGCTTTGATGCTCTTAGAATACCTTTGGATGAAACGTTAGGTGGTTATAACAGATGCTTAGAGCTTGGTCCTTTATTATGGTCACATAGATTTGTATTTATATGATTCCATTTTTTGAATTTCATAATTGATATGTTTCACATAATTTTTGTGTGATAAAATAGATAAGGTAAAAAGGTCATGGAGGAATACCTATTATTACATTGGTCAAAGGTTGAGTGTGCATGTTTCTAATTTCTAATCCAGGCTAACCATGAAGAGATTCCTTTTGGCTAGGAGGAACTACTTATAATAAAAAGCAAGACCAAAAGATACAATTAATAGCAAAAGTTAGTGGACTACCTAGCGTGAGCTAGATCTAGGAAGTGTGATACTTCCTCGACGGTTGTCAATCCATTGATATATAACTCAATATAAAATAAATAAACATGCAAATAAAAGAATCTAATGCTAGTGTTATGATTTAGGTGTCTTAGACTACTATCCATGTCAATCCAATTAAATGCTTGATAAATACATTGGTGAAGGTCTTGGGTCAAGTTACAGGTTGGGTAGGTGGTCTGAGGGTCACAGACAAGGTCTAGGTAAGATTTGGTGAAGTTTGGGTTGATTTTGGGTGATTAGGAAGCTTTTTGGTCTAAGGAAGTTTTACTAGGCACAGAGACCGACACTGGTTAGGGTGACCAATGTCGGTATAGGTATGACCGATGATGATTTAGGATGATTGATATCGGTTACTATGGGAAATGGAAAAATGTCAAAAGTGGGTGTCTAGGCTCTCTCTGTGTCTGCATAGAGAGTTGGGAATGTTTGTTGTGAGGTTGTAGGTGGGGTATCAGGTTTGGGTGAGGTTTTGGGGAGGTTTTGATGAGATATGGGGTAAGTTTGGGTAGAATAAGGGTTGATTGGGAATAGGGAAGATTAACAAGAACTATGTGAGATATCGCCTAAGGGGGAGATCGACGATGGTTAAGGTGACCAGCGTTAGTATGGGTAATTTGGTTGTAATTAAATAAAAGTAGTTTTGGACTTCTCTATGATTGCACAGAGGATGAAGGGAGGATGGTTGGGTTCATAATAATGCCAAGGAGACTTAGGAATGCATAAAGGTTAGGTATAGAGAGCTAGAAGGCCATGGGTGGTTGGATGGGTAGATTGGTAAGAAGGTGGGGATGGAGGAATGCAAGAAGGAATAAGATGTAATAACAAAAGATAATGAACCTACACTTTAAGAAAGTACAGAATGATGAAAATAAAATACACTTACTTACATTTGTAGGTCTGGTAGGTGAAGGAAGATAGTGGTTGATATGTGAATACATTTATGGTCGATTTTGTGGAAATATTTCCTAGAGTGTTCTTGTGAATATTCTAATACCTTGGGACAGGAATCATGTGCTTGCTTAGGACCTGTGGTTGAGTATATCCGTCATCTGGATGCTGAGAAGTCTTTGATTCATGATTGAATGCAATAGAAATCTCTAAACTCAAAATGACCAACCTAGGTAAAGAGTTGTAAAAGGGTATATAAGGTAACCGATGACGGTTAAGGTGACCGATGTCGATTAAGGTGGGAAATCCTAGGTTTACCAAAAATAGGAAGATCTTTACTATTTTTGGCATGCTCTTGATTGAGTCTACTTAGGGAAGTGGAGTTCATATGAGAGAAGGTAGGAAGGTCATATAATAATTCCAATTAGGTTTTGGAAGAATTCTTAGTTAGTTAGGTTAAGTCACGACTTAGTACCTGCAGGGAGTGATGACTCAGTGCTGAGAGTGATGACTTGGTCACTGTGAGTTAAATGCCCTGGAATGGGTCCAAGGTGAGGTGTCTAGGTGATGTGTAAATTAACTTAATTAAAGTAATTAAATTAATTAATAATGTGAGGATGAACATTAATTCAATTGTAAGTAATTAAATTAATACAAATGCGAGGTAAAAGGGGTCATGGTTAGGTGAACACATTATGTTAATTGATTGAAGGGGACTAAGGGGAGTATGACCCAAATTTGGTGTCTACATTTTCCCCCTTTTGTCACATAGCTTTTATTGATAAGCGATGCTGAAAGAAACAAGAATTCGGTGTCTAGGTATGAGTGAAGGTTAGGTTGCCCCAAGTGTGGGTGGAAGTGATCCCCCTCAAACCAAGAACTAATGAGATGTTAAAAGATTCGCTGAGTTATTTTATAAATGGGGTAGTTACAAAAATGAGAGTAGGTGGGTTGTAGGTAAGGGTATGGTCATTTTGGGTAATGAATAATGGAAATTGAATGCACACACACATATAGATTGTGATATGGGACCGGGTGGAAGAGCTTGCAAACTCTACATTTTCAAAAGGGTGATAGGTTTATCCAAACAAGGTTGAAGTGATTCAGGTATCCAAGGTATAGGATATGGTCATGAAGCATAATGAGGTCTAGTTTAGGAATGGGTAATAGGTTTTGTTCCATGACACCAAAGGTATGGTTGGGATAAACATCACGTCATTAGGAAAGGTAAGGTAATTAGGCTAAACAAGACGGGTAACAATATCACAAGGTACAATGAGTACACAAATTCAAATTTCACAAATGGTGGTTTAGGTCATGGTATGTTGGGTAGGGCACATGTAAGGCCAATTTATAGGTAAATAACATGTCCCTAAACACAATTAAGGAAATGTACATGTAGTGTAGGCTTGTGGGTAGGGTGTAATAGGTATTGGTAAGGTCAAAAGTTGTTAGATCAATAATGGTTTTAGGCAAAATAGGCATGGGGTGGGTCAAATGGGCATGTTAGGTGACCGTCTTTGGTTATGGTGTAACCGATGTCGATTGGATAGGGAATGACATGAATGATGTTGGTCATGTCGATTTGTGGATAAAAAATAAAAATCCATGTTTTATGGATTCATTTTGAATTTGTCACTTTTAGAAAATGATAGAGGAGAAGTTAAGGAGTAGAAAATGACAAAGATGAGATGGACGACCGAGGTGAGCCACATAGAAGGTGATTGGCGGGTCCACAAGATCTATTTGATTGATTCAATTGGTTTAGAGGTGAGGAGTTGATTTTGGCATGGCAGAGGTGGGAGAGGGATTAGGTGGACCACCGATGTAGTGACCAGAGACATACCACCATGGAGACAATGTTAATTAGAGGTAGGAGACGATACGAATCCCTCATTTGGTTGAAAATAGTATTGTTGAAATTATTTTTGGTTAAAAATTTGGGTGGGATTTGAATTTTAAAAATTGTGGGTAAAAATGAAGGAAATGAGGGGTGGGAAGGTCAATCATAGGTTAAATAGGGTTGGAAATGAAGCTAGGATAGGTTTGGGTGGGTTAGAGTAGGTTTTTAGGTTAGTTTTTGTGAATTTTTGAGAATGGGGGATGGGTTTTCAGTTTTGATGCCATGACAGACCGACGTGGTCGATGGTCGGGGTTGGTTGACATTGGTTGGATTTGAATGGCATCATTCAAGGATTGGGTGTCGACACTAGTCGAAGGGATCGATGATAGTTAAGAAGACCGGTGACGGTCAAGGAAACTGATGATGGTTAAGGTTAAGAATAAATAGGTGAAATAAGGGCTAGGTAGGAAAGGAAAATAGGTGAGGAAGGGGTAGGTGAAGATTTATGTAGAGGGAAGAGGGTAAAATGTTATTTTGGTGAGGTGGGATAGGTAAGTCGGTGAAATGAACTAAGATAGTGGGTAAATGATGATAAGGGACAATAGGTGTGTAGGTGAATTAGGTAAAGGGGTAGGTGTGATTGATGTGGTTGGGCATTGGGTGGTGGGTAATAGGTGATTTGAGGTGGTCAAGTCTTGACAAGGTTATGTTGGATGATGCAGGTGAGAGATCAGCTGAGGATGTGGGACATAGTACCACCCCTACTGTATAGATGTGGCCTAGTGTGACCGCATAGGAATGGGATCACATGCCCAAGGTTATAATTAGTATGATCCAAAGCTATAGGTGTATAGCCCGGGATCATAGCTTGATGGTCTCTCTCATCGATAGATGGGATTCCATGACCAATAATTTTCGCTACCGATGGGAAAATGACCGTAACCTTAGAGGATATATATAAGATCTAATGGCTTCCTATTGTTGGGGAGCCAATATATTCCATTTCATCAAAGGCATTGGTGGAGCTAATAGTGGTTGTATTTGGTGAGGCGATGGGTGAGATGAGGTATCACAACGTGAGTCTCACTTATGGAGATATGTATGTAGCCTATCCATAGGAGATGAGGCTATCCGTGCTTGATGATGGTGGCAGTTGGATGTTTTGTATTGCATTCTCGAGGGTGGTAGGTTTCGTGAGCCCAGCGGGGAGTGCTACAAGATATGATCAAGGAATGGATACACTTTACTTGGGCACCAAATTTCCTAGTTCATTTTATAGGGAGTTATGGGCCTATGGGAGATTGAGGAGATTTGGTATGTGTTGTACTTATTTATTACACTTGCTAGGCATATGAGCACATCGTGTGTGTGTGCCTAGTTGGTTTTCCATGACATGATTGGTTCAGGGGTGGCTTGCTTAGAGTTTGTTTCAGATGATGGGTACTAATCACTAGACAGCTAAGGGACACATATGATGTGTCATACTATAGGCAACAATTGGAGGGCCTTTATGTAGTTGATATTGTGTGGAGATCATATGTGGACTATCCATCCTACATAAGCGTGATTGAGGAGTTAGAGGAGCTTGACTCACGATATGGATACAAGGGCGGTGGGTCGGGGAGCATGAGATGATACTTGTGGATGAGGTTAGATGACAGTTTGGATTATGGTAGGATGTGCTCTTGCCTTTCCCATAGTACCATAAAGATGACATGGAGAGATCCATGTCTCCACCACATTTTAGTGTTCTGGAAGGGCAGGAGGAGCAAGTGGTAGATAAACAAATTGACAACATGGGTATCATAGATGGATATAGGGAGTGGTGGGTGGCACAACTATGGGAGGCACCGCCGAGGCCATGAAAACTAGATTTAGCCACTGTCATAGTACATAGGGATACTTTACGGAGGTTAGGTTCCCACCCTTCATGCACATATTACAGGTCACAGGAAAACTCACGGGGCTAGAGGCACATGTAGCCACTTTATGTGCTCGGGTGATGGCCTTATAGGACCAGCTAGCACATGGAAAGGCACCCACACGAGAAAAAATGGGGATGGAGGATAGGTAGCTACCCTATAGGAACATGTGGCTAGTTTACATGGTCGGTTGGCCACTACACATGCATAGGTTTTGGTCTTACAGGCCCAAGTTACATCACGGTGTATAGGTACCCCCACATACCGAGGGATAAGGTTCTATATTACAAGCACCTACACCGGGTGATTCCCATGGAGCAGGCGGGAAGGAAGGCCTCAAGACATGGGATAAATCCATTATTAGCAGGGTAGAGTGTATAAGATGCAAGTGAGACCCATGGCACCACCGCATACCGTGTTGATGGCGAGGTTCAGGGATGCCCTGAATGAGGCTTGCTACTATCGGGATGATTTGAATACTATGGGTATAGATGTTCCCTCATATGCCAAGTATAGAGCCTAGTAGGTAGCCAGTGAGTGGATGAGATCCAGGACTCATAGTTCAGGGAGAATAAGGGTCCGTTAATTCCATTGATAGGGCTAGGGAGAGGTTACGAGTTCTCAGAGGCTAGGCTTGGGTGAGGGCTAGGAGGAGATTAGACCGAGACCTATGGAGGGTGGAGAGATGTTGGCAGGGAGGTTGACAAGTAGGGAGGAGGAGACAAGTTAGACTGGACAAGAGGATATCAAGTGGGGTGAGGATTGATATCTAGATGTGATATTTTGATTTTTGATATATATACTGACCTGCATGCCGAAGATGTGAGATTGTATATGAGAGTTTTGAGATATTGGTATTTATTTGTATATGTGTATATATGTATTAATACAAAAACTCTCCAATTTATATAGTTGATGATGTTGACTGGATGGATGATGTACTCATTTTAATTTCCATTGTTATTGTGTATTGATGGAAACTAGGTGAATTAGGCATGATTGAGTTGAGGTCATGTAGGCATGATTGAGTTTAGGTCATTTAGGCATGATGGAGTCAAGGTGATTTAGGTAGTCGAGGTCATGTAGGCATGATGGAGTCGAGGTATAAGCATCTTTGGAGTTGAGGTATAGACATGATTGAGTTTAGGCGATTTAGGCATGGTGGAGTCTAGGTGATTTAGGTATGATCGAGTTTAGGTGAGTTAGGCATGATTTGGTCATGTTTTGGGTTTGATTTAATTTCCAAGTTATTGGTAGTATGGAAAATAAATAAATGATGATGTATATGTATGTTGTGGTGTAAATTTCCAAATATTTGATATTAGGGAAATGTGAAATGATTGATGTATGATATGGCGATGTTATAAAATGGTATGTATGTTATTATGATTTGTTTAATTTCCTATTTTTGTGTAAATATGGAAACTAACTTATGTAGAATGTGAATATAAAGGGGAAAAAGTGGTTAGGGGGAAGAGTGGCCAAGCTAACCTCTAAGGGCCCCATGCCCTTGGAGTGGTGCCTACATAGCCATGAAAAAAAAGGGGTTGGTCTTAGGTATGATTAAGTCTAGGCCATTTATGTGTTTTTGAGTTTAGGTCATTTAGGTATGGTTAAGTTTAGGTCATTTAGGCATGGTTGAGTTTAGGTCATTTAGGCATGGTTGAGTTTGGTGAAAGAGGAATTCATAGAATGTAGGTGTCGAAGATCTGGTCCTGTATAGGAGAATCAAATAAGTAAGAAAACAGGTGAATGGTTAGAGGAGACAAAAGTGCCACCTAATTGATAAGAACCCTGACGAGTCTATCATACCAAAGATTGGCTTATGAATGAAAGACCCTAAAAGGTGTTGCATGATTGACTATTCTATGGGTGAAGAAGGTCACATGATCACAAAATGTCACATTTTTGGCACATCCCTTGAGTAGGTAGAAGGTTAGAAAGGCAAGGTGGTGAGGTGAACGAAGTTGGTTGAGCATAACCTGGTGTGAGACAACATGCCTCTTTGGCAAGAGACCCAAGATCAAAATAGGCAAGTCCATGACAAAAAGTCATCTTTTTCTTTTTGCTTTTGTTTTTAGAGACTGATCGATGTGGGAAGCTTCAAAATATTTTTATTTTATTTCTATAGGAATAGTCTTCTTTTTGTGATAGACTATGCACAAAATGGCTAGCTATGTATAGTTATCCTTCAAGGAGAAGTCTATTTATATCAGCAAGATAGAAATATTAGATGTCATTTTTGAGGGAGTCATCTTTTTCTAGAAGTTTTAATCACGTAGTATTAATTTGAAAATCTTGTATATTACTTTTGAATTGTTTTTTAGACTTTTAGGTCATGGACAAGACTATAGAGAAGGATAGGCTCTGTTATGAAGACAAAACTATAGTACACAAGGGTTAGCTATGAAAGAAAGGTTTTAAGTGATGAATGACCATGAGATTCCATCTTAAAAATGATAAAAATTATCCATGAGAATCATGCCATGAGTAGAGCCATGGTACTCATATTGAAGATAAGGCTGAAAGGTGACGGGTAATCACATGATTTTTGTTTAGTTGTTGATCCTTAAAATAGGTAAATGGAAGGTGAATGGTGCTCAAGGAAAAGCATTTTAATAGATGAAGGTGATATATGACTTGATTCAATAATAGAATGGTCGAAGATGCAAGGTATTGAGGGGCTCAAGTTTGGGTTTACCTTCGAGTGAAGACAAATGATAAGCACCTGATCCATAGGTATGAGTAATGATATAGGGTCCAAGCCAATTAGGATAAAATTTTCCCCGTTTACTTTTCTCCTATTTTTTTACATGTTTATTTTCCTTCAGACAAGGTCGCCAACTTGGAAGGTTTATTCTTGGACATGTTTATCATAGGCACATTTGATACATTTTTAGTAGATTTGAAGGTGATCAAGAGAATTGAGATGACGTTCTTCTAATAACTCGAGTTGGGCCAAAAAATCTTGGAAAAAATCATCATCGTTGAACATAGCTTTGAGTGAGATACAAAGAGATGGAATATGGAATTCAAGAGGTAGGAAAACCTCTGTACCATAGACCAGAGAAAATGTATGGCAACAATTAAGGTACAAATACTAGTATGATAAGCTCAAAAGGCAAAAGGAATATGTGTATGACAATCCTTTCTAATATCGTCAACCACGTTCATAACAATTTTTTTAAAGGTTTTATTGGTTGAATCGCTTGACCATTTTTTTGGGGATAATAAGGTGAAGAAAAATTGAGTTAAATGCCGAAGGCATCATGGAGTTTCTGTAGGGTTTTATTTTTGAATTATTTTTGTTATCGGTGATGAGGTGGCAAAGAATACCAAAGTGACAAATGATGTGATGATTGATGAATTCACATATTTTCTCGATTTTGTAGAAATGAGAGGTATGGATTCCATCCACTTGGTGTAATACTTGGTAACAATAATGATATATTGATGATGTTGGGTATAATGGGATTGATCTCTCCGACAAGATCCAATCCCCATTGAGAGAAAGGCCAAAGGTTTCGTGTGACTGTAAGGCGTGACTTGGGGTGTGATGAAATTAGCATGTCATCGACACTTCACACACAACTCTTGACATAGTCACAACAATCATGGTTTGGGGTTGGCTAGTAATAGCCCGGAAAACAATGTGTTTAGTGACAGCTAAAGATTTGAAGTGAACCCCAAAATCCCTTCGTGAATTTCCTTGATGGTGTAGGGAATTTTAGAACTTGTACTGCATTGTAAGAGGATATTGTCAAAGCCATGTTTATAAAGAATACCACCCATGATGACATAGTGAGAGACACTTTTGAGAAAGGTTCGTTGTACATTGTGAGTAAGATATAGATGTAAAATGGAAAGGTAAAGGTAGTCAGCAAACTACCTATACCAAATGTCACTTGGGTTAGTTTCAATGGTTCCTACAAGGTTGACATCTTGAAATAGATAAGAAGGTGACCGCAACCTTTGACCTTGTGACAAAGATTTTTGAGTCGGAGGGTGAAGCGGGGATTTGAGACGCTTGAGACATGCCATGGTATCTGAAAATTTATTAGTGGAACATGGGGTGGTTTTAAGTTCATAAGTCAAAGGTAGTCACAAGTATGTCAACATGATGTTTATAATTTTGAAGTATCTCGTTATGAAACTGGTATATACCATTAACTTGGTTCACAACAGTTAAGATTCGCCAAATATATTAATTGATTTAACGTCTAAGGCTATGGTGGTTTGAAGGCCTAACACGAGTGCTTCATATTTGGTGATATTGTTAGTACAATCAAAATCTAGTTTGAAAGATAATGACATAGGCTCACCATCAAGAGGAATGAGGATAACTTTGACACCACCCCCACGCTGACATTTGGAACCATTGAATAATAAGGTCATCTGGTAAGCAATATTGTCCAAAGAGATGGTAGCGATGGATTCATCAGGGAAATCAAAGTTAGAGGATTGATTTTCAGAGAGAGGTGCATCTACAAGTTGATAGATGATGGTTTGTCCTTTGATAGATTTTTGATTAATGAATTTGAGATCTAGGTCTACAAGAAGCATGAGCCAACGTGCAACACGTTGATGTTGATAGGGCTTAGCATACATGTAATGTAAGAGGTTAGTATTAATTACAACAAAGGTTTTGTGGTTGACTACGTAATGCAAAAGTTTAGTGGCAAAAAAACTAAGGCTAAGAAGAATTTTTAGCATAATTATATCTAGTTTTGTAGTCTAAAAGCATATGAATTATATAATAAATCAATTGTTCCTATGTTCTTCATCACGATGAGCAAGCATGGAATGTAGTGAATGATTAGTAGTAGAAATGTAAAGGTAAAATGGTTGGTCATCCTTAGGGGAATGAGCATAGGTGGTTGAAGGAGGTATTGTTTTAAGGTGTCAAAGGATTTGTGGCATTCATCATCCCATTTGAAGGAGACATCATTTTTAGGAGATAATGAAATGGATGGAAGTGGTCGGAAAGCTATGAAATAAAGAGATGAATAGATTACAACTTGCCTTACAAACTAAAAAGTTGAAGAAGGTTAGTAGGTGGAGGAATTTTGATAATAGCCTTTATTTTAGTGGGATCAACTTCTATGCCACATAAAGAAACAATAAAACCAAGGAGCTTTCTGGAGAGAACAACGAAGACACACTTCTTAGGTTGAAGATAAATACATTACCCGATGAGATAGTCGAAGATGACTTTAAGGACTGTAAGTGTTTGAACTGATGTTTGGATTTAGTAAGAAGATTGTCCATGTAATCTTTCAATATGTAATGCATAATGTCGTGAAAGATATAAGTCATAGCCCGTCGATATGTAGCACCGAAATTTTTAAGGCCAAAGGGCATGACATGATAGCAAAAGGTCCTATTGACACTAAAATTTTCCTCCGTAATTTCTATTTCATTAATGTATGTATTAGGAATAGGATGTTGTTAAGTATAATTAGTAGTAGCGTCTAATAAAAGATAATGGTGTTTCGATGCACGATTCCACCAATAATGTATAGTACGGTAATAGTCAAAAGTATAATAGGAATGTTGTGGTAAAAGTAAATATTTGTCGTAAGTGGTTCGGTAATGTTAAAATATCAAAGTTAGCGTAAGTAGAAGTAGGGTCTATATGATTAGGAATTAAAATATTATATTGGTAATAAGGACAAGGAGTGAGGTCATAAATATTTTGTGTATTTTATTTGTAAAAAGTCTAAAAATGTGGAACCCATGTGAAATGATAAGGTTTATCTTAAAAGATAAGCTTACATGTAAAGATAAGAGTTAATGTATGGAATATGATTCGTCGAGTATATTTATTATCCTATCTTAGGGATAAGGTGGATAATCCTGGAAGTTATATAAATAGAGAGGCCACCCCCTCATTTAGCAGAGAAGGAAGTAGTGAGAAATATTGTATGAGTAAGTGTGTGAAGGAATTCATCATTTAGAATGTGTGTTAAAGAAGCCATTAAGAGGTGTAATTGTGAAGTTTCTCCCATAGTTATTGTCGGAAGGCGAGATGGAGTTGGTAACACTTGAAGTACTTCATGGGTGAGATTGTAACGATTTTATTTTGATATTATAATTTACACTTATATTTCATATTTGTCATCATTCCTTTATATCATAGTCTATGGTATTCTTGTGTTATGTCTGTTGTGTTTCTAGATTACATCCACCAAACTAAAAGATGTGCATTAGTAAATAATCATAGCATGAAGAGTTCCTAGTGGAGAATTATCATAGTCTTTGGGGTGGTGATGACATTTTGGTTCCATTGCCGGGACCATTCCTTGTTGGTGGATTTTCTGGAGAGATATTCCCACTTAGTTAGAAATCATTTGGAGGGTGACCTTGTTTTTATTGTGCATAGTAGTTACCATGGTAAAGTCACTTTTTACCATGAATAGTATTTACCATAGTAACTTTACTTTTTATTGTGAATAGTATTTACCATAGTAACTTCACTTTTTATTGTGAATAGTGTTTACCACAGTAAAGTCAGTTTTTACCGCATGAGAAGTCAAGTTTTACCATAGTTTACCATGGTCATTTATATTTTCTTGTAGAAAGGTGTAAAGTCACTTTCTACTATAGTGATTCTAATTATTTGTGCACAAAAGTCTTGTTTATTGTACTTGTGGGTTGGTATTTCACTTTGTAGTTACTTTTGAAAATGGGGAAGATTCCTTTTTTTGTCAGCCCAATCTAATGAAGATGCTTCATCTTTCATTCAAGAGTTTAAACGATATTATATTTGTAATGGCCTCATAAGAAGGGAACAATGGACTGAATTTTTTCCTACCTTTTTAGATGGTTCAGCCCTTAGGTGGTTTGAAACACTAGGTGATAATGTGCAAAACTCATGGGATTTATTAACCGAAAGTTTTCTTGAAGAATTTTGTGAACAACATAAATATGCGAGATATCATGATCGATAGCACAAATCTATCCCAAGGAGAGAAGGAGAAGATAAGGTATTATCATGCTCGTGTTCTAGAGCTAAGGAGGAAGCTCGATGCCCAGATCCAAAAAGAAGGATTAACGAATGGGTTGATGAGCACGGATAATCTCCTATGTAAGCACTTCATTCTTGGGATGAAGCTAGAGATCGATATGTGAGTGAAGTATGACCGCCCAACAACCCTCGAATAAGCAAAGGATATTGTAAAAGGTAAGAAGAAAGCATGGAAGAAGAGCCCAAAGAAATTATTGCTAAGGTAGAGCCTACACTAATACCTTTGGTGCAGAATCCACAACCACGCTCGGTGAGCACAAATATTTCTCCTAGTACATCTACTAAGTATGAAGATGCTCAGAAGATGGGCAGTTAACTATTAATATTCTTCAAGGAAAATAATTTAGTTCTCGGGGAGGAGATAGAGGTCAAAAATTAATATTTTTGAATTTGTATGTTATGGTTGTCATAAAAAGGGTCATTATAAGTATAATTGTCCAGATAGAGCTTCTACATCTAGTACAAGAGATAATGATAAAGGAAAAGCACCTATGAATTCTTTTGATGTAATAGATAGGAGCATAAATAATGAAGTAGATGTGTTTGTAACAAAAAGAAAGAAATAAAAAGATAACCAAGATGGAAATGATCTTAAGAAGATGAAAGGAGAAACTAGTAAGAAACATAGGAGAAGAAAGTTAGGTGTGCAGGATTTTCTAATTTCACAGGGACAAGGACCATACTCCATCTTAGAAGATTTGTCCAAAAGGCCTGCAAATATTACATATGGTCAACTTCTAGCTATGTCTTCTGAGAAGAGGCGGGAGCTACGAAGTGGACTCAATGCTCAACGAAGGAAGGAGGTTGAGGTCCCTATTTTGGAGGCGGAGATGGATCCCTACATTCCAAAAGCGAGGTATTATGTAATGGTATTTCAATTCATGATGTCTTAGTTGATGGAGGTGCTGTAGTTAATGTAATGACTAAGTCTGTAATGAATATGTTGGGTTTAAAAATTGATCACCCCTCAACACTTATGTTAAGGTCATTAAATAAGGGAAAAAATAAACCAGAAGGTGTTGTTTCAAATGTGGCAATATCTGTTATGGGTGTTGTATGTGTGGTAGAATTTCAGGTGATGAAAAATGGTACTATTGCGTACCCAATGTTGTTAGGAAGGCCATGGCTAAGGAGAGTTCATGTAAGAAACTATTGAAATGAAGGCTTCATGACACTTGGACGTGGTAGAGAGAGGGTGAAGATAAACATGATCCCTTGGCATCATAAGGCAGAACCTGTGGATTCAAGTGATGAAATTGATGATTTGACATCCTTTGATTACTCTAGTACCAGTGAAGTGGACACAAAAGATGAAGAAAGTGAGGTTGATGTTTCAGTCATGGATATCCTTCCAGTCACACCAACTCATGAACCCATAAAATTATCTGAAGAAGAAATTGATGATCGTCTCCAAAAAATAAATATTGGTGATGTTGTGATGGAGAGTGAGAAGGAATCTTACGTCCATATCTTTCGAAGGTACATACACCTATTCACTTTTGATTACAAGGAACTCTGTCAAGTAAGTTGCGTAGAACATTCTATTGAGTGGTAGATGGTGCTAAGCCCATAAAGTAAATGCCACATAGAATGAATCATAATTTTTCTAAGACTGTAAAAGAAGAAATAGATAAGTTACTTGATGCAGGATTCATATTTTTTGTGGAGAATTTAGAATGGGTTTCTCCCATTGTGATCTCAATAAAAAATAATGGGAAGCTATGAATTTGTGTTGATTATAGGAAGCTCAACAAGGCAACAAAGAAGGATCATTACCCTCTTCCATTCTCAAATCAGATCTTGGATGAAGTAGCTGGCCAGGAGTGCTATAGTTTTGTTGATGGATATAGTGGATACAACCAAGTTCGTATAGCAGAGAAATATCAGCTAAAGACCACATTCACCACTCCTTGGGGAATGTTTTCTTATAGAGTTATGCCTTTTGGGTTGTGTAATGCTCCGACAACGTTCCAACATTTGATGAATAGGGTGTTTGAACCCTACATTGGGAACTTCATCAAAGTATTTCTAGATGATTTTTACATCTATGGGAGAAAGATGGACCACCTGCACCAAATGGAGATATCATTTCAAAGGTTAGATGAATCACAAGCCTCACTAAACCTTACAAAGTGTGTCTTTGGATGTTCTAAAGGCATTTTGTTAGGGCATGTTGTATCCAAAGATGGTATTGGTACCGATCCTGATAAAGTTTCAAAAATCAAAGAGTTACCATTTCCTATGAATAGAAGTAAGTTGAGATCATTTTTAGGTCATGTGGGTTACTATAGAAGGTTCATCAAGAATTTCTCAAAGATTACATAGCCACTAACCCAGTTCTTGAAGAAGGATGTTACTTATGAACCAGGAAATAAGGTGCATGAAGCTTTTGAATAACTAAAGGAAGCTTTGGTGTCTTCACCTATTTTAAAGAATCCATATTGGAGCAATCCATTCATTGTGTATATTGATGCCTCAGATGTAACACTAGGAAGTACTCTGAGCCAAAAGGATGAAAATGGGAATGATCATCCAGTTTACTTTAGGAGCAGACAAATGAGCAGTGTTGAGGTAAATTATACTGTAATAGAAAAAGAGGCTCTAGCTATCATTTTTCTGTAAAGAAGTTTAGAAATTACTTGCTAGGGTAGAAATTTATAGTTGTAATAGATCATTAGGCTCTAAAATATATTGTAAATAGGCCTAACCCATCAGGGAGGATAACAATATGGATGATTTTGCTACAAGAATTTGAATTTGATATTATAGATAGGCCAGAAAGAAGCATGTCATTGCAGATGCACTCTCGCGAGCCTATGATGGTTTAGGTTCATCTTGTGATGATGATGATTTTCCAAATGCAACATTGTTATCCCTTGACACAATTCCTAGTGAATACATAGATATTTGGAATTATCTGAATGAATTCAAGTTTCCTGATGGTGCCAATGTAAATACTAAGAGGAAGATTACTCAAGCCAGTCATCCATATTCTATTATGCATGGAGTATTATTTTGAATATGACCTGATGGACAGTACAAGAGGGAAGTTGGACGTGATCAAGAGAAGGAGCTAATAGAAGAATTTCACAATGGTACATGTGAAGAACACTTCTCTGCATAACTTATAGAAAGAAGGATATTAGATGCGGAGTTATCACCGCCCACTCTTTTTAGAGATTATTATAATTATTGTAAGACATGTGATATTTTTCAAACACATGGTAACCGTAAGACTTCATCACCTCCATTATGCCCTATTCTTCCACTTGGTCCCTTTGAAAAGTAGGGAATAGATATTTCAGTCCACTTCCAACTACCCCACACAAAAATAAGTATATTGTAGTTGCCATGATTATTTAACCAAGTGGGTTGAAGCTAGGCCATTGAAAACAACTTCCATGGATGAAGTGGTAAGGTTCATATATGAACGCATTCTCACAGATTTGGTTGTCCATTAGAAATTGTAGCAGATCAAGAAAGCCACTTCAAAGTAATGAGGTGGTAGAAGCCCTAGTCAATAAGTTTTCTATTAAGCACAGGAAGGAAACAACATAAAATCCAAGCATAAATGGACAGGTGGAACGAACAAATTTTATGTTGTGTCAAATTCTAGCAAAAGATGCAGCCTTGCAGGTACATAAGTGGGATAAAAGGATTCATGCAACATTGTGGGCATATAGGGCAACATCAAAGTCAGCAACATGATACTCCCCATTTCAGTTGGCTTATGGCATTGATCCAGTTCTTCCTATTGAGTTTGATATCCCCACTGTGAGAGTTATGAAAAATGAAAGGATGGATGAAAGTGATTCGGTAAAAAAAAGGTTGGTACATCTTCATTTGCTAGAGGAAATGAGGGAAATAGCGAAGGATACAAGCTATAAGAAGAAAATGAAGTAGAAGGAATACTTTGATCAAAAGATCCATTGGTCTCCATTTCATGTGAATGAATTGGTTCTAGTATATGATTCCAGATACAAAAAAAAAGAAGACAGAGAAATTTCTTCCCAAAAGGATGGGGCCCTACAAAATAGCAGCTGTGCATGAAAATGGTACATACCGATTGGAGGAATTGGATGGCACTCCCATTACAAAATGGGTCAACCACGACAAGTTAAATATTTTCCAAGCACCAGAATAGTCTACTCAGGGACGGAGTAGAAGCTAGGAAGGGGGAAGATGTCGACACTAAAATTTTCCTCCGTAATTTCTATTTCATTAATGTATGTATTAGGAATAGGATGTTGTTAAGTATAATTAGTAGTAGTGTCCGATAAAAGATAATGGCACTGCTGGTACGATGCCGCCAATAATGTATAGTATGGTAATAGTCAAAAGTACAATAGGAATGTTGTGGTAAAAAGTAAATATTTATCGTAAGTGGTTCGGTAATGTTAAAATGTCAAAATTAGGGTAAGTAGAGAAGTAGGGTCTACATGATTAGGAATTAGAAATATTATATTGGTAATAAGGACAAGGAGTGAGGTCATAAATATTTTGTGTATTTTATTTGTAAAAAGTCCAAAAATGTGGAACCCATGTGAAATGATAAGGTTTATCTTAAAAGATAAGCTTGCATGTAAAGATAAGAGTTAAGGTATGGAATATGATTCGTCGAGTAGATTTTTATCTTATCTTAGGGATAAGGTGGATAAGCACTGGAAGTTCTATAAATAGAGAGGCCACCCCCTCATTTAGCATAGAAGGTAGTAGTTTGAAATATTGTATGAGTAAGTGTGTGAAGGAAGTCATCATTTAGAAAGTGTGTTAAAGAAGCCATTAAGAGGTGTAATTGTGAAGTTTCTCCCATAGTTATTGTCGAAAGGTAGATAGAGTTGGTAACACTTGAAGTACTTCATGGGTGAAATTGTAACAATTTCATTATGATATTATAATTTACACTTATATTTCATATTTGTCATAATTCCTTCATATCATAGTCTATGGTATTTTTGTGTTATGTCTGTTGTGTTTCCATATTACATCCACCAAACTAAAATATGTGCATTAGTAAATAATCATAGCACGAGGAGTTCCCGATGGAGAATTATCATAGTGCTGGGGTGGTGATGATAGTCCCCCAAGGAGTGATGAATGTAGTTTCGTGTTGATCTTCTAGGTAATTAATATTTGGTTATAACCCAAGAAACCATCCATGAGTGATAACATCTCATGGCCGCCTGTGAGATCAACTAGTTGGTCTATACTAGGTAGAGGAAAGTTATCTTTGGGGTAAGCTAAGTTAAGGTCACAAAAATATGTGCAAATGTGGAGTCCTCCTGTCACTTTTATAACAGGAAAAATGTTAGAGATCCATTGCGAATAATTAATAGGTAGGATGAAGGAAGGCGAAAGAAGGCATTTGAGTTATTCTTTGACAAGAAGGGAAATGTGAGGATGTATTTTTCGCAACTTTTTTCAAGGGTTTGGCCTCTGGAATATTGATGATATTGTGGAACACAATGTTTGGGTCAATACTAGACATATCATCGTACGACCAAGAAAAATTGTTACTATGATCCGGAAGGAAAGAAGTAAAAGCTTTTTATTCAATAACATCTAAATATTGACCTATTTTTAGAATGTACGGGTTATCTTGAGTGTGAATATTGATTTCAATGGTCGATTCATTTAACATGGTTTATGTCTCAAAAGGTAATGATCAATGAATATAAGAATCTTCCACACCAAGTTAGGTGAGAATAGACTCATTTTCCTAACATTGAATGATGTTAATAGAAGGTGTATCATCATTGATCATGTAAGGATACATGAAGGGAAGAGAAGAGGGAGAATTTCCATCTTGTTGATAAGTTAGAGGTCTCGGGAAATGGTGTTCACAAAAAAAAAGTTAGGAGGAATGGATTCTAGATCCATTGAATCTGTAGGTGAAGGTAGTGAATTTGGTGAATGGTGTGGAGAAGGTTTATCGTCCTCAATGAGTTTGACTCGGGCCTTCTTGGGAGATGGTTTGGAAAATCCAATACCAATTTGGTCTTTATGTTTACGAGTGGTGCATGGGATGACACAGTATGATGGCCTTGTTTGTAGAAACCAAATCCAAATCCCTTCTAAATGCATCAATGGAGGAAGGTGTGGGTGAAGTGGCAGTTGGTGAGATATTGAAGGTCGAAGGAAAATGGTCGAGTTTGGGAAGGTGGCTCGGGTGAGTAGGTAGAAGCATCAAGTCCCCCATATGTTAAGTTGGTGTGAAGGTGGGGAGGACCATAGGGGAAAACCTCACCTATGTGGTGATCATAACGGGGATGTTAGTGAAGGTTACCATAATCTTGAGGAGTAAGGAATGTGTCAATGTTATTAAGCGCAAAGTACTCCCAAGAGTGAGGCATTCAAAAACACCTTTGAAGGGATCAATAGTGGGTATGTGGGTAGAGGGAATGGATGAATTCTGTTTAGTTGGGAAGAAGAAGTATTAGTTGTTTGAGAAGTAGATGGGTTGGCTGATGGGTCAGCTGTAGAAGTTGTGGCAGTAGTGGGAATAGAGGAGCTAGGTGTGGAAGAGGTAGCAACAACATTGGTGGATGGGGCCGTAGGTGAAGGGAAGTGGTAGCGGTGGTAGATGCATTGATTGTGGTATAAGAACATAGTTGGGTTGATATAACATGTTACATGTCTTGAATGGTGAAGGGTTAGATGGGATGGTATAGTTGTGTCTTTCATGTTAAAATTTTAGACAACGGTATAAGGTTGAAGGAAAAAAACCCATGGCACAGATCCAAGGTCAGCCAAGAAGCATATTATCTTTGGAATTCCCCCTCTAAGACATAGAATAATTCTAGAATGGTACAGGGGCCCATAAGAATGTGGGGAATGATGGTCCCAAGAGTGGATGTAATGGCATCATTGTATGCACACATCATAACTGGGTTATTATGCATGTAATTTTTAGGGATGCACATTAGGTTGTATGCATGGGAAGAAATGATGTTGATACTAGCACCTCCATCAATCATAACACATCAAACACGTATATTATCAATGTATACGGAAATGAATAGGGTGGGATCAGGATCATATGATTGGAGAGGTACAATCTCGTCATCAGAGAAACTGAGAGCGTCTACTTGATGAGTGGTAGCAAGTGCAGAGGAAGGGGATGAAGTGGTAAGAGAGGCCATATGATGAGGAGTGATAATGGATGCCAAAGGAGTAGGGTCATTAGGTAAAACTTCAATATATTACAAAACCTCAATGAGGGCCTATCGATGAGACTCAAAGGTTTGGACTAGGTCATACAAAGACATTTTGAGAGGACACTAGGCAATTGTTTAATCATTGTACGATCATAAATGTTGTTAGAAATAGGATATGTGGGTCCACAGATGGTGATTTTTGGTGCAGTGTGGATATTGGGTAAAAGAGTGGCAGATGGGATGGGTGTTTACTCCTTTCCTTTTTCCTTCGAGCGCTAGTGGAAATGTTAACCATATTAATATGGGGTAAAGGAGCAAGTGACTCATGATAGGTGTAGTGATAGTATGGGATAAAATGGTGAGGGAATATACTAGTTTTGTCAAAATAATGCAATACATTGTCATTTTAGCGAGAGAGGGTTGGCTAGCTCTCTTATGCGAACCATATTGATCTCAAATGTTGGAAGAGGATAAGAGGGTTGTGGAGGCAGAGATGAATATCACTAGAGAGGTAAGGGATGAGGATGTGTGGTGACAGGGGAAGGTGAAATAGGGTCCTCAACTAAAATATCATCATCGTCAAAGTTTTCTTTGGGAGGACATAGTTAGAGAAGAACAATCTTAAGAGCCTTAAATTTTTCCACATCATGCCCCAACACAAGATGGTAAGATTTTTTTTTGTATCGTCAAACCCTTATAGTTTAGGTTTGAGTGGGTTATACGGTCTAAGTGGTGGAAATGTGATGACAAAAGTTTCCAAAAGGTTAGCGAAGATGTTGGCGTAAGACCCTGCCAATGGATCACAATGTGAAGTAAGTGTGGGTCTAGATGGAAATGTGGGTGATTTTTGTGGGAGAGGTGCCACAGGAGGTGGAATCAGAGGTTGAGTCAGTCTGACCACCTATTTAGTAGGTAGTACAGATTTTAGGTTTGGATTGCACCTTCTGGGTAAAGATGTAGCAGATGAACTAGTGGTTAAAGGTGTTGTAGGTTTAACTACCTCTTTGGAGGGCAGTGGATTTTTTGACTTTGGTTACACCTTCTTGGGTAAAGGTGAAGGAGAAGTGCGTGATGTAGAAGGGAAGGAAGATGGTGGAAGGGGATGGGTTAGCCAAGGTAATAATGGAGGTGTGGTGAAGGCTATGGGAAGAGGCAAGGTGGAAGGTACTGGTTGAAGAGAAGGGAATATCATAGGTAATGATGAGGATACTAGAAGTGGTGTAGGTATAGGTGGTAAAAAGGATGTAGGTGACGGTGAAGGCATAAGATGTGTAGGTAATTTGGGTGTAATAGAGGATCATGATGAGGAGGTGGGCTATTGGATTTTAGTTTACCTTGGGTAGGAGGCTGCTTGGCCAAGGTTGATGGGTGGGGCCCTAGGATAGATGGAAGTGGTGAAGGTGACAAAGGAGTAGTAGGCGAATCTAGTGTATACGATCTAAGAGGTTGGGTATTCCTCCTAGGTGGGGGAATAGTATTTGAGCTAGTTTGTGAGGATGTTGTTAAATCCACTTTGATGGGGGATGGACTAGGATTGATGTCAACATGACTCCCAAAGTACGAGTAGCTTTGGATATAGGTGAAGGAGTAAGTGGTTTAGGCGCAGGTGGTTGTGGAGGTAATGGTAGAGGTGTAGGTGTGGGAAAAGGTGATGTGGAAGATGTCTTCATGACTACCTTAGGTGTGATGGATTTCATTACTCCAAACACTTTGGGGTAAATGGTAGAAGTATCGATGGATGACATCTACATTTGAGTGGAAACAGGCATTCAAAGGTGCCCCCAAAACATGGAATGATCAACATAGTCTAAGTGGTCCACCAAACGTGAGAATGGTGTGGCAGTAGAAGGAACCAATGCTGATTTTGTGGTGACTCTTATAAATAAGTTTGGTGCCTATGAAATAGGGAAGTGATTAACTTCGACTCCATGGATAAAGCAGACGCGAGAGAAAATCAAGTGGATCCTTGAAATCCGGTGGAGAATTATCTTCGATCGAAAGGGACACTACTAATGGGTCACCCACATATTGGGGAGAAGGTAAGGTGGATGAGATAAGGTCTTATTTTAAAGAAACTCTTTCACATGTATGAGAATAAGTGATGTAGGTTTCTCATCAGGTCGAGGAGTAGATGTGACAATTATATTGGTATGTAGAGTAGTCTTCTCCTTGGGTAGAGGAGACAATGATGGGGACTCCTCCATGGATGAAGGAGTTTGTGCAAGAATTTACTCAATATATGGAGGATTAAACTATGTGGAATGAGCTGGTAAGTTGTCAAAAATAACATGAACCTCGCAGATATTACCATCATTGGCCAAGGAATCACTGATTTAGTTGGATGAGGGGGTGTGATTCGGGAATGGCTTCGAAAAATATGAATGTTTTTTTAGCCGGTATATTAGGCTTATATAAGATGAGATCCCCTTTATCTAACAGTTCTTGGAAAATGTTTTTGAAAGTGATATAGTTATTGTCATTGTGACCTCGAACACGATGGTAATTACAATAATAATTTTCATTATACTATGCTGGCACAAGGTGAGAAGGGTCAAAACCAGTATGTGGTTTGACGGGTGGAAGGGTAATGGCTCTAAATTTTAAGATTTTTTCCAAAACGGTAGAGTAAGGCTCTCCTATGGGGGCATACTTTCATTTCTCTCTTCTAAATTGAAAGGTCTAGATGGGGGAGAGGTTAGATGAAGGTTTTGATTGGTTGGATGGATGAGACGGGCTGGATTTTAAAATGACCACGTTGGCAAACCCCTTGGTTTTAGAATAGGTATTTTGGGGTTTGGAAGAAGAAGAAGAAGTATCATTTGATTTGAATGCAATGTTTTTGTTACACAATTGTAGCTTCTTTTCTTCAAGGGAACAAATTTCTAACTTCCGGGCCATGGTAAATGCCTCATTAAAGGTGTGGAAGGTTTGGACTTGGAGAGTTGGTGATATATGTCTAGCACAAGCCCTAGTAAACAATTCTATTAAATCTGTCTAAGGTAATTGGAATGTGAGTTTGTTAATCAAGCTACACCATCGAGTGACAAAATCAAGCATAGATTCATCTTCATATTGACATGTGGCATGTAAGTTAGTCATGGTGACTTTCTTAAAAATATTGATAGAAAAGTGGTCAAGAAAATCTGAGCAACCTGGTTAAATGAGAGGATAAAATGTCTAGGTAAATAACTATACCAATCCAAAGTGGGTCCCGTCAATGACATTGGAAATGTCTGTAGGAGCAATGCATCATCATGAGTGATTAGGTAGCAAACATGTTTAAAATACCGCAAGTGTTGTTGCGGATCTTCTTTGCTATTGAATCGGTTGAATTTTGGCATTTCCCAATGCATAGGGTACAGGTGAATAGGAATGGATGGGTGAATGGGCTCATTACAAATCTCATCATATGTTAGAGAGTTACGTGAACTTGAGACAAATGCTTCCAATGTCTACATATTTCCATCATCATTTTGATTAGGTCATTGGTGGGTTGTGATGATGGGGAACCTCTTGAGGTATGAGGGGGTAAATAAGATTGGTATGATGTAGATGACATCCTAATGTGTGGTGGTGCTGCATACAAAAATTTTGATGGAGGGATATGAGAAGGAATGGAGGTGGAGGGAAGTACCCGGAGTAAGAGGTAGAGGAAATATGTGGTTGCTTGTAATATGTACGTAGGCGGTGTGGATGTAAATAACCTAGTAGTGATTGGTGGAAGAGATTGGGGGATAGAGAGGATGAGATTTTGGAAGGGAGTGTGGGATGCCGACACCAAAGGTGGTTAAGATGCAATAGGTATATGGGCAGTGGAAGACATGGGCACACCTATACTGAGGGTGGTGGATGTAGGCACGATGGATGCCATAGGGGCGAAAAACATTTTGGGTGCATTAGATGTTTTAGGTATAGTAGATATTGATGAGGCAGGGTCAAGATGAGACAAAAAAAGTGGTAAGGTAGAGGTATCCACGAAAATTCTGGTAGTGGTGGAGGTGGAGTGGGTACAAGTGTAGGTGGGATCTTCTTGGCATGTGTAGATAAGTTGGCTAGATGAGTAATGACCTGGATGAATGGGCTAAGTAATACTGTAAAGTGACAAGGTTTTGATCAAGGAATTTTGTGAACTCCTCATCACCGGTCTTGATGGTGATAGGATGATTGAGATCCATAAGTGATAGAATGTGTAGACACCCATAATTATGCCCAAGCAATTTAAATACTTAAATTATGTTAATTATCCTCTTTCTCACAAATCAACGACATATTGTCAAAAGCGCTCATTTTCCCTCATATCATTAGTAATTAATTACACTAAGCTAATTAATTAAGTCACCTATCCAACAAATCACCCTTCTACCTAGACTAATTAATTATTATTAATTAATTAGCTTTCCCTTACATTTAACCAATAAATCAATGTTTAATTGATTTAATCCCTTCTAATAGCCTAAATCATACTAATATTACTATAATTAGCTTTTATAATCTTACATCTACCTATTAGTTAATCACCTTTGATTAATTAAAACACCCTCCAACTCCCATGACTTGCTAAGCATAAATTAAACCCTTCTAAAGTAAGGTTACCTTTTATAAAGCAACCTTATCCATTCCTAATCATGTTTTACCTTTATTCCACATGCAAAGGGATGAAGTATTTCCTTTATCCATTGGGCTATATAAGGAGCCCTCCTTCTACCTTTATACCTACACCTAAACTTCTTAAGAAAGCAAATGCAAAGCATATAACAAAGAGACTAAGAGCTTGCCTTTTGTTTTCTTGAGAGATCACCATTGTTAAGAGCTAAAGCTTCCTATTCTTGCATTCTTTAAGGATAAAACAAAGCAATTTTTGATTGCCATTGGAGCTAAATAGGTCCATTAATTCTTGTTGGTAATCTAGGAGAGTAGAGATGTTAAAATAGCATGCATAGTTTTGATCTCATGTTTTCAATGTTATAGCGTTAGTTTAGATCTTTCTTAGTTCTCTATTTTGATGGTGTTTATGCTTTGTTTTAGCTAAATTGTAGAACTATTTTAGGTGGTAGTTCTTGCTTCATTTGATTTAGCATTAAGAAAAATATACATGCAAACATTTGGCATGCCAGTGGGACTTACTCCATTGTCCTTTGCCCTTAATTTCAAGTTTTTGTAGTTAAGTTTCATTTTTGGTTACTAACCCTCTTTTACACATGTTGATCTAACTTGTTTTGTTGAGTTTGCATGTGTTGAGTCTTCCTTGTAGGTATAAAGGAGGTGAAGTGCTGTCAAAATTGGAATTGATGGGAAAATTTCAAGATTTCTCCATGTTTTCATTTTTAGAGCTTACTTTTTCAACATTCTACATGCTAGTTTTGTCAATTTCTTGAAAATTTTAAATTCTTGAGCATGTAGGTTAGTGTTTGATAGTGTCGAGTCTTCTATTTACATATTAATGTGGTGGGTTGCTGTCAAAATTTAATCTTGGTGAGAAAATTTCAATATTTCATCATGTTTTCATTTTTAGATGTTACTTTTTCATCATTCTACATGCTAGTTTTGACAATTTCTTGAAAATTTTAAATTCTTGAGCATGTATGTTAATGTTTGATAGCGTTGAGTCTTCTATTCATATATTAATTAGATAGGTTGCTGTCAAAATTGAATCTTGGTTGGAAAAATTTTCCCATTTTACAGATTAAGGGACGTTTTTTTGACATTTTTTGAGTGCATGTCAAGTGCATACCCATGAGCATAAGAGCATATGCGTAACCCATCTTCCAAAGGCCATAAATTTTGCTCCTGAACTCGAAATGAATCCATTTTTTTGCGTTGGAAAGGTATTGAAGTTAAATATGAAATAAAAATATAAATTTAGGATTTATACTTACAGAAATTGTAGATTTTTCTGTTAGTTTAAAATTGGTCATTTTCTAACATGTCTAATGTTTTGATGAATGTTGTATTTTCATGCTTACTTGATTTAGACCAAAGCATGTGTATGCTATTCTCTTGCACATTTTGTGATCTTGAGAATAAAAAACAACTTTGATTTCTATCTTTTTAACATTGGGATTAAACTTGGAAATTTGATTATTCATTTTACTTAAGGGAATGAACCATTTACAAAACATTTTTCAATGGTCCTTTGATTTAAAGTTTTCTATTTCTATATAGTTGGGATAAAGTTTGTGTATGATCTTCTCTTGCACATTAGAGTGATCTTGAGAATCAAAAGCAACTTTAGTCTTCATTTTATAACATTTGGTAAATTGGAAACTTCATCTTTCACTTTTGGTTTAAGGGAATGAACATTTATCAAGCTTTTTGTATGGTTCATTGGTTGCAAAGCTTTTATTTAATTTTTAGTTGGATTATTTGTTGTGTATTCTCTTCTCTTGAATCCTTGGATGATCTTGAGAATCAAAAGCAACTCTTAATCCTCTTTTAAATAATGTGATTTTCTTGGAGAAATATTAACGCTTGAGTGCAAGACCTAAAAACGCTTGTCAAAGAAAGGTGAAATCAAAATGAGATCAAAAATACTAATACGGTTGTTATACGGGTTTCCAAAAGTTGTTCAAGCAAACCACACCTAATTAAAAAGATAAAAAGAACAACATATTCAAAACACTATATTGCAAGTTTTGGAAAAGGGTACATCCCTCTCCGCTTAACTAGAACATAACCCCTTTGGCATAATGCCTTAAGCTACAACAATGGGGGTGGTTCCAGGAACCCCAAAGTAGTCCACGCAAAAGGGAACCTTGTGGACAAAATGGGAAGTGCTCCACACTACCTATCTGACTAGTGATTCCTTTATGAGATAGTGTTACAAGTTGTCCATACGTGACCCTTTTAAGTACACGATGGATGCATTTATTGCCCATTGTGCTTGAAGGGGGAAAAGTTGAGATACTCCCAAACTAGTCATTGCGACTTTTTGGGCAAATCATCCCACTCGTGGATAATCTTTGTAGCACCTAGGACGAGAGAACCACCTAGGAAGATATACTTTGGCTAGGAGCCCACTTTGACCATTCTAAAATAGTGTTGAGTTGTGAACCATATTTTCATTGAGAAACGTGTGACGCGTTACTTTCGCCTAGTTTTTACTTGCCTTAGGGCGAGGTGAAACTCTGCTGAAGTGAAGCCAGCATTTTCATTTTTTTGATTTACTTCCTTCACATTATTTTGACACTTTGTTGATCGAATAAGGGTGACTACCTATTTGTTACCAATTGATTGCTTCTACCACTTTTTTTCTATTTACGCCCATCCATGTTTGTGGTGGGTAAGTTAAACATATAAAGTAGATGGAAACTTATTCATATCATTGGTGGCCATTGTGATCTTGATACCCACGCCAAGATCATCATCATAGTTTGGATTAATTCATCATTTTATCTCCCTTTAACATGTTACCTTGTTTGCATTGTCTCGACATAATTAAGATACTTCATCGTGTTTTTCGTAAACGTGATCTAAGTATCCGCATTGTGGCATTATCTTTGTGCACATTTTAACACATCCTCAGTATACCTTGACTTGGTTTGGCTTCAAAAATTTTCAAAAATCTTGAAGAGTGTCACTTACTTTGTTTGCATCATTTCGATACCACTTTGACACTAATATCTCACTTCTTCGTAAATCTTGATTAATGTGTCCAATTGGTGTGGTTACATGGCTTATGTTTGTAATCCTCACCCTTTAACATTTAGGTCTTGTTGGTTGTTGAACTTGTCATGGTATCCTTTGATTGGGAGTCACATTTACCCTTTGTTAATATTTACGCCTTGTTCATTTCGAGCTTGACGTAAATATTGACATTGTGTTGATCATTTTTGCATCGGACTATCACTTTGCACACGCATTTTCATATGGTGTATTTCCTTGTTGATTGGATTTGTGTTTCACACTCGCATGATTGTTCCTTGTGATTATTCATTCAAAAAACTTATTTTCTAGGACAATCCCTTTTTATCTCATCGATATTGTGTCGTCACAATGTCTATTTTCCTTAGACCTTCTTTGGAAAATCACGCACGCACGCATCCTCATACTTACACAATGTCTAGTTGGTTGTCCTTATGCTACCCAAATTAACATGTCACTTCCTTCCCTTTGAAGGAGTTCCATCACACTATCTAAATCTAAACATTTGTGCTTAAAACAACACCAAAAATGACTGACTATCGTGCGGTTCCCCATACTTACAAAAATATGGAACCTAGGTTTAGAAATTCAAATCAAAAGATTCCCATTATAACTAAACCTCGTTTGGTTCTTCATGCTAGAGAGCCCATATGGGTAACTCATTCCCCACCTTCATCTCATAGTCGGTGGTATGATTTGGATGCTTTTGATCCAAATTATTATTCGAGTTCCCCCCACTCTTCTTCTAATTCTAATCCAAACATTTCCTCTTCTTCTGAGGATTCCAATCCAAATATTTCCTCCGAATCTTCTGATGATTCAGATCCAATATACTATTTGGATTCATCGAATGTGACTCCTATGTCATGGTCCTCCCTATCTTCGCAGAACCTCTTCATCATACATTTAATATGACTCCTACATCACGGTCCTCCCTTTCTTCATAGGACCCCTTTTATCAGTCGCCTCGATGACGTATTCTTCCTTTGAAGATACATGTGACTCCAAATCCCTCCAATCAAACATCTAATACAATTCTTAAATCATGGTCCTCTCTTTCTTTATAGGACCCTTGTTATTATTCATCTAATGTGATTCTTGAATCACGGTCCTCCCCTTCTTCACAGGACCTTATTCATCAATCACCCCCGATAAGTCTTCCTTCTTTGAAGATTCGTGTGACTCAAAGTCCTTCGAGACAAACATTTGAATCGAACCATGCGTCGTAATCTACATACTTTGGAATTAATCCTACTATTTTACATATGACATACCATTGTATAGGTAGGTCCACACCACCTTCTTCTACTCCTAAGACATATAGCTACACATCTTCTTCTTCCCCACAACATCTTCTTCTATCAATCATCATTAAGCATCTTCTAAGTCTCCCACACCAATTGGATCTCTTTCTTCTAATCAACCCCTGGTGGTTGATCAAAAACTCATACTGATTGATCTCTTTCAGAATGAAGAAACAATCAAGGCATTTATAAGGGCATATGAAGATATTCCTTTAGTAGATTACGAGAAAGGATTCTCTTTAGACTTTAATGCATTTGCATATTATGAGGAAAAAGTTGATTCCTTTTATCAAGAAATGGAGGAAGAGTGTCAAGTCATGCAACTTGACCCTCCTCTTATTCTTTCATCTTCACATTCTTCATTATGTGATGAAACTCCTTTATCTTGCATTGATCCATGGCCTATATTCTCATCACCCAATAACTCTTTGTCTATCATAATTCCTCAATCACAATCTCTTATGGGGTCAATGCCAAGTAGCCCTTCATCTTCATCTAGGTATGGGTCACCTTCTAGTAGCCCTCCCTCTACTATTTGTGGGACATTTTTGAGTAGTCCACTATCTTCTATTCTTGGGGCACGTCCAACTAGCATCTTATCTTCTATGTATGGATCACCCCGGGTAGTCCATCATCTTCTATTCTTGGGCCACATCCTAGTATTCCATCATCTTACATCTATGGGTCACATCCTAGTAGCCCTTCTTCTTCTATTCTTGGGCCACATCCTAGTAGCCCTTCATCTTCTATCTATGGCTCACCTCCTAGTAGCCCATCTTCTTCAATCCTTGGACCGTATCCTTTTCATCAATCACATCATCCTTCTACCAATGACCGGGGCAAGCCCACCATAATTTCTCTCGTTCCTATCATCAATCATAAATGTTCACTTTCTTCTCCTTCTCAAGGTTAGAAAAGTCACAAGTCAGCTTATAAGAAACCCAAACAAGTTCATTATCAAGCTCAGGTCAAAACTTCCAAGAGCTCAAAATCCCCTAAAAACTTGAACAATCTCAAAATTGTAAATCAAGCACGATTCAAGAATGCACATCAATGTAACCGTCAATTATATCACAAAGTGAATAAACCTATGGATAGGGAACTCAAGCTCCCACATACAAAATCGATGTTTTAGGATAAATTGTAGTTCTTTGATTTAGATCAGGGAAAACATGACTCTTGATAAACAAACATGCCTAGTCTCCCTTATCAAGGAAGTCACAAACATTGTTGTTGGATCTTACCACACATAGTGACTTTGTTAGTCCCAACCTCTTAAAACTATCAAAAATCTAAAAATAAAAAACAATTCAAAAATACAAAAAAAAACATTGAGAAAACACAACAAAAATCAAAGGTACAAAAATCAAACATTGTAATTAGGTGTTGCGTACACAATGATATTTCTTTCTTCCCTTCCTTGTTATTCTTCTGCAAGTCTTCCTACCATTTTCATCCCTTCGGTGATATTTTGGTTAGCTTATTCACATGCATTTTGTGACATTTATCTCTATGGTATCTGTTTGACCCTGGTCTTTTATCACCTTGGTAAATTAAAGAACGTCTGACCTCTTAGAGATCCTATCACATTCAACATCTAATAAAAAATTTGTGAAGAAATTTCAGACATATTTTTGACACTATCCAATGTCATCATCATAATCACTTCCACCTCCTTCCATCAAGCCATTAGTGGTTCTCAACCCCTTGGAAAACAAGAGAGCTGAAATAAGTTTTCGAGAAAGAAAAAGAATCAAAATCAATAAAAAAATCAAAAGCTAAAATCTACAAAGCAAAATCAAATTGATATATTACTCTCTTTTGGGGTATTTCCAATTATCTCTATCGGGATATTGATGCTCTGACTGATAGTAGAGAAATGTTATGACTAGAATCAAATACATCTCCATCGGGGCTATGGACGCTTGGCTGGCAGCGGAGCAATGTATGACTATCCTTTCACCATCCATTCACAAAATCACCTTTCACAATAAATCATTCCTACACATTGGCTAGGGTCTCTTCACTTATTGTCTATTAAATCTTCACTTCAAGAGGTAATAAACTCCATGTGCACACACTGGATCTCTATGAGTAAACATGATTAGTATGTTACCAAGTGTCTTTTTAGACCTTGTTTAGACTCTTACTCTAGTCCATATCTCGTCTCACAATTTATGCCTTTGGCTAATCACTTCTTCATCATGAGGCTTCTAAGCTACATTCATATCATTCACATCATTCTTCTACTTCATTCAGAACATCCATGTGTATAAGATTACTTGTTTTCCATGTTTGCAGACATGTTTGTCACCTTTCACAAAAACAATCTTCTCCTTCCTTTCTATCATGTGATTTTAGGCCAACTTATCTGGGGCATCCTTGCTTCTTCCCAAAGCACTTCATTGGTTTACATTCACCATCATGTTGAACCTATCCATAATGGCCTTAGGTCCCACTTCTACCGTGAAGAGTTTGCCTTTGAATACTCCCACCTAATCGTTGGGGCATTTTTACATCTTCACCTTTCTGGCACGCACGTGGCCTTATGCCCTTATACATTCCATATATCGCTAGGGGCATCCACGCTTCCTTGTCTTCTTGTACATATTTTTAGAAAACTTTCAAAATCAACCAAAACATTCAAATATGTTAGAAAAATCATCAAAAACATTCAAATATATCTAAAAATTTAAAACCATCCTACAAAACATCACTCTTTGGTTCTCACTTGTTCATGTGTGCGACTTGCGGATCATCTTGATCTACCTCCATCAACAAAAGCTAGGCTGCTTACTTCATCTATACTCTGGGGCACAATGAGTTGCTTGGTACTATTTTGTAGTGCACATTACTTTTCCATTGGACTCAAGTGTCCTCCATTATTCCCCTTGCATGTATCCTTGCTTGGGGCACCATCATCAACCCTTGTCGTTAATTTGCATTGTCGTGAATCTTGAATCTCGATAATAAAAACATTATTTTATGTTTCTTTGTTAGTTTCACTTGTTTACTTTCTTGTATTGCATTACATTTTGTATGTTGCATAGAGTTAGGCATCTTTCAATTTCTCGTATTGCATTTCATTTTGTATGTTGCATGGAGTTGGTGTTTTTAGCAATGGACAACCATTCGTAGTATGGTGTTTCATGTCGTTCTACCTTTGTTGTATGCTTATATTTTTCATAAGGACCGATGACGTAGCTCTTATGGTAATATGATGACACCTAAATTGTTCCAATACACAACGGCTAGAGGCTAAGCTCTTCTCTCTCCTCCTCCATATTCCTTCATCATTTTCCTCTCACCCCTATTCTTCCATCTTACCGGGGCATCTTGCCTCTTCCCATTCTTCTATCTATCTCTCACCTTTTCGATCGTCTATCATCTTCTTTCATCACCCCATCAACACTTGAGGGGCATCTCTCACTTCTACTATCTTTTAAGTGGCGTCACTTATGCCACCATAAAGAGGGGCAAATGTAGACACCCATAATTACACCCAAGCAATTTAAATACTTAAATGACGTTAATTATCCTTTTTCTCGCAAATCGATGAAATATTGTCAAAAGTTCTCATTTTCCTTCATATCATCATTAATTAATTACACTAAGATAATTAATTAAGTTTCCTATCCAACAAATACCTAATTAATAACCTTCCATTAATAAATCACCCTTCTACCTAGAATAATTAATTACTATTAATTAATTAGCTTTCCCTTTCATTTAACCAATAAATCAATATTTAATTGATTTAATCCCCTTCTAATAGCCTAAATCATACTAATATTCCTATAATTAGCTTCTATAAGCTTAAATCTACTTATTAGTTAATCACCTTTGATTAATTAAAACACCCCCAACTCCCATGACTTGCTAATTATAAATTAAACCCTTCTAAAGTAAGGTTACCTTTCATAAAACAACCTTATCCATTCCTAACCATGTTTTAACTTTATCCCACATGCAAAGGGATGAAGTGTTTCCTTTATCCATTGGGCTATATAAGGAGCCCTCCTTCTACCTTTATACCTACACCTAAAATTCTTAAGAGAGAAAATGCAAAGCATATATCAAAGAGACTAAGAGCTTGCCTTTTGTTTTCTTGAGAGGTCACCATTGTTAAGAGCTAAAGCTTCCTATTCTTGCATTCTTTAAGGATCAAACAAAGCAATTTTTGATTGCCATTGGAGCTAAATAGGTCCATTAATTCTTGTTGGTAATCTAGGAGAGTAGAGATGTTAAAATAACATGCATAGTTTTGATCTCATATTTTCAAAGTTATAGCGTTAGTTTAGATCTTTCTTAGTTCTCTATCTTGATGGTGTTTATGCTTTGTTTTAGCTAAATTGTAGAACTATTTTAGGTGGTATTTCTTGCTTCATTTGATTTAGCATTAAGAAAAGTATACATGCACACATAATGGAAGGTGGCGATGAGATAGGTGGGAGCGGTTGAAGGCTAACATGGAATACAAGGGATTTGGCTTGTCTACAAGTTAAAAACATGTGAATTATAATAGACCTACTAATCGATCTCTCTAGATGACAAATAAACACAAAAGGAATGGAGAAAATAGTTCGGAAGGTGAAATATGGTTGTTGTTTTAATTGAAAAATTATAACGTAGTAACCAAAAATGGTTGAGTAAGCGATGTCGGATGACGAGGGTAACCGATGGCATGTTAGGGTGACCGATCTACATTCTTGTGGAAAATCAAAATATTTGTAAATGTGGCAATGAATGATGAAAATAAAGTAAAATATGGATTTGACAGTGATTTCAAAGACCCAAAGATATGGTGAAGTATCTGAGGAACCCTAGAAAGAATAGAAATGTGATGAAATGCTACTTTGGTTAAAATGACCCAAAACAACAGAAATCGACAAGAGTAAGGTAAATCGATGACGGTCACTAGACCGACGCCGATCACTATGAAATTTGTGAAAAGATGGAAAAAATTGAATTTAGTGACTTAGATCAAATAAAAGACCAACCCAAAAATCTGAGTATGGAAATGATGGACCCTAACACACTCAAAAAGAGTCGAGAATACCCAACTATGATTGTGGAGTGTGAAAGGAAGAAAGAATGGAGAATACAACCTCACACCTCAAAACAAAAATCAAGAAAAAACTAGCAAACACGAAATCCTATGTGGTGGATTTTATGTTCGCTTATGCCATTTAGGAATGACTTGTGAATAGAGTAGAGTTTTTGGTTTGATAGAAGGTGCCCTATGAAAATCCAAGAACTAAGGATAGTTTCAGGTAAAGTTTTGACAAGGGGGTCCTTTATTTGAGATAATAGCTGGACAGAGAAACCAGTTTGGAGCCCCATTGTCAATCCTCTGATTGTGTGATCATTGAAAACTTCTTCCGGTAGGATGTTGTTTAAGAAAATGAGTACTTTATTTTGTGTGGTTTGGTGTAGAGAAGAGAGTGTGCACTATGATTCAATTAGTCAACCATCAGTTGGGCATGAATTCTAGTGTATAGGTTGCCCACAATATTAAATGAGCTAAAGATGCAACACACAAAAATGATATGCAAATATTTTAAACCCAAATCCACAATGAAATTTGATGAAAGAAATAATGAATAGGAAAGAGTATGTCTTTCACTAATGCAATACGAAAATGAAAATAATGGTTCTTTTTAGTCCAAAATACAAGTTTCAATGAGACAAGTAGAAGAGAGAGAATTTTCCTGTGGGGAGAAATTTAATGTGAACTAATTTCAAAAGGAAATAGACACACAATAATTTCACCTAGGGATGGACAATGCAAAAGAAACCCTAATGGGTCCCACCAGTGCATGCCAAAATTTTTCTTTGAGTTGTTTTGTGATAAAATAATAAGGTAAAAAGGTCATGGAGGAATACCTATTATTACATTAGTTGAAGGTTAAGTGTGCACATTTTTATTTCCAATCTAGGTTGATGTGAAGATCTTCCTTTTGGCTAGGAGGAACTACCTGTAATAGAAAGAAAGACCACAAGATACCATTAATATAAAATTTAGTGGACTGCCTAACGTGAGCTAGATCCAGGAAGTGTGATACTTCCTTGATGGTTGTCAATCCACTGATATATAACTCAATATAAAATAACTAAACATGCAAATAAAATAATCTAATGCTAGTGTTTTGATTTAGGTGTCTCAGACTACTATCTATGTCAATCCAATTAAATTCTTGATAACTACATTGGTGAAGGTCTGAGTCGGGTTGTAGGATGGGCGAGGTGGTTTGAGGGTCACGGAGGCAGGTCCAGGTAAGATTTGGTGAATTTTTGGTGATTAGGAAGCTTGCTAGTCTAAGGTAGTTTTACTAGGCACGAGAGAATGATGTCGGTCAAGGTGACTGATGTCAGTACATGTATGAATGATGGCAGTTTAGGATGATGGATATCAGTTATTGTGGAAAATGTTAGAATGTCAAAAGTGGGTGTCGAGGCTCTCTGTGTGTTTGCAGAGAGTTGGGAAGGTTTGTTGTGAGGTTGTAGGTGGGGTATCAGGTTTGGGTGAGGTTTTGGGAGGTTCTGATGAGATATGGGGTAAGTTTGGGTAGACTAAGGATTGATTGGGTCTAGGAAAGCTTAATAATAACTATGACCGATATAGGCTAAGGGGTGATACTGACGACGGTTAAGGTGACCGATGTTGGTAGGGGAAATTTGGTGGTAATTAAATAAAAGTAGTTTTGGAATTATCTATGATTGCACATAGAATGAAGGGAGGATGGTTGGGTTTGTAATATTACCAAGGAGACTCATGAATGTATAGAGGTTAGGTATGGAGATCCAGAAGGCCATGGGTGGTTGGATGGGTAGATTAGTAAGAAGGTGGGGATGGAGGAATGCAAGAAGGAATAAGATGTAATAACAAAATATAATGAACCTACACTTTAAGCAAGTATAAAATGATGAAAATCAAATACAATTACTTACATTTGTAGGTCTGGTAGGTGAAGGAAGGTAGTGGTTGATCTGTGAAGAACTTGTGGTCAGTGTCATGGCAATACTTTCTAGAGTGTTCCTATGAATATTCTAATGCCTTGGGATGAGCATCAAGTGCTTGTTTGGGCTTGTGGTTGAGTATATCCCATCGTCTAGATGTTGAGAAGTCTCTGATTCATGCTTGAATGCAATAGAACTCTCTAAAATCAAAATGACCAACTTGGGTAAAGAGTTTTAAAAGGGTATATAAGGTAATTGATGATGGTTAAGGTGACCGACGTTGGTTGACCAAAAATAGGTAGATCTTTATTATTTTTGGTGTGTTCTTGATTGATTCTTCTTAGGAAAGTGGAGTTCACGTGAGAGAAGGTAGGAAGGTCATAGAATAATTCTAATTAGGTTTTTGGAAGAAGTTTTAGTTAGTTAGGTTAAGTGGTAACTCAAAGAAAGGAGAGTGATGACTCAATCTTTGAAAGTGATGACTTGGTCATTGTGAGTTAAATGCCCCTGGAATGGGTCTAGGGTGAGGTGTCTAGGTGATGTGTAAATTAACTTAATTAAAGTAATTAAATTAATTAATAATGTGAGGATGAACATTAATTCAATTGTAAGTAATTAAATTAATACGAATGTAGGGTAAAGGGGCCATGGTTAGGTGAAGGCGTTACGTTAATTGATTGAAGGGGAACAAGGGAGTGTGACCCAAATTTTGTGTCTACATGACAAATAAAGGGATAAAACATAAGAAAAAATGTCCAAAATATAAAATAGGTCTACAAGAGGCGAGTAAGATATAATGAGGTGGGGGGCACCGAGAAGGTACAAGGGCAATTGGAATTGACATTATGGCTAAGCGCTAGTCTCTAGAGTCAATAAATATACAGAAATGAAGATAAATATGGGTTGTGAGGTGTGAAAGACCAAAGAGGAAACCAAAAATATAGAAAATATGCCAAATATAGATGTCAATTTCTAGTTTTCTCACTTAGGAATCATATGACTAATGTTATGTGATTATGACCTAGAAAAGTACCTACGTACGTGATTTAGTGTCTACAAGATTTTTCACCCTCATGCACACTCTACCAAATGTTTCCACTTGGAATTATATCTCTCTAATAACCCATTTATGTCCCTCTTGTACATTTATACCAAGGGGATAGAGGGGACAAAAATGAACGTCCATGTGTAAGCTCCTCGTATTATCCTCCATGTGATCTATCTCATGCCTTGCAGTGTTTGGTCAACCTTTTCATCTTTCTCACACTTCACCATAGGATGATAATTGTCATGATCTCACTCTAAGAACCCCTTTTTCCCCCCTTTTTCCCCTTGCATCATGTAAACCTAGAATTTTAACTCAATATAATCTTGCATTCAACCTAGGGTCAAACCATGGTTAGTAGGGAAACAAGAAAGTGAAAGATAAAGTATTTTTAAGCTACCTTATTTACACTATTCACATGTACACCATTGTTTTTGACGAGAATCGTTGGTACTTATACTTTAGTTATCTTATGTTTGTCAATCTAGGGTGGTGTCCATGTCTATTTACAACAAAGGAAACAATTGGAACTATGCTCAATATTTATTTAATAGCGAAGTTAACAAAATGCTATACTAAGTGCCATAAAATAATGACGTTGGTTAGTAACAAAAGATTACCAAATGTAGGAAACGATACAATGGTGATAAATCAAATGAATGCAAAATGACATAAGGAAAATAAACAGGAAATTATCCCTTCACGTTGGGGAGGAGTGGCCATTGCTCCTTCCCGCCAATCCGGTTCAAAGTTGCAAGTCACACAAGTAGATTTTTCCCCTAAATCCACACTTTATTAAATGAAAGAATTTATTTTATAATAATCAATAAACTCTTTAATCCTAATACATTTGCTCTTTTATATTTAGTGAATCTATAGTCTCTCTAAAAGAGGACTAGTTATTTGAAATTAATGACAACTACTTAACTGGAAGATACCTATAACAATACTAACTGTTTAAGAAGTTAAAATCATGGAAGGATTAATCTATGTCATGTTTGGATTGAATTCATCTTATTAACTACATATGATGCCCGTAATTGTATCTTTTAAGACAATTAATCGGTGTCGAGAAGATATTGCAGATCCTAAATTGATTCCCTATAATCATGATGATTATAAGTCTATAAGAGTTTTGATTGTCTGCTCCATGTCTTTGGGAAATTGCTGTTAATCTTGAGATTACATGGTCCTCATAATCCACATGAAAGTTAAAACAAAATTAAAAATATCATCACATCAAATGGTGTGCCAGCTATATCAAGTAGTTTGATTCTAGTCATTTTCCTCTTTTGCAAAAGTTCACGAATTCAAGCGAGTCTGCATTGGTGCTTTGGATGAGTCCTACACTCATGCAAGGGCAAGTTATGTGCTTATAAAGTGAGTCTTGTGCCAATGCATAAGCTAATCCTCCAATGGTATGTAGTTGAGTCCTATTATGAATTTAAGATATGCTTTCCAAATACATTGTTAATACTCATAAATATTTATTTGAACCATATTTGAAGAAGTAAAAACAAGATTAAAATAACAAGGATATGCACGATATTTCCTTCCAAAACATAGTAAAGTATTAATTAAAAATGATAATATTATAGATAGTGTGAAATGATGTCATGACCAAATGAGGTTTCAAATAAGATTAAACATGGAAAAACAGGTCTCATCACTCCCACACACTTAAGATCTAATAGCTCCTCCTACTACCTATTCAAGTCCTCCAAAATTCCTGTTAAATTATATTCCTTGGAAAAAGTCTACCAAGTCTCATCTAGATTTATGTTACAAAACCTAAAGAACTTTACTACTATTTTTCTCCAAGCTATATAAGTAGATTCAGGTTGATCAATAGTTGCATTCCATCATCACACACAAGCTATGACTAAGGAGGTTTGTACCTCATTCTAACCCATTTTTCTTGCATGTTAAGAATAATCTTACAGAGGTCCTTGGCCCTCTTCAATGACCAATGGAGGTTAGTTGGGGAGATCATCTCCTTCTTCTTATAGGGCTCTGGAAGTAGTTCATATCTTAACTGACAATCAAGGAAACTAAAATTAAATGTTGGGAGTTCCTGCTCCTTGAAATATAATAGACAAGTTTTTAGAATCACCTTATACCTTTCCACCAATTGTAATCAATACAAATGATACACAAACCTTATGAGAAATTGGATGGGGGCAGGGAGATCATGCCTCATCAAGAGGCCTAAATTAGCTTCTTGAGACACATGTTCCCATTTTCTCCCTCCATAATGTCGATTCTTGAAGGTAGAGATAAATTCCCTTAATTGTACCTCTCCCACATACAAATTAATTGGGATTTCAATTTGTTCAGGGAGTAGGAATTTATGAACATAAAATTCACATAGTAGATTCTTAACAACATTATCTCCGGTGGTGTATACTCCAAAAAAATGATTATCATTATTAAATTCTATATCCTGCATGGAAAAACTCATAATACCTTAAGGATTGTTCCTTTAAGAACAATGCATAAAAATTGGATGCGGGCATGCATGAGAGGACCTGATCATATAACCAACAAATAATAAGCACATTAACTTTAGGAATTTTTTCTCCTCCTTTAAAACCTTATTTTATTTAGCAATTCCCTTGAGGCTATAACACTCCTACATCCATTTGACCATTCCTCTCAAGACAATAATACAAGGTAACACAAATTCATCCCGAGTTATTTGTTACTGTGGTAGGAACAAACTCTGTTTCCTTCCCATTTCCTTGTAGAATTGCATATGAGGTGTTTAAATCCTCTGTCTTGGTCTAAAGGAACTAAATTTGTTGTTCCTTTTCTTCTAAAGAATGTTGAAGTTGAAGAGTTGCCTCTTCCTGATGCTCTATGGTTTGATGAAGATGTTGGATTTTCTGCACTTTCTTAGACTCCATCTAAGAGAAACTAGACTCTTTTGCTTGCAGAAGGAGTTATAGGTGGGTAATTTATTCTTGAGCCAATTGGAGTTCATATTAAAATTTTGAAAGAGATTAAACTTGTGGAATTGTTATATCAGAGTCAGGAGGGTAACTAGGTTCTCCTTCCATTGTGGTTACTTTACCTTTTTCCCTAATGGGAGAGTCAACAACAGATGATTGTGGTCGATCAACTTCCTTTTAAGAAAATGGAACAGAAGGTGATACAACATGAGGAGGAGATATATATGGTTTTTTGAGTAAGGTTTTCATGATAACAACTACCTCCAATTCTTCTTGAGAAGGAGAAACTTCTAATTGGGGTTCACCGAGAAGTGCATGCGCCTAGTTGTCGTGGGGTATTTCCGAGGTCATTATGAAGTGGAAGGCCCTCTTTCTAGAACTATTGAAGGTTATAGGGCATATTTTTTTATGGAATTTCATCCACTTTTTAAGGCCATGTATTTTCTTGATAAAATGATCCTTACAAATTAAATGTATTAGGCCTTGGTATTTCAAATAGGAAGTACCCCAATGGAAATTTTTAGTAGCAAAGGAGACATAATCAAACAAGAATTGGGGCAAGTTTACTTTGTTATGGGATTTAGCTTAGCCATGGAAAATGTGGATAAGAATTCTTAAAACATGGCCCAAAATGACCTCATATTGGCCCTCACATGTGAAATATTTGATTATCCACTTAGCTACCTCCGCCTAGGGCTCAAGGAGAGTACCTCGTTTTATACCCTTAGCTTCCCCTTACTATCCATAACCAATTCCAATTTTTACTTCTTCCCCACATAAAATATCTTAATGATTTTAGAATAGAGGGTTATAGAGTTAACTAATTTCCCTTCTTCTGATATTCCTGAAATATGGCTAATAATAGTAGGAATGAACATGATTTTCTTACCTTTCACTGGCATAGCATGTCCTTCCTCAAAATTTTCAGCAAAATCATCTATCATCCTTGGATTGAACTCTTCGTAAGCCAAAATAAATTCCAGCCACCTCACCTTCTCAAAAATTGCTACCGAATTTGTATCTACTAGTAATTCAATTGAATTTGTAGGTTCATGCCTCAATTTGATTCCCATGGCTGGTTCTAAAACAGAGCAACTTAATTGCACATGGTTGGAAAGTAATGTGGCACAGGAATGGAGACACAATGTTGTAGAAATGGAAATAAGCACAAGAATGGAAATGGTAGCAACGCAAGATTGGAATGGAAGAAGTGAAAATTTGGAAAAAGATAGGGGAGACAAAACGGTTATATATGGAACAACATGAATTGGGAAAGTTTTAACAAATCCCAATGTGATAGTGATAAAGGAGGGAGTAATTCGGTATGCGTGGGAGATTAATATGGAGATGTGTGGTGGATTTATTGGGATATGTGGTACGTGGGAAGACATTGGGAATGAGGGAGGTCATCAATTCACACAAGCACAATAATGATCATCTCATAAATTAAACTTTACCATATTTAAGAAAATAATGACTACACATACCTGATTAATTTCACTTGTCACATCATTGGCTATCATTCAAATGTCTCTTTGATTCTCCCTCCATATATTTTCCTTCATTTATTGTCTGCATGATTCAAGGGTAGTGACCACCATTTTTGGTTTTCAGCCACTTGAACTTATTATATATATTTTTAAAATTTTGTCTTTCTTGTCATTTTTTAATTTTTTTTTAAGTAGCGACCGTCATTTTTGGATTTTGGTCAATACCTCATAGGATGTGGGAACCATTTTTGGTTTCAACCATCTCCCATTTATTTAATGATAAATGAGCTAGATCTCGAGTTGAATGGATAAAAACTTTGTCTAAACAATTCAGAGCTCCATCTTCTTGTAACATGTTTTAGAATTCTTCCTTAGATGCTAGTTTGTGGTATATCCTCAATCTATGGACATTAACCAACATTAATTTCTTCTCACCATCAATTGGAATTAGCTAAAATGTTCCATTGTTGAAGATTTCTTCAATTTGGTATGGTCCCATCCATCTTGTCTGCAACTTTCCTTTGAATTTTTTGTATTTTGAATCAAACATTAGGGATCAATCTCCTTTTTGAAAATTCCTTTGACTAATAAATTTTTCATGCCATACTTTCCTTTGATGTTGAATGATATCGGTATGATGTAGTACATGTAGTATCATCTCATCCAACTCATTTAATTGAAGAATCCTATCTTTTTTTCTTGATAAATCAATTCCCACCTTAGTAGCAGTTCTCAAGGTTTGAATTTCAAATTCTATAGGAAGAATATGATTTTTACCATAAACCAACTCATAAGGAGTGAATTTTGTGGTTGTTTTCCAAATGGTATTGTAGGCCCACACTGCTTCAGGTAAATTTTGAGCCCAATTTTCTCTTGAGATATCCATTGTTTTTGTTAGGATATTCTCTAATTCCCTATTAGTAACTTTGACTTGACCATTGGACTATGGATGGTATGGCGTTAAATTCTTGTGCTTTAGCTAGTATGTTTTCACACAAGAACTAATTACACTTGACATGAATTTTACTCCTTGGTCTAAAATAATGGATCTCGGTGCTCCAAATCTCTGAAATATGTGTTCATATAAAAAGTATGCAAATTTTTCATCCCTTGCATATTGTAGAGCTTGCAACTTATCCCATTTAGTGAAATAATATTTAAAAACAAGAATGTACTCCTTCCCTTGATAAGTTGTGTCAATTGGTCCAATGAAATCCAATCCCCACTTCTCAAATGGTTCTAAAACAACTTTAGGTTAGAGTGGCATCTCACATGTAAATTTTTGCTTTCCCATCCTTTGACATTGATTGCACTGCCTCACATAATTTTTGATATCTCTATAAAAGGAAGGCCAATAACAACAAGCTCCCAAGAATTTTTGAATGGTTCTTTTAACTGAATAGTTTCCTCTTGATGACTAGTCATGACATGCCCTAAGTATGTCAAATATATCATCTTTAGATACACACCTACGTAAAAATGGTTAGGTCCACATTTAAAAAGGATTCCATTTAACCATGTATACATCACACTTTGTTTAATCAATTGCTTTCTTTGCTTATGTGTGAAAAAGGTTGGGAGCTTCCATGTAGCCAAGTAGTTAGCCATATCTACAAACCAAGGAGAGATAGTATAAATTACAAATAGATTTTCATATGGAAAATCATCATTGACCTACTCTTCTTTTCCTAAAATGGTCAATCTTGAAAGAAAATCAGCCACCACATTTGAATTCCATGGCTTGTTAATAATTTAAATATTAAATTATTGCAATAATAACAACCATATTACAATCCTGCCATGTACTAAAGGTTTATTCATTAGATACTTAATAGTAGAGTGGTCAGTGTGAAAAATCAGTTCATATCCTATGATATAATGGCGAAACTTGTTAATTGCATAAACAAATACAATAAATTCCTTCTGTGGTGGTGTAGTTCCTTTCAACGGGAGAGAGGTTTTACTAATATAATATATAGCATGCATCGCTTCTCCTACTTCTTACTGACCAAGTACAACCCCTATTGCTTCATTGGAAGAAAATGTTTGTATATGGAAGGAGGGCTTCTGCTTTGGGCCTCTTAATACTGGGGTATTTACCAATTTGTCTTTTATAATATTAAATTATTGTTGGCATGCCTCTTTCCATTCAAATTTAGAGTCTTTAGTTAGGATACTAAACAATGGATAAGCTATCTTACTAAAATATGAAATAAACCTTCTATAGTAGCCAACATGTCCAAGAAAACTTCTTACCTCTATTTGATTTGTAGGATATGGGATTTTTACAATGATATTGACCTTGTCAGGATCTACCTTGATTTATTTAGATGAAATGTGATGCCCTATGACTATCCCCTGCTCCATCATGAATAAATTTTTTCATGCTTTAAGGATAACTGGTGTTTTTCACACCTAGAGAGGACTTTGTCTAGATTATCAATTGCCTCTTGGAATTTTGCCCCATAAATAGTGAAGTCATCCATGTAAATATCAACACAATCATGAGTGAGTGAGATCAACAAATATTTCTAACATGGCTCTTTAAAACATGGCAGGAGCATTACATAAACCAAAAGGTAACACCATGTAAGAAAATGTTCCCCATGGGTAGGTAAAAGTGGTTTTATCTTCATACTTAGGTGATACTATTATTTTATTGTACCCACTAAACCCATCAAGGAATGAAAATACCTTTTCCCAGATAAATTATCTAAGACTTGATCAATGAAAGGTAATGGAAAATAATCTTGATCGAGTGGCCTTGTTTAACCCTTTATAATCCACAAACCCCCAATTTCTCATCCTTTTTAGGAATTATAACTAATGGAGAAACCCAATGGCTATCTGAGATTGGATAAATGAATCCTACCCTAAGAATTTTTCAATTTAATTTTTATAATTTCTCTTAAGGCATGGTTTATCCTTCTTTATGGTTGTCGAATGGCCTGGAATCGAGTTGTGTAAATTTGGTGCATATAAATATAGGGATGAATACCCTCCATGTCACTATATTCCCAAGTAAAGGATTGAGGATGAGAGCATAAGAGTTTAAATAGGGTATTCTCTTCCTGACTAGTCAGCCAACTATTGATTGCCAATGTTTTCCCTGGGAAAATAGGTAGTTGTTTGGTATTTGGATGAAGAGAATTTACAATGGGATAATCTCTCAATAATGCATTCAATGGGCACCTATGGGGAAGTAATTTGTGAATAAAAGTGATATTTTGAAAGAAAGACTCATTAAAATCTACATTTCTTGAAAAGGGGAAGATGATAGGCTAGTTGTTTTCATCCATCATGTCATCTCTTATTTCCACTAGTGGTAGCACATGACTAGAAATCAATCCAACGTATGACTCGTGCTTAGGAAAAAAATTATACTCCATCTAGTGTAGGACTCATGGTCACCATCTTGAATTTTATCATAATGTTATTGAATTATGAACATGACCAAGGATGAAATGATGTCCTTTGATTCATCCAAATTACGTTTCCACCATCGTCCAATTTCTATAGCAAAATATTTTGTGGTTGGGTAGATAGATAACTTTTTAGAATCATGTCCATTTGTAATCACCATATTTCTTGTTCTACAATCAATGAGGGTGGAAAAAATAGCTAAATAAGGGCTTCCCATGATTAAATGGTATCCAATCTTCATATTGTTTATTTTTATGACCATAAAGTCTATTGAATAATCCCATGACTCAATGGTGATGGTAACATATTCAATAATACCTTTTGGTTTGTTTACATATTGGTCTGCCATTTGTAGAACTATTGAGGTTGATTATGGTTCAGGAAGAGACAATGTAGACAAGGTGTCAATGGTCATCACATTGATAACAACTCCTAAGTCAATTAGGATCTTTGGGATCTGGAAATCTCCTATGCAAACTATAACAGTAGGACTTCTAGGGTCTCCATATTTAGGAAGGATCATATTACCTTCCAATATACTAGAATTTTTTTGAAAGAGGGTTTAAAACCTACAAGTGAGGATCATGAGGGATGACATGCACATCAATGGATGTGTGAACGGTAGCATGAAGAGATCTTGGGAGGAGCGAGCATCAACCGAATGTGCATGCAAAGATTTGAAACACGGGAAGAACCTGGTTAAGCCATAAAACTCTCCTCTATCTCATAGATCAAATGGGGTGTACATATAGGAGGTGCTAAGTAACCCCCAATGTTGCAATCATGACAACTTGAGTAGAGAGGGGAGTTACATTCCTAGAATAGAAGTGTAACTCCCAATGACACATATGATGCACTGATGCACTGACATACTAACATGTAAGAGAATCTCATAATGAACCCTAAATGACACATGGACCTACGATCTCACCTAAGTGAGATGACTCACCTAATGATGTGGAAAATAACACACACCAACACCCCCCTTCATCGTAGATTAGGATGAGGTGGTGAGTCAAAAATGAGAAATGGGTCCCGGCACAAAGCCTGATGAGGTACCCATGTACAAGAAAAATATCCCAAGTAGTGAAGGAAAACCTAGTGGGAAAAACATCCACCACAAGAGAAACACACACTCTCTAATCTAGGAAAGATGCCAAATATGGGTCTCGACCATAGATGAGCCTGAAAGGGTACCCATGTACAAAGAGACAATATCTCAAAAAGAAGAAGAGAGAAGAAGAGGGAGACGAGAGGAATGCAAAAGATGACATGGATAGATCTGAACTTTGCAACTTTAGGAGGTCTCCCAGAAGAATTTCGATCATGAGATCCTTTTCCTCGAGATCGAAGAAGAGCCACCCACAATGAATCGTATGCCGCCTTAGGAAGGATAGAAATAATGTGCTAGAAGTCCACCCACTCCATGAAGGAAAATGAAGGTAGCAACACGAAGAACTCTGAGTCTGGTGCATGGAAGTGTGATATAGGTCTAGCGAGTGAGTGCCAAGGGACCAAAGGTAATGCCACATGCGTAGAAATGTCGAGTGAAAAGAGGAACACCCACGTAAAGGATTTCTAAGTGATGTGAAGAGAAAAAAACATCCTCCACAATAGAAAAGGGATCCATAGTTGGGTCTCGGAAATGTGGAAGTGACATGATTCCCGGAAGGGGAACTCCCAAAAATAGAGATGGTGAACTCCTCTGAAACACCTGTAGATGGATGAGGGACCTGTAGTGCATCACAAATAGACTCTGTGAAAAGATGACTAAGGTCAGGCAGATACTCGTCCTAATGAGGGGGCTCAATAAATAGAAGAGTGATATCAGATAGGTATGAGTCATTTAATGAAGGTAGAGGAGTGAAAGGGGCCCTCGCACACATGAAGTGGAAAATAGGTGGTTGTGATGATTTGTATGACACCGCATGAAGGAGACTGATCAACATCGATGAGATGTGGGATGTGTCAACACTCTCTGGAAAGGTGAGAGAAAGAGGAGAATAGTCCTCTATAGTACTCGACATCGAATTGGGTGAAAAATCCTCGTCATCCGAAGTAGAACCAAGTGAGGCTATGTTAGCAAAACTGCCATCACATGAAGAAAAGGAGACACTAAATCTGCACCAGCAATAATGGCAACAAAGATGTGAAGGGTCTCCATAGAGGGATTGAAGAATGATCTAGACACGGTGAGGTGGATTTGAGTCTGCGACGTGAAACTAGAGAGAACGAGAGATATGCATCTTCATGTGACCAAATAAATGGTCACAAGTGTCAAGGAAGTCCTTCGGATGATGATGATTAGTGGGTGCGAGAACGCCCAAGCAAGAAGGGTAAAAGACCCTCGTGGGAGATGTAACGTTCCATGGAAGCACACCAAGCTGAATAGTTCCCTCTCCCGGTGAGAAGTGGTGGAGGATGTAAGGTGATACTACGATGCTCAATTCTGGAAAGAGCACTCTTTATGATGAAAAATGCAAGATGCACGAATGCAAGACGTCAGACTCAACCGATAATGCATCTATGTGTGAAAGCCCAAGAGTACATTCAACCCCCCTAGAATACAACACTTTATAAAGTAGTGTGTTTACAAAATTGGCAATACCATCATGTAAAGTGTGAGAAATCATGCAACTTTGACTAAGGAAGCACTAAAAAATGAGCAGTGAGTCAAAAGTTATGGCATTAAAACGATTCCCGTGAATCGATGGAAAATGCAATCAATGCTGCAAACGCATTAAAAAAGTTCCCTAAATGGGTGAAAAGGGTATCGTGTGGGTACTCATTGGGAATGACACAAAATTTTAGTAGGGGTTTATTTTACTTGCAAGGAGGGATTAGCCTCCTGCCAACCCCAGACCTTGCCCTCCATCTTCGACAAGCGTAGGAAGGCAATTAAACAAGCAAATAAAGCCTAGAAAATTATTACAATGCCAATATAATGTTTTTTGACCTCAAAACATTAAAAAAGAGGTTTTTTTAAACCACCAAACAAGTTTAAAAGGGAAGTGGGCCCACATTTGAGGTGTCAAACCATGGTGGAGTTCTGGTCCACATGGCATATACCAACAAAGGTGTGAAGGAGAGGTTGAAACTGTCGATGGATCTATTCACGGATACAATGGTCAGTCTGCAGCAAGAAGTCGTAACATCTACCGTGTAAATCCCCAACCAAGCCACGTATGAATGACACCACATAGAGAAAGGAAATGTAATTGACACCACACAGATCCTGGAAAGTTGAACATTGACGATGCAGATAGTGAATAGTCAGGTAGATTTTAAACGGATGGATAAGCAAGTAATCGGAGATGTTCATGAAGCAAGGCTAAGGAAAAAAATGTGCCAAAGGTCAAAAATACCAGTTCCAACTTATCTGAGAGGTGTTTTTACAGCAGATTCCAACCGATTCCAACTAATCATGCGTGGATATTTGAATGCCAATGCTGCGTGCGTGTAACCGTGAGTTGGAGCGACCAAAACAACAATCCAAATATGTTTTCCAATGCTGGAGGTAGCATGTGGTTTCGATGTAGAAGTCAATAAATGTTTTTCCAATGCAAAAAAACACAGTTACACAATGAAAGAGTTCCAAAAAATGTCCAAAAGAGAGTCTAAGGATTCTCGGTCGAGTGTTTCCACGTGCAAGATGGTAGAGCTGGACGTTGTGTTGAGTGGTAGGCTGGAGGAGTGGTTGTTCTTTCACCGCTCTCCCGACCGTGTGAGCAAAACTCAAAAAAAAGTGAGCAAAACCCAAAAATGAAGTGAGTGGAACATCTAATGCCCCAAAACACCTTCACACAGAGGAGAACCACGAGCTTCCAAGGAAGAAAGAACGGGTGCAGGGTAGGTGGGTACGAGGGACCCAAGCAAATACAAGTTTGAAAAATCCAAAACAACCATTTTTAGACTACAAACATGCCCGAGTCCAAGGCAAGCAAGAGCTGAAATGCAATACACCTCCAAATGTGCATGCAAACCTGAAAAATCGAGTGGTCAAAGACACTAAACTCAAAAAAACACCAGAAACTTGAACAACCACCTCAAACACACGAACAACCCAAGGAGAGGTATGATTCCCAAATCAATGCAAGAAGAGCACAGTTGGAATTTCCATTATGACACACGCTAAAAGAGATCTGAATATCATGCCAGAAGTTGAAAAACATGCACAAAAACATCGATGAGTGCACAGATCCACAAGATCCACTCTGATACCATTAAAGAGGGTTTAAAATCTGCAAGCAAGGATCACAAGGATGACATGCACATCAATGGACGTGCAAACGGCAACATGAAGAGATCTTGGGAGGAGTGAGCATCAACCGAATGTGCATGCAAAGATTTGAAACACGTAGAACTTGGTTAAGCCATAAAACTCTCCTCTATCTCATAGATCAAATGGGGTGTACATATAGGAGGTGCTAAGTAACCCCCAGTGCTACAATCATGACAACTCGAGTAGAGAGGGAGAGTTACATTCCTGAATAGAAGTGTAACTCCCAATGACACATATGACGCACTGACGTGTAAGAGAATCTCATAATGAACCCTAAATGACACATGGACCTACGATCTCACCTAAGTGAGATGACTCACCTAATGATGTGGAAAATAACACACACCAACAATTTTCCACCAACATGTATGGTTTTAGGCTGATTTTTTTTTTTCTTCTTGGAGTCCTAATACAAATCTCCTTGATGGTTTTGTTTAATTCTAGAATTTCCTTAAGATCTTACAACAGAGGAATCCCTATACTTAATTTCCTCCGTCTTTGAATTATCTCTTTCTCTCGGTTGGTCATGAATTAAAGTGCTATGATTCTCCAGAGTCTAGATGGGAAAGGATTATCATCATTTTCTTGGGGTGTTTCTTCAACAACAGATCGGGCTACATTTCTTCTAGCTATTCCTTATCTTCAGGGATTTCTTCTATAACAAGAGATGAAGGTTTTGAGGTAGCTTTCCCGAATGTAGTAGAGTGTTTCTATAATCCATAGAGTTCATTGTGGGCTTTTTCTCTAATTTCACGGTGTATATCGGGTTACGCCGCTTTATAGTTTTGGGGTTTGCCATAGTTCTAGCTAGAATCTATGGTTGGGAAGGTTGTTTGGATGAGGTAGAATTTATAGGCTAAGTCACAAAATATTTTTGACCTTGGGGTATTTTTGGTTATAATATTGCTTCCCTAATCCTTGAGGTACATTCCATTATTTTTGGAATTAAGGATCAAATTGTTGAAATGGTGGATTTTTGGTTATGGAGTCTAGGGTTTCGATAATAACTTGGTGGTGCATTCCACTAAGGAATCCATTCCTATGGGACTTTTTGAGCCCAAGGCTGGGGGTATGACCATGGTGCATTCCATTGGTTTGGGACCCATTGTGTTTTTAGTGCATAGGATTGGTTTTGATTTGATTGAAAATTTCCTCCTTGACTTTGAGCCATATAGTTTAACTCAAATTCATCTTGTGTGTTTTGTTTTATATGGTTCTTCAGTAAGGGAAGCAATCCACATTGGTCTATGGCATGCTTTAGATAAAAAACACAAATATATGTCTTTTCTAAGGGACAATATTAAAGCCCATGCCTATTCCTACATCTCAGACAGTAGATGAACAAAGGCTATGTGTTCCTGGATTTCTCCTTATTCAGTGTTATATAAAGTTAAACTAAGAGGTATGTTCTCAAATTTTCAATCTCTTATCTTAGTTTGGATATATCACAATTGACCATTTTTCCTTTTTTCTATGAAGGTTGGGGTGAGTTGGGAGTAGTTTTTACAGAGGTTTGTTCATGTCTCCTTTTCCCATAAGATTGAAGGCTTCCTGTGTGTCTTCATCCAATCCCTTGAGGAATAAAGTTTTGAGCAGATTAATATCCAAACTAGTACCACACCTCTTGTGAAGGAAGAGGAACCAATCAAGATAGTCCTCCACACTCTCATCCTCCTTTTGTTGAATCCTAAAGAGTTCTTCCCTTTTGTCCCTCACCCTATAGTAATCTTGGTATTCATCCAAAAAATTGTTTCCATCTCCCGCTAACTATGGATGGCGTTAGGATTTAAGCCCATGAACCATCTCATAGTTATATCCTTTAAGGTAGAGGAAAATAAATTGAGCTTCTGGGTATCTGAAGTATAGTCATAGGTTTGGCATAGGACATTGAACTCAAATAAGAATTGATCGATATCTTTCGAGATTAATCCCCGAATTTTGGTGAAATTTAAGGAGATATATTATTCATGGGGGCTTAATCATTGGGATTGAGTTGTAAGGGATATGTTAATTTCCTCCCAAGTGGAGCATTGTTATTGTCTAGACCATTGGGGTTATCTACTTCATCAACCATCCTTTCTTGGTGAATTTTTTTCCACTGAGTTGGTTTTGAGGGGTTTTGCCAATTATTTCTAATAAATCTACCTCTATGGTCTCTAGGTCTAAACATAAAATCCTATCATACTGAGGAAAATTACTTAAGTACCATTACTTAACTAGTTGTTTGTGTTCCACATACTCCAAAGCATAAAAGATTCTTATTGTCACTAACAAGAAATTAGGTAGCACTTCAAATTAGTACCTTAATATTTGACAACACCTTAAGATTTTTTCCAAGGAATGACACCAAAAAGTGATGAGCGTAATTGGTACTCGTACTTTAGTTATCTTATGTTTTTAGTCTGGGGCAATTTTCATGGCTATTTGTAACAAAGGAAATAGTTGGAACTATTATTAGTATTTATTTAATAATGAAGTTAACAAAATGTTATACTAAGTACCATAAACAAATGAAGTTGGTTGGTAACAAAATATTACTGAATGCAAAATTAAAAATACTGAAAATGATACAATGTTGATAAATCAAATGAATGCAAAATAACAAAAGGAAAATAAACAAGAAATTATCCCTTCATGTTGGGGAGGAGTGGCCCTTGCTCCTTCCCACCGATCTAGTTCAAAGTTGCAAGTCACACAAGTAGAATTTTCCCCTGAATCAACACTTTATTGAATGAAAGAACTATTACAATAATCAATGAACTCTTTAATCCTAATACATTTTCTCTTTTATATTTAGAGTAGTCCTAATATCTCTGAAAGAGGACTAGTTATTTGAAATTAATGACAACTACTTAACTAGAAGATACCTATAATAATACTAATTGTTTAATAAGTTACAATCATGGAAGGATTAATCTACATTGTGTTTGGATTGAATTCATCATGTTAACTACAAATGAGGCATGTAATTGACTCTTTTGAGACATTCAATCAATGCCAAAAGATATTGTAGATCCTGAATTGATTCCCTATAATCATGATGATTATAAGTCTATAAGAGTTCTGATTTTCTGCTCCACGTCTTCGAGAAATTGTTGTCAATATTGAGATTGCATGGTCCTCATAACCTGCATGAAAGTTGAGACAAAATTACATGTCTCGTCACTTTAACTAGTGTGCTAGCTATTTCAACTCGTTACTTTTCCATTCTAGTCATTTGCCTATTTTACATGAGTTCCTCAATCCAAATGAGTCTGCATTTGTGCTTTAGGTGATTCATGCGCTCCGTAATGAGTCCTATGTTCATGCAAGGGTGAGTTTTGCACTTATAAAGTGAGTCCTGTGCTAATGCATAAGTGAGTCCTACATTGGTCTATAGTTGAGTCTTGTTATGACTTTAAGATATGCTTTCCAAATACATTGTTAATACTCATAAATATTTATTTGAACCATATTTGAAGAAGAAAAAACAAGATGAAAATAAAAAGGATATGTACAATATTTCCTTCCAAAACATAGTAAAGTATTAATTACAAAATGATAATATTATACATAGTGTGAAATGATGTCATGAAAAAATAGGGTTTCACATAGGATAAAACATGGAAAAATAGGGGCTCATCAATTGCTACTACAAATCCTTCCAAAAATATAAGATTACAACATAGGTGCTACCCAATATTTTCTAGAACAACCATGAATTCTAAAACCAAGTGTTTATCATAACTCATTAACCGTAAATCCAATTACACCGAGATTTTCATAGATTGATCTACTCCTAAGTAAATTTTAGAAGACTACAATTGCAAACCAAATGATACCCTTTATTTTTAATAGTATCAATATGAAACCATACCTTCCAAAATTTCCTTTTGATTTCTAATAGTTCTAACAGAAGAAAAAAATGAAAATCGGAGCATGTGACCTTGGTGTAGAGCCAAATCCAACAATGGTGATTTCAATGTAATACGACACCAAGTAAGTTCAATTTTAGAAAATAACATATTCTTTGTATAATGACTTACTAAAAATAGAAAGTATCTCAAAACACCAACACATGAGGGTGACTCTTAGTTTTTCAAGGAATCCTATACTTGCCTCCTTGCTCTAAATGAAGAGTACAAAAACACAATTGAGTAATTAGAGGGCATGTGAAAACTCTCGGTGAATAAATTCAACCTTTCTTGGATCCCAATTCAATACCTCCAATCCATGGGGAAGAAATTCCTCTAATAAGTAGGTTTTATCTTGATGTAATCAAGAAGGAATAAAGGCATATGATGTAAGGGAAGGCTAATGAGAGATGGATCGAGAAGATCATTGAGAAAGGAAAGACATTTCTCCTAGAGGTTCTCTCTCTACTTAGGTATATTATTTCCAATTTTTAGAAGTGAAGAAGGAATGGGAAGGAATTGAAAAAGATAATATGTACTTGGATGAGGTGTTCCCACTTGTGTTTGAGATGATCTCCCACAACTCTCGCATCCTCATGAGTAAAAATGTGTCCACATCAACTACTAAAAATTTGTCCCCAGTTTGGGTCCACATCATTGATGTTAGATATAGTATGATAACAAATGACATCTCTGAAATTGAGTCTAATAGAAAAATTCTTTCAATATTTTGAACAAGGTCCACAACTGTGTTCATGAAATTGGATTCCCTCCACTCACGAAGAATTCATCATCAGAAGAAATCATTAATTCCTTCTAGGAGTTGCAAAAAAAAGAGGCATGTCATCCTCTTTCCTTTAATGAATATAACTTGGAGTCACTTTCCAGCATAAAAAAATCTATTTTTGACATTGTAAAATATCACAAAATTTAGCTTAGTCAAGTCTGCAAGAATATCAATGATGTTCCCTGGACTTGGATGAAAGTGTTGATATGCATTTACATTCCAGAAGAAGATAAGGTGAAACTTGTGGCAACTTGGTTCAGTAGATAATTGAAAAGACAAGAGTCTGTTTCTTGAAAATATCCCTTAGGGATCATGAATCAACAAGTTCTCCATCAGTAATTTCTTCATCCTCATCGGATATGTCAACCCTTCCTTATTTCTCCATGTTTTGATTTATCATTAAGAATGTACTTTTTTATATTTCTTCCTATTCACTTAAGTGACCCTCAATTAAACATTATAAGAGTAATTTTTCCAATAATAAGAAAAATACTCACTTCCTAGGAATATGAAAGGTCACAAGTGATGAGGATAGGTGAAAGGTCATGGGGGGTAGATGAAAGGACAATTTTTAATGCTATAAATTGGAATGAATTCTCCATTCCAAAGGGTTGGCAATTGTTGATTGAATGTATGTTGTTGATATTACCACTACTACATCAAGCAATAAAATATTCAATTATTCTATTCATTTTCTTATGTTCCTCTACTCCCTCTCTCTATTTTCCAACTTTGTGAGCATGATAATCTTGTAAAACCAAGAAAGGTGTATGTGCCTTTGATAAATGAATCAATGGAATTTTGTGTCTATGATTTTTATGTCTTATCATTGTTTATATTGTTGTGTTCTTCTAATTGAATGTGGACCTACTCTGGTTATTGTTGGTGAGAATTTGATAGTGCCTACTCACAACATTAACCCTCTCTCCTTATTTCTCCAACTCCCCTTTACCTCCCTTCACTACATTTCCTCCCTTATACTTTATACGAGCATTTGCCACAAGTTTAGTGGAGTATTCTTGTGTTATCCCCGCCTAACGAACACCCACAACTTTAGGTTAGTTTATATTCAATAATGGGAGCCTCCTCATACATAAGAAGGAGGGGCTTAGCCTTGTACCATTAGTGAAAACTCAATAATTTGCAACACGACAAATTATTTTTCCAACATGAGCTCAACGCCTTTTTCCTTTACATCACATTTTTCTTGACCATTCCCCCAAATATTCTAATTTTACACCAAGGAGAGGAAGGCCCTAACTTGTACATCTCCAACATAAATGTTAATCAAGAAATCTAAAACACGGCCTAAAAGATACTTGTGCAGAAATAATTCACACACAAGTTTTGTTTCCCAATTGGGATGGAAAATACGTGTGTAAAAATTCACTATCATCTTCAAACACATGGGGTAGCTTGCGTGTAATTCTCAAAAAATTCCACATGTTGAATAATTATTTAAAATACATTGCATACATAGGAGAAGGCCATCTGCAATATGTTACCACCTCTACCAATTTACATGTAGTATCTAAATATGCTTCTAGTTTAGATTTTTATTTTTGCAATCGCTCCATGAGACTTTTCAATATTTATGAGAGTATGAAACGTTTTCATCTTTAAATTTTCAATTTTCCTATACCCCAGATCTATTTGTATTTCTTTATATTCTATGATAATTCTTATTTCTATCTGAACATATTTATTTTCCTTTTGTATGGGTATCGAGAATCCTAGACTTTTCCAATTCTAACTCAAATTCTAATTGTAATAATTCAATTTATAAGACAAAGATGACATAATATTTACCTTCCATTTGTCTTCTCAACTCCAAGATCTCTAATTTTTAGAGGTTGATGATCTGTTCATCCATCATGTGTGAAGTAACTACTTATTCTTTATGTCCAACCAAATGAGGATCTTGGTGTAGTCGTTATTTTACCCTCGATACTTCTTTCTAACCCCAAGTGCACCGACCTATCACCCAATATATGTTGGGTGCTCACCTGAGGTGTGCATGGGCATCGATCCCATCTTTATGTGAGCTTTGTAAGAGATTTATGCCATTTATGGAGGATTATTTGTAGAAACTGAAGTACATTCATCTATTTTAAAAGGTAGAAGATGTAACTAGCAGATCTACACATTAATGCATCAAAAAAGCTAAATAACCTTGTAAGAAGTACAAGAAACCAGATCTAAGTCATGATAAGCCAAATAACATAAGGGTTTACACCCATAAACAAGTTTTACAACATAGATCCATGTATATTGATTTAATAGAGTTCTAGTAGCCATATTACATTCAAAAGGGTCATCTTAGACCATATACATCAAATGACAAAGACTCAACTCCTACAAATCTATCTGATAAGAGATCCTAACTATGATTTTTCTCATTATATCCCTTGTTACAGATCCCAGTACCCATACATATGCTTAATGGTATCCCTTACAACCCTTTAACACTAAGTACTCTAAACCCTAACATTATGGACTCCAAACCCTTAACATTTCCTACCATTTCTTTCGCACTTTGTTACTCTTATTCTCCTTCTCTACTCCCTTTCCACTCTCTATATCCGTATATCTCTCCATCCGAGTGTGTGTATGCACTCTCTCTTCATTCCTGTCCCAAAGTGCCTCTTTAAATAGGATCATTGACCAATATCATGACTTCTCTCCGAGAAGATCATGTACTAAGTGTCAATGTGGTACTCTATTGGTGAATTATTATCCTCTTTTGCAACCCTACCACTAACAATAATGATGCCTCTAGGAATATTCCCTACATGTAATATCCTTTTCTTGATATCCAAGGTTCTAGACTAGCACCTTATCCACTTATCACACCTAGTTGGGAACTTACATTTTTCCTCAAGTGAATCCATGATGCCAAATATGGCTAAGTCCTTTAAACCCTTATTATGTCTCTTGTGCACACCCTCATTTCACTTAAACCCTTCTTAAACCCCTTTATCCTACGTGTTTTCCTTGAGTGATCTTCTATTTACTGATCTTGCGTGCGCACACCTCTTGGTACTTAGCCAATATTTTAGGGTCCGACACTCGAAATGTTTCTTTAGTTCCGTGGGCCATTTTTCTTCTTCTTTCGCAACATAGAGAGTTTATTGTGGCATTTCTTCTTCTTTCTCAATAGAGGGAGGTTCTTGTGGTACTCCTTCTACAAGCATTTCTTCATCTTACTCAATATAGGGAGGTTATTTTGGTACTCCTTATGCAATTTTTTTCTTATTTTTCTCAATAGAAGGAGGCTCCGAGGTACCCCATCCATAGTTATTCCTTCATTAGGAGTCACCTAAGCGATGTATTCACATAAGAGAAACCTCTAGTCAAACTACTCAATATTTCAACTCCCTCTTGATATGTAGTATCATTATTAGTTTGGAGGATAAGTTTACTTCTTTTTTTGTGTGTCCTGGTAGGTATTTCAAATTTATTCGGTTCACTTATGGCCCCATGACTTCTCAATCCTTTATGTAACGAGGAGAGGTGAACAATTGGAATATTTTCTTGTCCCTATTTCTTTGTGGAATTCGTAGGTTCCTTTGTTGTAGGAGCATATTCAAGAGATGGTGGCTTGAACACTAGGGTCCTTTTTATTTTCGTAGATGATAGTGAAGCTTGGAATGCGGGGGCTGCGGTCTAAATAGGAATAGGAAATGGTGATATTTTCCTTTGAGAGGATGACTTTGACAATAATTTCTTCCATTGATCCTCTCTATATTTCTTCTTGAGGAAGTGGTGGTGACATATTGATTAAATGAGTCCATAATGTCTCATAACCCCAACTCCTTGCATTATCCCGCAAACCATACGTTGAATATTATCATACAAATATTTAGGAAAATTGACTTCCCATTGAGGCTTTATATCTACATGTTTGAGATGTATAAACAACCTCATGGAAGGTCCCAATATTGATCCAAATCAGCCATCACATGTGAAATATCTCATGTTCTATATGATAATTGATTTCCATGGTTCTTTCATACTTTCTCTAAGAATCCCCTTACAGTCCTTTTTAGAGGCTTTCTATGATGACATAACTAAATTTAGAAGTGGTTCACCTCACTTTATAAATATCTTGACAAGGTCTTTGTAGGAGGGTTTAACATGTACATTGGTGCCCTGAGTAGGTAAACCAATGGTCTATGAGAGCACTTTGATACTCATAGGGATTTAGACACCCCAAATAATGGTGGTCTAGCTCTAGATTGATGAAAAATTCTTCCATTAATTGTTTATTGAAGCTGTGGAATTTCTCCAAGAATTCCATCCATCCTACTTCTCTAAAAACTTATGAAAGCTGTTGGATTCTTCAAAAATTCTTCCAAGTTGGGTTCTAACTATCTTTTCTTCCCCATTTTCAAACACTCTACTTAAAGAATGTGTGAATTATAGGTAAATGGAAATAGGTAGGCTATTACAAAAGATTGGAAATTGATTTTAGCGAGAATACAAGTTGCAAAGTTTGTTTGGAAGTGGTATAGCCCCTTCCTTTCTTTTTGAAACCTTGATGTGTCTCCCAAGGTATCCGTGAGTCTGTTACATTTATAAAATTTAATTGATAAAGCATATGAGGCATGTGGAGGTAACAAAAAATTATGACATGATGCTCCCCTTAAGATCTTGGAACATGAAATTTGATGGAGCAATCCTTGCCAAGTGTGCAAATAGGGACAAGAGTTAAGAAACATCCACTTTTCATTGAATGTCGGTTAACAAATGGTTTTGAATAGCTTTTGCAATGATTAGGCATAAAGTGGAAAATCAGTAAAGAATGTTAAAGCCTATCATTAGAAATAAATATAAATATGTTGAAAATTATCTAGAATTTACCTTTTATAGGTAAAGTATTTTTAATTTTATCTTCTCCCCTGGAGATTTTTAAAAATTTATAGAAAGAATTAGTACTTGACATCAAACACATTGTTAGCCTCTCTGCTAGATGTGAATTTTGAAGTTCTTATTGAAATGGGCCACCATTTGCTGGTTTTTGACCCACCTTTTTATTATTATATATAGGGAGAGAGATTTCCATTTACTTGGTTTTTAGTCTCCCTCCTTTAGTCCCTGTGAAAGAGGTTCATATCACATACATGGTGGAAGGAAAAATTTCCCCCACATAATAGGTATCCTTCTCCAACCGTGGTTTCCTATTTAATTCCTTCTTGGTGAAATATGGATTATACAATTTGTAACACCCATGTTATGATTCATCTAAATTAAGGGATTTTTTTAATTTAAACAAATCCCTTAAGTTCCTTTCATGATGTAATGTTTATCATTATTACTTAGCTCAATACTAAGTAATCCAACATTGTTTAATATTCCAGAATCCATCTTGACAACATACATTAACCATGTGCAACTATAAGGGTTCTAGATATTTCCCAATCTCCCTTAATCACTCTACATGAGCATGTATACATTGTATACCTTTGGTTAAACCTTTTTATATGCTAAGATAACATTTTCATCTTTTTAGTGCCAACCAGTAAAGTGTTCAAGTACTTGCCTCCAACTCAATACACTACTAAAATAAAAAATGGTGAATAGACAACACAATTAGTCATTTGTACTACGATGGCCATAGTTATTCGACATTGCGCTAACAAGCTAGTTTCGAGACTGCACACTAGCCTATGAAACCTATATTCCATTCACCACACAACCATCTCAATATAATTATTAGGATTATTTTTTGTTGATTAATTATTTAAGTTTGAGAAAACCATTTTAGTTATCTGTTTAGATAAGTTATTTAATTCATCTTATACCAAATTCTATAGTATCAATACATGTCATTATTTACGTTAATAAATCATAGTATGTTTTTTAGATATCATCATTAATTATGGTCATATAATATTGTACTATCACAATATATATTTTTGTTAATAATTTAGGTTTATCATTCGTGTTTCGTATGATACAACATAATTAATTGCTTAAAATATAATACATATTGTCATAAATTTGTTATCATTAATGAATGAATAATTGTTTTATAAGTACAATAGTATCTGCCTTATTTTAACATATTCTTTACGCCATCAAAGTAAGATGTTTATAACATAATCATTAAATCATAATGACATCATAAAAGCAGTCATATACACACATTATAACTTCAATTATAATAATTCTCTACAATTAAACAATGATTCAAATATTACACTTGTTTGTAATAATAATGATCTAAACAACAATTATTAAATTAATAAATAATACCAATAGTACATATTTATGAAATCATCATTGAAAGGTAATCATTAAACACATCGGGCCAAATTTCCTTGTTACAATCTGCAAAGTAATACTTTCATGTTTAAATAAAATAGAATTACAATCATCATCAATATTTGAATTAGATAATAGCAAACATCGCATGATGAATCATGCATGAACCAATCCAATATATCACTTCGTAATAACTACTTCGTCTTACAAGTTGTAGGATAGATAAAATTGTATATATGGCTAGTTTGATGAACTGGAATGAATTATCATCTCGAAATCATGCTTTGCATTATTATGAAATAAAAAATATGAAATGGTTATCTAAAATTTTACTTTATATACTACATTAAATCAATTAATGTAATAATAATCAAACAAGGTATTAATACACCCTCTCTGTTTTTATAACAACCATCAAATAAATTGAATTACTTAATCAAACAGTCCTTTTAAGGAAATAATACTTAAGGAAATGTTACTTATTTGACAAATAATGATCAAGTCCTTATGTTAGTAAACTAGTTTTTACTAAGTCTTAGAACTTATAGTTAATATTAAAACATGCATGAGTAATGGAATAATTATCAACACAACCTTATGTTACTTCACAAACACCATTCAAACCTAATAATTGATGAAATTCCTATCACAAGGCCAATAATATGCAAGGTAATTATGTCAATAAATAAATCTCACACAACAGTCTAACAATGCCCATGTAAGGCAAGTCAATATTTTATTCAATATAGGAACCATATTTATACTTTCCAAAAAAGTTACTCACAAACCAGATCTACTTGAGAACTCATCATAGTAAACAAATTTCCATCAAGTAAGAAATTATACATCCCAACTTACAATTAGTAGGTCATTATAATTCCTTACATGAGCTCAAAATGAACTAAGGATACACTACTTATCCTATTAAGAGAATAAAAACTCGTACTAAGTCACCTATAAAATACAATACATGTTCCAAGATCTTCTATAATTAATCTTGACATTTGTATAAATAATTAAATAATTCCATGCACAACCTAGATTCTAAAAAGGTGGGTATATTTGAACGCTTAAATATATTCAATTTAGAATAAAAATAGAAAGAGGCATTACCATATGTATATATATATATATATATATATATATATATATATATTCAAAAACACCCACTTTGAATTCCTACAAAAAGAAGAACACATTATTGGTTGGGGAATTCAGCCCAAATTTTACAACCATAGCCTTTGTGGAAACGTTTATCACCAACTAAAACTATATGACTGTAATAAAACACAATCAGAATATCAACCAACTATCGAGTTAAACCAGACTCTTTTATACTCAAGACCGCGAAGGCCGATTTCAAATACTTTCGCATATAAAAATTATTCACAAAAAAACAAGAGTAATACATTTCTACAACTTAATTTTTGAAGCAGGAGAACAATACATATACATATCATCCACTAACATATGGGTTATTATATATATATATATATATATATATATATATATATATAACACATATTCTATAAAAGAACTCAACACCATATCTAATAGATTGGGTGAATAAATTTTAAATAAAATAAATGAACAGTCTAAAGGATACACCAATTTCACACCCAGATCAATTACAATAAGAAGGAATCAAAATATCAAATACCCATTTGATAATATGATTTCATCAAAGTTTTCTTATCAAATCTTTAAGATTTGTATTCGATTACAAATTTCAAACTAGAGAATAAAACTAGTCAATATTATTCATCTCATTATAGAACAAAAAAATTGAGTTAAATAAATTCACTCCCGAGATCAAATTGGAGTTTCAAAAATATTTCCTTCCTTTCCTTTTCCCCAAAAGCCAAATCAGTTAAAAAAAAAAAAACCGAGTTTCCCCATCTAAGGTCCATTTGATTTGTAAACCCTCAATTTTTGAGTATGGTGAGGAACTAAATTACATCATAGGGTAGTGATTGCGGTGTGTAAATGACCATGTGATGAGTAAAATATGTAAATATGAGATGTGTAGAATGTAATGTAAGATGTGTAGAATATGTAAAGTGTAATGTATGGAGTGACATGTAATATATGTAGATAGACTAGTAATGTAGTATGTAGGATGAGGAGTGTATAATTCTAGATGCTTAGACAATATAAGTATGATATATGCATAATGATGACTAGTATGATGTATGATGTAGGATCTCACGATGTGCGATGTGTGATGAAATAAAATGTGTAATGCCTATAGTGTAGTGTGTGGGGTTCATGTGTAGTAAGCCCTAAATAGTCAAGTGTGAACCAAAGCACAAGAGTGTGTCATCATATCGGAGTTCACCAAAATGATTAACTGAAAAATGTAGTGTAGATACTAGTTAATCTAAGCTATGAACAATCTGTAAATAAAGTAAATAGATGCTATAAATAAATGTAAATATGACTCAAAAACTAATCTAATGAAAATAAAACCCTAATGTACAAGAGAGAGAAGGAAAGAACTTAGCTAAATAGGAAATGCTCACGGGACTATGTTGTAGAGATGAATAGAAAATATGGAAGTAGGAATGACCATGCGAAGCCCAAAAAGGATGGATCCAAAATAATTCCTTAGACTGGAGTGCACGGAGAGGGATCGGGGTGCCTACGGGTGCTATGGTATGGAAAATGGGTTCCCCGGTGTACAAAAAGATCTGAAATTTATCTTCGTATATTTGGTAGATGGTTGAAACCCTCACTATTTGTCACATCAAGCTCATCATCCTGCGCGGTGTCGCTAATAATTGAAGATGATGAAAATACATGCAAAAAGGAGTATCGAAGCCTAAAAAAATAATAATGCAAATGAAAGGGTTAGAATGACCTCGATTGCCACAATAATGGGCTTACTAATCGAGCGCTATGTTACATTTCAGACCCAAATGTATTTCTAGTGAGTATGTGCATAATGTTCCCTAGGTTCTCTTATTCTAGTCACACTTTGTGAAGTAACAAACAATAACTAGATATATAAAATGTAATAGAATGTTTGCATGGAATAAAATAGAATCCTACCCATATCTTTGTGTGATGTAGATGTCCTATCCTTGTGCCTTGATGATGGAGCTATGTGGATACAAGTGATCTCCAATGCAATAGATGGATGCAACTCTAGATGGATGATAGTAATGACTAGTGCTAGGTTCCTCATTATGGTCTCATAACTTTATATTTATAGGGTTCTCTTGATCTAATTTCATAATTAACCCCAAAATGGCCGACCACCAAAAAGATAAGAAGGAGAAATAACTAGAAAGAGCCCAAAAAGTGGCGGGAAAGTTTAAGAAGGATCGTGGCACCCATGGTGGAACCGAAACCGGATCTGGGCATATGGATGTCAAAGGTCAGAATACTTTGAAAAAATAAAAGAAAATGGAAAAAAAGATAGGGGTTAATTAGTACTTTCTCCACTCAATAACCTTCTAAATAGTGTATGAAATGAGATAAATAATATCTAAAGTGCATGATTTTACAACTGAATGTTTCCCCCACTTTATATTGGTGAGTGGAAATATCGATAACATAAAGTAGATAGATATATGTACCTGATGTCCATGAAGATTGTAGTAGAAAGCATGCTAATGGAATAGAAAGCAGTGTAGAATGAAAAAATAAGATGAAGGAGTGAGAAAACTAAAGATGACAAATTAGCAAAAAAGTGATGAGAGTGAACCTAGGGAGGAAATGCGTGTGTATCTGTTGATGTATGTGATGTACTACATGTTTTGTATAGTGTGTGTGATGTTTTGAAGTGTTGTTATTGTTGTTTCCCCTGTTTAAATGCTTGTTTCTCATACAGATGGAACTACAAGGAGAAAATGATCAAGTATTCAAATATATATGTAGGTATGTGTAAAAGAAAAATGTGAAATATGAATGCATATGCATGTAAATGGAACATGTGCACTTGATACATGTTGAGAAAGAGAGTGTAAAAGGATATCTTGTACTGTTGGGATTTTTTGGGTGATCGATGCCATAGGATGAAGAAGTGTAGGGAGTAATTCCTGTTGTATCCTCCAAGCTCGATTGCTTCTCTGAATGTGTGTGAAGATATCTCTATATGTCATAGTTTTTTGGGTGATCCAACTCCACTTTCTGAAGTAGTGTAGGGAGGCACACCCACTGTAACCTTCAAGCCTATAACTTCTTCCCCAAAATACTAAGGACACCATGCCCTGTAAAATCAGTGTGTATGGGGTTCATAGACTGGTCTGAACCCACTTGTTGTATGTAACCCACAATGCCAAATGCGGAAAGTGCACTTTGAAATGAACTAATGTAAATATGTTGTGTTAGTATATAAAATCCAAATTATGCTCCCCTCTTTGGGGAACATGCGACATCACGATAGGAGAATGTGGCCCCAAATTAGGACCAACTACATGTACTATACCCTAGAAAGTTATTGGTAGAAACCAAGGAAAGCACAAAAAAAAAAGGCTAACCGAAACAAAGTTTGATGAACAAACATGCATGCATAAGAAAATTTGTAATCTACACAAATAGTGTGTAAGCTACCAAGCAAAGTAGTAATGTAAACACACAAGAAAAAAGTAAGCCATACAAAGTGGGATGTAAATATGGGACATCACTCATGACGTCTCAAGATAGGAAAGGCCATCATGGCCGCATACAACAAACAAGTATGCACACCAAAGAAAGGGCAAGAATCACATACAAAAACAAGAAATATTAGATGATGTAACAAACAAGTATGGCAAAAAAATATCCATGCATAAAAATTCTGCATATGAAGCACCCGTTAGCATGTTAGAAAGATAACGATTATGTCAAAAATGTTTATAACCGAGTAATGTAAAGTGATAAGTACAAAATGAAATAATAACACCTGTGAGAGACAAATGTGGATGCCCCTAGTGACTAATGTAGGAATGGTAGAAGGCAAGCAACCATGTTGCATGTAAGAGACTTGTATCTGTAATCACAACTAAAAAAAGATGTGAATACACATGTGTGGATGATATAGATAAATGACATACAAATAGTCTAGCTAGCATGTGTAATAAAGTGACCATGAACAAACACAAGTAAAAAAGAGTAAAAGAAACCATAGTATGCAGTATGTTATGGATGGATGGAATGGAATGCAACATGGAGTGATAGTAGCCACGTGCTCCCAAATGAATGGAAAGGTATGCAATGAGGTTCATTTTATTTACCCCCTCGTGATCAAGAATGAACCGTAAATGAGAGTGCGTCATTGGGAAATGGTTGAAGTGTGTTGTGTGTTTAACACACAGTGGTGAATGTGTAGGTGTAGTGATGAGATGTGAACTAGCGATGATATGTTCATGAACCCTATAGCCAAAGTGTATATCACGACTGAGATGAATGAATAAGTGATGATTTAGCTGGCGTATATCACTATGAGATGAATGGACGAGAGATGATTAAGCCCTAAGCGTATATCACTAAAGAAGAAAAGATGGAGTGGTGATGTAACCTAAGGTGTATACCACTATAAAATGATAGAATAGGTGATGATTTAACCTAAAGCGTATGTCACTAGGATAGAAATTTCACATGATGAAAGTTCAAATAGTAAATATGATATGAGTATAAGGTCCATTTGATTTGTAAACCCTTGGTAGTCAAGTATGGACCGAGGAACTAAAGTGCATCATAGGGTAGTGAGTACGGTGCGTAAAAAACCATGTGATGAGTAAAATATGTAAATATGTGATGTGTAGAATGTAAAGCAAGATGTGTAGATTATGTGAAGTGTAACATATGGAGTGACATATAATGTGTGTAGATAGAATACCAATGTTGGGTGTAAGATGAGGAGTGTATGATGCTAGATGCATAGACAATATAAGTTTGATATATGAATAATGATGACTAGTATCATGTATGATCTAGGATGTGTGATGTGTGATGAAACATAATGTGTAATGCCTATAGTGCAATGTGTGGGGTTCATGTGTAGTAAGCACACAATAATCAAGTTTGAAACAAAGCATAAGAGTGTGTCATCACATCAGGTTCACCAAAATGATTAGCTAAAAATGTAGCGTAGATAATAGTTAATCTAAGCTATGAACAACTGTAAATAAAGTAAATAGATGTTGTAAATAAATGTAAAGATGAACCAAGAAACTAATTTAATTAAAATAGAAACCCTAATGTGCAAGAAAGAGAAGTAAAGAACTCATTTGAATAGGAAATTATTGTAGGAATTTTTGCAGAGATGAATGGAAAATATAGAAGTAGGAACAACCATGTAGAAGCCCTGAAAAAGATGGATTTGGACTGATTCCCTAGACTGGAGCACCTGAAGAGGGACCGGGGCACTTATGGGAACTCTATTCTACCAAATGGGCACCCTAGTTTGTACAAAATATCTGAAACTAATCTTCACATGTTCGATGTAGATGGTCTAAAACCATCACATGCTCTGCATTGCATCAAGTTTTTCGTCCTACACCGAGAGTGTCACTAATAATCCAAGATGATGAAAAGACCTACAAAAGACCAAAAAAGAGTATCAAACCCTAAAAAAGAAGAATTTAAATGAATGGGTTAGACTAACCTCAACTTCCACAATAGTGGGCTTACTAACTAAGCATTACACTACATTTCGGACCCAAATGTAGTTCTGGTGAGTGTGTATATAATGTGCCCTAGTCTTGTTGTTCAGTCAAACTTTGTGAAGTAATGGGAAATAAATAGATGTAGAAAATGTAATAGAATGTGTGCATGGAATAGAATAAAATCCTCCCCATATGTTGTGTGATGCAGATTTCCTATCCTTGTGCCTTGATGATGGAGCTATGTGGATGCAAGTGATCTCTAATGCAATAGATGGATGCAACTCTAGATGGATGATAGTAATGACTAGTGCTAGGTCCCTCATTATGGTCTCATAAATTTATATTTATAGGGTTCTCTTGATCTAATTTTGTAATTAACCTCGAAATGGCCAACCACCAAAAAGATAAGAAGGAGAAATGGATAGAAAGAGCCCAAAAAGTGGTAGGAAAGTTCAAGAAGGATCGGGGCACCCATGGTGGGACTAGGGTGCCCATGGCTGCACCAATATTGGCTTGGGTGCCCAAGTTGAGGCTAAAGTAATGGAAAACGACCAAAATAGACTGATCATATTAATGTAAAAGGTCAAGAATGATGAAATAAAATAAAATAAGATGGTCAAAATACGGGGGTTAATTAGTACTTTCTTCACTCAAGAACCTTCTAAATAGTAGTATGAAACTGAGATAAATAATATCTAAAGTGTATGATTTTGTGACTACAGTCCTAGCCATCAGTTCTAATATTACCCTTTAAATATGAAATTGTGAGTCAAACAACAAGACACAATATCCAAATTTGAATTTCCTATCTCGAATGTTATTGTTGTGCCATATTTTTTCTTTGTTCTTTATAATAGATTTGTTTATTAAAATACTTCTAACCTCATTTCATCCAATTCATTCAACTATAAGAATCTCTCTCTCTCTCTCTAATTTTGTTAAGTCAATTCCTACCTCCATAGTTGTCCTTAATGTCTGAAGTTCAAAATATTATTGGCAGGATTGGCTTTTTTTCCAGAACAATCTCATAGGAGAGAAACCTTTGTAACGAGAGCCCAATATTTTCTGCTAACATTCACCATCTTTGTTATGATGTTTTCCAACACCCTATTTATAACCTCCACCTGACCATTAGCCTAAGGGTGGTAGGGAGATGATTTCCTATGAGAAATATGGTATCTCCTAGTGAATTCCTTGATCAATTTAGAGGTAAAATGAGGTCCTTTATTTGTCATAATTGATTTAGGTACTCCAAACCCTTGTAAGATTATTTCATAGAGAAAGTATGTAAAATTTTCTTCTCTAGAAAATATAAGAGCATGAACCTCAGCCCACTTGGTAACATAATCAATACAAAATAAAATAATTCTTTACCATGTGAGGTTGGTTCATAGGGCTAATGAAATCTAGACCCCAATTTTCAAAGACTTCTAAAACCAATTGAGGATGAAGTGACATCTTAGTATAAGGGGATGGTTTCCCCATCCTTTGATAAGAATCACATTTCCAAACATGCCTTTTCACATCCTTATGTAGTGTAGTCCAGTAGTATCTTGCTCCAAGGATCTTGTGAATGGTATTTTTTTCTAAATAATGTCCTCCATCGGTTCATCATGGAAAGCCCTTAGTATGTCATAAATCTCATCTTTCCTAACCCACTTGCATAACACAAAATCATGTCCTAATTTGAACGAAATTCCCTTTATCCATTTAAAATGAGCACTAGTTCTAATCAAATGTTTCTTTTATAAATAAGTGAAAGAGTTAGGAAGCTTCCACATGGAAAGATAATTTTCCATGTAAACAAACCATGGTGATTGTGTTGATAGGAAAATAACTACTCATCATGAAAGTAATATTCAACTCCTTTTTATTCACCTAAAACATTAAATCCGGATATAAAATATGCATCCATATTAGCTTTACATGTTTTTTCAATAATGGTAACATAAAATTCCTGCAATAGTAATAACCACCTTATGATTCTACCACCTACTATTATTTTTTTCATCAAATATCTAATTATTGATTGATCTGTATAGATAAATATCTTATAACCGATTATAGACACAAAATCAAACACTAGGTTACATTTCTAGGTCCTAAAGAATACTAATGTATATATGATTCCCAAGTAAGAAATCTAGTGGTTGAAAACTATATTTATATTCTTTATTTATTCTTTGTCTCTTTAGTTTGACACACCCTACAACTCTAAAGGACACTGTCTGATTTATCTTTTATGGTTTGTGGAAATGTGCCGGTAGATATTTTGTTTTTAGGTTACAAGTACCTTCGCTGATCAAAGAGAGAATATCAAGTGACATATCAAAATCAACAGTGAACCTATTACAAAAAAAAAAGAAATTAGTTCTGAGCATTTACATAGCCCACTAGCACCTAGATCCAATTGCTAATGCCTAGAAGCCCCTACCCTCCCATGGTGCCCCTATCCCATGCCGTTTCTAAGCTCCATAATTTTGGTGAGTATCAACAACATTTTATACAGATTATGTATCCTATAATTCACTACAAATATCCCAAGGTGCACTAGCACATCACTTAGCCTAAACTGAGCACTCACCGAAGCACGCAAGGGTACTAAGTCCCTCTTAGTGAATCTTGTTCAAGATGTTAGCATGATTACAAGTATATTTCAGATCCATAACAGATAATCAAGTAAACCACAGTGCGTAAACCAGATCTAGATCTAAACCATATGAAGGAATAACTAAAAAATCACTATAATCAGTTTTACCATGCAAGATCCATGTTCAGTTACATCTAATACCAATATCCAACCAACAAGATCCATTATATTAAATACTATAAAACACGAAGCTTCATACATCATAATAATGTCACCATGGTTATGCGCGCTAATAGATTCACAACATAACACTACAATAAATCATGAACTATCTAAACCATGTAAATCAATACATATTTATAGGGGTGGGACTTTCCCTTCACCACCCATGCACCTTCCAAAAATAGGCTACATGCTAATAATAGCCATGTGCCCTTACATAAATATACAAAAGCATGCAAGTGCTAATAATAGATCTCCTAAAGTTAACTCTTAGTTTAGATCCTATTATTAGCTCCAAAACTCTGCATGGCACTCGATCCTTCACTTATCCAAAATAGCCTTGGCATGGTCCTCAAGTCTTCTAGAAGTCATGTTCAGTACTCCATGTCCCAAAAATAGCCTTAGTCTACAAAAATGGCTAAGTCCTGTTTTTACTTTTTCCTAGGTGTGCCCCTATTTTAAAATACTTCCACTCGCTCCTACGTGCCCTACATTTGCGTGCCCATACCTTCCACACTTTCAACCTTGAGTTGTACTTCATCCGCTCAACATTACCCCACACTAAAGTCATTGCCTCCCCCGAAAATGGGTAATCACAACTTATATCTCTAGGAATAAAGAATAAATAATGAAATAATAGGTAATTAATTGAATAAAATAATGAGGAACTACTCGGCACCCTACTCTTCTATTGGCAAGATTAACTTTGGATATTCATTTTTGATATCTTCTTGAATGCCGCCAATCACTTAGCACTTCACTTGTTTTATCAGGGACATATTTAACCATGGCTTCCAACTCATCCTAAGTCATGTTTTATTTTTCATTATGCAAAATTATAACAATGTTAGCCATGCTGGAAACCATGCCCTCCATGTAATCCATTTTTTACGTGCACTAAGCTTCCCGATTTTTTTCATTCTTTCCTTGTATGGTCCCTGGGATTCTGTAAGAACCTTACACTTTTATTCCACTAGATGAAGCCTCTCCATGCGCATGAGAATCTCATTCTTCACTGCCTTTAGGACCTCATTATCCTCTACAATTCTCTATGTCCTAATGATGAAATCTGGCGCCACACACATATTCAGAGCTTAGTCTACCTTCTCCAATTTTTCCTTTGGTTCCTACAACAATGACTCATAACTTGTAACTTTCCTTACAATCATGTCCTTGGCTCTTGATACCTCCTTTGCAAGATCCCTTGGTGCTAGCATACACATAGGCCCTTCTTCTAGTAGCAACCTAACTATCACACGTAAATAATGCAAAGCAAACTTAAACTCTGGTTCCAGCTTTTCATGAAAATGTGGCCTCTTCTCTATTATTTCATCCCTATCTATTCAACCATCTTGAGGATGTCATATGTTTCATTCTTAACCTTCCCCTTTTCCTCTGTGAGGTGATTTATTTCTATATCTTTGTCCTTCTTTTAATTTAACAACGCTCTAATGGTTACCACTTTATTGATGTTCCTATATGAAACCTCGATTGATACCTTCACCAAAGAATTGCTCACTTATTAATTAGACATAATAGTCAGTTTGAAATTCACATGTCTTATATGGGGCACTATCTTCATTCTGCATGAAACACATGACTCCTTACACACATCGAAATTGGGCTCATCCATATGAGTGCAGTATAGATAGGGATAACTACTTGCGTGTGTGTGTTTTTACCATTTCTTTATCCATGAGCTCTCACCCATACAAATCCTTAGGCTCCAAAGTGCTTTGGAACCACACACATATGATCTTGCTTGTATCATCCACATATCCAACTGTAGGGGTCTCATAATATTCATCCTTCTTCTTTGTGTGCTTACCCTTGGGGATCCGGGTGCCTGAGTCCAGTATCAGTCCTTCACCCTCTTGTGTAGTATGGGGTGTGCCCAAAGGTTCACCCTTCTCTATTTCTACACTGTTTCCTTGAGTCCTCCTCTTCTGTTGCTCTACAATATCCTCCTTTGTGACTAGAATGTGAGGTGTGTTGTCCTCGGATCCTTATTTTTCATCATCCTCCCAAAGGATGTACTTGCATCTTCTCTTCTTCTCAGGCTTGGGTTTCTTAGGAGAAGTCCTTGGTGACCTTCTCGGGGGTTGGGAAGGTCCGTGCCCTGAGTCCTAATTTTCCTGAGTACCCTCTTATACTGAGGTTCCTCAGGAGTATTTTCTAGGTCTACCTCCATAGCACATGTCTCTAAAACTTCTTCTTCCTATTGTAGGGGAGGGGTTACCTCACGTGCACTTTCCTTCTTATCAGTGGGTTGTCATCTGATCCTATGCTCTAGGATACCAATGTCTTCATGAAGCTCTTCTTATTCTCCCTCTTCTTCCAAAGTGCCCACAATATGTTTTCCTTTGGGTGGTCCAGGGAGCTTTAATTCATTCTCCAAATACTTCTTGTTTTATAATTTAGGCTTCAAGTATATATATACAAAGCCACACCTAATTTTCAATGGCTAAATTGATAGCTTCATGTTAATATAATCTGAGATCAACCTCTCAGTATAAATAGTCTTACCTAGATAAACGTAAAACTTCCTTAGTGTGTGGTAGTCACAACTTACCTTATCAGTATTGAATAACAACTGACACATGTTTGTGAACCTATGTACAAATACTTGGAAGTAGTGTACGGTAAAGGCCTATAGCAGCTAACACCAAGGGCCCCATTTTCCATCCTTCATTCAAGTGCCCAATGCAGAAGTGTTGGTACACTACAAATTGTACTTGTTTATCCAATACTAAAGGTAAATCCTTAGGTATCCTCCACTCTTCTTCAAACGTGATGTGCAAGCACTCATACCACATTTCTGCCCTTTGCTTGAAGGGTCCACTCATTGATCCATCACAAGTATAATTGGAAAATATTTCTACCAAGGACTTCTTCTCTGTAGGAAATTGCCACATATTGTCTTTTGGCCCATCGGGCACTCCAATTTCAACAAATACTAATGACAGAAGTATAGCGCCAAAGATGATCTTCTCACCTTCTTGTGCTTCCTCAATAATTGTCTCAGTAATGAAATTTGATAAGTTATATACAACACCTTCTGTCATCTTCCGCACAACATGAAGCCAAGCCTTGTTTACCTGAGACCAATGCTCTTGATTATTTATCTTTTTCAAGAGATGGGCTACTTCCTAAATAATTGGATACTTATGTAATTTAGGGATGTCCATCCCATACCCTCCTTTAGTGTATCCAAGGTCTTTCTTTATCTTTTCTATGGCCTCCTTGTTAGTGAGGTCACTATTCAGCTCAACACACATACTCCTTAGACTTTTCAAACTTCTAATCAAAGGTGTGTTGATCCTAATTCGGTGCCTGTAGTGCCCACTTCCCTTCGACACTATTTTTTCTGATCGTCAGACTATGGATTATGTATTAGACACTATTTTGGCTTGGTTTAGTATGATGTTGGATTATGGACTTCATTACTGACTGGACTTATACAGGATGCATGATGATTATTATAAACATTATATATATATAGATGTTGATGCTTTATTTGACATAGTTATATCATTGATGTTATCCAGATATGTGATGTTTAATCATTTGATTATATATAGAAAATGAAAATTTTAAATGATGATAGAATGGTTGATTTAATTTATAAAATGATATAGTCGTTATTTCGATGTTGTGTTATGCAATTATACTTACGATGCTTAGATTTATATTATATTATTTTGAGTGTTCTGATATGGCCACGAGGCCGAAGGAGGTATTTGTATTTTGCAGGCTATTTTATATCACAAGTAGACATCGGGGGGATTGGAGACTAACCACAACGGAATTTTGGATGGATTCAACATGGTCACCATGGCAACTAGTCATTTGCATGTTGTTTGTTGTTGGGGGGTTCCCATGGGGGGATCGCCTTTATATGTGACCATGGGGGTTTGTATGTGGTCCTTCTTTTATTGTTATCTTGCATGTGTTTTATTTGTGAATGTGTCCATTCCTTTATTTAAATAGAATGTGAAAGATAAATTTAAATAAGACTTGCTTAAATATAGTTATTAATGTGTTGATCCTTGCATTTAATGTGTGTAAGAGAGTTGATCTTTGGAGTATAAAACACTTCACCATCTTGAAACTCGGATTTGTACTTGGAGGGTATTTTGGAAGCTTGTGGGACAAGATAAACTTGTCCCACACCCATTAAAAGCTTCATACCAACTTTATCTTGATTGGAGTGTTTACTTTTTCCTCTTAAATGCATTTTTGCTTGTCAATCTTGCTTGTGTAAGTGTACTTTCTTACAAAAATTTAATTGGTTGTCCTTGAGGTGTAAGTGGAGGCTTGCAAGTAAAGTCGATTTGATTGGCATGAGGACATTACATTCCTTTATTTTGGGTTTTCATTTTTGGGGAGGAGGATTATTTTCCACTTGCATTTTTGGAGAGAGTTGGGAAAGAGTCACATTTTTCTCTTCTTCTTCTTTTTGTTGTTTTGGAGCTGCATGTTTTGGAAGCCATGGGAGTTCTTCTCTTGCTGGAATGTTTGTTGTTTTGGAGCTGCACATTTTGGAAACCATTGGAGCTCTTCTCTTGCTGCATTTAAGATTGTCTCCTTGGCATTAGAGAGAGCTGCTATTTTGGACTGTCATTTCATCATCATTCAAGCTTGTTGTTGGACTATATTTTGGCATTGAAGCTGCTATTTTTGGACTGTCATTTCACCTCCATTCAAGCTTGCTATTGGACTATCCTCTTGGAATTTGAGGCTGTTGTTTTTAGACTATCATTTCATCATCATTCAAGCTTGTTGTTGGACTGTATTTTGGCATTGAAGCTGCTATTTTTTTGGACTGTCATTTCACCTCCATTCAAGCTTGTTGTTGGACTGTCTTTTTGGGCATTCTTGTTGCTATTTTGAGGACTGTTTTGGTGGACATTCAAGTGACTGTTGGGGCTGCATTCTTGGCATTTGAAGTTGTTGTTTTTGAATTGTGATTTGGGCATTCTTGTTGCTGTTTTGAGGACTATTTTGGTGGACATTCAAGTGACTGTTGGGGCTGCATTCTTAGCATTTGAAGCTATTGTTTTTGAATTGTGATTTGGGCATTCTTGTTGCTGTTTTGAGGACTATTTTGGTGGACATTCAAGTGACTGTTGGGGATGAATTCTTGACATTTGAAGCTTCTATTTTTGAACTGTGATTTGGGCATTCTTTTTGCTACTTTGAGGATTGTTTTGGTGGACATTCAAGTGACCGTTGGGGATACATTATTGTATTTGAAGACTGTTGTTTCTAAACTGTGAGTTGGAAATTCCTATTGCTATTTTGAAGACTATTTGTGGATATTCAAATTAATATTTGGGGTTGTATTTTCTTACTTGCAAAGGTGTTGTCATTACTATGGAAAGGTAAGAGCTTGTTCATCTTTATACTATTGTTTTCTTGCATGTTATTATGGAATGTAAATGTGTGTCTCTTCTCCATTTGTCTGGTTGGGTAGAATGCCTAGGGATGGTGTAGGAGAAGGATATGGGGAATCATTATGGGGGCATAAGGGAATGCCATGGGCATCAGAGTTTTGTGGAGGGAGTTTTGGGTTTGGGATCCACCATGGAAAAGAAATAGCTTGCATTTCTTACTTGTGGGGGGGCATAAGGGAAAACTTGTGGGGGCATAAGGGAAAATTTGTGGGGGCATAAGGAGGGGTTGGGAGGCATAAGGTTTACGAGGATATGATATGTTATATTGGCGGTATGATTATAGGTGGATGCCCAATTCCCAATTGGGAGGCATAAGTAGCTTCCCCATAGTCCTTGCTCCTTTGGCTTGATTAAATAGAGCCTATGTGCTGTTTGATTGTGAAATACAATGGAAATATGTATGTGTGTCTTGGTTGTTTTGTTGTTAAAAATCTACCTATGTGTGTTGTGGAAGCCTGTGGATGTTTCCATGCATTGAACCCCATATTTCATTGTGTTGTGGTTGGGGCTCGGGGGCCAATGACGAGAGAGGCTTCATCTCTTCATTGGATATCTTGGTTGGGCAGAGAGCATTGCCTTTCCCCCTCTCTTCTTGTTGTGATCAATTGAAGGAAACATCTAAAGCATGCTGCTGTTTTGAAATCAGTCATGATGCAGAGTTAACATCCATCATTGTTAGTTTACTTATTGCTGTAATTTCCTTTACCCACTCTTTGTAGATGCAACTGTAACTTTCATTATATTGTAAAGATGTTGTATTGACCATGCAAGATGTATTTTGATTTGAGAAAGGGAAACAATATTGTCTTCTTGCTATTGAGAGAACTGTTATGGTATTGTATTTGTGCATTCATGGCATAATGAAAAAGAGATATGTTGTTGCCTCCATTGGATTGCATTTGTCCAAGTTGATTGCTCAATTGTAATGTAACTTCATGCTTGAAAGAATGTAAAGGGATCGAGTTGTGTTTTGTATATTACATTTGAAATGATTAAAAGAATTACTTTGTTGCATCTATTGGTATGAGTTGGTGTAAGTAAGAATCATTCAAATGCATGTAATTCTCTGTTTTGGAATGTTGGAAGAAAATCTTGCATAAGGGAATTATGTTATTCTTGTTACTTGTCTTGTTGGGAAACGTTCAATCTATAAAGAATAAGAAGGACTTCGTTTAGATCTTGATATCAATCGTTGAAGAAAGAAGTTTGTTTTGAGCTAGCATGAAAGGAATTTAAATGATGTTCTTACATACTTAAGAGTTGCTATTTTAGTCAATTAGAACATAGTAATTGTTGTTGCAAATCAGCAGCACCACTGGATGCTAATCAAGGTTCTAAGTTGATGTTTAGGGCATCCAGTGTGATTGCACAACATTGAAACCTCTCTCCAAGTGTGGGATTTGCAAAATGAGAGAGGAATCTCTAGATTAGAGGCTGGTTCCTCAAACTCCTCTGATTAGATCTATTATTTGCACCAAGCGAGAGGTTCAAATCCTAACTTTATCCTAATTTGCAAGGAGACAGGATAAGAAATTCAAAAATTAAAACTAAACTGATAAGGGTGATACACTAAAGGAGTGGTGAGCACTTCTTGCTCATGAAAATTGACACAAATCAGAAATTGCAACATAAAACATCATGCACGGGTTGATAAGTCATGTAAACAAGGGTTTGAAATGAAGCAAAAAACACATACAAAGGATTGAAAGCATTCACAGAGCTGCGCATTGTGATTTTCAACATCAAAATCCTTGTATTCCAACACCAAAGAGGTAGAAAAACCTGTTCTGATCCTGGAAGGTCGATACTTGCCAAAATCACTTGTTGAAAGTGAAAACAGAAGCTTTTTGTGCAAAAAAAGTGTTCCCCTTTGAAAAATGAGCCAAATCTGGCTTTTACAGTGCATGGGTCGAACCTAGGAGAGAGAAAACATGAAAAAATGTGGGAGCCATTCCCCATTGACCAAAATGTATTAAACACAACATGGAGGTCCTTAAAAACCCATGCCCTGACATTTTTGACCATGCTGGAGAAGAATGCGACCCATTTTGCATTAAAATTGGTTGTTGAAACGTCAGTTCTGGCCATTACCACATGCCAGAAGTGTTTTTAATTTTCTCTCTCCAAAATGAACCAAAATTCAAAATTGACCATGGAATCTTGTAGATAATTTCACCATATTTCCATTGATATAAAGAACGTGAAAATCGAGCTCTGGATCGAAAGTTATGGCCGTTTGAAGATTTAGGGCAAAAATAGGCCCAAAACGGATCGGCGGGAAAAAATTTGAATTTTACCTCTTTTTTGCATTTGGATAATTTTTCAAAAATCCCTGTGCTCCGCCACTTGGATGCCACGTGGCATGATGTGATTGGCCACGGGCTCATCCTTGAAATTTTTCTTACGGGCCCTTCCTTAGAAATTTTTTGCCACTTGGACACGTGGCACTACTTTATTGGCTCGGGCCAAAATTCAAAAATTTTCTGCGCAAAACACTTAGCAAAATTTTTCACTTCGCCTCCCCTGCTGACACGTGTCACGTCCTGATTGGCTCGGCGGGCCCACGGGCAAAAAATTTCCTTTTTCAAATTTTGTCCAAAACTTGAAAAAATTTCTAAGTTTTTTTTTTCTCTTTTCTCGCCACCTCCTGGGACACGTGGCAGCTTCCTATTGGCTGCGGGATTCCAAGGGGAAAATTTCCCACAAGAACTCCACCGAGCCATAACTTGAAAAATATGAGGAGTTAGGAGGAAAACTTTACCTTTCTGGAAAGATGAGAGAGAGCTCTATCCAATGGTGTCATTTCCAAAAAGATTTGAGTGCCTGAAAACCAAAAAATGGAGACTGAGGCACAAGAGAGGCAAGAACACAAGGAGTTAGCCACAAAAATGAGTAGGGGCACATTTTGGATAACAATTTTGGTGACTTAGAGGGGTCATCTGCCTACTAGATGAAAATACCGAGTTACACAGAAGCAGCGATCCATTGTTCATGGAGTCATCAAATTTTCTATTTGGAACCCCAACTGACTTAGAATGTTGCAAGGAGGAAGATGGAATATCACCTGATGGAAGCAAGGACTGCAAAACATCTCCAGGGATAGAAAGTTGTGCCAAAGCACTTAGGGAAAGAAAAACTAACCTACAACAAAACAATGTGCACAAGCACTTGAAGGAATGGAAACCTAAGCTAATATTTACAAGGTGGAGAATTTCCCTTTAGAAGCAATGCTTGAGATAGATTCCATTGAATTGGAATCTGCAGTTCTTCACCATCAAATGTTGTTCTTGCACTTTGTGACCATGTATGGGCCACTCCAAATGGCATCAAATTTTGAATGCCTTCCCGGTTTTTCTCTATTTGCATCCCATTTTAACACTAGATCTCCAACCTGGAAAGATCTACTCTTGGCCTTCCTGTCAAAGGTCTTCTTGATCAAAGCTTGATCCTTCTCCATTGCTTGGGATGCCTGATCTCTGATCTCTTGAAGCTCCATCAACTCTGCATATCTCACCTCCATGGGCTCAAATTCCAACAGCTCCAACTGTTTCATGAGTTCCAATGTTGGCAACTCAAGAGACATGGGCAAGATTGCTTCTCTTCCATAGACAAGCCTGAATGGAGAGTTACCTGTGGATCTCTTGGGAGTTATCCTATCAGCCCATAAGGCTGATTTCAGTTTGGTATGCCAAGACCTCTGATTCTCATCAAGAGTTCTCCTAATGATCCTCAACAAGTTCTTGTTTGTAGACTCAGCCTGGCCATTACCTTGAGGGTAATAGTTTGATGAAGTACTTAGGTAGATCTTGTTCTTGACAGCCCACTCAGTCACCTTGGATCCAATGAATGCCAATGCATTATCTGAAATTATTGTAGCAGGTATGCCAAATCTAGTTACTATGCCCTCATAGAAGTCTAAGATGCTAGACTCATTTGCCTCTTTGAGCTACTGCTTCAGTCCACTTGGTGAAGTAGTCTGTGGCTGTCAAAATCCATTTGTACCCTTGGCTTGAATTGGGATTAATGACTCCAATGAAGTCTAAACCCCATTGCATGAATGGCTGGTCAACTGAGATTGGATGCAATGGAAGGGCAGCAAGTCTCTCTTTTCCTGTGAAGAATGCACAATTCTTACACCTCTTGATCCATGCAAAGCAATCACTGAAAATCTTGGGCCAATAATAACCAGCCTTCATAATTTTTAGAGCTATCACTCTCGGTGCAAAATGACCACCAGCTGGTCCACCATGGAACTCTTCCAACACCCTATGAATCTGATTTGTGCTAATGCATCTCAGCAACACTCCATTCACATCTTTCTTGAACAAAACTCCATCAACAATGGCATATGGGACAGCCTGCAATCTGAAGTATCTTCTTTGGGTCTTGTTCATCTCCGGAGGGCATAGGCCTGTGCTTAGGAAGTGCATTATACCTTGGGTCCAGCAAGGAGTGGGGACAACATTATTTTCTTCTTGAGTGCCACTTGGCTCATGGCTGTCTTGAACTATCAAAACAACCTCTTCTTCATTACATACTTCTTTTTGCTTCCCCAAAATCAGCTGCTCACACAATCCTTTTCCTCTTACCAGCTTGGTGACCTTGATCTCAATGTCATACTCCATGACACGAGTGATCCAACCTGCCCTTTTCTCATTCAAATATTTGTTGAGGAGGAGTTCTTTAACTTGAGCATGAGAGACCAGCAACTGGACCTTGTTGTTTGAGACTAAATGCTTGAATTTCTTCAAGATTCTGATTACTGCAAGTACATGCTTCTCAATAAAAGAATACCTCACCTCATAGTCATTTAGGCTCTGGCTGAAGAAAGCAATTGGCTGCTCATCGTTGTCCTTGTTCTACTATACCAAAATGGCAGAAATAGTATCATTACCTCCAAATGCATAGAGGATGAAATCCTTGGAGAAGTCCGGGTTGATGAGGGTTGGTGCTTGAGAGATGGCTTCTTTGATTGCTTCAAAAACTCTCCTTGCCTTCTCTTGTCAATTGAAAGCCATGCTTTTCTTTAACATTTGGTGATAGGTTTGACAAGGGCTACAAAATCTGGGACAAACCTCCGAACAAAGTTTATCCTCCCAAGAAACTCGAAGGGATTTTCTTGTGGCTTGGAAATGGTAGTGCTCTTATGGCTTCAACCCTCTCTGGATCAATTGCTAATCCTTCTTTGGAGACAATATGGCCAAGGAGCTTTCCTTCATGTGTAAGAAAGATACACTTCTTAGGATTCAAAGACACTCCAAATCTCCTGCACCTCGTGAAGACTTGTCTCAAATGAGAGAGGTGGTCTGCTACATTTTTGAAAAAATAGTGATATCATCAAGGTATATCAGCACCATGTTGTTAATCAAACCTTTGAACACCATGTCCATTGCTCTTTGGAAGGTAGCACCAGCGTTGGACAGCCCAAATGGCATTTTCCTATATGCATAAGTTCCCCATTTGGTTGTGAAGGCTGTCTTGAATTGGTCTTCTTCCTTCACCATAATTTGATTGTAGCCTGAGTAGCCATCAAGTAGTGAAAACCTCTCGGAGCCAGCCACAACTTGCAAGATTTGCTCCATGGAAGGGAGTGGGTAATGGTCCTTGAGAGATGCTCTATTCAAGTCTCTGAAGTCAACACACAATCTGATCTCTCCACTCTTCTTTCTAACTGGAACCAAGTTGGCAACCCAACTAGAATGCTTGATTGGGAATATGATCCTTGACTCAATCAGCTTGTTTAATTCTTTCCTCATGAGAGGATCCATATGTGGATTGAGTGGTCTTTGTTTTTCTGACATGCTTAGTATTTGGATCAATTCAATGGTATGCTGAGCTAATTTGGGATTAAAACCTTTCAATCTTCTTCATAGCTCCAAGCAAACACATCGGGGAACTCTTGACACGATTGCATGAACTCATACCTTTCTTGTTCAATTGTCATCTTTCCAATTTGCAATGGTTTGTTCTCTTCCACCAAGATGGATATTGAATCCTCTCTCTTGACCTGAATGTTTGCTTTCTCCTTCCTAAATTGATCATCGAGATTAAAAATGGACTCCAAAGTGATAAGTCCCTTGGGCAGCTTGTTAGTTCTCAGCTGTACCACTTGGTCACCATACTGTTGTTCCAATTTTTCTTGATTCTTAGCTGAGAACTCAACTTCTTCTTGCAAGAAATGGATGATTTGCTGGTCATTCTCAAACACTTGCCAACTTACATTGTTATCCAGCACTGAAGGCCTCACAATCACGTGGATGTTTGGTTGTACCTTGTCTTGTTGAATGCTTTCCACAATGTCAAAGGCTTCCCCTACTGCTGTAAGCCTGTCAGCAGCTTGGTTCTCTTTCCTAGGAATGGATTTGATGCCAAAACCCTCAAAATCTTCCATGAGGTCCCATACCCTATTCTTGTAGCACTTGAGTAGATCATTCTTGGCAGCATGTTGTCCCTTGACCTGATTTACAATCAATTCACTATCACCAAAGACTTGTAAGTTCTTTATTCCTCTCTTTATTGCCCAATATATCCCTTGCACTAAGGCTTCATATTCAATGAGTGTTATTGGAGTATGCAAACTGAAATCTAAAATATGAATAGTACTTTACTCCTTGAGGTGAAACAAGCATGGCTCCACCTCCTGCACCTTGTCTACTCCTTGATCCATCAAAAAACAGCTACCATACCTCATTGTCATCCTTATAGTTTGGCTTGGTGATGCTAGGGATGGGCTGATCTTCTTCATGTATGCAATAGACCCCTAGCTTAGATTCTTCTACTTCTTGATAAGGATCAAAAGCATGTACCTTGTTTGCCCATTCATCAAGAGTTAGATCCGGGATGCTTCCAACCTTGGTGTCAACTTCATCAGTGCTTGGGTGATCTTCTTGATCAAATGTTGAACAATTGGCATTGATCGACTTGAAGTGTAGGGCTCAATGTGGAAGTTTGCAATAGTTTCGAGACCTGATTGTAGCTTTGGTTCCATACCTCGTTCTGAACAACATGTGTGACCAATCAGTAGATGAATATCCTCCAATCTTGGTTGTGAAGTCCCTTGACAAGCATAGGGAAAAGAGTGGTGGAAGGTCTATAACTGATACATCTTGTAAAACAACAAAATTTGGACATGCATGCAAGGTAAGACTCAAGTTTCTAATCACTCCAACTTTTGTTACTGTTGTCCCATCCAGCTACACTACCCCTTTGGATATGGTTTCATACTGGAGCCCTAGCTGATCAGCTATTTGTTTAGGCATCATTGAGCTACTTGCCCCGGAATCTATCATGCAATTGTGCACTAACTGATTTCCAATGATTAATGAAACATAGAAAGGAGGGGGCTTCAACATTTTACCTTGTTATCCTCCATGATTCCCTTCAGGCTGGGCAGCATTTGTGAGCACTTTCTCTTGCATCTGAACTTGCTGATTCGAAGTTGGCCAGTCCTTCATGGCAGCTTGTAGCAAATCTCTTTGGCCTAGGATAGATAGGGATTCCCACATTGATATATTTACATTTGTCTTCTTCATCTGATCAATGATACTGAATGGTGATGAAGGATCTCTTTGCTGTCCCTTGGTTGGCACATTCACTCCTTGCATGTGGGCAGCAACAACTGGTATTTGAGTTGGTCTAGGAGCTGTTCTTGGCTGCCCTTGTGCATTTGAAATTGGATTTTGCTTGCCAACCATTTGTGGAGCCATAGAAGGTTGGAGATTGGTTGGAGCTAATGGCTTCTCTTCACCCAAATTCCTTCTTTTTGACCTTGTGTTGGCTGCAACACCTTGAGAAACTGCTTGATTCATGCCACAGAAATCTTCTGCTTGCCAGTTTACCAATGTGGTGTCATTTGGGGCTGATTGTTGTTGGAATGTTTCTTGTTGTTGGTTGTTTCCTTGACTGCCTTCACCCTCCACACCAGTAGTTGTCACCATTAATGCTTGATTCAAAGCACCATTGAAGCACATAGATTGGTTATGAGGTTCATTGCATGGAAAACACCAATCATACTCCTGAGCAACATTGTTTTGTGTTGGCACCAATGCCTTAGAGGCAGATATGGCATTAGGATTATAGGGCTGAAATGGTCTATTGGCAGGAGGCCTTGTTTGATTTATATTTGCAGCTGGATTAGGAGGTCTTTGTGGTTGGTATGGCTACCTGTTAGGCTAAGCTTGGGGCTGATAAGAAGGTCTAAAACCTTGGGCTTGTTGCCTCTTGAGAGTAACCAACTCATTGCCTAAATTTTGCAATTGCTTCATGACTTCTTGAAGCTCATTTGGGGCACTTGGAGATGAAGTAGAAGCTTCTTTTGAACTCTGATTTCTAGGAGTGGGAGAAGGAGCCAAATTAGATGCTTGATTAGTGTTTGGGCTCTCTAAACTTGGAAACAATGACATGGGAGGTCTAGGGGCTAGTTTTCCAGCTTGGATCAAAAAAATTTCAGCCCTAATGGCAATGTTATAAGCCATAGGGATAGTTATGCCTCCCATGGACTGAATCAACATAGAAATATCAGAATTTAGAGCTTTGAGGTAGTAGAGAAAAGCACCTTCTACTGCTATTGGCCTGACTGCCACTGGAATTCTCTCCCAAGTCTTTTGAAATCTGAAGTTGAAATCAGTCAGCTGCTCATTGGGAGCTCTCTTGATGGTTGTCAGCTGCTCCAAAAGAGACAAGTTGTCTCCCTTCTCTCCAAATTGCTCATGAAGTGCTATACATAGCTGGTTCCAATTCTGAATAGAACCTGAGGCAAGACTTCTAAACCATTGCAATGCTTTCCCCTTGAATGAAGATGCCAACAATTTGACAGCCACTTGCATCTCATTGATTTCATGAATTGCACAAAGGTTGGCAATGTCTTTAACATGATCACCTGGAGTAGTCTGATTCTCTCCAGTGAAGTATGGAATGTTCTTCAAGGCTGCAATTGGAATTGGATGTTGTGCATTGAGGGCAAGTGGGCTGCTGCCAGTGAAATTGACATAGGGGTTGTTTTGTGCCATTCTAATTGGCCTTAGAACCCTTGTTGATTGAATGAAAGGCCTACCAGGTGGAGGAGTTGAGAGAGTTCTGTTTGGTGGAGATGGAGACCTTTGGATTCTCCTCCCACTTTGCCTTACTCTTGGAGATAACTGCAGATATTCAAACAACACCTCTTCTTCTCTAGCTCTTGACCTTGTAGTGATTCTTCTCATGAGTTTTCAGGTCTACACTGCTAAAACCAGCTGATTCTTCCCCTTGGAGTCGCAGATGTGTAATTTATAGCTCTTTTGAAGCAAGAAAATTGCAGTAGATGCACATCAACTTTGCTGCAATAAAAATGAGACCTCTAAGGTCCCACCGGGCGTGCCAAAACTATTGTTGCAAATCAGCAGCACCCCTGGATGCAAATCAAGGTTCTAAGTTGATGTTTAGGGCATCCAGTGTGATTGCACAACATTGAAACCTCTCTCCAAGTGTGGGACTTGCAAGATGAGAGAGGAATCTCCAGATTAGAGGCTGGTTCCTCAAACTCCTCTGATTAGATCTATTATTTGCACAACTGCAGAGGTTCAGATCCTAATTTTATCCTAATTTGCAAGGAGACAGGGATAAGAAATGCAAAAATTAAAACTAAAATGATAAGGGTGATACACCAAAGGAGTGGTGAGCACTTCTTGCTCATGCAAATTGACACAAATCAGAAATTTCAACATAAAACATCATGCACAGGTTGATAAGCTATAAACAAGGGTTTGAAATGAAGCAAAAACACATACAAAAGGGTGAAAGCATTCACAGAGCTGCATTGTGATTTTCAACATCAAAATCCTTGTATTCCAACACCAAAGAGGTAGAAAAACCTGTTATAATCCTTGGAAGGTCTGATACTTGCCAAAATCACTTGTTGAAAGTGAAAACAGAAGCTTGTTGTGCAAAAAAAGTGTTCCCCTTTGAAAAATGAGCCAAATCTGGCTTTTACAGTGCATGGGTCGAACCCAGGAGAGAGAAAACATGAAAAAATGTGGGAGCCATTCCTCATTGACCAAAATGCATTAAAAACAACATGGAGGTCCTTAAAAACCCATGCCCTAACATTTTTGACCATGCTGGAGAAGAATGCGACCCATTTTGCATTAAAATTGGTTGTTGAAACGTCAGTTCTGGCCATTACCACGTGCCAGAAGTGTTTTTTAATTTTATCTCTCCAAAATGAACCAAAATTCAAAATTGACCATGGAATCTTGTAGATAATTTCACCATATTTCCATTGATATAAAGAACGTGAAAATCTGAGCTCTGGATCGAAAGTTATGGCCATTTGAAGATTTAGGGCAAAAACAGGCCCAAAACGGATCGGCGGGAAATTTTTTTGAATTTTACCTCTTTTTTGCATTTGGAATTTTTTTTCCAAAATCCCCACGCTCGCCACTTGGATGCCACATGGCATGATGTGATTGGCCATGGGCTCATCCTTGAAATTTTTCTTACGGGCCCTTCCTTAGAAATTTTTGCCACTTGGACACGTGGCACTACTTTATTGGCTCGGGCCAAAATTCAAAAAAATTTTCTGCGCAAAACACTTAGCGAAATTTTTCACTTTGCCTCCCCTGCTGACACGTGTCACATCCTGATTGGCTCGGCTGGCCCATGGGAAAAAAATTTTCCTTTTTCAAATTTTGTCCAAAACTTGAAAAAATTTCTAAGTTTTTTTCTCTTTTCTCTGCCACCTCCTGGGACACGTGGCAACTTCCTATTGGCTGCGGAATTCCAAGGGGAAAATTTCCCACAAAAACTCCGCCGAGCCATAACTTAAAAAATATGAGTTAGGAGGAAAACTTTACCTTCTCGAAAATGCGAGAGAGAGCTCTATCCAATGGTGCCATTTCGAGAAAGATTTGAGTGCTGAAAACCAAAAAAATGGAGACCGAGGCACAAGAGAGGCAAGAACACAAGGAGTTAGCCACAAAAATGAGTATAGGCACATTTTGGATAACAGTAATATGACCTTCCCTTACTTCATTTTGCATGTACACTTAATCAACCAATGAATGAACCAAACAACCCCTTAAACCGTTAAGTAATGAATGATGTGAACCAACTAAGCCTTGTAAGACCAAAATAGACCCAAGACAAACCTGCACACTCAAGGAATTTACCTTAGAAGCTTTCAATCAAACAAATTTAACAAAAGGACTCACTTAGAAAATTTCCATTCTTGACTGTGGGATCATACAGGACTGTTTTGCAAAAATGAATATCTAAACCTCATCCAATATTAAGTTTTATGATTTATGTGGAAAGTAGACATCGCCAACTTTCGAAAAAGTCCAATTTTTTTTCAAAAACTGAGTTCCTAGTCAAAAGTTATAACATTTTGAAGATCTTCTTTGCGGGTAGTTTGGGAAGATGCTACGGGCTGCTTTGAGGTGCACAACCAGAGTTCTACGAGAAGGTGCGGAGTTGCACTGTGGTGGCTGTAGGTTCACGGCTAGAGTTTCTATGGGTGTACCTATAGTTGCTATGGTATGGGCGGTGTAGGTGCACAACTAGAGTTGCACGGGCAGGCACTGAAGTTGCTACGGGCGGTTATAGGTGCACAACCACGATTACTACGGGTAGGCTTGTAGTTGCTACGGGATGTTGTAGGCATACAACCAGTTGCTATGGGCTGTTGTAGGAGTACAACTAGTTGTTATGGGATGTTGTAGGAGGATAGCTAGTTGCTATGGGCTACTATAGGAGCATAACTAGAGTTGATACGGTGGGGCCTACTACTTCAAAAGCTTATGACACCTTGTATTTTGTACATGGAGACATCAGAAACATCAGTTTACACAAGAGACAAGATTCACCAAAGTAAATAAGTATATTAGATCTTAATGAACATTGTTGGCTAGATTTTCTACATAGCACAAAACCTAGGAAGTCATGAGATAAATCTCCTTCATTTAACCGGTGAGGCTCCCATGTCAGATTTGTACATAAAAATGTGTTATTATCTATCAGGGGTTTTACTTTAACCAATTAGTTCATGAACCATAACTAATAATTTTTGCAGCAAGTAAGCAACTGTTCAAGAAAGGAAGTATTTTAAAGAAGAAGGAAGTAAAGGAAATACAGAGAAGAAATGGGGAAGATGTGCATCCCAATTAGTAGATAGCAGAGCTAATTGTATGCACATAGAAGAAACTTAATAGATATGAACACACATAATTATAAAAAAAAGGCAGATCTAGATCCAGATCTAAAATAACACAAATTTTATTAAGAGATCTAAGATTAAAAGCAAGAAACACAAGTACATCGTGACACAAAGTTCTCCGAAAACCTGCTCCTTTGTATTCCTTTGCTCCAAGATGATCTCAGGGGTCCAACACAAAGTATAGAACACAAGATTGCTGCTTACAAATTCTGATCATTAACCCGAAGGTTCTTCCTCTACTTATAGAATGTAGAGGGGAAATTACAAGTTAGAAGCTTTAGTTGAATTGGCACATGTGGAAGTCGGAAAAAAACAAGCTGGCAATCTCCTCTTGGAATTTCTCTTTGCATGACACATATGACTTGCAACTGAAAATAGAACCTTCTATTTTGCACATCTGCCACCTATCTCAAAGTAGTTGACTTCTTCAAGTAATGGCTTTTAAACCAATCACTTAAGTTGTATAATTTAATTGATCACTCAATTACTTTGTCGGAGGAAAGAAGAAAGAAGAGGAAAGCTGCAGTCTTGTCCTTTTTCATGTCCACATGCAGCTGATTCTTTTGCCTTTGATTCTCACCAAACTGGATCTGGGAGTAGCTGGAGCTGGAATTGGAAACGGCTGGAATTGGAAACAACAAGCTAGATCTGGAAACAACTAGATTTTTCCTTCGCCTTATCTTCTCTTTTATCCTTGAAGATTTTGCAGTTCTTCTCCAGTACATGCATCAATGCATTGTTTTTCGTAGATAACTCATCATCCTTATTTTTAATTGCATATGAGCAATTAAAAATTCTGGAAAGCACTCGGATGAATGAAAATTCAATGAAGGCTTCAACTGGAAGATGGGAGCATTTGCACAAGATCTTGGAAGGAATTTTACACATAATGAATTCTTCATGGGCTGCATTCAAAAAAAAGAGGATGAAGCCTTTGTCATGAAATCTTTTACAACTATGAGATTTGGATTTGGATCTGCATATATATTTACATATACATCTACATCTATATTTGGATATGGATCTACACCCACATAAAAACTTTGAAAGCTGGTCTATGGATGGAAAAGCTGCAACTCGAATAATTCCACTGCTTTTAATCTGCACGCATGAGTGAAGTTTCTCTTGCACACATGAGTGAAGTCTTTCCTGCTCTGGATCTATCTATCAATTCAGCAAGAGGTTCCGAGCCTAGATCCATGTCTCCAATATCTACAAATTTAGAAGTGATGCATGACTCCGTTGTTCTTTCTTTTTCATCTTTCTTCACCATAGCTTTGTCTATCTTTGTCTGAACATTTCTTTTTCTTCTTATTTGACTGGAATTCTTCAAAACTGGTGCAGATCTGGATAATCCTTCAGATTTGGAGGAAATATTCAATGTATTGGACATTGATATAAGTTCCTTTTCTTTTGAAAAACACCGTAATGAATTCCTTAGCACTGTAATAGTTATGTAAACAATTATGTAGACAAAGATCAACCTCCTTCATAGCATGCGCCAAATTTGGAAGCTTTTAGCCTTGTTGCCACCTTGCACGAGCAAAATCCTTCTTCAAATGCCTTATTTCCACCTTTCCTGAGAAAAATTCTTCTTCAAATGCCTTGTTTCCACCTTTTGCACGAGCAAAATCCTTCTTCAAATGCCTTGTTTCCACCTTGCCTGAGAAAAATCCTTCTTCAAATGGGGGCGCACTTTTTTGCACATATAATTCTATTTTTAAGAATTTTTCATAATGAGATTCTTTACCCTACAAGGCAGGCACTAAAATCCCATGATCCACTTAAGTGATTTGACTTTGACAATGGGATTATTTACCCTACAAGGCAGGCAATAAAATCTTGTGATTTCACTTAAGTCACTTTTCTTTTATTTCACCATGGGAATTTTTACCCTGCAAGGCAGGCAATAAATTCCCGCCTGCCTGCTGCCTCTAATTTTCCCACTGTAGCTTAAGTGAATTTTATATCACGGGAAAAAGTACCCTGCAAGGTAGGCAATAAAATCCCACTTGCCTGTTGCTTCTATTTTTCCCACTGCAGCTTAAATCCTTTGTTTTCCAAAAATGCGCCCAACCCTGCAGGATTTTCTATGCACGAATTCACCTTTTCCCAATGAACCAGACCTCCGTTGGTGACTTCCTCCAGGCATAATGTGCGTATATGTTTTCTAGCTGCTCCAGGCCAAAAATTGGGCTTACCCAGCAAAGGAATTCTTTTAGAGAAATTTCACGAGAAAATGAAACGGGGACGACACCAAAACACAAAAATTGCCAAAAGTCACAAATAAAGCCGAAAAATTATTCCAAGTTAAAACCCTTCTGGTTCATAGGAATAATGACATGTTTAATCATAATAGAGTTAAAATGGAGTGCAAATAGCCTCATACAGGGCTCAAAATAATTAAATACAAATTTCTCATAGACAAATCCCGACGACAGAATATAACAATTTTGGGCATCTGGGTATTTGGCAAAAAAGGCTAATATGGATCTTTGGGAATATCTTGACGCAATACAAGAACTTTCAGGAAATAAAAACACAAAATGACCCATTATTTTAAAATTACAATTTTTTTCGAACAGGGTAGTCATAGATTTGGATGAAATTTGGGTACACCAGTTGGCTCGTCTGTGGACATCTTTTTCTTGTCGAATGACAAGGGAAAAGATGAGATCTCAGCATATTTGGTTTTGTGTCTTGTATTTTGGGCACATGGTCGTGCAACAAAAACAACACAACACAAAAACAAAAACAAAACAAGGAAAAACAAAGTTTTATTTATGTACATACAAGTTTTAACCTGTTTTTTCAGTCCCTGAACAACTTCAGATGCTGCCCGTTGAAAGAAATGGTAACCCAATTCCATCTCGGTAGGCAAGGAAGAAAGTATCCATTCCTGCAGCTCTTTTGATCATGAAGGGCCCTTTTCAGAGTGGATCAAAGTTGTCATGTATGCCCTTCGGTTCATATATCTTGCCCCACCCAGTACCCAGTCTCCGACCTTGAACTTCCTTTCTCTTGGCCTTCTTGTCAAATACTCTGGGAAAGTCCTTATCAACTTCATCTGGTGGTGGCTCATCCTTTCTTCTCTCTGTGGTAGGTAATTCTGCATCAACTTGCTCCGTTCCCATATTTATTTGCTACATTTCTGAGGAAGAACTATCACCATATTCTTTGTTCTTCTTCAGATATTGATCATGCTTGTTGAAAGTCTCCACTAAGGAAACTAAACCCTTGGGGATTTTGTTACCTTTTGGTTGGACTATTCCACTATTGTCATCATAACTTGGATCAGCTTTGCTGTGACTATTTGTCGTGGTGGTGATTTACTCCTTCAACATACAGACGTGTAGATGTTTGTTCAGGGACTTTGGGGGGGTAGACCATCTCCACTTTATAGTTTTCTTGTCTGAATATGGACGATTTTCTATCCAGATTCAAAGTACAATTGTGATTGCTAAATAATATGCCTTGAAGTTTTGATGTATTAGAATGAAGTCAATAGAGAAGGTTGCAAAATCAAATATGGCAGAAAGTACTTTATCTCTATAATGCTTCAGCTTATCTCTTTTGACTTGACTTTTCCCTCAAACTTGCTTTACTAGAAGTTCAACATCTCCTTAGGCTTTGAGGAATTTTACTCCTTTCTTTTTATCTTGCTCCATTCCTAGCAACAATGCTTCATACTCCGCCGTATGATTGGTGTTCTCGAACATCAGCTTATGGGAGTATGGAAATATCTCATGATCTGGAGATATTAGTAGAGTGCCAGCTCCTAATCCAAAAGAAAAATATGTGCCTTTAAACTCCAGAGTCCAAACTTTCTCTTCTTCTTTTGCTGTCTCTGGAATGTCTTTATCTGTTTCCAAGAAATAGACCCCACGGTCAGATTCCTGAAAAATAATATGAGATCTAGGATCCTCAGATTTTGTAACCGTGTACTGGACTTCTTTTCCAGCTCCAGCTTATGGTTAAGCCCTTTGATAGGAATATGCACACAGGACCAATCCATCTTTACTTCTCCTCCTAGTTCTTTGTAGAAGTTTCTACTCAGCAACATCCCGTAGGAGACAGGAATATCTGCAACTAGAATTGTCATCTTTAATCTTTTGTCAAGAAAAGTTGTCAAAACAGCTTGTGCATATTTGATTTGTCCGATTAAAGGGACTTGTCTCTCCATGGAGTAGCACCTTTTTATGGTCTTTATCAAGGTAAGCCCAAGAGCATCTGCAACTTTAGTTGGCATGAAATTGTCAGAAGCACCGAATCTAGAATGTAATTACTTAACTTGAAACCATTAAGCAATAAGGAGACATAGAAAGGTTCCACCCTTTCAGAAGATGGTGAGGGTTTAACAACTGCAGTGTTGTTTTGTGGAGGAGTATCTTTGGGCTTAGGCAAAAGGCCTTTTGATGTATTGGAATGTCTTGGTGATTGTACATATTTGAGTAGCCTATTTAACTTCTCAGGAAAATCTCTCAAGTATCCAGCTTCTGACATTTAAACTCTAGTTTTCTTAGCATGATCAATAATGTCAAAAGAAGAAATAGATTCAGATACCTAAGCCGCTTTCTGTGGTTGAGATGAAGAACTCGCATGCTTACTTCCAGGAGCTAAGGAAGAAGGCAAAGGGATGCCCCTTCTTTGTTCGTCTGCTAATGCTTCAGCTTGGCAAGTTTGTGATCTTGTAAGTACTGCATATGTATGACCATGATCATCTTCATGAAGTTTCTCATTGTCATGTTCAGATTTGTAGTTCAGATAATTAATGTTGGAGTTGCCGGCAGGACCTATAAAATCATCATCCTCGAGTTGATCAATGTCAGCTTCCAGGTATTCTTCATTCATCTCCACATTGTTTCTGGGAGCAGCTTCAATTGCTAATCTTTGGGAAACAACAATGTGGTTCCAATTGTTGTTGTTGAAATTCGAGCATGGGCGTATTGTTGCCTTGAGCCATTTGAGCCATTTGTTTCTTCATACGCATCATCCCATTTGCTAACTTTTGCAATAGTGAATTGGATGTAGTAGCACAGGATGAACTTTCGGCTCTAGATGTGTTGCTCTTTATCTTTCCAACCATGATGAGATCGTCTTCAATTTCAACCACCGTGTTTTGGGCTGCTTTAACAAGTCAACATGACATGCTCTTCGGAGTTGATAGATTACTTCAGGAAGCAAAGCATTGATGAAGAACACCTTTTGATTCTCATCATTTAGAGAAGCAGAAACTGGAATTTTGTATAGTAATCTTTGAAATTTTGCAATAAAATCCTGCATGTCTTCATGTGGTTCCTTCTTCAGCTGAGTCGAGTTGGGTTATAAAGGTGCTGAAATCTTTAGCTGGTTTGAATCTTTTCAGAACACATCCCTGCATAGTAGCTCAGTTGGTTATGGTACCAGGAGCTAGCCAGTAGAACCATTCTCCAGCCAAGTCATGCAGAGTCTCTATGAAGAGTCTAACAGATACATCTTCATGTTTGACTATGCAAGCACTCCACATGATATGAAAAATGCAGCCAAGTGGTCATCTGGATTCTGCTTGCCATCTCCAAAGAATTTTGGAAAATTCTTTCTCATCCCTTTAGGTAGATCATGCATAGGAGGAGTCAGATTCAGAGGTCCAAAGGCTGCACCCCATGGAACAGGCGCTGCAGGGGCAAGTGGATGATTCTGCATCATAAAAGGAGCGCGTCTTCTTTGAGAATAGACTTGATGAATAATTCTAGCTGCCAAATTATGCTGAAGATGATTTAGATCTGGATATGTTTGCACTCTTCTTCCTGGTGAGAGACTAGATCTGCGGCTTCTAACTTGAGGAGGATGATTGAAATTGAATTGCTCTGCAATCTGAAGAAATGATCACTCCTTCCTTACACCTTCACGGATCAGGTGAATGGACGTTCAGCCAGTTAAGATTTGTATGGAAAATACTCGATCTTGATAGATAAGATTTGATCTACAAAGATAGTTGTTCCCAACGGAGTTGCTAAAAAGCTGTTGGCTAGATTTTTTGGCATAGCACAAAACCTAGGCAGTCATGAGATAAATCTCCCTCATTTAACCGGTGAGGCTCTTGTGTCAGATTTGTCAATAAAAATGTGTTATTATCTATCAGGGGTTTTACTTTAACCACTTAGTTCATGAACCATAACTAAGAAGTTCTACAGCAAGTAAGCAACTATTCAAGAAAGGAAGTATTTTATAGAAGAAGGAAGTAAAGGAAATACAAAGAAGAAATGGGGAAGATGTGCATCCCAATTAGTAGATAGCAGAGCTAATTGCATGCACATAGAAGAAACTTAATAGATATGAACACACATAATTATAAAACAAAGGCAAATCGAGATCCAGATCTAAAATAACACAAAGTTTATTAAGAGATCTAAGATTAAAAGTAATAAACATAGTACACCATGACACAAAGTTCTCCAGGAAACCTACTCCTTTGTATTCCTTTTCTCCAAGTTGCTCTCGGGGTCCAAAGACAAAGTCTAGAACAAAAGATTGCTGCTTACAAATTCGATCATTAACCCGAAGGTTCTTCCTCTACTTATAGAATGTAGAGAGGCAATTACAAGTTGGAAGCTTTAGCTAAACCGACACATGTGGAAGTCGGAAAAGAAATAACCTGGAAATCTCCCTCTTAGAATTCCTCTTTGCATGACATGTATGACTTGCAACTGAAAATAGAACCTTTTATTTTGCACGTCGCCACCTATCTCAAAGTAATTGACTTCTTCAAGTAATGGCTTTTAAACCAATCACTTAAGTTGTATAATTTAATTGATCGCTCAATTACTTTGTCGGAGGAAAGAAGAAAGAAGAGGAAAGCTACAGTCTTGTCCTTTTTCATGTCCGTATGCAGCTGATTCTTTTGCCTTTGATTCTCACCAATCTAGATCTAGGAGTAGCTGGAGCTAGAATTGGAAACGGCTGGAATTGGCAACAACAAGCTGGATCTGGAAACAACTAGATTTTTCCTTCACCTTGTCTTCTCTTTTATCCTTGAAGCTTTTGCAGTTCTTCTCCAGTACATGCATCAATGCATTGTTTTCCGTAGATAACTCATCATCCTTATTTTTAATTGCATATGAGTAATTAAAAATCCTGGAAAGCACTCGGATGAATGAAAATTCAATGAAGGCTTCAACTGGAAGATGGGAGTATTTGCACAAGATCTTGGAAGGAATTTTTCATGCACCGACTTCTTCACGGGCTACATTCGAAACAAGAGGATGAAGCCTTTGTGCCGGAAGGTTTTACAACTATGAGATCTGGATGTAGATCTGCATATTTATTTGCATCTGCATCTCCATCTCGCATCTAGATATGGATCTGCACCTACATAACAAAATTTTGCAACTGGGCTATGGATGGAAAAGTTACAACTCGAATAATTTCACTGCTTTTAATCTGCACGCATGAGTGAAGTCTTTCCTGCTCTAGATCTATCTATCAATTCAGCAAGAGGTTCCGAGCCTAGATCCGTGTCTCCAATATCTGTAAATTTAGTAGTGATACATGACTCCGTTGTTCTTTCTTTTTCATCTTTCTTCGCCATAGCTTTGTCTATCTTTGTCTGAACATTTCTTTTTCTTCTTATTTGACTGGAATTCTTCAAAACTGGTGCAGATCTGGATAATCCTTCAGATTCGGAGGAAATATTCAATGTATTGGACATTGATATAAGTTCCTTTTCTTTTGAAAAACACCTGTAATGAATTCCTTAGCACCTGTAACACTTATGCAAACAATTATGCAGACAAAGATCAACCTCCTTCAAAGCATGCACCAAATTTGGAAGCTTTTAGCCTTGTTGCCACCTTGCCTGAGCAAAATCCTTCTTCAAATGCCTTGTTTCCACCTTGCCTGAGCAAAATCCTTCTTCAAATGCCTTGTTTCCACCTTTCCTGAGAAAAATCCTTCTTCAAATGGGGGCGCACTTTTTTGCACATATAATTATATTTTTAAGAATTTTTCATAATGGGATTATTTACCCTGCAAGCGGTGCACTAAAATCCCATGATCCACTTAAGTGATTTCACTTTGACAATGGGATTATTTACCTTGCAAGGTAGGCAATAAAATCTCGTGATTTCACTTAAGTCACTTTTCTTTTATTTCACCATGGGAATTTTTACCCTGCAAGACAGCAATAAATTCCCACCGCACTCTTGCCTCTAATTTTCCCACTGTAGCTTAAGTGAATTTTATACCATGGGAAAAAGTACCTTGCAAGGTAGGCAATAAAATCCCACCTGCCTGCTGCTTCTATTTTTCCCACTGTAGCTTAAATCCTTTGTTTTCCAAAATGCGCCCAACCCCACAGGGGCTTTTCCATGCACGACTTCACCTTTTCCCAAAGTGGGAACTAGACCTCCGATGGTGACTTCCTACGAGCATAACATGCATATATGTTTTCCAGCTACTCCAGGCCAAAAATCGGGCTTACCCCGGCAAAGGAATTATTCTAGAGAAATTTCACAGAAAATGAAACAGGACAACACAAAAACACGAAAATTTGCCAAAAGTCCCAAATAAAGCCCAAAACTTATTCCAAGTTAAAACCCTTCTGGTACATAGGAATAATGACATGTTCGATCATAACAGAGTTAAAACGGAGTGCAAATAGCCTCATACGGGGCTCAAAATAATTAAATACAAATTTCTTGCAAACAAATCCTGATGACATAATATAACAATTTTGGGCATCTGGGTATTTGGCAAAAAAGGCTAATATGGCTCTTTGGGAATATCTTGACGCAATACAAGAACTTTCAGGCAATAAAAACACAAAACGACCCATTATTTTAAAAGTACGATTTTTTTTCGAATAGGGTAGTCACAGATTTTAGGATGAAATCTGGGTACACCAAACATATAAAACTAAATGTATGCAAAATCATAACTTTGATCTCCTCTTGTGGTAGATTCAAACGTGCGTGTGTCTTAGACTATGCTTGTGATAGTATTTAAACAAAAAAAAAAATTCCTCTTTCAGCTAACTAAGCCTAGGTTAATCATAAATATGTAGAGGGTTGGTTTTACAGGTGTTATAGTGCCCATCAAAATAAATTAATTCCTCATGGACTCGCTCATGAGCCACCGATATAAATTTTCAGGTTTTCCAAAATATGGGAGCTCATACAACTTTAAAACTCCTATCTTGGTCAATAATTTTTTGTCCGCATCATTGTAGACCACCATGTCATTTGATGTTCTCTTTGAGGTCTTCACCATAAGTAATTTTTCCAATTCTTCTCCAACACTTCGCCAAATGGAGTGCAATATTACCTCATGCATAAATATGATAGAATACAATTGGTTTGTAGCTCTCTCGCACTTCACAATTGTCTTCTAGCTCGCTCACCTTCAACTCGCTCGAAATATCTTATATGTAAAGGTAAAAATGAGTTCACATAACGTCCTTATATAGATTTTCAAAAATTTATAAACTTTATTTCTATTCACCTACAACTGTCCCCAACATTAATTCATCATTTCAAAAAAATTTCTGCATTGTTCATTTCCATGCCATAGTTATAAGCTTCTAAAGCACGCCTTCTACTTTTTGGCTACAGACCTCCTTCCACACACCCTCATGCACCAAAGTACCTCACCACTACACCTTCTTCTAAGTAGTTTCCACTACTGCAACCTACCTTGTGTTACACTATGTGTCCATCCATAAGTGGTCTTTAATCATGAGCAATTTTCTATCTGCACCTTTCCCTAAAACACCTGTACAAAATTTTCTTTATGCATACCCATCTTCAGATGACAATCAAATTTGGAAATGAACCATGTATATAAACCACCCCACACTAAGGGTATGCGCGGTCCTCTGCACATGAAAACACTTACATATTAATCAAATTTTGGCATGCAAGCATGCTTATTACGTAAAACACTAAACTAGATTGACAAAGCATAGTGACAATGAAATGAAACACATGAAAATAATGCATCAAGGAAATATAACGTAAGTGGAAATATTGCCTTATTATAAACACCAAGAAGACTTATTTATAGTAGGGCTTCAACCTACTCCCATTGAAGTAACCGGGAAACCGTGTTCCATCTAGCACCTCTAACTAGCAAGCGCCTAAATCAAGTATATAAGTGATAACATACGGTCCCAACCAATGCACCTTAATATTTCCTAGGGTGGCACAAGAACTTTGAATCATACATAAGCACCATTTTCCCAACCTCAAGCTTATTATCTTTGATGTTCCTATCATGTCATGCCTTCTTCCTAGATTTCTATTGCTTCTAACTCCAACGCACTATGGTGCACCTCTCATCCAGCTACATGATTTTTTCAATATGTTCTTCAAGTTATTTCTCATCAGCTAAACCTCCTGTGTGTGTAATTCACAAAGAAGGTAACATGAATTCCATGGGTAGAACTACCTTTGTGCCAAACACCAACTGAAAAGGTGTTTCCTTATTCAACCTCTTGTAGGTTGTCTTGTATGCCCAAAGCACAACAGAGACTTTATCATCCCAATCTCTCCTTCCAACATCACAAATTTTTTTCAATGTATGGATCAATATCTTGTTGAAGGCCTCAGTAGTTCCATTTTCTTGATGATAGGGTTTTTTTCCATGGTGTGTAACCATAAATTCATCTAGTAATATCCTAATAGTCTCATTAAGGAAATGAGTACCCCTATCACTTGTTAAACTTAAAGGGCATCCATACATGCTGATAATATTTTCCCATAGAAACCTTGTTGCTGTAGATGTTGTGAAATACTTTGTAGGCGCCCCTTCTGCACATTGTGTAAGATAATATGTACAAGTTATAATATAACACGATCTTATCCTATGTGCGGCTGGTAAAATAAGGCCCGTAAAGTCAATTTACCACTTCTCAAAAGGTTCTATGCTAACAATAGGCCTCAAAGGCATCTCATCTCTATGGACAGGATTTCCAAGGCGCTGACAATGGTAACATGCCTTACAATACTCTTTGCAATCCTTGTATAATGTGTCTAACCATAAAAAAACTAGTAAAATATTGTATGCAATGGCATCCCTTGCATAGAGTCCACTTGTAATACCACCATGAGACTCCTCCATAATTGCTTCCCGATCATGTTCAAGTACACACCGGTGAAAAATTCATCATGGCCTAACTTGTATAAGTCTCCACTAATCAACATGTAAGGTGCAAGTGTGAATGACAAGTTGTTTCTTCTCCAAATCCTTCATTCCTTTAAGCACCACACATGTGCATAAAAAGACAGCAATATCCTCTAAGAATGAGGGCACATGGTTTAACATGAATGGCTATGCATTTGGAATTGTATCCTCAATGATCTACACGACCTCACGCGATTGAATCCTTGATAAATGGTTTTGACTAGAATTGCTCTTACCCATCTTAACCACCACAAAAAATTTGAACTCTTGAAATAAAAGAACCCAATGACATATGAACCCCTATAAAATAGGCTTGTTTATCAAATACTTTAATGCCATATGATCTGTATAGAAGATGAATGGTGTTTCCAGCAAGTACTATCAAAACTCATGGAGCGCATAGATCATAGAAAATGTCTCGTGCTCTGTAGTCATGTAATTCTATTCTGCTGGAGTCAACTTCCGATCACAAAGAAAATAGGATGATCAAAAATATATTCTTAAGGATGGGCTAGTACCACACCTATAGCCATGCAGAGGACTCTACATGAACGTGAAAAGGTTTGGACCATAAAGGAAAGCGTAAAATAAGTGATCTAATAAGCCTTTCTTCTTTCGAGTCTTAAGCACGTGTTGTTGTGCCTCACCCCAATAGAAATTGCCTTTTCCTTTTAATAATTCCTCTAGGGGCATGGCAATCTTGTCATAAGCTTTGATAAAATTCCTATAATATCATGTGCTCCCTAATAATCTGCACACCTCACTTTGGCTAGTTGGTTCTTCTTAGCCCAAGATAACAACAACCTTAGCAGTGTCTGCTAGTAAACTTTCTTTATAGATGATGTGTCCTAGAAAAATTCCAAAGGGTGTGGAAAACACACACTTCTTAACATTTAAAGAGATTCTCAACTTCGATACCTCTCAAACATCAGCCTCAAATTATCATAGTGATCCTTTATAAGCCCATAGATTGTCCAATCATCCAGATATACCTGCAAGAACTTGTGAATAAAATCTTGAAATGCTTGTACCACTATGCACGAAAAGACTGCAGCGCATTCTTTAGTCTAAAGGGAATAACCATGTATGCAAAAATTCCCCATTCAGTGGTGAAAGTTTTCTTCTCTTGGTCCTCTTTTTCTATCCTTACCTGATGATACCCTGAAAATCCATCAGTGAAGGTTTATATTTCGTGCCCTGCAAAGTGCTCCAATATTCCTTAGTAAACAGTGTGGGAAAGGGATCAATTACACATGCAAAATTTAAATCCCTATAATCCACACAAATTTTGATTCTCCCATATTTCTTGATGCTGATCACCATAGGGCTCACCCATTCGACTCCTCAATGGGCACAATGATCCCATAAATTAACATTTTGTCAATTTCTTCTTTCACCTTGATGCGTAAGTTCGATTCATCTTGTAAGGCCTCTTCCGAAACTGGATGTGCACCTTCCTTCAGCTTGATTCTCATTTCACCCAAATATTCATGTACTCCTTTCAATTCATGATAACCTCTAGGAACATATCCTAAAAGTCATGCAACAACTCAATTATCTTAGAAACTTCAGAGTCAGACTAATAATCTCCAATAATGGCCTCCTTAGGCTCAACATCCATTCCAATTTTTACTTTTTTGGTATTCATAAGTGCATGGTACACGTGCACCTTCTCATTTGCACTATCCAAGACCTCGTGTGTACCCTTTGTGTGCTCAATATCCAAGTTCTCAACCTCTTCATCATCAACTATGTAGACCATCTTACCCTTTTCTCTTTCTAGGAAGGCATGCCCAAGCTATTCAACATCTATTTCTTCCTCTTCAAAATACCCCCAAGTATGAATCTCCTAACAAATCCTAAAGGATCTCCTCAGCCTTTGCACTATATCCCATAGTTAAGTGCTTCATAACCTATAATGCCTCATTCATTGGAGGTTTAGTGGAAAAATAGTCAAAGGTTTAAATCATACATGTAGTAAGTTCTTGCCAATTTCTAGTCTCTCTATTCAACTCTACATAGATATACATATACATATACATATATATATATATATATATATATATATATATATATATATATATATATATATATATACCATGCGCATGCACAACCTCGCAAGGTGAAATAAATCTTGTGCACCCACAATGAAGGTGGTAAAGCTTCCTACCCCTTTGTCCAGAGTCTCTCACACTATTGAATGTGGTGTTGAACAAGATCATTACCATGAAATGCACAGATCTGAGTAGGTGCATTTCTCCTTAAAAATATAGCAGATAAAGTAATCCTTACTTCTCTCCACTCCAAAATATTATCCCTGTGAACCATCCACCAGCACATTGCCATCCTGCATAGAGTATAAACTAGCATATTCCTTCTTTCCACCGACATTCCCACTAAACTTCCATAACAAGCAAGAATACTTTTGGATTCTCTTCACTAGTGTACCTTGGTACCTGGATGCTACCCAAATGCCTCGATCTTTGCCGGCTTAATAATACATGTAATTCCACTTTGTACTTTGCACCCAACCATTTCGTAAGTGCCATGTGCCCAGTTGTCACATGTAACACTTGTAGTATCACTCATGGACTATGCATCATCCCATTGGAGAACTCCTTCCTTTGATGGCTCAAGAACTTTCGGATCTTGAATGGTGCACACATAAATTCTATTCAAGTCTTCTTCACTTAAGGGCTCTACATAAGGTGCAGATTTCCCATCTGTCAAGGGAATAATAACACATTCTTCTTTGTTCTAAAAATGATATACCCTTTTTGAAACATAGATCGACATAAGTGCCTAAGAAATGATAGAAAACTATATGCCTCTACAAGTGCCAAGACCTCAAAGTCCCCATTAAACTTGCCCCTTGTATAGTAATTGATGCATCTTTCAAAACCCCAATTTACATAGCCTTCATCTAGTTCATCATAAACATCACATTACAAGATAGCTGTAATGGCATGATAAGCACTATAACATTAAAACAACATGCTTTTATCTAACAATTTTGTAAAAGGAACCCGATGTTTATGAAAATGTTCCAAATAGTCAAAATAATATCAATTAAATAGACTACCCAAATAGACACAATGTAAGAAATAGAGAGGATGTCACTAAATCTATTTAAGAATCATTTGTCCACAAAATAAGTTAAATAATCCAAAAAAATTTAATTCCATCTATGTCACTGTAATAATAATCATTTCAACATGATAACATTTTAAACTGCAACCAACTATAAGAAGGGAATTAATTAAATTTCATGATATGTCCTCATTATTTTTAATTTAATTCACCAAGATAAAGTTCCACTAATAACAACTTGTTCCTTATCAATCAATCTAAAAGGTATTTAGGAACAATTATGAAATAATTGACATGAACAGGATGCTACCACCATTTTTCATCTAACCAGATGCTTGTTACCATCCATAAAAGGATGCCAAAAAAATAGAGATAACTCAACAGGAACCGGGTGTACTCACTATACATTCCTACAAGAGGTTACTCTAGCTAATGGCCAAATGAATCAACACAAGATAATAATTCAGAAGGGTACGACTTAACAAAATGAACTAGTTTCCAAAACAAATTTGATTGAATCATATCAACCAAACCAAGACGGGAAAAAGAGAGTCAAAACACAAACATGCAATTAAAATGATCAAGCTACAATCGAATGCACAAGAAACCCTTGCCTAAAACTTTAGAATAATGAAAAAATAGTTCTAAGGAACAAAATCATAGTGTACGGTATTTACTTGAAAATATCAATATTAAAGTCTAAAGAATAAAAATTTCCTCTACCAATTATCTCAATAACTCACGGGTTCCATTCACACTCGAAACAAATTCTCAATAAGAGCAATAGTTACCACATAAATGTTTCAAACCAACCAAAGATACAAGCTCAGTCTCAATGAGATGTTTGCAAGGATTAAACATTCAATTAAAACATGCAACAATCACCACGTAAAATGTCTCTTATAAACACTGATGACCCAAATCAAAAGAATCTACAAGGTTGAACATGAGCAGATATAAACCCAAGATATCCCACTCATGATGCTTCAAAGAGTAACAATTCTTCGAGAGAATGTTTAACAAAATAAATGAAATAAAATTGTTTCAAGTATAATACAATGACCTGGAGTGACCAATACTCAACGAGTCCAAATCTCAAGCCAACCCAAAAAGGATAATCATGCAAAGTAAATATAAAAACAAGAGAGAGAGAGAGATTTACTAATCCATATTTCCAAAACAGATCCACCCTGAAGGGTAATAAAAAACGTAACATAAAATGATGGAGATAGAAAAATCCATCATCACCTTCATATTATGCACTTATAGTGCTCAAAATACCTCAATCAAGAGTACCCAAGATGAGTCTTGACTTGAATTACATAAAAAACAATAAAAATATCAAAAGATCGAGTTAAAAATATAAGCCAAAATGAGTGACCATCAAACCGATACAGAAATCCCATACATGATTTATAAAAAGTTGACCCAAATAATGTTTTTCCACACCCATTTTAATGACAACATGGGTCATTACCACAATCCTAAAAATATTTTCTCCATAACCATGAGAATTTATTTCACGCCAACAAATTACAAATACAAGGAGATTTATCTATCAGAGATAATATAACATAGTCTTCCCATGTCAATCATTCGTAGTTTAATATATATTGCAAACACAACTATTTTTCCAACAATAGACAAACCTAGAATCATGAATAACAAACTCATACCACTATATCACTTATATCCACAAGAAACCATATCCATAAGAAACTCACAGAAGAAAGAAGAAGAAGTAAACAACACACAAGAAACTATTCTCAGAGATGTTTTCATGAAGAGAAGAGTTCTCTTTATGAAAATGTTTAAATAAAGGCAAGAGATCTTAAAGAAATAGAGACTTTCATACCTGGTAGTGCTCTGGCGTCTCTTCTTTACTTTAAACCTTCAATTAAAGCTTTCACCGCAAGATTTCCAATGAAAATGCCAAACAAATATTCCGTAACTTTTCCCAATTTCTTCATATAGTTTCCACAATCAATCTTTCCTATCATTTCTGCCATGCAATGATGAATTTTAACATGTAACAAAATCAAACTGAAAGTTCAAAAAATGGAAATACAACATGCAGAGCCAAAGAGCTCAAAAAATCTAAATGCACAATAAAACCAAACCATTCCTTTTTCCTCCAACCCATTCTACTATTCCCCAGGTGGTTTTCACTCGAGTCAAGGCTCATTAATGCCAACAGGACTACAGTGTCCCCCAAAACTCCCGCCAATGCCAACTCATTGTTAGTTACAACTAATAATTAAAAACTTCATTCAAATGAAATTAGTAGAGTTTACAACTTAGCACTTTCCACTACCTTCATGCCTTGTCTAAAATTGGTGGCAACAGAATATTAAATGCAACATTTAAACCTTCAAAATTCCTTTGGAATGGTTCCACCACCATCCAAAAACTTTCCATCAAAGCCAACCTAATTTCCCCTTAGGTTATTTTGATGCCCTTAGGTTAGGTTTCCATAGTATTAGTTTATAAACCAAAGCTTAGGACCTTAGGAGTAATTCAATTTAGCTTAGGATTAATTAGTGTCAATGACTTAGGATTACCCCTTCTAAGAATTAATCATCACAATAAATATAATCACCTTAACTTAGGTTTAGGATAGGATAAAAATCAAAGGAACTTAGATTAATTAGGTCCCAATAAATTAATCAAAGTACATTACCTTTTGCAATGTATCAAAATGACGTTATTAGATCACTTAAAAGGGTGCATGCAAAAGATGCTACAGGATGCCCCTGTGATCCCAAAGCAAGCCTAAGTTCAACAATCAAACATTTTGACCGGCTTGATTAAATGATCAAAACATCGTAAAATCAAAGACATGCCTTGGATCACTGCAATTGATTCAAGGTATGGTTATTCCTGAATTTTGCAATCAATTAGACTAAAGAACAAGTTCAATATTGCAAAATAGGTAAGGAATGAATAAAATTGAATTTATTTCATTCACCAATAAAAGAATGTATTTCAAAGTTCAGCATAAGGAGTATGTGAAATATTGAATTATTAATTCAGAATCATCATGGCATGATGTTATCCAATTTTAGAAGATAAAACATATCATCTACAACAAATATGAGTAATTAGTTCAAAAGAGTATACCGTCTTCAAATAAGAATCACCTATCAACGTTTGCAACTTAAATCACAAAAGTGATCAAGGATAACAACCATGATAGAGACATTACATACCTCCCCTATAAAAATTATCATCATCTCAATGATTAACTTAATCCACATTCATATTCAAGAAAAATAATCATGATTATAGTTCTTTTATCCACAAAATTTTTAAACAGAACAAATTTGCAGAAATTCAAGTTTTTCATAACTTATCAACATTAAAATTGTTGTCCCAAGATTAATAAGTTATATTACACCTTTAAAGCGGCAAAAATTAAAGATAGTTTTCCAATTAAAGTCTTTAATTATTTCAAAATAAGAATTAATTATGTTCAAACATATGAGGAAAAATATTTTTCATATTGTCAAGGTTTTCCCATGTTGTACTTTCTTCATTAAACTGGTCCCAATAGACCTTGTATTGATTGATTTCACAATTTTGTAAGTGCAACTGGATACTTTCTAACACTCTTATGGGTTCAACCACAATTATTTCTAGGTCTTGGACTTGCAAGGAATCCCAATTTAATACACCGATAAATCGAAACTGTATTTCTTAAGCAAATAAAATATAGAAAACATCATGCATTCGTGACAAGGTGGGAGGTAATGTTAAGCGATAAGATACATGGCTAATCACTTCAACAACCTCAAAAGGTCCCAAAAATGAGGTGATAATTTGGCTGCCTTGCCCAAAAGTAATAGAGCTCTTTTTAGGCTTAACATGTAAAAAATAAATTTTCACCAAGTTCAAATTTCTTATCGACCCTTTTTAGATCTGCATAACTTTTCTTCATGTCAAAAATTCTTTTAATCATTCATGAATTATTTTAACTTGTTGTTACATTTTAGTAAGCATTTCAGGTCCAATTATCTCTCCATATTCAATGTTATCCCAACTAATTGGAGTTTTGCATTTCCTTCCATATAATACATCGAAAGGTGCCATTTTTAAAGAGGAATGATAATTATTATTGTAAGAAAATTCAAGTAAACAAAGGTATCATTCCCATTTATCTGCTGATCCATATAGTACATTTATAACATATCCTCCAAAACCCGATTTACTCTCGGTTTGACATGGATTTGTTTCCAGATGGTATGCGAAACTAAAATTTAGTTTTGTTCCTAAGGCTACATTTATCATTTTCCAAAAATGGGATGTCATTCTAGGGTCTCTATCGATATAATCAATTCAGGTACTCCATGTAATCTAAAAATTTCATGCAAAAATATTTTTGCTAAAACAAGTGAATCATATTTAAGATTACCAACGATAAAATGTGTTACCTTTGTTAATTTTTCAACCACAACTAAAATAACATCATGCTTATTTTTAGACATAGACAACCCTTGTACAAAATCCATACTTATTACTTTCCACTTATATTACAATTATGCTATGTTGATACAATAAACCAACCTAGGTACATATACACAACCTTAACTCATTGACATTCCATACAATGTGAAATAAAATTAGTTATGTCTCTCTTCATCCCTTTCAAAAATATTGTTGTTTTACATCAACAAGCATTTTTGTAACATCGAGATGTCCTAAGTAAGGTGAATTATGAAATTTCATCATTAAATTTTTCCTTAACTCATTTTCTGAAGGTACATACACTTGATTCTCATATCTTAAAATTCCTTCATTATCAAAGTAAAAACCTTTGTATCTTACATCATTAGGATCTACAACAAGTGTTGTTTTTACTTGCTGAAAATACAAATCAGAATCCATGATACTCTTTACTTCATCCTTAAACTGAGTTCTCAAAGTTACAAGTAAAAAAATATATTTCCTACAACTTAGTGCATCTTCCATTATGTTTTCTTTACCTTTAATGTAACTTATGTCAAAATCATATTGTGGAAAAAACTCTAACCATGTTTGCTATCTTACATTCCGATTTGGCTGAGTGAAAATATACTTCAGCCCAAGGTGGTGGGATTTTTAACTCAAAGGGTCTCCATAAGAGATAATGTCTCCATACTTGAAGTGCATGAATTATGGCAGCAAACTCTCGGTAACGAGGAGCATAATTCAACTCATGTAACTTGAGTTTCCTACTCTCATAAGTTATAACATGATCATCTTGCAACAATATACCTCCTAATCCTTCTCCGGAAGCATTTGTAACTACCGTAAAGCTTCTATTTGGATCCGGTACACTTAAAACATGTGTAGAAGTTAGTTGTTCCTTTAGAGTTTTAAATTTTGATTCACATTTATCAATCCTCACAAAATTTTTATCCTCATTTTGTAACGAAGTAATCGGGGTAGTGACTTTTGAACAGTCCTTAAAAAAATTCTATAATAACCAGCAAACCACACAAAGCTTCTGACTTCATGTACATTTTTAGGTGCATGACATTCAATTATGGCAGCAATATTTGATGGATCAATTATTATTACATATTTTCTTATGACATGTCCTAAATAATGCACTTCTATTTCATAAAAAGAACATTTGGATAACTTACCATATAATTTTTTTCTCAAAATTTCAAGTACAATTTTCAAATGCTCTTGGTGCTCATCAATGCTCTTAGAATAGATAAGAATATCGTCCAAGAATACAAGTACAAACTTGTCCAAGTATTCTTGAAAGATATTATTCATTAGATTCATAAAATTTGCAGGTGCATTTGTCAAACCAAAAGGTAAAACCGTGAATTCATAATGTCCATACCTTGTTCTAAAAGTTGTTTTATGAATATATTCATCCTTAATTCTCAATTGATGATATCTAGAATGAAGATCTATCTTTGAATATATTTATTCACGGGCATTTTATCAAATAGATCATCAATTATAGGAACTGGATATCTTTTTTTGATTGTTTCTTTATTTAACATTTTGTAATCAATACAAATCCTAAGTGTTCCATCCATCTTTTTCACAAAAATACTAGTGCTCCCAAGGTGAAACACTCGGTCTTATGAAGCCTTTAGACAACAGATTCTTGTAACTATTCCTTAAGTCTTACCGGTTCAATTATAGTCATCTAATAAGGTGCCTTGGAAATAGGTTCGAGTTCTAGGTTTTATTTCATTGAAAAGTCAAATTCTTGTTTAGGCGAGAAGACTAGACAGTTTTTCCAAAAACACATCGCTGAAATATCTTAACGGACAATTTTCTAAGAAAATACTACCTTCATCATCTGTTTTAGATATTTTTACTACATATAACGTGTAACCTTTAATTTTGGCCTTTTTAAATTGCATAGTTTATAAATTCCTAACTGAAATTTCTCATTTAACCCATTAAATGTCTGTTATTTTCTGCAAATCATCAAGACATCTAATTTTTTTGAAAAAAATTAACTTTTTCTTTATGATCGATAAGCGATTAACACCAATTATGACACCATATGACCCCGAAGGAGTAACATAAAGATCTACTTTAGTTGAAATATTTGGTAACTCTAAAAATGCTCTAAAAAGACATTTACTAACAAAGTATGGACAACATTATTACCATAATGTACATTCCAAGTTTTCTCCATTATTCATGCTTTTCTTTTTAATTTTGTAACTAATTTACTAGAAGTAAAACATTCTCTTAGCACCAAATAAAAAAGTATAGTAGCGTACCAAATAATTTACCAGGACTTTTATGAGTGTAACTTGGTTAACATGCTATTACAACATGTATCTTATGCGTTGGTTCTTTGTCATCTTTTTTAGAGGAACTGATTTTTGTAGTGATCCTTACCATAATTAAAACAGCCCCTACATGTCCTCATTTTGGTTCAAACTTATTTCCAGTCTTGAAATTACTATTTTGACCTCCATAAGATTTCTACTCATTATTGTTATTCTTCACAAATTTGTTTCTAATGTTTTGCGGTGAGGTTTATTTGCTGATGTTTTCTAATTGTTATCGATTCTACAAACTTATTTTTGACTCCAAAAATTTTCCATGAGCCTTCCTTATCCTACCCCCTAGTTTGGTCCTTGAATAATTCCTATAAAGTTTTGTAATTACATCAAATTTTAGGTTATTAATATATCCTCTACCCATAAGGTTTATAAAATATTTGGATTCTTCATTTAATCCACTAATAAAGATTGTTTTATTTAACCCAACATCAAGTACTCCTACAAATATTTTAAGGGTAAAGAGAAATCAATCAAAATAGTCTTCCATAATGTTATCCTCTTTTTGTTTTAAACGAAAACGTTCTTCTTTCCTATCCCTAACCCTACAATAATCATGATATTTATCCAAAAAAATTATTTCCATTTGATCCCATCTCCTAATGGATCTAGTTAGGAGTCCCATAAACCATCTCATTGTTGAATGCTTAAGTGTAGATGGAAACAGTTTGAGCTTTTGGTTTTTGGTGGTATAATCATAGGTTTGACAAAGCACTTTGAATTTGAATAGAAACTGATTAGGATCTTCAGTGGTCATACCTCTAAAGGTAGGTAGATGAGCTAGAGAAATATTTTTCATAAGGGCTTCCTCATCTGTGTCTAAGTGTATGGGATGAGAAAATGTCTTTCCTCATGAATAGGGTTCTTAAAATCACCTTTTCTATCATCCATTAGTTAATTAACTATTTGGGGAGGAACTATTTCTAGTGTTGGAGATCTACTTTACGAGGATTCAATATCTCCTAACAATTCAACCTCAACGTTTTCTTTAATTTCGAAGCACTTTCCATGAATATAGGCGACAATTTTTTTGACAAGCCTTCCTCAAAGATTGATTTTTATTTTGAAGATTTTGAAATTCCTATTTTATTTCCTCAAGTCGATCGCTTACTAATCTGATGATTTCTAAAGATGGAATGGATTCCTCCTACACCTTCTTAGGTGTGAAGTTCCAATTATTTTGAGGGAGATTTTGTAACAAATCTTCCTTGTAAGTATCTAGGTTTATTCATCAATTTCAAAAAAATATTTCCAACACTGTCAATTTACTAAAATCCCTATTAACATTGTTTGGTTCCCGGCAATGGCTCCAAAAATGATGGGGTGTCGTCAAGCCCAATCATTTAGTGTATCTTAATATGTCATCTTAATCCGGGAAGTGTCCTAAGGATATATGCAATAGGTTTTTATAGTTTGGTGACAAGATTGGTTATACACACATTTGGAAAGCAAATTATACTTAACTGAATTAAAATTATAGAAATAAACTTATTGCTTTAAAATATCACACTTTACGAAATTGAAATCACACATTTTCTTGAATTGAAATGACACTCTTGTTGAATTAAAATAAAAATCTTGCTGAATTAAAATGAAACTCTTGCTGAATTGAAATACATCTCTTTCTGAATTGAAATGACAAAATTCAATTAAACACACACATGCAAGTTTTTAAATGTATTGAAATAGATTTAAATGCTTTAAACTAAAAATTAAGAAGAATAAAAATTAAACTAAGTTACCAAAGAATTCAAATTTCTTAGACAATTGGCCCTTGCTCTTCCCTTGAAATCGGATGAAAAATACTAAATCTCTTTACTAAAAGGGTGTTGTATTTGATTGCGAAAGAGGTGCACATATTTGATTGCAAATAGGTGACTAAAATTTTTATTGCAAAGAGGTGCACATATTTTTCATATTTGTAAGTAGGGGAGATATGAATTTTATCTTTCCTTCCTTGGAGATCTTAAAAGTGGATCTAGCTATAATTAAAAAAACTTACAAGAAAGCTTAAAAATAAAATAGTAGAACAAAATAACTTGATCATACCTCTAGTTGTCCTTGTTCTATTGTTAACATGGTCAAATAGTGCCGAGAAGGAAGCCACCAAGTAATAGTTGATTTCCTTTGAAGAAGAGTGCCCCCTTTTTCCTTTGATTGGCCAAAGCAAGTTGGTTTTCCAATCAAAGTTTTTTTTGCCTTTGATTGGCCAACAAGCTGGTTTTCCAATCAAAGTTTTTTTATATTTATTTTTTCCATTGATTGGCCAACAAGCTGGTTTTCCAATCAAAGTTTTTTGACATTTTTTTTGCTAAAATGATAGCATGAGAAGGATTAGAGAAAAAATTGATCCATCATCAGACTATATTCATTAAAGTGTAACCTGTGTAAAATAGGAAGCAATGTCTAAGATCTCATAAAAACCTCTTTGCATACTTGATAACTCCAAGAAGATTTCCAAAAATTGTGTAGACAATTTCTAGGTCTTCAAAGCCCAACTTGAATTGTGCATTATTGGAATCACCATAGTAATCTTCAAAGCCCAAACTAGTGATCTCAGGAGATGGATTGTGTTATGTATCCGTGGGTCCCTCCAAACTGCTCCTTGGTTGATATTGTTGGTGCTAAAAATATACATGCTGGTACCAAGAACAAATTTAGAAATTCCTATAGATGTTAGCACAAAAAAGTGTTTTCCTTGATATTCACAATAATTGCTTCTTAATGTTATACAAACATATACAAAAATGAAGAAATTGAAAGACATGAAAACAAATTTTTCTAATGGATATAGTTTAGGATTGAATTTTATAATGAGATGAAAACTAATTTGGATGGGTGGATTTATTATGAGTGGGTTTTTATTTTGGCTCTAATGAAGTCCTTGAATATGGATGGAGTTAATTATAAATACTACCACTTCATTATTACAAATTGGATAAGCCAGTTTTTTACTAAGGTTATGTGCAATAAGATCACTGAGTTGTTAGTTGATACAAGGGGAATGGTGGTGGTTGTCAACAATGAAATTTGATATTTCATCAACTAGATCTACTTCTAGATTCAATATCATATTTCTACCATTTCTTCATAAATAGAATCCAGATCTGAATTCTTTTTCCCTGCCATTATACCTTCTTGATCAAACATCACATTCATTTTTCTTATACACAGAGTTAGTTTGTGGGGAGGTAAATATTTACAATCTAACATTCCTAATTGTAGAAATAAAATTTTAATCTATATTGCATGAAAGAAATATTAATCTATTTGTAGAAAATAAAATTTTAAAGAACTACCTCCAAATACTTCTTGTCACAAAATTTTCCAAGAGGTATTCTACTGTCACTAGAATATTCTCTTAGAAAAATTTGAATCTCTTAATAACACCATGTCCCCGGAAACGACGCCAAAATGATGAGGGTCATCAATCCTCTCCATTAATAATGTCAATCTAGGGCTAGTGTCTGATGGCTATATGCATTAAGAGAAAAAAGTTCTTTGGAAAACAACTCTATTAAACACAATCCAAACTTGCATAAAATAAATCACACATGCAGAAATGTAAAGGCACACTTGCAGAAATAAAGTTTGCATGAAAGAAACACACTTGCATAAATGAAATTTCTAAATTAAAATAAACAAAAGATAAATAAGACACCTGCAGGTTCACAACATAAATTGTACGGACATAAGAATTACATAACATGAAATCAAAAGTTCACAACAAAAGGAAAACATAATAAAGAAAGGAACATAAAACATTGAAAAAAGAGAACATAAAAAATTAATCCTTATTCCTTGGAATGAGTGGCCAAATCATTCCTTGGAAGAGGACTTAATTCATACTTTCAAACTTAATTCAAAACATGCAGAATAATTTTACTCAGAAGATTGAGAAAGAACAGATCTATTATTTTTGGTAGTGAAAATTACATATATGAGTGTGGAAGGTTGCATTTATAATTTATGCATCCAACCAAATTCTTATTTTGGGAAATAAAATATATTATTATCTTTATTCCAATCCTAACAACTAATATCTCCATCTCCACAAAATATGGAGAGAGATATATTATTGAGTCAAATCTTATCTTGTTTATTTTAGGAATATTTGTTCCCAAATCTTCTCCTTACTCTTTGGTAACAAGAATAAAAATAATTTTATTATCCCACTTTATTGGAAGGAGGTTTTTCTTATAACATTACTTTGACAAAATACCTTTCCCACCTATTGACTTTGTTGTTTCGATTGTGGAACTTTTGGTGATCGTCGATACACTTTTCCTGGAATGCAACTCACTAAAAGTTAGGTTCCTTTTTATTGGTAGAACATGTAGAAAATAAGAATGAGGTTTTTGTTAAACACATTTCTATGAAAAAAATCTTTATCATATTTCGCATTTGACTTTGTTATTTTTGGATGTGGAACTTTTAGTGCTCGTCTGATACACTTTTTCTTGAAATGCAACTCACTAAAAGTTAGATTTATCTTTATTGGTAAATTATGTAAAAATTTGAATGAGGTTTTTGTTAAAAACATTTCTATGAAAAAAACCTCTGATATTTTCTATTTTACTTTTATGTTTCTGGATGTAGAACTTTTAGTGATCGTATGATACATTTTTTCTTGGACTACAACTCACTAAAAGTTAGATTTCTCTTTATTGGTAAAACCTGTAGAAAATATGAATGAAGTTTTTGTTAAAAACATTTATATGAAAAAAATTCTCTCATATTTCCCATTACATTATCTCGATTATTCAAAATTCATTATTTTATACAGGTTTTGAATCTCAAACTGCAAGTTCCGGAACTAACTCCAATTGTTCTGGAGCTAACTCCAATTGTTTCAGAACTAACTCCAATTGTTCCGGGGCTAAATCCAATTGTTCCAGAACTAAATCTACAAGTTCTGGAACTAAATCTGTAATTTTCAAATCTAAATCTGCAAGTTCTAGAGCTAACTCCAATTGTTTTGAGCTAACTAAAATCATATATAACTTTTTCACACGATCTTGGATTGAGATGATTATTTTTTTGAAATTACATAATTTTTTGAGAAAAATATGAATATGTAATCATATTTGAGTTTAAATATGGTATCCATGATCAATTCCACTTTTCCCAGAACTAGCATTATCTTTCCTTTATGGCCTGTATACACAAGACTTTGCATCTTTCCTAAATAATCAATAGGATTAGTAAAAAAAAGATAAAAATACTTCTAAAGAATAAACAAGATATATATCCTATATTCTATCTTAACAAAACTATAAGTTCCAATATTATATTTAAATCCACTTTCAAAGGTAATTTGGAAAGACAAAATAATGGTAATTTATGGCCAATTTATGGCCTCATTAACTAACCGCCTCTTTTGGATCCTAACTTTTGTGATTGTATGAGATTAGCACCTTCCAATTTTGGTATAATGGAAATTTTGGTCCAAAAATGTTGTCGAGTTATAGGTCTTAATTTTGAAACTCACTGGTAATCTTTGGGGATTGTTGACATGTCGTCCAACACTCCCCATGATATTTGTGACATGGAATAACCACCTCTCATGGATCCTAACTCTTGAAATTGTAGTACTGATTTACACATGCGTGTTTTGGTCTAATGGTAATCATGGTCCAACAACATCCTTGTATTTTTTAGATAATAGGTAAAAATGGTTTTTCTAGGGACCCTACCCTATTATAAAAGAGGATATAGCATTTAGATATTAAATTTAAAAATACATGGAGAAAAATCAGATCAAAAACCAAAATAACTTGTGGAAACAACACAAAACCAACCCATTTATAGTAAAATTACAACCCAAGTGTATTGAAAAACCAACAAAAATATAGTAAAGCAAAACATTGATCAATTTTGATTGTGCACTTGAATATAGAGCTGTAAAAATTCCTTTATATATTGGTCTCTCTTCTCAGCTTCCTTTTTCCTTTCATCATCTCTCGATGATGCCTTTATTACCCTTGTTAATCTTATTCACATTAGACCTTAAGAGGCTAGTTTGGAGGATAAAACCATCAGCCAAAATATTGCACTTGTTCTCCACTTACTCTAGCTTAACTTCCATATCTTTCCAGTTCTGATTGTCCTTATCTGTTTTAGTGTTGCTAAGTTCTTTGACATTTCTCCTTATATCTCGATTTTCTTTCTAGTACATTTAATAACATCCTTTTGGTAATCTAAATCATTTTGGATGGAAACATTGATATCCTTCTCACTATTCTTTCCAAGGCTCAACAAACACCTAGCTGTCATATCCCCATCAAGACCATGTTGGGAGTTGTCCTGAGTTGAGCTAAGGCCTTAAAAATTTTATTTTTGTTTGATCTTCTTTTAACAACCCTGGTCGAGCTGATATTCCCCATGTCTCTTATTATTTTTAGGAACAGAGGTGGAGGGAAGTGAGGGAGAGGGATTCTGCCTAGGGTTTTGACTCATGAAATGCAAATAAATGAGAAGTATAACTACTTGATGAAGGGGATATACCCTTTTACCCCATTGCACTTCCTTTATAGATTTTTCTAAAGACATAAGAATATGAAAAGGAAGACTCACCAGATAGTTTCTTCTAAAATGGTTCAACAACACCAAATGATAGGTATTGATGCGTGATGTCTCTATTCCATCATCACATAATTGATAATGATTGTGGATACTTCATCATACGGGCTAGGTAAGGATGATCAAAGAAAATCCCCAGGATTTTCTGTTGTTATTCACCATCATCCAAGAATTTTAACTCCCGATCATCCATGTTTTACTTATTTTTGTAAAATTTTATCCCCTCAGTGCTCATCCCCATAATACGAGAGATGATACCTTCGGAGATTAGCCACCTCTATCCCCTAAACTAAATAATTGGATCCTTCTATTCATCTATAAAATCCATTTAAATATGTGGTTCATGCCCACAAATTATTTCAGAAAAGTGACAAAATTGCACGATCCCAAAATGCTCCAAAGTTGTTCATTTTCTTTCCAACATTTGTTAAAGGGAGGTTTGACTTGGCAGGGTTTTCCGCCCATATTATAACCAAATTTCTACACTCTGACATAGGAATGTAGAACAAGATTAAAACCATAACACTTCTTGATCTCCCATATTTGAAGCACACATAAATGAATGGGGTCATGTGTGATAAAACTGTGCCAATATAAGACAACATTTATAAGTAGACACGAGATCTTATTATAAATGCTTATTGGAACTTTCATTAGTCACAACATTCATGACCTCTAAAGAGTTATTTAAACTCCCAAACCAACGATGAAGATTAATGGAATCGAACCCAATATTGGCACAAATATCCGCTACTTTATTTCCTTCTCTATATGTATGAGAAATGTTAACATGTGGGAGGGTGCTAAGGATAAGAAGGGAATCCTTGATGACCTTGTTGATTGACCGACTTTGAGGAGACTTTTTTTGGAGAAAGTTGATGATATTCATGGAATCTCCCTCAACCCATATTTATAATGTTCATCTACTTAGCAAGTTTTATCCCCACAGAGCTGCCATAGCTTCAAAAAAATGGTTAGTTTGGAAACCTAGGTTCCCAACATAGTAAAAATTAAATCACTATTGTTATTTCTGATTGCATCTCCACCTCCATCTTTTCTATGGTTTCCTTTTGTAGCTCCATCAAAATTAAGCTTTAACCAACCCTCTAGAGGATGGTTCCAAATTGTCTCTTTCCTAGGAGGTCTGCAATTAATTTGATTAGAATCTTGTTCAATCTGAATATTCCATTTCTTCGGGAAATTTTCATCAAAATCTTTCATACTCCCTTTGCTAGTTGTAATAGTGGACTTGAAGTTTTCTATAACCAACAAAATAAGATTTTGAAAACCATGTTGACATGAAGGCTATGCTCCTCAAAAATTCTTCTATTTCTTTCTTTCCAAATGGCCCAAACAAGGTGTGAGGTAAAATAATATCCCATAGAAGTCTCACATATTTACATTTTGATTGAAAAAACCAATGTGTCCATAACTCAATCAAAGTAGAAGGAAGAACCCATTTCAAACCAATCTTGTCAAAAATGAGGCCCCACAATGAGGTGGCATTGACAATGGATGAAAATATGATTAACACTTTCCTCTTCATATTTTCATAAAATGCACATGTTGGGAATAATTTGTCCATTTATTTTTATGTTGTCCACCATGAGAATTTTATTTTTAATTTTTAGCCACCAAATTAAATTAATTTTAGGAATAGTTTCTTTGACCATAACTTTCCTCCTGTAGATTTGAGGATTTTGATTTTGACTCGAATGTTGTATCCTAAATGCACACTATAGGTTCTAGCTCCCGAATCTTCCAAAATGAGCTCATCTTCAATTTTCATGCTAGGGATGTATACGTTTTCTATCAAATTTTGAATGAAATTCAGATTTTCTCTGTCATTAATTGAGCCTCCTTGTATTAATGCATGCATAAAGAGCGATTACAAAATATGTATATTATTACTTAGGAATGCTATATTTTTTATTATTTAGATAACTACAATATATATAGGGATACGTTAAAATAGAAAGCTCATCCCAAACATCCGAGTCTATCTATTTTTACTAAATAAAACAACTCTCGGATATTGTGGAAGAGAGAAGGAGAGAATTGAGGAGTTCATATAGGGACTCAATGCAAACCCAACTAGATATGCGAGTCTAACTGGAATTTATTCACCTAAATTACAAAATACACTTCTAAAAATGGTACTATCTAATTATAGTAATTGCTAGTTTTCGAATAGAGGAGATTTATTCCCATAACACTTTAAATGTTCCTTGATTCAGGGGAAGTATTGTTTCTGAAGCTCAATCAAGAACCTCTAAAGCTAGTTGGGAAACCTCTGAAGCTAACTAAGAAACCTCTTGAGATCATCCAAAAAAAAAAAAAAACTTAAAAGATATTCTTGAGTAAATACCTACAAATGTTAGTCTTTGAGTTCAAAGTGCCACTATATAGAAAAGATAACATCTTTCTAGGAAAATTAGGGTTTAGATTAACAATAAAAGAAATAGAACTTCTAAAAAAACTCCTAAGGTAATAACAACAACATTCATCCTTAAACTAACCATAAGCATTAAAATCCACTTTTAAGGAAGAATGGAATGAGGATTTGAAGGTTATTACATGGGTAAAAGTGGCTAAATGATGGGCTCATCAGTCTCTTACCTTAGAATTCATTTACTTTGAAAATTTTTAATGCTTTTCCAAAATGTGTCACATGAAGCCTTTCCTCCACTATACTAAGAGATAAGTTTTATTTATATACACATATGATCTTCACTCCTTGGGAAATGTGGGATGATTCCCAAATGAAAAATTACAAATGCCTCTATTTTCAAGGCTCCAAATGACTATTAGTTGAACCAATTCAAAATAAGATGTAATTAATACATTTGTATGGCTTAAATGGTCTTAGGAACTCCTTAATTAAAATATATCACATAAAATATAATCATGAATCCAAATTTAAGCTTAGATAATCCTTTAATTGCTTAGATGATTACTTGAATTGGTTCATGTTGGTGAAATAATTTGTCATGTTGATAATTATATTCTTCCACCAATGGTAATATGAATAATCCCATCCTTTTTGTGTATGATGAGGCTCCCATTATTGAATGTAAATTATACTAATTCTTTGGGATGGCCAAATAGGTCGGGGATCACACATGAACACTTCATGAGCTTGTGGAAAAATTATTGTACAAAGTACAAGGGATGAATTTGCAGCAAAGAAGGGATAAAGGAGAGTTAGGGAAATTAGGAAAGAGAGGGTTATTGCTATGAGTAGGCATAAGAAAAGCTCACACACAATAACCAGAGTATTTCCACACTTAATTAGAGGAAAACAAAAATGTAAGCAATTAACAAGAATAACAAAATAAAGACACACAGTTATTTAGATTCATCAATCAAGGACACAAATTTTGATCCATAGGAATCCATAAAAACATACCACTTCATTAGTTCCATCAACACCAAGAAGGAGAATTGAAGAAAATGAGGTAAATAGAGGTTCTAGAATGTAATCGATGCTTTGTGTAGAGTGGCGGTTACATAACTGCCACCTTGCATTGATGCTTTGTGTAGAGTGGTACTTGCAGAGCTGTCACCTGCAGGTGGTGATCCTGAAACCACCAATTTTCTCAGGAGGTAGTCCTGAAACTTCTAAATAGAAAAGAGAAATGGAGCACGAATGGATGTGAATTTGAAGCACCCAACTGTGTCTCTTCCATCTCCAAATTTTCCCATTCTCTAGTGCTCGGGAGGACATGGGAGAAGGCTATAAATACAAGGAGGAGTAAGATAATTGAGCATTCGGAGATCCAAAGAGATCAAAGAGAAAAGGTTTATTTTTAATTAGATCAAGTGAGCAAGATCTTGATCTTTGGAGTGGATTTTTAGGAGCAAGGTGTAGAAATAGAGCAAGCAAGCATAGGGAAGGAGAGGTTTATATTGTTGTCTCCATTTTCTACTTCTTGTAATCAGTAAAGTCATTTCTTGTTGGGTTATAAAGTCACAACAGAGATATACAATGAAGCTTTATCAGTTGGGCATAGAGTCACCACTTCAACACACTACCACAAGCAAGGAAAAACAAACAAGACAAACATGAAACAAACACACAATAGGGAAGGGAAACACACAACCTAAAATCACCTATGGTATATGTGGGGGACAACTCACTTTTCATTGTAGCACTTTTCTCTTTGGATGTTACCCCTGAATGGGTAACATTGGGTGATGATGCTCTACAAAGCCATTGAATGGTTCGAGGAAGTAGCCTCCTTTCCTCAACTACTTATGAAATTTGGGTGCTTTCATGACTATCTGTGTACTTGGGAGGATTGAGCCCACATAATTATTCCAATCCTCAAATATTTTCCCAAAACACACATTGTTAGTATTATCAATCTCAGATTGAAAATTTTCTTCTATGCTCATCCACAAGATCTGATTTCCAATTTTATATTTCACCACTTCCTGAAGGCTGATTTTTTATTGGATTTCGGAATGCTCCAAGTGTTTTTATTTATCACATTCATGTTTGTTAAAAAAAATTCATGAGAAGCATCGAGACCATTATTTTTCCTATTTCATCATGAAACATTTGGGAATTGAATGAAGAATCAAACTTAGCTTCATATCTATTTTTCAAATCCATAACATGAGCCAATATATCAAGACTGAAATTAGAATCTTTCATTCCTTCTCGCAACGTTTAATATTTCGACACATTTTTTTTTCAAAATTACCAAAAGCTCACCTTCACATTCATTTGGAGAATCTTCATTTTGAAATTTGAGGAAACAATTTGGAGAAATTGATTCATCATCCCAAAGCTCATTGAATTCCACTACTTCTTCATTATGAGAGGCCTCCTCTTCAAAGGAATCAAAGAACTTTGTTTCATCCTTTTCATCATTGAGATAATTTCCCTCTTTAAATGGAAAAGAGAAAACTTCACTTTCATTATTACATTCATCAACCATTGTCTCAAGAGAGATATCAATTTTTTTATCTTGATCAATATCATCATGACAAGTTTTTGAATCATCTAAGAAATTAGAACTATATTTATTCCTATTATGTATTCTCATGGTTTGCATTAAGAGTTCAAGGTTGAGGTGAGGGTTTTTGTTTTTTCCACAAATCTTATAATTTCTTGTCAGATTCCTCTTTCAAATATTTACAAGGATCATTAAAAATTTTCCTCTCTTCTTCATGGATGACATCTAAAATGAGAGGTAATTAACTAAACTAAGATTTATTCTAGTGTAATATAATGTTATAGGAGCAGTAAAATGAATGAATAAATGAAGTAATAAAATAATGGAATACACCCAAACAAACTAAGCTAGAAAATATGAAACCTTAATGTGTAAGAGAGAATTAAGAAAATCCTTATTTTATTCATAGATGTTGCAAGAATGTGTCCCAGTGTAGACTAGGTGAACAAGATGAGGAAATGACCACATGAAATCTTGAGAAAGCATAGATTTGAGCTATCTGACTAGACCGGGGCACTTGGGAAGAGATAGGGGCACCTGTGGGAACCTTAGTCAGAGATTTGGGTGCCCTAGTTTGTGGAAATGACTAGGAAACCTCCTCTAGAGTGTCACTAGATATTTGTCTCGTGTTCACTTCCTATCACACTAATATCACCGAACTACACTAGATGTTCTTTGTGAATAAGAGATGAAAGAATCACCTGTAAAACCCAGACAAAACATCAAAACCCTAAAAAAATAAAGATGCATATGAAGGGGTTGGAATGTCCTTATTGGCCACAATGGTGGACTTACTAACTGAGCACTGCACTACATCTTAGACCCAATGTATTTCTAGGTGTGTGTGTGTGCAAATCATGCCCTAGGTTTATCTTGTAACAATTTCACTTTGTGAAGTAGCGAGAAAATAACTAGATGTAGAATGTAGTAAATATGTGTATGGAAAAATAGACTCCCCTCCGATGAAGTGTGATGCACATGAACCAATCTTGTGTGCCTTGTGATGGATCTAGGTGGATGCAAATGTAGCTTTAGGTTCCTTTGATGGATGTAACTATAGATGGTGATAGTCAATGCTTAGTGCTTGGTTCCTCATTATGGTCACATTAATTTATATTTATATGGTTATCTTGTCCTAATTTTGTAATTAACCCCGAAAAGGTTGACCACCAAAAAGATGGAAATCTCAAATGGCTAGAAAGTGTCCAAAAGGTGGCGGCTTGGGCACCCTAGTCGAAATAGGAAAACATAGAATGACAATATAGACTGGGCAAGTGTAGGTGTAAGATCAAAAATATGACAGCAAACAATGTAAAAATGGCCAAATACATGTGTTAATTATTACTCTTTTTACTTAAGAACCATATGAATAGTAGTATGAGACCGAGACTAAATAATGACTCAAAGTGCGTGATTTTGTGTCTACATTGTCCCCACTTTATGTTGGTGAGTGGAAATATCGGTAACATAAAGTAAATAGAGATGCATACTTGATAATCCATGTAAAGTGATGTAGCAAACATGTCAAAGGACTAGAAAAAGTGTGGAGTGACAAAAAGATGGAGCGTGCTAAAAATGTAAAAGTGTAAAAAAGTGATGAGAGTGAACCTATGGTGGAAGCATGTGTCCAGATGCCAATGTGTGTTATGTACCCACCATGTGTGTGTTTTTGTTGTTGTTGACTACTTGGTTCTCGTACGGATGGACCTTCAAAAGAGAAGATGATAAAATAGTCAAATACACATGTATATGTGTAGAAACATATGTATATATGCAAAGAAACATGTACAAATAGTTTGAAAATGACAATGAAAAAGGAACATGTGCACCTGTTCCATAATGAGACAAAAGCTAATAGAAATGATATCCTATAACTATCGGTGAAGTGTGAGTTTTTTGGGTGATCTCACACCACCATGGATGAAGAAGTGTGGGGAGAAATTTGTGTTATTCTCTAACCTATAACTACTTCCCTGAGAGTGTATGAAGAGATATCTATATCGACTATTTTTGGGTGATCCGACACCTTTGGAAAAATAATTGTAGGGAGGAAATTTTGATGTTCCTCCAACCTATAACTGCTCTTGAGAATGCTAAGAACAATCTTCCTTGTAAAATACATTTTGTATGGAGTTTGTACATTGGTCTGAACCCACTTGCTGTATAAACCACTATGTCATGGATGAATATTATAGGCTGAACTATAATGGTATTGTGTGCAAACCCAAATGATGCCCCCCCTCTTTGGGGGCACATGCAACATCGCGGATAGCAGGATGTAGACCCAAAAGAGGACCAACCATGTATACTAAAATTGTGCCCTTCAGGGGGAAGAGAATTTGCTTGGTAAATACCAAGGCACATGCAAACAAGTGGATAGGAAACAAGTGTTAGTAAAAAAAGAATGCATGTAGAAAAGAAACAATATGTAAGATGAAACATAAGCACACAATGTAAACACTCGATAAGAAAATGTAGGTCGCACAAAGTGGGTTGCAAATATGAGACACCACTCACGATGTCGCAAGACACTCAAGGTTGCAGTGGCCAAAAATAAACAAGTGTGCACATAAGACAAAGGGAAAATCCCATAAACAATAACAAGAAATAACAAAAATGTAACAAACAAGTATGGAAGAAAATATCCCTACATAACAAATGTTGTACATGAAACACCTATTAGCATGTTAGAAAAATAACAAGTATGTCAAAACATGTATAACCTGATAATGGAAAGTGCTAAGTACAAAATGAAATAATATCACTTATAGTGTATAAATGTGGATGCCCCAGAAGGTAGTGTGTCAAGCATCGGTGTTGCACGTAGAAGCTCCGTATATCGTGACCACCACTAGAAAAGGACATGAACGCGCATATGTGTATGGTAAGGATAATGACATATAAGAGATCTATCTAACATGTGTAGTAAAGTGAACATGTAAGAGAAAGTGTAAGTAAGAGTAAATGAAACCATAAATTACATTATGCTATGGATGGATGGAATGGAATGCAGAGTGAGTGATATGAGCCATGTGTACCCCAAGTGAATGGAGTTATATGCAAGTGAGGTTCATTTAGTATGCCCCCTCAGTAGTTAAGAATGAACCATAAACGAGAGTGTGTCATCGGGAAATGGTCAAATTATGTGTTGTGTGTAATGTGTTGTGATGAGTGTGTAGTGATGATATGTGACATAGAGATGAATTGTGCATGAATCTATAGCCTAAGCGTATATCACGACAAGATGATTAGAAAGGAGTGGTGATTTATCCTAAAGTGTATACCACTAAACAATGTAAGAAAATGTGATGATGTAGCTGATCATGAGATGATGCTAGAAGAAGTGACTCTATAGCCTAAAGCGTATATCACTAATCCTAGGAATGTCACATGAGAAAAATAAGATGGAATGATGTACGTGTGATGTGGTCCATTTATGATGTATACCCTTAACAGTCCAAGTATGGACCGTGAGACTAGAGTGCGTCATCGGGTAGTGAGTGCATCATGTAGAAGTGAATATGAAAAATGTGTAATATGTGTGGTAGGATGAAAAATATGTAATTCAAGTATGTGTAGATGGTTTAAGATGTAGGATGACATGTACGAGGTGTAAAAATATGTAATATGTGATAGGTATGGGTGATGTATGTAGGACAAGATGTAGGATGCAAAATGTATAATGTATGAAGACGCGTAATGTCTATAGAATATAATGTGGTTTACAATACATATATGATGTAGGATGATGTGATGATATACGGTGCCTAATGCATAGTGAATATTGTACAAAGTGTGTGGGTTTCATGTGTATAGAATGCCTGCAATAGTCAAGTGTGAATCGAAGAACAAGAGTGTGTCATTAGGTAATGATGATGCGAATGTGTAGATGAAAATGCTCTATGCTAGGAGGTTGATAATACAAGTATGAAATATATGGTGATGCTAAGATGGTGGGGTATGTGTTAATGTAATGCCCCCAAGTGTGTGGTGGGGAATATGATCATGTGACATTGTCAAGGAGATCATCATTGTCATGATCAAATCCTACTAGAAAAGCATTGGAGACGTGATAAGAAATAGAATGAGGTGGGTCATACAAAGAACCATTACGATGTAGGGTGTAGACACTCATTGCATATTCCTCATCAGTGAAGGGTATTGGTGGAAAGTCATGTGCGTACCAACGAGAAATATTCAAAGCATAAGTAGGAGATGAGTCATTAGCGATGGAGACATTTCCGAATGGCATAGGAAATGTAAGAGAAGTGTGGTTGGTATCTATAGTACTACCAATATAGTCAAGCCAAGATTTCCCAAGTGTCAATGGAGAAACACGAGGGAACATACAATGAAGATTGTCATATGAAATACATGAATTCCATAGGCAAATCGTAATGTGACAATAACCATGATATAGATGAGGTTAGTGAATTAGTGGTAAGATGTCATTAAGCATTAAGCCAAGCCTAGTTAAGCCCTCACGTGTGAAAATAGTGTTTGAACAAGTACGATTGACCAAGATGTTATGCCAAAATAAGTTGTTGATTAATAGTGTGCATGTGAAAGGAGTTTTTGTAGAGGAAAATTGTGTAGGAGGAGATAAAACAATGTATAAAGCATTGATGAGACTCCTGATAAAGTATCATATCATTCGTAGAGGGAGGGGTCTTACATTTTTATTCACTCGGGCCATTAACCATAAAGGTTTCCTCAAAATTAGAGTCATCGACATCTATAGGAGTAAAGTTAAGTTGTCCTAATGCTTCATCAGTAAGTTCGACAACATCGAATTCATCATCAGAATCCTAATCATATGTGTTAGCATTATCATGTTGTATAGATTTCTTGAGTATGTTGGTAGGCATTGCACTAGGTGGAGGAATGGAAGGCACCTCGATAGGTGGAGAAGAAGTGATGATAGGAGCTGATACAATAGGTGAAATAATTTTCATAGTGTGAGTAGAAATAGCTAGAGTATTTGGAGTGAGAAGATAAAGATGTGGTGAGTCTATACTTCGACCAATGTCATATGTGTCAATACTACCATATGGAATGGGTTACTGACAGAGGAATAGGCATACTAGTAAAAGGGTTTATGTGACAGAACTTGAATGGTTTAGGATCAACAGTAATAGTATGTTCATAACCATCATGCAAACATTTGACACATTGGTGAATAATAGATAGAACTACTTAAATTACGTGAATCCAAAATCTACCTAGAAATATATTGGATTGAAATGAGGTATATATAACATATAAGTTAGTGAGAATGGTCTTAGACCCAACCCTGATGTGTAATGAAATAGTCCCTAAATATGTGCAAGTGGTAGAGTCATAACCTCAGATGATAGTAGGATTTTTATAAATGAGATTATCACTAATGCCCAATCGTTTTAAAAGAGAATAAGCACAAAGGTTAATGGCTGAACCATTATCAATAAGTAATCGTTTGATGAAAGTGGTGCTAATGTTAGTAGTAATGAGCAAAGGTGCGTATGGATTGTTTTTAGCAAAAGGTGATAGATCCTCATCAGTGAAGGATATAACATGTGGCAGATTTTGAAGAGACTGTATGAGGTGTGTAAAGGCTACCGCAGAGTTATCACTTTCTATATGAATGACACGAAGGGATGCTTCTAGTGTTTGATGAAAGTTAGGTGCATTACGTAATAATTCATAAAGAGAAATCTTAGCGGGCATATTCTTAAGTTATTTGATGATTTCATAGCCCTTAGAAGCAATATGAGGAGCCACCAAAGTGATGGGTGGAGGAATAGAAGTGGGTGGAGCCATAGGAGGATGAGTACGATGAGTAGTTAGTACATTGATGGAAGGATCAACCTAAGGTGTAACAAAATGAGGGGGATGTTGAGTATGCACTTGCATAAAATCAGCAGTAGTAGTAGTGACTATACTAGAGATCTTAGTAGGTGTAAAAGTAGGATAAGATGATTGAGCCTTGACTTGATGGGGTGAAGACATAATCAGAAGAAATTTTGGGCCACATCACGTTCACCAAAATGATTAACTAAAATAAGATTTATTCTAGTGTAATCTAATTCTATATGATTAGTAAAATGACTGAATAAATGAAGTAATAAAATACTGAAATACACCCAAAAAAACTAAGCTAGAAAATATGAAACCCTAATGTGTAAGAAGGGTTAAGAAAAGCCTTAGCTGATTTATAGATGTTGTGGGACTGTGTCACAATGTAGACCAGGTGAACATGAGGAGGAAACAACTACACAAAAGCCTAAGAAAGCATAGATATGAGCTATCGACTAGACTAGGGTACAGGAAGGGATAGGGGCACCCGTGGGAACCCTTGTCGAGATCCGGGGTGCCTTGGTATACGGAAATGACCAGAAATCTCCTCAAGAGTGTCACCTGGATGTTCTCTTGTGTTTTCTTCCTATTGCACTAATGTCTCGAACTACACTAGATGTTTCTTTGTGAATAGGAGATGGAAGAATCACCTACAAAACCCCAGACAAAGCATCAAAAACATAAAAAATGAAATATGCATATGAAGGGATCGGGATCAGCTGTCGTCAATGGCTAGAATGGTGGACTTACTAATTGAGCATTGTACTAAATCTCAAATCTAATTTAGTTCTAGGTGTGTGTGTTCAAATCGTGCCCTAGGTTGCTCTTGTGTTAGTCACACTTTGTGAAGTAGCAAGAAAATAACTAGATATAAATTGTAGTAAATGTGTGCATGGAAACAATAGAATCCCTCCTATGAAGTGTGATGCCAATGAACCAACCTTGTGATGGAGCTAGGTGTATGCAAATGTAGCTTTAGGTTCCTTTGATGGATGCAAATTTAGATGGTGATAGTAGATGCTTAGTTCTTTCTCCCTCATTATGGAACCACATACCTTTATATTTATATGGTTCTCTTGTTCTAATTTCATAATTAACCCCAAAAGGGTTGAACACCAAAAATATAAAAAGATAAAATGACTATAAAGTTACCAAAAGGTGAGAGTAAAGTGTAAATAGGATGATCATGGTTCCCAGAGGGGACTAGGGAACCCGGGGCACCCCATTCGAAATAGGAAAAACATAGAATAAAAATATATACTAGGCAAGTGCAAGTGTAAGATATAAAATATGACAACAAGAAATGTAAAAATGGCCAAAGATATGGGTTAATTGATACTCTTTTTACTTAAAACCATATGAATAGTAGTATTATACCATGACTAAATAATGACTCAAAGTGCATGATTTTGTGTCTACAAGAGGCTCAAAATTTCTTTTGTCAATACAATAACCATCAAGAGAACATTCTTCTTCAAATGGAAATGAGAACACCTCTTCTTCACAAACAATTGCATTGGCTGATTTTTAAGTTCGAATCACTACAAAATAACTTCATCTCCTTCGTGCCTCGCATCATTTGGAAATTTTGGACTATTCTCTTGCAAGTCAAAATCTTTTCGGTGTTCATCATTATCAATTACCAGCTAGAAAGGAATGTAGGATGATGTGATGATATACGGTGCCTAATGCATAGCGAATATTGTACAAAGTGTGTGGGTTTCATGTGTAGAGAATGCCCACAATAGTCAAGTGTGAATTGAAGAACAAGAGTGTGTGATTAGGTAATGATGATGTGGATGTGTAGATGAAAATGCTTATGCTAGGAGGTTGATAATACAAGTATGAAATATATGGTGATGCTAAGATGGTGGGGGTATGTGTGAATGTAATGCCCCCAAGTGTGTGGTGGGGAATATGATCATGTGACATTGTTAAGGAGATCATCATTGTCATGATCAAAACCTACTGGAGCAACATTGGAGACGTGATAAGAAATAGAATGAGGTGGGTCATACAAAGAACCATTGCGGTGTAGGGTGTAGACACTCATTGTATATTCCTCATCAGTGAAGGAGATTGGTGGAAATTCATGTGCGTACCAACGAGAAATATTCAAAGCATAAGTAGGAGATGAGTCATTAGCGATGGAGACATTTCCGAATGGCATAGGAAATTTAAGAGAAGTGTGGTTAGTATCTATATTACTACCAATATAGTGAAGCCAAGATTTCCCAAGTTTCAATGGAGAATCACGAGGGGAACATACAATGAAGATTGTCATATGAAATACATGAATTCCATAGGCAAAATGTAATGTGACAATAACCATGATATAGATGAGGCGAGTGAATTAGTGGTAAGATGTCATTAAGCATCAAGCCAAGCCTAGTTAAGCCCTCATGTGTGAAAATAGTGTTTGAACAAGTACGATTGACCAAGATGTTATGCCAAAATGAGTTGTTGATTAATAGTGTGCATGTGAAAGGAGTTTTTGTAGAGAGGAAAATTGTGTAGGAGGAGATAAAACAATGTATAAAGCATTGATGCACCCTCGATAAAGTATCATAGCATTCGTAGAGGGAGGGTCTTACATTTTTATTCACTTGGGCCATTAACCATAAAGGTTTCCTCGAAATTAGAGTCCTTGACATCTATAGGAGTAAAGTTAAGGTGTCCTAATGCTTCATAAGTAAGTTCGACAACATCGAATTCATCATCAGAATCCTCAGAATCATCTGTGTTAGCATTATCATGTTGTATAAATTTCTTGAGTATGTTGGTAGGCATTACTAATTGGATGGAGGAATGGAAGGCACCTCGATAGGTGGAGAAGAAGTGAGGATATGATATGATATAGTAGGTTAAATAAGTTTCATAGTGTGAGTAGAAATAGCTAGAGTATTTGGAGCGTAAGATAAAGATGGCGGGGCCCTATACTCGACCAATCTCATATGTTTCAATACTACAATATGGAATGGGTTACGACAGAGGAATAAGCATACTAGTAAAAGGGTTTATGCAAAAAAATTTGAATGGTTCAGATCGAAGTAATAGTATGTTCATAACCATCATGCAAACATTTGACACATTTGTGAATAATAGATAGAAGTACTTGCATTATGTGAATCCAAAATTTACCTAGAAATATATTGGATTGAAATGAGGTATATATAACATATAAGTTAGTGAGAATGGTCTTAGACCTAACCACGATGTGTAATGAAATAGTCCCTAAATATGTGCAAGTGGTAGAGTCATAACCTCAGATGATAGTAGGATTTTTATAAATGAGATTATCACTAATGCCCAATCGTTTTAAAAGAGAATAAGCACAAAGGTTAATGGCTGAACCATTATCAATAAGTAATCGTTTGATGAAAGTGGTGCTAATGTTAGTAGTAATGAGCAAAGGTGTGTATGGATTGTTTTTAGCAAAAGGTGATAGATCCTCATCAGTGAAGGATATAACATGTAGTAGATTTCAAAGAGACTGTATGAGGTGTGTAAAGGCCACCGCAGAGTTATCAATTTCTATATGAATGACACAAAGGGATGCTTCTAGTGTTTGATGATAGTTAGGTGCATTACGTAACAATTCATAAAGAGAAATCTTAGCGGGCATATTCTTAAGTTACTTGATGATTTCATAGCCCTTACAAGCAATATGAGGAGCCACCAAAGTGATAGGTGGAGGAATAGAAGTGGGTGGAGCCATAGGAAGATGAGTACGATGAGTAGTCATGACATTGATGGAAGGATCATCCCGAGGTGTAACAAAGTGAGGGGGATGTTGAGTATGCACTTGCATAAAATCAGCAGTAGTAGTGACTATACTAGAGATCTTAGTAGGTGTAAAAGTAGGATAAGATGATTGAGCCTTGACTTAATGGGGTGAAGACATAATCATAAGAAATTTTGGGCCACGTCAAAGTTCACCAAAAATGATTAACTAAAATAATATTTATTCTAGTGCAATCTAATTCTATATGATTAGTAAAATGACTGGATAAATGAAGTAATAAAATAATGGAATACACCCAAAAAAACTAAGCTAGAAAATATGAAACCCTAATGTGCAAGAGAGGTTAAGAAAAGCCTTATCTGATTTTTAGATGTTGTGGGACTGTGTCACAATGTAGACCAGGTGAACATGATGAGGAAACAACTGCACAAAAGCCTAAGAAAGCACATATTTGAGCTATCTGACTAGACTAGGGTACCTGGGAAGGGATAGGGGCACCCGTGGGAACCCTTGTCGAGTTCTGGGTGCCTTGGTCTATAGAAATGACCAGGAAACCTCCTCAAGAGTGTCACTGGATGTTTTCTTGTGTTTTCTTCCTATCGCACTAATGTCGTCGAACTACACTAGATGTTGTTGTGAATAGGAGATGGAAGAATCACCTACAAAACCCCAAACAAAGCATCAAAAACATAAAAATGAAATATGCATATGAAGGGATTAGAGTGTCCTCAATGGCTAGAATGGTGGACTTACTAATTGAGCATTGTACTAAATCTCAAATCCAATTTAGTTCTAGGTGTGTGTGTTCAAATCATGCCCTAGGTTGCTCTTGTGTCAGTCACACTTTGTGAAGTAGCAAGAAAATAACTAGATGTAAAATGTAGTAAATGTGTGCATGGAAACAATAGAATCCCCTCCTATGAAGTGTGATGCGAATGAACCAACCTTGTGATGGAGCTAGGTGTATGCAAATGTAGCTTTAGGTTCCTTTGATGGATGCAAATTTAGATGGTGATAGTAGATGCTTAGTTCTTTCTCCCTCATTATGGGACCACATACCTTTATATTTATATGGTTCTCTTGTTCTAATTTCATAATTAACCCCAAAAAGGTTGAACACCAAAAATATAAAAAGATAAAATGACTATAAAGTTACCAAAAGGTGAGAGTAAAGTGTAAATAGGATGATCATGGTTCCCTGAGGGGACTAGGGAACCTGGGAACCCCATTCGAAATAGGAAAAACATAGAATAAAAATATATACTAGGCAAGTGCAAGTGTAAGATATAAAATATGACAACAAGAAATGTAAAAATGGCCAAAGATATGGGTTAATTGATACTCTTTTTACTTAAAAACCATATGAATAGTAGTATTATACCATGACTAAATAATGACTCAAAGTGCATGATTTTGTGTCTACAAGAGGCTCAAAATTTGTTTTGTCAATACAATAACCATCAAGAGAACATTCTTCTTCAAATGGAAATGAGAACACCTCTTCTTCACAAACAATTGCATTGGATGATTTTTAAATTTTGAACTGTTCAAGAATAACTTCATCTCCTTCGTGGCTTGTATCATTTGGAAATTTGTGACTATTCTCTTACAAGTCAAAATCTTTTCAGTCTTCATCATTATCAATTACCAACTAGAAAGGAATGTTTAGTCCTATAAATATAGGAATTTTAGCCTCATCTTTGGATGTTATGAAATTATTTCCATTCCTGCTGTTGTGGTACAAGATATTAAATTTTGGATCTATTGATTTTTGTACTGTGTATTTCATCTTTCTTATCAAAAATAACTTTTCCATATTTCCCTTAACCAGAATGGTTGCAGAAGACTAATTAATTTTGATTTTACCTCCCAAGTCCCAACAAAAATTCTACTTAGCAACATTCTGGAAAATGCCGAAATATTTGCTAGTAAAATAGTCAAACAACACCTTCTTGTCTTGAAATTAAATGAGAGCCACTTGTGTATCCTTGATATTCCCCACAAGTAGGACTTCTTTAGAATCTATGGAGTAAAAAGAGCCACTAACCTTTGTCAATGTAATTCTAAGAGCATTGGTAACTTTAATAGGCATTACATTATCAGAAGCTCCCGAATCTATTATGCAATTATTCAATTGGTATCCTCCAATGAGAAGGAAATATATAATGGATCAATATTATCAATCTTAGATGTACTCATAATAAGAATATTTTGCAATGGAGGAGTATGTGGAACTGGTAGTAGTTTTTAGAACTAGGAACCACAGTATTAGGCTTTGAACTACTACCTTTGATATCTTTGGACAAGATTATCAAATTGTTCTAGGTAATTCCGCAAATATTCAAATTCAGAAATCTACATTGTAGACTTGTTCCTATGTTCTATGATATCAAAAGAGGTGGATGAAGGTGAGGTATACACCTTTGGATTTTGAATAAACTTGATAATGGGAATGGATGTTTAAGGAGCAATTAATGATTTTGTAGGTACATTAGAATTTTTGAAGGACTAGATTTTGCAGAAACAAAATTAAAACTAAGAGGAACATTGAGAGACTTACATGGAACATGAGATATCCTCTTGTTTTCCATGAGATCTAGATTATCCTTTGCAGATTCCATGGAATGTGGGAGTGAATATCCTCTCTTGATTATTTTATTTTATAGAGTTACCACAGGAGGATCTTTAACCTTTTTCTTCTTTAGAGCAACAATGGAGGAATTTAATTTTTGAGATCGGGATCTGGTGAAAATCACACATGAGAAGCTAGGTGCATCATCATCATCATCTTATTCACATCCTGAGTATTCAAGGAATATTATTTGTGCATCATTCTCCACTTATTCAATCTCTAGGAAATTATTGTCCTCACTTTCTTGTTCTGGACCTATAAGTTCTTCCTCATCTTCTTAAGTTCCAAATGTTTCATTGACTAGTGGAGCTTTTAAGGAAATCCTTTAGGGTGCTCCTGCAATCTAGTTCATGTTCCTATTTTGATGGATGTTCATTGAGAAACTTCCTTCTTCAATATTTTCAAGTCATAAGCCAGCTTCTACAACAACAAATCATCTCTCCTCTTTGTTATTTTGATCCTTATCCTTCATCAAGGATTAATGATCTTTCATAATAATATGAGGTCATCTTCCACTTCAATGGAAATATATTGGGTGTGGTACAAATATCTTAGTTGAACTCTCTACAAAATGAAACTGAATTTGAAAAATTGGGTATTCAAAAAAACCTTTTAGATTATCTACAGTAAGCCAAACAACAGTGGGAATCTTGTTGATCAACTTGTTGAATTTTTCCACAAAGTCTCTCATGGAATCTTGTAGTTATTTCATTTGAGTTAATTAAGCAAGGAGGGCATGGGTATCTTCGTAGTCCTAAATATTTCTTCAAAATTTCTTTTCATGATATCCCAATCAGAAATCGAGCATGGTGGAAAATAGTAGAACCATTCCACAACGACATATTGTAATGTTTCCACAAATAGCCACATCACAACATATTGATGTTGTACCCCAAGAATGCCACATGCCATGATGAAAGTTGTGATATGGTCATATGGTTATTACTTTCCATCTCCATAGAATTTTGGAAAGTTCTTTCTTGACCCTTTTGGAAGTTCATGAAGCGGTGGATTCATGGCCAATGGACTAATGTTCAGTCCTCGTGGCACAATAACTTGTGTTGTCATTTATTCATCTTCTATTTATTCTTATGGTTATTCATCTCTTTCTTATTCTTCTTATGAGATTTTAGATTTCAATGGTGGGTGAAAGATAGGAGAATCAAGAGGATTTGTAGGAGTATCAGTAGGAGTTTGGATAGGATTTCCAGGGGTACCACTTGATGAATCATATGGAGATGAATCTTGAGAGAAGTAATATGGATTATCTCTGACTTGTTCTTATTGATTTTACAAAACCTCAAAAGCAGGGTCAATAATTCCTCTTAATCTATTCAATATGGTATATCTTCTTTCAACTAGTTTTGGGAAATCTTGGATTCAACTCAAGGTAGATTTATGTTTACTCTTTTTGTGGGATTTTGGAATTTTAGTATGATTTTGTTTGGTTTTTTAGAATATATACTTTATATGGATTTTGTGGAATCTATATTGGGTATATATGTGCTAAATATGCCCCATGGAGGGTGATAATTTTTAAAGTGTGCAAATTGGGGTTCTATCACCAACAATTCCTTCAATATATTTGATCATATCAACACACACACACACACACACACACACACACACACACACACACACACACACACACACACACACACACACACACACACACAAGTGGCGAATTCAATCAAATTAAAAAAATTATCTCTAAAATGTACATGATTATGATCTAGGGGCCCATAGAATTCGGGATGATACGAGACATGTTTTAAAATATTGGCCCATGGATTTAAAGGTTATCTATTAAAAATGTATTGATATTATAAATCATTTGGCTATGTGAGTGGGAAAAAGTATCATTTGTGATTATTTTTGGTTAATCTTGGGTGGGCATATAGTTTCTAGATAGCCAATGGGACTTTTGAAATCTCAAGAAATAGCCAAATTACAAATATTCACCACTAATGTTTTCCCGATGCATTTATAAGAGAACATTTAAGAGATCTAGTGTGGTATCTTTTGTGTGTGTAATAGTAAGTTTTATGCTAGAAGTGTAAAAATTCAAGTATTTCTACTAAAAGCCACATTCCCTTTTCATATTAAAATAAAATAAATTATCTAGTTTCAAAAGTGATATGATTTTGTTAACTTATGCTACTTGTTATGATTTAATTAAGAAGAATAAAAATATAGTTTAAAGGTATCACTCTAGCTGAACATTGAAATTTTATTTCTATTAATGATAATGTTTTATTATAATGTTGTTGGTCTCATAACAACTTCAAGATGGAAACATATGAAGAGCAATAAATTGGTCATTAAGATTCCCTTATGTTATCTTTGACCACACCTATTGTGGTTGTTTAACATATGCATTCTATTGATGTGTCTTTGATGAAATTAGTATGTTGAATAGAAATTTAGAAAGAAAAATTTCTTACTTGAATGTGTATGTTAAAAAATTGGCTTAAAGTATAGTAACCTATTAAATCATACTAAGAATAAGAATCGAGTGTTTTCCTATGAAAATTGTTATGTCCCTCAATAGTCATCTTCAAACTAATAGTTATTAATTAGTATTTGTATACATCCTCTCAACCCAACACCTCGGATCGATGTTCTTTTCAATTATTTTGTATGTGCTTATTTGAAAAATTGTCACCTCCCTAAAAATATGACTTGTGTTGTGGAGACTCTCACATGCTTAGGTGGTTACTGCCACATATTATATAACATTTATACTACTTTATTTTCTTCAATTAACATTATAACATGTTTTGGGAATAGAAAATTGCTATCATTTGATTTAATTTACATATATGATATTTTGGATTAGATTACGAGTTATATATTACTTGTTTGTATATGTTCATTTTAATTGATTTGATTTTATGAAATGGATATTATGTTGGGTATTGTTGTGTGCTTATATGCAAGATTTCTCTGTTGAGAAAGGGTATCATCAAAGAGAGATTGAAAGATGCAGATATTGGGTGTAGTGCACACTTCCCTTTGACACCTTTTGATACCTATTTTGATATTGTTGATTATGTTATGGACATTATTATGCTTTGATTTAGTATGATGTTAGATGTGGGACCATGGATTATTTTTGATCTTGATTTGGTTATGATGCACCATGATTATTAGAGACACTCATATGTGGATGATGATATACTATTTGACATGGATGTTTTGTGAATATTGTTTGGACATGTAATTTTGGATACCGTGAGTAGAACTAGAAAATGGACATTATATGATGATGATATAGTTGTTGATATAAATTATACGTGATAATGTTGAGTTCCTTGATGTTGTTGTGATTCATATGTATAGATGATTTTGGAATTATATTTATATTCATTTGGATGTTCGATATGGCCACGAGGCCGAATGAGGTATTGTGTTTTGCAGTTAAAATATCACAACAAACATCAGGGGATGGAGACCAACCACATTGGAATTCTAGATGAATTCAACACGGTCACCATGGAAACATGTTTTGTGTGTGTGTGTGTGTCATTTTGTTAGGGATTCCCATGCGGAAGAATCACCTTTGAATGTGACCATGGGATTTTGTACATTTTTTTAATGTAGTTCCTTTTTATTATTATTGTATGTATTTTATTAGTGATGTGTCCCTTTCTTTTATTTAATTAAGTTGTGGAGAATTAATGTGAGAAAACATATGGTTAAAATTTAATTAATTAAATTTGGATATAATAAAGTAATAATGAAATTTGTTGGATCTTTGTATTAAATATGTAAGGGATGTGTAAGTATGTGTAAGAGTTGTGTAAGTTAGATTTTGGAGTATGAAACACTCCACCTCTTTGGAAATTCGAATTTGACCTTGGGGGCTATTTTCGAAGGCTTGTGGGACAAGCAAACTTGTCCCATACCTCTCAATTTAATTTACCAACCATACCTATGGTTGGAAGGTTGATTTTAGAACCTTTTAATGCATTTTTTATCAATCATGTTGCATGTTTTAATTGCACTTTCTTCATGTTTTAAATTTGTAGTCCTTTGGGGTGTGGGATTTTTGGAGTGTGGAAGTAATTTGTCATATTTTCACCCACCTCTTTATTGTGCTTTGGAGAATGAAATTTGACCTTTGTGTTGGAATTGAGGATGTGTGAAGTGGCATCCTACATGGATCCACCTCATCCTCTTCCTTTCCTCTTCTATAAAATTCAAACTCATTGCCTTGTTTTGGGTTGTTGAACTTTTGCATACTTCCTTTTGGGTGCATTTTCTTGTTGTTTGGGAGCTCTTGCTTGGAGAAGATTTGGAGAAATTTGCATGCTTGTTGGTTGCTAATTTTGGGACTGTATTTTTGGCATTGAAAGCTTGTTGTTTGGAAACAAAAGCTACCATGGAGAGGTAGGAGCTTAGCTCTTCTCTTATGCTGTTAATTCTTGTTGTGTTTGTGTGAATGGTGTATGTTTTGTTTATTTGTTGGTTATTTGGGTAGACTGCCATAGGAATGGTGTAGGAGAAGGCTATGGGGAATTCATGTGGGGGCATAAGGGAATGCCAGTGGCATAAAAATTCTTGTGGAGGGAGTTTGGGTTTAGAATCCACCATGGCAAAGAAATAGCTTGCATTTCTTACTTTGTGGGGGGCATAAGGAAAATTTGTGGGGGGTATAAGGAGGGATTTTGGGGGCATAAGGATATGTGTGATGAATTATTTTGGAGGTTTGTTATAGGTGGATGCCCAATTCCCCTGGGGGAGGCATAAGTAGCTTCCCCATAGTTATTGCTCCTTTGGCTTGCATGATAAAGCCCAAGTTTTCTTTGAATGTTTTCAAATGCAATTGTAAATTGTTTTCTTGTGTTGAACCGTGTTTTAATTTGAATGTGCATGTTGAAAGAATGTTGTGTGTTGTGGAAGCCTGTTGTTTCCATGGGTTGATATACATTTCTTATTGCATTGTGGTTGGGGCTCGGGGCCAATGATGAAGGATGGATTCTCCTTTCATTGGATGTCTTAGTTGTGTGGAGAGCATTTCCTTTCCCCACTTTTGTTGTGATTGAAGAAAAAGGGAACTTGCATGTTGCTGTTCTGGAGCAGAGGAGAAAGACATTTGACTGTCCCTTGTGAAATAATTTTCTTTTGTAACCTTTCCCACTTTGAAGTGGATGAAAATTGTAATATATTTTTGTGAAGGAAAGATGTTTGTATTTGGATATGAAAGTTGTAATTTGAATTGTGAAAGAGACATACTTTGTTTATGGATTTTGAAAGAAAGACATGAAAGTTGTAAATTTGAAATGTGACAAATTTATAGACTTTGTTTTGCTTGAAAGAATGTGGAAGAAAATGCAACACTCTGTTGTGTAATCGATAAATGATTTTGGAAGGAAATAAAGAAAGGATTTGTAAAAATTGTCTTTGGAAACCTATTAAAGAATGAAATGCTCTTTCCAAACTATATTGTTAAGTTAAATCTGATTGTATCAATGTTTTAGAATCTCTGGTTTGAAAGGAAGAAATGTATGTGAGAGTAATCTGCAAATTTGACTCTTTTGGAAATGCATAAAAATTGAATTCAGTATTGCTTTTTGATCTTGAATGGTTTGATTAAAACAACTGAATGTATTAGACTAGATTAGAAATGAAATTCCATACTTGAATGAAGAAAAAGTTAGATGGACCCTTTTTAATTTGATCTCATTGTAAATTTTAAAACAGACAAATAATTTAATTAAAATGCACATTTTGAACTGCAATTAACAATCAACATTTAAATATTGAAATCTATCTTGCTATAATATCAATGAACTCATTTTGACAAAAAAATACACTTAAGGAAATCATTTAAAACATTACAAAATCGTGCCCAATCCGTTTCACAATCATTTTACAGTCTTTGTTCTATCAATTGTTGGAAAAATTCAAATTATAAATCAATTGAGCAATTTTACCTTCCTAAAACATCCTAAATCCTTCTCAGAATAATCCTCCATGTTTGTTTGGCATGTTGAGTGAAGGAGGAGATCAAATTGAACCAAATTTATAAGTTAAAATTTACCAGTTGGCTTTTTAAAAGCCTACAGAACGTTTTCATTAAATTGACCCCTTAAACTTTATCAGAATTTAAAATTTATGTTTTTTTATATAAAGGGGGAATCAAGAGCTTTCCAGAAAGTCCTTTTTCCCAAAACTAAGCTTTCTAGCTAAAGTTATGGCCCTTTGAAGTTTTCCTTCCTTGGCGGGAAAATTTGGGAAAATTTTTTCCTAAGAGGCCCTCGCATGCCCAAAAAATTCCCTTTAAAAATCCTTACATTTTTTTGAAAATTCTTAAGGAAATTTTTTTAAATTTCCTCTACCACCTGCACCCAATCAAAGGTTTCCACGTCGCTTCTACAGAGGGGTAGAACCCTCGCAAACCTTTCTGTTTTTTTAAATTTTCTAATTTTTTGGAATTTTTTTTTAAAAACCCTCCACGGCCCCGCACTCCCACCCTACTTTGGAGAAGACCCTTCCATGGATGTGCAGACCTGCACAACAAAATAAATCCTTTTACCCTCCCCTCGGTAAAATTTCCTAAATGCCTCTCGCTACCCCGCCCTTCCCTCATCCTCTCCCTACCTTGGCTTAGAGCCCGACACGTGTCCTTGGAGGACCCACAAAGGCACGGGAAAATTGTGGAATTTGTACCCACGTGGGGAAAATTTATAAATCACCACCCCGCAACCTACCAACCTGAAAAATGGACTTTTGTCCTCACTCGACACGTGTCCCTTTGGGGGAAAATTTGACTCCCAAAGCCCGTCGGTCCATAACTGGAGTTTTACAAGGAGTTAGGAGGACTTCTTTATATCATTGGAAAGGTGAGAAAATTTCCTATCCAATGAAAATGATTTAGGAAAATTTTTAATGTGTTAAGTGTGAGAAAATTCAAGTTGAAACTCTAATCCTGTTAGAGAGTGAGTATGGTGTTAATTTACCCCCTGAACCTAACTTGAAACTTCTAACCCTAAAATTTGGATCCTATAACCTCTGATAATTGTTAATAGAAGAAAATTATGTTCTAGTATATTAAGATTGTTTTAGAACCTATTAGTGACAACTGTTGTCTTGCAACCTGGTTGTAGAGACTCCTTTAAACAAAAAAATTATTCCATAATTTTCCTAACTAATCCTAGGTTTTATCTTGGGTCTCAAGTGGGTTGTTTTAGTAGGCATCACACTAGGCATGGATAGAGATATGAGCCATGTGTGATTAAGAACATCAAAGATAGTGTTAGAAACTCGTAAATGGTCATAGATTTCCTTCTTGTGTGATTTAGCTATTTTTTTGTGTCTCCTTTTGTAATGAGCTAGATTAGTAAATTATGAAAAATATATAGAGTTGTGCACCCTTGTTGCAGTAAAGAGAGAAATGTCACAAGGCATGTCAAAAGGGGACACATTGTCAATTTTCATCAATGACTGATTAAACATTGTAACATTATGTCATTTAATGGCTATGATGACATCACTATGATAATAAAGAGGAAATAAATAATAATGATATTATTATTTAAAAGAAGTAAAGTAACGGTTAATAAAACAATTATATTTCATTAACAAAAGGGTATATTTACTATTAAGGAGCCAATTTACCTTACAAACCTTTCCACTTCCTAATTCATTAAGCCAGATGACTCGTGGTCGAGTTAGGTACCATTTCACTTTACAAAAACCTCATCCTTAATTGAATAGATAAATGTTCTTATGTGTGTGTGTTTAAAATTTTACCCTCATAACACCTATGGGATCAAATGTTCCAAAGATAGTAAAAACATGAACGTTCCACCATTCTAATCTCACATTACCGAGTTATCTGTCTCTTGATCGTTGTTAAATTTTTTTACCATTGAATAAAATTACATTTTAATACCCAAAATGTCCCTAAAGTGCTACATGTGAGACTAAGACTCTAATAGAATTAAAAGAAAGGTGACTCAATTAAACTTATGTCAAGTTGTCCCTTATTTCTTGTGCATATGAATTAGTTAACAATGCAAATGAAATCAAATCTAACACCTAATAGCTTCAATACAATGCTAACTAGATCAATATACCATCTTGCTTAGAGCTTAAGCAAAGCTAATATATTAACATATTTGCATTAGAACATGAAATGAAGATTCAAACAAACATGATAAAAATTAACCTTTATCTCTAATTGAATGCTAATGAAATGAACCTATTTAGATCCTTAGCAATCAAAAGGGTTGATTTTATGCTTGAATCCCAAGGTTTTCAAGAATGGAGTTTTGTCAATCCATGGCTACAAGACCATTATACATATCTCCATATGACTTCAAAACATAGATGGATGAATGCAAGCAATGAAGATAGCTAGCTCCTCTAATGGAAGAATTCTCTAAGATGATAAAATGGATATAATATAGGTTCTATGCTCATTTAGGTGTAAGTAGAAAGGTTAGAGGAGGGTTCCTTTTATAACCCAATGGTTTGAAGAATCTTTGCATCCTATTGTATGTGGGATAAAAGAAAAATAGGTTAGTTATGGATAAGAATGGTTTAGAAGCGATTGAGTTTACTTTAGGAGAGTTTACTATGCCCTCTAGTGTCTCATGGGGATTGAGGGAGTTTATTAATTAACCAAAGTGATTAATTAATAGGTGTGTAAGCTTATAGAATATTTTTAGGGAATAGTTAGTATGATTTATGTTATGAAAGGATTTTAATCAAATAAACGACAATTTATTGATTCAATCAAGAGAGAATTAATTAATTAATCTAGATAGAAAGGGAGCTTAATTAATTAGAAATAATTAATTAATCTATATAGAAAGAGGAGATTAATTAATTATAATTAATTAATTAATATAGATAGAAAGGGAGTTGATTAATGGAAGGTCATTAATTGGAATTGTTATTGGATAGAAGAGTTAAGTAACTAATGTAATGTAAATAATTAATTATTGCGATAATAGAGAAAATGTGCGATATTGACAATATGTTGTCAATTTATGGGAAAGGGTATAATTAGCATAGTTTTAGTATTTAAATTACTCGAGCTAAATTATAGGTGTCTACATTTTCCCCTATTTGGGGTGGTGTAAGTGATGGCACTTCAAAGATAGTAAACAGATAAAATTTTGAAGGGTTAGAAGAAAAGTTAGTAGAAGTGAGAGATGCCCCCTCAAGTGTGGATGGGGTGATGAAAGAAGATGATCGATGATAAAAAAAAAGGTGAGAGAAATAGATATAAACATGGGTAGGGAAGGATTACCCAGTGAATTAGAAGAATAGTGTTGATAGGAGAATGATCTAGAAGGGGAATGAAGATAGAAAGAAAAGAGAAAGCTTTCATCCAGTGTATTGAAATAACTTTAGTGTCATCATATTGCCAAAGATCTACATCATCGGTCCTTATTAAAAATATAAGCATACAAAAAAAGTAGAATGACATGAAAATCCATACTATGAACAATTTTCCATTACTAAAAAAATCAACTCAATGCAACATACAAAAAGAAATGCAATATGAGAAGGAAACAAGCTCATTTAACAGGGAAACAAGTACAAACACACATACTCAAACCAACAATGGTCAAGACAATTGTACAAATGTTTTGTTATCAAGCTGAAGATCCCCAAATGTTTGTGATTGATGACAAGGGTGAAAAATGATGCCCTAGCAAAGATACATGCAAGGAAAAATGATGAAGGATGTTGAGTCCAATGATAAAGTGTTGTGCACAACTAAATAGTATCGGCATCCGGATGTGGATGTGCCCTAGAGTACCGACAAAACAAACATTCTAGCTTTGTAAATGGTTGTAAATCTGATGATCCATAAGTCATTTGATTTATGAACATGTGAAAATTCCAGCAAGATATGGAATGAATACCATGTGCAAGACACGAGTTTCAGCCGCTATGGGATGTTTACCTATTTTTGTAAATTTTTCATTTTTTAGGATTTTTGAGAAATTTTGAAATTTTTGTGTTTGTATTTTTCTATGTTTTTGAATTTTTTTATTTTTGTAATGTTTAGGTTTTTTTTATTTTTGTAAGAAATGAGAAAATAAGAGATTGCCTGAAAGTAAGAAAATTTCCTAGGGAGAAGAAACGGGTGTTGGGTAGTAAAAACACGCCCCAACGTGGTGAAAAGGAGTTAAAAATAAAAACAATCATTACGGTAGATAAAAGAAGTGTTAGAGTGATCACAACGGTCAAAACATGCCCCTAGGGCATCATGACAGGTTAAAATAGCCAAATATACCCCTCCCGAGGGGGTAAATCATTGTGATTAGTACATTTGCTACCAAACCCTACCAAATTTTTACCGTGAGTTACCGCGAGTGACGAACAAGATGGCTAGGGTGTAGAATCACCATAGACACGTTGATACCATTTGAGAGTACATCTGAAATGATGATGATGGACCATTCGTGAGTACCCCAACCCTTCCTGGTATTTTTTACGCATTTAATTTCATATTTACTAGCATTAATTAACATTTAGACATGCCATGTATTTATATGATTCATGATGATTATTATGGTTATGGATCATGATGTTGTCTAATTTTATTTCTTATGTATGTACCATGATGGATATTGATGACGTATCACATGTGTTTGATTTTTATGATAGATCCATAGATGATATCAATTGTATTGTATATGTGATGTTCTAGATTAGTGGACGGGATGATATGATGATATTGGTGTGGGGGATAGATTTTGATATTTGCGATCCCTCTTGCCCCCATTTGATGATACGATATGTGATGATTAGCTTAACATACATGTATGATGTACACGTAGCATTTTATTTATATATGATGTATAGATGATGTTAGATGTGATGATATAGATGGAGATATGATGATGTGATAACAAAACTATGTACATGCGATAAGAAAACACAAGAAAATGTTAACAAACCTATCAAATATACATTTCTAAACAACATGAATTAACACAACTATGTACAATTATTTACAAGCATGTAAAAACACACTTCATATGTACAAGTAAGAATGAATCTAATCTAAGCAAGAAAATATGAATCTAATAAAGTATATTTAAGTGACAAACTATACAAATGTACAAACAAACAGAAACTATACAAGAAATCAATGTACACAAACTAACAAACAAAACAAGAAACAAGATAAAGCAAGTAAAATAAAGCTATGTTTTTGTAATATTTTTTTAGTGTGTCTTACGTTTGCAGGAATTTTGTGAAACAAATTTCTATTGTTTTTGTGTTTTCTATTTTTCTATTGTTTATGGTTTTTCAAGTCTTTTGTGATTGTTTTTTAATTTTTAAACATATTTGAATGTTTTTGTGATTTTCTAAGGTTTTCTGAAGCTATGTATAGGAAACCGAGAAACATGGATGCCCCCAATGTTAGATGGAGAATATACAAGGGCATGCACCACATATTTATAAACAGAAGGTGAAAGTGTGAAGGTTTCCCCAAGTGTTAGATGGGGAATATACAAAGGAAATCCCTTCACCGATTTACAAGAGGAGAAATAGTCGATCAAGGCTTGACAGGATAGGCTCACAGGAATCTCAGATGCCAGAGTGGAACTAGCCCCAGGCTAAGTAAAAGTACCCCTAGAAACTAGATGCTTGTGAATAACGAGTCCTCCCAAGGCACCGGAAGCTAGTTTTCACCAAGGGATCTATCCAAAGCACCAAAATTGTGTGGTTTTCACATATGGATGACCTGTTTTCTCTTTTTCTTTCTCTTTTTTGACTTTTTTGTATTTTGATCCTTTTTACTTTTTGTTTGTTTTTTTATTTTGTGCCATGTTTAAGCATAGAACCGCTTAAGGTGCATGACATTCATAGGCTCGCGGAGCTCGTCTCCATTGGGATGAGAAAGTTTGTATGCTCATGTTCCATATTTTGCCACAATGACGTAAGGTCCTAACCAATGTGGTTCGAACTTTCCTTTCTTCTCTCTTTCTACCCTTGTGTTGAACTAATTCTCTTTCATGACCAAATCTCTGACCTCAAATTGATGAGGTTTGATCCTTTTGTTGTAGTTCCAGGAGACTCTGTTTTGATATACCTTGAGATGGTTAAGGGCGTAGATGTGCTTTTCATCTAGGAGTTCCAATTTTGCTAGCCTGGCCACTCTGTAATCCTCATCTTTTTCTAGATAATCCCTAAGAGATATCCTTAGGGAAGGAAGCTCTATTTCCAATGGGATGATAGATTATGTTCCAAACACTAGGGAGTAGGGTTTCACACTAGTAGGAGTGTGAATGGAGGTCCTATAAGCCCAGAGGGCTAGGTGAATTTACAAATGTCAGTTACAACCTATCTTACTCACAATATTTTCCATGATCTGAACAAATGATTTGTTCATCGGTGTCGGCTTGCCCAATACCCTGAGGGTAATATGGCGTAGACCACTTTAATCTTATTTGAAATCGGTGACAAATATATTTCACCATCTTATTCTTGAATGATTTTCCATTGCAAGAACTATGGCTGTAGGAATACCATACCGACAAATAAGGTGATTCATGATGAAATTTGATATTTGAGTGCCTGTAACATATGTTAATGGAACAACCTCCACCCACTTAGTGAAATATTATGTGGCTATGATGATGTGGGTATGACCATCAAATGAGGTAGGGGTGAGCTTCCCTATTAAATCCAGTCCCCATTTGGAAAATGGCCATGGTGTTGTAATTGGTTACAATGGTTGTGACGATGCATGGATGAAATTTCCATACTTCTGACATAGAACACATTTCCTAACATGGTTGCAGCAATCTATCTCCATAGAAACGAAGTAGCCCACCCATAACAACTTCTTTTCTAGGACCATTCCATTCATATGGGTCTTCGTTAGGGAAAAATCACAAAGACACCCCTGGATGTTGATCAGATTTCTAGTTTGATCACTCTAGCATCCAGTGTGATTGCACAACATTGAATCCTTTCTCCAAGTGTGGGACTTGCAGAAATGAGAAAGGAATCTCCAGAGAAGGCCGGTTCCTACTCCTAAACTACCGCCACAAGCTATTCCAAAAGCAGTGCAAGCTAATATAAACCTAATCTAACCATGCCAAGGAGACAGAGAGAGAGAGAGAGAAAAGGGAAAAACAGCAAAATCCTACACTAAAACGGTGATACACCAGAGAAGGAGAATGTTGAACATCTATCAAAACTTCCATGAAACAAAGAGAGGTGAGAAATGGGAAGGATGGACAGACGCATCACAAACCCAAGGATAGATTTCACACAAAAAATGTCCCAAAACTCCATGAACACAGCTCCAAATCTGCAATGAACATTCAAACATGCACAAATACCTGCAATGAATAGAGGCAAGAAGAAAACAACAAAAAACGAGAAAGGATGGACAGATGCATCACAAAACATGTTTTTGTTGCTCCAAAAGTTTGCACAGAACATCATTTCAATAGTAAAAGCCAAAAATGCCATTACAGAGCAAGGGAGGAGGTTCGAACTCCATTTTCAACCCTGGAGAAGAAAAGAAGGGAGGGCAGAGCTGAAAAGATGAACCACCTGTAATCATGAGCCAAATCTAGCTTTTTTACAATGCATGGGTCGAGCCCATGAGAGAGAAAACGTACAAAAACATGGTAGCCCATTCCTCCTTGACTGCAAATGCATTAAATCAGCATGGAGAACCTTACAAACCCATACCTTGTCATTTTGACCAAATGGGAGGAGAGTGCGACCCATTCTGTATTAAATTTGGTCGCTGAAATGTCACTTCTGGCCATGAACATGTGTCAAAGCCATTTCTTGAATTTTCTCTTTCCAAAATGAACCAAAATTAGATATTGACCATGGAATCTTGTAGAGAATTTCATAATCTTTCTAATGATATAAAGAACGCGCAAATCCGAGCTCTAGATCGAAATATATGATGATTTGAAGATTTAGGGCACAAAACGGGCCAAAACAGATTTTGAAATTTTTCCCGCGCCGGGTCAGACGCCACGTGTCAGGTGCTGATTGGTTGAGAAATTCTCTCTCCTCCACCTTTCCGCGGGTTTCCCTTTGAAATTTTACCTTTTTTAACTCTTTGGAAAATTTTCCATTTTTTCCCTGCGCCCCCGCCACTGGGACACGTGGCATGCTTTGGTTGGTTGACAGGGGTGCGGGGCATCTTTTACCTTTTAGATTTTTGGCCAAAACTTTTTCCAAATTCTCCAAGTCCTCCCCGAGCTCCGCACTTCCCTACTCCATTGGACACGTGTCCAATTCCTATTTGCCGCGGCCCTGGCTTCCATTTTCTCCCCTTTAAAATTTGCATCGAACACTTAGCCAAAATTTTGTTTCACTCCCCGCGCCGCGAACTCCCCAGCCCTTAGGACACATGTCCTATTCTGATTCATCCGTGGGCCTGTCGGCTTTTCACATCCTCATGGTCCCCATGGCCCACCTGTCCCAAACTGCCTGGGAAAAATTCCTCCGAACCGCCCGATTCGGGCTTCCTTGTCCCTCTTTGCGGTGAAGACACGTGGCGTTATTTGATTGGCTCTCGGCATCTTCGGCTTTTCACGTCCCACGTGTCCCTTTGTCCCAACTGTCCCAGATGAAATTTCTCTATTTCAGCTGATCCAAAGGGCGGTTCCCGTCCTTCGCATCCTCGCGGCCCAGATGTTCTGCACTGCTTCGCAGCCAGATTAGTCAATTTGTTTTTACCTTTGGCTGGTTTTCCCTTTCGCGTCCCGCGCATTCCCATGGCTCGGATGTCCCTTTGCTACGCAGACCACCCCGGCAGCCTTTCGGCTGATTCACACCCCAACGTCCCAACCTGTCCCAAGGACCGCCTGGACTAGGACATAGCCAATTTTCATGATTTTTTCTTCCCAAGCGTTTTTCTCGCATTTCTTCCATTTTCTCGACTCATTGGGATTCCTTCTTGGATGGGGAGTTATAATGGAACAGAGGGACCCAAAAAAACATGATTTTGGGCCTGAATCAATCTATTTTCCTGGGACTTGAATATTATGATGCATGTTATCGAAATTGCCACGGGGGAATTTTGGATAACAATTTTGGCGACTCAGCAGGTCATCTGCCTGCTAGATGAATGATCAGTAGCTTGAAGCAATCCATTGGGCATGGAGTCATGAGTTGTAGCCTACAAACTGATCTGAACTTTGAAAACCTCCCTCTGAACCGCTTGAATCCCACCGACATGGAGTTGTTCTCACCAAAATGCCACTGGAATGAACTGTGCAAGAGCAAAACTAGCACCACAAAAACTATGTACAGAACTAAAAATCATACATGCTCCAAATGGAACATGCAGAGTGTGCACAAGCACTTCTTCTACTGAAAGCAAACCTATCTACTCTATTCTAACTGGAAGTAAAGGCAAGCTAAACAAACCCTGCAATTGGTTGTGAGAAATAGCTTCCCTTTCTCAAAAGTGGCAGCCATGCAATTGATTTGGCATTGAACATGGCTAATTGGGTGGATGGAAAATCAACAAGAAGCTGGTCTTCCACCCAAATCATCAAGGTGTCACTGAATGCAAATTCAATACCTCTTTTAGTTGCTCGCATTTGGATCAAGAGGTATGACAGCTGATCCTTGGTACTTTGTAGCTCACCCTCATGCTTAGAAGCAAGCATGACTGGTTGTGACTTCTCCTTTGGCTCCAATGAAGCCAAATACTTGATTGGGCAAGGTTTGATCCATTTGATATGCCCATAGCTCTGATTTTCAACTCCAAGAATGGAGTCTTCTTGTAGACCCTCCTGAATGGATGGTGTGGAAGAAATGGTCAAATTCTCTCTGTCCTTTCTCTTCCTCCAATGAAGAACATGAAATATTGAAATCTTTCAATCTTGGTTCCAAAGAGCTGCTATAAGATGCAAAGCTGCTGCAAATGAATGTTCTCCTTCATGACAACACACTCTTGTGTTTGGAATGTGGATGATGAAAGAGAGAATGGTGGAAACTCAACCGGCTCTTCTCCATCAAAACATCCTCCAAATCGATGCGAGATAAACCGCCTCATGGCTGTCTCCGCAGTAAATGCTCCACTTCCTCCATGGTGTCTTCTTGATCTGCAACTTGACCACGATGGTTTCCTTCACCCTCCAACATTGAGTTTGAGAGATCAAACTCCTCTTGCACCATAACTTGAGAGAGGTGAAGTAGAAATAAGAATCGAAGGTTCTCCTATGGCCTGCTTTTGTGCTCAAAGCCCTGGATCTGTAATTTTCTCCTCCACAACTAGGAAGTGCTCCTCTTCTTTTGGATATCCTCATTTTAGACAATAGAACAAGTCAAAATTTTTTATTTTTATTTTTTGACATTTGCATCCCGGTTCTAAATACCTAATTTAGAACTCACAATCAAATAACCATTCTTATAAATGCATAACCATATGCAACAGAATGACTCTGAGTACCTCCGATCTATTCATTCCATGACTCGGTAATCTACCGATCTATTCATGAGTAAAGAGTTGGCGTTTTTATTTAACACTTCACTCTTGCGGTTCTCTTCCCTATTCTGGGATTCGGAATGCTCTGTCCAAGGAACCTAATTGAATAATTGTTACCATTATTCATCGGCATCTCATCCCTTAGACTAGGTGAATTAGGACAACGCAATCAGCAGCTTGCGATACTTTGGCCAAAGATTTGAAACATACTGTTTATGTCTCGTATTCCTTAACGGCATACTCGTCAATCTGGAATACGCCCTTCACCCCATTCTTATGTTATGTAGAATGTCTTATACCGACTTCTGTCAGTCCCTCCTATCTCAACTTATTCACTCGGAAATGGATTAACAAGGTGATAACGTTATATGGATGCCCACGAGGATTAGGGATACGATGACATACTGGTTCAACCCTAGTTAAACCAGTGTGTCAAGATACCCGAATCTCCTAGGTAGCCTTATAACGTGACCACATTCCTAATCGGTCCCTGAGTAACTCGTTCGAGATCAAAGTGTAAATCTTAGCGATCAATGCAAAGGGTGTCGTCATAAGTCACCTGCATTGTTGTAACTTCGAGAAGATCCTAATCTTCTCGGAGGTACAACCCTGCAGTTGACTTGTGCCGTCAACCTTTAAATCCGCCTCGAAAAGATCTACTTATTAATATGCGTTACGCACGTTGAGTTTAAATTACATTAAAGACGTTCCCCTAAGGTTAGCCTTCCCGATCCCTGGATTCTTCATCTTAGGATGACCTTCCTCAATAAAACCCATTACACGGTGGAGATATTAAGGCCAAGGTCTCATCAAGGAGTTCTTAGAATATACATGATTCTAAAACAACGAAATGGGACAATAACTCATAAACTTCACATGAGATTGCCATCTGAACCCCATTAGGTTTATATCAGTTCTCCTAACTGAATTTATATCATACTTATTAGTATCAAGATATAAATGATTAAGAATCCAATTAAATGTTGTCCTGTCATAATCAAGACTAGGGATTAGTAATTTAATTCAGCTTGATTAGCGTTCTGCTTAGGTTTATTTTAATCCTATCTTTTAGAAAGACAATGATTTAAATTTCAATTTTGCTTTCGATAGAACAAATTAGAACTACTAAACACTCATAAGAATTCAATCACATTTTCTTGTAAGCTTTCACTGACAATCACAAAAGTCTCCAAATTATACAAAGATAACATTGCCCTCCAGTATATAAACCGAAGAAGGTCAACTATCAAAATAAGAATACAACACATAAGTAGCAAATACTTATTTCTATTCCTTTTAACTATACAAATACATTTTATGCATTCAGATACTTGATACAATGCTCAACGGAAAAGGAACATCTTTCCACATATAGTACATTTAGAAAATCAAGATGTAATTCATTATAAATCAAATTAAACAATCTGATCATCCTATCAGATCTGCATTGCTTTTACCACTTACGGCATCCATCTGCAAAAATTATCAACATGGGTCAGTTCAATGAACTGAGCATGATAAGCACTAACTCTTAAAACAATTGCAATCCATCAATTGTTTTCATTAAACACCCTGTTTAAATGATATAAAATCACCAAACAAGTAAACATGATTCAGACTATACTTTAGGAATATATCATGTCTATAACGTGTAATAATAATTTTTGTTACAGAGTAGTCCTATATACTTCTCAAATATTTCATCAAAATATTAGGGATCAAGAAGAACAAAAGTATCCTAAGCAATTATTCATCGTAAATCCCAAGATGAACAAACATCGACAAATCATGATATTCAACTGAAAAAGAGGAATACCATATCAATCCTGATACCGTCATTATGTAAAAACAATTACAGATGTTAGTTAAACAATTATATCAACTTATAATTTACAACAGAAGAGAAATAAACAAATTGTACATGTTTCCCTCTGAATTAGCTCATGACTGTACCGTCTTTTCAAAAGCAAGGCATTCACCTAATACGCATGCAAATAAATCAGTCGAGTCCATCAACAGCACACTGTTTTGTTAAAACTTAAAATAAAGCAACTACAGTACAGTAACCCTCTTGCCAAACAACGGTGTCTATCTACCAAGCAGACTCAGTATGACCTTACGCAAGAAGCGACAGACAAGAAGATAAACACTGAAAGGCTTTTAGACACAAGGTCGAAATCAAAAGATCTCCTTTGTTATCGCAGTCAACCAAAGACTCATGATCATTTAAGCAATGACATTTCCCTATGACTATGCGGAGGGATTTTTAAACGAAATCCAAGCAACATGCACAGCCACATCAAACTGGAATGTAATCAGAAAGAAAACATAACATAACATAACGTAGTCACTTCTGAACGCATCCAGAGTTGAAAGTATGGTATTCACGACCTACTTTATAGAAGCCATAATTCATGATGTCAAGCTATTAAAGAAAACCAACAAAGCCAAGAACATTACATGTTCATACTCAGGCTTATACAGAAACAGTGACATAGATTACCATTCAAGGATTTAAAACTAAATCCGTAAACAAGTATTCACAGTTTAGCTTTTCCAGAAGCCGATATACAAGATATCTTCCCATACTCACGGAACCCAACGGTGTCAAAAACAATAGTAAACCCAATAGTCTTAATTTGAAGCAGTTACACTGTTTATCTATCAAGAATTCAACTGAGTCCCAACAACAGTATACAAGATAAAAATAGTTAATGATTCTATCTATGCCAACTATGGTAAGCATTCAAAAATCAGGTGTAAGCAAATCAAAATACTGATTTCATAACAAGGAATTCAACTGAACCTCTTCAAAATTCTCGAACAAGCTTACACAGAAGGAAACGTAAATGTATACCCAGGGAGTCTGTACAAAATTCATTACAAATAACAGAGGTCGTATGACCTGTTACTTCTACAAGATTCCAACGAAATTCAAATTATCAATACTCAAAGATGTATCTATATCCTCAACAGTGGACCATAATATACGATTCATTCAAAGGACTCCACAGAGTCGTTTCAATACAATAAATATATATATATATATATCAATACTATCAATGGGTTGAATCCCCATAACCTCCACGCAAGGGGAAAAACAACTCCAGCAAGGTCGTAATGAATACTGTAACACTGTGAGTTACCTTTTCACAAATAACTATAAAATTTCATAACGAAACCCAACCAGAATCCATAACCACCACTAAATAACAACCACGACAGAGCTTACAAAAGAAAAGGTCAATTAACTGAACAATCAAACAAATGTCCTTCAGTATCCCTTCCGACAGTTTCCACAACAAGAATCAACGAAAAGTATCCATCAACAAGCATCTCAATAGTCTGTACCCATCGAGAGAACAATTTATGGACTCACACAGAGCAGGCCTATCACATATACTTGCAATAATTTCGCATATTAAAGCCGGAATGCAAAACACAAAGAAATATAGCAACAGTTCGAATTTAATAAACACCCATCAAGGGATAAATGAAAAATCGAACCAGCATGAAGATACAGGACCAAAATCACACAAGACAACCATAGAAAATCATCTATTTCCATAAATCATTTGAACAGAGTTGTTCTAATGAAATCACTTGAAAGACAACAAGATTTTTAAAGGTTAGGGCCTAACATGCCTGGATATTTGCTCAAAATTCCGAAGCAGACCACTGAAAGAGCTCGGACTTTCTTTTCCTTTTCCAAGTTAGAGCCACCAACAAAATTTTGCTATTTCCATGACTTATATATTTTCCTTGCCAGAGGAAAGAGCTAGATACGCTCATACTCGCCATGCAACACCAAGAAGACTGGTGCGAAGAACCAGTGAACAGGCAGAGGGAAAACCGGAATTCGTGATAAGCCAAACAAAACATTAACTTTCCAATTTGCATGCCTTCTCGCGAATTCCGAGCTCGACTACCGAGCTCATTAATTGCATTTACTCCCAATTTCCCGCTCAAACTCCACTGCCACCGACCGCCATAGTTGGCGATAGACAAGAGAAATTCCAAGACCATTTCCAATTTTGGCGAACTGCCACGTCGGCTCAAGTTAGCCGTTTTAAAACTTCTACCAATACCTGTCCTTCATACTTATCCTTTGCATTTAATGACATAGAAAATGCCGCCCATGGTTCGCACCCCTCCATAGGTCCCCTTACATCCTTGTTCATAGTTAGGTTAGTAACTTAGGTTAGGATTTAGGATAACACCTAGTCTAACTTCATAGAACATAGATACTAACTTAGGACGTTAGCTCTTAGCCTAGGTCTAGGTTAGATTAACACTAATCTAACCCCTAGGTTAAGTTTAGTTTTAGGTTACTAACATTAATAATTCCAGTTAGGTCTACATTCCGTATGCTCTAAAAAGACCTACAACATGCATCTCGAACAGGTTAGCTCTGCTCGCCTTAGGCTACGGAATTATATGCAATGCAAATTATTACCGGTCCACGACCAAGACCTTCCTATATACTTTCGATATCGGGAACCATTCCATTTCACACGATCAACCCGAGTTAGACTGGATTGGCTTTATTCAACGAATTCGACTCGCAACCTCGTGAAAGGTTTATAATTTTTAATTCATCATGAAAACTTAGCACCACTTGGATCAATACCACCGATCCAAGGCTAGGTCTTATAGATGAATAACTTTATAATTGCTCCGAGATCGATTAAACTCGAGATGTAAAATGAAATAAATAAAAGAGTCTAATCAAATTCTGACTCAGTCAAAGATCTGCAATCTGCAAAGAAGATTCAGTACATATCAAGCATGACTTCTCAATCAAAGGAACACATCCTTTTTACAAAAGAAATCACATATCAACACTTGTATGCTTAGGAGGAAGTAACAACAGTTCAGGGTGTTACATGCTTCCCTCCTAAAAAGATTCATCGTCCCGATGATTACATATTCAATTAACCTTCAGGTCAACCAATTTATCAGTACACAAACAATGTGACTATTTCCAATTTGAATAGTTCCAGAAATCAATGTCACAACACATTTTATTCAACCTGAATAATGTTTGCCTTCATCTGGCTTTCATAAATACTTAAAAAAAAAATAAGTTCATTAAAGAATGTTTTGTCAACAGATTTCATTCTGTTGAAAAAGAGAAGGAAAAGCAATTTTCATCTCTTCCAGATTTTCCCAAGTTGCACTTTCTTCGTTAAACTGGTCCCACTGGACCTTACATTGTTGTATTTCACGATTTCTTAAATGCAATTGGTGAGTTTCCAGCACTCGTGTGGGTTTAACCACGATTATTCCTGGGTCTTGGACCTGCAAGGAATTCCAATTTAAAACATGTGACAGATCTGAAACGTATTTCTTAAGCAAAGAAATATGGAAAACATCATGCATGCGAGATAAAGCAGGTGGTAATGCTAAACGATAAGCTACAGGATTGATTATTTCGACAATTTCGAAAGGTCCCACGAATCGAGGTGACAACTTGGCAGCCTTGCCAAAAGTTATAGAACTCTTTCTGGGTTTAACACGAAGAAAAACCTTATCACCAAGCTCAAACCTTCTATCAACCCGCTTAAGGTCAGCATAGCTCTTCTGCCTATCCGCTGCTTCCTTTAATCTTTCACGAATCAGCTTAACTTGTTGTTCCATTTCTGTGAGAATCTCTGGTCCAATTACCACTCTATCCTCAACACTGTCCCAACTAACAGGAGTTCTGCACTTTCTTCCATAAAGTGCTTCAAATGGTGCCATTTTAAGAGATGAATGATAAGTATTGTTGTATGCGAACTCAACTAATGGAAGATACTCTTCCCATTTATACTGTTGATCCATGCAATACATCCGCAACATGTCCTCCAACACTTGATTTACCCTTTCAGTTTGTCCATCCGTTTCCGGATGATATGCAGAACTGAAGTTTAGTTTTGTTCCAAGAGCTGTATTAAGTGTTTGCCAAAACCTTGACGTCATTCTTGGATCCCTGTCAGATATAATCAATTCTGGTACACCATGCAATCTGAAAATTTTGTGTACGAATCTTTTGGCCAGCACTGGTGAATCATCCTTTAGATTTCCAGCGATGAAATGAGCTACCTTAGTCAGTTTATCTACAACTACCAGGATAACATCATGTTTATTCCTAGACATGGGTAATCCTTGTACAAAATCCATGGTTATTACTTGCCATTTGTACTGCGGTATGCTATGAGGATATAACAGTCCAGCAGGGTGCATATGTTCTGCCTTAACCCGCTGACACTCCAAACAATGGGTCACAAAATTTATGACATCCTTTTTCATACCTTTCCAAAAGTATTGTTGTTTCAGATCAGCAAGCATCTTTGTGATACCCGGGTGTCCAGAGAAAGGTGAATTATGAAATTCCACTAACAACTTCTTCCTCAAGTCATTCAACATAGGTACATATACCCTGTTTTCATAACGCAAGATTCCTTCATTATCAAAATGAAAACCTTTATACCTTTCATCATTAGGTTCTGCAGCAAGCGCTGCCTTTACCTGCAGAAAGTAATTATCAGATTCTGAGGCACTCTTTACCTCCTCCTTGAACTGAGTTCTTAATGTTATAAGAGCAGAAATGTGCCTCCTACGACTTAGAGCATCAGCTACTCTATTCTCCTTCCCTTTGATATAGCTAATATCAAAATCATATTGTGATAAAAATTCTAACCACCTTCTCTGTCTGGCATTCAGATTAGGCTGAGTAAAAATATATTTCAGCCCTAAGTGATCAGTTTTCAACTCAAAAGGTTTCCCAAGTAAGTAGTGTCTCCAGACTTGAAGTGCATGAACAATGGCAGCAAGTTCCAAATCATGAGGGGCATAATTCAGCTCATGTAACTTGAGTTTTCTACTTTCATATGCTATGACTTGATCATTTTGTAGCAAAACACCTCCAAGGCCTTCCCCAGAAGCATCCGTTACAACAGTAAAATTCCCATTAGGGTCTGGTACAGCTAATATAGGTGCAGAAGTCAACTGGTCTTTCAGACTTTTGAAAGCCGCTTCGCACTTGTCATTCCATATGAATTTCTTATCCTTCTTCTGCAATGAAGTTATTGGTGCAGCTACCTTAGAAAAATCCTTTACAAATTTTCTATAGTAACCTGCAAGACCCATGAAGCTTCTTACTTCATGCACATTCTTTGGCGCAGGCCACTCAGTTATTGCCACTATTTTTGAAGGATCTACAGCAATTCCTTCTTTACTTATGACATGACCCAAATAGTGAACTTCTGAATCAAAGAAAGAACATTTGGATAACTTACCATACAACTTTCTTTTTCTCAGAATTTCCAAAACTATCTTCAAATGCTCATTGTGCTCCTCAACGCTTTTAGAATAAATGAGAATATCATCCAAGAATACAAGTACAAACTTGTCCAGATATTCTTGAAAAATATTGTTCATTAAGTTCATAAAGGTTGTGGGTGCATTAGTTAATCCAAAGGGTAGAACCGTGAATTCATAATGTCCGTACCTTGTTCGGAAAGCTGTTTTATGAATGTCTTCTTCTTTAATCCTTAACTGATGATAACCAGATCGAAGGTCTATCTTAGAATAAACCGCTGCTCCACGCATCTGATCAAATAGATCGTCGATCCTTGGAAGTGGATATCGGTTCTTGATTGTTGCTTTGTTCAACATCCGATAATCAATACACAACCTAAGTGTTCCATCCTTCTTTTTCACAAATATCACAGGCGCACCCCAAGGTGAAACACTTGGTCTAATCAAACCTTTTGTCAAAAGTTTGCAATGTGCGTGCCTTAAGCTCGACTAACTCTGTAGTAGTCATCCTATAAGGCGCTTTGGAAATAGGTTCAGTTCCCGGTTTGATTTCAATGGTGAAGTCAAATTCTCTCTTGGGTGGTAACCCTGGTAATTCTTCAGGAAAGACATCCCTGAAACTTTGTAACTGAGGAATTTGCTTCATATAATCACCATCTTCTTCTGAAGATTCAGATATCTTTACCGCATAAAAGAGTACATCCTTTATTCTTAGCCTTTTTAAGTCGTGCATAGTGACACGCTTTTCTAACTGAAATTTCTCGTTTTCACCTTGAATCTCTGCTGATTCCACTGATCATCTAAACATTTTATGTTCTTTTCATAGCAGTCTACTTTTGCTTTATGGTCAGCTAACCAATTGACACCGATGACAATGTCATACGATCCCAAAGGTGTAACATAGAGATCAACTTCCGTGGAAAAGTTAGGTAAGTCAAGGACTACCCCAAAAAGACACATACTCACTGTATGAACAGAGTTATTACCATACTGTACAGTCCAAGATTTATCCATTTTTCCAGCTTTTCTTTTAAGTTTAGAAGCAAGTTTATTAGAAATAAAACATTCAGTAGCTCCTGTATCAAAAAGAATAGTGACAGGTATGCCAAATAACTTACCCGAAACTTCTATAGGTGTTACTTGCTTTTCAGCTTGCTTGTCTGCTACTGCAGCATGTATCTTATGCTGCTGATTACGATCATCCTTCTTCAAAGGGCACTGATTTGCGTAGTGATCTTTGCCACAATTGTAGCAGCCTCCTACAGGTCCCTTTTTAGGCTCAAAGTTGCCTCCAGTTTTGTAATTGTCACGTTGTCCTCCATAGGGCTTCTGCCCATTATTATAATTTTTAACAAAATTATCCCTTACATTTCCAGCAGGCTTATTTACTACTGCTTTCTTATTGTTATCTCCTGGAAACTTACTCTTGTTTCCAAACTTTTTCCATGGTCCTTTTCTAGGTGCAAGAGAGGTTGAAGAAGGGTTTGCAGTCTTCTTCCGCACCTCCTCTTTATGAGCAGAAATAGCCTTTAATTTTTGTTCTTGCCTTATGGCCTTTTCAACAACTCCTTCCATAGTGGTTGGACTGTGAACATCGACCTCTCCCCCTATCACGGGATTCAATCCCATGATGAATTTCCGTATTCTGAACTTCTCGTCAGTTTGATACTGCGGTACATACTTGAGGAGTTTTGTAAACGCTCCCAAAGATTCATTACCGTTAGCTTCCCTTGAGCTAAGTTCTGAAATTCTCGTCATTTTCTCGATCATAGAAAAGTTGTGGCAGCCAACGTTGCCTAAAATAGTTTTTTTTAAATTGATCCCAAGTAATATTGGTCTCATCAATGTTTAGTTCAACTTTACGGCTATCCCACCACGAAGATGCTTCGTGGGAAAGCCGATAGGCTCCCAAATAGCTTTGGTTTCTCCGAGAAGTTCCTTATTGCAAAGTACTTCTCCATTTCACGAGCCGATTCTCGCTCCATCTCCTAATGTGGTGCCATCATACTTAGGTGGACTTATCCTTTTATATCATTAGTGAGTTCTCACGCAATCTAGCCTTTTTGTTTTCTCGGTTGGACAGTGCATTCCCAAAGATTAACATCAACACCCATATTGGGGTTGTCCTCTAAGGAGGTGGCTGATTATTATTATCAGCCTTCTTCATCCTCCTCATTCCCATCACCCGCTTGTTCAAGTACAGCTAAGCGATCTCTTGTGTCCAACAAGGCAGCAAGGATCTCATCAAGTTTCTGGGTTGTTGCCGCTCCTCCTTCAGGTGGAGCATTATTCGCAACGTTCCCCCTTGTTCTAACCATTTTCTGTTACAAGAAAATTCAGGTTTTTATCAGATTATGGACACAATAGGTCCAAGAGCTGCAACCTTCAGCTCTGATACCAAGATGTAACATCCTCATTTTAGACAATAGAACAAGTCAATTTTTTTTTTTTTTGATAATTGCATCCTGGTTCTAAATACCTAATTTAGAACTCACAATCAAATAACCATTCTTATAACAGACAACCATATGCAGCTGTAATGACTCAGAGTACCTCCGATCTATTCATTCCATGACTCGGTAATCTACCGATCTATTCATGAGTAATAAGAGTTGGCGTTTTTATTTAACACTTCACTCTTGCGGTTCTCTTCCCTATTCTGGGATTCAGAATGCTCTGTCCAAGGAACCTAACTGAATAATTGTTACCATTATTCATCGGCATCTCATCCCTTAGACTAGGTGAATTAGGACAACGCAATCAGCAGCTTGCGATACTTTGGCCAAAGATTTGAAACATACTGTTTATGTCTCGTATTCCTTAACGGCATACTCGTCAATCTGGAATACGCCCTTCACCCCATTCTTATGTTATGTAGAATGTCTTATACCGACTTCTGTCAGTCCCTCCTATCTCAACTTATTCACTCGGAAACGGATTAACAAGGTGATAACGTTATATGGATGCCCACGAGGATTAGGGATACGATGACATACTGGTTCAACCCTAGTTAAACCAGTGTGTCAAGATACCCCGAATCTCCTAGGCAGCCTTATAACGTGACCACATTCCTAATCGGTCCCTGAGTAACTCGTTCGAGATCAAAGTGTAAATCTTAGCGATCAATGCAAAGGGTGTCGTCATAAGTCACCTGCATTGTTGTAACTTCGAGAAGATCCTAATCTTCTCGGAGGTACAACCCTGCAGTTGACTTGTGCCGTCAACCTTTAAATCCGCTCGGAAAGATCTACTTATTAATATGTGTTACGCACGTTGAGTTTAAATTACATTAAAGACGTTCCCCTAAGGTTAGCCTTTCCCGATCCCTGGATTCTTCATCTTAGGATGACCTTCCTCAATAAAACCCATTACACGGTGGAGATATTAAGGCCAAGGTCTCATCATGGAGTTCTTAGAATATACATGATTCTAAGACAACGGAATTTGACAATAACTCATAAACTTCACATGAGATTGCCATCTGAACCCCATTAGGTTTATATCAGTTCTCCTAACTGAATTTATATCATACTTATTAGTATCAAGATATAAATGATTAAGAATCCAATTAAATGTTGTCCTGTCATAATCAAGACTAGGGATTAGTAATTTAATTCAGCTTGATTAGCGTTCTGCTTAGGTTTATTTTAATCCTATCTTTAGAAAGACAATGATTTAAATTTCAATTTTGCTTTCGATAGAACAAATTAGAACTACTAAACACTCATAAGAATTCAATCACATTTTCTTGTAAGCTTTCATTGACAATCACAAAAGTCTCCAAATTATACAAAGATAACATTGCCCCTCCGGTATATAAACCGAAGAAGGTCAACTATCAAAATAAGAATACAACACATAAGTAGCAAATACTTATTTCTATTCCTTTCAGAACTATACAAATACTTTTTATGCATTCAAGCATACTTGATACAATGCTCAACGGAAAAGGAACATCTTTCCACATATAGTACATTTAGAAAATCAAGATGTAATTCATTATAAATCAAATTAAACAATCTGATCATCCTGTCAGATCTGCATTGCTTTTACCACTTACGGCATCCATCTGCAAAAATTATCAACATGGGTCAGTTCAATGAACTGAGCATGATAAGCACTAACTCTTAAAACAATTGCAATCCGTCAATTGTTTTCATTAAACACCCTGTTTAAATGATATAAAATCACCAAACAAGTAAACATGATTCAGACTATACGTTAGGAATATATCATGTCTATAACGTGTAATAATAATTTTTTCATATAGTAGTAGTCCTATATACTTCTCAAATATTTCATCAAAATATTAGGGATCAAGAAGAACAAAAGTATCCTAAGCAATTATTCATTGTAAATCCCAAGATGAACAAACATCAGACAAATCATGATATTCAACTTAAAAAGAGGAATACCATATCAATCCTGATACCGTCATTATGTAAAAACAATTACAGATGTTAGTTAAACAATTATATCAACTTATAATTTACAACAGAAGAGAAATAAACAAATTGTACATGTTTCCCTCTGAATTAGCTCATGACTGTACCGTCTTTTCAAAAGCAAGGCATTCACCTAATACGCATGCAAATAAATCAGTCGAGTCCATCAACAACACTTTTTGTTAAAACTTAAAATAAAGCAACTACAGTACAATAACCCTCTTGCCAAACAACGGTGTCTATCTACCAAGCAGACTCAGTATGACCTTGCGCAAGAAGTGACAGACAAGAAGATAAACACTGAAAGGCTTTTAGACACAAGGTCGAAATCAAAAGATCTCCTTTGTTATCGCAGTCAACCAAAGACTCATGATCATTTAAGCAATGACATTTCCCTATGACTATGCGGAGGGATTTTTAAACGAAATCCAAGCAACATGCACAGCCACATCTATCTGGAATGTAATCAGAAAGAAAACATAACATAACATAACATAACATAGTCACTTCTGAACGCATCCAGAGTTGAAAGTATGTTATTCACGACCTACTTTATAGAAGCCATAATTCATGATGTCAAGCTATTAAAGAAAACCAACAAAGCCAAGAACATTACATGTTCATACTCAGGCTTATACAGAAAACAGTGACATAGATTACCATTCGAGGATTTAAAACTAAGTCCGTAAACAGTATTCACAGTTTAGCTTTTCCAGAAACCGATATACAAGATATCTTCCCATACTCACGGAACCCAACGGTGTCGAAAACAATAGTAAACCCAACAGTCTTAATTTGAAGCAGTTACACTGTTTATCTATCAAGAATTCAACTGAGTCCCAACAACAGTATACAAGATAAAAATAGTTAATGATTCTATCTATGCCAACTATGGTAAGCATTCAAAAATCAGGTGTAAGCAAATCAAAATACTGATTTCATAACAAGGAATTCAACTGAACCTCTTCAAAATTCTCGAACAAGCTTACACAGAAGGAAACGTAAATGTATACCCAGGGAGTCTGTACCAAAATTCATTACAAATAACAGAGGTCGTATGACCTGTTACTTCTACAAGATTCCAACGAAATTCAAATTATCAATACTCAAAGATGTATCTATATCCTCAACAGTGGACCATAATATACGATTCATTCAAAGGACTCCACAGAGTCGTTTCAATACAATAATCATATATATAATATATATATATATATATATATATATCAATACTATCAATGGGTTGAATCCCCATAACCTCCACGCAAGGGAAAAACAACTCCAAAGAAGGTCGTAATGAATACTGTAACACAGTAAGTTACCTCTTCACAATAACTATAAAATTTCATAACGAAACCCAACAAGAATCCATAACCACCACTAAATAATAACCACGACAGAGCTTACAAAAGAAAAGGTCAATTAACTGAACAATCAAACAAATGTCCTTCAGTATCCCTTCCGACAGTTTCCACAACAAGAATCAATGAAAAGTATCCATCAACAAGCATCTCAATAGTCTGTACCCATCGAGAGAACAATTTATGGACTCACACAGAGCAGGCCTATCACATATACTTGCAATAATTTCGCATATTAAAGCCGGAATGCAAAACACAAAGAAATATAGCAACAATTGAATTTAATAAACACCCATCAAGGGATAAATGAAAAATCGAACCAGCATGAAGATACAGTACCAAAATCACACAAGACAACCATAGAAAATCATCTATTTCCATAAATCATTTGAACAGAGTTGTTCTAATGAAATCACTTGAAAGACAACAAGATTTTTAAAGGTTAGGGCCTAACATGCCTGGATATTTGCTCAAAATTCCGAAGCAGACCACTGAAAGAGCTCGGACTTTCTTTTCCTTTTCCAAGTTAGAGCTACCAACAAAATTTTGCTATCTCCATGACATATATATTTTCCTTGCCAGAGGAAAGAGCTAGATACGCTCATACTCGCCATGCAACACAAAGAAGACTGGTGCGAAGAACCAGTGAACAGGCAGAGGAAAAACAGAATTCGTGATAAGCCAAACAAAACATTAACTTTCCAATTTGCATGCCTTCTCACGAATTCCGAGCTCGACTACCGAGCTCATTAATTGCATTTACTCCCAATTTCCCGCTCAAACTCCACTGCCACCGACCGCCATAGTTGGCGATAGACAAGAGAAATTTCAAGACCATTTCAATTTTGGCGACCTGCCACGTCGGCTCAAGTTAGCCGTTTCTAAAACTTCTACCAATACCTGTCCTTCATACTTATCCTTTGCATTTAATGACATAGAAAAGGCCGCCCATGGTTCGCACCCCTCCATAGGTCCCCAATAATCCTTGTTCATAGTTAGGTTAGTAACTTAGGTTAGGATTTAGGATAACACCTAGTCTAACTTCATAGAACATAGATACTAACTTAGGACGTTAGCTCTTAGCCTAGGTCTAGGTTAGATTAACACTAACCCCTAGGTTAAGTTTAGTTTTAGGTTACTAACATTAATAATTCCAGTTAGGTCTACATTCCGTATGCTCAGAAAAAGACCTACAACATGCATTCTTGAACAGGGTTAGCTCCTGTTCTGCCTTAGGCTACGGAATTATATGCAACAGAATTATTACCTGGTCCACGACCAAGACCTTCCAGATATACTTCGATATCGGGAACCATTCCATTTCACACGATCAACCTGAGTTAGACTCGGGATTGGCTTTATTCAACGAATTCAGCACTCGCAACTGTGAAAGGTTTATAATTTTTAATTCATCATGAAAACTTAAAGCACCACTTGGATCAATACCACCGATCCAAGGCTAGGTCTTATAGATGAATAACTTTATAATTGCTCCGAGATCGATTAAACTCAGATGTAAAATGAAATAAATAAAAGAGTCTAATCAAATTCGACTACCAAAGATCTCGCAATCTGCAAAGAAGATTCAAGACATATCAAGCATGACTTCTCAATCAAAGGAACACATCCTTTTACAAAAGAAATCACAGAAAGAAGAATTGAGGTGTGGTGGAAGACCGAAAGGTGGAGACATGGATTCAACACTTGGGACAGCAGATGGGGTTTGTAATTCCAAATGAGATGACGCTGCTTGAGTAATGGGAAGAGAAAGACCAGATGATGGTGTAGAACTTACCCATTGTTAAGGTTGTTCAACAACAAGTGTATAGGCCTCTATTTCTGCTCGTCCATTGTGCAAGTTGGGGCAGCATCTTTATCATGAAGTCCACCTTTCCCGAGGGCTGAAATGTCTTGGAAAAGGACCTCCCCATGGACAAGGAGTCCTGCAACCAATCTGAAAGCTCTTATTTGAGCTGTTGCTCTGGATCGCACCATCTTTACCTCCATCTTTTGGATTTTCTCCAATGCAGACCAGCATCTTGTGTCGATTGTCTTCATTATATGCATACTCTTGCTCTTGGAAAGCTCCATAGCCAAACTGATTTTGGCATTGCTGCTCATATGGGTATGCATGCTAATCTTGAATCTACTAAAAATGCTGATTTGGAGGATTTAAAAACATGTTGGAGGTGGGCAACATTCTTTGCTATTGTAAATGTGAGTTCCATGATGGAAATGAAGTCATGATTGCACAACTTCATGGAATGGAAAAGAATGAAAGGGATGGGAAGAAATATGGATGGAAATGGATTAAAAAATAGGTCTGCAACTCTAGAAATGGGTTGCTGATCAGATGGAGTCACCAGATGTGTTTGCAAATGCCTCCAAAGGCTGAAATCTTCACAGGAACACACCAACCTGCAAAAGATGAAGTGGAAGACCTATAAGATCCTCAGGGCATGCCAAAAATTGTTAGGAAAAATCACAAAGCACCCCTGGATGTTGATCAGATTTCTAGTTTGATCACTCTAGCATCCAGTGTGATTACACAACATTGAATCCTTTCTCCAAGTGTGGGACTTGCAGAAATGAGAAAGGAATCTCCAGAGAAGGCTGGTTCCTGCTCCTAAACTACCTGCCACAAGCTATTCCAGTGCAGGCAAGCTAATCTAAACCTAATCTAACCATGCCAAGGAGACAAAGAGAGAGAAAAGGGAAAAACAACAAAATCATACACTAAAATGGTGATACACCAGAGAAGGAGAATGTTGAACATCTATCAAAGCTGCCATGGAACAAAGAGAGGTGAGCAATGGGAAGGATGGACAGACGCATCACAAACCCAAGGATAGATTTCACACAGAAAATGTCCCAAAACTCCATGAACACAGCTCCAAATCTGCAATGAACATTAGAACATTCACAAATACCTGCAATGAAGAGAGGCAAGAAGAAAACAACAAAAAACGAGCAAGGATGGACAGATGCATCAAAAAACACGTTTTTGTTGCTCGGAAGTTTGCACAGAACATCATTTCAATAGTAAAAGGAAAAAAATTCCATTACAGAGCAAGGGAGGAGGTTTGAACTCCATTTTCAACCCTGGAGAAGAAAAGAAGGGAGGGCAGAGCTGAAAAGATGAACCACTGTAATCATGAGCCAAATCTGGCTTTTTACAATGCATGGGTCGAGCCCATGAGAGAGAAAATGTACAAAAACATGGTAGCCCATTCCTCCTTGACTGCAAATGCATTAAATCAGCATGGAGGACCTTACAAACCCATACCCTGTCATTTTGACCAAATGGGAGGAGAGTGCGACCCATTCTGTATTAAATTTGGTCACTGAAATGTCACTTCTGGCCATGAACACGTGTCAGAGCCATTTCTTGAATTTTCTCTTTCCAAAATGAACCAAAATTAGAGATTGACCATGGAATCCTGTAGAGAATTTCATAATCTTTCCAATGATATAACGTGAAAATCTGAGCTCTGGATCGAAAGATATGATGATTTGAAGATTTAGGGCACAAAACGGGCCAAAACGGATTTTGAAATTTTTCCCGCGCTTCGCTGGTTGGACACCACGTGTCAGGCGCTGATTGGTTGAGAATTCTCTCTCCTCCACCTTTCCGTGGGTTTCCCTTTGAAATTTGACCTTTTTAACTCTTTGGAAAATTTTCCATTTTTTCCCGTGCCCCTGCCACTTGGGACACGTGGCATGCTTTGGTTGGTTGACAGGGTGCGGGGCATCTTTTACCTTTTAGATTTTTGGCCAAAACTTTTGCTGATTCTCCAAGTCCTCCCGAGCTCCGCACTTCCCGCTCCATTAGACACATGTTCAATTCCTATTTATCGCGGCCCTAGCTTCCATTTTCTCCCCTTTAAAATTTGCATCGAACACTTAGCCAAAATTTTGTTTCGCTCCCCGCACCGCGAACTCCCCGGCCCTTAGGACACGTGTCTTATTCTGATTCATCCGTGGGCCTCGCTTAGCTTTTCGCATCCCTCGCATCCCCACGGCTCACCTGTCCCAAACTACCTGGGACAAATTCCTCCGAACCGCCCGATTTAGGCTTCCTTGTCCCTCTTTGCGGTGAAGACACGTGGCATGATTTTATTGGCTCTCGGCATCTTTGGCTTTTCGCGTCCCACGCGTCTCTTTGTCCCAACTATCCCGGATGAAATTTCTCTGTTTGGGCCGATCCGGGTGGTTCGCGTCCTCGAGGCCCGAGATGTCCCACTGTTCTACACGAGCAGTTAGTCAATTTGTTTTTACCTTCGGCCGGTTCACCCTTTCACGTCCCGCGCATTCCCACGGCTCGGATGTCCCTTTTCTACATGGACCGCCCGGTAGCCTTTCGGCCGATTCATGCTCCGACGTCCCAACTATCCCAAGGACTGCCTAGACTAGGACTTAGCCAATTTTCATGATTTTTTCTCGCCCAAGCGTTTTCTCGCATTTCTTCCATTTTCTCGACCTATTGGGATTCCTTCTTGGATGGGGAGTTAGAATGGAACATAGGGACCCCAAAAACATGATTTTTGGCCTTGAATCAATCTATTTTCCGGGACTTGAATATTCGATGCATGTTATCAAAATTTCCTGGGGGAATTTTGGATAACAGTGCCACACACCCCTTCATGTACTTCCTTGATCCCATGGACTAACTCTACTACATCTAAACAACGCAAAATATTCCCATCATAGCCACGATGATAGAGCATACCTCATAGGAGGGTGTAATGGGCTATTTGGAGGATAAGGATTTGTTTTTCAGATTGGGAAATGTTAGTAGGGAAGGTACCACTTTTAAGGTAGTCATAGATAGGTGCATACCAAGGGAGTAGGTAACAAAACTTCACATACCAGACATGATTTTGGTATATCATATGTAGGTTGACATAGATTTTTAACAAAAAATGGCATATCGTTGTTTTCTGGTGGAATCGATAGCATAGAATCCAATGTCGCTATTGCATCTATAGATTAGTTTTTTTCCCTTGGAATTTTCTCAAAGGTAATACACACAAATTATTCTTTCATAGTTTCCACTAGTTTCTTGTATGGGATGAGCTTTTCATCCTTGACCTTGTACTCATCATTGACTTGTTTGATAATTAGTTGTGAGTCACCAATGACCTTGACATGGTGGATATTCCACTTGATCACTAACTTCAACCTAGCGATGAGCGCCTCATATTATGTAATGTTATTTGTGTAAGGAAAACCAAGATGGAAAGCTTATGGTATGGGGTCTCCTGAAGGAGTGATTAGTACTACTCTTGCCCTTGAACCATGGAAAGTGAATGATCTGTTAAAGTGGATCTGCCACATGACATATTCTTCAATATACATTAGTGATGAATCTAGCAGCTCTAGACTTATAGGATTTGTTCCTGTAAATGTGCTTCTACTAATTTTTTGGTAATTACTTGTCCTTTAACTGATTTCTGTTGTACATATTCAATGTCAAATTCAATGAGAAGAATGATCCAATTAACCATTCTACATGTAAGGGTAGGTTTCTACAATAGGTATTTAAGTGGATCAAATTTAGATATAAGCTTGGTTTTATTCTTCAATAGGTAATGGAGGAGTTTTTGAAAAGTAAAAACAACAAACTAGACAAGCTTTTTCAATTTGGGGATAGTTGAGCTCATAGGAAATCAGGGTACAACTAAGGTAGTACACAAATTTTTCTTTTTGGATTAGATCATATTGTGTAAGAAAAGTACCAATAGAAAATTATGTAGTAGATATGTATATCAAAAGTGGCTCACTTGGGGTTGGAGGCATGAGGACAGGAAGATTGGATAGGTATTGTTTAAGCAAGGAAAAGACCTATTGTTGCTCTTGTCCCTAAACAAAATCAACATCCTTTTTAAGTAGATGTGTAAAGGAATGGCAATTATCAACCAAATGCGAAATGAAATGGGGAATGGCTTGTATTTTTCCTTACAGGCTGTGCAACTATTTAATATTCTTGGAAGGAGGCATTTCAATAATGTAAGTGACTTTGGTTGGGTCTACCTCAATCCCTCTCCTTGATACAATGAAGCCTAACAAATTCCCTGATAATACTCCAAACACACATTTATTTGGATTCAACCTAACCTTATATTCCAAAGTAGATGTTCAAAGATACATAAAAACTTCAGGGTGGTCTTCTCTTGTCTTGGAATTTCCGAGGATATCATCTACATAGTCCTCCATGATGTCATGCAACATATCATGGAATATTACTGTCATGGCCCATTGATAGGTCACACCTGACATTTTGAGGCTGAAGGGAATTACCTGATAACAAAATGTTCCCCAAGGGGTTGTAAAGGCTGTCTTATACTAATCTTCTTTTGCTATATTGATTTAGTTGTATCCTGAAAATCCATCCATAAGAGATAGCATTTCATAGCTTGTAGTTGAATCAACAATCATGTCGATATTGGGAAAAGGAAAATCATCTTTGGATATGACTTGTTGATGTCCCAAAATTCTGTGCAAATTATGATGGCAACGGGTTTATTTTTTCTGGAACTATGTTTGATATCCACTCAGAGTAGTTAATGGGTCTGATAAACCCTACTGCTAATAGTCTCTCTAACTCTTCTTTAACCAGAAAGGCCACTCGTGGATGCATTTTCCTTAGCTTTTGTTTAATAGGCTTTACGTCTGGAAGCACTACTAAGTTTTACACCACCAAAGTTGGATCTAAGCCTAAAATATCTTTATAAGACCATGCAAATATGTCCACAAACTCTCTGAGAAGCAACGTGAATGTCTTATTTTCTTATCCCGAAAGTGAAGCTACTAACTTGAATATCTTTGGGTCTTCTTTTTTTCCAATATTTACGTCAATGGTTTCTTCTACCAACATTTTTGACATATCCTCCATATGTGTAGGATTGGGAGGAAGGTTGAGATCTTCTTCCAAGGGTGTCTCTATGATATTTTCACCCTTAGCATGGTCACTTCTTTTGTCCATTAATTTTTTACTTGTTTTCACCAAAGTGCCTCAAAGAGGTTTTCACTGTGTGACTTGGACTTTTGCTTTTGCCAAGGATTTTTGTTGGAACTTTTTCCCTCACTTTTTCTTAAGTTTTTTTAACCATGAAGCTCAGCTTCCTCTCTAAAATAGGTGCAAGTATCTAAGTCAATGTAGAAACCTTTCTTATGGTCCCCAATTGGAATTGTATCTCATATGCCCATAAACTTTGCAATGGCCTCATCATTCTCAAAAGTTCTCGATGACACGTGATGTTGTTGGTCCCAATCGACAAGGGAAGGGTAGAAAAGGTCAATTTTAGACTCAGTGGGGGTTAAGGTAAGGAAAATAGTATCCATGAAAAGGTTCATGGAGGAAAGATCCTCATATTGGCTACAGTGGGAATCTGTGTCATTGTCTAAATAATCAAAGCTATCCTCGTACTCAAAATAGGTAGTGTCTTGATCATTGGGGTACAATCCATAGGGTCGAATGTCGATACCATATCTTTCCATTTTTAAATGTGGAAGTGGAACTAGTTCTCTTGGTCCTTTCTCATTCTTTCCACATCTTATGCCCTTGTATCCCATAGAATACATCATTCGGATAGAATTTTCATACTCAAATATTTGGTAGCAAGTCGGTTGAGTGTCCTCTCGGGACCCAAGTTGTAGGTGGGTCTAAAAATTTCTCTTCTACAAGTAATCCCCTAGGTAAGAATGTCCCAATAGTTTGTTCATCTCTAGGCCATTTGAAACAATAGTTGGGTCGACCTCTTATTTTAGGTGACAAAGATAGGTCTAAAACTAGGAGATCTTGTTGCACATTGTATTCTCCACAACCATACTCCAGAAATTTCATCTCCCATGAATCAAAAGGATAAGTAGATGTAGAAGCTTCTTGAGCACAAGTGTTGAGGAGTCCGAATCAACTCATGATTCCATAGCTTCCGATTGAAGGGGAACAACTATATCAGCATAAGGACATGCATATGTACCCTTACGAGAAAAGCTATTGAGAGATCTATAGTGAGAAAAAGGTTCTAGATCTCCTTATATTGTAACAAGTGTGTCCCTCATGTTTTAACTTGATGCACTGATGGAATTTTGACGGTATGGCCTGCATGACATGAATCCATGGGCGGCTAAGAAGCATATTATATGGAATTTCCAAGTCTAAGACGTGAAACTTGGTATTGTGACAAGTTGGTCCTACCTCCATCGACAATGTGATTGTTCTAGTTGACTCCACTCCACATTTTCGTAAATGGTTATAGTAATAATATGGGACTCTAGATCTTCCTCTATGTATCCCAAATGTTTAATTAGTTTTAATGTGCATATAGTCAATCCCTACCTGTTTTCCACAAGCACCCATTTTATCTTCTGATGGGTAACAAATACCTCTCTATATAGGGGAAGATTATGTGTGTGATATTCGTTGGGGATTTCCTTATGGTTAAAGGAGATATGTTTAGTCGGTGCAATGTTTTCCACCACAACTTGTAAATGTGAAGGGTCTACTTCCATTAGCACTCCTGACCCCTGGAGATTTTTGTATAAGATGTCCTTATGTACATTTGATATCTTAAGAATATCTAAGATTGAAATATTAGTAGATGTCTTCTCAAGTTATTCTAAGAGGTTGTACTGACCATCCTGAGGGGTTGACAGAGAGGGTTCTAGGATCATGAGATAGGCATGCCTTATTACCGCAATGTAATACTTTCCCTTGATCTTAATGGTATTCACATGTTCATTAGAAGAGTGGACACATCCAATGAGTGAGTCATAATGATTATTATCATTTTTGGTGTATAGATAGTTTGCAACTTTGTAGATTTGGGGTGAATCTCCTTGATCCGAACTTTTCTCATCTAATTTTCCATGTTTAGGGAATGGTAATTTGAATATCCCCATATTCTTGTTTTGTGTTTTATTTCTCTTTGGGGTGTCAACTTCTATCTCTCCATTGCTCAATGAGATCTTGGATGTAGTGGCAAAGTATTAGAACGATATCTGTCTTGTGTCCTTTTACACGATGAAAATCACAATATTCATGCTCTTTATACCATGATGGTTTAGGAGCATTGTCATCAAAATGTTGCATTGTAGGATAAGTCACCATGTGGATTGCATCTAATTGCTTCAATATTGCAGACAAAGACTCATTAAGAGGAGTGAACATCCTACACTTAGGTGGTGGTTGAATAGGTCCTTTGGTTAGTTTAAAAGGTTGACCAACTTGAACTATTTACACTTGTTTGGAATCTGTGATTCCATCTCCCACCACATTCTTGTTTTTGTTAAAGATATTTGGCTTTTCCGTTGGTTTGGAATTTTGATTATCTTTAGAAGGTGATTTGATTATTCCTTTTGCAATGAGGTATTTTTCTATTTGTATGCCCTTTTCAATGACCTCTTCAAAGGTATGAACATAATGCATTTGTAAATGAAAAGTGATGTTTGGGTTTAGATTAGGCACAAAGATTCTCACAAGCTATTTTTGGGAAACATGCAAGGAAGCGGTGGCTATCCCTTGCCATCTTTGTAAGAAGCTTGTGAATGTTTCATTAGGATGTTGTTTAGTACTACACAAGTTTACCATAGTTATGTCACTTTCTATGTTGTATGAGAAATTTCGAACAAACCTTTCTGCTAGTTTAGGCCATGTGAAGATAGACCCACGAGGTAAGAATGAGCCATTCCAAAGCCTATCCCCTAGAATCTTTGGAAAGATTCGTATGAGGTAATTGTCATTATATGCCACTTCTTGGCATGCCATGTAAAAATATTTCACATGATCTTGTGGGTTACCTTTCCCTCTATATTTGTCAAATTTTGGCATGTCAAACTTCTTAGGAAAGGGTTGAAGTGTCATAGATTTATCAAATGGATGGGGGCATAACTCTTTGTATTGGTACTTTTTCTATGCCCAACATTACTTTCTTGAAGGCTTGTAAGCGTTGCTTTCATGGATTGCATTTCTTGTGTAAGTAATTGCTCTTTAGTAGGAGAAGCAGGAATATATACGTGACTGTATTCTGTATTTTCTCCTTCTTGGTTTTCCATGTGAAGTTCACTAGTTTTGACCTTAGGCTTTGCCTTATGCACATTTTTGTTTGTTTCCTTCTATACATGAGATGTTAGTAAAGCTAATTTTTACTAAGGTTTTGGATTTTTGTTGAATAGTGACTTCTTCCTCAAGAGGTTCTTCTTCTTCTTCATTGTGTGGAGGTTGTTCTATATTTTCATGTTCTAATCTAACTCTATGTGGCATCTTGACGAAGGGAATTTTATAACCCACCATATTATCATTTCCTATGTTGGACATGGAAGCATGCCCATGTGTTAGGATATATTCCATGTTAATGAGAGGTTGTTCCTCTTCATTAGCCTCATTCGTGGGTGGGATTGTCTCATGTTCTATAGGAATTCTAGCTCCTAATTCCACCACTCTTGCTAGCACCCGATCTTTGTTTCTAAAAAGGAATTCATCTAATAAGGCAGGGTCAAAATCAAATTATACATGTGGTGACCCTAACTCATCACCACTATGATCTACCATCTCCTCCACTTCTTTCTCTATGAAAAATAAAGGCCCAAGATCATGGCCAATAAAGGGATTTGACCCTTGTTTGTTTGAAGTTTCCCAAGTTTTTGCTTGTTTCATTTCAAATGCTTACTTTTTGACTCCCAATCTTGTTTTAGGGGCCATGATGTATGAGAGTTTCACTAAGGTGTTTTGAATTTATTCAAAAGGTATTGATTAATCCTAAGTGAAACGTAAAAAGAATGTCAATAGTTCAAGAGTTATAATGAATGTCAAAGGATAAATGTGCCCAAGTGATTGTTCTAAATGAGTAAGTCAAAAGGTGACAAATAAGATACAATCACACAATGCTTAGTTCCAAAACCAATCAACCAAATGATATACTTCCTAAGTCTATTTCCAAAATGGTAGTTGGTGTTTTAAGATGATTAACAAAATGTCACTACTTATGTCAATTTTAAAGAAATGAATAAGGTGTAAGTAATAATAAGGAGTTAACATGATCCCCAAACAAAGTATACTAAAAGCAAGCCTGAATCCAATCAAGACCTATATTCCAAAAAGTGGCAGTTATGATTGTGAGTGACACAACAATTACACCAAGATATGTTAACCAAACTTTGTGAGAAATTAAGGTATTAATATCAAGATAATATTGATATAATGTGCACAAGTGGTAACACTCAACACTTTTCAAAATCAAGGTAGTAATTGAAATAAAACTAAAGCTAGAGTATACCTAGGAATTGTTAAAGTGTATATAGCGTAACATCACAATATAGATATTTAGGTCAAGTTTACAAGAAACAAGACATAAATACCAAAATTGTAGCGACACGATATAAACAAGATAACAGTTCAAAGGAGAGTCAAGGTGATGAATCTAACCTAACTATGATGACGATCTTGACTTAGGTATCAAGATCAAAAAGGATACCAATGATATGAAAACATCTCCACACACTTTAGACATTTAACAACTCATCCGTAAATATGGATGAGTGTAAATGGACACAAAAGTGGTGAATACAATCAATTAGCAACACAAGGGTAGTCAATCTTCTTCTAATCAAAAAAGTGTCAAAAGAAAGTGAAGGAAGTAGATCAATTGGGGGTGAAAAATGTTGGCCTCACTTCGGTAGAGTTTCGCCTCACCTTAGGGTGAGTGAAAAACTAAGAAAAAGTAACGCTTCACATGTTTCATGATGAATAATGGCTCTCAACTCAAATTGGTTTTGAAATGGTCAAAGTTGACTCTGGTCAAAGATAGTTTCCTAGGTGGTTTACTCCACTAGGTGTCAAAATTTATTGCTAGTGCAGAATCACGTCACCCCCGAATGGCCTAATTATGAAGTGGGGAATTTGGTGTGATTGCACAACATGGGACCATATCTCAAGATGTGGGACTTGTAAAACTTGAGATGGACCTCTGGAGAAATCTGGTTCTTTCCTCCTAATCTACCTGCCACAAGCTACTCCAGTGCAGGTAGAACCTATCCTATCCTAATCTAACCATTCCAAGGGGATAGAGAGAGAGAGAGGGTAAAAGAGCCTACACTAAGTGGTGATACACCAGAAAAGGAAGTGGTTGAATCACATACCTGACCACCTAAAGTGGAGAGAGGTGAGTAGAGGAGAGGGTGGACAAGATGCACCACAGACCAGAGATAGTTTTCACACAGAGAACCACTTCAAAACCCATTAAGCACAACTCCCATAAACTATGCAACAAACATCAGAGTATGCATAGTATACCTGTGACAACGAGAGGTAAGAAGAGATAATAAAATGAGCCAATGATGGACAAATGCATCATGAAACATATTTTATTGCTCCAAAAGTTACACGGTACATTATCAGTGGGAAAGAGGCAAGAAAATACCATTACAGAGCCATGGGAGGAGGCTTAGACTCCACATTCGACCCTAAGGAAGAAAGAGAGAGGGGGCAGAAGAGGGAAGATCAAAAACCATTTGAATATGCCCCTCCTTTATAATATATAGGAAGAATAAGAGAGAGAGGAGGGAAAATTTGAATCCTACTCCAACCACCATGAGATGTGCATTGAATCCTATTCTAAAATCTCAACCACCGTCAATCAATGCCACTCTCAAATCCACCCACAATCTATCGATTCTGGTTCCCTATGTCTACTCGGTGTGCCAAGGAAGAAGAACGACGGATCAAATCAAACCTGATCTAGTTGTTGGAGTAAATAGATTCTACATTAATGGCCTGGAAGACATTTTCCCATTTTCACCTACTAAATCCTATTAAGAATGATATTTTATGTTTCCATGGTGTAGAGGGTGTCGAGATGTTTCCAAAAAGTCTTCTCCCACCCAAATCTGAGTCTCTAGTCAAAAGACATGATTATTTGAATATTTGGGTCTCGGGTGCGCAAATTTGAAAGAGTCTATCCATACTAGGTCCACGTGGTAGCCTTGCGCATCTTGGAGATTTGGCCCCTACCTTTCATTTCTAAAATAGTGCTAGAATGACACGTGGAGGCTTCCGTAGGCTCCACGATGTTCCCTTGTATTTTTCCTAAGTCCTTTGTTTAGTGGGGCCAAAAGTCTGACCCTGGACATGTGGAGGCTTGGCGCTTGTTTGGAGACCCACCCCAAATTTTACTCTTGAAACAACACCGTGCTGACACTTGGCACCTTCCGCTAGCCTACTTCTGCTTTGACTATTCAACCCTGAATTTGTCCCTTTTTGGACTCTAGGACATGTGGAAGGCCCGTGCTCTTTTGAAAACCCGCTCAGGATTTTACCTTTGAAGGAGCATCGTTAAGACATGTGGCACCTTCTACTTGCACTCTATACTTAGTTGTTCTAGGCCCGATCTCATTTTTGACCTCTGTTGACCATTTACTACGTGTAGAGTTGGTGCAAGTTTGAGTCTCCGCCTTGGGCTCCCATCTTGGAATTACTACTACTTGCATTTGAAACTTGACACCTTCCGCTGAGTCAAAGAATTTTCAACGACCGGTGCAAATTTTGGGGCTCTGGACACATGGAGGCTTGGTGCTTGTTTGATTCTTTGACCTAGGATTCAATCTTTTGAGGTGCACCATTTGGACACTTTGCAAAGCATTCGTTGTCTCCTCCATACTTAGCCAATTTTGGGGCTTGTTCTAAGTCATTTATAGATCCCAAAGACTTCAAACCTTCACCATTTCTTCCTTTTGTTTACTCCTTCCCTGACCCTATTACTCCATTGTAGAGCCCGCCCTGTAATTTTTCGTTGATTTAGAGAATGGGGTCATTCGACGTGAGTCATTTTTTTGAATTTCTTCTTACACGGGGTCATTTGATCTTTCGCATGCCCCGCCACTTTATTGAAGAGTCCCTCTATTGGCTGATTGTAGGATTTGAACATGATTTATTTGGTTTCTTCTATGCAGGGTCATGGTTGATCCAATTTTACCCGGGGTCAAAATTGGGATAACAATTGATGACTCGCATGGGCATCTCGCCTCGCTAGATGAAGAGATCAGTAGCCTTAAAGCATCCATTAGGCATGGAGTCACAATTAATGGCCTAGTATTGACCCTTCTTTCAAAATGGACTCTCCGATTGCCCGTTTTTCACTTTTTCCTGACTTTGAGCCTGCCCACGTGTCCACACTCTCAATTTTCATAAGAAATCTTGAAACAAGGCTTCTGAGAGTAGAAAATTGTTTTGACCTGGGCTTTCATCTGTCCCTAAATGGACTATTTCGAAGATGGATTTAGTTTCTCTACATTTGTTTTATTTTGAAATTTGTAACTAACATTACAGAAACTATGAGTCTTCTACCATGAATAGTGAAGGGCCTGGCCTCAGTAGCTTTGGAGCAATATGAACAAAACCTATGTAAAAAAAAAGAATACATACCTCAAATGAGACATGTAGAGTGTGCACAAGAACTTCTTCTGCTAGAAACAAAGTCTACTCTTACTCCTAAACTAACCAGAGAGAAAAGGGGCTAAACAAAGCTTGCTACAGGCAGGGAGAAGTAGCTTCCCTTTCTCAAGAGGGGAAGCCATGCAAATGATTTAAAACTGAATATGACTACTTATATGAGTGAAAAAATGACTATAAGCCAGTCCTCCACCCAAATCATCAAGGTATCTACATCAACCAAAAATACCTCCTCAAGCTGATTGGCATTAGACTCCTGGAGGTGTTGATGATGACCCTTGGTACTTTGATGCTCGTCCTCATGCCCGAATTAGGCATGACTAGTTTTGGCTTCTCTCCTAGCTCTAATGAAGCCAAGTACCTGATTGGGCACGGTCTGATCCTTTGAATGTGCCCTTTGCTCTAAAATTTAACTCCAAAAATGGAGTCTTTTTGTGGACCTTCTTGGATGGATGGTGTGAGAGAGATGATGACATCTTCTTTCCTTTTCTCTTCCTTCTCTTGTGAAGAACATGGAAGACTCATATCTTCCAACCTTGGTTCTAGAGGGCTGTTATGAAGTGTAAGTTGTTGTCCTTGAATGCTCTCCTTCATGGCAGCAGGCTCATATGCTTGGAAGATGGATGAAGGAGGAGAAAATGATGTAATCTCCATGGGCTCTTCTCCATCAAAGCAATCCTCCAAGTCAAACAAATAATCTATCTCCTTGTTGTCTTGTTGCATGTGCTTGACCTCCTCCATGGTGTCCTCCTAATCTACAACTAGCTCACCATGGTCTTCCTCTTCCTAAAACATGAAATTTAAAAGTTCAAAATCTTCTTCAAAATCATATCTTGAATGGGTGGAAGTGGGAGGAAGAATTGAAGGTTATTTTTTGTTTCTGCTCCACACTTGGGCCCTATGAAACTGTATGATCCTCCTCCATCATGGGTTCATCAATCAAATCAGGAACTTGAAATGAAAGTAAAAAAATATTCAATGATGCCTTCTTCATTGAGTGGCTTCAACACTGATTTGATTTCTCCCATCTTCTCCTCTTCAATGGGACTTGGAGCTGATTGTTCTTCCTCCTCAACTAGTTGTGTAGCTTGGATCAGATCAGCATCCTCTTCAGAAAAAGTGCCATTAGGGACATTGTATTCAAAGAAAATAGGTTGTTGATCTTCTTCTTTTTGTTTTTGTTCCTTCTCTACTGCAAACTTAGCTTCACCACCACCGGTTTTTCAACTCGACCTCCTCTATTGGCTTGACCATCAAGGGGATATTTGTAAACCCAAATTTGGTAGCCCAACTCTTTAGATTGTCTAGTCATTTCTTCTCTATTGGGCTCCACTTCTCTTGTTTTCCTTGACTAGATTCTTGAGTATCTTCCCAACATGGACTTGGGAAAGCAAGAGGAGTGGTAAGTTGGGATTCAACCAGATTTTTTATTGTTTTTGGTGGGGAGGAGGTGGAACTTCTTGTTTCTTTGGAGGGAATGACTACTTGGGAAGGAAAAGGGGAGAATAATTGAAATGGGATGGAAGACTAGGAGATGGAGAAATGAAATCAACACTTGGGGTAACAAGTGAGGGGCTTGAATCTTGATCATGCTGAAATGATAAATATTGAGAAAGATAAAATGAAGGACAGGGAGTTGGTGATTGACTTACCCATTCACAAGGTTGTCTCACACTTTTCTCATAAGCCTCAATATCCTCAATCCATTGTGTAAGTTGAGGTAGAACTTCAACCATGAAGTCAAGTTTCTCTTGAGGGTTGTAATGTCTTGGAAAAGGGTCTCCCCATGGAAAAGGTGCTCGCAACTAATATTGAATGCTTTCATTTGTGCTATGGCCCTTGCTTGAACCATGCCAACCTCCATTTTTGAATCTTCTCCAACAAACTAGCATTCTCCACATAGTTTTCACCATTTTATGTGTCCCCTTGTTCTTGATAAGCTCTATGGCCAAAATGACTTTGACCCTACTCATATGGGTAAGCATAATGGTCCTGTATCTGATTATAGTGCTGATTTGGAGGAGTTGGGAAATGCATTGGAGGTGAACTGCATTGTTGTTGTAAGTGTGAGTTCTAAGAAGGAAATGAAGCCATGATTGCACAACTTCATGGAATGGGAGAAAATGAAAGAGATGGAAGAATAAAATGGATGAAAATGGGTGGAAATGGATGGAAAAGGTCTGTAACTCAGAGGATGGGTTATTGACTAGATTGACCGAGATGGAGTCGTCATATGTGCTTACATGTGCCTCAAAAGGCTGAATCTCAACATGAACACACCAACCTGCTAAGATGAAGTGGTAAGGTGCTTCAGACTTGTCCCACCAAGCATGCCAAAACTGTTAGTGCAAAATCATAGCACCACCAAATGGCCTGATTGTGACGTGGGGCATTCAGTGTGATTGCACAACATGGGACCATATCTCAAGCTATGGGACTTACAAAAATTGAGATGGACCTCCGGAGAAATCCAGTTCTTGCCTCCTAATCTACCTACCACAAGCTACTCCAGTGTAGGTAGAACCTATCCTTTCCTAATCTAACCATTCCAAGGGGAGAGAGAGAGAGGGGCTAAAAGATCCTAACTAAGCGGTGATACAAAGAAAAGGAAGTGGTTGAATAACAAACCCGACGCTTTGAAGTGGAGAGAGGTGATAAGAGGAGAGGGTGGACAAGATTTACCACAAAACAAACATAGTTTTCACACAGAGCGCCACTTCAAAACCCATTAAGCACAACTCCTAGAACCGCAAAAGACATCGAGTATGCACAATATACCCTGCGACTACAAGGCATAAGAAGAGATAATAAAATGAGCCAAGGATGGACAAATGCATCATGAAACAAATTCTATTGCTCTAAAAGTTACACGGTACATTGTTAGTGGGCAAGAGGCAAGAAAACACCATTACAGAGCCATGGGAGGAGGCTTAGACTCCACATTTGACCCTAAGGAAGAAAGAGAGAGGGGGAAGAAGAGGGAAGATCAACAAACATTTGAATATGCCCCTCCTTTACAATATATAGGAAGAATAAGAGAGAGAGAGAGGAGGAAAATTTTTGAATCTCGTTCCAACCACCATGAGATATGCATTGAATCCTGTTCTAAAAGCTCAACCACCATCAATCAATGCTGCTCTCAAATCTACCCACAATCTTTTGATTTTGGTTCCCTCTGTCTGCTTGGCATGCTAAGGAAGAAGAACGATGGATCAAATCAAATCCGATCTGGTTGTTGGAGCAAATAGATTCTACATTAATGTCCTAGAATAAATTTTCCCATTTTCACCCACTAAATCCTATTAATAATGATATTTTATGTTTCCATGGCATAGAGGGTGTCGAGATGTTTCCAAAAATTCTTCTCCCACCCAAATCTGAGTCTCCAGCCAAAAGATATGGTTGTTTGAATATTTGGATCTCGGGCGCACAAATTTGAAAGAGTCTATCTGTACCATGTCCACGTGGCAACCTCACACATCTTAGAGATTTGGCCCCTGCCTTTCATTTCTAAAATAGCAACAAACTAACATGTGGAGGCTTCCATGGGCTCCATGATGTTCCCTTGTATTTTTCCTAAGTCCTTTGTTTGGCGGGGCCAAAAGTCTGACCCTGGACACGTGGAGGCCTGGCACTTGTTTAGAGACCCGCCCAAATTTTACTCTTGAAACAACGTCATGCTTGACACTTGGCACCTTCTACCGGCCTACTTCGCTTTGACTATTCAACCTTGAATCTATCCCTTTTTGGACTCTGGGACATGTGGAAGGTTTGCACACTCTTTGAAAACCCACTTAGGATTTTACCTTTGAAGGAGCATCATTAAAACATGTGGCACCTTCCGCTTGCACTCTATACTTAGTCATTCTGGGCCCAATCTCCTTTTTAACTTTGTTGACCATTTCCCACGTGGAGGGTGGCACAAGTTTGAGTCTCGCCTTGGGCTCCCATCTTGGAATGCGTCATTGTCACTTAGCACCTTCCGCCGAGTCGAAGAATTTTCAATGACGGTGCAAATTTTGGGGCTCTAGATGCGTGGAGGCTTGGATCTTGTTTGAGTCTCCACCTTGGGATTCAATCCTTGGAGGTGTGTTTTTGGACACTTGGAAGCATCCACTATCTCCTCCATACTTAACTAATTTCGTGGCTTGTTTTGAGTCATTTTGTAGAGCCCGAAGAATTTAAACCTTTGCCGTTTCTTTTCCTTTTAGTGTATGGTTTCTTCCTTCGTTTAATCCATCCCGACCCTATTACTCCAATGTAGAGCCGTATGTAGCTTTTCTATTGGAATTGGAGCATGGACATGTTGGACAGAGCCATTTTTTTGAATTTCTTCTTGCACGGGGTCATTTGAACTTTCATAGGCCCCGCCACTCCATCAGAGAGTCCCTATCTTGCATGATTGTAGGATTTGAACTTGATTTATCCGGTTTCTTCTTTCGGGGTCGTGGTTGATCCAATTTTACCTCGGGAGAAAAATTGGGATAATCATATCTAAGAATGAGCTTAGTTTGTAGATGTTTCCCAAGGATTATCTTAGCTTTACTTTACCCCTTCAAGCATATTGGGCAATAAATGCATCCATTGTGTACTCTCACTGGGGTCGCGATACAAATAAATTTGACACTAAATATCATGTGTATACTAGTCAAGTAGGTGTGCGGAGCACTTCCCATTTCATCCACAAGGTTCCCTCTTGCATGGACTACTTTGGGGTTCTTAGGACTACCCCATTTTTGTAGCTTAAGGCTTATGCCAAAGGGGTTATGTCCTAGTTTTAAGCAGATGGGCGTACCCTTATCCAAACCTATAAATCAAATGTTTTGAATGTGGTGTGTTTTTTAATATTTTAGAATTAATGTGGTTTATTCGTTCTCCATTTGGAAACTTGTAACACACATGTAGTTAGAAAATTTTGTTTCAAACTCCTTTCTTTGACAAGCTTTTTAGGTCCTGCACTCAAGCGTTAGTAGTTCTCCAAGAAAATCACATTATTTAAAAGAGGATTAAGAGTTGTTTTTTATTCTCAATATCATCCAAGGATGCAAGAGAAGAGTATACACAACAAATAATCTAACTAAAAAGTAAAGGAAAACTTTGCAATTAATGAACCATACAATTTTTTTGATAAATGTTCATTCCTTTAAACCAAAAATGAAAGACAAAGTTTCCAATTAACCAACTGTTAGAAAATGAATACTAAAGTTGATTTTTATTCTCAAGATCACCCTAAGGTGTAAGAGAAGAACATACAAAAAAAATATCACAACTAGATATAAATGGAAAACTTAAAATAAAAGGACCATAAAAAAAGCTTTGTAAAAGGTTCATTCCCTTAAGCAAAATGAATAATCAAATTTCCTAGTTAATATAAATGTTAAAATCAAGATCAAAAAAGGTGTAAGAGAATATCATACACAAGATTTGGTCTAGATAAAGTAAAACATGGAGATCCAACAATCATCAAAACATTAGACATGTTAGAAAATGAATAAAATTACAATAAAGGGAAAACCTACAATTTCTATAAGTATAAATCTCAAATTTATGTTTTCATTGCATAGTTCACTTCAATACCTTTCCCAAAAAAAAATGGAGTCATTTCGAGTTCGAGAGAAAAATTTATGGCCTTCAGAAGATGGGTTATGCATATGCTCTTATGCTCATGGGTATGCACTTAACATGTACTCAAAAATATGAAAAAATGTCCCTTAATCTACAAAAAGGTCAAATTATTCCAACCAAGATTAAATTTTGACAACCCATCACATTATTATATGAGTAGAAGACTCAACGCTATCAAACATTAACATTCACGATAAAAAACTTAACATTTTCAAGAAATTGACAAAACTAGCATGTAGAATGATGAAAAAGTAAGCTCTAAAAATGAAAACATGGAGAAATCTTGAAATTTTCTCACCAAGATTCAATTTTGACAGCAACCCACCACATTAATATGTAAATAGAATACTCAAGCACTATCAAACACTAACCTACATGCTCAAGAATTTAAGATTTTCAAGAAATTGACAAAACTAGCATGTAGAATGTTGAAAAATGAAGCTCTAAACATGAAAACATGGAGAAATATTGAAATTTTCCCATCAAGATCCAATTTTTATAGCACTTCGCCTCCTTTATACCTATAAGGAAGAATCAACACATGCAAACTCAACAAAACAAGTTAAGAAAAACAAGTTAGATCAACATGTGCAAAAGAGGGTTAGTAACCAAAATTGAAACATAACTACAAAAACTTGAAATTAAGTGCAAAGGACAATGGAGTAAGTCCCACCGGGTGTGCCAAATGTGTATATGAATTAGTTAAAAATGCAAAGGAAATCAAAGCTAACACCTAATAGCTTCAATACAATGCTAACTAGATCAATATACCATCATGCTTAGAGCTTAAGCAAAGCTAATCTATTAACATATTTGCATTAGAACATGAAATGAAGATTCAAACTAACATGCTAAACAAATTAACCTCTATCTCTAATTGAATGCTAATGAAATGAACCTATTTAGATCCTTAACAATCAAAAGGGTTGATTGTATGCTTGAATCCCAAGGTTTTCAAGAATGGAGTCTTGTCAATCCATGGCTACAAGACCATTTGACATATCTCCATATGACTTCAAAACTTAGATGGATGAATGCAAGAAATGAAGATAGCTAGCTCCTCTAATGGAAGAATTATCTAAGATGATAAAATGGCTATAGTATAGGCTCTATTCTCATTTAGGTGTAAGTAGAAAGGTTAGAGGAGGGTTCCTTTTATAACCCAATGGTTTGAAGAAGCTTTGCATCCTATTGTGTGTGGGATAATAGCAAAGCCAGGTTAGTTATGGATAAGCATAGTTTAGAAGTGGTTGATTTTATTTTAGGAAAGTTTTGTTTGTCCTCTAGTGACTCATGGGGATTGAGGGATTTTATTAATTAACTAAAGTGATTAATTAATAGGTTTGAAAGCTTATAGAAGCTTTTTAGAGGAATAGTTAGTCCGATTTATGTTGTGAGAGGATTTTAATCAAATAAATGACGATTTATTGATTAAATAGAAGAGAGAATTAATTAATTAAGAATATTTAATTAATCTAGATGGAAAGGGGTACTAATTAATTAATCTAGATAGAAAGGGGAGCTTAATTAATTAGAAATAATTAATTAATCTAGATAGAAAGGGTAGTTTAATTGATTACAATTAATTAATTAATCTAGATAGAAAGGGGAGATGATTAATGAAGGTCATTAATTGGCATCGTTGTTGGATAGAAGAGTTAATTAACTAACGTAATGTAATTAATTAATGATGATAAAAGAGAAAATGTACGATATTGACGATATATGTCGTCAATTTATGGGAAAGGGTATAATTAGTGCAATTTAAATATTTAAATTGCTTGAGATAAATTATAGGTGTCTACATTTCTCAAGTAGCTTTATACCCATGTCCATGAGTATATTACACTAGGATGAGTCTTAATATGTGTGTGTGTGTGTGTGTGTGTGTGTGTGTGTGTGTGTGTGTTTTTCTATATTCATGTAAAATTCTTCTACAATTACAAAGAAAAGGGTATATAAATGTAAAGGGGAGTAGGTTATTAAAACAAAAAGGATCTTTTGTTTAGTATGAGAGACTTAATAAATTTAAATGGAAAAAATAAAAAATAAAAGAAATAAACACCTCTGCAAATTTTTCACAGATTAATCTTAAAGTGGATTTTGGCTCTTATACACAACCACATTAAATTAAATGGGGCATGTTGTTTAAAATGAGATATATATTAAAAAAAAACAAAAACAAAAACAATAGTCATGTATAATTGAGAACACTAGTTTTCTTCTTAAAAGGATATTTTTGAATAATATAAAAGGGGATCAAATTTTGTGAGGCTGCATTTCAAAATATTGAGTGGAGGTTAACTCAAAATATTTGCATGTTAAGATAGGATAACCAAATAATAAAAACCCTTTAAACAAAGTTGGATCTCACAAGGATCAAGTACTGATTGATTGAATCTTCAAGATGAGGCCAAAATCCATTAAATCTACAAATAATGGTAGAATTTACCTCCGAGAGTGAAAGTAATGACTGATTTTTCACAATGAGGGTCCCCTGGTTTTGGGGTAGGGAAGGCCTTTTTCTTTCACCATGGTTTCTGGATTTTGATCCCTCTACTATGGTTGTCTCAAAAATGCTAGTTTGGGTTTGCATGCCTTTTGGCACCCTATGGTTTGTATGAATATTGGCAACTCTATTGGTTGCTTCATCAAGATGGATGATGAGTGGTCCAAGCAAGGGTTGTTCACATATGCTCGTATTTGCATTGAGGTGGACCTTAGAAAAGGTCTTCCAGATAAGTTGGAGTTACATCATGATGGTTTCAAATGGATACAGGTTCTTGATTATGAGAATACGACCTTCTAGTGCAGATTATGTCATCAAACTAGACACCTACAAGAAGCTTGCTTGCTCAATAAGACTAAAAAAAGTAAAAAGTGAATTCTTCGTGACCTAAAGGTTGGAAACCATTCACAGCGCATGGAACTAAAGAAAATCCTCTCCCTGGAAGTTCGAGACTATGGATGAGGAGATTCCCCCTACTGGTGGTTGTGTTAAAAGATCTCATGTGTCTAAATCTTCTGACTCCGACCCTGAGCAGGATCTTCCTCGATTGACTTTCCTTTAGCCTTGCCTTCTTAACCCAAGAATTGGACAGTTGTTACGAGTTCTAAAGAGAAGAAAGTGCCTTTTAAGCCTCATGTTACTCGGTTAGTCAGAGAGTCAACGACTCTATTTATGTTTGGCTATGTAGCTCCTTCTAGTCCCTAGTTATTTTAGCTATGTCTTTGTGGAGTTTCCTTTGTACTCTTTCTTTGTAGTTCCCTTTAGGCGTTTGGTGTTTCCTTCATGGAATTTTTTAGGAACGTGATTGTCCAATCACCCTTGTTATGTAACTCTCTTTATTTTTTCATTTAATATAAAGGGTTGTTCCAATAGTAAAATATTTGCAAGTTATGTAATGTTTAGGGTGACACTCTACAAGAATGGAATTATTATTAAATACCGATTAGATGATAATGCGAGTGACACGAGAAAGAAATTTTGGAGGAAATCAAAGAAAATAAAAAGGATGCATCGTGGAATGAACAATAGTTTAACTCCAGTTTGGAATTCTACTATTGTACTAATTGGACCATGAATTAAATCGAAATAGATTATATGTCTACAAAAGCTTCAGATATTGATGCTCATATTTTCAAAGGATGTCTAATGGCATGATGTGGTTTCTAGTTTTGAATCATAACAAACACATGCATTCAACTATGGTATTTCTATAGATCATTCCATTATTACCAAGGGAATTGCATTATAGGGGTGTGATGAATAATTATGAGAGTAAGGGACTAAAAATAAAACACGAGATGAATCTATTGATTCATGCATATAAGATTTGATACACAAAGGAATGTCGAAAGTATTATTTGTATGGACGTAAAAAATTAAAATGAATCAATGTAGAATCATTAAAACAAAGTATGAGTTAGCATTCATGGAAGCATTACGAGCACCAACTACGAGGAGTTATCTATCCCCATATAAATAATATTTATTTCATAATTTGAATGATTATTATTATGGCCTATCGGTTAAGCCATTAGTCTTATCATTTCAAGATATCCTAGGTTCGATTTTGCAAATTATATTCTATAATTTACAACATAATTATTTCTTAACTACCAAGCTACGGAAATTAAGATTGTTTAAATAAATACTAGCTTTGTATAAAACAAATAACCAAAGCTAAGGAATGTTTCAAGACTTAAAATCGACCATCAAAACCTCGGTATGAGTCATAACGATTTTATTAAAATTTAATAAATGTAAGAAACGGGAATATATTTAGTTGTTTGTCTATGAAGACTCATTATTATATTCAAACATGTTTGGTGGAAACTTAGAACTCATAAAATAAGGAAATATCAAAACTTTAAGGGTGAGGTATAACTTTTCTAAATGATAACAACTAATAAATATGGAAAATATAAGGAGTATTCATAACCTAGGAACTATAAACATTTCAAAAGTATCTTGGAGCTATGACTAAATCAAGAATATCGGTCTGGTTAGAAAAATATCATGATAGTTGAATAAAGGTAACGTACACCTAATGGAAACTATATGATGTAAACTTGTATGAAACCTTGAAAAGAATAAATAAGGAGATCATATTTTTATATTAAACTAACCCTTAAAAACCACCATTTCATTAAATTTGGATTCATTTCAGTCTAAGATTTTTTTCAAGAAGCTCATTATTCACTTCTTCACGTCTAAATTTTGGTATTAAAAAATGTTATTATTGGTTTTCAAAAATATTTTTATTGGTTTTCACCATTTGACTTCTCGGTCTCCAATAATTACATTATTGGTTTCCAATTTTTAGTTAATTGAATTATGAGGTATAATGGGAGCCACCCATTCTCCCTATTAATTTCAACTCACACTGGAAAAAAATTCATTAAATTTAGACTAATTTTAGTCTAAGATTTTTTTCAAGAAGTTCATTATCATTTCCTTACATCTAAATTTGTTTTTACATTTCATGAGAATGGGAGGCCACACATTCTACCTCTTCATGGTTATTTTGAGCTCAAATGGATAATAGGATGCCATCTAGTTTAATAATTTAAATTTTCATAATATATTTGGTTTCCAATTGTTGGTTGATCTTTGAGGGAAAATTGGAGGCCACCCATTCTCCCTATTAATTTTTATTTAGATTGATAGAATAGGAGGCCATCTAGTTCACTTAAGGATTAGTTCATTTAAATGATGATTAGGAGGCAATATAATTCAACATATGTAATTTCCATAATATATGTACTTATTTGTTATCTAAAAATGTAAACCATAAAGCTAGATCAAAATTTTCTATTGCAGCCTCTAACAAATCAGGAGAATAAATCCTTTGGAAATATGTATATGAAGCATATTTAAAATCATGTTGTAATTTTTACCATAGTTCCATAATATCTTGGAACTCCGAAGATCAATCCTTCTACTCCCAATATCAACAATTTCCTTGTGTTTCTGAAATTAAATGTATGATATACATTATAATAGAGATATATGTTAATGATTGATCCAATAAATAACCACATCAGAAAATTGAACTCCATACAATGTTATAACATAAATAACAAGATGTAAACTAAATTTAAAATAAATTTCAAAAGTACATCCCTATTACTACAAAATCAATAATTTCATTGTAATTGAAGTTAAAGATATGAAAGACTTTAGTAGAATTCAAATAATTACACTAGTAAAACAACAAATAAAAATAAAGTCATTTCAATGCTATAAAATAAATAGTAATAATACATTATATTAAATTTTAAATGGATTTTATTGTCTTACAATACAACAACGTATCTTCAAAATGATTTTCAAATAGGCTTACAATAAAATTAACTCAAAATATTAATTGTAATATCGTTTACAAATTTGTAACTATTGTTCTTGCATCATTTGTATCATTCTCTAAAGGTATTAGTATCTACCAAATATGAGCCACTAGCCAATTATCAACTTACATATCATATGAGAAAGAAAAACTTAGTATAATGAAACAATTTTCTTAAGGAACTCCTACCATTTAAGAACTGATAAATATGGTATTCAGTAGCATCATATGATTTATTCTTTGAACAAATCACGTTTACATCTTTTACCTATTAACAATATGCATTTGTGCACATTTTAACGCCATGATAATATAAATATATCTACTTACCATCCCCATATTTCTTCAAAATATTCTTCCCTAAATATTTAACATCTTGGTCACATAAACCTGACCAAAATGCTATCTCAAATTTAGTACATACACATTTTTAAAATGAGATAACTTTGTCTTCGAGCATAATGACATCCTTTGGTTTGGAAAGATCTAGATTCTTTGGAAGACACTTGAAAATTTAACACACCTTCAAAATCTAGTAGCAATAGAGTTTTTCTACTTAGATATGCACAAATAAATTATTGAATCATATACTCTAAAAACTACCAATTACAATTTTTTTATAAAATTAAAACAACTAATTTCTATGATATTATACCTGAAGAGTGTGGTATTTGGCCTTGAATAGTTGACTCTACATCTATATTTTCATAAACATCTACAAATAAATGTTTCATAGAATTAATCATTTAAATTCACTAAGTAAAACAAAAAATATCATATGAAATAAAAAAGTGAGAAGTTAATTACATGTTTCAGTTGCATTGCTATTTAAACCTTACTCAACTTCTTAATTATCTACTTTCTCGCATATTTTACAACATTGGGTATGATTGGATATTTTGAATCAGGAAAATTTTCCAAATATTTTGATTAGATATGCATTTACGTTTCTTATAAAATATTGTTTCTGTTGCATCCAACCCAACACCATGTTAATCATAAAAACTGTTAATGTGGTTCTTTATATTTTTGAGAGACATTGAATTCTTGGATTTCCACACCTACAAACACATATTCACTAATATTAGATCAATTATGAAAAAATAATGAATATGATAGTTTAAAAACATCTTAAAAAGAGATCACAAATTTTTACATCATTAAGGATTATGTAACTTAGTGACCGCTAGCCTTATGTAACTTAGTGGCCGCTAGCCTTATGTAACTTAGCGGCCACTAGCCTTATGTAGCTAATGAGAGGTATCCCATACTTCCTCAATGTGGAATAAATCTTATCTTATACAAAATAAACTTAAATTTAAGAGAATACATTTTGATAGTTTAATTATTTAACTTTTTCTCCCTCCAAAATCAAAAATATAATCATAGAAAGGTACAAAACTCACAAGGTACACATGAAACCTCAATGGTTGAAATTTCCTTGTAAAATGTCTTCATAAATAACTCCTGGTCAACATTTTCAACAATTGATACAAGATAACGATCACCTATTTTTACAAAATTTGGAAGAAATGTACATCCTGTATAAATGGAGATAATGTTTATCTCCTCTCGTGTGTCTTTTTTAATCAAATTGTTCCAAAAACAATCCATTCACTCAAAGAAGAATGGATGCATTGAGACAACAAGATTAAGATCAATACAGGAAGGAATTTTAACTTCATATTTTTTATGCTCCTAATCTAAATCAACCTAAATTTTTCTTCCTCTTCATCATGGTTATGGATGTCATAAACAACACATATTACTAAAAACCATCAAAACCATGGGAATTATACAATCTATAACACCCATAATCAAGCTATGAAAATTCTCTTTAACATATTTGGAATTTATTGTCACAATTTCTGCAATATATAGAAAGGGAGGTCTCCATTTCTCACTCAAAGTGTTTTAAATAATGTTTCTACCTCAAATAAAAATTGCATTCAAGAAGGAAAATGGAGGCCTCCCAATCCACATATTTCTAAAAATAATTTTCATGGTCCGTGATGCCTACCATTCTCTTCCACTAATATCTTTCTTGGAATGAGAGGAATACCATACTCTTCCAAAAATATTTTTCAACATCAGAGGAAAAAAATAATCAAGCAGAGAATGGGAGGTCACACATTCTAATGTATATTAAAAATTAATTATGAAGTAGAAAATTTCTTCCTTTCGCTCGTGGTGGAAAATTATTTATCTTCCTCAAAAACTAAAACTATAATTAATAGGGTAAACAGGATGCCTCCCAATATCCCAAAAATTAGAAATCAAATTTTCATGGTGTATGAGGCATACCATTCTCTTCCAATAATACCTTTCATGGGAGGAGAGACCTACCATTCTCTTCCAATAATAGTTTTCAACCTTTAAGGAAAGTAAACCAAAAAGGTAGAATGGGATGTCTCCTATTCTCCTTCATATTGAAACAAATTTAATATAGAAAGGAGCTCTCCCTTTCTCCATTTCTATCATGTTGAGGTATTAGATAAAGAACCACTTATCTCTAAAAATTGGCATCCCTGGAATGCATAGGAAAATATGAGTATCAAAACTATTATCTTGTTGAGGCATAGCTAGCGACCGCTAAGCTCTAAAAATTGGCATCCATAGAATGTATAGGAAAATATGATTTAATTTTTTTATTCTATTGAGGTATTAGGTAAAGAACAACTAAACTCTAAAAATTGGCATCCCTTGAATGCATAAGAAAATATGAGTATAATTTTTTACCTTGTTGAGGCATTGATAGTGAGCGCTGAGCTCTAAAAATTGGCATACCTGGAATGCATAGGAAAATATGATTTAATTTTTTTTTATCATGTAGAGGTATTAACTAGCGATCGCTAAGCTTTACAAACCGACATCCTTGGAATTCATAGAAAAATATGATTATAAAAAAATATTTATCTTGTTGAGTTTATAGGTACAAACTACTAAGCTCTAAAAAATGGAATCCTGGAATGAATTAGAAAATATGATTATAAAAAAATTTAACCTATTGATTACATAGCTAGTGACTACTAAGATATAAAAATTGGCACCCTTGGAATGCATAGGAAAATATGATTTAATTTTTTTATCTTGTTGGTGCATTAGCTAGCATTTGTTAAACTCTAAAAATTGGCATCCCTGGAATTCTTAGGAAAATATGAGTATAAAAAAGTATCCCGACAACATGGATATGACCCCAAGGTGTGGGACCTAGGATCCTCAAGAAATACCTCTAAATAAGGTTATCTTCCTCTCCCAACTACCTAATGCTATCACTAATCTAACATCTAATATACTGAATTGATAGAGAAAAGGGAAGAAGGAAAACATTAAACAAATAAAAATGGCAATGCACGAAGTAGAATGTGATCTATCTCCCGATATGAAGAGGAAGAGGAAAATCATAGTGTAAAGAGGGAATATATAAGCTATAGTCGACCCCGCATTAAATCGTAATCGATTCTCTACATAATAGACAAAATGAGATGAAAATATGTAAGTACAACCCATAAGAAACATGAAATGACATAAGAGAGAGGTAAAATGGAAAAAACATAATATACAAGGTAGAAAAGAGCCATAATGAAAATTGTATTAATTCCTAGAATAATGAATGTTCTATTGTAGCCATTAAGAAGGAACTAAATGCATTACACAAGCTCAAATAACATGATTTACAACTTAGAATGTTTTGACACCCAATTGGTAGAGTAACCTTGCATTTGGGAGAGGATATTTTAAAATTACAATAAAAATTTACTTATAACAAAAAATAGAGATAGAGGATATGATACAAGAGAGAAGGGGAGAAGAATATGCCAAAGAATATCTCAATCTATGCTTATTTTCTCTATAAGGTTTATGAAAGTCTAAAGATGCTCCAAAAGCTTCTTGATATAAGAAATTTTCCCAAAAAAACTCTCAAAGAATATTCTAAGGTATCTCTAAAAGTCATGATGATCAACAACCATGGAGGTACCTTCATGTACAAAAAAAAAAAGTAGATATTTATTTAAGGATAACTTGTGAGAAAGGACCAATGTGAGGCCATGAAATATGGGAGATAAGATGAAGTTTAAGATTCCATTTGTTCTAATTAGCCATGATTAAACTTTGGACCACTTTCTAACATCTCATTCCATGATTAATAATAATTTTAACTATTGTATACACTTGTGTGGGACCACAAGGTAACTAGTAGCCCAAAGCATCTTATAGAAGGTGAAAAGAACCATACAAAATAATCAACAACTTACCAGTGGTGCCATTAGATCAAGAAAAAAGTTGAAAATACCTCAAAAATATGTCATGAATATCTCTCGATAACTCAGCCATTCTCCCTATAACTATTCTATGAGTTTTGTTCTTCTTAAGACCTTTCTAATGATAACACATGCAATAAAAATGTCTAAGTCAAACGTTATGAGCCTAAAACCAGTCATTTGTTTGTCGCCATGTGATGTCCATGATCTCAACTTTGTATTTAATCAAAATGTAAAATTTGTCCTCATGTGGAGTTTTAGATATGGATCTCAAGCTCCATGTATACATCCTATCAAATTTCTTCCATCGAAACTCGTGGGGTGTGAAAGGAATGCACAAGGCTAGAATATTTGAAGAGTTTCAATTAAACAATAATTTCCACTTGTCATTCATTGGAAACATGAAAGTGGGTTGAGATCCTTGAGACATGAATACACATAAATGAATTCCACCTATCCCTTATACATTTTTTTCATTTATTGATCTCATTCTATACTTGGGAGAGAGACTCAAACTTCGCTAAAATCAAGAGAGCCCTAAAGAATGATTAATTTCACATGTACATATGTAAAGTTTCCTCCATTCACTCACTTTTATAAAATTTCTTGATATTTAACCTATGAGTGACTCAAAACCAAATTTAATAAAGATAATTCCACATGTTTAATTACCAAAATCTTGAAATCTTAGATCCTTCTTATTTGAATTACCTTTTTGAATTTAAGTATTTAGAAACCAAGGGCACGTGGATTGGTCCATGGGTTTTTGATATGGTTTTATGTTTGGGATCTCATGTTCTTGGGTTATTTAAGTTTCTTATTTTCAGTTTGATTTTTACTTTGTGGAAACTTTTGGGACCATGTGGCTCTAAGATGAAAGTATGTGTATTGATATTTAAATCTTAGTATCTTGGAACTTTCAAAGATCTTGGGCTACCTTTTCCTCTTTGTGAATTTTTTTTAATTTTCACCATAACTCTAAAATACTTATCATCCATGATAATTTCTCATATAGGGTTCTCACATTCTAAAAACATTTTCAATACTTTGGATGTTTTGGCTTTTGAAAAATGTTTTCCCATCTTATCTTGGACTCTCAGGTTCCTTGGAAATCCTTAGCCTTGTAATCTCAAATCACTATTGTGCCAATCCTGTTGTGTGTATTTCTTCACCACTATCACTAATATATAACAAAAGTTAATTTATAATAAGAAAGTAGCTAAAATGATTATTATCACACCCCATAAAATTTGGTTTGTGCTTAGGAAAGGATAAGTCATTGATGATATTTTCAAAGGTGCTTGATGTTTAGTGAGATTCCTTTAATCGGTATAACTTGTATTAAATATTGTGTTACCCTTTCCTATTGTGTGATTCTCACCTTGATGAAATTGATTGAGCCAATAGGTTGTTGATGAATTGGAAATTTATGCATGGCTTGACATGAAAGACCCACATTATAACTTGTGCTCGTATGGTTCGTAATATGATGCTATGTCGGGATTGAGTGGATAACGCTAATCGAATACCAAACTAGGTTATGATAATCTGGAGTTTATATGATTAGGTAATTAGACCATAATATTTTTCTAACGCTCACCTTGAGCCTTGATTATATGATTAAGGTAGGAAAATTGTACTTCCTAAGACAATGAAAAAATGATCTTGGTTATTTTGATTTGTGCATGGGTTAGGTGAGTAGGGTTATGTTATAAATAAACATTCGGGGTTGATTAATTGAGCACCACCAGTCCCTAAATTAATAAGGAAAATTTGACTATGTTTTGTTGGGAGATCACCATAAAATTAGGCAACAATATTAAGGGTTGTGATGTTCCTAACGTATTAGACCAATGTTGGATCATATCAATAAATTCGTGTAACTATTCTAGGTTGTAAAGGTTATTATGTGTTCAAGTTACATTAATAGACAAATATTGTTAACCAATTTTCCAACCTTAATAAAGCACATGATTGATCATTACTGATATTACCTTGGTCAATTGGCCATGCATCTGATAGAAGTTGAACTATTGATAAGCCATCAACTGCCAAATATGGCATGGGATTTGGAAGGCGGTGACATGGAGTTATAGGCCACCTACATGGCACCTTGGTCATTAACGATAATTAATTTCCTCAAAATTGGAAAGATTAATTGACAAGCTACCATTGCATGAGGGTTTCATTTGATTGTTTAGCAAAGTTGAATTAGAGCTTTCATAAGCTATGCATGCGTAAGTTTTGTGATGTCCATTTTTAGAGGTTAAATCTTTTACTTCTTAAGAGAAATTCACCTTGATTTTTGTGGCCGCTATTGTGGGCCTTTAAAATATGAAATCTTAGAGTATTTGCTAAACCTGGAAGGCGTGAGTTAAAATTTTAGGAGCTCGAATCTCTTGCAGGTGGGAACCCTGGACATTTTGCAAAGAAAAGGAGAAGAACCTAATCTTCCATCACATGCATGGCAGTTCTACTTCTCTCCTAATAGTATATTATATTTATTATTTTCTCAAATAAGACTGCAATAGTTTTATTTCATTGAATAATTTGGGTTTTCTAGTTTTGGTTGTGTTCTCATGAATATTCATGGGTACTCTTTTAATACTTGAAGTGGGTTTAAAATAGAGCTTATTAAAGCATTGTATGGTTTGTAGGTGTGTAATATGCCTTTGCATATGTATTTTGTTATGAATGTTCACTATTAATACTATGGCCTTTACAAAATACAAAACCTTGTATTGGGGTATACTTGGGATACATTTACATTTATATTGGTGTATTGACTCCTTAGATGCGAGTATGTGATATGTCCGTGATCTTTAGAAAGGATTCGTTATGCAAATCCTTTTGTTAATACTTGTATAATATTTTGATAAGCTGGGTGATTGTTAGAAAATGCTTATGTGGTTAGAACTTTAGTTGAATTTGGTCCAATGTAAATGGTAATTTACCCTTAAAATTGCAAACCCTAACCTATCCTCATGACTCATATATGTGCTTGATAAAGGATTTAGGACTAGCAAATTGTCTGTCTAGAAGATGGAAAATATTTGAGGGTTAATGCGCTTGAATACTTGAATATTCGCTTGACTATTTGAATAAGATGTCAAAATAATTTGTAAACAAAATAAATATTTATATGTACTTGGTTATTAATTATATTTTATCTTTTATGGGATAGTTAATTCCCTTAGTAAGATTAATGGCGAGACTTAGAAGGACATATTGTTCTCTTACAATCGTATATCGATTGCATAATTATATATGATTAAGTGATTGGGTGATTAGATATTTTCTTGTTGTGTATATATATATATATATATATATAATTTGGGATTGTATGACAATTAAATATATAACTTACTTATTATCTTATTTGAGAAAGTATAGATGGTCAGATTTTTATTTCTATCGTGCATTTAAACCTGCTTGTATTTCAATTAAGGAAAAAAACAATTAATTGAGTATAATGTGGTTATATTGATATGTTCAAATATGATATGGGTTCTAGTAGGTATTTTATTGACTTAACTATTGCAACATTTCATTGGAATAAATACTAGACACCATTAACTATTATGTGGGAATTAGAACTCGCCATACCGGTTTATATAGAAGTGACCATGTTTTAACCATGTAGGTGGAAGGGATATTTTATTTGGTAATAAAGGAATGGTTGGGAGGAATTGATTAGATGTACTTATTTCATGAATGAAAAGAATGTACTATTATTTGATCTATGTGAAAGACGTTTCTCGCCTTGATGTTAGATTAGGAGAAATATTAGTTGTAAAGGAAAAAGAGATGGAATTATTCTGTGATCATCTTAAATAAGTCACTTGTGACTCTGTAATTGGAATTTTTAATTATTGATATGAATGTATGTAGATATATATTGGGAATATTTTGAAATCTATGACTATGTTGAAAAGTATATTCTTAATGTTTTGTTTATCAGTAATTCTTGATGATGATGTGAAATAAGAGAAGATTATCATGACTGTTACATCTTTATTTGGGGTTTTTATACCACTATGGTATTTAGTTATACAATCAAGCAAGATATGTTATTATGTAGAAAGTCTCTTGAGTGCATGAACTATTTAATACTTAGTAAAAGATATGAAATAATGTGGAAGATAAGTAGGTTTGAGGATATACCTGGGGTTGGTACTAAACAAAAATGGGTATAAAGGAATTATTTACAAGATGTTATTATGTACCTAAACATGTTATCAAAATAGTGAAATTGTAAAATGAAGTACAAGTCTTGTTAATATACTCATCTTCAAAAGATGAGATAGATGATGAACCAAATTGAAGTAAGACTTCAACTACCAATGTTTGAATAAAATTAATCTATTCATTCAAATTAAATGGAATTGGTAAATTCAGAACACTTAAAGGCACCAAAAACTATTAGATATAGTTGGTGATGTACATTGTTATCCTTGTCAAGTAGGTAGCATAATTCATCTTAAAGGGCTGAATCTGTTATAATATATATTCTTCCCTTGTTGGCAGAAACTCACCCCTCAAAGAATTAAGTTGATCTCACATAGGAATAACCATAACAATTTGGCTAAGGGTCAAAATTGCAATATAGATAATAGGGCAACACATCTAGTGATGCTTGACAAGATGAGTCCTTTAGAGGTACACCTTGATTGTTGACTTATGAAGGTGACCATGGAAAATTTAAAACTAGTTTAGGATTCTTGTAATCACAACTCACATAACTAGTATGGGACATTTATGGGTGTTGTTATTACTTGAGTGCTACCTAGTTTGGTTTGATTTATTATTATTCTATGGGAAAAGGAAAATATATTGGATGAAGAGGTTAATGTACATAATGCCTTCACCTATTATATATTGGTTGTTATTGTTATAAAATTTGTACGATTATAAATGAACCTTTGGAACATGTAAAACTGAAATCAAGTAGGAATACTAAATAAACCTAGTAAATAGGAATGGACATAAAAGAATGCTTAAGTTGTCAATTATGAACATAATAAGATGGAAGAGATAGGTGATGGACAAGTTCCTAATGATGAATGTACCATCACGAAACTAAGCATGGCATACATGTCTCTGAAACTTTGGACAAAGTAGTGTAAGTTGCTGATTACATTGTCCTAGAGTCACCAAGGATATAAGATGTTGGATGCCTGATGGGATTCAATGATTGAGTTCTAGGTATGCACTTTGAAAACATTACATGATTTTCAATGCGTGAAAAAGGAAACCAAATGATACAATTGGTGTATTAGCTCGTAAAGAGTGTTTAAGAGGGGTCGAGTAGGATTTATATACCCTTGTAGCTGCACATTGTTTATGACTATTATCGAATGGATTGAATTTCATATTTATGCTGATATTTAAATACTAGGTATTTAAATTAGTGAAACATTAAGTTAATGTAGAAAAATTCCTAGTTGAGAAGTATAATAAAGAGGGTGTTACACTTATTTCAATAAGCATGGACATATTCTAGTGAACGGGCTCTAATATTACAAGTTTTGGAAGAAATCCATCTCCATTTTTGCATATATTGGATTCCATTTTTGTTTATACTTGGATTCCATTATTACTATTATTGGAATCCATTAGTAGCAATATTGGATTCTAATATTGTCATTATTGGACTTATTCAAGTTCCAATTTCACTATGATTGGATTCGATTTCACTATAATTAGATTCCAATTTCCTATTATTGGCTTCCAATTTCGCTAGTATTGGATTCTAACAATGTTATTATTAGATTCTAATTTCACAACTATTGGAATGTAATTTCTAAATCCCAATTTTATTATTTCAGCTTCGTTATTTTAGGATTTCTATTTTGTTATTATTTGATTCCCCCACATAAGCCTATTGGCCACTATCTTACATAAGCCTATCATGCTAACTTACATAAGCCTAACGACCATTGACTTACATTATGAAAGTGCATGTTAGGTGAAATAAGCTTACCGACCACTAATTTACATCTTCCTAATGGCCACTAACTTACATATGTCTTGCAACCACTAAGTTACATCTGCCTTGCAGCCACTAAGATACATAACCCTTGTAGCCACTAAGTTACATAAGCCTTGTGGCCACTAAGTTACATAAGTGGTCGATAAGCTACATAATCCTTGTGGTCAATAAGACACATAAGCATAACATCACTAAGATACATCTTCTCAACACTTATTTGATCAATTTGTAAAATGGAAATCATTGTAACATAAATTAGCATCACTAGGAAGTTAAAAATAGAAGATAATCCATTATCTAGATTTTTAATGTAGATCGTGCTCACTCAAATTAATTCCCTCCTTACTTCGAAAATCAAGTGATTTTTACAATTCAAGCAAGCACATGGGAAGGAGTCGGGCTTCATCTCTGTCACTCACAGGCATTAAGGTTTCTAAAGGGCTATTGGAGGGGCTACTAACTACTATTTTTATCTCAATATGTCGAAGTTACAAACGAGAATCACAATGGGTGGTGCTCCATGTAGAATCGATCCCATTGGGGGTTTTACATATTTTATACAAAGGATTAAGGGGCAAGACCAACATATATCTCTTTAATTTGCTGAGAAATGGAAAGACAAGTCCATTAAAGTCAGAGGAAAATATTTTAATATCTCTGAGGAGTTCATTTATTTTATCAATGGCTTAAGCATGGATGGAAACAAGTTCTTTAGGAACAAATTCAATAAGGAAGCTGAGGAAAAGGTTTTCCTGGATGAAGGTGAAAATTTAGATTTCAAGAAGGAAGACATTATTTGTGCCTCTATCCCGAAGTTGTTTGATGAAGTCACCCAAATTTTAGTATGATATGTCACTCTCGAGGGCAGATCCTCTACTATTCCACTACATCTCTTGGTCCCGCTCAACAACTCGGGCATGAGATTAAGGTGAGTTTATCACACTACATTCTACTTTCTATGGAAAAATCAATCTTGTAAGTTCAAGGGAATAATATGATAACTCCTCTATATCAGGGGTTCATTTTTCTCAATAACTAGTATGATGGATGTTGTTTCCAATGATCCTAGGCCCCTATTGTCTCCCCACTTCACCAACAGCCCCATATCCGCTCCAAGAATCCCATGTCTTGAGACTCTTCCTATGAACCAAATCCTAAAAGGATTCTTCATAGTAGTAAGAAAGAAAAAGAAATTATGGTTGAAGATATCCCCCACTGTCATTCCTGCTAGCTCCTTTGTTCAAGACACCTCCTCTGTTTTGGAGAAAAAAATTATTTTTCATGCTGAGACTATGAAAACTCTTGAGGATAACGTGGACTTTCTCCTCAAGTCTGCTACTAAGGATCCAACTCCTGACCCTATCCCCAGCCTTAGGGAGGAAATCAACACCCTTACCACTAAATTCAAAGAACTGGAGGAAAATCATTGCAACTACTTGGCCATCCAAAGAGTAATTGTCAACCTCATGCAAGTCCACATCTGCCAGATTTGTGACATTAGTGGCATCTCGACCTCAACATGGAAGAATAACAAGAACTCCAAGAAGTTTAAAGAATATAACTGGGACCCTAATATTGACATTGCATTGAATCTCTACCAGAACTCGAATTACTACGAAGGTTTACAACAAATATGTCAGTTAGTGTCTTTGTATCTTTGTTTCAAGTCTGTTGTTAAGTTAAGTTGTTGTTTTTATCTGCAGTTTTTTTGTTGCCGATTTGTAGTTGGGCTTATTATAGGTAGATATCCCCTTCCTTTGTTTTATTTTGTTCTTCATCTTTTGGTTGGGGTGTGACCCCACGGATAAAAAACCACATTGTTATACTTTATTTATCTTGTATCTTGAGACTTTGGTTATACTTCTATGTAAGGTCCCTCCAAAACCGTTTACCTTTAATAAAAAAATAGAAGATAATCTAGATAATGTGAACTACTTTTATGATTTTCTAGTCTATAAATCATACAGAACAACAAAGAGTTAAGAATTACGTTAAACACATTGTTTTGAAACATGGATTTCACATTTTACTAGTTCCTACCTATGGGAGGTTACTATACCTTTCACCACAACTTATTAGTTCTTACCATATCCTCCAATCAAAGACATTTATTTTTTCTAGTGTCTATATTTCAAATGTTGGAATATAAATTAAACAATTTGATAATTTAAAAATAAAATAAAATTGATTTATTTGATTTTATATTGGTTACTTTTTCATGTCAAGACAAACCATGGGTCGTATTTAAGTAGGGGTTAAATTTGATGGCCACCTATGCTTGTCAAATAATTTTTAGGCAACAATAAATTTCAAAAAGTTTCCTTCAAAAATGTAAAATAGTGTTATTTTTATACTATTAATAAGAATTATAAAAGGTTATTCTATATATATTTAACTATATCTAAAATATATTTGTATAGTTTACCAATAAATATGTATAAAAATGACAGTCATACTTTAAATTTGAAAGTCGCATGTGACGGGTTTTTCAAATATTTGCAAGTATTTTACGGCTAAAATCATGAAAAACGTCTAAACGACTATCAAATTTAACCCTTGTATTCAAGTACATCTTTTTCAATAATATTTGAAGGAAAAATATTCAATCAACAAGTGTCACAACAATTATGACAACTTTAACATCAACATTTAATAAGTGTAAAAAAGAAGTGTTCTTCATTTTCAAAATATAATATTAATAAGTACATGCCACCTATTCAAGAATGCATGATGTCATTATATTTATTATTTTTTCTTATCAAGCATGTCACACTCAATATTTTTCTAAATCGTTTATCATAAATTTATTACATTATAATTTTATTAATATTGTGAATTACAATTTCCGACTTCGATATATATTTATATATTAAAGACTTCAAACATTGAAACTATTTTTTTTTATTATTGGCAAATAGTTTTTTGAAAGGGACTATACCCTTGAGAACAAAAGAGGGCCTAGAAGCCAGAATAGGAAAGAGAACCAGAACAAAAAGGATCAAAATCCAGATGGGACAATGAAGCCCAAAGTAGCCAAAGAGCAGCTACCACTACAAAATCAAAACAGAGTGAAAACTACAGAAAAGCAGCAAAATGACAAAAAAATAGCAATAATTACATAGAAGTGCAGCAAAAGCACCCCCAATTACTTCTTGGCGGCTTTGTCGATGCTGGATTTGATAGTCTGCCAAGATTTGAACATCCCCAAGGTCATCATGTGGGCAGAGTCAGTAACATCCAGCTGAGCAATGGTCCTTTTGCTTTCCTTATCAGTGCCCCAAAGGGTAGCTGGAACCCCGCTGAGATTGGAGACACTTCGGACATGCTGCTCAATGAACTCCTCAATAGCAGTAAAAATGGCCATGTTATAATCATGGCGAGTCTTGGCCTTCCCTAAACGGGAGTCTAAGGAGTTCAGCTTCTTGTAAATATCTTCAAGCTGGCTATTATCCATAGCCACCTCCTCCTCCTTCTTCCTCTTACCTTTTTGTTTTGCCATGTTTTTAACCTCTTCCCTCAACAGCTTCATGTCAGCTTCTAAGGCCTCTAGCCTTTTTGTGGAGCTCTCCATATGTGCTTCCTGAGAACTAGCACTGCTAATATGAAGGAGGTTATGGGTAGTTTCAATCTCCTGAGGACCCTTCCCCACAGTAGGGGTATCAAGATTCAGTCTTCTAGAGGACCTGGTAACCGGTCTGGCCGAAGTGGAAGCAAAGGGGGTGGGGGCAGAGGTGGGGGAATGGGAGATGGAGTTGGGAAGGCTGGAGAGGGGTGACAATAGCAGTGGCGGGGACAGAATGTGGAGAGATGGGGCTGGCGGCCATAGAAATGGGCAGAGGGGGAACAGAGCCAGGGGAGGAAGGGAGGCCAGGAGATCGAAGAAGACATAATTTATGCAGCAAGAAAATTAGCCCCTGGTGCAAAGGAACAACACGAGCATGCTTTTGAAACTCCAAAATGGAGCGCTCAAGAGAGCTAAGTAGATAATGGGGGAAACATACCGTGTGATTCCTGCGGAAGTGATTGAGGAAGACAAGATGTTTAGCAGGTACAGTGACGAACCTCCCTTCCAAAGAAATGAAACGCACCATCATGTGGGTAACCTCATCATAGGGCGAGGGGATCAAATTGACAAGCAGGCCCACCGTGACAAAGATCAGCTTCTCAGTTCCTTCAACAAATCTCCTCTCCTCAGCTTCTCTAGTCAACCCTTTTATTAAAAAAATGGTATCCATCCATGCCAAGGCCAGTCGCTTCAGCTATCAGCTCCTCATTGATCGCAATCTTCTTCCCCCCATACTCAACAGTGTGATCCTTCCAATCTTTTGCAAAACACACTGAAATACTTTGATCATGGCCCTGAACCTTCTCCATAAAGTTGGTGATGCCTCCCTGGCTTAGAATATTCCAAAGCTCCACATTATCCCTCCAATCCGGATCCGTGTTGGGCTCGATCTGGCAAGGAGGGCCCCCCATTGTCACCGTGCTTAACTGCTTGCAAAAAATATTAGAAACCTTAAGAGCGCTAATACCAGTCCACCTTTTGCTATTATTATTCACGCAAAGTGAAAATGCTGATGAGAATAGCCATTTATTTTCCCACAAATAGCCGCGTGACTGCTGATTTGAACCTGTGGAAGTTTGCATGTGGGAACTACGGCCCTTTTCCAGCCCGCTCCCTATCATCATTAACATTATTTTTGTCTTGGGGATCCGTAGAGACTTGCAGCCAGATTGTATAGAGCACAATGTTGCCCGCATGCGTGACTTTCCTTTCAATATAAATCCACTTGAACTTTCCATTATTCTTCATACAAACTTGATTGTTCGACAAGAATTGTATAAGATTAGTTTTAAAGTCAGCACGTGTGGGAGCTTTATTAGTACTAATCCACTCCCAATGATCATATCCCAAATCTTGAATTTGCATGTTTATAGATATCCGCTTGAATGCTGCTTTGAAGCTATTTAGGAATGCTATTATTATCCCAAACAATGTGGTTAACATTAATGCCATAATTTTCCAATGCATCTGCCAGCTTGTTACCCTCCCGGTAAGTATGTATGATCCGGATGTTAGTGAATGTTTGGCAGATACTTATGGACTCTGAGATAAAATCCTTGATGTTCCAACTTGGAGGTGAGCACTGATTAAGGTGATTAATGATATTCAGGGAGTCCCCTTCAAGAATGAGGTTTTGGATATTATGATTCTGGGCAATTCTCAGGCCCCATAAAGTAGATAATGCTTCGGCAAAATGATTGGTTTGAATTCCCATTTTTCCAGCATATGCAGCAATCGATTACCTTTATGATCCGGATCACTCCTCCCCCTGCCACAGTCCCAGGGTTACCCTTAGAGGCCCCATCAAAGTTCAACTTATACCAGTTAAAATCAGGAGGATGCCATTTAATCAAAGATCTATCAATACTATTATTGGGATTGCTTTGACTCGACATACCCAATCGCCCGATTGGATAAGACATACTCTTCATTTACTAGATAACTCTTATTCTTGGGGGGTTTAAATCTAGCTATATTCTCTTTGATATCATTAGAAATTTTACCAATACTGAGCTTATAGTTCTGATTCTTATTTCTAAAAATAATATCATTTCTATCTTTCCATATCCTCCAAATGATATGAGGGATAACCAGCTTCCAGATCCTTCTGACAACACAATGCCTATAGGGTGGGTTCCATTGAGTCCATAGCTGATTGAAATCCTTCGGCACCACCCATAGAGCTTCAAATTTAGAGAGGGAAAAACTCCATATTCTGGTAGCATAATCACAATGGATAAACAAATGACTGATATCCTCAGAGTCTTTTTTACAAAGATGACATCTATTAGGCATTATAAAACCTCTTCTCATCAGTTTGTCAGTGGTAAGAATCTTGCCTCTGATAGCCAGCCAAAGGAAGAAATTTATTTTAGGAGTTAATTCAGCCATCCAAATCCTATTCCAATTGAACTCAGATTGACTACTGTCGAAGAAAGTGTTATATCCAATTTTGACAGAATAGTCCCCATCAATGGAATTATGCCAGACCAGCTCATCCTTAGTATCCAGTTGACTTAAGGGAATAAGATCTAACTGAACTTGAAGGGAGGAAATAATTTGTACCAGATCATCTCGCTCCACTGATAGTTTTTTCCATTTCTTTCTATTGCCATTTCCCTCAATATAATCCTTGATTTTAATGCCATATTTGTTTACAAGACTATCCTTAACAATCCCAAAACTATCCATAAGATTGCCATTAAACCAGTTATCCTCCCAGAAATTTATATCCCAACCATCACCCACTTTCCATTTACTGCCCTGCTTAATGAAATTTCTGCACTTAACCAGATTGTTCCAAAAAATGGAACCATAGGGGAGGTGCTCATCTTGCAGGAAAGAATAGATAGTTTGTTGATTTAGGTATTTAGCTTTGATTAAATCAATCCAGGGTTGTTTCTCTGAAAGCATTCTCTAGCCCATTTTCACAATGAGAGCCTCATTCATTTTCTCGATGTCTTTTATACCCAATCCTCCCATAGATTTCGGGGTACAAACCTTATCCCAAGCAACTAAGTGAAATTTAAACTTCTCTTCCATGCCCTGCCATAAGAATTTTTTTTGAATCCTCTCAATCTTTTCTCTGAAGGAAGAGGGGATCTTGAAGAGTGACATGATATAAATGGGAAGATTTTGGAGAGTACTTTTAATGAGCAGGCACTTACCAGCACTAGACAAAATGGCTCCTTTCCAACCAGCCATTTTTTTTTAAATCTCTCCAATAGCTCATCCCACACCTTGCTAGAGACTTTTTTAGTGCCGAGAGGAAGGCCCAAGTAAGTGGCTGGAAGAGCGCTTATTTTACAGCCTAGAATTTTAGCAATTTTAAGTTGTCTTTCTTCAGAGTGTTGAAGAAGAAAATGGAGCTTTTATCATAATTGATCTCTTGCCCAGAAGCAGATTCGTAGAGCTGCAGAATAGCCTTGGTAGCCTTAGCTTCAATGACTGAAGCCAAAAGAAGGAGGATAGTATCATCCACAAATTGTTGATGGGAGACAGCTTGGCTGATGGAAGTGGGCTTTGAGCCTTTCAAAAGACCGTCATTGACTGCTTTACCAATTTTTCTACTAAGGCTATCAGCCATAAGAATGAAGAGTAGGGGGGAGATGGGGTCCCCTTGCCTTAGCCCTCTGCTGCTAGTGAAAAAACCCATAGGCTCACCATTAACCACCACTGAAAATCTGACCGTAGAGATACAAGCCTTAATAATTTTTCTAAATTTGTCCGGAAAACCAAATTTAGTTAAGACTTTGTCAAGAAAAACCCAAGAAACCTTGTCAAAGGCTTTATTCATATCAAGCTTAAGAGCCATATTTTCTTTTTTATTATTCTCCATAGAATGAATGGTCTCATGAACCATAATCACTCCATCTTGAATAATCCTACCTTTGATGAACCCACTCTGCTACCTAGAGATTAAATCATTCATAATGAGTTGGAGCCTTGTAGCAATTATTTTGGTGAAAATCCTGTAGATAGCGTTCACAAGGCTGATGGGCCTGAAGTCTTTGAAGTCTTTAGCATCCATTTTTTTGGGGCCAGCACAATGTGAGTGTTGTTCAGCTCTTTCAAAATATTTCCAGTTCTGTAGAATTCATTCACCGCTCTGAGAAGATCATCCGAACAAATTTCCCAAAATTTCTGGAAAAAATTAATGGAGAAACCATCCGATCCTGGAGCCTTGTCGCCTTCTAAAGTAAAAACAACCTTTTGCAGCTCTTCAAGCGTGACAGCTTTGGTGACATTTCTAAATCTCTGTTCCTCAATTTTTCCTTGGGGAATAGCCTCCAACATAAAAGAAATAGCCTCAGCATTGATGATATTCCTCTCCTCAAGAAGTTTTTTATAGAAATCAAGCGCTTCTTCCTTGATGCTAATGGGATCTAATTGTAACTAATTTTTAAAGAACATTTAAAAATTCTCTTGAATAACATTTTTTTAACAATTTAATAGATTTATTGTTACATTTGAGAATAACATATGTGTCAAAAAGAATTGTTATGAGTCCATAGTAATATAAGCCTAACAAAACATTCCTATGTAATACTTATACATTATTATATACTTATCTATTTTATGTCCTCTTTCTTTCAACTATTGGAGGCAAGAATTGGCCACTTGCAGCTCTTGTTTCCATAGGAAATCAATTCCTTCAGGATAATTATATTGAAAAATATTTAAAATTACATAAATATTGAATCCTTTCAAGGGTATCTAGTTCAACCAATTTTAACTACAATTCATTAATTATTGTTCTTGCAAAGTTGTGCAAGGTATGCCTAAATAACATCATGTCCCCGATTCGTTATTTTAATTTTCTATCCTTTCCATATTTTTATTGGTGTCTGTGACTAGATGACGATGTCTATATTAATATATGTTGTTTCCCTTGATTTTAGCTGCCATTTTTTTTCTTTAAGCATTCCTAGTACCTTTATTTTTCTTTTTCTTTTACCATTAGCCGGTCTTACTAGTATCATCTTCCAATCATGTAGGATCATATTAAGTTGATTGAAAACTTTGAATATAATCAATTTTCCATTTCGACATTGATTTACTTGTGCCACTGTTTCTAGACATGAAGTGGTTGCATGTTTGTTCTTAAGCTCTATGCACTCATCACATTTGATGAATAAGTTGTTCTTGGTGATTGAAACATGGGACAAATGTCCCACTTAACGATACATGTGTGGTGATATATCAGAATTTATCTCCACCATTATGGATATGAATGCAATAGTTACAACACTACTTGACAGTTTATTTCGTTTTCTTGTATTTTCAATTACTGTCATTTTTGTTTTCATGTATTTCCATTTATTTCCCTCCTCTCACCATTCATCCAAGATTGTTTATATCCATAATGGGTTCTCTTCAGATTCCATGACATTAGTACAATTATCCCTTGTTTTCAATTTCTTCCATGGTTTCACAACCATTAATTGTGTATGGTAGTCTCACTTTGCCATTGAATACAATACTTATTGTGATAATGAATAAGCTAGACCCCATTTCTATACAATGGAGTGTAGTTTTGGATGGATAAACTAGTCCCTCTACAACTATCACACCTTTGGAGGGTAAATCCACATATGCTCCTTTGAATACAGAGTTCATTTTCAATTGTATCCACACATAAAAAGAGAAAATTAGTAGTGTGGCCACTTAAATCTAGTATGGAGAATTTGAAAATGAGAAATATCAATAACAATTCCAAGGTTAAAACAAATGCTTGAAATCACAATGGGAAAATAAAAATAAACATCTTATATGAACATATCTTAAACCTCCTTCAATCTAAATCTTGAACAAATGTAGAATTTGGCTAGCATTCAAGACAATACATAAGTGATTGTCATCATTTATGCCACATATCAATCTTAATATCATCATACATATATGACTATTTGTGCATACCTTATTCAAATCAATAAATGTTGACATTGAAAATCCTATCCAAATTATACTCTAAGATAGATGTCATCTATTTTAGAACTTAACATCCTTGAAAGGTGTTAAATTTGACGGTCGTTTAGACATTTTTCATGATTTTAGATGTAGAATACTTTCAAATATTTTATAGAACCGTTACATGTGACTTGCATGTTTAAAGTGTGACCATCAATTTTTATATACATTTATATAAAAAATTATTCGTATATATTAAACATAGTTAAAAATATATAGAATTCATTTATAAAAAATTAAGTAGTGTATAAATAACATTATTTTGTATTTTCGACAGGTAATATTAAAAATTTACCCTCACTTAAAAATTGTTTGGTAGGAAAAGGTGGCCATCAAATTTATGTTATTAGATGACTATTTTCATTCTAAATATAATTACTAATGATTCCTCAAAATACCAATTTTATTTTGATCATAAATTTTCCTCCTACATTATATATTGTATAGGTAATTAGTGCTCCTATACAACCATATAAACCATTGTATTAGACTCTTAGATCCCGCTAATGTGTGTATCATTTTGTTCATAAAACATGTAGTTGTATGGCTTTCAAAATTTTCTAGCCTAGTAGCCGCTAGGACTTAAATTTTTCTTGTACACACACTCATGCAGATATTTACTAGATTGACAAGTCAAAATGCAAGTGATCGCACTTACAAGTATGTCCGATCTCACTTCTAAGTACGATTATCGACTCACACTTCTAAGTGTGAGTCTTAATTCACACATCGTTGAAGTGTGAGAACAATAACTTCAAAGTACGTTTAGTTGTAGTTGAAGAGAGAGGATTGAACCTATATAAGGGATTTATTTTACCTCACCAAACTAGTAGCAATGGATGTGCCATGTGGCCACATACAATTAACTCTAGATTCTTCCTTTTCTACTATATATAACTAAATAAACTCAAGATTCATCCTTTATTATATATATATATATATATATATATATATATATATATATATATATATATATATATACAACCTTTAACCTCCACCTCACCATGCCTCATGTTTATTTGGTTATTACTCCATGTCAAACTAAAACCACAACTTTAATATGAATTAAATCTAATGTAGATTTTGATGTGCTCATTAATGATTCCTCATAAAACCAGTTCTATTCCAAACATAAATTTTCCTCCTACATTATATATTGTGTATGTAATTAGTGCTCCTATTTGACCAAATAACACATTATATTAGACTCTTAGACCCCACTATTTTTTGTATTTGTTTATCCACAAAACACATAGTGTATGGCTTTCAAAATTGTCTAGCCTAGCGTATATGTAGATTTAATTTTTTCCCCTAATGTGGAGTTTAATTGTCAAAATTTCATACATTAAAAAAATTAAATTATAAAATTTTTACATTAATTCTTTACAATACTAAATGTGGTATTAATGAGAACCATTTTGTAAGGCAAAATGCTAATTAATATTGTGGTTGTCTCAACATTAATTAGCCATTAATTGAAAATAATATAAAATGTGCCATTTGAAAGTACATGCACCATTTGATAGTACATGCACCATTGGAAATATGTGTGCCATTTGAAGTATTTAACTTTTGTCAGCCATTAATTAGCCATTTAATCCAAAGTAATGTAAAGTCACATGCGTGCCTTCTTAAATTTGCGTGCCAAAGAAAGTGGCGGTTGGATTTTCCATTGCATATCACTATAAATAGACATTTTTTTAGTCTATGTTTTGAACATTTTCCTTTCTATTCTCTTCATCAATGCGTAAGCGCAACACTATGTTCATCAATTGAAAAATATGAGCAGGGAAAGCGTCAAAAATTTTGTACATGATTTCTGGAAACTTTTTGATTTCCTCTTCGTGTGTCAAAAATTGGTATGCATTCTCACCATCAGGCCTTCCAAAATTATGAAATTTTGTTAATGTAAAATTTTCCATAGCTAATTAGGGATTTTATTCATTTATGGATTTTGTAGATAATTAAATTGAAGCAAGTTTTTTATGCAATATTTTTTTAGATCGCAAATGCATTATTTTGAAATTTTAGGGATTATTGTGGTATAAAATGTAGTTTTTTTATCAAATAAATAATTTCTTAATTTATTTCACATTTGGAAGAGAAATTAAAGAGGATGGAATGGAGCTCATCTTGACAAATAAATGGCGCATATTAATCCTTAATAACATGAGAGGAAGATTTGTACACTTTTTTACAAACCCATAACACCTGCCAAGAACTTGTTATGTTGTGTTTTGAAAAATAATCTTAGTGGTATGGATGGTGGATCAATATGTGCAATACAAAAGTGAATATTAGAATTGATTTATGGTCATGGTGGTGCACAAGAATCGATGAGAAGATGAAGTTGATATTATTTGTTGGCCTTATTTATGTCCACAAATAGTCCTTTGTTGCACATACTCAATAAAATTCAATGGCTATGATGCCATTGACATTATCAATGAAAATATTTTATAAGATATTCATGTTAATAATGAGTTTCCACTCGATGTATTGGTGTTGGATTACATTGAGGTATTTGTTAAAAAATATGGTAATGCAAGAGTAGGAGAACCAAACAAATTTTGGAGAACAAAAGAACAAATATAGATTTGTGGAAAGGAGATTTTGAGGAACAAGGAAAATCTAAGATGTTTCTTATTATCTTTAACATAAGCACCACCACTACTACTATGGAAGAAACAATTATCCAAAAATATTCACAAAATGCAAATTTTTCTATTTGGGTCATGCCTTTGTGGCTTTTTATCTTTTTCTACCAATGGGATTTCTCTCTTCTATGCTTCAATGTCATATTCTACCTTAAGGGCATTTTTGTAAAAGGATGCGGGTCCTTTAAAAACCCCCATATTTACCCTTTTCCAAAAAACATGCATATAGTAGTTGTAAATCTAAATATGTTGTTGTGGCATAACCTAGCAAACTCTATGATGACAATATCTTACTTTATTTTGTTAAATCCTATAGATCACTAATATCCAATTACTATGGTGTGGCATAAGCTAGCAGACGCTAAGCTAAAAATATTATTCTTTGACTTGTTAAATTTACGACGACCTAGAAGCTCAAAATATTATATTGTGGAAGTATTATCTCAACTTAGTGGGTGCTAAGCTCAAAACATCTTACTTTATTTGTTAAAACCTAGCGACTTCTAAGATTAAAATATAATTTGTTATGTTGTCTCATAAGATAACATACAACCAGGGAGGGCAACAAGTTTGATGTCCCTTCCTTCTTGGCTAATATTGGTGTTCACTCAAATCTATAAGATTACAATATAATTTGTTAGGTTATGGTGAGGCATAACCTTTTTTGGTGTGACAAAAGGATATGACATGTGTGGTTTTTATAGGAATTTATGACATTGATAGATTACGTTCGTGTGATGGACAAGATCGATTAATGACTATACACACACGAGATAATATTATTAATAAGGAAAAATTTCAATTCAAAATCTTGGAGACATGTGTGGAATATTTAAATGAAGGTGCTCGACATCTCTATTTAAGCATCACTTATATCGGGCCTTTGGAAATCACTGTCACTATCTCCATTTTCACTATGGGTGGTACTATCAAATGCATCAAGCCTTATTCCTATGAAGAGGTTAAGGACAACCCCAAATTATGAAATATTTTACAAGATGGTGGTGTTACGTCGTGTATGGAAACATTGTTTGGTCACTTTTTCCGAGTGACCAACAATGTGATGAAAACTTGGAAGAAAAGAAGAGTCAAAGTGGGAAAGATGAAAAATTATTATTTTGATAGAGTCCATTACAGTGTTTGTGATAGGGATCCCTATGGAGGGAGACATTTATTTTTAATTCTCACTTTGGGAGGAGATGGATGAGTTCCTATGTCTGGTGAAAAGATGAGAAAGTATCACTCGGGATATGAATGGGACTCACTTCCACAACCATGGGATAGGGTTTCTAAGAAATTGATGATGTACTTCATGCTAAAGGGATGCTATAAATTGATCTATGGAACTCAACTTTTTCTTCTTGCGCATATTCAACATGACGTAAGGTAAAATTTATAACTTTTCTATTTCAATCGCTTGAGTAGTCCCTTAGATTGGCTAGAGAAGAGGAAGGTCCTTTCCTCCACCAAGGCCTTTTAAATTTTCTCTTTAAAATGGAATATTCTTAAAAATAAATCTCTTGATTCACTCTAAGCTAGGAAAGAAGCATCATACCCCCCTTTCTCCATCTATCCCCTTGTTTTTGTTAGGTCTTCTTGTCATTGTCGCCACTACCTTCATTTCCCTTCCAACTTTGATTTGGACATCATGATCATTAACGAGTGGTTTAGTGGTCTCTACCCATTCTTCCACTCATATCTCTCCCTCATCTTCTCTTGTGGCTCTTAACCCTTCGTACCCATTGGATCACTCTCCCATGGTCTCGAACCACTTTTGGAACCCTATTTACATCTCCTTTCTCGCCTCTTGTCATCGCTTCTCTAGATTCTCCTCCCATATCCCTGGACATTGTAATGGATACTACCAAATCTACTCACCTGGTCATAGAAGCCCATGCATCTTCCCCCTCATATTTCCATAGAATTTAACATTGAAACAAAAATTCCTAATGTGTTATGGGGTCTCTTCTCATTTTACCTTGATTATCCTCTATCGGAGAAAATGGGCTCCCCCACTATAGCTTTGGAGCACCATGAGCATTTGGAGAATATCACACCTAAGCCCATGAGCCCATTGAATATTATGTTACACTTAGTATCTTTAGAATACTTAATAGGGCCTTCTCTGTTATCAAAGAATGGAAAAGTCACACAGACATGACATAGAGGAAAATGAATGAAGATCACCTAGAACTCATTAAGATTTAGGGACGTGCTAGTTGAAAGAAGCCCTATTGCTACTAATAAGGAAAAAATAACTACTCTCAATAATATCCATAAAATGTAATTTGGATTTGTTTGGTTTGGGCATTTTGGATTTTTCTTTTTGCTACATATAAGATTGTTCTCTTCTTGCTTCATTGTAATATCTGGTCATGAGGGATTTTTGTACAAGGATGAGGGTCATTTCAAAACCCCCACTTTTACCATATTTCCAAAAATATTATGTTTTGGCATATCCTAGCCATGGATAAGCTCCTAATATCTTAATTTGTTTTCTTACATCCTTATGATCGCTATGCTCCAAATATTATGTCTTGGTATAACCTAGTGGTTTCTCAAATCACAATATCCTACTTTATTTTGATAAAACCTAGTGACCACTAAGCTCCAAATATTATGTTGTAGCATAATGTACCATTGGCTAAGATCAAAATATAGTTCTCTAACTTGTTAAGTGCTAGCAAAAACTAAGCTTGAAATATTATATTGTGGAAGTAGTTATCGACACATAGCTCCATAATTTATTAATTTAATTTGTTAAATCCTAACGAATGCAAGCTACAAATATTATGTTGTTGTTTAACCTAGCCAACTAAGTTCAAAATATCTTCCTCTAATTTGTTAAATGTTGTAAAATATCGTAATTATGAATTATTAAACCCTAGTGAATGTAATCTCCAAATAATATGTTGTGGCATAACCTAGCGGATGCTAAGCTCAAAATATCTTAAATTAATTTATTAAATCCTAACAAATATATGTGCTCTAAATATTATGTAGTGGCATAACCTAGTGGGGGTGCTAAGCTCAAAATATCTTAATTTAAAATCTTAAAATCATACAATAAATTCAACTAATTTATACAAGTCTTGATTACTATACAAATTTCCTAAGTTAATGGTGTTGATTAACTTAGAGGTCAATAAGCTCAAAACTTCTTACTTTAATTTGTTAAAACCTAGTGACTTCTAAGATTACAATATAATTTGTTAGCTTATGTTGAAGCATAACCTAGCGGACAACTGAACTCAAAATGTCTTTCTTTAGTTTGTTAAATGCTAGTGACTTTTTAGCTGAAATATTATATTGTTTAAGTACTTAGTGGCTGCTAAGCTTAATCTATGTTGATTTAATTTGTTAATCCTAGTGACCACTAATATCTAAATATTATGTTTTGGTGTAACCTACCGCCGATCGCAATAAGATTATAATATCTTCCTTTCTTTTGTTGAAACCTAGAGACCGCTAAGCTCCAAATATTATGTTGTGTCATAAGCTAGCGGATGCTAAGCTCAAAATATCATTTAGTAACTTGTTAAATGATAGTGACCACTAAGCTTGAAATATTATATTGTGGAAGTACCTAGCGTCACTTAGCTCAAAATATGTTAATTTAATTTGTTTAATCCTATCGACCGTAAGCTCCAAATATTATGTCGTTGTTTAACCTAGCGGTAGCTAAGTTCAAAATATCTTCCTCTAATTTGTTAAATGTTGTAAAATATCATAATTATGAATTATTAAACCCTAGTGAATGCAATCTCCAAATAATTTTTGTGGCATAACCTAGCAGCTACTAAGCTCAAAATATATTAATTTAATTTATTAAATCCTAACCACTAATAGTCTCCAAATATTATGTGGTGGCATAACCTAGCGGGCACTAAGCTCGAAATATCTTAATTTAAAATCTTAAAATCATACAATAAATTCAACTAATTTATACAGGTCTTGATTGCTATAAATATCTCCAAAGTTAATGTCGTTGATTAACTTAGAGGTGTTAAACTCAAAACATCTTACTTAATTTTTAAAACCTAGTGATTTATAAGATTACAATATAATTTGTTAGGTTATGTTGAGGCATAACCTAGTGGACACTAAACTCAATATGTCTTTTTAGTTTGTTAAATGCTAGTGACTCTTTAGCTCGAAATATTATATTGTTTAAGAACCTAATGGTCGTTAAGCTCAAACTATGTTGATTTAATTTGTTAAATCCCAGTGACCACTAAGATCTAAATATTATGTTGTGTCATAAGCTAGCAGACGCTAAGCTCAAAATATCATTCAAGTAACTTGTTAAATGATAAGCAACCACTAAGCTCAAAATATTATATTGTGGAAATACCTAGTGTCCACTTAGCTCAAATATGTTAATTTAATTTGTTTAATCCTACAAACCGTAAGCTCCAAATATTATGTCTTTGGCTAGCCTAGTGGCCACTAAGCTCAAAATATATTTCATTAATTTGTTAAATCCTTTCGATAAATATTATTTTGTCGTCTAAAATAGTGTCCGCTAATCTCATAATATCTTAATTGAAATTGTTAAATCCTAGTATGAACTATAAACCACCATAGGATCCAAATTTTATGTGGCGGCATATCCTAGTGGTGTTAAGCTAAAAATATTTTAATTTAAATTCTTAAATCTAAACAATAAATTTTACTAATGTATATAATTCTTTTTTGGTAAAACAAGATTCATCTACTTTATGCTCTAGAGGATTTACCTAGTAACCAAAAAATTCTAAACATCAACCTTTTATGTGTTATACATGTATACATATAGATTTCTCTATTTCTTATGATATTTTGGAAGAATTATTTTACATTTATGACAATTTAAGAAACTTGGACTTAGTAAGCCAAGAAGCTATACAACAAGTTTTTATATAAGATGTGATCTACTCATTGCACCCTAGCGACCACTAAGCTATTCTTAAAGGTAAATATATCATGTTTATAATGAAGTTGTGTTATAAATCTAAATTTTTAATCTTTGCGTATAAAACAAGAGATAAATAACAAAGCCATCACTAGGCCCAAAAAATAGTGTGTTTCCTATATAAAAACAACTGATCTGCAAGGCCGCTAAGGTAAACGAATGTTTTCTCCAAATAAGAATTATAGCCTAGTGACCACTAGGCAAATAATTTTTTTCATGGTATAGTGTATTCATATAGGAGAAATCATATTGAAAAGCTATAAATGATAAAAAAAAAAAAATTGGAGTTTACATAATGGATACATAAATATACATGTATTTAATTCAAACTAAATTTTAGGTTTAGTAAATTGGTTTTGAAACAAAGAATTATATCATGCCTAACCTACAAAGCTATGTGAATTTTTGGCTTAGATTAGTGGGCGCAAAAGGAAGTATATATTAATTATTAAATATATAGTAATTATATTTTGAGAAAACTCAACACTCGGTGGGGATTCATTCCACTCTGTCTTCCTGGAGCAGGCGATTTGACACCGTTTGGTCTATATGTGTGGAGCCTAAAATTGCCCACTTTCTGTGGTGTATTTTACACCAAGGTCTTCCTGTGGGGTCTTGGCTTGTTCAAATTGGGGTCCTAGCTCCCAAGTGCCCATTCTATGGCCACTTGGAAACTATAATGCATCTTTTTGGTTTTTTCCAAAAGCTCAACTTGCTTGGAATTAGATACACTCATTTTTCTTTCCGCTCAGACCCCATTGCTTTACTTGGTAGAATATCCTTTTAGGAGATAATCCCAAGCTTCTACCTATGTTCACCCAAATTTGGCATGTTTTCAGAGGGGAAATTTTGTTTTGGATATGGAAAGAAAGAAATGCTTTTTTCTTTGCTAATTCTGAAGTTGATCAACAATTTTTTTGTATAAAAAGTCTATGGTTATCTCCAATGTGTTTTTACATATTCAAGTTTAGGAAAAAAAAGTCACCCTGTAGGTGGACCACCTCTAGACTCCGTTACGACATTTGGGGGATGCTCTATGCAATGTCACCCAGGAGCCAATCTCACCATCTCGACGCTCCTCACCTCATGGTTGTGGTGGTCGCCGCAACCATTCTCAAAGATGATCATTCAGCCAGGCTCATCACTCGCCCCACCCCCAACATCAATGGAGCATAACCAAATCACACTAGCAAGGTTGGGGTCCCCTTCTCATCATCTCAGGTGGAGGGGCTCACCTGCTACCCCCAAAATGCATAGGTTGGATGGCTGTAATCTACCCTTGCCGCCACCGTAGCCTTTTGACAAGTTCCCTGCCTCTCTCTCACCATACCCACTCGGGAGGAGGAAGAAAATGAAGAAGAAAATCCCACTGGTTGGGACATTCCGGATGTTGGCGTGTACCTTCCACAATCAAAATTGGATGACCATGATCCTCCCGCTTCAGGAATGTTTTTCGTTGCTGCTTAATTTTGTGTTCTGTTAATCTCCTAGGCATTGCCTAGTTTGTTGTTCTCCTAGGCTTGGCCTAGTTTTCGCCTTGTTTATTTGTTTTTGGTTTTGGGGCATGCTCTCATACCGCCCACTTTTTTGCTGAAATTTATCTTGTATCTTATTGAATTAATATAATATAAGATCTCTTTTCATTAAAGAAATATTTAACAAATGTACGTGTATATATAATATGTTTACCTTCCATTATACTAAAAAATAAAATTGTTAAAGACATTACATTTGACTATTTCTACATGGAAACACGTATATAATTGAAAATAATTATCATACAATTGAATAATTAATATGGTTTTATATTTTTAATGTAATTTGTTTACCTCATATATTATCCTAAAATGTGTATACGAAAACCATGTAAAAATGTAATATGAACTAATTACCGATGGAAGTATCATCTTAATAAACAACATTAAAATATTTTGGTTCTCCCAACCCATTAAATTTTTAAAAAGTGTGTATGTGACAAGCCATGATTATCCTAAAAAACAATCACAGGAACAAGAACAAAAATTCAAAATGAAAATACCTAGAGAGAGACAAAGAATGGTAAAAATGGGAAAATGTTCAATAAAGATAAATACTAGAGCTAAAAAGGGATTAAATTTATTTCATTAACACAAAAAAAATTGTGTTTTCATGAAGAACAAGGCAGTTTGGTGTAGAGATAAAAAACAACTAGAAATAAGGCTTGAATGTGGAACATGATTTAGTAGGACAAGGTAGGGCTGGTGTGGATCATGATTCGGTAGGGCAAAGAAGAGCTGGACTAGATTGTGTGAAAAAAAAAAGGAACCATTCAACTATAGAGTGACTAATAGAGCCCGAAATCAAATAAGGTACACATTTACTATAAATACCTAATTTAGTAATATCTTAGGATTATATGGTGCTTTATGTTGTTTATGAAACCTCCATCTGCTACATCAAACAAATCATATGCATGATTATTTGTTCTATCTTTGTATGTGAAACCTCCTTTATTTACATCCTTTATGTGCATCCTTTAAATGTGTCCTTTGTGTTCATTCTCTACAAACAAGATTATAACCGCTTGCAAAAAAAAAATAGGGATTCAAACAGTTGGCCCTGTAATCTATGGCTTGTGCGTATTTTTTTAATTTCAAGAGATGCTTTTCTATGTGACCAAAAAAATCGGAAACCCTAATCAATATTTCTCTGAGGTATTTAATAATTTTTTGGCTCATTCCACAACAAAAAAATTTCAAAAATAGAAAAAGAGTGGGATAAAAATTTGAAAATTTCACTTTCAAATTTCGAATAAAGAAAAGTGTGGCTCTTGAAATTTCAAATATTAAAAAATGCGGGGAATTTATATTTCAAAATTTGAATTTTTCCCTCATTTAGAAATAAAAAAAAAATGAATTAAAACAACACAATTTGTTATTGTCTATAATATATTATAATATAAACATAATAACAAATATATATATATTATATAATATATAATTAATAATATATATATAAGAAAATGAAGAAATAAATCCTAAACATAGTTTTAAAGTTTAATAGAATAATATATAGACATTTAATTTTAATTTTTATCAAAATCGATATCGACATTGTTAGATATAGTGCACGCTAATTTAATATAATTCTCTAATTAAAATGTGCCACATGGCAAGTTAGACCAAGCTAGTTAGGAAACAATATAGTTGACACATATTTCAAATCGACTTATATATAGGAAAAAATTAGTGGAGCTGTTAAGATCCATTGCTATGATTTTTATTCAAATGATTGATTTAATATAATAAAGTGTTAGGTCTTAACGAAAACTAAGCTATTTATTTTTCGAGGAGAAGACATTTATTTGTTGAGGAAAATCCTAGCGGCCGATAACCTCTATATATTCTAGGAATCCTTTCCAATAATGTATGAAACATTATAAGTTATCCGAATGAATTATAATAATTTGGGATAGTTGAGGAGAATCCTAGTAAACCGTTATGATATTTATTTTTGTATCTTATTCATTCTATAATTTAAAAATAAGAAATTGTTGAGTCTATGGGTTGCTATGCCATTTATTTTAATAAGTAAAGGAGCTTAGCGAGTCACTAAGCATTTTCTTTGATAGGAAATGATGTGAAATATGTGTTGAAAACCATGTATCTTATGGGAACTACATAATAAGGATAGTGATGCAAAACTGTATAGATAGTGTTTATAATGACAAGAGGTAAAGGTAGGAGCCTAATGACTACTAAGATATACCATGATTTGTTATTTTATGGCTATTTTCAAAATAAGAAAATTTTGAGCCTAGGGTCTGATATACCATTTCTATCAATAAGTAAAGGAGCTTAAGTGATTCTAAGCATTTTATTTGATAGGAAATGATGTGAAATATGTGTTGAAAACCATGTATCTTATGGGAACTACATAATAAGGCTAGTGATGTAAAATTGTACAAATAATGTTTATAATGACAAGAGGTAAAGTAGGAGCCTAGTGGCCGCTAAGCTATACCATGATTTTTTATTTTATGGCTATTTTCAAAATAAGAAACTTTTGAGCCTAGGGTCTGATATGCCATTTCTATCAATAAGTAAAGGAGCTTAGCGGTTCGCTAAGCATTTTCTTTGATAGGAAACGATGTGAAATATGTGTTGAAAACCATGTATCTTATGGGAACTACATAATAAGGCTAGCGATGCAAAACTATACATATAGTGTTTATAATGACAAGAGGTAAAGGTAGGAGCCTAACAACCTGCTAAGCTATACCATGATTTGTTATTTTATGGATATTTTCAAAATAAGAAACTTTTAAGCCTAGGGTCTAATATTCCATTTATGTCAATAAGTAAAGGAGCTTAGTGGTTGCTAAGAATTTTATTTGATAGGAAATGATGTGAATTATGTGTACCAAATAATATATCTTATGGGAAATACATAATATGTCTTGATCCCTCTCAAGGGTATGTAGTGTAGCACTTGGATCCACCACAAATAGCCTAGTAAATATGGTACAATTATAATCAATGAAAAACACTAGCATTCCAAAACTATCCACATAGTGTTTATAATGACAATACGTAACGGTAGGAGCTTAGCAACCACTAAGCTAGACTATGATTTGTTATGTTATGCCTATTTTTAAAATAAGAAACAATTGATCCTAGTGGTCGTTATGTTATTCCTTTAATAAGTATTGAAGCTTAGTGGTCGTTAAACATTTTCTCTCATATAAAAATGTGAATTATATGGTACAAACAATACGTCTTGTGAGAACTACATAAGTCATGATCCCTCTCGAGGGTTTGTAGTGTTTACAATGACAAGATGTAATGGTAGTAATTGAGCGGATCACTTGGGTAGACCATGATTTATTATTTTATCACATATGAACCATTATGAATTATATGTTACAAAAACAATAGTGAGCCAAAAGTGTATAGAAAGTGATTACAATGACAAGATGTAATGGTAGGACCATAACGACCGCTAAGCTAGGTTGTAATTTGTTATTTTATCACTATTTTTAAACTCATAGTGCTTTTTACCTTGAATCAATACAACGTATCGGATGATAAATGTTTACATCCTAAGAAGAATTAACGCTCTAAATGCGTTAACATAAGTTTGAACAATTTGGAATAAATTTCTTCAATTGCTATTGTAAATCTAACTTATAGTTAAGTAAGAGATAAAATAACCTTGTTATAGAGGTACTCAATAGTCATTCTTAATAATAAAATATTTTCTCAAATAGGTATAACCCACCATGACCTTCTATAAAATGTTTCCATGAAAACATATATAGTGACGAGGGCCATACTTATGTTTAGGAAATGTGTAATCCTTCTCATTTGTATTTGATAGCTTTTTGTGGAATTGCATACTGATCGCTATCGCTTTAAATATCATACTTAGACTAGTTATAGACATTTGATCCTCATGACTACAATACATCTAATATACACATATTTCACATCATCTTGTATAACTAAAAAAATGTTGAGCTACCACTAACTCCGTTAATGTGATTTGTTGCTCAAACACTCTTCAAAATACCAAACATTAGATCTTTGACCGCTACTTTAAATATCTTACTTAGTCTTGTTACAGAAATTTAATCCTCATGACTACGTATGTCTGATATACACATAATTCACATCATCTTGTAAAACAAAAAAACTCAGCTACCACTAACTCCGTTAATGTGATTTTTTGCTCAAACACTCTCTTCAAAATACCAAACATTAGATCTTAATGTTCTCTATGCTATTCCATTCAATAGGTGTAAATGACTAACAATGAATGTTTTAAGATGTTATTTTATATGTTGACTAGAATCCTATCTTCCACTAAGGTGTATATTTTTAATGTTCCTATCATGCCATCTATGGAATGTTATAGATTGTCCGACTCATAGATAATCCTTTCAAAAGGTGCAAATGGTTTCTTATCCTTTCAAAGCATCATAATTGGATATCAAAATTTTATAATTTTTTTGTTATTATTGATTTGATCCACAAAGTATGAAATTTTATAACTAGTTGAATACATAATAAAATGTTGTGAATCCTAGTTAGTGGTCTCTAACCATTAAGTTAATTACTCTCTAATGATACAAATTAAGGAACTCTAGAGGTTTGTGACCACTAGGGTAGAATTTATATTCCTTATCAAAAATGGAAAAAAACATTAATGTATTCTACTCTAATTATTAATGTACTAATTATTAATGTATTCTACTCTAATTATAGGTAAAATGTCTTCCATTTTCACTGCTTCATTCACGAAAATTCCATTCATCACAGGTGGTAATTTTGGAAGAAAAGAGATGAGGAATGGTTTTTTGAAATCCATTCCCTTGAAAACTACCACGTCAACCTGTGGTTATTTTTTTGTTATAGATGAAAATCAAGAGGAAGTTGGTATTGTTCTATCCTCAGAAGTTATTGATTCAGGACACTACATGTTCAGGTCGAATGCATTTACTTTGAAAACAATAAGTGTCTTATTCTAGATATGGAGTTGGATGTTTCTTTATTAAGAAATGGGAAATGCATGCCTCAATAAACATGGACCATATTCTATTCAAAATATGGTTGGAATTTGGGGATGCTTATAGATTTTGACAAAAAAAAATTGTTCAAATGTAGAAGAAATTCATAATGGTATATTTATAGTATTCAAAAAAATTGTATAAAAAAAAAAACCTCTTTTGTTTGTCATTTCTTGCATAGAAAAGGTTTTCTTTCACCTCCAAAACATGCCAAGCTATTTACTATGCTGAGGTGAACATATTTGTCTAAATTGGAGATAGACCCATCTAAATCAAAGTTGCATGGGTTGAAAAGAATACTAAATCAACTACATTGTTGAAGAAGGAAACCACTATATTTGAGAGAAAATAAAATTTGACTATTCAACAATTTCATTTGTTTTTGTTCAATGGTGAAGTATTTTCAATTGATGTTTCAAGATGCCATGTAACACCTCCAAAATATCAATATTATCTATAGATGATGAAAATGTTGACCTTCTTGTCCACTCCATGTTGATAAATGTTATTCTACACAAAGAGACACAATTCTTCTTCCCTTCTTGTATTATATGAATAAAATTGTAGAACTCCATGATCCAAATGACTGGAAAGGGATGATGTGAAATTTTATATACTTGATGGGAAACATATAATATGTGCACAAAAAAATATTTTGGGCTCTAAAACTTACAAGTATTTACATTCGAGGCTACAATTTTGAAAGGCTCACATTCTATTTGAAAATGCATCTACAAAATCCATTGCTAATATTTGCAAACAACATAATGAAGTAATAAAACTTGGATAGAAACCAAGTTTATTGATTTTTGTATACAAAGCTAGATAGTTTGGCAATCACTAGGATGTCCTCAACATCCCAGATTGACAAAAAAAAAGACAAAAGAGTGGGAGGTAATGTATTTTAATTGTATTGCATTGGTTATTAACATTTAATTTTTCATCATATAAAAAGATAAAAAAATATATTTGTCTTTGAATGCAGAGCTTTGAGAATCAATGCCTCTCAATTTTCGAGTGAAAAAACTAGAGAATCTATATGATAAATGGAATTTTCTATTGTTTCTGATGACATATGGACTAAATGGACAAAAAAATTTCAGTTGTTTAGATTAGGTGGCCTTTCTTGTTCACCTATTAAGGATAATCATGTTAACTTTCAGCCAAATTCACTTGCAAGATTCACAAACAATTCATTCAGGGCTGCTAGAGGAATGACCAATGAAGAACTATCAATACTAGTTGATAAAGTGCAATCAATGGGGATGGGTTTATGGGATGTTAGTTAATTGGTTCTATTGAGGTTGGTGTAATAGAGATACATTTGATTCTTACTTCAGAGAATAAAAGGAGACAAAAAAATGAGAGAAAAATTTCTACATTATTTGAAAAATAAGCATCTGGATAATATTATATTGACATCTATAATGAATCCAATGTAATTGAAAAATTTAAATTGCATGAATCACACTACCACCAAGTTATCTGTACTATTGGGTGAAGAGAGAAAGGGAAAAATAAAATTTGATTCCCATATAGGGGGGAAAATGGAAAAAAATAAAAAATACCTGAGGTGGAAGAAGTTCTTCCATCGAGGATCAGATAATATTAGACAACTATGTGATGTCAATGGAAGGAAATATACCAGCAAGGATGGAAGAAAAAATATTTTCTTGTAAATGTGCATATCCATTCCATCTTCTTTCAACTTTATCAACTATTCCTTTGACTAATCCTTTCAATGTTGAATGTGTGATCGCTGATTTTTACAATTTTTCTAGTGATATTTCTTCTGATGTAATAATGGAGCTTCTAACAATTATTAAAACTAGTGTGTTGGATTGTATTATTATTGTTCTAATACCAATTGATTATTCAAAAATGTTAAGAGACACAGTAAAAAGATACATGGAAAAGGTTAAAGACAATGGATAATAATTTTGGATGGTATATAGACTCTACGACAACAACGAGATATTTAAAAGTTTATGTCTTATGTACACAATAACTAGTGTGTGCAGCAAAACAATAATAATGATTGATAGAGAAGAAGTCATTAGGGATTGGATGGAGAAACTGCCACAAAATTTGTAGCATGCAAAGAAATTTTCCTACAAGGAAACATCCATCCTTTTCCTTATGTAAATGATCTTATGAGTTTTGGGATGAGATGTTCACTCGATGTTGTTCCAAAAATTATCTAATAATAGTGCTTTACGATGGAAGTTTCACACTCCGTGCATTAGTAGATTCTAATCTATTTGTTATTTTTATTGTTGAGACACATAGTCAAGAAAGGTTTATGAAAACATTACTATTCTCATATGAAGAAAGGTTCGTTCTGAAGACAACTTCAACAAGTGATTTTGTTTAATGGATTTGAACCAATATATGCTACTTATACATGTGTTGTTTATGTAGATAACCACAAAACTATAGAAGTTGATGTACAACCATTTCAACTTGACACTACACAACTAGTTCAACATGGTGATTGACCTTCAATCATTTTATAAATATGTTTAATGAGCTCTATTTTCAATTTCCATGGTTTTCATTTATTTAACAAAATTATGTTTTTTATAGTTCTGATGATAGATGTGGAGGATGTGGGAACATCTTAGCCATGAATACGCAATCAGATCTAGTATGTTAGTCATGTGAATTTACAAACAAAACCACTAATAAGCCCTCACAAATTTATAAGACAATAAATGATTATGTAGACAACCAACAACCAAGAACATAACCATGGAGGGTGTAGAGGTATCCAACATGAATAAAAACTAGAACCTGGTATGTTAGCCATGTGTATTTTAAAACAAAACCATTTATAAGGCCCAAAATTTATAGGAAATGATAACTAACAGACATTAGTTTATATGTCTTGGCATATGGTAGAAGACAAAGTTTAAGGAAATCCATTTGTAAGCTACGCTAAAAATTTAAAACAAAGTATAGAGCTTAGCAAATCTATGCATCCATTGATATAAGTAATGGTTAGAATAAAAACCTTACTTTCATCAATGTCTCGTTGATTTACAACTGCATATTGTCTACAATGTTTCATTGATTCACTACTACATACTGACTACTTACATTGAATTAACATTGTTTTGGCTTCAACATCATCATAAAAATAACTACATATGGCTTGATCCCACTCATGGATATGTAAAGAAACACTTGGCTAGCCTCATTAAAGGTTGTCCAATGAAGTGTAGTTGGCCAATGATGGCATAACCTAGCGGTCACAAATCCTCATCAATAGTTGAGGACTGTTTTCCGCCAAAGGGTGGTTCGGTGAATATAAGTGTAGCCTAGTGGCCATTAAACTTCAATCATAAGATAAAGAACAATTGATATTGTACTTACCATATTACCATAGAAACCACTATGTTTTTCCAATTAAGCTTTCATTTTCCACAACATGAAATTGATTATGAATTGATTAATGTTTATTTCAAATACATTATGCTCACATTTTCAATAGAAAGAAATATATTAAGAATTGATGAATGTTTATTTGAAATAGATCTTACATCAATGGATCCAACATGTAAAGGTGGTGTAATCCAAGCCGTAATCTCAATCGGTAACTAGTAGCCGTAAGCTAAAATGTTGTTTATTTCAATTGGTTATAATTGATATGCAGTTGATGAAAATAAAATTTTTTTACTTCCCACAAGTATCGACAAGAGTTATTTACTTATTTTAGATATGGAGGACTTTATATGGGATAAAAAAACATACAATAGGAAGATGTCATTCAGGTTCGACATGAAAGTTGTCAACCTACGAGGTGGCATGTTAAAATTTATAAAATTATTATCACCATATTGTGAACTGGGATTCTGGTTTGACAATCTCATTTTTCTGTTGATGTTAAAAAGATATCAATGGGATTCAATAAAAAAATATCAATTGTATTGAATCCAAGACTCACTTGGGGAAAGGAACATTGTAATATAGTGATGGAATTGCAATAAGAGATCTAGAAAAGGTTTGGAGTAGAAATGATTTTTCCTATAGTTCTAAAAACACTTTGTGTATTACATTAGGTGTAAAGGGAAACCCTCCTAAAAATTTTATGGTTGGGATGAAAAAGACACAAATATTATACAAAATATAAATGGTTGATGGCGATTTGTATAAAAAAATATCACAAATAGTGTCTCAGGGATTGAATGTGGTAGAGGGCATCAAATATTTGGAGCAAGAAAATGCTAAATAACTATTTATCATTTCAAAATGTTGTTATGATGGTATTACTTAACATTGTAAATAATATATACATTCATATGTTATTATGAAGGTATTACTTAACTTTATTATATGTTGAGATTGTACAAATATAAGTTGGGAGTATTTATATTTTCACGATTATAAGTTGAGAGTATGATTGAATAACTTGTGTGTGTGAATTATCAAAAAAACTTACCCTTCAAAAATTGTAAAATAGTATTATTTTTACATTGTTCATAAAATAAATATAAAATTATATTGTATATACCTAATTATTTTTAATATTTTTAAATATAATTTATATATAAATATCTAGAAAAATGATGGTCATATCTAAAATATGAAAGTCATATGTGATGGTTATTTCAAATATTTGCAAGTATTTTACGACTAAAATCATTAAAAACGTCTAAATAGGTGTCAAATTTAACACTTGGTTATGGCCTTTGTTGCAACCATTAAAGGACATTGAAGATGTTGGGATGTTATTTGATCAAAAACTGAATTAGAGGGAGCTTATTTTTTGGAGCTTTACTATGATTTATATTGTTAATTTGGGATCCCAGATCTTTGGGAATAGTGTTACAATAAAATTCAAACAATTCTTAAAATGTTTTACTACAATTCTATCTTTAGTAAAGAAATTTAAATTTATTTCATATCTATAATTGAATACGCAAATATATCTGGGTTGGTTTTATAGTTAATTTTAATTAATTTCATATCCATATTTAAATATGAAAATATATATGGAATGGTTTTATAGTTAATTACATTCTCCTACTCTAAATAGTCACCCTCTTCTAGTTTCTTTAGAATATCTTTAGTAATTCTCTGGTTACACGTTGAGGTTCAATCACATCATACTAAATGAACCTGGAAGTGTCTCACATCTCTTGAATTTCATTAGCCTAGGTTGCTTAGGCCACAAGGCATTTTAATTATTCAAATATTCATAGTTTAATCTTAAAGACATTTAAAAAATGATAAGAACCTTATTCAAAACATAAATAATGCCTAGTGGTCACTAGCCCATATAAAACATAAACATGTTCTATTTATAACAAAACATAAATAATGCCTAGAGTTTAGCCCTAGCCATATAGTTAAATAGATACATGCTTTGTTTAGTATAACAAAGCATAAATAATGCCTAATAAAAACATGTTCTATTTATAACAAATCACAAATAACTACTTATTTGAGATATATAAACCAAGATAGCCCGTATAAAACATAAACATGTTATGTTTATAACAAAGCATAAAATAAAAACATAAAAGCCCTTGAAAAATGTAACCTTCTACCCACTAACTTTGAATTTAAACCTTCTATGAATCAAAAAGTTTTAAACCATGAAAACATATCAATAATTTTCCCCCTCCTTCACACTTCCTTGGAAAATTTATAATTGTTCTTCTTTCCATGAAAATATGAAGATAGATTATGAAAATCTCTTCCAAAACCTTTGATTTATCTTCTTGAATCTCTAGTTTGTTCTCACAAATGCTCAATAGTTGAATTTCTTATTTAAATTAGACTATTTTGGTTTTGCATTTGCTCAAGTGTGGCTCAACCAAAATATGTACAAAATAATAAAATCATGCATGTTTCAATTTTAAAATGTAGAGTGTTATAACACTCATTTTTCTTAAAGAAAAACTAAACTATTCCTTATTAACAATATTTAAGACCAACTAAAAAAATCAAAGACTAATTAGGCAAAGTAAATTTCATTTTTAATAAAATGTGGCCATGAGATCAACTTTGCAAAAAGGGTAAGTTGGGGGAGTGAAAACATAGGTTTAACCTCTTCCTTAATCCAAAATATCAGATTTAAATAGAAAAAACACCTTATTTTTTTCTATGTACTTTTCTTGGGTAGGTGCATTAGCTAAATTTTTACACTTTGAACATATTCCTCATACTCTAAAATGAACATGGTTAGTGGAAACTCTAATATTGGCCCTAATCTAGATAGGTATCTGATAGGAAGGTGATTTTTCTAACTTTCCCATCTCTTCTTTGCTCATCTCCATAGGAAGATATATCATACACATCATCCTTCTCTTTACACTTTGATAAATTCATTATCTCTCTCCATGTTCATTCTATAAGTGAAGGAAAAGTATGAACATTAATTTCTTATGAAATGGAAAGAATGAATATCCCATAGTCATCAACTATGAAGAAAACCTCATCTTTGTGCTCCTCACATGTAGGATTTACAGCTTTGATTTCCTCTTCATAGATTTTTTTATCTCTTACAACTGCACTTCATCTATAGTCTTCTTCTCATGATCAAACAAAGAGTGTACCATATCTATATCTTCTTTTTTAGCCTCTTATGGTGAAGGAAAATATTGATAATTAAATTCACCTCTAATATAAAGAAATAAGTTATCAATAATAATTTGAAACTCTCCCTCATCTAACATTTCAAGGTCATATTACACTTATTCCCCCTTTTGGTTATTCTTGATAAAAATATCATCTTCTTTGGTTTCTTCGGGGGATTGACCATCACTTATCTCCTCCGGTATTTTTTAAAGTTCATCCTCTCCAACCACTTCCTTTAAAGCTAGCAAATGATCATCAAAGATGACTGAATGATTAACCAATAAGGGCTACTTGGAGAGTTGCATGTTATCTTCTTCATTCATAGCTTCAAACTCAGAGTTCACCTCCTCTATTTCTTATTTCATATATAATTACATATATGATTGATTAGAAATGCAACCATTAGGGATGTTAACAATATTTTTTCCAATTTTTTTCTCTAATTGATCATCCTTGTTGTCAAACATCTCTATGTTTTCCTCCTTATGTTGCAGACAACCATCTCTCTAACTATATATTGATCAATATAATTAGTAGGGATATCTTGCAAAATTTGAGTTATGGTTTCATCATCACTTTCAGATTCATTCCAATCTAAAGAAATTATTTATTATCTTTCAGTAATTAATCTTAGCTCAAAAACCTTAATGTACTTACAAGAGCTTGGTTTCTACATATATTTTGATGATAAGATTTATTTATCTCATTATCAAACTCTTTTCCCACTCCATCAAAGAATGTAGGATTTCTTATCCCATTTTATCCTCCTCGGATTCCTCTTCAATTGTATTTTAATCTTAGCATTCTCTAAAGGATTAGGATCATTTGTGTTCACAACCATAGCTTCATATCTAGGTTTAAGCATGGTTGGATAATGTGTTATCCCAATAGTTTTTCATTTAGAAATACTAGGTTGAACATCATCATGGTCTCGAGACTTATTTTTCATGGATATATTAAGGATTAGGAAATGATTTCGGAGAGAGTGGGAGATTGGTGGGATAGTGATATAACTTTTAGGAGGATCTAAGAAATTAAAAAAACAACTTACACCTTGGGCTGATAGTGTTACTTAGTTTCAAGTGCTTGAACATGAGGCTCATATGCATATGGATTTGGATCCAAGAAATGAGGGAAGAAAAGAGTCATAAGATTATTCTGAAGAGTTTAAAATGGTGGATAAGGTACATTATCCTTATTGGGAGGAGGATAAATCTCAATAGGATCCAAGAAATGGAAAGAGGCATAAAAGTTAGGATGAGATTGCTATAAGGATTCAAATCAATGAGTATGAATATTGTGTGATTTTGGTAAAGGGTTATCCCATGGACATGGTTCCTTAAAATTAGATGGTTTGTTCTCCATTATTTCAACCAAATCTAGAATTTTCTTTAGGTTCTTCTCCATGAATTTCATATTTTATTGAGGACTATACTAGCTGTAAAGAATTATCCCACGGACATGATTCCCTAGGTTCAAGTTGTCTACCTCTCATTTTATCAATCAACTCTTGATCTCTCCTCATGATTCTCTCAATGACTTGAATTGTTAATTAGAAACTAGGTCCAGGGATGAAAATAACTTTATCATAAGTATATCCTTACTCTTTAAAACCACCATAGTTATTGGGATAACCATATGCATTATCATGACTTGGTGAATATGTAGATCCATCATGATAAGGCTCATATCACTAATTTTATTGGAATATTGAAGTGAATGAAAGTGGAGGAGGAGGACTCTATTATTGCACATAAGAATTCCAATTAGGGGAGGAAAAAACCATTACTTAATAACTTCATGCGAGTAAAGAAAATGGATGTAAATGGTCTACAAATAAGATAAATGTGGTCTTAAGACTATTGGATTCACTAGGTTATTGAAATTATGTTCAAAAAACAAAATGAGATAATAACACACCAAATGTTATCTTTAAATTTAGGAAAAAATGCATCATTGTCCATTAAAATACTTCAATTACTCAATAAGAACAAAATTTACTCTACAATGGAAAATTTAAAATACATGGGAACCTAATGTACAAAAAAATTCCAAGAAACATTCTCCCACTAGGCGTGCAAAAATTGTTGGCACTTAAATATGTGCACTTGTGCAACATCACCATGTTTGAAAAACTTGGCTATTCTAGTAGAAATATGGGAATGTACCTAGGGTGTGAGACTTAGGATCTTGGGGACAAACCTCGAAAAAGGCCTACTTCCTCTAAAAACTACCTATTGGTATCACTACTCTAATAACTAATCTATTGAATTGAAAGGGAAAAGGGAAGGATGAAAGCATAGAAAAAATAATAGTGGTGATACACCAAATAGAAATTGATATATCTCCCCAAAATGAAGAGAAAGAGGAAAAACTTAGTGTAAAGAGGGAAGATACAAACCATAATCTACCATACATTTAAGAATACTCTAATTATCTACATAATAGACATAGTGAGATAGAAACTATACGTATAACCCATACACAACATGAGATGACATAATAGAGAGGATATATGACAAAAACATAAGCTAAATGGTAGAAAAGAGCCATAATGAACATCATATTAATTCCTATAAGTATTCACACAATATTAAAACAATTTGGAAGGAACTGAGTGCATTGTACAAAATCAAATTAGATGTCTAAACTCAAAATGTTTATCCCCCTAATTGGGTAGAGTAACCTTGCATTTGGGAGAGGATATTTTAAAATTATAATAAACAAGTTAATTATAGCCCAAAAGAGAGAAAAGGGGGCTAAGATACAAGTGAGAAGAGGAGAATAATATGCTAAATAATATCTTTTTCATCCTTATCTACTCCAAAACGTTCATGAAAGTCTAAATATGATCTAGAAGATGTACAATCTGAGAAATTCACCCAAAACCATTCTAAAAAAATATTCCAATAGATATTTGCAAGTCATGATGATCAACCACTATGGAGGTTCCTTCATGCACAAGAAAATGAGACTATATTTTTTAGGATAATCTCTAAGAAAGGATAAATGTGAGCCCATGAAATCAAGGAGATAAAATTAAGTTTAATCTTTTGTATTGGTCATGATTATACTTTGGACTAGTGTATAACATCTCATTCCATGCTTAAAAACCATTTTAAATATTTTCTAAATTTATTTGGTACCAAAAGGTAATCAGCATCTCAATTCATCTTTTATAAGGAAAAAATAACCGTCCAAAAGTATCCACAATCGATCGGGGTATCATTAGACTAGAAAAAAAAATTAAAAATGACTCAAAAATATATCATGAAGATCTATCTAATAACTCAAAAAATCTCCTTATAACTATGATATGATTGGATTTCTTGTTGACACATTGTTAATGATACCATATGCAATTAAAAGGAGGTATGAGTCAAAATTTGTGAGACAAAAAATAGTCACACGTCCACCGCCATGTTATGTCCTCGAGTTTAACTTTGCATTGGATAAAACCATCAAATTTAGGCTCATGAGAAGTTATGTCAATTGATATTAGGATGTACAGATGTATACCACATATCTTCCATCAATATCTTGGGTCATGTGGAAGGCATGTGCAAGGTCGAATATTTCATAGAGTGTCATTTAACCAATAGTCACTACTTTTCCTTATTCAATGGCATGAAGAGGGAAGAGATCCTTTAGATTTGAAGATGAATTGATGAGTTCCACCTATACCTTATAAGATATGTTCCTTTTATTGATCTCATTTAATACTTATGAGCTAGACATTAACAATTTATTAAAAACAAGAGACCTCGAAGAGTGATAAATGTCATGCATATATATGTAATGTGTCCTCCATTTTATCACTTATATTTGATAATTTACTTGAGATTTAACCTTTGAATTACTTAGCTTTAATAAATTTAATTCCACGTGTTGACTTTTACGAATCTTAATATATTAGTTTTTTCTTGTTTAAAACACTTTTTATGAATTTATGGTTTTAGAAACTAAGGGCACATGGATTGGTCCACGTCAATTTTTTAGAATAACAACCATTGAGGGTGAATCGGTGGAGGTAAAAACTTTCATTCATTCAAACTTTATCCATTCATTGATCATTCATCAACTTAAACATCAAACATTTAATTTATCTTATCCATTAATATTAATCAATTCAACACAACCAACAAAACATATCAAAGTATAGAAGCATTCACGCAGAATTTGTGGGAAATGTTATGACAGCAACGACTACACTATTCATCATTCCCATCGCGTGAGAAAAAATAGAGAAAGGTGGATTGGAAACTGCATCTATTATAGAATTCCTCATAGGGATTTTGAAGATTATACTTTCAATCACTTAAGCACGGTGAAAATGGGAGGAGCCCCTTGTCAGATCGAGCCCAGCGAGGACCTGAGTGGAAGAATAATGAAGAGCTTTGGAATCTTCTCAACCAGGGAGGCATCACAAATTTTATTGAGAAGATACAGGGTCATGACCAAAGCATTTCCGTGCAATTTGTGAAGGATTGGAAGGATCACAAAGTTGAATATGGTGGACAGAAAATTTTGATCAATGAAGAGTTAATAGCCAAAGCAACAGGCCTTGGAATGGATGGGTACCGCTTTTTAATAAAAGGATTGACAGGGCTGTTGAGGAGAGGAAATTTGTTGAGGGTAATGAGAAACTGGTCTTCGTCATGGCGGGTTTATAGGTCAGCTCTATCCTCTCGCCTTTTGACGAGGTCACCCATATGATGGTGCGATACATCTCTTTGGAGGGGAGATTTGTCACAGTGCCCTTAAAACATCTTGTGTTCCTCAATCACTTCATTGAAGTTTCACAAGTATGTTTCCCTCATTATCTTCTTAATTCTCTTGAGAAATCCATTTTGGAGTTCCAAAATCATACTCGTGCGGTCCCTCCGTATCAAGGTCTCATCTTCTTGTTGCATAAAATTTGGCTTCTTAAGTTTCTCGGCATTCCAACTTCCCCATCTCTGTTCCATATTTTCCCCTCACATGCATCGCTACCCCCATCTCTTCTCCTTCTATCCCCATCACCACTACTGCTGCCCCTTTTCCTTCCTTCTCAGCTTCCCCTTTCATCCCCCTACCTATGCTCCCACCCCCTTCGCCTCCACTTCAACCAAACCTATAACTAGGGTTTCTAAAAGACTGAACCTGGATACCCCTGTTTCGGGGAACATTCCTCAGGACTTGGAGGTTACTCATAATCTCCTTCATATTAGCAGTACTGGTTCATAGGAGGCACACATTGAGAGCTCCACAAAAAGGCTGGAAGCCTTAGAAATAGACATGTTGCTGTTGAAAGAAGAATTTAAAAACTTGGCTAAGCAAAAAGGTAAGAGGAAGAAGGAGGAGGAGGTTGATATTGACAATAAACAGGTTGAGGATATCTACAAAAACTAAACTCCCTGGACAACCATCTAGGGAAATCCAAGACTCGCCATGACCATAATATGGCTATATTTAGTGCAATCGAAGAATTTATTGAGCAGCATGTCCGCAGTCTCTAATCTCAGTGGAATACCAACAACTCTGGGGCATGGAAAAGGAAAGCAAACTGACCATTCAACAGCTGGATATTTCTGACCCTACTCATATGACGACATTGGCTATGTTCACCTCTTGGTAGACTATTAAATCCAGAATCACCAAAGCTGCCAAGAAGTAATTATGGATCTGCGTTGCTCTTGTTGCCTTCCTTCATGTTTTTTGTTGTTTTTTTGCTATTTTTGGCTGCTCTTCTGCAGTGTTCGAACTAGTTTGATGTTTTGGGGTAACTGATCTTTGGTTACCTTAGGTTTTTATGTCTTATCTGGATCTTGATCCTTCTTGTAATGATTTTCATTCCTATTCGGCTTCTAGGCCCTCTTTGTATACAAGCGTATAGTCCCTTTCAAAAAACTATTTACCAATAATAAAAAAACAAAACATATGCAAGAGGAGAAAAAGAACACATGGACACCAAATTTAGTTGGGAAACCCTCGAGGGGAAAACAACCCACTAAAAAAAATTATTATATCCATGTTTCAAATTTATTTGAGCACCAACTAAACAAGGATCACAAACCCTTGATTGAGTGAAACACTAACCCTATAAGGAGCAAAAACCATACAAGGATCACCAAAACCTAGTTTAGTAGAGCACTAACCATACAAGGAGAACCAAACCATAGTTTAGTAGAGCACCAACCCCGATTTAGTGAAGCACTAACCCTATAAGGATCACCAAACCCTATTTTAGTAGAGAACCAACCATACAAAGAGCACCAACCCATAGTTTAATAGAGCACTAACCCTACAAGGAGCACCAAACCTTGATTTAGTGAGGCACTAACCCCACAAGGAGAACCAACCCATAGTTTAGTAGAGCACCAACCCTACAAGGAAACACCAACCCCATAGATGATGTAATGCCAAAAAATCCATCTTAAATGTATACAATCTCTAAAAAAATTCTCACACAACTGATGATGACTCTATGAATCTCACTCTTCTCCTCCATCCTTCCTCAAACCACTTATCCAAACTCCATGCCCAAAACATCTTCCTTGAAGTTGATTTCCACATCTGACCTAGCTCGACATCATTTCATATCTCTCTATAAAATACTCACCACATCATTTCCCTCTCAACAAGGCCACAAGGACTTCCATCACCTTCTTTAATCACCCTTTAGGTCGCACTTTTCTTCTCTCTCACAACTGACTCAAATGAGCTTTATAACTTGCCTTTATACCTATTTCTTCTTTAAAAATCACCTGGGTTAGCTATCCTAGTGAAAATACATCCCCACATCATATAAAAATCACACAAAGGGCCATGTAGGTCACCACCATCACCTAGAATTTTAGACCTCCATTAGGATACAAAAGTCATAAAACACCAAAACACATAACTTGACTCCAAACAAATGTTAGAGAAAAATAAAATTCAAAAAATCATGGAACACACTTATAAATTTTTTTCTAATCCTTCAAAAACATCTGTAAACCATGAAACAACTCAAAACAATCATATCTCCTTGAGGAACCTCTTAAGAACATGCACAAACAAGCACCCTCAATCTTGGTCTTCAATAAAAAGACAATAAATCCATAAAATATCATCAAAAAATCAAGTGTGATATATCAATGGAAATATATTTATCTCATGATCATAAAAAAACTAAAACCAAGCCATAAAACCACATGTAGCACCTATAAAATTGCTCTGCACTCAGATCGCTCCAAACTCGCCCAAAATTGTAAAAAAATAGTCTTCAAAGATATGGTGCACTTTAAATTCTACAAGATAAACCATGATATGAAACCATGAGATCAATTAATTTAAATCACCATTCTGCCATAAATGTTAATTCAAACATTAAGTACAATGGAGATCATTGTCACAAACTAAAAATCTCCGAGAAATAAACATATTTGAGTTGAGCCCACATAATGTCATGACCTATAAATTATATCAATGGAAAGATGGAAGAGTCCTTTAAAACATATAATTATAAAATTTTCAAAAGGAATCAATTTTTTACCACTACAAGAAATTTCTCCCAAGTCACTCCAAAGCTAGGGTTTTAAGAGGGTTAAAAATTAGTTTAGCTTCTTAACGATTTTTCATAAAAATGTGATGATAAAAAAACCTTATTATTATTGGAAAATATTCATAACTGAACTATTAAAGAACCTCCAATATTTTGGGTCCCCATGTAAAGCATAAACTCCCCAACGAGCATCTAAAAGTCAACTTTTAGCTCAAAATATCACCTTTAAGCCCGATTTTTGTCAAAATGTAATATCTCACAAAAGCTACATCGCCTAAACCTAAAATTTGGTTCAAACCATCATATCAACCTGAAAAACAATATCCAATTCTCATATTTTATCAAATATCTATGAAACATCTCAACTCATCTCACTTAAGCATCATTGCTTAAGGACTAGGTCTAGAAACATACCTAAGAAGTAGTCTAACACCTAAACCTGCACTCTCGGACACTTGTGAGTGTCCTAACCCATAATATTCATGCTCTATAAATTATTTACCATAAACTATAAGCTTCACTTCATCATCCCATGTCTTATTTTGTTCTCTAGGCATCACAAACAAGCACATGAAATGTAACACCCGTGTTGTAATTACTCCAATTTAAGGGAATATTTTGTTTTAAAACAAACCCCTTAACACCATTAAATTCTTTAAATGATTGTACAAAAAAAAATTATAATCCAACATAAAATATAGTTTATAATCCATCTGATAACAACACAACCATGTGCAACTATAAAAGTCAATTAGATCTACCTGATCCCCTTTATCATCACTCTAACCGAGTGTACATAACTTGTATGCAATTAGTTAACCTATTCAATTAGGTTTGAGAACTGATGCATTTACTAAGTGTCTACTTAAAAATTAGTTAAATGAGTTTCATTTGGCATCTAACACCATTAGATAGGAACTCAAATGAACTCGACAAAGTGTATTCACTAGTACACTATATAGGCCAAATTTTTCAAGCCATGATTAGTTTTGTAACTGCACATAATCCAAACAAAACTCATCCCATCACCATACTGATCATATCTAATAATAAACCTGGATCATGTCTCGTTAATTATAAGTTTAAGTTCTTGTATTAAGATAGCCTAGAATCTAGATCTTGTCTCTTGACTTGATAGTACATTATTAGTCCCAACTTAGGACACCTATGGGAAATATAATGATTACTTAATGACTCGATCATTAAATAATTAGTACCCTTCTCGTAGCCATCATAAAATGGTATTGATAGAGTTCAATTAGGCATATAGGTGGGACTTAGAGTCCACACTTTCATAATATAATTATCTTATTACAAGGTCGGTATTGTTGTTTAGAGACTAAGTAAAGTTATATGTTTAAAAAAATCTATAGTAACTTACTAGTTATTATCATACGAAGTGTCTTAATCTCATAGTGTTACTTTACAACTTTTTTTGTTAGGACTAGGTTCAGTTTAACCATTTCTTTTCAAATTATAACAATCCAATCCTATTTAGGTTGTATCACAAATTCATAAATTAGATAAATAAAGTTGATGTATCTCTTTAAGAAAGAGATATAAACCTTTAAATATAAGATAAATTTAAGATTAATGCTAATCATAAATGTACCATTCACATTTCATATTACTATATTACTTATGGTATAATCTTGCATTTATGAAATCTTAATGTCATTAAATAAGTTATTATCGTAAAGGTGCAACTGTCATCAATGTACTTTTAGAATTTTACTATGTAATGAATTAATTATTTCATTAATCTCTTTACGATCGAGTTAAAGGGAAATATCATTATTTCATAACTTTGTATCATTTTCCTTAACAACATTAATTATTTAAGTCTTTAATTTTAAACATATAAATGATGATTTCATTAATATAGTTGTAATAATTTCCATTCAATAAATTAGGATAGTAACTGTCATAAAGTACAATCATGTAAATCAAGTACAATTTTTATAATCATTTTCAAAGTACATATTGTTGTTAAAAAACAACATAAATCATTATTACAACTCATAAGAGGTATTAAAATAATAAATGTATTTATTGGAACTCATTAAGGATAAATCCTTGTATATAGGATATTACAATAATTTCAGTTTAATACAAATAGGCCAATTGCCTTATGAAATTCTGTGAAATCATGTTTTACTTTTCAATAAATACAATAATCCAAAATCTGGATATTCAAACAAAATCAATATCTAAAATCAGATAAATACAATCATTGCATGACAATCATGCACAAAATCAATCTAATTAGAAATTGTAATAATTATTCCATCCTAAAATTTGTAGGATAAAATAATATAATATACATGGTCAATTCGTCAAATGGCATGGATTAACAACTCTCTAACAAGTTGTTTCATTACAAAATAATTGAACATCTACGGTTTTATTTAAAATAAAACTTAAATAAAACAAGTATCACTTCAAGTAAATATATAAGTTGTAAATAAGATATCTAATAATGTATCTAATGATTCTATAAACAACTTGCAATCATCAAATAAGATCATTATGTCTCTACAAGATTAACTTCATTTTGATCTATTGCCACATCAACATTCAAACAACATTCTTTTGTAACACTTGCATTAAACTTGCACACAAGTATGTTTAACACCCATCATACTTGCTTATAAAGTATCCGAAAAGAGAAAGAAACTACTTACTCAAGATAATTATTGTCAAGTGTCAATCTTAAGCACAAATAAGGAACGATAAACAATCTTCTTATACCTTCTTGATTTAATTGATGAGAGAGTTAATGTCATAGTTAGCTATAGTAAACATTGGTATCTATTTCCTAACTTATCATATTTGACATTTAAAATTTTAACTCACGAGAAGAATAGTAATAAGACATCCTTTCATGTAAGTAGAAGGAATCAATTTTCATAGAATACCTTATCATATTAATCATAATAATAATGCATTTGACCATTAAATCGGTGTTTAAGTATCATATTTTTATACATGCCAATTGTTTCCACACACAAGTTCTCCAAATCAAAATTATTTTAGATAATAGTTTAATCAAGAAAGTAATTATCAATCATTCATAAAGTTAAACATAACCTCTTACTCCATGAGTAAACATTCACAAATTTACTTGGAAAGATTTTACATTAAGAGGACAAAATTATGAGTCCTTGATAATACAAATGCATAAGAGAAAATGAACTCTTTAGGAATAATTACATGTATTTAGGAATAAAACAACTAGACCAACCCAAAAATAATTACCAAGTGTGTATTGAACAAGATAAGTTTCAACTTCCTTCGAATGAAATAGAAGACACATACATGAGATTATCAAATACCAAGTCCCGACCCATCTATATATCATCCACGATGTCTTTATAAGAAAATGATGACAAATCCTAACCATACAAGCATTATATGGTTGTTAATGACAAAAATAGATGAAAAAAGGATTTATATATATCCACATATATAATTTTCCTATACCGGTATCATTCAGGAAAAAAAGACTTAAGATGCTCAACAACTCAAAACCAAAAAAATATGCAAGATAACTTATATCCATAACAATTTTTTGGTAATAATGAAATTAAAAATCAAATGATAAAAATCCTCTATTTTAACTTGAAAACCCACAAAAAAATAACTTCTATTGGTAATTATTCAAAGCACCCATGTGAGGATTCAAACCTTTTTTACTTTATCCTTATATTTTTAACCAACAACAATGAAAAACCAAACAATCATCAAATAAACTAACCCAATAGATATTCAAGTATTTCAAAGTGAAATAAAAAGAGAGAGAGCTAAGAAAATCCATGCCTGAAATGAATGTTATCTCTATAAATCTTCTTCACCATTTCCTTTGCAAAAATCACTTCACAGTCAACCAGATAAACCCAAAAACTTACCTGCTCGCTTCCAAATTTAATAAAAATATCAACCCCAAAAATAACTGAATCAAGATTATATACAAATGGATCTTCCATTACTATTGCCCTTAAAAATATCAACAATAATAACGTAAAACTCTCTAGTCTAAAAATGGAGTTCGAACGACCAAAGAAGGAGCTCGAACAAACAACCAAAACAATAAAAATGAATTTCCATATGCATGTAAGGTATCTTCCTTGGAAACTTCTCACGTTTCTAGAGAATATTTGATTCTCATTAATTTTTGCATATGCCATGTTGTGGTGGGCCCAACTACTTACCACCGCCATCCAATTTCCCTCTAAAATAGCTTCGAGGTGATAAACGAGTGGTCAAAGAAAATATAAAACCTTACATATTTTGCATGGGTTAATCAACGACCAACTTAATCATTAACCAATAAAATGTAATTGATTACGGTCAAAGACCATATTAATAAAAAACAATAAAATGCCATTCACCATAGTCATTGACTATTAAACAATCCAATGCCAATAAAGTTTTGTAGAAGACCATATAAGTTTTAATCACTATTTTTCCAATCACTATGGTATTAGACCATTAATCATAGCTATAATTATTAACTTTTTTCTATGGCCAATGGCCTTTAAAACAACTAAACAATATTTTTAAATTTTCCTTGAGTCCTTAGACTAGCATAACCAATCACAAACAATAACCACTTAGCATGGAACCATGATTGGTCAAAGATGCTATCAAACCAAACAAGCCGAAAATTATGCCATGGGGTAAAAAAATAGGTCAACTTTCCCTCCCTCAACCTATCCATGAATTTCCAAGGGGATATCATAAGATTTTTCCTAAATTCATAGGAGACGACACACAACTCCCAAAATAGCATATAGTAGCATTCATCACGGCATGTGGTGCATTAGGAGTAGAAAATGAGGATGTTTCGGTAAGGTTATTCATAGAATCTCTGTAAGATACATCAACAGAGTGGTTTTATCTCCTAACGACTAGATCCATCACTAGTTGGGAAGATATCAAACCTAGTTTTTAAGAAATGTTCAAATCTACAAAATATTGTCAAGACCTCCAAGTGCAACTACTTAAAATGAAAAAGGGGCCAAATAAGACTATGAGAGATTTTGTAGCTTGTTACAACAGGTTGATAAAGAGGATACCATTTGAAATTATACCCTTCGATGACAACGTGAAAATATTCTTCATCAATGCTCAATCACCTGAGTTAGGATTCATCCTCCAAATATATTTTCCTACGGATCTCACACAAGCTCAAGAAATTTCCATCAAAGTAGAAGATGACCTCATCCTTTTAGGAAAATTATATAATCCTTCAAGGAAGGATAAGGCCCAACATCCCAAAGATGAGAGAACTAATCCATTGTTGTAGAAATTGGCAAACGAATTGACAATGTTAAAGAGGGAAGTTTCCCAATGAACATTCCATCAACATCATAAATAAAATCAGATTGTGGGAATACCCTGAAGGATTTCCTTGGATGCCACACCTATTAATGTAATTTATAAAACTCAAGAAGACGAAAAAGGAATTGACCAAAAAAATTTCTTAGAAATTGAATAAGTAGAAAATGATGTACACATCATATTATGTGAATATTCAGTAAGTGAATAAGATGTGCCTAGTTTATCTTGTGCGGTATTCACCTATTTTCAGTATAAAAATGGAGCTTCTTCCTCTATTGCTACAAAAAATAAGAAGATTGAAGATCCTCGTGCGAAGACTCTACCAAATAAAATAATTAGTTGAGGATCTCCACTTCCACCCTACATGGAGTCTCGCATTGAAAAACATAAATCCCATGGAAAGTAGGAGGTCACATGCTATTCCAAGTAAGTCTTCTAATTCTTCTCCTATAAAATCTAGTCCTTCAAGAGTCTCTAATGTACCTTCAAAATAAGCCTCCATTCTGAAACCTCTACTCCCACTTCCAAGCATATGTTAACTTTAAAAGCAATGTCTCCATCCTCCATGTCCACCTATTCTCCTTTTGTTATCATATAACATGTGAGAAAATATAAATTTCCTATATCTGGATATGAGTATTTGTGGACTCACCCGAAAACATTTGAGAATCTCATCTATCATATCAAGGGTAGTAGTTCAAATCCCAATACTGTAACTCCTAATTCTAAGGGACTACTACCAACCCCACCTACATCTCCGTCACATAACATGTTTATTATTAGTGTATCAAAAAATGATAATATTGGTTCTTTTCTATGTCTCCCTTCTCATTAGAGTATACAAATTGAATAATTCTATAATATATTTAGGTGCCTCCAAAAATGCAATGCCTATAAAGGTTTTCAATTCCCTCATACTCACCTTGACTCAAGAAAGTGGATCTTGTTACTCCATGGAGTCAAAGGAAGTCCCAATTGTAGGGAAGGTCATGTATACATAGGTGGACATCACTGAATTTCCAAACAAGAAGGTGTCTTTGATTATCTTGGTAGCAGACATTCTGAGTTCATTTGGAATTTTTAAGTAGAAGATTTTGTTGAAACTTGGGTGGAAAAAACAAAATGAATTTGTATTCTATAACCATTCTGGTTAAGGGAGATATGGAAAATTTTCTTCCAATGAAAAAGATGAGATATACAATACAAAAGTTAGGAAATATGGGAGCTAACATCTTGTACCAAGATAGTGGTAATATGAATCATTTCATAACATCTAAAGAGAAGGTTTAGATTCCAATATTTATAGGGCCAATCATTCCTTTTGATGGGGTGTTGATCATGAAGAATCATAGAGAAATCAATATTTTCAAGAGGACAACCCCGAGTTTCTAGATGATGTAATCCATGAGGAAGATGAAATGGTTCTTGATGAGTTCTAAGATGAGAAATCAACTAATGTGTTTACCCATGATGAGGAGGTGTTCTCATTCCCATTTGAAGATGAATATTCTCTTGATCATGTCATCCATGAAGAATAAAATCTAACTTGTGATGAGCCTTTGAAAGGTTTGAAAGAAGAATCTATGTAAGAAATGCTAAGAATTGTAGAAGAAATAGAAGACCCTCATCTTAGCCTTAAACTCCTGATGTGAGCCACGAATTTGTAATATAGGTATGAATATGATTTTGAATCCTCAACCAATTTGAATATTGGTCATGATGAAATAAAGAAAGGTGAAAAATATGATATCCCTCTTGAAATAATGATCAATAGATGTGATGATGAAATTGAAGTTTCTCTTTTCCATTTAAAGAAGAATATTTTTTATATTATGAAAAAGTTAAAACCAAGGGTGTTTAGGTCCTCGGAGTTAAGAATCCTTGGAAAAATAAGTAGTGGAATATAATGATCTTTGTGATGGTGAATCAATTCCTCTAAATTGTTTCCTTGAATTTCAAAATGAAGGTTCTTCAAATGAATGTAAAGGTGATATTTTGATAGTTTCAAAGAAGGATTTCGTGCAAGAAATCTTGAAAGAGTTTGAAGGAATGGAAGATCCCAAGCTAATTCTTGACCTCTTGACTCATGTTATGGCCATACAAGATAGGTATGAGGTTATGTTTGATTCTTCATTCAATTTCCAAACACCTCATAATGAAATAGAACAAAAGGATGAATTCAAGGCCTCTCATGAAAAATTTATCAATAAACATGAACATGGGAAATAAGATAATATGGAAAATTCAAGTGATTTGATCAAAAATAATCCTTAGGGAAATGATAAGATACAAAATGATAAATAAGCGGTATGGGGAACACAAGCAGGAAATTTACAAACCGAGATTGATTCCCAAGATAGTAAGAAAAAGGACTTTGTGAGCGAAGCTCGAGTATCAAATGGATCTTGTAGTCTCACTCCTCCCAAGTATACAGGTAGTTATGAAATCACCTAGATTTCATAAGTATTTGAGGAAAGGAGGATAAATCTTCAAACCATTCAATGGCTTCATAGAATATCATCACTCAATGTTACCCATTCAAAGGTAACTTCGAAAAGAGATAATTACTCCATTGAAAGCGGGCACCAAGGTCAGAATGTCATGGAAAAGTCTAAAATTCAATGGAATAGACTTAGGGAAGTTTGGAAAAAAAATAGATGGAGTCAAAACATTGAAAGTGTGTTTTAGAGGCTTGAGGATCTTGTATCACCCAAACTTCAATGAAGATTCAGGAGCTCCAAGATGATTCAAGAGGAAAACAAGATACTATTAGGAATATTATAATATCCTATACATGATGGATTTTTCTCATTTACACAAGTGAGTGGGAAAAATTTCATGAGATCTATGATCCAAAATGAAAAGCAGTGGGAATTAGAGAACAAACATCATAGAGCTTTGGGTGATGGGAAATCTATTTGAGCAGAAAACATCATCTATGATCCAAACTTTAAATAAAGTGAGTGGGAATGAGACATGAAAACATCATAGAGCTCAAAATGGCTCTAGACATTATAGACGAGAGAGATACTTTAACAGACTTAAAGAACTGAATCAAAATAGAAAGGAAAATGCATATAGGATTCATATTCATCTTATAAACATACATGAAAAATAACTATGAAGAAATCATGAATATGAAATCATGAAAACCAAGAAGGATCATATTCAAATAAGTTGGTAACCTCATTACATTCATTAGATTCATTACAAAACATCACAGTATGGTAGACCAGAAGTCATGCATCATAACTAGATCCATATCCTTTAGCTCTCAAAAAGAAATTTTATAACCCCAAGCCCTTGATACATCCTTCTCCTATATTTCATCTACCCAACCCAATATGAACTCCTCATGGCATTTTCTGCAGAGCTCCTCTCTCTCGATCTCTCTCTTAATTCTTCTATGGGTGCTTGTATTTATAGGCCTCTTGAACTGCCAACTCTTCTTTCTAAGGCTTCAGATCCAGTGCCAAGTGTCTAAATGTGGTCCTCCATGGGAGCATGCTCCTCTAGGCTTGAGCTCTCCACTCTTTTCCATGATGGTCTTCTAGAAGCTTCCATCGCAGGGCATATTCCTTCCTAGGCCAACTTGTTCACCAGGATGGCACCTTATCCACTCACATGTGTAGTCGGGTCACACTTTTCTCGTGTCCTACCCGATATGCCAAATATGGCTAAGTCCCGAGACCTTGTCTTACCGGCGTGTAACACGACCCTTCTAAAACCCTCCTAGAACCCTTGCCTTGCATGCCTTCTTCTTGCGCACCCACTCTTCAACTTAGGCCTTGCGTGCCCATGTGCCTTTGTGTACTTAGTCAATATTTTAGGGGCCCAACATCACCCCACACTTTACCTATTCTCCACCCATGGGAACACTTCTTTAAAGAAAGAATTACAATAGGCTTAACGCCTTGGAAAAAGAATAAGGGAATGAAGAATTGGAAAAAAAAATGAAAGAATGGGGAGTGTTGTCATTATTGCAACAAGATAGGAAAATCTCTTTGTAAGTCGGCCTCCAACTTGTTCCAGGCATCGACTTCATTTTTGCACTCTCTGGCAGAGGTCACGACTAGGGTGCTTACTTCCTCAAAACCCAAGTCCATTTCCTGAGTGTTCAATGTTTCAACCATTCCTTCCAATTCCTTGCCCACATCCTCAAGCGCATCCATCCTTCTTGTAATATGTGGGTACAACTCCTTCAGACCGGTTTTTAATTGAACCTCGTAAGGTTTCAATAGCTTCTGACTTCTTCTCGACCTCGGCCAAGATCCTTTCCCACTCTGCTTTGTTCCTTTGTTCTTCTCTTGGAATTCCTTGAGCTCTACCTCGTGAGTGGTGACTAGAATGCTCACCACTTTATCTCTATCTATGCAATTGTCATACATGGCCTCAACAAGTATGGGTAGCAATTTTCACATCAGCAAGAACCTTTGTTGTACTTGAAATGATTGCTACAACCTTTAATTTTTCCTCCTTCTCCAAGCGCGTTGTTACTTCTTCCATGGATTCTAAGGCTAGAGGTTGCCTTTCCATGGTGAGGATGTGCGTTAAGTCTTCAAGGCACTCAAGGGAAGATCCATACTTTTGCATGTGGGTGGTGTCAGGTCTGGATGCTTCAAAACAATGGCATCTTGTGATGGATTCTACCTTCTTATATACCTGCACCCTTTCCTTTTCTTCCCTAAGTTCACGCTTTAGTTGCATGCTAATTAGTTCCTCTTGCTTCAAGTTCTTGGTGCTCTCTTCTAGCTCTTCTTCCTCTTTTCTAGCTCTGCCTCTAGAAATTTTACCCTGTCATTCCTTCCGAATAACCTAGCTTCCAGCTCAACCGAGACCTTATTTAAAGCATTGCAGACTTGTTCATCCAAAAAAATCTTGAGCGCTCACCAAGGGGTTATCTCCTTTTGACTCAGGCATCTTCATTAGTGCTCCTTGGCTTACCTCAAACTCTGGCTCATCGATGTGGGACTCAATTTCCCAAGAAAGAGCATCTTCCTCATCCGAGGGTATGCACCTTCTTCATCAAATGACTTCATTTCCAAGAGTTGATCTATTGGGACTGTGCTTTGGAAAGTGTGCACAACACCTTGTTGTGATCATCAATGTAGTCCATTCTTGGTCTTTTGATCTCCATGCACTTTTCCACCTATGTGTGTGCCCTTAGGAATAGTTATTATTAGATTGGGGCCTCCCATGCTGCCATGGTCTTTTCCTACGCTTCCTTCCTTATCTTCATTCATCACTATTTCAAGCGTTGTGCTCCAATTCTTGTTCTACCAAGGCTTCAATGATTTTTGTTGCTTCTCTTTCTGCCACCTTGTTTATTCATCTCTGCGTGAGGTTTGGAGTCCTCTGACTCTTTGTGCTAACCTCTTCACCTCCTTCCATGTCCTGGGTGCCCTCCTCCTCCTGGCTTCCCTTCCTTCACACAAAGTGATAGTCATTCTTCTCCTCTTTTCCTTCTTCTTTCCAAATCATGCATGCTGAAAACAAGTGGTTCTTGGTCCCCTTCAGGTTCATCTTCTTCATCATCATCCCTCTCACCCATGTATTTCTCCAAGCTCTTTGTTTCCTCTAAGTCAACTTCCTCCATCACCTTTTGTTTCTTCCTAACTAGGGATTCAGTATAGGAGATTCTTCTTTCTCTTCTCCTCCTCTAGTGATTTCTCCTCTGTGATAAGCTTTCCTTTCTCTGTGCACCTCCTCTCTGACTGGAGACCTCTTCTGCTGTGTGTAAGTACTTGTTCTAGCTTGTTCCCGGGGTGCCCACCGCTTGAGTATCTTGGACACTAGGTGCCTTCTTCTTTATTTCTTTTGTCTCCTTTTTCTTGGGTGTGGTCTTCTTCCTACCTGTTAGGTCCTCAGGTATAGCTATCTCATTTTCAAGATAAGTGCCCTTCTCAAACTTGGGCCTTATGTGAAGGTATACATGCACCGCACGGACCCCTGCTATAATAGGTAGAGTCATGGGTTTTATCATCTGAACTTCATGTGATATGTACTTTTCCATGTACACATGCTTGTTGGGGTAGACCAACATCTTGTGCATCTCCCTGTGGTCCCGATCCATACTTCCAAGGTCAAACTTCAGTTTCTTGGATTCCTTGAATTTGTTTACCCCCACCTAGAAGTACTGAGTGGTGAAAGAAAATGGAAGTTTACACCATGGGCTCATGTTTTCATCAACCAACCTAAATCTACCAATGCAGAAGTGTTGGTATACTATGAATTCAACTTCTCCTTTTGTGAGCTTTGGTAGTTGTTCTGGGATCCTCCACTCTACCCCGAATGCATTCCTCAAGTGCGTATACCATTTCTCAAGATGCGCCTTATGAATGTCATCATGCTATCACAAGTGTATTTTTCAAATCTCTTTGTGGGTGAGGGGTCTTCCTCTAGGTACTCCCACATGAACTTATCTACCCCATCTGGCACTCGATCTCTAAAAACACAATAAGTAAGAGGACATTGCCAAAAAGTATCTTGTCACCCCTGTGTTCTTGATGATCTCATCCATGATGTATGTGGACAAGTTGTAGATGGCACCCTCGATATCCTTCTACAAACATTGAGCCATGATTTGTTCACTTGTGTCCACCTCTCTTGGTCATTAAGTTTTGTTACCAGGTGCATGGCCATTCTCATCACTAGGTCTTGGATATCCGTAATATCAAAGTACCTTGACCCCTTCTTGTATGCATATGCGGTGATGGTTTCTTTGATGGCTTCTTTGTTGCATAGGTCATCCTCTATACTTTCTCCTTCACAGATGAGACCTGTGAATTTTGAAATCAGTTGAGGGGTTATGTGCATCTTGCCCCATGAAGTGAAAGTGGTCTTCATGTATGTGTGACATCAGCCACTGATAGAGGTGCTCAGGCTTCCCAAAGTAGGGAAACTCATAGAGTTGTAATAATCCCACCTTCTCCAACTTCACTTTTACTTCGTCACTATAAATGGGTAACCCTTCTGGTGTCCTTTGTTTTTGGGTGCACTAACTCCAGCAATCTCTTTTTCAGTCGTGTTTGTGTGATGGTTATAATCACTTACTATCATGTTTCTTAAATGGGACTCCCACTCCTTTCCAAGAAAAACCCCATCTGGGTACTGCATTTTTGCATACCATTCTTCATTGGTACTTGTGGTGGTTTCTTGTTGTTTTCCCTTGCCCTTGCCCTTTCCCTTCTTAGGTGTTACAACTGGTTTCTTGGGTGCCATTGTGTAGGTTATCTTTGCACTTCAACTTCTCTTGCTCTACTTCTCTACCCTTTCCAAGTTTAGATCTCAAACTTGTGAAGAAACTCCTTTCAACCCGTGCCCTAGCTGCCAAACCCTGCTGGAATATCCCCTTCACAAGATGGTGCTTCTCCACAACTCTCTCCATGCCCGTGAACTATTCCCTCCTGGTTTACAGATCCAAACTAGTCACTCATGGTTAAATTTCTCCAATTTTTCTTCACATGGATCAACTCTGGAAACCCTAGTTCACAAAATCTCTTCCTTCTTGTATTCACAATGTAAATAATGAAGTGTCCAACCTTCTATTTATAGTTTTTCCCACTTTTTAACATTAAATGCTACCTTACCTACCACCATACTTCAACACTTAATGCAGATTTTTCAACAAAGTCCGACTTTAGTGCTTTCACTCATGTGCCCAATCCTGCGTGGACAATTCCCCAACCTTTTGGTGCGCAACCAATCCATCTTGACAGGAGACTCTTTGCATGTGTCACTAGTGCCGAAGGTACTTCCATCATGATTTTTTCTCTCACCTACCTCGTGTTGCTTTTGCACTTCTTCCTCTCTTGTACGTGGATCCACAATGTAGCCTTACCTATGACACCAACCATCCTTTTTCACCTTTCCTTCATGCACTTCCTTTCCTAGGGCCATCCAACTAGGCTTTCCAATGCAATCCTTCTGGTGCTTCACACTTTGCAATTTCTTCCACCTTACTCCACCCCACACTAAAATGATGTGTGGTCCTCTGTGCATTTACAACCTTCAAAAAGTAATGAGATTACCGATGCCCAAGGTGCAACACAAAACAACAATGAGAAAGGGAAACACAAGAAAAAAAAAATGCATTAAAGGAAATCCTAAACTAACTGGCAATACTACCTTATTACAAACACCAAGAAGACTTATTTATAGTAGGGCTTTAGCCTACTCCCATTGAAGTGTCCTAGAATCTCATCCCATCCAAGCACTTGTAACTGGCATGCACCGAATCAAGGATGTATGAGATGATGTAGGGACCCAACCAATGGAATTTTAACTTCCCAGATGGTGCAAAACTTGGAATCATATAGTAAGCACCATCTGCCCAACCTCAAACTTTTTGTTCTTAATGTGATGATCATGCCATGCCTTTTTTTTTTTTTTTTTTAGTCTTTTGGCTCCACCTGGTGAGTGATCGTATTTCATCCAATTGCATTAACTTGTCAATTCTTTCTTCCAGCACTTGTTCATCGGCCAATCCTCCGCGCGTGCTATACAGAGAAGGTAACATGAATTCAACTAGTAGGACAGCCTCCATGCCAAACACCAATTGAAATGGTGTGGCCTTATTCAACCTCTTGTAGGTTGTCCTATATGCCCAAAGAATGGATGATACTTTGTCATCCCAATCTTGTCTACCAACATCACATAGATCTTAGTCAATGTGTGACTAAGTATTTTGTTAAATGCCTCAATAGTTCCATTTGCTTGAGGGTGATAGGGAGTAGTTTTGTGATGGGCCACCATGAATTCTGATAACAGAATCCTGACCATTTCATTGAGGAAGTGTGTACCTCTATCACTTGTCAAACTCAATGGGCATCCATACCTACTTGATTATGTTTTCCCATAAAAATCTAGTAGCGGTAGTAGCCATTGTATACAATCCTTTGTAGGCATTGCCTCTGCCCACCTTGTCAAATAATCAAGTGCAAGTGAGGATATACCACGTGAACCAGTCCTTCGCATTTCACTGGTGAGATTGGTCGAAAAATGATAGCCCACTTCTCAAATGGTTCCATGTTGGCTATTGGTCGCAAGGGAATTTCATCCCTTTTTCTAGGTTTTCCAAGGCATTGGAAATGGTCACAGGCCTTGCAAAACTCAATGCAATCTTGATAAATGGTCTCCCACCAAAGCCCTATGAGTAGAATCTTCCATGTGGTTGCATTTCCCACATAGTGTCCTCCTACAATCCCACCATGTGCCTCTTCCATAATTGTAATGTGCTCATGTTCTAGCACACAACGGTACACAAAACCTCATCACGACCCATTTTGTATAGATCTCCACTAATTAGCATGTAGGGTGTGCATGCGTATGGCCAACTTCTTCTTCTCCAAGGCCTTCATTTTTCTGGCACCACACCTATTTTAAGGAATACCACAATGTCCTCCAAATTCGAGGGTGTGCACTTGTAACCTAAATAGTTGTGCATCTAGCATAGTATCTTCAATGCTTGCGTGTCCTCTCCTGAATCAATCCTAGACAAATGATCAAGTCTGGAATTACTTTTTCCTAGTTTGACAACCACCGTGAACTCAAATTCTTGGAACAATAGTACCCACCGACATATGCGCCCTTGTAGAATGGGCTTGTTCACCAAGTATTTCAATGCCATATGGTCAGTGTAAAATATAAAAGGGGTTGCCAACAAATATTTTCTAAACTTGTGAAGTGCGTAGATCATTGACAATGCCTCATGCTCAGTTGTAGTATAATTCTACTCTATTGGTGTCAATTTCCTGCTTGCAAAGCACAAAGGATGATCAACAATCCCTTCACTAGGTTGTGTAAGTACTACTCCAATGGTGGTTCCTGAGGCATCCACATGAACATGGAAAGGCTTATCCCAAGAAGGGAAATGTAGGATGGGCGCGGTGACAAGCCTATCCTTCAAAGTGTCAAATGCCTTTTTTGTGCCTCTCCCCAATGAAAGGAACTTTTATGTCTAAGAAACTCTTCTAAAGGCATGGTGATCTTGGCATATCCCTTGATGAACTTCTGTAGTACCCCGTATGCCCAAGAAATCCATGCACTGTGCTTTGACTAGTAGGCTCCCTCAATCCCACAATTACTACAACTTTTTGTGGGATCTACTAGTAGGCCCTCCTTACATATGATGTGCCCCAATAATGTTCCAAATGGGGTAGCAAAGACACATTTCTTAATGTTGAGGGATATCCTCAACTACCGACACCTTTCAAACATCAGCCTTAAGTTGTCACAATGGTCCTTCACTAACCCATATATTGTCCAATCATCTAGGTAGACTTGAAGAAATTTATGGATGAAGTCTGGAAAGCTTGTACCACAATGTGTGAGAACACAACACAGTGCATTCTTCAACCCAAATGGCATGATTGTATAGGAAAAAATTCCCCACTCAGTGGTGAAATTCATCTTCCTTTGGTCCTCCTTTGCGATCCTTACCTGGTGATAGCCCGAGAATCCATCTGTGAAAGAATAGACCTCGCACCCTGCCACTCCCTCTAAGATTTCTTTAGTGAATGGGGTTGGGAAAGGATCAATGATACACACTACATTCAGGTCCCTATAATCAACACAGATCCTTATCCTTCCATCCTTCTTGATGCTAATTACCATTGGACTTATCCATTCTGACTCTTCAACAACTTCAATGATGCCCGATGCTATCATCTTATCTATTTCTTCCTTAACCTTCATGCATAGGTTAGGATTCATTCGGTATGGTCTCTTCCGGACTGAGGTGCACCCTCCTTCAACTTAATTCTCATTTCCCCAAGGAATGGTGAATGCCTTTTAGTTCATGATACCCCGTGGGAATAAATCCTCAAACTCACATAAAAGATCAATGATCTTAGAGACTTCCTTTCTCTGACCAATAGTCTCGATGATAGCCTCTTTAGATCTCTTCTTCGAGCTGATGTTAACCTTCTTTGTCTTTAAAGGTTCATGATAGGTGCGTGCCCATTCATCAGAACTATCTAACACCTCACGCGTCCCTAGAATGGTCAACATCAAGTTTTCCACTTCTTCCCCATCAATAACATACACCATCTTTCCTTTTTCTTTTTCCATACACATGCATGCTCAAGTTGTATCTCTTCTGTTTCTTCTTCCTCAAAGTGTGCCTCCAGGCCAAGTTCACCTAGCAACTCTAGTAGCCTATCTTCTGCCATGGCACTATCCCCAATGGTAAGGCACTTGACAACCTGTAATGCCTTATCCACCAAGGGTTTTGTACTCGATACTCAAATGTTTGAATGAGATCAGCCACTAACTCTTGCCAATTCCCTATCTGGTGGCGTGTCTCAGAATGAATGTACCATGTGTGCACAACCTTGTAGGGTGGAATACAACTTGTGAACCCATAATGAAGGTGGAAATGCTTATGCTTCCCATCTAGGTTGTCTCACATGCTTGGATATGGAAGGAAGTGGTCTCTTTACCATGGTAGTCTTTTATAGCCATGGGTGCGTTGCTCCTGTAAAACCTTAGAGAAGGAAATTCTCACCTCGTGCCATTTCAAGAGGTTATCTGATGTGTTTCCCACCCCAGCATAGTTCCGAGTAGGACATAACTTAACATCCCTCTTCATTCATTTTCCTCCTTCCATTGAGCTTCCATCTCCTACAAAAAGACCTCAGGGAAGGCTCCTCCTGAGTACTTAGGTAGCTCCTTTCCCCTAGGCACCGGACTATATACGTGCCTTTGTCACCTTTGTCACCGATCCTCTCAAATGTCATCGATTAACTCATAGGTTCCATGTGCCCAATTATCACATGTTATACTGGTGGTGTCACTTAGGGACTGAGCATCCTCAAACTGGATAACTCCTTATGTGGGATGGATTACCTCTGGATCCCGATTGAGTGCACATATATTCTATCCAGGACCTCTTCTCCCAAAGGTTCAGTATAGGGTGTTGATTTTCCATCAGCCAGGGGTATGATGACCCATTCCTCCTCATTTTCAAAGCTTATGTATCCCTTGTTGAACCAAAGATCCACATTGTTCTTATAGCACCATGGGCACCCAAGTAATGCTGGGAAATTGTCTACCTGGTGAGCACCAAGACTTTGAAGTCCCCAGTAAACTTAGCCCCTTGAATGGTGATAGTTGCATCCTTTAAGACACCGATGGGCATTTCCTTCATTTTTTTTTTGCCATATACAACACATTCAAAGATGGTTGTAATGCAGGTCTTCCCATCTGATGCCATGCATCCAAGGTGAGAACATTGACCTCCATGCGCCTGTGTCAATGAGGATATTACTAAGGAGCCATCCATCCATGACCGCATTTAACGTGATCTCCCTATCATAGTCAAGGTTGTGAGGGGAAGGTTTTGCATGCAAGACCTACCTCTCATGCTCTTCTCGGCATGCGTGGTACCTTCTCTCTCAACCATGCTCCTAGCAAGGGAATAATATTCTCTTGCCTTAGCATTTTACATACTTCCTTGACCTCATCTAGGTCATCCTTTGGCACCTCGACCTTCCTTCTTTGCTCCTCCCTCCTGGACTACTCCTTTAGACATTGGATTTCTCCTTGTAAACTCGAATGATGTCCATGGTTTCTTGATATACCTCCTTTTGATGTGTAGGGTCTAGGTACTTCCCATGTACCACTTCTTCCCTTGAAACTAGGTTCTTTTACCTTGGCATTTCCTTTGTGCGTGTGGCCTCTGCTCTTGTTGTTACCATAACAGGTTCCAAGCCTACATCATGTGTCACCCGTGGCATCCATTGTGTGTCATCCTTCTTAATGCTTACCATTCATAGTGCCCTTGTCTTTTCGGTGTTGTTGATTCATATGCTCAAACAACTCAGGGCACTCCTCATACTTGTGCTTCTTCCCGCACCATGAGCACTATGCAATAATCTAGGCACTCACACTTGTAGTGGTCTGTAGACCCACAATTAAAATAGGTTCCATGTGGGAACTCACTTCTTCCTCCTCCACGGTTACCATGACACCATAGAATCCTCCGTGAAATCCCCTCCACACGTGTGTGCCTCCATCTGCGCGCTCCTCATAATGGTGATCATCACCCTTAGAACTACTGGAAATGTTGGTCTGGTGCACACCATGATCAATGGCCTCATGGATCTGATCAATAAGCCTACAATCCTTAGTATCATGGGTTGTAGAGGTGCAGATCTTATACAGTAGCAAGATACATTCTTCCGAATTACATGTTGTAACAAGGGACATCTACTCGCATCATGGTCCCCATGAAAAATCTCACAATCTACTGCTATGGTGCGTACTATCTTCGGGGAAACTATCCTTGGCATGCCCCTCTACTTCACAATCTGTACACCACATTCCACTATGAGTCTCATGAGCTGAGTTCATAGATAAATTTTCTAGTTGCTTAGCCATATAGTGATTTGAGCTTCAGAAATGGGCTAACACTAGTGTCAACACTCCCAACAGCTTTCAGTGTGTAGAGTAGCTTCCAACGCCTCGTGTGGGTCTGTGAAAGTCTTATGAGATAAAGCTCTTCTAAATGGGGTTATCAACCCTCCAACAAACCATTGAGCATGTTGTGAAGGGTGAATGTCATATGAAAATTTTGACAGGAGAGTCTTAAACCATGTGCATCATACTCCCACACACTCTCCGCCATTCCCTGTTGAATCTCCTTAAGGGTGTTGATGCTCTTTATTCAAACTCAAGGATGTGGAATTCTGCTAGGAAGGCATTTTTCAATGTGGTGTAATCTACCACCATTTGATGGGGTCATACTTCCTATACCAGCTATATGTGCATGCCCTTGCAACATCATTACAAATTGATTGGCCTTTCTCTCGGGGTTGTGATCCCCTTTGCATGCCATAGCAACTCACACTTGTGAACATGCTCCGTAACATCTTCAATACCCTATGTAATCTAGAAAATGTAAAGACATCTCAAAGAAGACTTGAGGAGGTGGTTGGGGCCCTTGTCCTCCTGATCTAGTTCCTTGACTTCCTCTCAGTGTTTCCTCCTCCACCGGATCCACTAGATCCACTAGGAGGTCCTAGATCCCTAGATCCACCTAGTCAGACCTCCACTGTCCCATCCCTAGATCCACCCTAGTTCCACCTCTAGATCCACCAGTAGCTAGTAATGGGCCTGAAGTGGTCATGCCTAGGGTCCCCAATGTCCCACTAAATTATGCACCAACCATCTGCATGAGATTGTGCCACTACCAGATGTGTGTCCCATGCACCACTCCCGATGCATTACCCAAGCCTTGTATATTTTCTCCTTGTCCAAAAATTCCTCTGAAATACTGGAATAGTATGCGTAGCCATAGAAGTGGGAAATGAAAATTGTATCTCCTGGGTGTAGATCTGTCACTTCCACTGATACCAACTAGGTCAATGATACTCCTTCCTTGATCTGGAAAACCAAGCACTAGGTTTGGTCACTAGGTGGGTTTAGATGCATGCCAATGACTCTTCTCTCTCCATGATGAAACTCTCATCAGAAGCCAAAGGGGTCTCTCTTATGTGCTTGCCAAGATGGGGTAGCATAGACTTGCTTAGGTTCCACATCCTCTGCGTGAACCTCAAATCCTTCCCACAACATGTCTACCTCCATATATCCATCACACTTGTAACCTCACGTTGTCTAGAAATCTCCCTTTCACGTGCTTCACTATACTTGAGTCATCTCTCCTCCCTTTCTTTCTCCGTCACAATATCTACCATCTTCCTCCACCCTAGCTTCCTCACCCAACACTGCTCAAATGGTTTAGCCGGCCATCGAAATGCCTCTAAACTCAAGGTAACAATCAAGATCTTCATTTCAGAGGAATAACATGTAGAAATGATCCTCTGGGCTCCCGTAGAAACTCAAACTCAAGCAACTTCTAGACAAGAATATGTAGAAATAGCATACTCCAGAGTGTAGCTAGCAGTACTCCTTTCCACCAATGATCCACAACATGAGTCCATGTCAGATCTACATCTTTTGCAGCCTAGTACTCTTCTTGGGTCCATGTGTGTGATCTATAATACCAGCTTGATCTAGATGCATATGCCGAGAGCCATTCATATAGCTCTACTGGGAAGCAAAAAAAAAAAGTTTCATACAAATCATGGTAGAGGTTCTCTTCTACCCATCTACGTGCATCAAACTAGGTCCAGTGTTGAATCTCTGAGAAAATTCATCCTTCGTGCTCTTAAACCATGATTCAACACTTTCCAAGGTTAAATGCTCTATGTCATCACTCATTGCATAGATCATGATGTATGTTATTTCCCACTACAACTTTGAAAAGAGGTCCCGGAAATGGAACCAAGATGTAGTCATTTTTACACCCACCAAAGAACAAGGGAATCCCATGCACATGCATTGGCCTATCACCCATGGGTGTTGGGTGCTCACCCGAGGCACGCACGGGTGCGAGAGTCTCTCTTTTATGTGATTTGAGTGGGAAAACATCATCTATGATCCAAACTTTAAAGAAAGTGAGTGGGAATGAGACATGCAAACATCATAGAGCTCAGAATGGCTCTAGACCATTGTAATCATTATAGACAAAGATACTTTAATAGAACTTAAAGAACTAAATCAAAATAGAAAGGAAAATGCATAGGGATTCATATTCATCTTATAAACATACATGAAAAAGAACTATGAAGAATCATGTATGAATCCGAACCAAGAAGGATCATATTCAAATAACTTGGTAACCTCATTACATTCATTAGATTCATTACAAACATCACATTATGGTAGACCGAAGTCATGCATCATAACTGGATCCATATCCTTTAGCTCTCAAAAAGAAATTTTATAACCCCAAGCCCTTGATACATCCTTCTCCTATATTTATCTACCCAACCCAATATGACTCCTCATGGCATTTTTGTAGAGCTCTCGCTCTCTATTGATCTCTCTCTTTTCTTCTATGGGTGCTTGTATTTATAGGCCTCTTGAACTGCCAACTCACCTTTCTAAGGCTTCAAGATCCATCACCAAGTGTCTGAATGTGGTCCTCCATGGGAGCATGCTCCTCTAGGCCTGAGCTCTCCACTCCTTGCCATGATGGTCTTCTAGAAGCTTCCATCACAGGGCATATTCCTTCCTAGGCCAACTGTCGCCAGGCTGGCACCTTATCCACTCCACATGCATGCAGTCGGGTCATGCTTTTTTCTCATGTCTCCCGATATGCCAATATGGCTAAGTAAAGACGAGACCTTGTCTCGGTCTTCGGAGCACATAACATGGCCCTTCTAAAACCCTCCTAGAACCCTTCCCTATGTGTGCCTTCTTTTGCGTGCCCACTCTTCAACTTAGGCCTTGATCCTTGCCCATGTGCACCTTTGTGTACTTAGTCAATATGCCTACTATCCCAAATTTCTAGGATATTTGGGACACAAAATTCCACCCCTAAATTTTCCTTCAAAAATAATTTTTAAAGCATGTTTTTAAAACTTTAAAAATAGACTTGTTTTTTATTTTTAAGAGATTCCCAAGTATTTTCCTCGTCATTCTTTCAACAGGTCGACCAGGAAAGAAATTTAAGACAACTAAAACCTCCATTAAACTTTAAAATCCATCAAATTCTCCATCAAGTTTCTCTCAGAGCATCTGTGGTTACAAGAATGATGAGTTTTCCTTTGCGGGTGAACAAATAAATCAATCGTACCAAGGGTTCGAGATAAGTTCTCTCTCTCTGGAGCACCTCTCTGATTTTTCCCATTTTTAAAGATTTGAGACTCAATTAATGGCTTCCATGATGCAGTAGTGAAAGGATAGTGAGAATCATCTTCACTTCTTGAGGTTTCGAGTAAACAATATCACACAACAATTGAAGGAAACAATCACCGAAAAATCTAGTTTTACGTGAACTAGTTTTTGTTCCTTGAAGCCACTATTTTTGGTGATATTAAGGGATATTTTTTCATAAAAATATTCCTTATTCATATAAAATCTCAATTTCTCAAAGATCTAGAAGGAAAAATCTCCCAAGATTTGGAGTAGAGAATCTTGAAATAAAACCCATAATTTTAAAACCTTTTTTGTGGCAATCCAACACCCGCAGTGCACTTACTAAAAATAGCATATTCCATGAAATTTCACATGATAAAAATAGTAAGTCCCTCAATTTTCAATCTTTGATCACCCAAAACACTCAAAAATAGTGCAAAATGGTAAGCAAGGTAAAATTGCCAATTTTCTAAAAATAGCAATTTTGGAAAAAACACCTACTAAAAATAGAAAGTGGCTAAAAATAGAAATGCATCATCAATAGAGGGAAATTGGAATGTTATATAAGGATCATGAGGTCATATTTTATAAAGACATGTGATATGTTCCAAAATGGCGAGTTCGGTCATACATGCTAAAAATAGAAAGTCTCTATTTTGGGTGCAGAAAGTTGTAGATGGCTCCATTTTCACTCGTATTTACACTATTTGAACTCTTCATAGGATTATGGGATGGAATCATATATCAATAAGAGAAATGAAACTTCCATTTATTTCTTAGAAACATCATCTTGAACTCAATTGTGTCTAGAAGTAAGGTAGAGCATCGCAAGGTGCAACATGTAAAATCTAGGGACATTATGCTGTCAAAAGAGATTCAAAAGATGTCAAGAACTCAATTGATTCATTAGATAAGAGTTCATAAAATATCATTGGTCAAGTTTGATCCATCATAATATCTCAATGATTAAGTTGAATTGAGCTCGGTGAGTGAGTTGAGTCGAGCCTAGTGAGTTGGGTGGTTTGAGTGAGTTGGTGGAGGTGAGCCAAATGAGATAAGAATGATCTCACATCTGTAAGAGTAGTAAAGGAAATATTTTCATTATTACAACATAGTGGAAAAAATAGGGATGCAAGTATCAAGAGGTTTGAGCATCATGAATGAATATTGTGAAATCCTAAGGAATAAGAGAGTCATCCTCACTCTCATTATGATATCATGGATGCATCATCATGGGTGAGGCTTATGTTCATCTGAAGATCAGTTTGAGAGGTATTGAAATAGTGTTTCTAAAAAATCATTTGGTGGTCCAAGGTGTTTGTGCATCATGCTGAATGAGGATACTTTGATCATCATCAAAAAATTATTCATTAGAGGGAGAAATATTCATCAACAGAGAAAAGAAGAATCGAAGAAGGGCATTGTCTCCATCTGAATAATTATCTCTCTTATTTTGTCTCTCTCTTCCCTCCCCTCCCTCTCTTCCTTCATATTCTATTTTTTTATTAGGGGATTGCACTTCTCATTTTATCTTGTTATATTTTTGTCCTATTCTATTTTGTCTTACATGACTATAATTGGCATTGTAATAAGTCACTATAGACACACAATCACACACTTTGGGTAATTATCTAGTCTTGATCGCATACTACTATCCATATGATTCCTAAGTAAAAAATTACTAATTAACCAATGTCTTTGGCCACCTTGCTTTAATTTATATTGCTACTTTTGGTCTAACACCCTCACTTTCTCCATCTTCCTTTTTCGTCTTCAAAGCATTTGTCATCCTAGACACCAACACCTAGCTAGGATGCCGGTTGTGTGCCCTCATCCCCTCTGGGTGCTCCTGTCCCCTTTTTCTTTACTTACACTTTTAGGTCCTTTATAGCTGTTTAAGCATTTTATCTTTTTAGTAATCAAACTCTTTGGGGTTGATTACAAAATTCAAGTGAAGGAATCATATAAATATAAATGCATATGATCATAATAAAGGAAGAATCACTAAGCACTATCTATCACCACCTAAGGTTGCATCCATCAAGGCATCTAAGAGCTCCATTACATCCATCTAGCTCCATCACAAGGGACATAAGGGATGGTTTTCTACATCACACTTCATAGGAGGGAAGTTCATTCTATTACATGCACACATTTATTACATTCTAAATCTAGCTACTTACTTGTTATCCAAGTGTGAGTGACACAAGAAAAACATAGGGCATAATTCTACATACACACATAGAACTACATTGGGTTTGATATGTAGTGCAATGTTTAGTTGTAAGTTCACCATTATGACAGTGAGGACATTCGACCCCTCATTTTGCATCTTTCTTTTTTAGGATTTGATGTCTATTTGAGGGTTTTGCAGGTTCATACTTTATTGTAGGTTTACAATGACCTCAAAAATATTGGTGTGATCTCAGAATGACCAAAGGAGACTAAAGGAAAACATCTTGCGACACTCCAGAGGAGGTTTTATGAGCATTTCCATAGACCCAAGTGCCCAGAAACAAGTCTAGGGTGCTCATGGGCACTCCTGTCCCTCTCCAAGTGCTCCATTCCAGCATGTTCCTTGAGTTATACATTTTTCTATGCTCCAGTGCAATGGTCTGTGCTTCACATCTTCCAGTTTCCAACTCTATGCATTCTCCAAAACTCCACAAAACAACTAAGGATTTTTACCCTCTCTTTACAATTAGGGTTTCATTATTTATTGCTTAGTTTTCTTGTGTATCTTTTTTCTACTTAACTATTATTCATTTACTACAATATTGCATTCATATTAGGCTCCCATATAATTACATTTTAGCCTAATAATTTTTTTGAACTCGACGTGAACCTCACCTCATCACACCTACATCATTCTACACTTGAATCTTCACAATCAGTTAATCAAAATTTTTAATCATACTATGCGACATTTTAGCAGTCACTTTCTTCACACGTATCGTGATGTAAAATTTATGCTAAATCATCACCCCTTTCTAGCTTTCCCATTTATTCATCTCATGATATACACTTTATGATATATCTTAATTCTCTTTGACATCCTACTCATGCACTTTGTGATATACACTTTTAGGATAAATTATCACCTTATTCTACAACTTCACGATTACTCATCCATTTGTCATATTCAATATCATCTACACATCATCATTCTACAATCAACATTCCATGCTTTATTCATCAAAACACATGACAACACATTTCAAACCATTTCTTGATGACATACTCTACTCCCATGGTCCATATGCAATCGCTTAAGGGTATACATATAAAACGGACCCCATCCATCTCACACAATCAATAAGAAAATCCTCTTATCATGCGACATTCCTATCTAGTGCCTTCTTCACACATATCGTGATGTACTCTTTATGATAAATCATCACCCATTTCTAGCTTTCCTATTCATTCATCTAGTGATATATGCTTTATGCTATATCATCACACTTTTTGACATCCTACTCATGCACCTTGTGATATACACTTTAGGCTAAATCATCACCTCATTCTGCAACTTCATGATCACTCATCCATCTATTTCATTCACTATCATCTACACATCATCATTCTATCATCAACATTCCACACTCTATTCATCAAAACACATGACAACACATTTCAAACCATTTCCGATGACACACTATCATTTATTGTTCATTCTTGATCGCAAGAGGGCATAAATAAATGAACCTCGTTGTATACATACACATCCACTCGGGGTAATGATCCTCCTATAATTCACACTGCATTCCATTCCACCTCATCCATAACATACTACATATCTTGGTTACATTTAATCTTGCTTACTCATGATTTTACATGTTCACTTTATTACACATGCTAGATATATATTTTGTATGTCAATATCTTTATCATACACACATGTGCATTCACTTTTTTTCTAGTTGTGATCGCATATTTTACAAATCCATTACATGCAACATGGATGTTTGGTGCAGTACCTATTACCAGTCCCACAGCGGGTCCTAGGGGCATTCACTTTTATACACTACATGTGTTATTATTTCATTTTGTTTCATAGCACATTTATTTCTCAAATTATACATGCCTTGACATACTTTTTATCTTTATAACATGCTAATGGGTGCTTCATGTGCAAAATTTTTTATGCATGGCTACATGCTTCCATGGTTATCTATTACATTGTTTTTCATTGCTTGCTCTTTATATGCTATTGTTTTAGGAATTGTCACTTTTTCTTGTGTGAACACTTGTCTTCTTGTAGCCACTACGACTTTTATTGTCTTGAGACATCGTGAGTGATGTCCCATGTTTGCAACCCACTTTTTTCAGTCCAAAATGTCTTCTACTTATGTTGTAGCATACATATTGTTTACTTAGCTTATATTTCATGCATGTTTATCTTTGCTTGTAATAACACTTGTCTCTAGCCACTTTATTTGTGTGTGCCTTGGTTTCTACCAAGAACATTCCCTTCCCCTTGCAAGGCACAATTTCATCACAGTGGTCGGTCCTCCTTTGGGTCGCATACTCCTTCAATGACGTCGCATGCACCCCAAATGAGGGGGCATCATATGGGTGAATCAGTCACCCCATACATCGTTATACACAACACGATACTAGTACAACACATTTTTCAATTTTAGACATGGCTTGGAATCAAACTTGGGTCCTTAAAATAATGGAATTTCCGAGATACATGAAACTAAGGGGAAATACATCGGCCTTTCTTGGATACCTAAGACTAGGGGAAGTTATACAACGATTGGTAGTTCAACACAGTCTACATAACTCCATACAAAATGACTTTTACATGGTAGACAATCCTTGGCACACGTGTTTATACACACCATCTCGTAACGGTGTTTTACACAACAAGAAGCGATTAAAGGTAAAGGTTGTATGACACCGAGAAAATTCTCCCTACACTTCTTTGATTACACGATATGAGATTGCCCAAAAAAATCATGCATTGACATCATCTACAAGATCCTTTCTACACTCATTTTTATCTTCATGGATTAGGTGTTCGTTAATATGAGAAGTGGCAAGTTAACATCTACAAAAACAACATCACACACATCAACATCAATAAAAGGTACATCATGACATCTACACATGCATTTCTAACCTTCCTCATTTTTATCACCACTTTTTTGCACTTCCTCATCCTTACGATCCACGCTTCACATTTTTATCATTCCACACTTTGTCTAGTCCCTCGACATGCTTTACTACATCAATCTACATGGTTATCAGGTATGCATCTCTATCTACTTTATGTTACCAATATTTCCACTCACCAACATAAAGTGGGGAAAATGTAGACACATAATCACACACTTTGGGTAATTATCTAGTCTTGATCGCATACTACTATTCATATGATTCCTAAGTAAGAAAATTACTAATTAACCCATGTCTTTGGCCACCTTTCTTTAATTTCTATTGCTTATTTTGGTCTTACACCCTCACTTTCTCAATTTGCCTTTTTAGTCTTTAGAATTTGTCATCCTGGACACCAAGGCCAAACTAGGACACCATTCCGGGAACCCTCATCCCCTCGGGCGCTACTATCCCCTTTGTACTTTACTTACACTTTTTGGGTCCTTTCTATCCATTTGAGCATCTTGTCATTTTAGTAGTTGGAATTTTCAAGTGTAATTATGAAATTCAAGTGAAGGAATCATATAAATATAAGGCTATGTGATCATAATAAAGGACCAAGCACTAAGCACTATCTATCACCACCTAAGGTTACATCCATCAAGGCATCTAAGAGCTCCATTATATATATATATATATATATATATATATATTTCTCCATCACAAGGGACACAAGGGTTGATTTTCTACATCAAACTTCATATGAGGGAATTTCATTTGATTCCATGCACACATCTATTACATTCTATATCTAGTTACTTGCTTGTTATCCAAGTGTGAGTGACACAAGAGAAACCTAAGGAACAATTTTGCGTCCACACACATAAGTACATTGGGTTTGAGATATAGTCTAATGCTCAATCGTAATTTCACCATTGTGATAGTGAGGACATTCTCGACCCTCATTTTACATCCTTTTTTAGGATTTGATGTCTATTTGAGGGTTTTGCAGGTTAATACTTTATTGCATGTTTACAATGATCGTGTTTGATCTCAAAGAAATCAAACACAACTAAATGTGAACATATTATGACACCTCATAAGAGGTTTTCGATCATTTCCACGAATCGGGCACCGTAAAGCAGTCAGGGGCACTGGGTGCCCCTCTGTCCCTCTCCAGTGCCCACCCAATCTGTCCTCCTCTGTTTTGCATTTTTTGTGCTCCAATGTGACGGTTTGTGCTTCACATCTTCTAGTTTTCCAACTATGTGCATTCTCCAAAACTTTACGAACTAACTAAGGCTTTCTACCCTCTCTTTAGAATTAGGGTTTCATTATTTATTACTTTTTTGTGTATCTTTGTTGTACTTATTTTTTATTCATTTACTATAATCTTCTATTCAAATTAGACTCCCATATAATTACATTTTAGCCTAATCAGTCACCCTCAATTAATTAAAGGGGATTTAATTTTATTCTAGGAATATGAAGAGTCACATGTTGTAAAGACAAATGAAAGGTCACGTGGGGTAGGTGAAGAGTATTTATGATATTGATATACTAAAAGGTCAATATCATAAATACTCTTCACCTACCCCCACATGACCTTTCATTTGTCTTTACAACATGTGACTCTTCATATTCCTAGGAATAAAATTAAATCCCCTTTTAATTAATTGAGGGTGACTAATTAGGCTAAAATGTAATTATATGGGAGTCTAATTTGAATAGAAGATTATAGTAAATGAATAAAAATTAAGTACAACAAAGATACACAAACAAAGTAAGTAATAAATAAATACTCTTCAATATATATATATATATATATATTGTAATGACTTCCCCATTCCAAAGGGTGGTCAATTTTGTAAGTTCTAAGTAGATAGCTACCAAGAATAAGTAAAAGATAGAAATTTCTTCTATTTCTCTCTATATGTTTTCCTCTTTCTCTTGCATTGTACAACTTTGTGAGAATGTCAATAAAGAAAGGAGTTTCTACTTTTCTGGATGAGTGAATAAGTGAAACTTTGTGTTCATGGTTTTATCTTGTCTTGATATTATTAGAAAATTTGTTATTCTTCTCAAATTGTGTGTGTTAATATGTTTTGATTAATCTTTGCAAGAATCTGAGTTTTCCTACTTGTAATATTAATCCCTCTCTTAATTTCTCACTCCTGCTTCCCCACCTACCTAGAAAATTCCTCCCTTGCACAAGGTTTCAAGTTTTTATTGAAGTTGGAGTGGAGTGTTCATGTTGGATCCCTATCCTCTAGGCTAACAACATATATAATTTTAGTTCACATATAATAATGGAGCTTCCCCATTCAAGTAGAGGGACCTAGTCCCAGAGCATTGGTATAAATCCACCAATTTTTCCTATCGAAAAATTTCTTGCCAACATGTTAACACACATTGGTTAGAGAAATCTAAAGGTTGAGCCTTAAAAATACCAAAGACACTACCCAGTTCTAATTTCAAGAAAGAAATAAATGATGTCATCACATTACTCAATATGGTAGTAGGTAATCCTCTGCAAGGACTTCCAATAATGGATGTTTCAATACATCCACACCATTCGAAGAAAAACAACATATTGTTTGGTGACTCTTCGAGGTATAAAACACAAATAGGTTCCACACAACCTTATACCTCATATATGTCATTGCCAAATCCATACTTTCTTGGGTTTGACTAGAGTGGGTCAACTAAGACCCAAAAAGGTATATGAATTTTACTTGCAACTAACCCGGAGGATAACATTCAACATTTCCATTGGGTCAATGATGCATTTTTATAGCATGTCATTGGCATGCTAGAACTAATACTAACATCCTCCTGTTTTTAAATTAAATCATCTACTAACATAGCTATATGGGGAGGATTCTACATCCAGTTCCCTACCTTCTCATATATCTTAGGTAGATGGATTCATAGGTTCCTTTATATATTACCTAGGTTTTGAATGACAAGTTGGCCTTATTGGAATGAAAGAAATAAATGATGTCATCACATTACTCAATATGGTAGTAGGTAATCCTACCGCAAGGACTTCGAATAATGGATGTTTCAATAATCCACACCATTCTCGAAGAAAAACAACATATCAACTAGGATAAATTGGTCGGTGACTCTTCGAGGTATAAAACACAAATAGGTTCCACAGAACCTTATACCTCATATATGTCATTCCCAAATCCATACATTCTTGGGTTTGACCGAGTGGGTCAACTAAGACCCAAAAAGGTATATGAATTTTACTTGCAACTAACCCTAGAGGATAACATTCAACATTTCCATTGGGTCGATGATGCATTTTTATAGCATGTCATTAGCATGCTAGAACTAATACTAACATCTTCTTGTTTTTAAATTAAATCATCTACTAACATAGCTATATGGGGAGGATTCTACATCCAGGTTCCCTACCTTCTCATATATCTTAGGTAGATGGATTCATAGGTTCCCTTTATATATTACCTAGGTTTGTGAATGACAAGTTGGCCTTATTGGAACTCATGCAAAACTAGTTGAGGTACACAAATACCTTTCTAGTAAGCACAAGGATACAATTCATTTCTCAATCAATATAGGAAGGTATTCATGTCCTTCTTTTTTCAGGGGAAATAACATGGATGTTGAGATCACCAGAGTCAACATGCACTCTTTGCCATCCAATCCATATTTTAACAACCATGGTACAATGAATCATGCATTGGTATCGTCCCATGCTCACAATCCATACTATGAGGACTATTGGGTCTATTGTGATATTGAACAAGAATTCTAGATAAAGGGTTGGTACTATATGTCCCTTGACCAAATTAGGTAATTTAACATAGATGACATCCGAAAAGTTTAACTAATGATAGGAATGTCATTGAACTTGCATATGGGAAGAAACAAATATATTTCTAACCATTTCCAAAAGTTGATTTGTTAAAAATTGAGTCTAATTATCTTGAGTACTAGATTAAAGTAGTGATTACAAGAACTCTCAAGTGGATTCATTTACAAGGATTCAATGTCTAGTAATAAAGGTTAACAATTACAAGTGGGTTTGTGAGTGAAGCCTTCAAATCAACTAGACAAGAGGAAGGAGAGGAAAATAAAAAGGATACTAAGGTACCTGTACGACAGAAAAGTTACATGCGAGGATGATAATAGGTAAGTGACATTCCCCGTACCCGACCTCCCAAGGTCGTGCCGAGACAACCGGTGGTTTGAAATGCGGGTGACTTAGATGAAGTCACAGCTGGGATTATGGCTAGTTTTCAACGATAGAAAAGCTACATGCGAGGATGAGAATCGCAAGTAACTTTCCTATAGCTAACTGTAGGAGGATCAGCGACTAAGATGCGGTAGTGTGATCTCACGATAGCTAAATGAAAAAGGGAGATTTAGAGGCTATGAATGGGTAGCATAAATTCCATGGTGGTTTATCCTAAGATCTAAGTGTTTAATCTAGTTTTGAAGTCTCCGAACTTAAACTGAAAATAATAATTTATACTACTGCTGAAAAGGAAACTACTCTAAACAAAATATATGATTGAAATGTTCCAATTATGAACAAAAATTAAACTAATTTTATACTAAAACTAAACAAGCGAGATAACTCGGTGTGGTTATCCACCTGTGTAAATGGGTGAATCTAGATAAAAGACAACTCATTAACTTAATTGAAAACCTTCAATCCTACCTCAGAAGTGAGGAACAAATCATAGTTTCTCGAAACTATCATTCCCCATGACTTCATGGCGATATTGAAAGTGAGCTTAAGTGAAATAAAATAATTCACTACTCTATTTGATATGTTGTAACTAGAACTTTGATAGCTCAAACCTAGAATTTATAGAGAACAGTGGTAAATCCAGTTGTGTGTGATTTCATCCCCTCAGTGTGATCTCCTCGTTCCTTCGTGTCCTCGTGAATCCAGAAAGTATGTATATGATTGTATCAACGAGAGGATGATATTGGAACAATGGCAGCTTTGGATATAGACCGAATATAATGCAAGTAGGAGAGAGATAGCGCAAGTGAACAGAGCTTGACTATGCAATTCCTAGCGGGATTTATTGCGGGAATACAACACAAGTGTACCGAGAGTTTCAGAAACTATCCTTGTGACAAAACAAAACTTGCAACTTTAATGGATTCTAGTCTAGAAATGAAGCTATTCTATACTAAATTGATTATATGAAGTAGCAATGGATCAAGATTGAAACAAGAAGATTATATGACCTCTAAAATACCAACAATGGAAGCAAAACATGAAACTAATAGAATTCTAAGAAAGAAATTGAAATACTGAATAAGAGAATTGAGAAGATGAGGGGCCATTTGCTTGAAAACAAGCTGGCTATTTATAACCAATGCATTTACCAGAGGGTAACTCCCATTTGATCTCTTTTACTATAAACAAAGGAAAAACACTATTACCAGGGGACCAAAAACATTAATGCAAGCCAAAGTGGTTGAAGAAAGCGTGTAAATTTGAAGATTTATGTTTGACGTGATCGTCGAAGGAATCTGGAAAATGTGAACAAAACTGTGGGGGGTGGTGGTTATGGGACGCCGCCATGCAGGTGGTGGTTCCATCACTGAAGACAAAAATGCAAGAAGAAGGGGGAAAAAGGGGAAAACAAGGCATGCAGAGGTTGAGCGGGGCATGCGGGATACAAGCGTATACTTGGCGAGCCTTTCTGGATTCTGAACACCTTGCAAGGAGACCTATATCATCATTGGGGCACGTGTAACATCGTTCGGCAATACGAGTACCCTACTGATTTTGGGTATGTACATATTACCCCCTCGGAGAAGTGTCTTAGCCATGAAGAGGCATAAAATGGTGGGTCCGAGTATGGTGGTCCTGAAATGGGGAGTTAGGAGTTATACCTGACATGCCCATGTCTTTGGAAAGTCGTCATCTAAGATCCCCATTACTACTGTAAAATGAAAAAGGGGACTCAAGTGCAGCTAGATAAAACAAATTGAGAAATAAGACTGAATTGATATGAAAAGAGGACTTACCATCTACGGGGTTTTAGAACTTACCTTTGTTGGCGCTCGACCCTGCGAAAGACATTCGAAATCAAATTAAGAGGGCTATTTATATAAAACAAGGTCATTTTACTATTCATTTTGCGCGAGATTGATTTGATATTTTTTGAGCTTTGGGACCCACGGTGATGGTTTTCGACGAGAGTATAGTCAAAATGTTCGTGGTGAGATAGCGATCATGCCTCGAGAGCGGAACATCGACCCGCGAAGTCTCAGGTTAGTTCTTCTCGATTTATTGTTTTTAACCTAAAATGTGGAAATGATGAAATATTTCCTTGGGGGATCATTTTTGAAAATGTTAGTTTTAAATGTGTCTTTAGGGGGGGCACCCATAGGGTATGTTTTTTTGGTTAAAAATGTGTTTTTTCTTGTTTTTAAGCATTTTTAGGCTTACGACCCTTTCAATTTTGCGGGACAGGACCGCCGCCCTATGCAGGGTGGTGGTTACAAGACCGCCACCTTAGAAAGTGGTAGTTATGGAACCGCCGCTCTACACAAGGTGGCGGTCCATGACAGAGGACAAAAACAATACAAATTTTAACTTATTTTTGCATGTATAGAATTTTTACGTGTTTTTACTAGTTTTTCCAACTGGATTTCAGTACTAACTTACTTTTTTTGTGTTTTTGGGTGTATGCAAAAGAAGGAGGAGTATATTAGATGGAGCCGAGAGAGGGAGTGTGATTGGCTCCCAAGTGTTAGAGGCACTCTCCCAGGCAGAGCGGGATACTCTCCAGAGGGCTGGTATTTGGAGGATTGCCCAGGTCCCTCACGTTGCACCTACCAGTCACATATTGTGTGACTTATTTTCATACTAGGATGCAGATCGGAACACCTTCCGATTTCCAAGAGTTAGGGGTGAGTGGTCCATCACCCTGGAGGATGTTTACCGTATACTGGGGGTTCCGATCCTTGGGTGGCGGTTGTCTCTTAAGACAACAATATCTAGATCACAGGTGGTTCAGTGGGCCACCTATATGGGAGATGCGGTTGTATCGATGGGATTGAAGAAGGGCATGAGGATCCACTCTATTATTGAGTTAGACATTCCCTTGCTCCTGCAAGGCCATCATGGGCATCCTTGCATCCAGAATGATTAGGGATAAGGGAGGGGACACCCTCTTATATTGTTGGGCCCCTATTATTACATAGATTGAGGGCCATGGATGTGTCTACACACTTGGGGAGCAGATATCCTTGGGACTACCTACCATGACTTATATACAGGTAGTCGATTATAGGGGACAGTCACTAAGCCACCCGACTCTTGTCATGAGTTGGGTGTATGAGCATATCACCCCATATGGGAGAGGTGTAGAGGTGGAGGATCCCGGGGCCATCAGAGCAGCGAGGTGGACGGGGATGACAGTTCTTAGAGCACCCCACCAGCCAGTGGCTTCCTGACCACTACAGACATGGAGGCCACTCCTTATCAAGCCATGGAAAGGGTATGGGGAGAGGAGACCGTTACTTTGATTTCTTGTCAGACCACCAGCTAGTTGATAGACAGGGCAGGGAAGCTAGAGATCCACCCCTTTGACAGAGTACCACAGCAGTTCAGCCTCCCCTATAGTGACATGCTTCCTCTCTCGGTGATTCCAGTGTATAGATCTATCCGTGAGGCTTGGGGAGGTCCTAGAGGCTGGGGTTGGACTATTGTTACTCCTGGTACTCCTATTGCGGCTAGGAGGGTGGTACATGCACGAGGGAGAGCCGGTGCTCCTTAGGCACCCTTACTTCGGATTTCGCTACCTTGGTCCCACTCATAGTAGTGATGAGCCCATTGACGTGGACTCGAGTTTGAGGAGTTCACTGGGGGAGAGACCAAGGAGGAGATAGAGGACATGGAGATCAGTGAGACGGGTGGGGGGGATGATAGTGATCCTAAGTGGCATGACACTCTCAGAGATCCTACAGGTCGAGAGGGCGGAGTGGAGCGCAGAGAGGGTGACTCTGGTTTTAGAGGAGTTTCTCTCTTAGGATTTAGGTGGGGATGGCGAGTCCGTCATTTGCAGGTTTTCATGTTGCCCTAGGACGTGGGCGAGGGCACCGGTGGTGGCGGCGCGGATCCTAGAGATCCTTCTTAGAGGCCTAGAGATCCAGTGAGTTGTCACTCTTCTCTTGACATTTTTTTAGTTAGATTTGTCCTAGTTTTTTGTTTCTTTTTGTTTTGTTTACTCTTGGTTTTATCGTTGATCATTTTCTAACTTGTTTTCTCCTTTGTTTGCAGTGACTGCTAATGAGTGGCGAGACTTGATTCACCGAGTGTGTACTGATACCTTGCTTCTCCCCTCGAGAGAAGACTTGTGTTGAGCTTTCCATGGACGTGGGGGAGCCCTCAGCAGCCGGTAGGCACACCGATGTTTTTTCCTCTTTCTGGCACATGCGGCGAAGATCATGACTTCTCTCCACACAGAGGTAGCTAGATATAGGACAACCGAGCGCCTGATGAGGAGGATCCATTCTCGTAGTGAGATGGCAGCTATTGGTCGTGACCGCGAGCCCTCAGTGCACTCGGAGTGTCCGGCGTAGCCGGAGTCCTAGGTGTGGTCGTGCACCTTTTGAGGGATCCCATAGGGATTGAGAGACTATTTTTGTAGGATTTTGTCAGATGTCTATATGATTGTTTTTGTACTTTTCGGGCTCATTGAGTGTTTTGACCATGCCTAGTGCATGATGGCATTGTATATGAAACTTGTATATATATATATATATATATATATATATATATATATATATATCTTTTTGGATCTAGACTCTTGGCATCTAGAATTTCGTGACTTGTTTCCACATGCGTACTTAGATATTTTTAGAATATTGTTTTCATGTTTTCAGAATGTATGCAATGGATAACAAATGATAGTAAATAGAATGTTTTACTCTGTATGTTTTTGTAATGTTGATATGAGATGATACTAACATATGGTAGTACTGAACTTTTGAACTCTTTGGGAAATGTTTGTAATTTCTTCTTATGTTGGAAAAATGTGATGAATGCATAGTGATAAAGAGATGAACTTGCCCCAATCCCAAATCCATGCAACTAGTAAGATGCGAGGGCTCAACACCAAGAGTTAGGAAGGGCACAAGTTGTATGAGTTTGATTGAATGGAATGATGAGAGATAGACAAACCAGTAACAAGAACCAAATTTGGACCTACACACCCACCCTACTCAGAACTACTACCACGCTTAGAAGGCCACTTACTTTCCAGTTTATCTAGACTTAGATTCATAAATGGCAACTTGGTTGACAAAATCTAGTTTTGAGGATTTGATCTCTTTGGAATTTGGATATTTGGATATTTGCTTTCTCTTAATAGAATTTGATTTGTGTTTTTAGCATACCAAGATTTGTTAATTTGTGTGATTGGACCCCCACACCTTGCCTCATGCCACCGGTAAGAAGCACGGGTTTGTCACCAAAGGTAGGATATAGGTGAGTAAGGGCACTTCTTTCCTTTCCCAACCTCACACCACCAGTAAGAGATGTGGGCTTATCACCGAAGGTTGATGGGGCAAAGAAGTGTGTAAAATAAAATATTTTGTTTTCTTGGTGCTTTTGATTTCATTTGATTTTGACATTTTGATCTATGAATTTGGGATATCCTTTCATTCCAAGAGATTTAAGAGGGATATATGTGACACCAATAAGCTTCTAGAATAGACCGTAGGCAAGGACAACTTCACCTAGTAGAAAGAAAAGAGCAAAGCCATGTATGCGGAGCCTTGGTATGGTTTCCATCAATGTTTGTCTATCGAATTTGATGGCAAGATTTGAAATTTTTGATGATGTTTGAAGAGATGTGATTTGAATGCTTTTGCCAATATTTTCAAAAATTTGTAACAAATTGTTTAAGAGTAGGCTCCTAGACTACCACTTTTACGAAATGGATAGAATGCAACAACTAAATGACTAATGCAATGTAGGTAGCTATAATGTACAAGTAATGACTTTGATGTTTTATGCGTAAAACCGCTTAAGATGCAAGGAATTGATAGTTTCACCGAATTCCTCACCTTCTAGCATACACAAAAGATACACACCATTTCCGTAGTCCTTTATGACTCGGTATGGGCCCAACCATTTGGGCTGGAAATTCCTTCCTTCACCAGTTTTCTTATCAATCAGTTGTTTAGTCTTAGAACTAGATCTCCTTCATATATTTCTCGCTCATAGACTTTTTTTTTTTGTCGCGGCACATCCGGTCAGCATAGGCTTGTGCCGCTATTCGGTGTTTAACATGGCCTCGTCAAGGCTTTCTAGTTGAGAGAAGTGTGCCTCCCTGTAAGATTCTTTGTCAAAAATCCCTTGTAATGAGATATAGAGACTAGGTATTTCAACCTCAAGCGAGAGAACTGCTTCTACTCCGAATACCAGTGAGAAAGGAGTTGCTCCTGTTGGTGTTCTTATTGAGGTTTGATGGGCCCACAAGACCGGATATGGTTTTAAATGCCAATCTCGCTTGTTCTCCTTGACTATTTTGAGGAGAATAACTTTTAACGTTTTGTTTGTCACTTTGGCCTGCCCATTGGCTTGAGGGTAGTAAAGAGAGGCCGTGTGATGGTTTATCTTGAATTTGCTACATAACTCACAGACTTTTTCATTTTTAAAGGACATGCCATTATCTAAGATAATGACTTATGGGACACCATACCTGCAGATAATTTCATTCAGAATGAATTTGGCAATTACCAAGCCTGGTACGGTGGTGAGAGGCATGGCCTCCACCCATTTGGTAAAATATTCCATGGCTGTAATTATAAAATTATGGCCATCGGTTGATGAGGGAGAGAATTTCCCTATCAAGTCCAGCCCCCATGTGGAGAAGGGCCACGGGGTCGCTATTGGTTGCAGGGATTGTGCTGGCATGTGAATCTCGTGAGAGAATTCTTGGCATTTATGGCACTTACGTATAAATTCCACTGCGCATCATGCTCAAGAGTGGGCCAAAAATAGCCCATCGATGTATTTTGTGAGTGGTGGCGTGACCACCGAAGTGGCCTCCACATATCCCACTGTGGGATTCATGAAGAATCTTCTTGGATTCTTCTATGTCGATGCATCTTAGAAGCATGTTGTCGAAGGCTTTACGATAGAGTACTTGGTCTAAAACAACATATTTAGCGGTAATAATGCATAACCACCTTCTTTGTTGTGATGTGGCACCTTCCGGGTATGTATGGTCCATGATAAAATTGATGATATTAGTATACCAGGGACATGTAGAAATGGGGGGCCTGGTTTCGACGAAGTATACACACTCATCGGGAAAGTCTAGATTTACTAGCTCGCCTCCATCTAGTGGATTGTCAACTAACTAATCTGTAATGATTTTCCCTTAATGATTTTGGTTTACGAATGTTAACTCAAATTCTCCCATTAAGGTTATGAAATGCCCAACCTTTTTAGATAAAGATCCTTGTGTGAGAAATGTTCGTAAATGGTATGTCTTTACAATGACCCTTGTTTCCTAGTTTAACATGTAATGTCTTAAACATTTTGTTGTAAAAATTATGGCGAGGCATTCTCTCTCTGCCTGTGTGTAACGTGTTTCATAATCGAGCAATGTTCGGCTAATGAAATAGACCATGCGTTCTCGTTTATCATTGTCTTCTTGAGCCAGCATGTAGGCTAGTGAGACATGAGTGGCTCATGAGTATAGGATCAAAGGGTGGTCTGGTTTGGGAGGCATTAGCGTGGGTGGAGACAACAAGAAGCATTTAACTGCTTCAAAGGCCTCATTGCATTCTTTAGTCCAATCAACACTATAATATTTCTTCAATAGATTATTGATTGGATGAATGGCAAAACTTAGATCTAGGATGAACCTGCGGATTGCACCAAGTTTCCCAAGAAATGACCTGATTCTAGACTCATTCGATGGTGGGATCATTTCAAGAACAACCGTATTTTGGTTGGATCAACATCAATCCCTCGTGAAGATATAATGTAGCCCAGAATTTTGCCTCCTGTCACACCAAACACGCACTTCTCTGGATTTAATGTGATGCCATATTCAATTAATCGTGAGAGGATGATACGGAGCACTTTTGGATGATCACAGTGTTTCTTGGTTTTGGCCAACAAGTCATCCACATAGGATTCCACAATTTTATGGATAAGATCGTGGAATATATAAGTCATTTGCCCGATACGTAGTGCTAGCGTTCTTAAGACCAAATGGCATGAAAGTGTAACAATAAGTTCCCCTGGGAGTTATGAATGTAGTTTTGGCTTGATCCTGTTCAAATATTTTAATCTGATTGTACCCTGAGAACCCATCCATGAGGGACAGCAGTTCAAATCCAGTTATTGCATCAATGATAACGTCAATGGATGGTAATGGGAAGTCATCCTTGGGACAAGCTTTGTTAATATCCGAAAATCTATGCAAATGTGTATCTTCCCATTTTTTTGAGAACGGGAATGATATTAGATACCCATTGTGAATAGTCAACTTGATGGACTTGGAGAAGTTTTATTACTTCCTCTTTTACCATGAGAGCCACTTTTGGCTTCATTGGTCTTGACTTCTATTTAATTGGCTTCACATCTAGTTTAGTGACAAGATTATGTACCACGACTTGTGGTGCAATGCCCGTCATTTCTTTATAATTAAATGTAAAAGCCTTTTGATGTTCTTTGAGGACTTGGGTGTGTATTTCTATCTCCTCGGAGTTAACGAGGATCCCAACTTCAAAATTCTTGGTTCTTCCTCCATTCCAATGTTTATGTCAATGGTTTCTTCTATCAAAGAAGCGTTACCTTCTTCAAATTTAGGTGGGGCTGGGGTAGCTCCAAGATTTCTCCATTTTATATCTCGTAGATATCAAGATCCTTCTATGGAGGAGACTCTACCATGGGATTTCCAAAGTAGGAAGAGGAATGTGGTATTAGGGAAAGATCAACTATATGGTGAGCAAGGTGTAGCTCTACATAGGCATTTAGATATTCGAGAGTGACCTATCATCATCAAAGTGACCCATGATAGAAAAATCATCCTCAACTTCTCCATGAACTAGGAGTGAGTTTGTTGGTATTTTACACACTAATGGTTCGGTACGAAGTGATATCGTGAAATTTGTATCCTCAACTCACTGTTTGGGGTGAAATGAGAAGCTGAGGTTGCTATCGAGTTTGTGAGAAGGTTCTTCTCTCGTGGGATTGCTTCAATTGATATGAAGTTAAATCCCCTACTTAGATCTAATACTACTATTTTATAGAGCTATAAGTGCTCAGCTCTAGTTTCATATACCTCGGAGACTTGGTTTGCAACTAGTTGTGAGTCTCCTAGCACTCTAATGTCATTGACACCCATTCTTTTGGCTAGGATGAGGCCAAGGAGGAGAGCTTCGTACTCATCCCCATTATTTGTACATTCAAATTTTAATTTAAAGGTGAAAGGTAGGATCTTTCCCTCAGGTGAAGTAAAGATCACTCCCGCCCCAACTCCAAAGTGACATCTAGCTCCATCGAAGTGGAGAGTCCAATACTCGCTTGGAAAAATGGATGTTGGGATATCTATCGTATCTATTTCTTTTGCTTTGGTTACCTCTACCATAAAAATTTCATCTGATGGAAGAGAAGCAATTCCCAGGGTGTGTCCCATACCCATGGAATCAAATGGTAGGAGAATAGGTAAGTCTTTCTCCAGCAACTCGACAATTTTTACGGTAGTCCCTAGTGATACTATTTTTATAACATTGGTCTCACTTTTGAGTATTGGAACGTCCTCAGCTGGATTTGAAATTTCCAACTCAGTGGTGGGTATCAGCTTTTCTTTTGGTTGTGAATTAGTTGGTTTGACAAGTTGGTTTGTTGGAAGTTCAAACTCTGGAGTGAATACCCGGTCTTTTCTTTAAATCAGCTAGGTGTATATCGAAGGGTTTTGGGTCACCTTGTGCCACAAATATTTTCCCTAAGTGTAGAAATATTATTTCTTGGAATAATGTGGAAGGGATTGCCTTCATGCAGTGTATCCATGGCTGACCAAGGATCATATTATAATTGGTTTCCTGATCTATAATATAAAACTCGGTGAGGACTATCTTGGGTCCTAAAGTGACTGGTAAAACTATGGTTCCAATCGAAGTGGCTTTGAGGCTATCATAACCTCTTAGCATATTTCGCGTTGTGGAACAGTTTGTCTCTCCATATCCTAACTTTTGAAGGAAAGTGAAGGGGACTATGTTAACTGCTGCCCCATCATCAACCATTGCACATTTAACATAATTATTGTAGACCCAAACTTGTAAATGTAAAGTTGGGTCACCTCTTCATGCAATTTCAGTGTCTGTTGGCATTTTTCTTATATCGAATATAAATTTTGTATCCCTATCTGGCTGCCCTGGAGGATAAACGTCAAAGTCCACATGGTTTACTTGTGTTTCCGAGGGAGGAGTGATGTTGATTAAATGACCAAGGCCTAATGCTTCTAAGAGAGCAGCCCTATGGGCGGGAGAGTTCTTTAACAAATCCAAGAAGGAGATGTGCGAGAAGGTTTTAGTTAAATCATTAATTAAATCATAGGTGCCTATGGGTTTTACCAATGTTTGTTGACTATTGTCTGGTTCCAATGGATAGATTGGAGTAGGTTGGGATGAATAATCATGTGTTCTTGTTATGGTTTCTATGGGTAGCTTGGCGTCTAACTCCACTAAACCAACTATCTTAGTTTGAGGTCGAGTTCCTAATTGGGGTGCGACTGGTGGATTTAATGAAGTTGAAGCTTCATGATCATTGTTTCTGTCATGACACCCTTATTTGTTTTGTTAGGATCTAACTTGTTATTGTTAGAATGGTTTGGGAGCGAGTCATTGAAGATCTGGAGGGATGCATTTTGAGGGGAAACTGCCCCTGCATAAGCGTTTGGCATGGGTACTACAGAATTTGCTAAAAACATATCTATAAAGAGTTATTTTTGATCTTCTAGAAAACACTGCATGAATTTATTGTATTCATGACAAGTCCTAGTATCATGGCCTTGAATTTTGTGGAAGCCACAATATAGATTGAGATTATAGTTTTGAGGCTATTGATTTAAAAATTGTTGGAGCCGAAATTCTGATAAGGTTGTTGGTTGTTAGAGTTAAAATTTTGAGGTTGTTGCCTTTGGTTTTGACTCTGATATCCAATTGGGTTTCGATTTGGACTTTGTGTTTGGACTTTTCATTGTTTTTGTTGTTGCCATGGTGGACGATTAAAATCCACCGCATTGATTATTGGAGTAAAATTGTTATTTCGTTGATTATTAACAGGTGGCAAAATGTTTACAACATTTTCCCTTTTAACTTGGTCAGTTACTCCATCTATTGTAACTCCACGGTTCTTGTTAAGGATCTTAGGTCCTTGATTAGCATTCCTGTATTAGGATAGGCCTGCGGTGTTTTGATTGGGAGTGGTTAATTTCCTGTTTGTCCCATATATCTTACGACCACTATCTATCGTTGCTTGGTCGATTCGGAGAGCACTCTCGAGTACTTCATTGTAAGTTCTTAGTGGGAACTTTTGGACTTCTTCCTTTATCTCTCTATTGAGATAATTAAGGAATAAATCGCATAGTTCCATTTGATCCATGTTTGGAGCACTTGCTGATGAGTAGAGAACCATATGCCATCTTTGAATAAAATGAGCAAGTGGACTCATTATGTTCTTGTTTGATATGTAAGAACTCCCTGATTCCCGTTCTTAACAATTTGTTCATGTCGAAAGCTTTGATAAACTCATACATGAGTTGTTTGAATGAGTGTATCGAGGCTTCAGGTATTCTGTAATACCAATCAAGGGAAATACCCTCTAAGGTTTTAGGGAATATTTTAGTGACAACCCCATCCTAAGGGAGTAACTCCCATATGGCTATGGCATAGGCCTTAATGTGTGCATTTGGGTCTCCTTCCCCTTTGTATTTGGGCAAATGGGAAGAGGTCTTGGAAGCATAACGCTTCGTATGGTGAAGTCTAGGGGCTCTTTTAAATATTTTGAATAAGTCCCTACTGCATAGGCCTCGACCATCGATGGGGCTTGTTGAGGGGGTTGAGGTGGAATGGGTTGTTGATATGGCATAGCATATGCATTTGTAGGAACATAAGGGAATCCCTATGGTTGAACGAACATCCCGGGAGAAGAGAACATGTCTCCTTGTGGTGACTTTGAATAAATGTTTAAGTAAGGAGGAGCATTGTTCTGGTATGGGTTATTTGGTGCCAAGTTGGGAGGTGTCATGTTTTCAATTTGAACGGTGTTTGAAAATGTGGTCCTAGTTGGTGTTTGTTGTGGGTAACTATAAGGATTTTGAGGAGGCATGCCTAACGTGCATGTTCCTGTAAGGAGGTCGACCTAACTAGGGTCATGCAGAGGGTTGGGGATTCCTGCTTGCCCAAAATATGAATTTTGGTTTGCTTGAGCAAGTTCCATCCCTCTAACCTTCTCAGCTAAGGCTGAAATGACCTCCATTGGTGAAGACGTAGTGCTTTGTCTTAATGGCATTTGTTGTATAGCTTGAGGTTGTAAAGGGTGTGATACCCTGCTATGAATTGATCGTTACCCTGCCAAGCTTCACCAAGGGTATTTACCATAGGTGGAGGAATGGGGGTGTTTTCTGGAATAAGGTATCAGACTGTATTTGTAAATTCCCTATAGGTGGATACATACTTTGGAAGCATTGTTCACTTTTAGCAAAGCATGCTAAGTATTCCTCATCCAAAAAGGGGAGTGGATTTAACATTTATCTACCGATCTCGTGATCGAACAAGACCGAGAGGAGATGAAGTAGAATCCCCATTAAACATCATATTATTAGAGCCGATGGCTCTGGTTGTTGTGTTTGTGCAAATTGATCAAACTCCAATTCGGAATGAAGAACTTGAGCTAGTTACGTGAGGGGATTTTGAGATGACAAATAATTACTTGAATAGTTATCAGCCCATACAAAAAGTGATGGCGATGGTTGTCTATTTGTTTGACTATAAATTGATTCGAGACTAAGAGAGGTCTACCATATGCATCATATCTCAACATATTTGGGGGTACATGAATACCCACAGAATAATGGGAAAGAGCAAAGGTGGATGGAAGAAATGAAAACAGAAAGAGGGATATTAGTTTGTTCGCGTCGGGTTCACCAATTTTATATGATAGAAAAGTGACATGCGAGGATGATAATCGACAAGTGACCTTCCCTGTACCTAACCTCCTGAGGTCGTGTCGACACAGACCAATGGTTTGAAATGTGGGTGACTTCGATGAAGTCACAGCAAGGATTATGGCCGATTTTCAATGATATAAAAGCTATATGTGAGGATGAGAATTGGCAAGTAACTTTCCTATAGCTAACTGTAGGAGGATCAGTTACTAAGATCTGGTAGGGTGATCTCCTAATAGCTAAATGACAAAGGGGAGATTTAGAGGCTATGAATGGGTAGCATAAACTCCCTAGTGGTTTATCCTAAGATCTAAGTGTTTAATCTAGTTTTGAAGTCTTCTAATTAACTTAAACTAAAAAATAATAATTTATACTACTGCTGAAAAGGAAACTACTCTAAACAAAATATATGATTGAAATGTTATAATTACGAACAACAATTAAACTACTTTTATACTAAAACTAAACAAGCAAGATAACCTGGTGTGGTTATTCACCTGTGCAGATGTGTGAATCTAGATAAAAGACAGCTAATTAACTTAATTGAAAACCTTCAATCCTACCTCAGAAGTGAGGAACAAATCATAGTTTCTCAGAAACTATCATTCCCCATAGCTTCCCTGGCAATATTGAAAGTGAGCTTAACTGAAATAAAATAATTCACTACTCTATTTGATATGTTGTAACTAGAACTTTGATAGCTCAAACCTGGCATTTATAGAACAGTGGTAAATCCAGTTGTGTGTGATTTCATCCCCTCAGTGTGATCTCCTCGTTCCTTCATGTCCTCGTGAATCCAGAAAGTATGTATATGATCGTATCAATAGAGGATGGTATTCGAACAATGGCAGCTTTGGATATAGACCGAATATAATGCGAGTAGGAGAGAGATAACGCAAGTGAACAGAGCTTGACTATGCAATTCCTAGCGGGATTTATTGCGGGAATACAACACAAGTGTACCGAGAGTTTTAGAAACTATCCTTGTGACAAAACAAAACCTGCAACTTTAATGGATTCTAGTCTAGAAATGAAGCTATTCTATGCTAAACTAATTGTATGAAGTAACAATGGAACAAGACTGAAACAAGAAGATTATATGACCTCTAAAATACCAACAATGGAAGAAAAACATGAAACTAACATAATTCTAAGCAAGAAATTGAAATACTGAATAAGAGAATTGAGAAGATGAGGGGCCATTTGCTTGAAAACAAGCTGGCTATTTATAACCAATGCATTTACCAGAGGGTAACTCCCATTTGATCTCTTTTACTATAAACAAAGTAATAACACTATTACCAGGGGACCAAAAACATTAATGCAAGACAAAGTGGTTGAAGAAAGCGTGTAAATTTGAAGATTTACGTTTGACGTGATCATCGAAGGAATTTTGAAGATGCAAACAAAATTTCCGCCTGTGCGGTGGCATTACGGGACCGCCGCCTTGTCTTGGGTGGTGGTCACGGGACCGCCGCCAGCAGAGTGGCGGATTCACATCAAGACAAAAATGCAAAAAGAAGGGGTTAAATGGGAAAAACAAGGCATGTAGAGACCGAGGCGGGGCATGCGGGATACAAGCGTATACACAGTGAGCCTTTCTAGGTTCTCGAACACCTTGCAAGGAGACCTATATCATCATTGGGGTACATGTAACATTGTTTGGCGGCAAAGTGCCCTCTACAATTTTGGGTACATATAGTACCCACCACCACACTAAAACTCAATTTTACGCATAAAGGAACACGTCATGGGGAAAAATTATTTCTAAACCATCAAAAGGTTCAATGGAGACAATAATCATAGATCTATAGTCTCCATCACTCATCCCAAACATATCACAACCTTTCTTGGCTAGCGATACATCCATTATTATCATCCCTAAAAATCGACTTCATCCTTCCCTTTTTTTCTCCCAAGCGTTTTCCTCCTCCTCTTCCACCTCCAATTCTTTCTCCTCCATCTTCTCCTATGAGCTTAATTATTACATATACTCTGTAAAATCATTTTTGACCTTCCCCACTTGTGTTAGTATCACCTCTTTCCATTCCTCTTCCATTACCCCCTTTAATAATGGTTAACCCAAATCGCACCCCTTGTAATTTGGACAACTTATAAAAATTTGGACTTAGTTATTTTCTTAGAAATGTATGAAACACTATCCTAGTGCTCCGTGGAATCAAAGGAATGTAGTATTCCTTGGGTTCTCATAACTCACGAGAATAAAGGAAACAATGTGAAGGAATTGGTCAATTTTTTTGAAGAGATTAGTGCTTTACGGCCAAAAACAAAGTGGTACATGAGCTTAGCTTGGGAAATTTGGTGTTCTACGGGGTTAATGATTTCACGCAAAAATAATGAAGTCTTCTCTAGTTAATCCACAATGCATAGAGGACAAGTTCAAAGTGATGCAAAATAAAGGTAAAAATTTGGAAAGTGACTAAGTTCAAAAGCCACAAAAACTAACTTATTAAGCAAATATTGAATGAAAAAATGCCTAAATCTAATGCAATGTAGTAGAAAATGAGTATACAAATAAGTAATTAATATACCCAAGAAAATTAAGATAGTATATATGAAGCCCTAGTTACAAAGAAGTGATAAGAAGACTTAGCTGATTTGTAACCAAATTTAAACTATGCCAAAATGATGACCATATGAATAGAGGAAGGAGAAGTTTCACACAAAGCCTCACAAAATGTGTGAGTTGAAGATATACCTAGATTGGTGCACTTGGAAAGGGACAACAAGCACTTGCAGGCACCCTAGACCTACTTTGTGTGCTTATGACTTCTCAAACCCTCAGAAAACCTCCTTCGCATGGTCACAAGATATTCTTTGTCCTTCACTTCTTCTCACTAGTATGTCACGTGATGATCATCGATGTCATTGATAACTTGCAATGCAAAATTAACCTAAAAACCCTCAAGAGTGCATCAAATCCCAAAAATAAAAGAATGCAAATGAGGGGTCAAATTTTCCTTAGATTTCAAATGAGTGAACTTAGGATTGAGCGGTGCACTACGTTTTTGACCCAATGTAGTTCTAGGTGTGTGTGTGTGTGGAATTGTGCCCTAGGTGGATATTGTGCGTGTTGCACTTGATAGTGATAAAATAACTAGATGTAGAAGATGTAAATAGATGTGTGCATGGAATATAATGAACTTCCCCTCCTATGAAGTGTATGCAAAAGAATATAGTCCCTTTCCCTTGAATGGATGCTAGAATGGATTCTTGAATGCTCTTGAATATCCTTTAGATGCAACCTTAGGTGGTGATAGCTAATTCTTAGTTCTTGGTCCTTTATTATGATCACATAACTTTATATTTATATGATTCCCTTGCTTGAATTTCGTAACTAAACCCGAAAAGGTCGAATACCAAAAAGATAAAATGATCAAACAAATAGAAATGACCTAAAATATGTGAACAAAGTATAAATAGGTCAGGGGCACCCATAAGGGATGGGAGTGCCTAAGATCAAGGCGTCTGGTGGGCACTAGTGTCCAAGATGATAAATGTTGAGGTGTGAAAAGATATAGTGAGATAAAGAGAGTGTAAGACCAAAAGTTGAAAAATAAAGAAAGAAAAGATGGCCAAAGACATGGGTTAATTAGTAATTTTCTTACTTAGGAATCATATAAATAGTAGTACGTAATCAAGACTAGATAATTACCCAAAGTGCGTGATTTTGTATCTACATTTTCCCCACTTTGCGTTATTGAGTGAATGATCGATAACATAAAGTTGATAATATTTTGTACCTAGTAACCATGTAGATCGATAGAAAAAGTTTGTCAAGAGACAAGGAAAAGTGTGGTGTGATAAAAAATGTGGAGCATGGAAAATAAAGGAGAATTTTTAAAAATTGATGATGATGATGACCCTAGGGATGAAAATCATGTGTAGATGTCTCCATTGTACCTCTCATTGAAGTCAATTATTTTCAATGTGTTATGATTGATGTTGTTGATGTAGGATGATGTTGGATACCACTTCCCATAAGGACATTCTTACAAAAGAGAAGAATGATAAAGTAGTCAAATACACATGCATATGAGTAAAAAGTATGTAAAAATGTGAAAATGTGAAAAAGGAACATGTGCACCTGATCCATGATGAGAAAAGAGTATAGAAAGGATCCTGAAGATGATGCAAAAGAATGATTTTTTAGGTAATCTCACGCCATTTGTGTAGAATACAAGTTTTCAAGTGATATCACACCAAGAACTGGAAGAAGTATAGGGATAAAATTATGGTGTCATCCTCCAGCCTTTAACTACTTTCGATGTATGGAACATCTTTGTGGATGGTGTCTAAAAATTGAATTTGGTTTTCCCAATTCTGATCTAGTGTTGAAGAAGAAAAGGTTGTATACTATATTTATGGTGATTACTAAGGATTGTATGCCTTATAAAAGTTGTTGTGTGAAGTGTTGTAGATTGTGTTGCTTCGAAAAGTGTTGTGTAACTACCCCTTGGTAGCATAAGTGTATAGACGGGGTTAGGAGCACCTAGGTGCTCTTGTCTTGGTGGGGTGTTGGTGATTATGTTGTGCTAAGAACCCAAGTCGATTCTCGTACCATGCGAGACTAATGAGTGTGTTCTATTGATATTGTGTTGTGTTGAACTATGATCTGTAGACTGCTGTATGGGGTGAATAATTCAACCAAATGATACCCCCTCATTTGGGGTGCATGCGACATTGCTCATGAGTATACTACCTAAAGGAAGACCAATTGTTGTGCTAAAACCGATGCCCTTCAGGGGGGAGTGTTCTTGGTAGAAACTCGAGGCACACACAAAGTTAGTGCAAGCAAGGAAAAACATGCATATAGAAGACAAGATGTAAGCTAATAAAATAATGTGTAAGCTAATACGCAAGAAGATAATGTAAACATGCAAGAAGAAAACATAGATCGCAAAAGTGGGTTCCAAACATGGTACATCACTCACGATGTCACAAGATAATTGAGGCTGAAGTGGCCACAAATAGACAAAGTGTGTACACAAGACAAAGGGAAAATCCTGTAAATAATGACATACAATGACAAGAAATGATAGAAAATTACAAGTAATGCAACAGAAAACCATGATGGCGGTGAACCTATAAAGGAAAGGTTGCACATGAAGCACCTATTAGCATGTCGGGAAGATAAAAAGTATGTCAATGCATGTATAATCGATAAAGTAATGCGCTAGAAAAATGAGAAAATAACACCTATAGTGTACGGAAGTGAAAGTCCCCGGGAGCCACTTTGTGGGAATGGTAATAGGTACTATGCCAAGCATTCGTGTTATGTGTAGGGATCATTAGAATCTGCGATAACAACTAGAAAGCAAGTGAATGCACATGTGTATATGATAGAGATAATGACATACAAGATATCTATCTAGCATTTGGAATAAAGTGTATATGATGTAATACCTCTATTGTCTTATCAGTCATGCTTGGATTTATGTGTTGGTTTGACATGCATTTTACAATGGAATTGTATTCTTCTTGGTGTTCTTTGTTGGGACTGTATGTGAATGTTTTTCTGTAGCATGACGAGACAATTTGATTTTACTCAATTGATCTAACATACTTGCATATATTGGTTATTAAGATTCTGTACTTTATGATATGTTGTAAGATGTATATGAAAATTGTGATTTCTTATCTTTGGTTTGTTGATCATTTTGATAAGTTAGGACTCCTGGTAATTGGAAAATGTGATCCAAAATATAGAAACAGAAAAGTATTGACATTGATAAGGTAAGATATAATGTGTTACTATTATTTTTGCATAAACAATGCACGACCTTAGTAAATATGAGCACTGGTTTAGTCTATGATGACCTAGACTATTATCTTTAGTTATCATGTTAAATTTGATTTATGATGTTAATGCATTGTTTGATTTTCCTAAGGATCTAAGGTGACTATATTGAAGGGCCTAAGTTGATAATGAATCTAACCTTAATCTAAGCTAAGGTTTTTGAAGGAAAAATTATGAAGGATTTTATTTATATTAATTAAGCCTTAACATATATATACAAAGGGACCTAAGAAAGAAAGACTATGTTTGAAATAGAATCACAAAAACCTAACCTAAGGTTTAAAATGTGGGGCCAATGTTGAATTAATTATTACATCAGATTTAGATGGGGACTATGTGGTAAGTGGCGAGTTGACACCCCTACTCATCATGTACTCCATTATATTTATAATTTTGTATTTATTGGTCACCGCCATTGATTTAGTGGAAGGCACCGCTAAGATTAGTGGTCTTGGCCATGGTCATGGAAAAATTGGGAAGTGGTTGTTAAGATATTTTTGAACTCCTCTAAATTTTAAAAAAATGGAAATGGATGAGGAAATGTGGAAAGGACTACCGGTCCTCGCATGCATTTAATGTGGGTATCAAAACTCTCCTATACCTCTTTGGAGAATGGGCAAGAGGTTTTTGTGGGGGAAAAGAGGGAATTGTTGGTTTCATTTTTTTATTTCGCATTATTGGCTCTTAGAGCTCGCATGTTTTAGTTTCTCCTTTTTTTTGTTAAGCTATATTCGAGCTTGTGCATGTAATTTCTGTAACTATGAATGAGAAGATATAACATTGGGAAATTAATAGAATGAAGGAAGTTGGAAGATTTTGGGGTTTTACGTGGCATTGATTTCGGGTTTATTTGGAAGTTAGATCCTAGTCAAGCTTATAAAAAAGAAATTGGAGAAAATAAAAGAAGCACTACCATGCATGCTAGGCTCTATCTCTTCTTGATATCTTTCTTTATTTGTTACTTGCATAAATAAAATCCTAATTTAAGTTTTATTTGTGTTTTGTGGTTGTGGGTATTTTTGAAAGGTTTAAAACTATGGTATCTTATGACTCCTAAAATTGTATGGATTTGGGTATGTAATGTATTACCACGGAAGTGTATAGTGGTAGAGTTGTTATTTAAACTTGGGTTCACTTTATTTGTGTTGATTTCACGGCATATTAAACCCTTACCTATATATTGATTCGTGGGTATATCATCTCGATGATATGATACTTTTGGATTATTATGTAATCTCGGGATATATAAATATATATATGTACTTGATTCAGTGTAGTTGAGTGTTTCTCCTCACTTTGCTATCATTGAATGATATCAATTTTTATTGGGTATATTTGTGTTTCCTTATATGTCAATCGATTGAAGGTTAAAATAGAATACCCATTTGGGATGGGACTATCAATGGCTAATATATTTGTATCCGAGTTGAAAAATTGGGGAATTGACCACGTAGTCCTTGGTCTTCAACTTGGACATAGACTAAAAAAATTGGACCTACGAATTTATTTACCTTGTTTTAACCGATAGTCTAAGTTAATAATGTTGTGTGGGTTATTATGGAAATATTGGAACAAAATCATATCAATTTCATATGATCAAATTTACCTTCTGTGACTGTATAGATGTGTTGTATTCACCAAATGGATGTGATTTTCTCTCTCTTTGCGAAGAATACTCTTCACCTTTTCAAGTTGTTTGTGATATACTAGGTTTGTTTATTTTAGACCAATGATGAAGAAATTTATGGTCAATCTGTTTGCATTATATATTGTTTTTATATGGCGGTGACCCTATCACTTCCCCACCCCCTTTATGGATTTTAAGGTAAATAAATTCCCCGAGTCTTATTGATCCGAGAACCCATAGGTTGGTGTTAACAATGATCGGTATTACTTCTACTATGATCACGTTGGTATTTTGTATGGGAAAGTCGAGCCAAGTTATCCTTGATTGATCAAGGAAACCACGTGAAGTTATAAACTTATATATTTTTATGCATCAATATACCGAGTATAACTATGACTAAACTAAACTTGTGTTATTGAGTTATCCACTTTGTTAATAAAACCAGTGATATAAATTAATTAGAAAATAGGTGTATAATTTGGGATGTCGTAATTATAGGTATATGATTAAAATTATGAGATAACTTATAATACTCAAGTATAATCTCATTCTTATAGCTATCTACTTGATTATAAATAGTTGTCTTGTATTATTTTTATAATGATTAGGTAGTTATTGAATGGTATAAGGACTGTTGAATCTTGAAGAAATATATATATGATTTTATAGTGAAATAATGGCTTTATATTATAAAGTTACATAGGTAATAATATTGCAAGTATACTCAATTATGTAATTAGATATGAGTTGATTGACCATGATGATCAAGTAGATTATATTTGAGTGTTATCTTTAAATTATTATATCAAATGAAGTAAACATGAATGTATGTGTAAAGTGTTTTCCAAAATGTTCAAATTGTTATGTGATACTTTTGGTCCATTTGTGAGTCTAACTTAATGTAGTATTTCCTTTATGAAAATACTAGATGGCGTAATTTATTATGGAGATATAGATCTTATCATGCCAATTCATATAAATTGATAGTTGCAAACAATTTCGTAGATGGAGTACTTGAAAGGTGAAAGGTGGATGAAGTTTAAAGATTTCATTTGTTCTATTTTAGAGAAGAAAGCTGATTTGCATGACTTGATTGTATTTATCATTAAATGAAGTACCATTATATTAATCTAATAAATGAAAGGCCAAATTAGCCTAGTTGTTTGTATCAATTGCAAAAAGGGATATTATAAGACTCATTCTTTTTTAGGCAATAAATTGTCGTATTTGATTTAAGGAAATGAAAAGAGGATTCCATAAATACATTGTGTACTATATTGCATTGGTGTGAAAATGAAGTTTATTAAACTAAGTACATATATTATTTGTATTTAAGATGTCATAATAAAATGTAATGATACAAGTGTGAATGTATTATATACTTGGCCTAATATAAGCTTATTGTAATAATGTTGATTAAAGTCATAAGTGAGATTGTTTATGTAATCAATTAAAAACAATGGATTTAACCTAAACGGTGCTTCATATGAACATGTCATAAAATAATGTGTGTGTGTGTGTGTGTGTAAAATATATACAATTATTAATGGATGAACATAAGTTGATAACTGAATGTATGGATTGTTTCCTTTACTTAGTAATCAAATTAATAGGAAGAATGCTATACTTAACTATATCTACTTGAATAATGATCAAAGTGTGATTTTTGGGATTAACACATTATGCAGATTTATATTTGAAACTTGTAATTAATTAGATTAATGTAATATCCCTAATTAAGTAAATAAAAATTGTGAAACACTCGTTATATCCTTAGGTAAGAAACCGAGCGTTGAGAGTGTATCGTTGAAAACTAGGAATTGACTTGTCATAAAACTTTTCTAATATAATAAATTTAGTATGAAATTTCTAATGCATGGGTCATGAAAAGCTAACTTCAGATGAATTTTGTAGTACGACATTCAATGAGTGACGCATGTCATTCTTTGAATGTTGTACATAACAAGTATCCCAAGTTGTCCCTCGGACTTCATTCATTACATCGTCATCGTAACCTTTAAGAGAAATAGAGCTATGCTAAGTTGTGAAGGTTGTTGTCTTGGTGAATGAATACCTTAGTACCAACTTATGTTGGATACGAGGAAGAAATAGATTATGTGACGATGCAGTCATTCATTGCGTGAACTCTTTCTTTCCCACAGGCAACCTAAGTTGGCAAAGACGTGCTTAACGAACATGGTGAACAGGGTTGCACCTTTGCATAACTTGAAATTAAAGTAATTTTAATTAAGCTGATTCAAGTTTTATGACAAAACTAAGTGATATGGTGATGGGACATGTTTCAGAGACTTTGTGCAGTCTAGAAATAGAGCATGTAATGCATGACTCATAAACTTTGGGCAAAGTAGTGTATGGTACTACCTTTGTTAGGCTCACCTAGTTCTAAGTGTGTGATGCTTTATGGGATTTTATTGATGGTGAACCCCAAGTATACACTTTGAACAAACACTTGAAAATCAATGTTGAGAAGGGAACTAACAAGTATACTAAGTATACTGACTCAAAAGAGTACTTATGGGGATCGAGTAGGATCTAGTTATCCCATGCATATGCACATGTTTAATTGATTTGTTATCGAAGAATTGTAATTATATGATGTTGGATTTAAATGTTAGATTGTACATTTAAATCATTGAAGGCATTATGATTAGATTGGGAATAATTTTTCCCCCTTGTATTGAAGTCTTAAAATGAGGATGTTACATTTTGGTATTAGAGATGAAGGTTGCAGCTCTTAGACCTATTGAGTCCCTATGCTAATAAAGAACTAATTTCTTGTCTAACAGAAAATGGTTAGAACAAGGGGAAACATTGTGAATGACCGACCTGTAGGTGGCGATGCAGCCACAATGTAGAAGTTGGATGAGATCCTCATTACCATTCACGATACACAAAACTGGGTTGTTGTTTTAGAACAACAAGTTATGGGAAATAATGATGGTAGTGATAGTGATGGAATTTCTTCATCTCAGGAGCAATGAATAATGAAAACAACAATGTTATAGATCCCAATGTTGAGAATACAAATATTGCAAAAGACCCAAACGTTGTAAATCCACCCGAGAATAAGAGGGCTCATTTGGTAGTTGAACTGTCAAACAATATTAAGAGGATCAACCCACCCAAGTATGACAAAACTACCTTAGGAGATGGATATGAGAAGCTGGATTATTGAAATGGAAAATTATTTTTCTATTCGAAAATTCGCAAAAGAAACAAAATCTACTTGGGGAGCTTATCAACTATCAAAAGAAGCATCCTCTTGGTGGGACAACTGTAAGGTGGAACTAAGTATTGATGAGGAAAATTTGACTTGGGATCAGTTTAAGATATATTTCAGGAAGCGATGGTTTCTGAAACTATATTATGATCAAAATATGTTTGAGTTTTAGACATTAACTCAAGGAAGGAAGACAATGATGAAATATTGGGAGAAGTTCACCAAACTTCTGAAGTATGTTCCCAATATCAAAATGATGATAAATTCTATATCTGAAAGTTCATCATGGGACCGAATCCTTCCATAGGGAGTGAAGATGATATTCACGGACCATTAACCATGGAGTATGTCTTTGAAAAGGTAATTAGATTGGAATAGAAACAATAGGCAATTTATACACTCAAGAATGAAAAAATTAAAAACTTTGTGAAGTCACCTTCATCCTTAGCACCGAAAAGGTGGGTTTGAAAAAGTTTGGTAATAAGGACCAAAATGGAAATGGCAAGAAATTTATAGCATTCAAAAGTACAACAAACAATAAAAAAAATGGACATAATAACAAAACAAGTATTGTAAGTAAAATAGAAAGAAAAGAACCTATTGGGGGTTGTTATATTTGTGGACTAGACCATTATGCAAACACTTTCCCTTAAAGGAAAATGGATAGAAATCAGCAACATAAAATACATGTTGCAATAGCCGATAAGCAAGCCAAAAAGTAAGCAACACCTATTGAAGTACCAGGTAAGTTATTTGGATTACATGACTATCTTATTTGATATTGGTGCTATTGAATGTTTCATTTCTAGTAAGTTAGCATCTAAATTAAAAAGAAAAGTTAGATATATGAAAATCTCATGGACTTTCCAATATGGGAACAATGTTGTTCACACACGGTTTATCAATGCTTATTTGGCACAACAGTAGAAGCTGTCCAAGTTTCACCACTAAAGTAGATTTATATGTAGCACCCTTAGGCTCGTATGACATCATTATAGGTGTGAATTGGCTAGTTTAACATAAGGAAAATGTAGATTGTTATGAAAAAGAATAAAAATTTAGATTATCTGTAGAAAATAAAAGAAATTTGGGGTGTAAAAAGAGAAATTTCTATTAGCAAAATATCATCCATGTAGCTCAAAAAAGCAAAAAACAAGGGATGCATGCTCTTTTCTTTAAAAATTTAGAATCGGTGAAGAGGGTAATATTTATATGGAAGATCATTTGCTCTATACGAGTACAATGATGATTTCGTTCAAGAAGAACTACCCGATATTCCACCAAAGAGAGAATTTGACTTCACTATTGACATCAAGCCTGTAATCGAGCCAATTTTTAAGGCTCCTTACCAAATGGATATCTTGAACTTGTTGAAATTAAGGCTCAATTATATGAACTTTTGTCTAAAGGATTGATAAGACCGAGTGTCTCACCTTGGGGAGCACCGATTATTTTTGTCAAAAAGAAATATGGAACACTCAGATTATGTATTGACTATAGAATGTTGAACAAAGCAACAATCAAGAATAGGTACCCTCTTCCAAGGATTGATGATCTATTTGACCAGATGTGTGGTGCATCGGTTTACTCTAAGATCGATATGTGGTCTGGGTACCATCAACTACGAATAAAAGAAGAAGACATACATAAAACTACCTTTAGGATGAGATATGGGCACTATGAGTTCATTGTATTACCTTTTGGTTTAACTAATGCACCCACCACTTTTATGAATCGATGAAAAATATCTTTCAAGAATACTTGGACAAATTTGTGCTTGTATTCTTGGACAATATTCTTATCTATTCAAAAATCATTGAAGAGCATAATGAACATCTAAGGATTGTACTTGAGGTTTTAAGAAAAATAAAACTTTATGGAAAGTTGTCAAAATGTTCATTTTATGAAAGTGAGGTGTAGTATTTAGGTCATGTGATAAATAAAGATGGAATTTTTATTGATCCATCTAAGATTGCAGCCATAATTGATTGGCCCTCACTAAAAACATGCATGAACTTAGAAGCTTCATGGTTCTTGTTGGATACTATCGAAATTTTGTAAAAGACTTCTCAAAGATTGTTGCCCCAATCACTTCACTGCAAAATAAAGATAAAAAGTTTGTTTGGAATGATAAATGTGAGATTGCATTTAAAACATTAAAGGAAAAGTTAACTACATCACCTATTTTAATAGTTCTAGATCTAAATGGGAGCTTTACAGTTGTAACAGATGCCTCTGGAGAAGGATTAGGAGGTATATTATTGCAAAATGATCATTTGATTGCATATGAAAGTAGAAAAATCAAGTTACATGAGTTGAAATATGCTCCCCATGACTTGGAGCTTGCTTCCATTGTACATGCATTGCAAGTATGGAGACATTATCTTTTAGGGAAGCCCTTTGAGTTGAAAAAAAGACCACCTTATTCTTAAATACATCTTCACACAACCAAACTTTAATGCTAGACAACGAAGATGGTTAGAATTTTTGTCTCAATATGATTTTGATATCAATTACATTAAAGGTAAAGAAAATAGAGTGGCAGATGCGCTAAGTCATAGGAAGCACATTTCTGCCCTTATAACCTTGAGAACTCAGTTTAAAGATGAGGTAAAGAAAGAAATGATAATAGATACCTATTATCATCAATTCAAAGTAGTGCTACTTCTGATTCCAATGATAAGAGATACAAAGGATTCAGATTCAATAACGAAGGAATCCTAAAGTATGAAAATTGGGTTTATGTACCCTTGGAAAATGAACTAAGGAAGAAAGTGATAACTGAATTTCACAAAGTGCTCCTTATTTTGGACATCCTAGAGTGACTAAAATGCTTTTTGATGTAAAACAACAATATTTTTGGAAAGGGATGAAAAAGAACATAGTTGATTATATGTCTCATTTCTTAAAATGTTAGTGTGTAAGCTAAACATATGCACCGATTAGACTATTGTACCATCACAACATTCCACAATATAAATGGCAAGTGATAAGCATAGATTTTGTTCAGGGGCTGTCCATGTCTAAAAATAAACATGACGTCATTCTAGATGTAGTTGAAAAATTGATGAAGGTAGCTCATTTTCTTCTAGGGAATCTTAAGGATGATTCACTTATTCTTGTAAAAAGATTCATGTATGAGATTTTTAAACTGCATGGTGTACTGAGCTAATCATTTCTGATAGAGATCCAAGAATGAACTCACATTTTTGGAAAACTTTAAATGCAACCTTAGGAACAAAATTGAATTTCAGTTCTGCATACCATCTAGAAACTGATGGACAAACTGAAAGAGTAAATCAGATTATGGAAGACATGTTTAGGATGTACTGTATGGATCAACAGTACAAGTGGGAAGAGTACCTTCCTTTGGTTGAATTTACGTATAATAATACATACCATTCCTCTCTAAAAATGACACCTTTTGAAGCATTATATGGATGAAAGTGTAGAACACTGTTAGCTGGGACAACGTAGAAGATAGAGAGGTGATAGGACCTGAAATGCTTACTGAAATGGAACAACAAGTAAAATTAATTCAAGAACGATTGAAAGAAGCTTCGATAGGTAAAAAAGTTATGCGGATATGAAACGGGTTAATAGGAAATTTGAACTTGGTGATAATGTCTTTTAAGGGTCAAGCCAAAAAGAGTTCTATTTCTTTTGGAAAATCAACCAAGTTGTCACCTCGATATGTTGGACCATTTGAAATTGTTGAAGTGATCAGCCCTATGGCTTATCAATTGGCATTTCCTCTTGCATTGTCCAAGATGTGTGATGTTTTTCATATTTCCTTGCTTAAAAAGTATGTTTCAGATTTGTCGCATGTGTTAAATTGGAATTCTTTGCAGGTCCAAGACTCGGGGGTCATTGTGGTTGAACCCATAAGGGTGCTGGAAACTTGCAAGTTGCACTTACATAATAGAGATATAAGCCAATGTAAGGTCCAAAGTGGGATCAGTTTAATGAATAATGTACAACCTCGGAGAATCTGGAAGACATAAAAACTACTTTTTGCATCTATTTAGAAAATTTACAGTTTTCTATGACTTTATAATACTTTATGATTTCTTTGATTGAAAAACTACTTTTAATTTTTTTGTTTTCAAGCAAAAACTTGAATAAGTGTTGTTTACAAGCCAATAAGACGTTGTTATGAAATTTTGGAAACTTGATTTTTACAAGTTCATATTATATTGTTTGGATAATTGATGATGGAATAAGTGAATTATTACTTGTTTTGTTTAAATTTTGTTATGGATAAAAGTGAATCATTGGGATGATGATGCTTTTAAGTGGGGAGGTATGTAATGCCCCTATTTTCTTATCAGTCATGCTTGGATTTATGTGTTGGTTTGACATGCTTTAACACGGTGGAATTGTCTTCTGCTAGGTGTTTTTTGTTGGGACGTAGGTGAATGTTTTTCTATAGCATGACGGGACAACTTGATTTTACTCAAATGATCTAACATACTTGCATATCTTGGTTATTAAGATAATGTCCTTTATGATATGTTATTAGATATATATGAAAACTATGATTGCTTATCTTTGGTTTGTTGATCATTTTGATAAGTTGGGACTCTGGTACTTGGATAATGTGATCCAGAATTAGGAACAAAAAAGTATTTAAATTGATAAGGTAAGCTCTAATGTGTTACTATTATTGTTGCATAAACAATGCACAACCTTAGTAAATATGGGTTTGGTTCAGTCTATGATGACCTAGACTATTATCTTGAGTTATCATGTTAAAGTTGATTTGTGATGTTAATGCACTATTTGATTTTCCTAAGGCTCTAAGGTGACCATATTAAAGGGCCTAAGTTGATAACGAATCTAACCTTAATCTAAGCTAAGGTTTTTGAAGGAAAAATTATGAAGGATTTTATTTATACTAATTAAGCCTTGACATATATATACAAAGGGACCTAAGAATGAAAGACTATGTTTGAAATAGAATTGCAAAAACCTAACCTAAGGTTTAAAATGTGGGGGCCAATGTTGAATTAATTATTGCATAGGATTGAGATGAGGGACTATGTGGTAAGTGGTGAGTTTTCACCCCTACTAAGTATGTACTCCATTATATTTATTGGTAACCACCATTGATTTAGTGGAAGTAAAAACTAAGCTTAGTGGTCTTGGCCACACGGTCATGGACAAATTGGAAAGTGGTTGTTAAGTTATTTTTGAACTCATCTAAAATTAAAAAAATGGAAATGGAGGTAGGAAAGATGGACGGACTGACAGTCCTCGCATGTATTGAATGTGGGTCTCGAAACTCTCCTACTCAACCTTGGATAATGGGTAATCAGTTTTTATGGGGGAAAAGAGAGAATGGTTGGTTTCATTTTTTGTTTCACATTGTTGGCTCTTGGAGCTTTACATGTTTTTGTTTCTCCTATTTTGTTGTTAAGTTATATTTGAGCTTGTGCATGTAATTTTTGTAATGTGAATGAGAAGATATAGGGAGTTATTATTAACCTTTGGAAATAAATATAATGAAGGTGTTGTCATGTAAATGTGCAACAAGAAAATTATCAATTTCAAGCATGACAACACACCCCAGTGTCGAAAATTTTGGTTGTAGGCCTTTCCAAACACTTTCCCAAGTCACCCTAATCCCTAAGTCGGTCCCAATTTCCCCTCTTTAATAATTCAAATGTGTCATGTCAGTGTTCCCATAGGTTATTTATGGGTATCCATTCATTTCAAGTGCTTTCAAAGCAAGATCCATCAAGACAACTTTTTAGCGGGCTTGGGAAAGGTTATTTCCTAATCTTCTCAAAGTTGGTGCACACCCCTGGATGGGAACAAAGGCCTAAATTCATCACGAGAGATGTAAATGAGGGATAAGAACATTTTGAAATAAATTTTGGAATGTTTTGGAAAGTTTCACAAGTTTTGGAGCAAGTTAAGTAAGAGTGAGTCTTGGAGGCCTAAGCAGTGCACAGGGCCAAAAAAAGTTGTTGAGCTTCGGGAAGCAATTCTAGGAGCTTCTAAAGGATATAAGAGTCAAAAAAGATATCATCAGAAAGGTTATTAATATCTCTACAATATGGTGGAATAAAATTCTTCACAACACCTTAGCACACTATGTCCCGATTATGTTTTCTCATGCACATCCTCGAAGCCAAAACAAAAATCCTAAATTTCAGGGGGTAAATGGTGGAATAAATGTCTAAAAGTCCCACAATTGGATTAAAAATTCCATTTTCAATCAAGATAATATAAAATTTCATAAAAAAACTACTCCTGGAACTCAAGTTATGGTCCCGACAAGTCACCCTCTAATGCACAGGTTCCAACAGTTAGCCAATTTTTGATTGAAGAACCACCAATCAAAATGTGGCACACTTTTTTACACCAAGTGAACCAAATCTTAGTGAAATAGGTGCAATAAAATTTTCTTCTCATCCTCCTTAGCCTCGGTTCATCATGTGACCTAGGCATTCTAAAAAGGTGCTATTTTAGGCCCCTCGTTCAAGCCCAACTGCTAATCAGGTGATTCCAAGTGGCCCAATAGGGTTAGGGTGCACTTTTTTACACCAAGTGCACCAAATATTTTGTGCAATAGGTGAAATAAAGTTTGAAGCATTCTAAAATATGAAAAATTTCCAATTTTTTAACTATCATACTATCACCTACTTCTTACTTCACGCACACACTATTTTCCTTCGATTGTTGGAAACTTCCCCCAATCATTCATTTCGATGCTGCAAAACCTTCTACAAAACCTCCACTATATTTTCATCATCCTTTAGCATTGATACATTGAAGAAACATAGGATTTCTCAAGAAAAAATCAAGAGTATGAGCTGTCAAAAACCCCAGGGCACAAAAAATGAGAAATTTCTCATATCTCCCAGACCATGCATCAAATCCCCATGAAATTTTGAGAAAATGTTCCTCATCTAAACTCCTTGAAGTTGAAAAAACTAAAACTTGAAATATGTCCCTGATTTTTAATGTCATAAATCTGAAATTTTTGGCCCTAAGTTGATTCTTCTTCATTTGTCATCAATCTGAGGAGTGGTTTGGATTGAAAATACAAATAGAGACTGAAGAGAAAAAACCCAGAAGGAATATAAATTTTTTCCATCAATAAGAAAACTCATCCTAAAGAACAGATACTAAAAATCATTCAGATCGAAAACTAGGGCACACAGGCTGAAAAAAGTAAAAAGAAAAAAGAAAAAAACAAATTTCCATAAATGGAATTTTCTTTGAATTAACCCCCAATGCACCTATGGTAGACTCGAGAATGTGAATGAAACACTTGAAGAAAGCAACAGACCAAAAATCAACTTTGCCCAAAATAACAACCCCTAGGTCCTGATTTCCAAAAATAGCAGTTTTTGGTATCAGTTGTAGAAACTTTTGTCACCTCCGTAACGACATATCTCACTAATTTTTTCCACCATGAATTTCAATTTTTCTAGTCAAGATCACCTACTCTCCCCTTGGTGAGTTGGTTCAAGACAAGCTAAGTCAGTGAGCTCGGTGAGTTGGAAGAGCTGGTTAAGTGGGCCAAGGAAAGTTGGTTGGATTGAGCTTCTCAGGACAAGAAGAAGTAATCTGTAGTAGTATCCTCCTCTGCAAAAACATCGATTATGTCTTCTCAAGGTGATCAAGAGCTATCTCCATGGCAATCTTCTACAAGCACTCCGGTGACAAATGTCACGGTAACTCCTAAAGATTTGTTTTCATGGATTCAAGAAGTGCTTGAGAGTGGGCCAAGAATAATGCAACTTGCTACCATTCCCAGTCTCGCAGAAATCTCTGGAATTTTGAAACCCAAGTGAAGAAATAAATCCCAAGTAGCTTCTCGCTTCTTCAATGGCACCTCAGGTAATCAATATGTTGAAGTTTTCAGGCCTAAGACTGACAATCCCATGGAGGAAATGACTCCATCTGATTATGAGTTGACTGAATCTCATTGGGTCAAGCTTCTCACAAAGGTGACATTCATCTATTTAAAGAAGCTAATTCCCGTCTTCTAGCTTAGATCAAAGAATACAAGAAAACCATTATGCAATTGGAGGAACATGTAAGAGCTCTCAATGTGTACATTCAACCCTTCTCAGGAGTATATTTCAAGTATGCTCGTGAAATATTGTCTAAAGTAAACAAGACAAAGGATAAGCTTGCAAAGGAATTCAGTCATTTTGATGAGATACTCCCACCAAAGATCTGAAATGAGTTCTTTCGAATCCCATACCCTCGTGAGTAAGGGAGTTTTTTATCAACTGTCAAGGACTTGTCTCAAGTTTGGATCCGCATCTTGGATGCACGATATGCAATGCTCAAAAATGCCATATCCAAATTGGACTCCCATGAGTATCATGTCTCTGGAATCTTGAATGAAGTCTACCATTGTGTTCAAAGGTTTGAGTTCCCCCACTCACTAAAGAATCATCATTAGAGGAACTCATCATCACATTCCAGGAGATGGTCAAAAAGGAGGCAGGTGACCCTCTTTCCTTCAACAAAAATAATTTAGAGTCCCTAGCCAGTATCCGAAGTCACATTTCCTCAATTATAATGGATCACAAATAATGGATTCATCAATGTCAAAGAATTAGGGATGTTCCAAGTATATGGATCAAGGTATTTTGCTACATTTGTATTCCAGGGGAAGAGAATTTGATAGTTATAATAACTTAGTTTAGAAGAGAATTCAAGGAACAGGTGCCCATTCCAGAGGACCCCCATCTAGAGGTTTAATTTTCAAAAATTCTTCAAGGAGGATGTTACTTCATCAGAAATATCCTTCCCTTCTCTTCTACTCTCTTTTTCTCCCTCTCCTTTCTCTCTCCTTTCTAATTCTTCATTGAGCTTAATCATTGTATTTCATCCTATTCACTTAAGTGACCTATTTTAAATTTGTAAAATTATTTTCTCAAAATTATAAGAGAAATACTTAATTCATGGAAAAAAAGGTCACAAGTGGAATACAAAACACGAAGAGTCATGTGAGGGAGGTGAAAGGAAAATTGATATTTCTATAAATTGGGATGGCTTCTCCATTCCAAGGGATTCCATATTTTTGAAGAACTATCACTTTGTAGCAATAGTGGATTGTGATATGTTTTTGGACTTTGTGTCATCCATATACATGAAATAAAGCTACATTTTTGCTACATGCTTTCTTATTTTCCCTTAATTTTCACAACTTGTGTAAATGCCAATCAAGGAATATAGTTTTTGATTTCAAGATGTATGAATGTGTGCAAATTTGTATGCATGGTTTCCTCTCATCGTTGGTGTAATAAGCATAGTTGGTATGAGCATATTTTGTTTCTTCTACTTCTTTCATTTATGCACTTTGTAAGCATAGTGATGCAAGAGTTGTGTATCTTCGGTAGATGATCACGAAAACTTTGTGTTTTGATTCATTGGTCCCACTAGCTTCATCATGCTTTCTTCTATATTGAATGTGAAACTATTCTGGTTACTGGGTGTGAGATCTACAATCTACTCACAATAGTAATCTTCCTTTCTTAATTTCTCTCCTTCCCCCTCATCGTTGTGATTTTCCTCCCTTGTACCCCATACAAGAACTTTGCCACAGGTTCAATGGAGTGTCCCTGTGTGATCTCGACCAATTTGGCCACCCACAACATTTAGATAGGATTATGATTAGTTTACTTTCAATAATGGGAGTTGTATCATTAAATGTAGAGGGGCATATCCCCTTTACCATTAGTGGAGACACCTAATTTGTCCACCCAACACATATTCTAACCAATAGAAGGAAATTGGAAGATTTTGGGGTTTTTCTGTGGAATCTATTTCAGGTTTCTGGGAAGTTAGATCACAGTCTATCTTGCAAAGAATAACTTGGAGAAAAAAAAGAAGCAATACCAGAATGCTAGGCTCTATCTCTTCTTGATATCTTTATCTATCTATTACTTGCATAAATAAAATCCTTCTTTAAGTTTTATTTGTGTTTTGTAGTTGTGGGTCTTTGTTGAAACATTTAAAAGCTGTGGTATCTTATGACTCTTGCAATTATATGGATCTGGGTATGTCGGTATTATTTGAAAGTGCATAATGGTATAATCATTATTTAAACGATGGATGTGTGTTATATATTATACACACACACACACATATATATATATATATATATATATATATATATATATATATATATATATATATATATATATATATATATATAAGAAATGGAAAATTCAAAGGCTTGTCTTGTTGGACTATGTGACACGGGTTCACTTTCTTTGTGTTCATTTCATGGCATATTGAACCCTTACCTATATATTGATTCGTGGGTATATCATCTCGATGATATGATACTTTTGGGGTATTATGTAAACTCACGATATATATGTGTGTGTGTGTGTGTGTGTGTGTGTACTCGATTCAATGTAGTTGATTGTTTCTCCGCTTTGCTATCATGGTATAATATCGTTTTTATTGGGTATGTTTGTGTTTCCTTATATGTCAATCGGTTGAAGGTTAAAATATAATACCCATTTGGGATGGACCATCGACGGCTAATATATTTGTATCTGAGTTGAATACTCAAGGAATCGACCACTTACTCCTTGGTCTTCGACCTAGACATAGACAAAAAAAATTTGGACTTATGAATTTCTTTACGTCGTTGTAACTGTTAGTCTAAGTTAATAGTATGGTGTGGGTTATTGTGGAAATATTGGAATGAAATCATATCGATTTTGTATTCTCAAATTTACCTTTTGTGACTATATAGAAGTGTCATATTCACCTAATGGATGTGAGTTTCTCTCTTTGGGAAGAATACTCTTCACCTTTTCGAGTTGTTTGTGATATACCGTGTTTTTTTATTTTAGGCCAATTATGAAGGAATTCATGGTCGATTCGTTTACATTATATATTGGTTTTTATGGCGGTGACCTTGTCACTTCACCCCCATTTTGTGGATTTTAAGGTAAATAAATTACCTGAGTCTTATCGAGCCGAGAACCCATAGGTAGGTGTTAAAATTGATCTATTATTACTTCTACTATGATTGCGATGGTATTTTTGTATGGGAAAGTCGAGCTCAATTATCCTTGGTTGATTAAGGAAACCAATGTGAAGTTATAGACTTATATATTTTTATGCATCAAGATACCGAGTATAACTATGACTAAACTAAACTTGTGTTATTGAGTTATCCACCTTTGTTAATAAAACCGGTGATATAAATTAATTAGAAAATAGGTGTATAATTTGGGATTCGAGAATGATAGGCATATGATTAAAATTCGAGATAACTTATAATACTCAAGTATAATCTCATTCTTATAGCTATCTACTTGATTAGAAATAGTTATCTTGTATTATTTTTACAATGATTGGGTAGTTATTGAATGGTATAAGGACTTTTGAATCTTGAAGAAATATATATATGATTTTATAGTGAAATAATGGCTTTATATTATAAAGCTATAAAGTTACATAGGTAATAATATTGAAAGTATACTCGATCGTGAACAGATATGATTTGATTGACCATAATGATCAAGTAAATTATATTTGAGTGTTATTTTAAATTATTGTATTAAATAAATCAAACATCAATGTATGTGTAAAATAATTTCTGGAAATGTTCAAATTGTTATGTGATCCTTTTGGTCCATTTGTGAATCTAACTTAATGCAATATTTCCTTTATGAAAATACTAGATGGCGTAAGTTATTATGGAGATATAGATCTTATCATGCCAGTTCATATGAGTTGAAAATTGCTAAAAAAATTGTAGATAGACTACTTGAAAGGTGAAATGTGGATGAAGTTTAAAGATTTCATTTGTTCTATTTGACTGAAGAAAGTTGAATTATATCACTTGATTGTATTTATCATTAAATGAAGTACCATTGTATTGATCGATAAATGAAAGGTCAAGTTAGCCTAGTTGATTGTATCAATTCCAAAAAGGGATATTGTAAGATTCATTATGTCCTTAGGTAATATTGTTGTATTTGATTTAAGGAAATGAAAAGAGGCTTCCATAAATACATTGTGTACTATATTGCATTGATGTAAAAATGAAGTTTATTAAACTAAGTACATATATGATTTGTATTTAAGATGTCTAGAATATAATGTAATGATACAAGTGTGAAGGTGTTATATACTTTGCCTTATATAATCTTACCGTAATAATGTTGATTAAATTCGTAAGTGAGACTATTTCTGTAATCAATAAAAAACAGTGACTTTAACCTATATGGTGCTTCATATGAAGATGTCATAGATTGATATATGTATATGTAAAAAATATATACAATTATGAATGGATGAAAATAAGTTGATACTTGAATGTTTGGATTGTTGACTTTACTTGGTAACCAACTTGAGAGGGAAAACGCTATACTCAACTATATTTACTTGAATAAATATCAAAGTGTGATTTTGGGATTAACACATTATGAAAATTTATATCTACAACCTTTAATTAATTAGGTTATGATGTACTATCCATAATTAAGTAAATAACAATTGCGAAACACTCGTTACATCCTTAGGTACAAAACCAAAATTTGAGAGTGTATGCTGAAAAGCGGGAATTGACCTATCATAACACTTTTCCAATATAATAAATTAAGTGCAACATTTGTAATACATGGGTCATGACAGACCAAATTCATATGACTGTTGTAGTGTGACATTTAACAAATTATGCATGTCATTCTTTGAATGTTTCCGTCTAACAAGTATCCCAAGTTGTCCCTTAGACTCCATTCATTACATCTGTTGTAACCTTTAAAAGAAATAAAACTATCTTTGAGTTGTGAAGGTTGTTGTCTGGTGAATGAATACCTTGGTACCAACTTGTGTTGGTTATAAGGTAGAAATAAATTACATGATGACTCAAGTCATTACGTGAACTCTTTCTTTCCCATAGGTAACCTAAGTTGGCATAGATGTGTTCAACGAACATGGTGAACAGGTTTCACCTTTGCATAGTTTAAAATTAAATTAATTTTAATTAACTGATTTGATTTTGATAACAAAACTAAGTGACATGGTGATGGGACATGTTTTAAAGACTTTTTGTAGTCTAGAAACAGAGCATGTAATGCATGACTCATAAACTTTGGCCAAAGTAGTGTATGGTAGTACACTGTCAGGTTCACCTAGTTCTAACTAAGTGTGTGATGTCGGATGGGATTCGATTGACTGAACCCCGGTAGACACTTTGAACAAACACTTGAAAATCAATGCTGAGAAGGGCACTAACAAGTATACTAAGTATACTGACTCAAAAGAGTAATTATGGGGGATTGAGTTATCCCATGTATATGCACATATTTAATTGATTTATTAACTAAATAATTGCAATTATATGATTTTGGATTTAAATGTTAGATTGTACATTTAAATCATTGAATGCATTATGATTAAATTTGGGAATAAAAAAATCCTGTGTATTGAAGTCTTAAAACAAGGATGTTACACATGAAAAAAGTAAATGCAAGAAAGACTAAGTGTAACCAAGATATGTAGTATGTTGTGGATGAGATGGAATGGAATGCAGAGTGAATGTTATGATCCATGTGCCCTCGAGTGAATTTGAATGAGTATGCATAAGATGAGGTTCATTTATACATGCCCCCTCAACAATCGAGAATGAACCATAGAAAAAGAGTGCATCATCGGAAAATGGTTTGAATTGTGTGCTAGAAATATATGATCGATAAAGTGTAGAGCATGTTGAGTGAGAGAGAGCATGAACACATGGGTGTGGTGAGGTCCATTTGAGTTGTATAGCCTTAGCAATTGATTACCGACCTTGGAACTAGAGTGTGTCATAGGGTAATGGGTGCAATGTATAGAATTAGATGAGAAAGATATAGTGCGAATGTGTAGTGTGAGTGATCCACAAAGTGTGTAGTAGTAGAGGCTGTGAGAGAAGATGTCATGCACAAAATGTGTAGTGTAATGTTTGTGGTTCATGTATATAGTATTCCCTCGGCAGTCAAGTGTGAACCAAAGAATGAGAGTACATCATTGGGTAATGATGATACAAGCATGTATCAAGATGTATATGTTGTTTATGAGAGACTAGATGTGAAATGATGAGAGTATAAGATGCATGTCGATGCAAAGGGGGGATACATAAGTGCGATGTCCCCTAAGTGTGTGATGATGAGAGTGATCAAGTGATATTGTCTAAAATATCATCATTGTCTTGATTGAAGCCAACTAGAGATGCATTGGAGACTTGATAAGAAATAATATGAGGTGGATCATATAAATATCCATTACGACATAAGGTATACATGGTCATGGCATACTCTTCATCAATGAAAGGTGTTGGCGGACACCGTGTGCATACCAACAAGTGATATTTTGTGAATATCTGGGAGATGAATCATTACCGATAGAAACATGGCTGAATGACATAGGAAAATTTATAGAAGTGTGACTAGAGTCTAAAGTGCCCCCAATATAATCAAGCCAATATTTCCCAAGTGTCAGTGAAGAAACACACATGGTACGTGCAACGAATACTACTAAATGGAAAACATGAAGACCATAGGTAACTATAATGTGAACATATCCATGATAGAGATGAGGTGAGTGAGGTGGTGGTAAGATATCATTGAGTTTCAAGCCAAGCCTAGTCAAGCCATCATATGTGCAAATAGTATTAGAGAAAGTATGATCCAACGGAATATGATGCCAATAAGAGTTATTGATGAAAAGTGTGCATGTGAATGGAAGTGGTATAGACATAGATTACCCACGAGAAGGTGAAACAATGTCCAGTCAGTATGGGTGACCCCGATAAAGTACCTTTACATTAGTAGAGGGAGGGGTTTTGAATTTTTATTCACCAGGGCCATTGGAAATGAAAGTTTCATTGAAATATGAGTCATCTACATTGATATGAGTGAAATTAATATTTCATAATTTTTCATCAAAGTAAGTTCAATAGTATTGACTTCATCATCAGAATCATCAAAACCATCTGTATTGGCATTGTCATGTTGTATAGTTGTACCAAGGATATTAGTAGGATGTGCACTATATGTAGGAGCGAGAGCAGCCTCAACAAGAGGGGTAGTAATATGAATAGGATCAGATGCTATGGAGGAAATGATGGTAGTGGTATGAGTAGAAATGACTAGAGTTCTTGGAGTGACAGAAGAAGATTGTGAAGTGTTGTATTGACTGATTTCATATGTATCAATACTATTATATGGAATAGGATGCGACTAAGGAATGGGCATAGAAATAAGAGGGTCTATGCGATAGAATTTGAATGGACCGGGGTCCGCAACAATGGTATGTTTATATCCATCATGTAAGAATTGTACACATATATGAAAAGTGGATGGAATTACTGCATTGCATGAATCCAAGGTCTACCCAGTAAAATATTGAATTGAAATGAGGTATTGATAACGAATAATTCTATAGGGATAGTATTAGGCATGAATTTGATATGTAATGTGATAATTCATAAGAATGTGCAAGTAGTTCAATCATATCCACAAATAAGAGTAGAATTCTTAGAAATTAAATTTTCTCGTAATTCCAAGTTGTTTTAAGGAATGAACACATATGCTAATAAAAATCATTAGTCTATGAAATACCGCATTGCACAACAAGTCATAGAGATATACTTTGGTTGAAGTATTCTTACGTTTATCGGCGATATCAGGCCCTTAGAAGTAGCGGGAGGAGCCACATAATTGATAGGTGGTGGAATAGAAATGGTTTGAGTCGTGGGAGCTAGAGTGAAATGAGTAGCTACTACATTTATGGAAGAATAACATATAGGCATAATAAAGTGAGGAGGATGTTGAGTACGAACTTGCATGAAATTAGCAAGTAGTAGTAACCATACCAAAAACCTTAGTGGGAGTGAAAGAAGGATAATACGATTGATCCATGACTCGATAAGGTGAAGACATATTCAGAAATAAGGATTTGAAATGGTCGGGTTCACCAAAATGATTAAGAAAATATTGAATTAATAGATGCCTAAATCTAATGCAATGTAGTAACAAATGAGTATATAAATAAGTACATAATAGACCCAAGAAAATTAATATATTAAATATGAAACCCTAGTTGCAAAGAAGGGATAAGAAGACTTAGCTTATTTTCAAAAAAATTGAACTACACCTAAGAGATGACCAAATGAATTGAGAAGGAGAAGTGTCACACAGAGCCTCAGAAAAATGTGTGAGCTAAAGATCTTCTTAGAATGGGGTGCCTGGGGGCACCTGCGGGTGCCCTAGACCTACTCTAGGTTCCTATGACTGCTCAAACCCTCAGGAAACCTCCTTCACAGTGTCATAAGATATTTTTTATCCTTCCCTTCTTGTCATTAGTATATCACGTGATGATCACCGATGTCATTGATAAATTGTAATGAAATATTGACCTGCAAAACCCTTAAGAGTGCATCAAATCCCAAAAAGAAGAAAATGCAATGAGGGGTCAAACTGTCCTCAGATGTCAAATGAATGAACTTACAAGTTTGAGCGTTGCACTATATTTCATACCCAATGTAGTTCTAAGTGTGTGCATGTGTGTGTGTGGAATTCTTCCTAGGTGGCTCTTGTGCATGTCACACTTGATAGCGAGCAAATAGCTAGATATAGAATATGTAAATGGATGTGTGCATGGAATAGAATGAACTTCCCCTCCTATGAAGTGTATGCAGTCCCTTTCCCTTGAATGGATGATAGAATGGATGCTTAAATGCTCTTGAATAACCTTTGGATTTAACCTTAGGTGGTGATAGCTAATGCTTAATGTTTGGTCCTTTATTATAATCAATTAAATTTATATTTATATGATTCCCTTGGTTGAATTTTATAATTAACCTCGAAAAGGCTAACTACCAAAATGATAAAATGCTCAAATGGCTATAAAGGACCCAAAATATGTGAACAAATTACAAAGTGGTTAGGGGCACCCGAGAGGATTGGGGCACCTGACGTTGGTGTCTGACTGGGCGCGCGATGTCTAGGATGATAAATGCCAAGGTGTGAAAAGACAGACTAAGCTAAAGAGAATGTAAGAACAAAAGTGGCAACATAAAGAAAGTAAAGATGGTCAAATACATGGGTTAATTAATACTTTTCTTACTTGGGAATCATATGAATATTAGTATGCAATTAGGACTAGATAATGACATAAAATGTGTGATTCGGTGGGTCTTCTAAAATTTGTTGTGTTTCATGGAAATATCAAGGATTTCCATGGAAACAAAGGAAAAGTGTCATCAAATCATAATGTCAAGCAATGTAGGAATAGGCATTCACAACACGTGGAGGGGAAAGATAAGATTTTCATGGGTGCGTGGGAGCTATTGTCTCACATATTTATCAATCCAAAACAATGTTCAAGTTCAAAAGATGTGGAACAAGGGAATATTATCACGGAAGAAAAATTACACGAAACAAAGGATTATACCTTCACGGGATCTACAAGGATTTTTCATAAATTAAAAGGTGAAGCCAAAAAGGATAAAAATATTTAAAGTAGAAGATAGATGCCATAGAAAAATGCTCGAGCACTCAAGGTTCGTTGATTGGCTGCAAATGTTGAAAAGAATAAAATATGGAAAGTTGGTATTAAACAACACAAGTGGAATGTTTTCATGTGCCATAAATTACCCACAAACCCATAATTTGCGACAAGGATGGTAGGGGCAAAGTATCAGTCAAACCAAACAATATTCACATGCATGGAACTATTCTCATTTTCAATCACTTCTCCACCGACTCACCATGTCCTCCATAGTGCATGTCGGTAAAATTGGGCCAAAAATCCCATAAGGAACAATGCCAAGGTTCTTCTAGTTATCAAAACTCGAATTCACCACCAATCAAAGCGGCTAGAAAAATTGGCTCCACCAAGCACTAACAAAACTATTCTCTAGTTTTGGTGTTCCCCAAAGCCTCGATTCACCAAACCAAGGGCACAATTATTAAAGAGGATATTTAAGGACCGCGTAGAGTCATTCTCCCATTCGTTAAGTGTTCTAAAACTCCACAGAGCCGAAAATATGGGATCTAGAGGTGAAAATGCAATTTCTTAAACTTACGGGAATTCAACCACCCAAATATATTACTTAATGGTGCCTATACCTTGTTCAAGTAGCTCTAATGGCATACAAAAAAGGAAGAGAAGGATCCCCATGCTTAAAACTATAGAAAATGGTGACATTTTGTCCTTGGTAGGTGTAAATGGGCCATTTATGGCCATTTGGTGGCTTCCCTTTTTCTTTCTCGCTTTCTCTATATATGTAAGTGTTTATGCACGAGAATGGGGTTTTTCTCTACTAGATTTGGAGCTCTCTACCTTAGAGTTAATTTTCATACCTTCAAACCTTTGTAACTCCCTTTTTGTAATTTTTTAATATCTTCTTTGTAACCACAAATGAACATGCTTTAAGTGATATACGATTGTGGTTCCTTCCTTTAAATGCAGTGTATTTGATGTGAATCTATTGCCATTTTTTTTTTTTAATCTATTCACTTGTGTCTTGTAAAACTATGTATTTCTCTTTCATTCTTACATATGTGGTTGTATTTGTGTCTCTGCGGGCGATTAGAACCCCATTTCAGTTTGGTGCATTACATTTACCCTTTTTAGTTTTTCAATTTTCTCCTCCATATAACTTTATATCCTTGGAAATATTAGCTTAGGTTAGATAATTTAGACTAGAGAGATATTATAGGATTATTTGCATCAAACTAGGATGAAGTGCACCATCCCTTTCATCTAGAAAAATATCCTCATTAACCCACACACTCATGTTCTAACAATATTACACTAAAAAAATTTAACTCATTTTTAGTGGGGTGAAAATTTCAGCTCTAACAACAACCATGCCCATACCCATTACATCCCCAATTGTTTCCTCCTTTACCATGGTTCACATCCCAGTTCACCCTTAATATTTGATCCATTATATCAATGGGAATTATCTTTAGGGATCCCTATAGTCCCTAAATGGTTGGAGAGGTTAACCAAGAAGAAAAGGAAGGTGATAGTACAATCAGAGGTAATTGATTTCAACATCTTATATCTCAAGCCAACCCCTTCATGAGAGGTAAATAAACGTAATATGGTTTCAAGGATCTTTACTAATGAAAAGGGTGATAGGTTTTCTAATATCTGCATGCCTCAATGGACAAGGATAAAAAAGAAACCTTTGCACCAGATAATCAAGTCTCAAGGTCGGGATGGGGAAGATTACAAGAGAAGTAGCCAAGGAGGAATTCCATAACTTAATCAGTATGATATTTGATAGGATGGATAAGGATCATGCCACCAAGGATCACCTTAGGGAGAGGGTTAACAAACTCACGGTCATTATACATAAAATGGTCAAACTTCTCCAGTATTTTTTTATGTAGAACACCAACTTTAGATAGCTAAATTAGTCTCGCTAAATGATGTTGAAGAGATAATATATATGGGGAGATCTATAAAGAAATGGGTTGAAAATTTGATTAAAAAATAAATTAGTGCTATTAGACATGATGCAAATTCACAAGGAAATTTCTATTGAAGTAGAAATATTAAAGAAAATCCTAGAAAGGTATCAAAGTTTGGGATAAATATACTCATCCAATACCTACCTAATCTTGAAGCTTTCTCAAGAGCTAATTTAGATACCCTCATCGGAGAATATGTCATCAATGAAGAATAGTAACGAGGACCAAACCAAGCTTCCACGAGCTAAAAAATGTAGGATTTGAATCATTGAGGAATGTGTAGGAAGGTTGAAGGATTCAAAGAATGAGGGGTCAATGCACTAATCAACATAAAGGAAGTGGTGGAAAAGATGCCTTATAAATTGAATTATGATCAATGGAATCCTCATATTATTGAGGAAATCATTGGTAAATTCAAGGATTTGGTAGTGAAGAATTCTACACCCATAAGCTTCTTCAATTATTATTTTATCAAGGGGTACATCAAGTACTAAAATTTCCTTAATAAGATAACCAAAAAGATGAAGGTATTATGTAAAATCCCAAGAGGATGGTTAACATTGAAGAAGATTACCACATTCATGATATGTACATAAGAAGTCCATATGAGGAACAAATCAAGGAGGTTTTAGATGAATTTTATGCATATCGTGAATTCCTCAAGTTATTCAAGGAAAATAACATTAACATGGAATATGATCCATAGGATTATGGTGTAATAGAGGAAGCTAGATTTAGAGTTAGTTATAACCTAGGAGAATATATATTTTTTCTATCATATATTTTTTATTTTTTAAAAATACACATTCTATTCTTATGAACTACAAATCCATTTGGTAAATTTGTAATTATCAAAATGTGAATCCATTTTATAGAATTATAGTTTTGACTCGGACAAGTATCCTTGTACATAATGACTAAATACGAAATCATGAGTACTAGGGTGTTTCATATTTTTTTACTTGTAAGCATGTGTCATATTTGAGGATTCTATTATTAGTAATAAAGACGTTTACCCCCACACATGTAGCAATGAAATGGGAAGACTTCTCTATATATACAAGAGACATGCATTGTATTAAGGATATTTTGGATATATGTAAATTCTAGATTTTAAAGGTGTTGAAACATTATATTCCACATATTTTATGTCACACCTCGCAAATTCAGTTGTGTTACTAAATGATAAGTTGTTAATTGATGACTTCAAAGTGCTTGATGTTCTATAAGATTCCTTTAGCTTGTATAGACTTGTTGTATTAAATATTGTTGTACACTTTTCTATAATGTGATACTCACATTGTTGAAAGTGTTGGAACATAATAATTAAATGGTCTAACCAACCCTTAATGTATATGGGTTCATCACTAATATATAGGTTAATATTTAATAATATGAAATATTTATATTTCTATTGTTAAATATGATAACCTAGGTATATACTTTAGGTTAAATATTTAATATCATGAAATGATTATATTTCTAATATTAAATGTTATAAACCTAGGTGTATGTGTCAACCATTTTAGGTTGAAAAGGTGGGTCGGGATACATACCCGATCACCTTATATAAAAAGGACTTTAAGTCCTCATTTGATATATTCGGAAAATATATCAAAGGTTTTAAATCAAGTGATTTGGTTTTACCCTTGGTAAATAGGGTTTCAAAAGAGGATGTGATCTTACTGGATGTAAAATAAGTTCTTTGAAGTAAAAATTTTATTTTTAAAGTGGATTTTACCCTATTGGGGTTTTTCACTATAAATATTGTGTCACTTGTGTTATTTATTTCGTGTAAGTATTTATTTATTTACTTATGTTATGATGTAATCTTTATTTAAATCTTTATTGTAACATTATATAATATGTAAGTTGATTAAATCCGTATTTATTATAATCCTCAAATTCTAACATAGTAACATGGTGAATGGTGGGTAGTTAAAGGTTGGTGGACTTAGTAATCAATATTACTAAGTTTAACCTTATACTTGTTCATTAAAAAAACAAAAACAAAAATGGACACCTAAAGCTGTAAAAACTACTTCAACTCTAAAGCGGCCCCATTCTTTTTCTAAGTGAGATATAATTTTATTTTAAAACCTAAGTAGTTTTTTAAATCATATGACGTTTTATTAGGTTTTTCACGTAGCATTGGTAAGTATGGCATGTTTAATTTTTTAAAAACTAATATCTTAACTTATGTTTCCAAATTATCATGCCATATTAATGTGGGCCACCTTGGCATAGTTTATGTTTGTAAAAACCTAAAATAATAATTACATACCACGTGGCGATGTTTTTATTTGGTCATTGTATTTTTAATAACAAAATATACAATAGTTTATAATTTTTTTGAACTATATGTTGTTTTTTATTTTCATTCTATAAACTATATACCTTTTAAAAAAGTGTATATATATTTTATATTATAAATTAAAATAGGCTATTATAATGTATTAAAATATAACCTCCCTAATATTATACAGAAGAAGAAATTCTATAATTTCACATTCTAGAAACATACAACAAGTTTTTTTCGTTAAATTTGATGGTCAAATGACCGTCACGATAGACCAAAAAATAAGCGATTATGACGGTCATTTAGATGTCAAATTTAAGTTTTCCGAATCTTTGTCTACATTAATTTTTTCAGAAATTTGAAATTGTTATATATTTTTAGGGTTTATTCTTCACTTCTATATGGTCGGAAATATTTTTTTATATAAATTTGGGGTATAAGATAGAGCCCTTTATATTGCAAGTAATTATTTTGATCATAGGAGGTTAATTATAATGCATTTTAATGACATAATTAGTTATGATCAAATAGTTTCTTTAGATCCGATTCTATTAAAAGTGTTGTTTTTTATTATCGATAAATATGTATCTAACTTTGTGGTACATTGTATATTGTAATGGGGTGTGTTTTACATGTTTAGGAAAACAATGGCATCAAGTTATTTCTATCTTGACAAAACCTAGAGCTTGAATGAAACTAACTATAACATTTGGGTCAAAACAGAATTGATGACGAGTAAACTCTAGACGATTGTTTCTTGATCTGAGGTTGCTCCCACCGGTCGTCAAGCAACTGTAGATAACATGAATGTATTCTTGCAATGAATGAAGGAGGCTCTTTCTATGATTTTACGCAATGTGAACGATGAGTGCCTTCTACACATTGGTATTATCGAACATCCGAAAGAGGTATGGACACAACTAGAATCCATGCATGAAGGATACTTGATATATCAATGATAGTAATGAGAGTATAATAGTTGAAGGAATTCAAATAAATGGTTTGTATATTTTTATGATTTCTCTTCTACATCTTGTTTTATATTCGAGTTTTAATAATTCAAAACTATGGCATGAAATGTTAGGACATGCTAATTATCAAAGCTTATATGAAATGTATAGATATAATCTAGTAAAAAGTTTACATGCGTTGTCTTCTTCTCTTGAAGTTACTTCATTAAATGCTTCTAAATGATGGTTTTGATTCTAATTTAGTAAATGGTCATGATAATGTTTTGATGTTATAAATATTTGAAACTATTATCTTCCTCGATAAAAAATTAAATTGGTCTCAATCTATGTTAGAAATTTCAAATCCTATTAACCTTAGGAAAATGACCAAAAGTCATCATATGTAGCATGCATTAATTACCTTGTATGAACCTGAGCCGCGTAGTATTATAGGGTCTAGGTGGATATACAAAGTAAAATATAATATTGATGGTAGTATTAAAAAACATAAAGTTAGTCTTGTTGCTAGAGGTTTCAATTAGAAACCCGGTATTGATTATGTTGAGACATTTTCCCCTCTAGCTAAAATGAGTACTGTTAGGGCCTTATTTACAATATCCCTAGGTCACCCACGAGAATGGATGCCTTTGGACGATCTTAGCAAGTAGCTAGAAGGAATTGTAGACATGTTGAATGTTGAGAGCGACGATTTAGTGGGTGACCTACTTCAGCAAGTGCAGGGTGAGGTGGATGCCTGGGAAAATATTGAAGCAACAGTAAAGAAATAATTCCCACTCCTCCTACAGCAGTAGCAAATTATTCCATTCTTTCATTCTTTATTCAGATTGTCCCTATCCCACTATTCTTTATTCTTTAAAGAAGTAGGATGTTTCTGAGGATGGAGAACATGCTTAGTACGGGATGATGTTGGGCCCATGGGGGTTCACTTAGTAAAAGTATGGTATAACACGTTCATTCGAAGGGTATTAAAGAATACCCTTAATTATAGTTTTTACCTCTAATTATTCAATTGATAATACCCCTCCTATTATATTATTAGAATGAAAAAACCCCCTATTTTTTTCATGTACCTTACATACCCATTTTTTATTACAATTTTATTCACCCCTTTTTATTTCTACCCTAATATACTAAACAAAAATATAGTATATTTCTCACTCAATTTTTTAATATGCACTTCCTCTCGAAATATAGTTTGAATTCATTCAAGACCTATTACCAATTACCTTATAAATGCTAAGATTTAATCATTTATCAATAGTTCTTCGAATAATTAAGATGGTGAAATAATATCACTTGTGTTGAAAAACATACTCAATCCTAGTTTTATACCATCTTATTATTTCTTGGTTAGGAATCTCTTAATTGAGATTTCTTTGATAAAAAAGATATTATAATTTAACTTTATGAACACACTACTTTTGTAATTTTAAGGTATTTACTTTTAAAAACTAGGGTTGAAATGTTTTAGTTTTATATTACAATTAAACCTCCCTTTCCTTTGGACCACATCTCTAAACTACCCCAATCCCCGATTCAAAATATTAATAAATTAAACCCTTTCACCCCCTCATGTCTATCAATATATTAAATGTACTTTTATTAATTTTAATTACCTCAATAAGAACTCACGTGCTAGGATATTGCCTAGCTAATGAACCCCTCGTGGTTGGGCCCTGAAATATTGGCTAAGTACCAAAGGACACACACATAGGAACATTGAAGAAGAAGGGCGCTTAGGGAAAGCGCATAGGAAAAAGGGGTTTAAGAAGGGTTTAAGTGAAACCAGGTGCCGCGGGAGATAAAACATGGGTTTAAAGGACTTAGCCATATTTGGCATTCTAAATGCACTTGAGGAAAAACATGAAGACCCGACTAGGCATGATGAGTGGATAAGGTGCCAACCTGGAACCTTGGAGGTCAAGAAAAGGATATTCCACGTAGGGAATATTCCTAGAAGACATCATTATAGAGAGTGGAGGGTTTACAAAGGGATAAGCATTCACCATTGGAGGACCACATCAACACTTGGCACGTGATTTTTCGGAAGAGAAGGCATGGCGGTGGGTGCTGATCCTATAAAAAGAGATGCTTGGGCTAGAGACAGGGATGATATGATAGAAGAGGAATGAAAAGGGAGGGCAAGAGATAAACAAATAGAATGCAAAAAGAAGAAGAAGCAAAGTAGAAATGTGTTGCAGTAATGTTAGGGTTTAGAGCACTTAGTGTTAAGGGTTGTGATGGATTTTATAAGCCTATGTATGGCACTAGGATGAGTAAAAAGAGTTAAAATGGGAAATGTATAGATAGGGTCTCATATGGGGAATAATTTTCGAGAGTTAAGTCCCTGTCATTTATTGTATATGGTCTGAGATGACCCTTTTGACTATAATGTGGCTACCTAAACTATGTTAAATCAATATATCTATGGGTTTGTTCTGTATATTTTGCTTAAGGGTGTAAACCCTCATGTCATATGACTTATCATGGATCAAATCTAGTTTATTATGCTTCTTGCAATCTTCTTTAGCTTTTGTGATGCACTAATGTTAGATCTACTAGTTGCATTTTCTACCTCTTTAAATAAGTAAATGTACTTCTACTTTTGCAAATCATCCTCCATTAATGGCAGAACCGTCTCACAAAGCTCACATAAAGGAGGGGCTCGGTGCCCGCATGCGCTTCGGGTGAGCGCTCGGTGCCCACCGGGTGATAGGCCAATGTGCTTGGGTTAGTAAAGTTATTAAGGGTAAATAAATGACTACATACTACATTATTTTGCATACACTTTTAGGAGGGGAAGTTCATTCTATCCATGCAAACATCTAGTTACATATTCTACATCTAGCTATTACTCGTTATCAAGTGTGACACACACAAGAGCCACCTAGGGCATGATTTAGCACACACGCACACACACATAGAACTACATTGGGTCTGAAATGTAGTGCAACACTCATTCGTAAGACCACTTGTTTGATAACTGAGGACAGTCTAACCCCTCATTTGCATTAGTGTCTTTTTGGGATTTGATGTTCTTTTGAGGGTTTTGTAGGTTAATTTTTATATCAAGTCATTAGCGACATTGGTGATCATCACGACATACTATAGAAAAGAAGTGAAGGAAAAAAACACCTTATGACCAGTCAAAGATGGTTTTCTGAGGTTTTAAGAAGTCACGGGAACCCGGTATTGGTCCGTAGCGCCCACAGATGCCCCTAACCCATTCGGGTGCCCCAATCTAGAATAATCCTCCATCTCTACATTTTTCTCGGGTCTTATTTGATGAGTCTACACTTCATATTTTATATTTTATCACTTCAAAGCATAGCCCAGGATTAATTACGAAACAACTAAGTCATTTCATCTCCTCTTTTCACTTAGGGTTTCCAATCTTAATTGCTTATTTTCTTGGGTCTATTATGTACTTCATTGCTTATTCATTTTCTTGTTGCATTACAATTAGATTTAGGCATCTATAAATTCTATATTTTCTTATTCATGCATCCATCTATCTTTCATACAAGGGCCGATGGACTACATTTTTTGCATACACTTCATAGGAAGGGGAATTTCATTTTTCCATGGACACATTTATTTACATTGGTACATTTAGATATCACCTACTATCACATGCACTTACAAAAGGGCTTCCTAGGGCATGATTATATTACACATACACAAGAACTACATGGACTCTGAGATGTAGTGCATTGATCGATTGTAAGTTCACTTAGTTGAGTGACCATCACGATCGAGTTGGGCTCCCCATATTACATACTTTATTTTTGGGATTTGATGTAGTTTGGGGTTTTGTAGATAGACATCTCTTTGCATGTTACAAGTGAATTATTTGATCATAGTACAACACACATGAAACCAACAATGACTACAAGTGACCATATTGCGACACCAGAAAATTCAGGTTCCGACCATTTTCACAAACACGGGTGCCTAGAAGCAGACTCCAGTGCCTAGGCACCCCTGACCTAGCCCAGGCACCCCAGTACATGAATATCTGACAACTCTAGAATTTATTGTGCACATTTGTGACAATCTACCCTTCCTGTTTATCAGTTTCTCAGATCTGCACAGTCTCAAAATTAGGCTTAAATCAACTAAGTTCTTTACTCTCTCTCCCTCTCTTGCATCTAGGTTTTTTTGGTCCGAAAATCTGCTGGACAGATCTATGGACAGACGAGCCAACAGTGTGTAGGGCATAGCCCCTCTTTGAGTCAGCAAAGTGAAACTGGTTTATTGCTATTCTACCAGCAGGAATCTTGTGCAAATCTCACAGTATTCTGCCTTCGGGGGTTGGGATCTCATCCCAGTAGATTGTTTCAGACTGCGGAAAGAAAGGAATGAAAGAGGGGATAGAGAAAGAGCAGGTCCGAAGGAAGAAAAGAAATGAATTCCAAAGCAGAAAGGTCGGGAAGTTTATGTTTTGGGATTGGTAGTAAACAGAGCCAAACCTACTTACATAAACAAACAAAGCAATACTGATGAGAAAATGACAAAAAGGTAGATATGAATCTAACAGAATAAACACATACAGATCTAACATAAGAAAGCTCTGATGTATAACACAAGTATTCAGTACAAAGCCTCAATATTTGTATTGTTGTTTTTCTTCTGTTACAAGAAAGCTCAAAGTCTTTCTCTCCTCATTTCTATTTTCATCTAAAAAATGTCCACCCCTTGAATACAACAAGTATTCCAATATATATAGAAGAGGAGAAGGAAAGAAGGCAAAAAGGAGCCAACCACCTATTTACAAAGATATTTACAAAATATCTAAAAGTCATGTTGACTTTTGACAACTTGATGGATGACATCATCCCATGACGCAACATGGATGATGTCATCATTTGTCAACATACTTTAGACATTCCAACAAGAAAGTCGGAGAAGAGAGAGAAGAAGAAGAAGAAGAAGAAGAAGAAGGAGCAGCTACTCGTCGTCATCATCCTGCGGCCGAAAGGGGGTAGCCTGCTTTTGATGCTGCTCAGGTGATGAGATATGGAACTGAGCGCGGTATTCCAAAAACTTGTTAATCATTGGCCCAAATTGATCCTGGGAAGGATCCTTGTGCCGCTCGCTGATCGCCTCACAAGTCTCCCACTCATCTATGAGCTTCTCGGGAAGTTTGGAATAGTCCTTCTCCGCCTCAATGAGGAACCCGATGAAGTCCCTACAGGCCAGCAGGTTGTTGATAGATTCAGTGTCAAATGTGACCTCTGGCCCCGTTCCTTGAGAAGCGATCTCCTTGAAGATCCGGATGGTTTCATCAGCTGACCTTAAGGTAAAGGAAGGAGTGAGCAACCCTGGAGACATGTTGAGAACAATTCACTCCATTTGATGCATTGTATCCAGGGCCTCTTCCTTTACCTTGTCGATTTTTTCCAGAACAAATTCAAGCTGATCCACCCGGTAGTCCAGAGTGGACATGATTTTGTTGAGGGCCCTTGGATGGCCGAAGACGCCGAACTTGACCAGATCTTCGACTGAACAGTCGAACATTTGTTGAAAGGTCTCGTGTCGCAGTCTAGCATGTTCCAGCTCTTCTGATATGGGCCCCGCTAATGCTTGGAGCTCCTTGTTTGCCTTTCCGATGTTCAGATACAAATCGACAAACTCGGTGATCACTCTTTCACTGTCCTTGAGGATCTGGCTCCTCCAAGCAAAAACGGCCATACCCTGCTCACCGATCTTTGCATATTCGTTGATTTTCTCCTGGCTGAGAAGCTCAGAAGTCTCAGTGGCAGTTGTGGGAGGCACACTACCCATCTTCTGTAAGGCTTGGAGCAGATATTTGTTTTGCTCTTTTAGTAGCCTTTTCTCTTCTTTTGTCTCTTGAAGCTTTTGACAGAGGGCGTCAACCGCGGAAAGAGCTTCCCCCTGGAGACTTTCAGAAGATGTCCCCATTGTGACTTGGGTCACAGTAAAATCTGTCGGAGACAGATCCTTTTTCTCTTTGAGGGGATCGGGGTATGCAATTTCCATGATTCTCTCACTGCTGACACTTTTAGAGAAGCGTGTAACAGGCTTCTGCTTCTTCGCCCCTTTGGCTGGGATCACTGAAAAGTCCATCGGAGCGATGGGAACTTTCCTCTTTTGTTGGCTTAGCTGCTGAGAGATCCAGGCTGGTCCTATGGAAGAAGGACCAGAGATAGAGGAGGCAACTACAGTAGAAGAGGGGAAAAACGTGGAGACACACGGCGGTGGCATTGAGAGAATAGCCGAAGAAGTGTCCACGGGAGGAAGGGAAACTGCAGCTGCGGAAGACATAGGAAGGGAAGGGAGCCCGGAGATGAGGGAAGAAATGGAGGAGGATAGATCAGTGAGGGAGGAGAAGATAGACGAAGAAGCAGGGGAAAGAGTAGAAGAAGGGACAGAGGACACGACCAAAGGGATGGTCGCTTGAGTCACTCGAGGAGGGGAAGGAAGAGAAGAAGAAGGGATAGAAGGGACCTCTGTTGTGGTAGCAATGCCGACATCCTGAGTGGATGGGCCTATGGGACTATCCTCTGTTATTTCTTCCTCCAGAGTTATGACTTGTTCTGGCGCTGTGGAAGGAGGACTTTCAGGGGCTTCTTCTTGGGTGGTGCTGGACTCACCCTCTACGCCTTTGCCTTTACCTTGAGGCTACTTTTTGGATCGTGGAGGTGCGTTACCCAGTGGGGAGGTTGTGAAATCTACCCCGAGGTAGATTAGCCCGTTCATTCGGCACCAGTGCTCTGGCCTACAGAGTTTCCTTGACCCTCTCCTCAATTGTCTGAGGAGCTTTGTTTCTGTCAATAGCCGGAAAGGGCCAATTGTCCCCATCTGTATCATTATATACCTTGTCTGTTTCATCTTCCGTAGTTTGGAAGCCTTTGGGGACAATGGCTATCCCGTATTGGATGATTTCTGCCAATGCTAGGCGAGAATGATCCTTTCTTCTGAGCTCTACCTCATGGAGGACGTCAATATAAATATCCTCGATCTGAGGAACATGGATTGGATCAAGCTTTGCTCTTGGCAGGCAGCCCCTTGGGTCGAAGGTAGGCCTGGCTGGGAAATCATGCTTCAAATTGAGTAACTCCAGCTCTGCGAACATTTCCTTCGCCTTGTGGTGGGTAGAGCATGTATATCGGCCCACTGTGAGGGGGAAAGGAGTTCCACCCTTCTTCCTTTTCAGGCATTTTTCGTGGTATGTGATTAGCTGCCTTGACAGTTCCAGCAGAATCAGCTTAGGCCCAGCATACCTTGGTAGCCTGGTTGGCTCTCCCAAAAAGTTGACAGCCCTTAGATAGGTGAATGTAGGACACTGGGTGAACAGGGCTCCCCATTTCTCCGTGGCTGCCACTATGTTTTTGGTCGTACGACCATGAGTCATATTCGGCCTCAGCAGGCAGATGACGTGGTAAAAGAATGCATCGTTGATTTTGGTGAATTGGGCGATGCTATTCTCCAGCCTCAGTTCTAGATAATATTCATATATTTTGACCTGAGGCCAAACTCCACTTCGTGTTAGGCCTGGATAATCCCTCTCTGACGCTGCAGCATAGACCACGTAGGAGTTCATATGGAATACTCCCGTTGTGCTGAATTGTTGTAGCTGCTCGGAGATGGTGCTGCTTATAATTTCCCCCAGCAAAAGCGCTGATCAGGAAAATTCTTGTTCATTGTTTCCAAGTAGCGCAGCATCCATTTATGGAAGTAATGGGCGTCAGAAAGCCCGAAGACCCTGCTCAGGAAGGTAATGGTATCGCTGAGCTCTTCTGAGAAGTCACTGCGGTGGATGATTTGGGGCCACCGGGTTACCACCTTCTTATTTTTCAGATATACTTCATTCATTAGCTGCATACATTGGTCTTCATTGTCTTCCCAGGCCTTGATGCACTCTGCTTGGCTAACGGCCACAAAGTGCCGGTGGTGAGGGATGCCGAGTATGATCTCAAAATGACGGGCAGTGAGGTTAATGACTACCTCGCCCTTGCTGTTTTCGACACACCTTGTGTCTTTATTATAAGACTGGGCAACCACCATCATAAATTCATTGTTGTGGCGCGACGGGATTCCTCCGTGAAGTGCGAGGCCTTCGCTATTAGTTTGTCCATCCATGGACTCCTTGTAACTTTCTGAGTTCTGGCCCAGAATTCCTCCATGTCGATATGCCCCAATTCTGAGTCTCTGACGTCCATGCTGCATTCGGCCTGTGACTCGGGCATTCTGACCCTCTGATATTTGTATTTCATTTCTTCCTCCGTAAGCTTAGCCTTTCCTTTCGATTTGGTGGGTCTCTTGCTGGATGTAGACATATGTTCTTTCGAACTCAGTTGCTGATCTGCATGAAGAAGAAGCGAGACCCAATCCGAAAAGGTTGAATTAGCCATTTGATCTTCCATTGGAATGTTAGCAGAAGAAAGAGTTAGAGATTTTAGGCTCAGGGCGCAGGGCGCATGAAAATTACAGCTTACAGGGCTAAATAGGTAAGGCGCACCAGGAAGAGGGTGTTGCAAGGATAAAACTGGCGCCAAAGGCGCATGGAATTTTCATGTTGCATTGGGATTTGGTGCGCCCTTTGGCGCGTGGATGGTTCGTGTAACAAGAACTTTTCGTGCGCCAAAGGGAGCATGGCGCGGCGCACGAAAGGTTTACACAACATGATGTTATTGTAATCGGGGATGCGCCTGCGCCTTCAAAGATTTGTACTTAGCGCAGATAAAGCTTGTGTTGCATGGATGCTGGGTGCGCCATTGGCGCATGGAAATGTGATGCAGCAAGGAAGGATTGTGCGCCAAAGGGGCGCAAGTTTAGCACTTGCAGCATGTGAAAGAGGCGCGCCTTGAGGGCGCAGGAGTTCATGATGCAACAAGTATGAAAGGTGCGCCATTGGCGCGGGTTTTGTTCATGTAACAGGGGTGACAGATGCGCCGAAGGCAAGAGAGAAACAGTGAACTAAATCACTCTCAAAGGGGTCTTTACATGGTTTAGATTTCTTCTTCTCCTCTTTTCCTTTTTGACAGGTCATTTGGGTAAATGAAATGGTTAAAACCAGGAGGGTTACAAACCATTGTTTCTAGGATGACATCCTCCTCCAGCAGATCTGGAAAGAGGAAGATAAGGAAAGACAACATGCGGGGGGGAAAAAGCTCAACACATGCATATCAAAAACCAAACCAGCAAGCAAGAAGCACTATCTAGCAAAACTCACGAAAGAGACAAGAGCACTTACCCGGATAAATAGCAAAAATCTGGAAAACGGGTCCACAACGCGTTGAAAATGACGAGGCAGGGGCTGACAGGCTCAGAGAAAGGAAATCACGTGCTCTGCGAATAGTGAAAATGACATTTGGGCGCGCAAACACACATATATATATATAGGTGAGCTGGTCATAAATGCGCCACCCACTTTTTAAAGGGCGCATGAGAGTTGCTGTCGACAGGGAAAAGCGTGCGCCCTTTGGCGCATGAAAACGTTTTCAGCAGGAAATTAAGCGCGCCTTTGGCGCACCAAAAGCTATGTCGACATGAAGTTATGTGCGCCCTTTGGCGCACCAAAACATGGCGCAACAAAAGTTGTGCCAACACAAAGGCGCATGCGCCTTGGCGCACGCAGGGAAGGCTCAACATACTTTGGCGCACCAAAAGGTGTGTTGACACTGAAAATCATGCGCCAAAGGTTTTAAAGGGGGCGCACCAAAAGTTGGTGTTACATAGCAATTTCATGCGCCCAGCCAAAAAAGGCTCAAAAGACTAAGTTCGAAAAACCAGATTTCCCGGGAAGGGATTTTACAACGTTTCGAATGCAAGGGATCCCTAACGAGGGATCGGAACAAAATTTCGGTATGGTTATCGGTAAAATTGCCCTTGTCAATTTTACGGGATAACAGCTGGCTCTTTCTGGGGACTATCCCTGAGCAAACTCGGGGGTAGAGAATCCCAGTTCTCATGTGCCTATCCATTGGGTAACAGAGTCAAAAACAAGGGCGACCGGAGGGGGAGCAAAAGAAACACACAACAAACCGAAAGCAAACACACGACAAAAGCAAACACACAACATAAAGCAAACTGTACAAAGAAGAGAGCAAGCTCTACTTCCTGAAGATCTTCAAATGTTGCCCGCTATAAGGAAGCGGGAGTTCGGTTCCATCCAGATATGAGAGATAGAAGCTATTCTCTCCGTTGAGCTGCTTGATCTTGAAGGGCCCTCTCCACAGGGAATCAAACTTTCCGTGCATGCCCTTTGGCTCTCTTCGCTTGTCCCACAAAAGGATGAGATCTCCCACTTGAAAATCTCTTTGCTTGGCCTTCTTATCAAAAAGCCTCTTAACTTGATTCTGATGTTCAGTGATCCTGTCGACCACCCTTACTCTCTTTTCTTCAAGTTCTGCCAGATACATGATTCTCTTTTCAAGAGAATTTTGGAAAGTTTCATCTTCGATAGCTCGCGCCAAGCGTAGAGCAGGAAGTTCCGCAGAAATGGGAAGCTCGGCATCAGTGCCATATAACACTTGAAAAGGTGACATGCCGAGAGATCTCTTGGGAGTAATACGATCGGCCCACAAAGCGTCGTACAAAGACTTGTGCCACATTCGCTGATTCTCATCTACTAACTTCCGTATGATGGTCACCAAGTTCTTGTTACTGGATTCCGCCTGACCATTTCCCTGAGGGTAATAGTCTGAGGCGTGAGCCAAAGTTATCCCATATTCATAGCAAAAACTAATAACTTCTCATGAGGAGAAGTTAGAAGCATTATCAGCAACGATTTTGTTTGGAACGCCAAACCTGACAATGATATTTTCTTTAATGAAATTGCAAACCACCTCAGAAGTGGCATGCTTGACAGGTATGGCTTCCACCCACTTGGTGAAGTAATCCGTTGCTGTAAGGACATAGCTATGTCGGCACTCGATTGAGGATTGAGTGCACCAATAAAATCAATTCCCCATTGTCTGAATGGTTCATTGATAATGACCGGCCTTAGGGGAAAGGCAGCCAACTTGGGCTTGCCGACGAATTGCTGGCAGGGTTCACACTTCGCCACCCAGATGGCTGTATCTTGAAAGAGCGTCGGCCAATAGTACCTAGCTCGAATGATCTTGTGTGCAGTTACGGAGGAAGAGAAATGCCCTCCACAGGCTGAATTGTGAAAACTTTCCAGTAGTTTTACTTGTTGGGGTTTGTCAACACATCGCAAAAAGATGCCATCTATCCCATGTTTATATAAACCGTCATCCCAGATGACATATTTAGCCACTCTGAGCTTTATAGTGCGCTTCTCCTTTGCAGTTAGGTGCATTGGGCATTCGCCGTAGGTGAGGAAGAAAGCGATATTGGAATACCACTCATCACTAGTTGCAACAAATAGAACCAGAGGCAGAGAATCAGGCTCTTCCTGCCGGTCCTGTGTTTCGTCGGTGTAGTCACCCCTGTCATCAGGGTTTTCTGAATCTTTGTTTTCAGCCATTAGCTGACACAGGCCCTTGCCCCTCACCAGCTTGGTTGGTTTAATATCCAGGTCATACTCCTGGACCTTTGCGATCCAATTTCCTCGCAAGCTTCCTAACTCCTGCTGAGTTAGAATTGATTTCACCGCCGTGTCAGGGACCAGCACCACCGTATGCGAGTTTAGAATGTAATACCTGAAATTCTTCACTGCTTTGACAACGGCGAAGGCATGCTTTTCCAGTTGAGTCATTTTTAGTTCGTGAGGCTTGAGGGGAGAACTCATGAACGCGATCGGAGATTCAACATCCTCCGAGTTCTTTTGCATTAAGATTGCGGACACAGTATGCTCAGATGCGTAACTATACATGATGAAGTCCTTGGAGAAATCGGGACATACCAGGACTGGTGCATGAGCAACGGAAGCTTTTATTTCTTCAAATGACCTTTTTCCCTCTTCACTCCATCTGAAAGTTGGTGACCCCTTCATCATGTTCAATATGTGACGGGTCTTCTCAGCAAAGTCAGGAACAAAACGCCTGAGAAAGTTCACCTTTCCGAAGAAAGAATGAACACCAGTCTTGCTTGTAGGTAGAGTAAGGCTCTGAATAGCCCTAACTCTTTCAGTATCTATCTTTGTTCCTTCTTTGCTGACCACATGCCCTAGCAACTTCCCTTCCGTGACTCCAAAAACAGATTTTTTTGGATTTAGGGAAATCCCATGTTCTCGGCACCTGGCCAACACTTGCTCCAAATGATCACAATGATCATTTCGTTGTTTAGAGAAGACGGTTAAATCATCTAGGTAAACCACAATGACTTTCCCCATCATACCTTTGAATGCGAAATCCATGGCCCGCTGAAAAGTGGCGCCAGCATTAGTTAGGCCAAAAGGCATCCCATTGTCAGAGGCATATGTACCCTGAGGGGAGTAGTGAATGCTGTTTTAAACTGATCTTCAGGTGAAACTTCAATCTGATTGTAACCTGAAAAACCGTCAAGCATGGACAACATCTCTGATCCAGTTACTGCTTGCAGAACTTGATCCATTATCGGAAGAGGGTAGTTGTCTTTCAAGGAAGCCTGGTTCAAATTGCGAAAGTCTACGCATATGCGTATCTCGCCGTTTTTCTTGCGCACTGGCACAATATTTGCCACCCAAGTACTGTGATGGATAGGAAAGATGATTCTTGCATCCAACATCTTCTGAATTTCGGCCTGGATGGTACCCGAGATCTTAGGATTATAGTGCCTCTGCTTCTGGCGGAAGGCTTTGACATCTTCTTTCAATGGAATGTCATGCTGAACGTCCTTTGGCTTAAAGGACTTTAGATCGGCATAGGACCACGCCAACACGTCCATATATTTTTTCAGCAACTTGACAAATTTTTGCTTCTCCTCAGGCGTGCAACATTTGCCAATGTTCACAAATTGCGGGTGTTCTACCGAACCTATATTGACCGGTTCGGTTTCTAGGATGAGTTAGGGTCGTCCCGCTTCTTCTTTTTTACAAAACGGTCATGCCTGTCGAACAGGCGCTCCAGAGAAACCAGGCCTTTTGGAATTTTATTTCCTTTGAGCTGACATATGCCGTCGTTCCCTTCGGATTCGTCGCCTTGATCGGTGACTGATTCACGGCAAGTGGAAGTAGATCCTTCAAAGTGTAATTCTTTAAAATTTTCCACCTTTTCCAGAAAAGCAATGAGTTGATTATCGTCGTTGAACACCTGCCAATGCTGAGAATTGTCTGGCACGCTTGGGCGGAAAACCACCTCAATGGTGTACTTGTTTGTTTTCAAACCTGGGTGTGGGAGCATGAGGGACGCTGAAACGGCCAATGAATCGGCCATGTCATTCTGAGCCCTTGGAATGGATTCTATTGAAAAAGCATCGAATTCTTCGATGTTGTCCCACACCGCATTACGGTAATGCCTGAGCCTTTCATTCTTCACTTGGTAAATCCTTTTGACTTGATTTACAACCAACTCTGCATCACCTTGCACTTTTAGATTTTTAATTCCTCTTTCTTTTGCGGCTTGCATACCGAGTAACAGAGATTCATACTCAGCAGTATTGTTAGTGTTGAAAAACTGCAATTTGAAAGAGAGAGGAATCACCTCCTCTTCGGGAGATATCAGCACAGCCCCAGCGCCACATCCACTAGTCGCGCAACTTCCATCAAACTGCAAGGTCCAGATCTCATTAAGATCCTTTTCCTGAATGAGAACACCCGTTTTATCCGTCTCGGTAGATAAGAAGTAGTTCCCCATCCCTGATGATTCAAAAAGGATTTGGGCCTTGGGGTCTTCAGAGCTGGTAACCAAGTATTTCTTTTGTGATTCTGGCTCTAATGTCTGCATTACGCCTTTGACTGGAATTCTAGCTTTAGACCAGTCCATATGAATTTCTCCACCAACTTCGCTGCAAAAACTTCTTCCCAGCAAAATTCCATAGGCTGCCGGAATGTCAGCAACGAGGACTGTCATTTTTACTCTTTTATCTGGGAAAGCCGCAAATGCGAATTGCGCGTCCTTGATTTGGCCAACCAACGGAACCTGCTTGGTTTCCAATGAATAACATCTGCCGAAAGGCTTGGTAAGAGTGAGGCCCAAAGCATGGGCGACTTTTGCCGGCATGACGTTATCAGAAGCCCCGGAATCAATTATGCAGTTACTCAACTTGTGTCCATTGATCAGGAGAGAGAGATAGAAAGGCTCTATCTTGCCTGATGCCGATGTTGAAGCAACATTTATGTGGGATTCAGGGGGAGTGGAAAGGATTCCTTTTGGGGAAACCTGCTTAGATGCAACAGCTTGACTCTGAATATATTTGGTCAATCTTACAAGTTGTTCGGGGTTTGACTGAAGATACTCAGCTTCAGACATTTGGATCTTGGTCTTTTTTGCATGATCTATGATATCAAATGCGGCCAAGGGTTGCGTTGGTAAAGGAATGAGTCCCTCACCTCACGATGATGGAATAGGGTTGGTGGCCTTGGTAGGAATGTGAGAGGATTGATTTGGAGGAGAGATAGGGGGAAAAGATTTCCTTGTAAAAGATTTGCCAGGGAGTTGAGTAGGAAGAGGATTACCTCTTTTAGCAATGATCGGAGGCGCGTTTGACACGGCCTTCTCCTGCTGGACATGGGCAGCAACTTCCGCTTCTTTTCCTTGCGAGCGAGTAAAAACAGCATATGACTGTCCGCTTGCATATCCCTGGGTACCCTCTTCTTCATCAGATTCTTCCTCATCAAATTCCATATACCCGATAGTAGAGTCGCCAGTCGGTTCACCGACATCTTGATCATCTTCACCTTGAGATGAAGGTTCTTCATAATACTGCTCTTCTTCTTCGATTTCAGCCAGAGCGTTGACCGGAGGAGCCTCAAGCGCCAACCGCGGAGCAGCTGTAGGTAGGCGCGGCCTTTGTGAAACATTGTTGGGAACGAAATTCCTCCGTGGAATATCCCGGTACGAGGAACTGGGGGAGGCCTGGGCCAACTGCTTCTTCAATGCAAGCAAGTCATTTGCCATCTTTTGAAAGGCTGGATCAGACGAAGTAGTGGGCGAAGGGCCCAAAGATTTAGGCTTGGCTGATTCCTTTTTCAATTCGCCAGATATTATCAGATTATCCTCTATCCGAATGGCAGCGGCTTGGGCGAGAATCAAGGTAGCCACTCACTCTTGAAGGAGTAAGAAACTAACTTTCGAACTCATAGCGTTTACGAAGAAACACTTTTGATTTTCCGGCGTTGGAAGCATGGCAACAGGGACACGGTTGATTAGTGCATTGAACCGGGTGATAAAATCGCGCATGGTCTCATTTGCCTCTTTCTTCAGGTGAGTGATCCGTGATAATAATGCAAATGCATCCTCTGAAGGCTTGTATCTGTCTTCGAAAGCATCCCGTAAGGTGGCCCAACTGGTAATAGATCCGGCTGGTAAATGTTGAAACCATTCAGCTGCAGGTCCTTGTAGGGTTTCCAGAAAAAGGTGAACCGACACATCTTCATGAGTTACATCCAAAATACTGCATGACATGATGAATGTAGATATGTGGGAATCCATGCTTTGATTTCCACTCCCGTCGAATTTGGGAAAATTCTTTCGGTTTCCGTGAGGGAGCGCGTGAACTGGATGTGGTAAAGCCAAAGGACCCATGGCATTTCCCCATGGTACCGCCATCTGAAAAGCCGGAAAGAGAACACGAGCTGGAAGTGTGGTTCCACTGAGTAGCAAGGCACTACAAAGGGATGTGGATGCCCCCTGCGAAAGACTTTTTCTTCGTGAAGGTGAGACACTCCTGGATGTCCGGCTAGCCGAGCTTAGCGCTGAAAAATGCGCCGGTGTCACGCTGAAATTGTGCCTTTGAAGCAGATCGAAAGTAGGATCAGCTTCTCCACGGGCTCTCCTGCTGCACGTAAAAGGTTCACTCGCCAGTGTACCTTCCAGATCTGTAACGTTATGGCACAGATTCAAACTTTCTTTTTGGTTGTACTTGCTGATTTTCTGGTTTTTCTGATAAAAACCAGCAGCAAATACTTTTCTAAATATTTAAAACTATCCTCTTCAGAAAACCGATTGCGGTTAATGACAAATAACAACGAGGATAAGATGGCAGGGAAGAATAGCAAGCTGATTTTCGGATCTGATTTTGACTTTTTTCAGAGGGTTTCAAACTTTTAGCAAACAGCCAAAAATCCAGATCTACGGCAAAATACTAATTTTTATAAAAACTCAGTGAACTAAAGATTTGTAACTAGGCCAGATCTATGGATCTCAGAAGAAAATTTTCAATTCAGAGCACTTTTGCAAATTTTTGGATTTTTATCAAAAAGTTCAGATTTGCAAACAACAGCAATGATTTTCCTATTTTCTATCTTACCACCATCATAGATCTGACAGATCTATTCGTTCCCCAGTGAGTCGCCAAAGCTGTTGGTCCGAAAATCATGCCGCTGGGACGGATCTATGGACAGACAGAGCAACAGTGTGCAGGGCATAGCCCCTCTTTGAGTCACCAAAGTGAAACTGGTTTATTGCTATTCTACCGGCGGGAATCTTGTGCAAATCTCACGTATTTCGCCTTCGGGGTTGGGATCTCATCCTAGTAGATTGTTTTGATCAATGGAAAGAAAGGAATGAAAGAGGGGATAGAGAAAGAGCAGGTCGAAGGAAGAAAAGAAATGAATTCCAAAGCAGAAAGGTCGGGAAGTTTATGTTTTGGGATTGGTAGTAAACTGAGCCAAACCTACTTACATAAACAAACAAAGCAATACCGATGAGCAAATGACAAAAAGGTAGATATGAATCTAACAGAATAAACACATACAGATCTAACATAAGAAAGCTCTGATGTATAACACAAGTATTCAGTACAAAGCCTCAATATTTGTATTGTTTTTTTTTTTCTGTTACAAGAAAGCTCAAAGTCTTTCTCTCCTCATTTCTATTTTCATCTAAAAAATGTCCACCTCTTGAATACAACAAGTATTCCAATATATATAGAAGAGGAGAAGGAAAGAAGGCAAAAAGGAGCCAACCACCTATTTACAAAGATATTTACAAAATATCTAAAAGTCATGTTGACTTTTGACAACTTGATGGATGACATCATCCCATGTTACTGCTCTTTCTATATCCCCTCTTTCATTCCTTTCTTTCCATGATCTGAAACAATCTCTTGGGATGAGATCCCAACCCCCGAAGGCAAAATACTATGAGATTTGCACAAGATTCCCTCTTTGGTAGAATAGCAATAAACCTTGATTTCGCTTTCTTTGACTCAAAGAGGGGCTATGCCCCGCACACCTGTTGTTGGCTGCTCTGTCCATAGATCGTCCAAGCGATGATTTTCGGACAACAAGTTTTCACATTTATAATCTTATTTACTTGTTTCATCTTGTATCTAGAAGTTATTTATCATAGTTTACATATTTTACTCTGCAATATTAGGGTTTTATAAATTCTATATTTGTTAAATCAAGTACCCATTATCAATGTACCACTGATTTTCTTCATTATGTGCATGAAATGTTGTCTGAACAATCATGGATTTTTCTTTTTTAATTTCTTTCTCTTGTTTCTCCTTCTAAACTTTTCGAGACTCATCCTTATGATTATCCCTAATTTTTTTCATTCTTAAACTTCTGATAAATTCCACAAACCAACTTCTAAAAAGCAAGTTTTATGCCCAAATTTGTGGCACTTATAACATTCAATATTAAAATTCATCAAAGGAGAAAATGAGTTGTAGTTTATATTTAAGGAAATATATGAATTCACATTTGCACTTTTCTTCCTATCAAAACTCCTTACATGAGATCTACAAAGTACACTTCCTTGTGAGAAAAATTGATTACATGAAAAATAATAACCATAAAAATATTTTGAAACCTAATCTTGTAATGTTTCCTTGGAGGAAATAATCTTCTTGTTGTATCCTTGTTGTTTTTGGAGGAGTGGTATTTTTTGGAACATGACTTTCTTCCCTTTTTATTATTTTATTTGAAGATCTTGTATATTGATGGTCATGTGCTTCTTCTTCTTTTTCTCATTCATGGAAGAACTTTTAAGAGCATTTGCATAGCTTCTCATTTTTTTATATTTATCATCTTTGTTGACTCTTTGGGATCTTCTTTAGTTGTTTTCTCATTGTATCCAAGACCTGTTTTGATAAATGGAGATCTTTGATTATTGATAATATCATCTAAGACTTCAGAGCTCTTCTCAAATTTGAGACATCTATTTAGTTTGGTAGTTGTTTTCTCAAGTTCCTTTCTTAAAGAAACAACATCACATTCAAGCTTCTCACAATATTGTTCCTTGTGGTTCAACAGTGTTCTTACATCCTCATCCATCTTCCTCATTTATTCCAGTTGAATCTTTAGCCCAATGATGATCTTATTAGATTCTTCAAGCTCTTTTGTTAGCTTTTATTTTAAAGCATCATATTCATATTCAAGTTTTTGAATTTTTTTGTTTCGATTTTCTTTCTTAGAATCTTGAGCTCTTTAGGCGAAATGAGCTCTCCTTCAAGATCCACTTCAACTTCAAATTTAATATCTTCTTCATATTATGAATCTATCTCACCTTTTCTTTTTTGATCTCTAATGCCATGAGCAGTGATTCTTCTTTATCACTGGTAGAGACACTTTCATCACTATCTTCAGATGAACAATTTTCCTCCTTGGTATATTTTTGTTCTTTTCATATTTTCTTTGCTTATAATTCTTCTTAGGTGATAATACTTGTTACTTTCCTTCAAGTTTTGATTTTCTTTATCATTACTATTTTTAGTTTTTGCATATGGAATTTTTTGGCATAATGTCCTATTTCACCACAATCAAAACATTTGAATGGTAACTTACCTTTATATTTTCTAGACCCTTTCTTCATTCTTCTGACAAAGTGAGCTTCTTCTTCATATGACTCATTGTTGGAGAAATCATGTGGCTCGAGTTTCTTTCTTTTCACCTTCTTTGATTATTTGAATGCAACCTATCGCTTTGATGATTTATCATTATAATTTATCATCTCTTATGTTGTGAAAGTCCCATGTAACTCATCCATTATTAGGATTCTTAAGTCCTTAAATTCTTCAATGGTAGATAATTCGACATCAAATATCAAAGGAAGAGATCTTGGTATTGTTTTCATAACAATTTCATCCTTAATTTCTTCTCCAAGTCCTCTAATGGTGTTGACAATTACATCCACATGAAGAAGGTAGGTTGCAATTTTTTCATCATCCTTCATCTTCAAACTCTCAAATTGACCTCTATGTGTTTGAAGTTTTTCTTTCTTCACTTTATCATCTCCTTCATAAATTTTCTTGAGCTTATCCCAAATTTCCTTTGTTGAACTACAATGCATCACTTTGATAAATTTTTCCTCACATAATCTACTCAATATTACATTCATAGCCTTTACATTACTTTCACTTTCCTTCTTTCCAACTTGATCTGTTAGAGGAGTTCTTTGGACTCATATATCCTCTAACAACAGATTGTCATATGTCAAAACCAAGAGCCATTAGATAGGTGTGCATTCTTATACTCCAAAAGGCATAATTAGTTCCATCAAATAATGGAGCTCTATTTGAGGAGAATCCTTCTTGACTCACCATGTGTGCTTCTAAGATCTACCTTCTAGTGGTTAAGCTATTATGAAGGAACCTTCTCTCGATACCGATTGTAAAACACACTTATCTTTGCGGGGTGAATCATTTTATTCAATTTTTACTAATTTAAACTTTAATATTTATAGAAACAACAATCACTTACGGTATAACACTTGCACAACATAGTATTTATGTGGAAACCCTTTTTGGAGAAAAATCATAAAGAAAAAGACTGCTTGCACCTCTGTCCAAATCCGGACATAAAATAAATTATTTTACAAATGTTTGTAGGCACCAACCTACGGTATAACACCAATTTCCAATTCCGAGCACCAACTCAACTCAAATTTGTGAGCACCAACTCACTAAGACACAAATCCCTAATACTGAGCACCAACTCAATGGAGATACCAATCCTTGTTAGGAAAATAGTGTTTACCATATGGTAAATAATTAGTTACCTACGGTTAGTTACTTAAATATATTATTGGTGTAAAAATAATATATATATAGTTTGTACGTGATTATGTTTGTTCAACCTCCTAGAACTTATATAGGAAGTTGTTTTTGGTTCAACTCCTATTTTATATGATGTTCATTCCCTATATAATGTAACTAGATTTATTCATTAAAATAAACAACATTATTCTTTTGTGTTTAATCTCTATACCTCTATTGAAATTTCATCATCTAGTATAAGAGAAAAATGGGCTTGTGAAAATTGGTGAGGGGTGGCATTTGTTTTCCATTGCACATCCATGGTGTCATAATATGAGACTTTATTATTTAGTATTGCTTGAGATTTAGTTTACCTTCTTCATTGGGAATTACACCAACATACATATTTTCTTGGAACTCGTTGCATTCATTGACTGTGGTTCAGGTTTGACATTTAATAGCTATACGTAGATCGCAGTTGCATTTGTATTTATTGTGATCAACATTACAACGATTAACTTATTTCTTTATAGCGCCATTGATTCACATTGAATGAGATCTACTCCTGTCAGGTCGCATGTTTAGACATGTACAGTGATGGGATCTGAAGATTGATAGTGCAGTGGAAGCATGGTTGCGGATCTATAAATTATCTGGTGCATTTATTTGGGAATTTTTGTATTCTTCAAGCCTTCAAATATCATTTTACTTGTACGTAGTTATCAGTCACTATGTAGTTGTTTTTTGGAGACTTGAGTCTTGTATTGGATTCTCTACCAATCTACACGGTAAACCGAAACCCTCAAAGACATCACTGATGGAAATCTAGATCATTGACATCACCATTATGGAGGTCAAGCCTGTGCAATTTTCAATTTCCAAGATGTGCAGATCATTGTTCATTCAATTCCACCAATCCTGTAATTTCAGTCTATTGTCCACATCTTGTAAGAGTCTAAGTCATAGATTCGTCCAAGTCATAGGTTCACATTTGGAGGTCTGTTTTTATTTCATTCCAAACTATTATCAGCAGTTCATATCTCCCAAAAGGTCTCTGTCATTTAATATTCTCCATAAACGTTTTAGTTGTCTTTATGTCCAACTCAATTTATGTTACCTTGTCAAAAGTCTTGTTGTCTTCTTATTTATATTAAGAAGTCGAGTAATATTTTTGAGCCATTAGTTAAGGAAATTTAAAATTCACGTGACTTAAATGTTAGTCATAGTTAAATGCATAAATAGTCTAATTTGTGTCATTTCATAAGTTGTTTTTCTTGTTGATTCATAGTCCATCAAAAAATGTCATTTTAAAAAAATTTAAAAACAAAAAAAGTTGCCTCACTTTTAATCGGACACATTTTCGATGTTACCCGATGTCCGGAAAATAAATTGTTTCACATTTCCGAAGGAAAGATATAATAAGCAACGTGGAAACAATTAATCTTCACATATTTATTCATTGATTTAGAAGAACATCAACTAGAGTATGGAGGTAATAGAGGATGGAGGGCGATCAACACCTCTCATCAGTCACCAACGACGAGGCTGAATTTTGGTATGGTGGAATCTATTTTTCAATTGTGTGGTGTGTGCAGAATAAAATGGTGTGTGGTTCCATTCTCCTATTATGATTGAAACAAGAATAATGTGCATTTTGGAATCAAGAGGCGACAAAGTATAGGAGGAAGCTAAATTGGAGTGATCCTCGACTACCGATATTCTTCGACTGTCGGACTTCTTCATCAATATGTCGGTGAAAGAGCATTCATTGGAAGTGAAAGTGGGAACTATTGAGTTCATGTATGTAGGTGTATCGATGGAAGTGTGATCATACGGTTTAGGATTCTTTGTGGTGAAGTGTATTGGTCATGTGCAGCAAGATCTAGATAGTAAGATCCAAGCCAGTAGTATGCAGACCTAAAAGTATGTGGAGGCATATGATTCTATTTTCAGTTCTTGAGATGTGCTTTCTTCCCATGTAAACACTAAGGGGGAATGTTAGGAAAATAGTGTTTACCATATGGTAAATAATTAGTTACCTATGATAAGTTACTTAAATATATTATTGTTGTAACAATAATATATATAGTTTGGACGTGATTGAGTTTGTTCAACCACCGAACACTAATATAGGGAAGTTGTTTTTGGCTTGACTCCTATTTTATAGGATGTTCATTGCCTATATAATGTAACTATATTTATTCATTAAAATAAGAAGCATTATTCTTCAATGTTTAATCTCTGACTTTGTTGAAATTTCATCAATCCCCAATTATATGAGGCACCGACCTCAAAATTTAAAATTCCACCTCTTGTAATACTTCTTCAACACGATAATCGAAGTTAGATCATTATTCACTATCTTTGTTGTCTTTATACAACCTCACTTTACACTTAGCTTATTCATTGCTTGTTCTCTGTTCTTCTTCAACAACTTAGCATTCTAGTTTTCTTGAGTTTTCTCTTCCTTCCTCTTCATACATTCTCTTGATATATCTTTATTAAGTGTTCCTTTCTTCTTCTCTAATTTTCTCTCTCTTTCTTTTAAATATTGGGCATTATTAATCCTTGAGAACACTTGAATTTGCAATTGAATCTATTTATATACCAAGTTCATATAAGGATATTAATTTTACATCGATTCGGAAAGATAAGTATACTTTTGAAAATTTAGGGCCTTTGTAGAATAATATTTAAATATATGAAATTTTTCTAAGCCCCACGATCTTTCCTTATTTTCTTGGTCCCGCGAAATTTTATGACCATCACAAACTATTCGTGACTTACAGAAATCCTTGACTTTCACATAAATCCTTGACTTTCATGGCATTTTGTTTCATTTTCCTTCATAATTTGGCATTCTCTGAATTCCATGGATTTCTCTTCATTGTGTGGCAATTTGCCTTTGTATCATGGCACATAAACTTTGTTATGTGGTATTATCTTGTGCTGCGAAATACTTCAACCAACTCACAATATGTTGTTGATCATTTTCGAATATTTGAAACACAACAACACACACTGCGGTACATTATAAAACCCATGGAACATTGCAAAACCCATGGAACACTACAAAATATTTTCCCTTTGTTGTGTGGCATGAAAAATTCAAAAGCTGAATCAATTTTTTCATAGACGACACACTCCTAAAAACATCAATGAAAATATTTCTAAGTTATGAAATATTATCATCCTTCTTTTGACATCAATGGCAATACTTCCAATCATCACCTCCAATTATTCAAGGAAAACAACATTAATGTGTAAGATTATCCATAGGATAATGGTGTAATAGATGAAGCCAAATTTGTAATTAGTTGTAACTTAGGAGAATGTGGATTTCATATATCATATATTTTTCTTTTGTAAAAATATGAATTCTATTCTTATGAACTACAAATCCATTTTGAAAATACATAGTTATCAAGATGTGAATCCATTTTGTATAATTACATTTTTAACTCGATCAAATAACCTTGGACGTAATGATGCATTCCAAATCATGAGTCTTATAATAATTTTTATTTTTTACTCGTAATCATGCATAACATTTGAGGATTCTATTATTAGTAATAGAGAATTTCCCCCCTACGCATGTATTTAGGAAATGGGAGGCTTTCTTTATTTAGTAGGAGACATGTGATGTATTAAGGATCTTTGGCTATATGTAAAATCTATTAAAGGTTTTAAAACTTTGTATACCATATATTTTATTAAGAAAGATAATAAAGAGAGAAATTTATTCAAATTTTGTTTTGGTGTTACCTTTTTCTTCAATTATTATTATTTATTCTTATGTGCACATAATAATATATTATTTTGATTTAGTATTTTTGTTCGGTCAAATGATCATTATTGTTTAGTTTTTACTCATGTGATTAAAGTAAGGATTTGTGTTTGCCTATTGGAAATCAAGATTGTTTCACCTCTTCTTCTCTCATCTCTCCATTCATTATTCTCCTGGTTTTTCCTTCCTACATTTCATTTATTTCAAAAATACCAACTTTGGGATGAAATATCAACCCCCGTCACCCCCCCCTGACCCTCCCAAAAAAAAAAAAAAAGTGTAAATACTATCTTTTCTACATTCTATCTTAACAATAATGGGTGCTTCCCCATTATAATAGAGAAGAGACTTTGTCTCATTCATACTATTTCTAAAACCCATCGTTTTGTTCACATTAAAAAATTATTTACCAAAAATATGGATGATTAATTGTTTGTTTATACCCTTCATGGGTCTAACTGAAAAATAACTTATCTTTTTATAACCCTTAATGGGCACAATTAGTGTACACGAAACTTTTAATATGGATGAAATGGAATATGCATATTTGGGTTTCACATTATGTTGATTTACTTAATGAATTCTTAAAATACAATTATGTATATTATTAAAATTTCCTTAATAAAGGAATAGGCATATATATCTTACTAATGAAGATAGTTTCTACCACCATTAAGTCTCCTGGAGCTTAATAACCCTTCCTCTCAATAGTGAAGATTGGTATATATATACATATAAATAATATTAAATCATGCATGTTATAATGGATGGATGTAACCTTAGTAAAACTACTAAATGTTTTGTTTCAAATCATGATACCTCCTCTATTGTACATTGAAAGTATATAGGTTTTGGTAGGTTGAGTACTTGACCAGGATACTTATATCTTAGTGTAAATTTGTTGAAAACTATGTTCATCCCATCGATAAATGAGCCAAAAAAAGTTTGCAGTTTGCACCTACGGTGATCGACCGATGTGGTACATTGATCAGATTGAATAACAGTGAATGTAATAGTTGTATACCAAAATGGGCAGCAAATTCATGAAGAGAACATTTATTTATTGAGCCATTCGACCTCCATTAAGATTAAATGTTTTGATATTATGTGATCGACATCCCTTAAAAATTCCGACCCTATTGGGTGAAGAGTCATGACCATTCGAAAGGGAATTTTGGGATTTAAAAGGAAGATTTATTGGATGGAGGAAGAGCATATTTAGAGAAAATATCATTTGGAAGTAAAGAAAAAAATATATAAGTGTGAAATAAGAGTTATATCTTGAGAAGACAAGAAGATTTGTGAGGAGGAAATGAAAGTCTCCATCATTTCTTGAAACAATAACACTACGAAGGTGGTATCATCATCTATTTGGAGGTTGGTGCCTCATAAAATGAAGATATTGGTGTCTCTTGTTGAGTTGGAGCTCGGTATAAAATATTGGTGTCTAAATTGCTAAGTTGGTGCTTGGCATTGGGGATCGGTGTCTCTAGTAGGTTGGTGCCTACACGAATTGTAAAAGAGTTATATAGAAAATATTTTTCCATGGTTTTTTCCCAAAAGGGTTTCCACGTAAATATTGTGTTCCTCTTGTGTTGCATAATTTTTAGATCTTGTGAGATTGTTGCTGTTCTAACTATTAAAGTTTTGAATTATTAAAAGTTTATCTTATATTGATTTGCCCCCTCCTCTTAGTATAAGTGTGTGTTTAACAATTGGTATCATATTCGGCTCCTTTAGGAATAGTCTAATTGACATAAGGTATATCTTGACAGTACACATGGGTGGTAGTCAAGTACTATAGGGTTTCTCCACAAACAAGGCTCCATTATTAAACGGAACAAATTATAATTTTTGGAGCATACAAATAAAAACCTATCTAATGGCTCTAGGGTTCGATATTTGGCAATTGATAGTAACATGATATGTAACTCCTCATACTCTACCGACGGATCAATCCGAAAAAGAGGGCGATGAAAACGACACCAAATCCTTGAACGCAATATTATGTGGCTTGTCTAAATCTGAGTTTGAAAAAGTTATGAATTATGACATGGAAAATGAGACATAGGAAAAAATACACAATATCTATGAGGGAGACACCAAAGTAAAGAAAACTAAGCTCCAAACCCGCAATATCTATGAGATTCTAAAAAGAAGAAGAGAATGTTTGACTTATCTTCTTCATGTGGATGAAATTTTGAATACTATCATAGGTCTCAGTGAAAAGATAGAATAACCAATAATAGTATAAAATGTGTTAATGTCTCTCTCCTTAAGATTGGATCCTAAGGTTTCCGAAATTGAGGAAATAAAAGTTCTAAAGATTCTAAATATGGATGAGTTGCATGGAATCCTCACAACATATGAAATGAGGACAAAAATAAAAAATCCATCAAAGCGAGAAGTTGCCTTCAAAGCTTCAAAAAGGTTAGAAATTCAAATCCGAGTCAAGTGATGAATTAGTAGTAGAAGAAGAAGAAGAAGAAGAAGAATCTCTTTTGTGAGAAATCTAAAAAAAGGATATGTAAAGTATAAAGGTAAGCTTCCTTTCAAATGTTTCAATTGTGGTCGATAGGGAATTTTTCTAATAAATTTCCTCATGTAAAATATTATAGTAGTGATGAAGAAGAACATGCTAAGGCAGGAAAGAGCAAATATCCATACAAAAAGAAATATAAATTGGGAAAATATGAAAAGAAGAAAAGCATGACAGGGCATAAGAAAAGCCTCTACACCAATAAGGAGAGTAGCTCGGAAGAAGAGAGTGATAGAGAAGAAACCTTTTCATGGAAATATAAAAAATAACGATGAAGACCAAATTTTTCTCAAAGAGGAAGAAAATTTTGAGATGAAGGAGGAGGATATAGAAGAATAACTTTTTTTTCCTTGGGTGAAATAAAGAGGATTAAGAAAAATAAATTGATGAAAAATTACAACTTCAGAAATATGAATAAGAAGGTGGAAATTCACAATCAAACATATCTCAAATATTCGAAGATTCTAAAAATATTATTATCAATCTAAAAACTCAATTATAAGAGGTTAAAATAATTAAGGAGGTAGTAAGAGATTAGCTAAAATCAAAAGAGAAAAATTGTGCTAATCTTGAATCTCAAATTATTAATTTAAGAAAGGAATTGGAGAAGTCTAATGATAACATAAAAATAGATTAAAATTTGTAAATAGTATTGAGGTCTTGGATAACATTATTAATAGCCAAAGGTCACCATGCATCAAGACGAGTCTTGGCTATGAAGAAAAATAAGAGGTTACTAAGAAGGATTCAAATTTAAAAATTGTTGAACCTCGAAGAAAGAAGATAAAACTCCTCACAAGAAAAAAATTACTCAAAAGGATAACAAAGATGAGAACAAGTGGCACAAGGTTCCGGCAGAAAATTCATAAGATCCTTCTATCCAAGGCATCCTTACATGATCAAGTATGAAAACTCCTTTTATGGCTATTGTTTCTCGTGTAAAAATTTTCTCACAAGGTAATAGATTAAAATGTTCAGAAAGGAATAATGGTTAGAAAAAAGTGCATATGGTTATTCAAGTAGAAATCATAACTCATTTGTTGCACTATCATATTACATTGAATATGAAATTGTGTGTTATAAGTGCAAAAATTTGGTCATATAGCATGATATTGTAGAAGTGTTTCAGTAGAGAATCCAAAGCAACCCAGAAATTAGATACCTTGGCCAACCGAGAAAACAAAATCTACAAATACTTGGAAGAAGAATAAAAAGGAAAAGAGAGAAAGATATGCTTGTTAAAACTTTTTTATGTGCAACATTTGTACATTGATAGTGGATGCTTGAGCCATATGACAGGAGATAAGAACAAGTTCCATTCATTGAAGAATGTAATCGGAGGAACAATAAAATTTGGAGACAATGCTACAACAAGGATAACAGGCAAAGGTAATCTCAATCTCAATGATGGAAAGACAAAAATTGAGAATGTGTTGTACGTTGAAGGGTTGAAGCATAACCTCCTAAGTGTTAGTCAAATGTGTGATCAAGGACACATCCTCACTTTCCATCCTCAAGGTTGTGAAGTAAGGAAAGTTGATTCAAGAAGATTAGTTGTAGATGCAAACAAAACCACAAATAACTTGTATGTGCTTAGTGAAGTTAAGAAAGAAAGATGTTATATGACACAATCAGATGAGAGTTGGTTATGGCACAGAAGAATGGGCCATATGAATTTTGACAATTTGGTGAAAATCAACAATAAGCAGTGTGTGAGAGACATGCCAAAAATCATGAAGCCTTCAAACACCATTTGCAAGCAATGTCAGCATGGAAAACAAACTAGAGGCAAATTCAAATCAAAGGAATATTCAACAACGAAGCCTTTGGAATTGATTCATACAGACTTGTGTGGGCCCACAAGAACTCAAAGTTTAAAAGGTGAGAGTTACTTTATGTTGTTAATTGATGACTATTCTAGAATGACAAGGGTTTCTCTTCAAAAAAAAAAATCTGAGTCATTTGAGAACTTTAAAAAATTTAAAGCATTAGTAGAAAATGAAACTGGGTTAAAAATTAAGTGTTTGAGATCAAATAGAGGAGAATAATTTCTTTCAGACCAATTCAGAGAATTTTTTGAGGCACATGGAATAAAAATAAAACTCACAGTTGCATGAACTCCACAAAAAAATGGAGTTATTGAAAGAAATAATCGAACAATTCAGGAGATGGCAAGGACTATGTTGAATGAGTCCAAATTGTTAGATAGGTATTGGGGAGAAGCAGTTAAGATGATGGTTTACATTCTTAATAGAGGACAATATTAGGGGTTAGCACACTCTTGTTGTACATATCTATAATCAGAATTAAGCATACAAGCAATAAATACATAAATAAACCGAAGAACAATACACAAGATATAACGTGGTTCACCCAGTGTGGGCTACGTCCACCAAGAAACAACCAATCTATTAATCTTTTCTTTACAGAGGAAATACAATGAAGATCTGTAATCTTCCACACCTCTCTGGATGTACAATACTTTTCCTTCAAAATCTTCTCTTTTCTCTTTTCTCTTTTCTCTTTCTCTAATAATTCCTTCTTACAATTATGATTAATCTTTAGTTCTAACCCTAGCTTTCTAGCTTATATAAGCATATACAAAATTAGGGAACTTTAACAAGAAAATTACAACCCTTAGATCACCTTTTAATAAAAGGTTAGATCTAATCTCACATCTTAAATAAAAACATAAACGCACAGGTAACCGGTGTCGGTTATGATCCGTAAACTTCTACTTTAGACCTCTACGAATCACACAATTATGTTGTTCTACTTTCAACTTTGGAAAATGACATATTTTCTTGAGGATTAGAGCTTTAGTGATTGATTATCTAGTGCTATATAAAGGAAAATTCAAATAAGAGAAACGGATTCAACTCAGGACACCAAAAATTTTATCCTAGAAACCTCCAATAGAGTGAGGAAGGGAAAAATGCTCTTTCTTCCACTTTTATTTGTCAATTATAGATAATTACATATTACAAGAAGTAGAAAAGGGAGAAAAAAATGTAAACCTCTTTCTTCCTATGCTTTCTTGCTCTATTTTTACACCTTTCTCCCACAATTCCACTCAAGCACTAAAGATCTTTCTCACTTTCTCTCATTAAACTTAAACCTTTTCTCTTTTGATCTCTTTAGATCTCTAAATGCCCATTCTCTTGCTCCTACCATGAATTTATAGCCTCTCCCAAGTGCTCCCATGCACTGGAGAATGGGAAAGGTTGAGGCAGGGAAGAGACAAGGTCAAACGATTCAAATTCATATCCATTCGTGCTTCATTTTTTTTTGTTTATAAGTGTTAGGACTGCCACCTGTGCAGACCGACAGATTTCAGGATGGTCACCCCGATGGGCGGTGGTTCTGTTAAAATGCTAACAAAACCTCATTTTCCTCATTTTTCTTCACTTTTCCTTCTTTGTGTTGATGGAACTGATGAAGTGATCTTTTTTTCTAGATCCCTATGGATCATACCTCTCTTGCTTAGGAGGATTTTGGTCCCATAAAAGTTTAGTGGGGGAGTGGTAGAGGAATCAACTCACTCTCTTTCTCCTTCGAGTACCATTGGGTCTTCCTTGGCGTCTTCTCTTCTCATCCAACTTGCCAAGACTCCTATGGATATATAGTTTTTTTCTCCAAGATTGCATCCTCCTTCGAGTCACCTTGATTATAATTCTCTTTTGAAGGAAGATTTTGTATGTTTCCTTCTTTGTCATGCATAGATGGCTTTAGTAGGTGCAACTTGCAACTTGCTATCGCGTGCATCTGCATGAAGTGTGGCCTGAAGGTTTCTTTTCCAATCTTCTCAAGTATGGCGAAGGTCCCATCGTAGTGGTTTATTCCTTCTTGCTCGTCTCTCTGTCTCTTGAGATGGATTGGTCGAATCCTCTCAATGTACGTTGTTATAGTCACCAATGTTCTTTGTATCTCCTCTTCTCCTTGCTTCCCCATGGTGAGGTCCATTGAATCAAAAGTAGGTGGATAGGGTGATTGCATAGCAGAAGTTTTTATTGCTCCTTGAATTAGCAGTTCTTATGGTAGATTCTTCTACAAACCTAACAAGTGCTTTCCAAATTCTCCATCCTTTGGTCAGAAATATCCATACTCTCACGTCCATTTTTCTTTTCTTCCAATGAAAGTAAACAAACTGATGATTTTCCTGAATAATTCTTGGTGCTTGGTTGACACTTACCATAGCCTTCTTTGATTTGCTTTGGTGTGCCCAGATGTTGAAACTGACTCCATCCTTGACCCATCTATACCAATTCTCCCTCCTTATGAACACAACATCCCTGACATACAAGTAAGGACTTCGAAGACAACATCAAATGCATCAAGTGGAATGATATCAGCCTCTAATACATTAATATAATGGGTATTTATCTCAAACTCAAACTTACACTTTCTTGTAACCTATATTTCTACAACCTTCTTCACCCATCCCAATGGGTATGGATGTGGATGCACGTAAGTCTCTAGGCCAAGTTGTTCTACAACCACATCAAAAATCAAATTTGACTGAGAACCAAAATCTACTAAAGCATTTTCCTTAGTCTTCTTGATTTGGATTCGATTTGAAAAATATTACTCATCTCTTCTTCTTCTTCGCTCACTGTACATGTTAGTGGCCATGCATCCCAACCTCTTGTCTACATCCGAATCATCCTCAATTTCCACCTCTTCTTCTGTTTTCACAATGGCCATGGATTTCTTAGAATCCTTGGTTTGGTGCTTTGGGTTTAATTCGGATGCAACTTCCAACATGTGGCATATGTGTGTCCATTCATATCACAATTCTTACAGAAATTCTTAGGATCTTTGTAAGTATGCTAAGCAGTTGTGGCCTATTCACCTTTCCATTTACCTTTGTAACTTATTGATCCATGTTCCTTGTGTTGTTTATTTGTTGACTGGTCTTCCTTTGGCTTTGTTTATCCTTTATTTTTCATATCATCGATATAGTATGCTTGGACACAAGCTTCATTGAGATCCTTTGGCTTTGTGGAGATTACCTTCCTCCAAAGGTGAGTGTGAATTCCTCCCAAATATTTGGTCAGAATGTCCTCATCCTCCAAGTCCATATTAAGCAACATGGCTTGTCTCCAAAACTCTGTAGTGTAGTCATGCACGCTTTGACTACTGCCATGCCTAAAGTACTGCCACTTAATCATTTGTTCAGTATTTTGGCCGATAGGATAGAAGTTAGCTCTAAGCAATTCCTTAAAACCTTTCCAAGTACTGACAATATGACATTTCTTCCTTTCACAAGTGGCTAAGTGGGTTTCCCACCAAACCAAAGCATGACCTTCCATTTTGAGACGTGCAAAGGTGATCCTTTGTGCCTTAGTGACATTATGCACACTAAAATAAACTTCCAACTATTTTATCCAATAATTTTGCATCTACTTGTCCTTAAAAATTATTTATTTCAACTTTTAAAGTTGTATGAGAAGATTTTACCTTTTTTCTTACAATTGAAAAATATTCTTCATGCCATTCCAGATCTTCCTCATCGTGGTTCCTCTCGATACAAAATTTTTTGTCCAAAGGCTCGAATCACCGAGTCCATGGAATCTTGCTTAATTGAATTCTTCTTTTGTAGATTTGAAATCTCTTGTTGTTTTCTATCATGCAACCTATCCATCATGGTCTCTAGCATCCGACTCTGTGGACTAAGTCCTCTTCCTTCATTTGAGGTTGAACTCTCTGTTTTCACTTCTTTGTAGAAATATATAGTTCACAAGGAAAAAAATTCAACTTTGGACCTTGTCATTGTCATACAAATCACAAGAAAGATTTGAATACCACAGTCCTAGATATATAATTAGTTTTGATACCAATATGATCTGTAAACTTCTACTTTGGACCTCTACAAATCACATAATTATGGTGGTCTACTTTTAACCTTGGAAAATGACATATTTTCTTGAAGATTAGAGCTTTAGTGATTAATTATCTAGTGCTATAGAAAGGAAATTATAGAGAAGAGAAACGAATTCAACTCCAAACACCAAAAATTTTATCCTAGAAACCTCCAATGGAGGAAAACTAGTCAAGAAGGGAAAAATGCTCTTTCTTCCCACTTTTATTGGTCAATTATAGACAATTATAGATTACAAGAAGTAGAAAATGGAGACAACAATGTAAACCTCTCCCTTCCTATGCTTGCTTGCTCTTTTTCTACACCTTGCTCCTATAATTCCACTCCAACACTGAAGATCTTTCTCACTTTCTCTCATTAAACTTAAACCTTTTCTCTTTTGATCTCTTTGGATCTCCAAATGCCCATTCTTTTGATCCTACCATGAATTTATAGCCTCTCCCAAGTGTTCCCATGCACTATAGGATGGGAAAGATTGAGGCGGGGAAGACACAATGTCAAACAATTCAAATTCGCATCCATTCGTGCTTCATTATTTTTTTTTGTTCAAAAGTGTTAGGACCTCCTCCCTGTGCAGACCGGTGGTTTCAAGACCGCCACCCCAGTGGGAAGTGGTTACAGTGTTGCTTAGGTTGGATGACGAGTTCTATTAAAATCTTGTGATGTAACCTCCTTTTCCTCATTTTTCTTCACTTTTCCTTCTTGGTGTTGATGGAACTGATGAAGTGGTGTGTTTTTTATGGATCCCTATGGATCATGTTACCCCAATGGATGTCATTTGTTCTGTGTGACCGACGTCGATCAAACCGACCAATGTCGATTCCATGTAAACCTGTAAGTTGTAAAACATGTTATTTGTGAAGAAATTAAGCTCCATAACTCAACAATCTCCCACTTGGAGATAAATTGTTGCACTATACCATACAGATCCATCCTTGGATCCTTTCCTTGGCTTGTTTCTTCCTCTTCAAGTCTCAAACTCGAAGACCAACATAAGTGGAGTGTAGCTCCAACTTCTCCTTTGCCAACGGCTTCATTAGCATATCCGCAAGGTTCTCATTTGTATGAATTTTCTCCAATTTCAGTTTCCCATCCTCCAACACTTATTGTATGAAGTGATATCTCAACTGAATGTGTTTCATTCTTGAATGAAACGTTGAGTTCTTTTCTAGATGAATCACACTTTGACTATCACTTGTACAATTTGCAATCCTCTTGTTCCTTTCCCAACTCTTCCATGAACCTTCTCATCCATATCATCTCTTTTCTAGCCTCTATAGCTACAACATATTTGGCCTCTATAGTAGACAAGGCCATAACCTTCTATAATCTCAAAATCTAGCTAACTTTCGTGTCACCTACTATGAATACATATCTAATGGTGCTTCTCCTACCATCCAAATCTCCAGCCATACCTGAATCAACATAGCTGCATAAAGAAGTTTATGACCCTCCATAGCATAAATGCATGTTAGATGTCCCTTTCAAATATCCGAGTATCCATTAATTTTTTTCTAATGCTCTTTACCCGGATTGGACATAAATCTGCTCACAAGTCCCTTTGCCTATGCAATGTCTCGGTTTGGTATAAACCATAGCATACATAAGGCTTCCAACTACTGAAGCATATGTAACCGTGCCATGGACTTGACCTCCTCATGTGATGTAGGACACTAATATTTTCTCAATTTGAAGTGTCTAGCCATAGGTGTACTTACATGTTTTGAATTCAGTATTTTAAATATTTCAACACCTTATTGATATAATGTTCTTGAGACAAATATAATTTATTGTTCTTCCTGTCTCTATGAATTTGCATGTCAAGGATTTTCTTTGCAGCTCCTAAATCTTTCATTGCAAATGTATGAGCTAAATTTTCTTTAAGCTTAATAATGTCCTATATACTAGATCCTGCAATAAACATATCATCTACACATAGTAACAAAATAATATAGCTTCCATTTTCAAGCTTCTTGAAATAAACACAATGGTCAGATTCACATCTCATATAACCATATTCATGCATAAAACTATCAAACCTCATATACCATTGCCTTGGGGATTTCTTGATCCCATACAAGGTTTTTTTCAACTTGCACACAAGTTTCTCCTTACCCTTGACTTCATATCAAAACAACTGTTGTATATATATATCTCTTCCTCCAAATCAACATGAAGGAAAGTCGTCTTAACATCAAGTTATTCTAAGTGCAAATATTTTTTTGCAAATAAACTCAAAATAGTGCGTATTGAAATCATTTTAATTACGGAGAAAAATATCACTAAAGTCAATACTTGCTTTTCTGTGCAAATCCTTTTCCACAAGCCTTGCCTTGTATATTTTCTATCCACCCTCTTCTTCCTTAATCATTTAAACTCATTTGTTCTGCAGGTGTTCATTTACCTACTAACAACTTAACCAAATCTCATGTCTGATTTCATTTTAAGGAATCCATCTCCTCATTCATGTCATGCTCCCACTTCTTGTGAGTTTCATCCTGCATTGCTTATTCAAAAATTTCTAGTTCACCACTATCACCAATAATAGATGAAATAAGGAAGGTGTAAATCTATTTGGAGGTTTATTTACCTATTTTGACCTTCTTACGTAAAGTTGGGGTGTCGAGGCTCATTTTGTACATCTTGTACATTCGTATCAACCTCTGACAATGAACGACATCATCACATGTAGGTGACGTCGGTCTAAAGCGACCGATGCGATATCTGTAGACTTTTTTTAATCGAGAATGCATTTTCTTCCATAAACTCTTCCATCGGTTCATCCTTGGGTATCAAAATTTGATCCTGTACATTCTCTTTTCATTCCATTCAATGTCACGACTCCTAACAATCTTAGAATCTTCTAAATCCCAAAAATGGAATCCAAAATCACCAGAGCCATAACCAATAAAAGTGCATCTCTTGGATTTAGCATCTAAATTTCTCTATTTTATTAATCAATATGTACAAAATCTTTTGAACCAAATAATCTAAGAAAAGAAAGATCTATCTCTTTTCCAGTCAAGATTCTTCTGGTATTCCACCATCTAGTGCACTTGAAGGCCCACAGTTGATTAAATACATCATTGTATCTATTGATTCTACCCAAAACTGTAAGGGTAATCCAACATGTGTCTACATGCTTCTTACACGTTCCATGGTAGTCATGTTCATTCTTTCAGAACACTATTCTTCTCGTGGTGTTCTAGGAACCGTCTTTCTCTGCATATTCCATTCACTAAACAATAATCATTGAAAACCTTGCTACAATACTCACCACCATTGTCAGATCTAAGGAATTTTAAATTTAAATTGGATTCATTTTCTACAAGGGCTTTCCATCTTTTAAAATTCTCAAAAACATCAGATTTACGCTTTATACAATAAACCCATACTTTTCTTGTGGCATCATCAATGAAAGTCAAATAATATTGGGATCCTCCATGAGAAGCTACCTGGGTTGGTCCCCACACATCTGAGTGCACAAGCTCTTTTTTTTTCTTCTTTGTTGCCCCAATTTTGAGAAATCTCAATTTCTTTTGCTTTCCAAATATACAATGCTCACAAAAATCAAGATCTACATTTTTCAAATATGATAACTTACCCTTTGTCTTTAAGATTTGTATTCTTTTTTACTCATATAGCCTAGCCGATTGTGCCACATACATGCATTTGAATCTAAAGTAAATAACATAGAAAAGGAATCAGTAATATAGGTAGATAAATACAATGTTCCTACCTTCTTGCCTCTTGCCACAACAAGAGCTCCCTTGGTAACTTTCTAAGAGTCGGCTGTGAATGTAACCATGTAACCAAATTCACCTAGTTGTCTTGTAGAAATTAGATTTCTCCTGAGGCTTGGCACATGCCTCACATCTTTCAATATCCATGTATTTCCATTCTGAAATTTAAGATGAACTTCTCCTTTACCAATAATATTACATGGTTCATCATCTCCTAAATAAACATGCCCAAAATTACCCTGGACATAATTTCGAAACAACCCTTATTAGAGGTAAGCATAGAAAGAAGCTTCGAATCTAAAACTCATGATTCTATTTTATTATCCAAGGAGAGAATAAGGGCATCTTGCATTACCTTAGTTGAAAAAATTTCCTCTTTACCTTGTCTCGATATATTCTCTTTGTTTTCGTTGAACAAACAATCTTTCTTTGCATGTCCTTTCTTTCCACAATTCCAAGCAAGTTATTCCTCTACCTCTAGATTTAGATCTGTCACTCTTAGAATTTTATTTATCATTATTCTTACTCTTGGATATGTCCTTCTACCTTCCTCTCTGTTTACATTCAAATAATTTCCAGATGATGACTCTCCTATACTTTTCCTACATATTTCTTCATTTAGGATTATACTAATCACATCATCAAACTTCAAAATATTAGTAGCAGACGTTATATTACTAACAACCATAACCAAGTTATCTCAACTATCTAACAAAGAGCATAAGAATAAAAGTGCTTTCACTTCATCATCAAACAAAATATTAACCAATTTTAATTGATTTACAATGGAACAAAAATCATTCAAATGGTTTGATATAGATCCACCTTCTTGCATTTTAGAATTAAATAATTTCTTCATCAAATAAAATTTATTCAAAACACTTGGTTTTTCATATAAATTAGCTAAATATTTCATCAAATCTACGTAGTAGTTGTTACTTCAGTAGTATTAGAAGCTATAGATGCTTTGTCAAAGCTCAATCTTATAGATCCCAGAGTCAAGTTATCAAGAATCTTCTATTTTTCATCAGTCATCTTTGTAGGCTTCAAAGTTGCATCTAACGGTAAATATAAATCTTTCTGATATAAATAATATTCCATCTGCATCTTCCATAATTGATAATTACGGCTGTCAAATTTCTCCACTTTTTATTTATTATCTTTTGTCATTATTGTGCTCCCACTCAATCAGAAATCCCTCTGTGAGTAAATTTGTCAACACACAAAACCCTCAAACAAAAAATGCTCTGATATCAGTTGTTGGGGTTAGCACACTCTTGTTGTACAAATCTATAATCAGAATTAAGCATACAAGCAATAAATATAGAATTAAACCAGAAGAACAATACACAAGATATAATGTGGCTCACCCAGTGTGGGCTACGTCCACCAAGAAACTGCCAATCTCTTAATATTTTCGTTATAGAGGAAATACAATGAAGATCTATAATCTTCCACACCTCTCTGGATGTACAGTAATTTTCCTTCACAAGCTTCTATTTTCTCTCTCTCCAAGAATTCCTTCTTACAATTATGATTAATATCTAGTTCTAACCCTAGCTTTCTAGCTTATATAATCATATACAAACTTAGGGCACTTTAGCAATACAATTACAACCCTTAGATCACCTTTTAATCAAAGGTTAGATATAATCATGTGTCTTAAATAAAAACATAAATACATAGGTAACCGATGTCGAGTTACCCCAACCGATGTTAGTTGGTCCTGTGTGACAGACGTCGGTCGGTCACCGACTAATGTCGATTCTCATGTAAACTTGCAAGTTGTAAAACATGTTATTTGTGAAGCAATTAAGCTCCACAACTCAACAAGAAAATCCGAGTAAACATACCAAAACACCTTACGAACTATGGAAGGGTAGACCAGCTACTGTTAAATACTTTAGGGTGTTCAGAAGCAAATGTTATATTAAAAGAAATGATGAAGATTTGGGAAAGTTTGACTCTAGATCTGATGAAGGTATTTTTCTTGGATACTCCTCAAGGAGTAAAGCTTACAGATGCTATAATAAAAGACTTCAAAAGATTGTGGAAAGTGTCGATGTAAGAGTGGATGAGTTCAGAAAACATAAGGTGACCACACAAGTAAGTGATCACTCAGAAGAATCAGACCAAAATGAAGTTGAAGAAGAAATTGAAGAAGAGGAACGGGAAAATACTAAGGCACCATTGAGATTTGTTCAAAAGAATCATGGAGAAAATTTGATTCTTGATGATAAAGATGTTGGGGTGCAAACTCAATGAGAGGATAGTAAGTACATATGAGCGAGTCAATTTCTCTTTGTTATAAAAAATAGAGCCTAAAAATGTTGTAGAAGCTAGTAAAGATGAACATTGGGTCAATGCCATGGAGGAAGAATTGAATCAAATAGAAAAGAATGAAACTTGGGAACTTGTTCCAAGACCAAAGGACAAAAATGTGATTGGCACCAAATGGGTCTTTAGAAATAAGTTGAATGAAGATGGGGAAGTAACCAAAAACAAGGAAAGGTTAGTATGCAAAGGGTATGCTCAAGTAGAAGGTATTGATTTTGAAGAAACCTTTGCTCTTGTTGCTCGATTAGAAGCCATTAGAATGTTTTTGGCACATGCTTGCTTGTAATAATTTAAACATTTTTCAAATGGATGTCAAATCTGTGTTTCTAAATGGAAAATTAGAGGAAGAAGTTTACATTGAGCAGTTGGAAGGTTTTCTATTGTCATAAAACAAGGATTTTGTGTGCAAATTGAAGAAGACACTATATGGGCTAAAACAAGCCCCTCGAGCATGGTACTTAAGACTTGAAACATATATTTTTCAATAAGGGTTCAAAAGAGGAGCAAAAAATAGTAATCTATACATTAAGACAAAAGGTAATCATCAATTTATTGTTAATGTGTATGTAGATGATATTATTTTTGGAGGAGATGATAGAAAAATGTACCATGAGTTTTCAAAAGATATGCAAAATGATTTTGAGATGTCTATGCCAGAAAATTGTCATTTTTCCTTGGTTTATAAATTTATAAATACGAAAAGGGAATATTTATCTCTCAAACTAAGTATGTAACGGAGATGTTAAAGAAGTTTAAACTGGAAGATTTCAAACCGGTGCCGCACCTATGGTTATAGAATGCAAGTTGAGTAATGATTATGAGTTTCCCAAAGAAAATCAAACTCTATAGGGGTCAATGATTGACATCTTATTGTACACAACAACCTCGAGGCTAGATATCATGCAAGTAGTTGATTTAGTTGTATGTTTCCAAGCAGCCCCAAAAGAAACACATGTGCAAGCGGTTTAGAGAATATTCAGATATCTAAAAGGTGCTTTAGATTATGGTTTATGGTACATAAGAGGTGTATATTTCACCTTAACAACATATACAGATGTTGATTAGGCAGGTGACATGGATGATATGAAAATCACAAGTGGAGGAGAATTTTTCCTTGGTGGAAATTTAGCGTCTTAATTGAGAACAAAACCCTTTTGTTTGCTTTTCCACATTGGAGGCGAGAATACATAGCAGCAAAGATTCATGTTTCACACAATTTATATGGATGAAGAAGACTCTACAAGATATTAAGGTAGAAAATGATGATCCCATTTCTATATTTTGTGATAATACTAGTGCAATTAACATTTTGAAGAATTCGGTTATGCACTCCAGAACTAAGCATATTCCAATCAAATATCATTACTTGAGAGAGAAAGTAGCTGAAAAGAATGTTAAGTTGGAATATGTTGCCACAGAGGAGCAGATAGCGACATTTTCACAAAGCCCCTCTCAAAAGGGACTTTTGAGTACCTTAGACACAAGTTGGGTGTGATACCCTTCTCATCGAGTCACTAAAGTCTCAAGGAGTAGCATCAATTCAGGGGGAGCACCATGGACAACCCTTTTCCATTGATGTCAAAGGGGGTGGGGGCGGGGGTTAAAGTAAAGGGGAGTAGTATAGAAATAGGAAGAAGTATAGAAAGGGAGAGTTTTTTTAAGATGATTATTTCTTTATAGGGTTTCCATCAATAAAAAGGGGGAGATTGTTGGAGATATTATCAATAATGTCAACGGGGAATGCACAATGATCAAAAGAAAAATAAAACGATCGGATTGAGGTGTTAAAATGATCGATTCAATAATAGTGAATGTAATAATTGTATACCAAAATGTGCAGCGATTTCATGAAGGGGAAACATTTATTGAATGAGCCACCGACCTCCATTAAGATTAAATTATTTGTTTTTATGTGGTCGACCTCCCTTGAAGAAGGATGACTATATTGGGTGAAGAGTCTTGGGTAAAGAGTCATGACCATTTGAAAGGGCATTTTTGGGCTATAAAAGGAAGATTTGTTGGATGGAGGAAGGGCATATTTAGAGCGAATATCATTCGGAAGAAGAGAAAAATTTTATAAGTGTGAAATAAGAGTTATATCTTGAGAAGACAAGTAGATTTGTGAAGAGGAAATAAAAGTCTCCATCATTCGTTGAAACAACAACACTACGAAGGTGGTATCATCATCAGTTTGGAGGTTGGTGCCTCATAAAACAAAGAGATTGGTGTCTCTTGTTGAGTTGGTGCTTAGCAGAAAAGATTGGTGTCTGAATTGCTAAGTTGGTGCTTGGCATTGGGGATTGGTGTCTCCAATAGGTTGGTGCCTACACGAATTGTAAAAGAGTTATATATATATATAAGTAAATATTTATCGTTGTTTTATCCCTGAAAGGGTTTCCACGTAAGTATTGTGTTCCCTTTTATTGCGTAATTTTTAGATCTTGTGAGATTGTTGTTGTTCTAACTATTAAAGTTTTGAATTATTAAAATTTTATCTTATATTGATTCACTCCCTCTTCTTAGTATAAGTGTTTTTAACAACATGGCGAGTGGGCGGTGAACGATTGGAACGTGGGAATAGTTCCCACTATTCCCAAGGTTCTCGACATGTTTGATGGAACCACCCCCTTCCCTTCTTTACTAATCAATTGATCGACAAACCTTGGGAACAATTGAACTATTTTTATTGTGTCTAACACCCCAACTTACTTGATGTAGTGCCCCCGCCTTGCCCATGCTTTGTTCGTCGGCTAATCGGTGAATGCGTGGAAAATTTGAACCATTGCACTTGTTCCCTCCATGCCGACATGTCGACCTCAATTTATTTTCCTTTTTTTTTTCTTAGTGTGGGCTTACAGGGGAACACCATAAACATTTGACATTTTTTTGTTGTTTTGTTAATGCCCAATTTATTCACCTACTTGCCCCTCGTTCACCCCCGTCGCCCGATCAAAGGATCATTGAAGCGAAGAACCTCTAGAACATTAAAACACTTCCATTAGTACCATATAGACCCAACTTATCTAATTTCATGGTGTATTTCAGACCGAGCAGCAAACGGTGAACTAGAGGAACAAAAAACATTTCATATGTTCCAAAGAATAACCAAGTAAACCGCTCAAAGGGTTTTTTTGCCATGAAAATGAATGTCCTTTTCTCCCTTTTGCTTAACACTAAAAATATTTTCCCTTTGCCCTATAAAACCATAAAAATGGCCTAGGGGTGGTTTTGGGATAACAATTTGGCAATTCAATGAGACTATCTACTTGTTAGATGGAAGATCGTGGCCTTAAAGCCATTGCACATGGATTCAAGCCTAAAGAAATTGAAAAATGATCTAAAAAACCTGAGATTCTTACCCCTAAACTTGCATATTCTTGCTCTTAAATGCTAATTTATCAGAATTCATAAATATGACATGCTAACTATCTTGAAACACTATTTTTTTCCGAGGAAGGAGCATGGAGAATTTTGAATGGATTGTATGAAGTGTGAACTCAACATGGATTTGCATATGATCTTGAGGGTTAAAAGAATGCACCTTTAATTTTCCCCAAAACGCTTTTTTCCACCATGAGACATGCTCATAGTTGGACTTTAATGAGAGTGGAAAATTGTCTTGAAACCGATTTCCTTCCCATTGCTCAAAGTACCACTCAAAAGAGAATGAGTGCCTCCTCAAGTTATTTTGCATTTGGTTTTTTAGAGGTGTTGAAATCGACCTTTGGCATTTTGATGACCTCACTCATGCTCTGTAACAAGCACGACAAGTGGAAACTCCCTTTTAGCTCTAGAATACCCATACATCTAATTGGACAAGCCTTCCTCTGAATCGGTGAAACTAAATATGTCAACCAAGAACAACAATAACATTATGTTAAGCACTTAGGGAAATGAAAACTACACTACCAGAAAGACAATGTGCGAATAACAATTTGAGGAATTAAAAATAATCTAATATGTACAAGGTAAAAAAATTCTTCAAAATTAATGGTTGATATAGATCTCATTGAATGGGATCATGAGCTCTTCTCCATCCAATTTTAAAAATTGGAAAGCATTGTGTGGCTTGCAACCTTATATGACATAATGGTCATTCCATATTGTATTGAATTTTGAGTGCCTTCCTGGTTTGGCTCTATCTTGGTCCCATTTGAGGACAAGATCTCCTTCTTGAAATCTTCTAGCCATTTCTTTCTTGTCAAAACACTTCTTAATATGAGCTTGATCCTTTTCCATTGTTTGCATTGCTCGATATCTTAACTCTTCTAGCTATATGAGCTATGTATATATGACTTCCATGCTTCTATCTCCAACATTTCAAGATGGTTGATGAGATCCAATGCAGAAACTAAAGAGATATTGACAACCTAGCTTCCTTACCATACACTAGCTTATAACGTAAGCTACCGTTCACCTTTTAGGGGTGATCCTATTAGCACATAAGGCTAATTTCAATTTTGTGTGCCATGTTCTTTGATTTTCCTCCAAGGTCCTTCTTATCTTTAAAAGGTTCTTGTTTTTGAATCAGCATGCCCATTACTTTGGGGGTAATAGTTTGAAAATTTGCTTAAGTAGATTTCATTCTTCAAAGCCAAATCAAATATTTTAGTTCCAAAGAATGCCAAAGCATTATCAAATATTATCATGGAAGGAACACCAAACCTAGTCACAATACCTTCATATAAGTCTAGGATGTTGGCCTCATTTGCTTCCTTCGAATAAATTACCTTTTCCATTTGGTGAAGTAATATGTGGTTGTCAAAATCCACTTATTCCCCAAACTAGAATGTGGATTGATCACTCTAATGAAATCCAACCCCCATTGCATGAATGGATGATCTACTAAGATGGGATGAAGGGGTAGAGCTACTAATCTCTCTTTGCCTGTGAAGAAGGCACACTTTTTACATTTTTTAACCCATGCATGGCAATATTTGAAGAGATTGGGCCAATAATAACCACCCTTCATGATCTTAAGATCTTTTGTCCTTGGAGAAAATTTCCCTTGCTCCTCCATCATGAAACTCATGCAAAACTTTCTCAATATGATTTTCCTTAATGCACCTCAAGAGAACACCATTTACATCCTTTTTAAACAAAATCCCATCAATAAACACATAAGGAATGGATTGAAGCCTAAAATACCTTATTTTTGCCTTGTCAAGCTTTGAGGACATTGGCATGTTTGGAGAAAGTGTGTTATATCATGGGTCCAACAAGGAATGAGTGAAGCATTAATCAAGTTTTGATCATGTTGGAGCATTAGGACAACCTCCTTTTCAATATGTAGATCTAAAAATAGTTGCTCACACAAAATTTTTCCCCTTACTAGCTTGGTTATCTTGAAATCAACCTCATACTCCATCATTTCGGCTATTCAAAAGCCCTTTTCTCTTTTAATTTTTGTTTAAAAGGAAATATTTCACACCAGCATGCAAGACCATTTGGTAAATATTTTTTGTTGGATACCAAATGTCTAAAAAAATTTACACTCGTTGTCGTGCAAATGTGCAACAAGGAAATTGACAATTTCCAAGCACGACAACGATACCCCAGTGTTAATTTTTTCAAGTCACTTCCTTCCAAGACACCCTGGGTCTATCCAATTAGTCCAAATGACCTCCTGAATAATGTAATCTCATCCCCCTACGTGATTTAGGTAAGCCTATTCATCACCCCTAGGTGATTTTAGGGAGTTCTAAAAAGATACTATCTTCTGGCAATATTGGGAAGGGCTATCGCTAGCCTTCCCAGGACTGGATTCAACTCCCTGGAGCAAAACAGAAGGTAAAAATTCAACACAGAGATGAAACGAAGACCTTAAAACATAATAGAAATGATTTTTGAAGGTTTGAGGAATTTTTGCGATACTTGGAGCAGTCTGAGTAAAAAATAAGGTTCACAAGCCTAGGCGGTACACAGGCCTAAAACAATTGTTGGGCTTCAGAAGAAGATTATGGGAGCTCCGAATGGATTTAGGAGAAAAACAAAATATCTCCAGAAAGAGGATTCCAAGGCCTACATTATGGTGAAATAATATTTTTCACAACACTTTGGAGCATCAGATTTGCATGTAGTTTTTCTCAAGCACAAGTGGAGTACAAAATCAAAAATATGATTTTTCAAGGATCAAATGGAATAATCAAGACATGATACCCACACCATTGGATTCGAAGGCCATTTCTAGTTAGGATCATATAATTTTTTTCCAAAAAATTCCATCAGGAGCTCAAGTTATCGTTGTTACAAGTTCATGACTTAGCCAAATTGTTGGGAGGACACATGTCAGCACCATGAGCTTGGCGGGATTTTGTGTCCCTCACGTCCCCAAAGGTCAGCGACACCAAGGTTGGAAAAGTGATCCTAGACCCCTCTCAGCCCTCTCAGCCCTCATATGACCTCTTGGACCCTCATGTGACCTCTAGACTTGATAGTTCAGCCCCCAGGTGCTTTTTTGAAGCATTCATCCCCTACCGTCGGATCGGACGCCATATGTCAGCTCTAGGACCACCGTGGAATTTGATGTCCCTTATGCACTTGATGTGGGAGACATCAAACCTTGAAAAATGTGCCCATCCCTATGGGGAGTCTTTTGGACACCCATGTCACCGCAGTTCAGCCCCCAGGTGCTTATTTGGAGCGTGCATTCCCTGGCAACGGATCGGGTGCCACGTGTCATGCTCTTGACCACCGTGGAATTTTATATCCCTTATGCACCTGAGGTGGGGGACATCAGACCTTGAAAAATGCACCCAACCCCCATAGGGAGTCATTTGGACACCCATGTGACTTCCTTTTAGCTCCCAGTGCTTTAAATCAACTTTTTCCTCCTTCATTCCCCGATGTTGGATCTAGTACCACGTGTCGCCGTCTTGCTCATTGTGGAAATTGATGCCCCTCATGTACCTGAGGTCAAGGACATCAAGCATGGAAAAATGTGCCCAAGCCCTACCTGTGCATATCTTTTTGAAAATTTTCCAAGTGCCACTTTTTTCGCTTCTAACTTCTAACAGTTGTGTGTGCACTTCATTCCTCCATACTTCCTCTGCAACTTTCTTCCATCACTCCACCATTGCAAGAAATCAAACCAGACCTGCTACAAATTCACTCCCCTCCCACTCCATGAAAGCATGCAGGTCTTAGAAGGAATCCTCATCAAACACAAGAAGAAGCACGAAGCACAGAAGGAGAAAATGGAGAAAACTCCATAGCCATGAAATGAAAAGTTGAAGAAATCTCCCAAATTGATGCATGAAGCAAAAAAATATATTTTTCTGCTCATTCCTCAACCCAAGGCCATCAAGAAGATACCTTCAAACTCCCCATGTGCGACAGAGCATCCACAACGAAGATACCTCCTTTCCAACTCAATGAAGAAAGAAGTGGGATTTCTGTCAAAACAATTGCCGCATCGAAGTAAGATTACACGTGAAGCACCAAAAGAAAAAATCCACATTAAAAATAGAATTTTCTTTGATAATGGAGGAGAAAACTATACTTGCAATTTTAGGCCCATTAATGGTTGCCGCACTACCTAAGCACTCCAAGGTCCGAAAATTAAAACTTTAAAATCTCCTGGATTATTAAGTGGGCATGCCCAAAATTTTAGAGGGAGGATATTGGGAAAAAACCCATATCAAAAAACTTTGTTCCACGTCAATCCGACTCCCAGAGGTAAACTTTCTAAAAATAGCAGGTCTACTACATATGAACTATTATTTTGGGAAAGTCATCGATAGAAGAACCTGCGAAGAAGACGAAGACATTGGAGGTGCACTACAACTGAGAATCCACTAGAACGGACATTTTTGGCACTTACTAAAAATAGTAAGTGTGCCCTCAAGCACCTGCTAAAAATAGAAAGTTGATCCAGAGGGAACGAGGAACGCAAGGAGAAAGAGGAAAACTGAGCCGTAGCATCCAATTGAAGATCGGGGACTTGATTTCTCATACTTACTAAAAATAGTAAGTTGATTTTTATAAGGGAGATATGAAGCCAAAGTGGATGGGTCAGAAGCCTTCTTAGGATTACGAAGTGGAGAATAGTCGGAGAATGGAGCCAAGTCCACTCAGAAGCAACTCGTCCTTCAAAGCATAATTCTTCTTCTTCCTCTTTTCTCTCTCTCTCTCTCTCTCTCTCTCTCTCCGCTCCTCATACAACACTCTCTCTCTCTTCAATGTTATATTTTTGCATTGAGGGTTGCACTTTTTAATATGACTTAAATGACTTTAGAAATATAATGTAAATTAAGTCACCTTACTATTATAAAAGGGACTTAAATATTTAAAGTGGAATATGAACAATCTTAAGTCATATTAAGGTATTCAAAAGGTCATGAGGAAGACGATAAGTCACCTCTCATTCTATAAATTGTAATGTCATTCCCATTGCAAAGGGTTGGTGATTGATCTTGTAAACTCAAGAGTATATTGCACCTTGAGAGAACAAAGGAGATAGCCATTTTCTTCTATTCCCCCTCTTTTCAATTTCTTCCATTTCTCCACTATGTACAACTTTTGTATAAGCAATCAATACAAGAAGAAGGAGTTTCTAACTTTCTTTGACTAAGGGGTTTCATGATACTTTGTGTTCATCAAATTCTATTTGGTCTTGTTATTTACAGAGTTGTTTCTTCTCATGAATGCATGTGTTGAAGTTTCTAACTAGTGCGTGAAGGAATCTGATTTTCTACCTACAAGATTAGTTCTCTTACCTCTTTTCTCACTCCCCTTTCCCGCTCTACAAACGAAGACTTCCCTCAAAGAAGATATTGCTAGCTTTGTCGCAGGTCGTGGAGTGCCCCGCTGATCCCCGGTCAAAAGGCCACCACAAAATCCACCTTTTCATGCCCATGCACATACGGCAACCGCACCGATTAAGTAGAGGGACTCGTAATCCCAGAGCATTGGAAAGAAATCCACAAGTTTGTCCACCCGATAAATTTTCTCGCTAATCAAGTTTTGGCACCCACTGTGGGGTAGATTTAGCAAAGATCTCGCACCCAAAATACAACCGCAAGGTCCCAAAATTCAAAAAGAAAAATCAAATATTAAAAAATAAAAATAAGGATTTCATGAAAGTCCATTGTTGAAGGCTACACTGCTGATTTTTGCACGTGTCTTTTCATATTCCCACTTCAAGAATTTCAAAAAGTTGGCTGAAGGAAGACACACTAGGTTGATCAGGTCGAGAGGTGTTGATGATTTCAATTTCGAGGCTTCACAAAATCAGCAAGAACAAATTAGAGATAATCCATACTTCTTCTCTCAAGCCTCCTCTCCATCTGGATCTTCATGAAGTTCACTAGGCAATCCTATCAAAACTCCTATGGATACTCCACCTTCAAATTCTCCCATTTTTCAACCACCATTGAGCATTGAGCTCCCAGAAGAAGAAGAATTTGAAGAAGAATTCATAGAAGCAAGAGCAGAAGCAAAAAACGACAATGGCAGATGAAGAAGAAATACCTCAACCCATTGTTCCATGGGGAAGGAATACGGGCCCACTTGCTCTTGAGCCACCTCTCCACAATCTACCAATGGGTTCCCGCAAGAACTTTCCAAAGTTCAAAGGTGATAACACACAACATCTTGAAGAACACATTGTTGCTTTCACGACATCATGTGGAATTCTTGGTGTTCAAAGATGAAGATGTTGTAAGATTGTTCGTGGAGTCCCTCCAAGAAAAAGCAACATAATGGTTCTACCTCCTACCTTCCCGATCCATCACTAGTTGGGATGACATCAAGGCTGCCTTCAAGGAAATATTTAAATCAACTAAAGATTGTCAAGACCTCTTGGTGTAGTTGGCTCAAATGAGGAAAGGAGAAAGTGAAATGATGAGAGACTTCATGGCTCATTTCGAACGGTTGCTTCGCAAGATACCGGAAGAAGATTCACCCTCTCAGAACAATATCAAGAGATTCTTCATAAATGCTCAATCACCAGAGGTAGGATTTATCCTATGAAGAGTTCAACCAAGGAACATTATAGATGCACAAAGGAGGGCCATTGAATTGGATGACGATCTCATCCTCTCTGGAAAGATCAAGAATCCATCAAAGGGCAAGGCCCAACATCTTGGAGATGAGAGAACCAATCCATTGCTGCAAAATTTGGTGAATGAAATGGCCTCTTTGAAGAGGGAATTATTTGAACGAGTCTCTTCTCAAAGAAGCAACAGAAATCAGATTGCAGGGAGCACCCCAAAGGCTCACCTTAGAGGCCCCACCCATGAACATAAATTGCAGATTTCAAGAAGATGAAGAAGAGCTTGAACAAGAAAGTGAAGGTGGCGCTTTTCCTAGAAAGTGATGAGTTTGAGAATGATGCACAAATCAAATTGTGTGAGTATTCGGAGGTTATGAAGAAGATGAAGAAGATGCACCCAGCTTCTCATGCGCAAAGTATTCACTGTTCTCGCCCGAGGAAATAACATCTCCTCCACTTCGCAAAAGAAAATAAGGTTGATGATCCTCCTATGGCAACTCTGAAAAATAAAATAATCAGTTGAGGATCCCCACTTCCATCTTCCATGAAGTCTGCATTGTTGGATCCTCGATCCCAGAAAGCAAGTAAGAAGACTCCCTAAATCCCAAGTAAGTCTTCCAATGTCCCTTCCATTTCTAAACCCAAATCTGCTCCTATGAAATCTAATTCCTGAAAGCTCCTAGTGTGCCATTTAAAATACCATCCATTCCTCAAACATCAAATCCTACTCCTAAGCCTATCTAAACTCCAAAATCAGTCCCTTCACCGCATTATCCGCATTTGCCTCCTTTGACTTCATAGAATATGTAAATAAGGCCAAAGTGTAGATTATTGAAACTAAATATTTGCAAACTCATCCTGAACAATTTGAGAGGTTCATCCGATATATCAGGAGTGGTAGTCTAACACCCAATGTTGTAACATACAGTTCCAAAGGCATGCTACCAAACTCACCTACACCTCCCTCATAGAACATGCTTTCTCTAAGTGCATCAAAGACTGATAAAGTTGAACCTTTCTACGTCTCCCTTCTTATTGGAGAATATGTACTGAATAATTACATAATAGATTTTGGTGCCTTAGACAACGTGATGCCTTTAAAGGTCGCCAAGGCTCTTAAACTTACAATGACTCCACCTAGTGGCTCTTGTTACTCTTTGGAATCAAAAAAGGTCTCACTTATAGGGAAGGTCAAAGATGCATAGGTGTCTCTCGCCAAATTTCCAGATAAGAAAATTTCGGTGATGATTTTGGTAGCCGATGTCCCAACCTCATTCAGAATGTTGTTGAGTAGAAGTTTCTGCCAAGACTTGGGAGGGAAAATTTAGATGAATTGGTCATCCGCAACCATACCTAGTGAAGGGAGACATGGAGAAATTGCTTCCCGAGAAGAAAATGAGGTACAATGTATGAAAGTCTGGAAGCTAACATCTTGTATCAAGGTAGCAGGTAGATGAATCACTTTGTGGAAACCGAGGAGGAAGAGGATATTCCCATCTTGATAGGGCCAAACATGCCTTCCCAGAGAGATTTGGATTTTGAAGAAGTAGTGAGGAGATTTGAGCTACAAGAGGGCAGCCCCGAATTTTTAGATGATGCAAACCATGAAGAAGAGGAGATGGCTCTTGATGATTTTCAAAAAGAAAAATCAGCTTATGTTCTTATCCGTGATGAAGACATTTTCGCATTCCCATTTGAAGATGAGGACTCCCTTGATCATGTCACCCAGGAAGAGACCAAGCCAGTCTATAATGAGCCCTTGAACAATTAGAAATAAATGTGTGTAGAATAATTGCTTAAATCCACGACGACACTCAAGATCCTGAGCTCAGCCTCGAGCTCCTGATGCAAGCCACAAAATTGCAAGACAAGCGTGAAGCGATGTGAAGGTTGGCCATATTGAGATAAACCAAGATGTTGTATATGATGTCGCTCTTGAGCTAATGATTGATGGATGCAATACTAAAATGGAGATATTTTCTTTCCCATTTGAAGATTAAGATTCTTTCCATGACAAAGAAATTGAAGAAAGGAGTTTCGAGAACTCTAAATATGAAGCTCTTTTTTATGAAGGATTGGTAGAGTGCAGTGATTCTCGAGATGATGAGGTTATCTCTCCAGATAGTTTCCTTGAGATGCAAAATAAATATTCTTCAAAGGCATATCAAGATGGGCTGCAGGAAATGATGAAACATAACTCTATGCAAGAAATATGGATGCAGAGAGAAGTTGCGGAAGACCCCGAGTTGATTCTCGATCTCTTTGAACTCATGCCATGAACATACGGGACAAGAATGAGTTTTCCTCCAATCCTTCCTTCAGTACTCAAATGCCTCACCATGGAGTAGAGATAAAGGAAGAATCAAATGTTTCTCATGGAGAAGATGTCAATGAGCATAGGCTTGGGAAAGAAAAGAATCAAGAATGTTCAAGTATTTTGAACAAAAAGCAGCCCTGGGGCAGTGATGAGATGCTCAATGGAAAATCAGCTATATGGATAAACATGGAAGGCAACTGGCACTATGAGACCGACTTCAAAGAACACGAAGGTAGTGGAATTTCCAAGCAAGGACCAGAGCATCAAGAAGCTCACATGGACTCACTCCTACAAAGTAAAAGGACAATCATGGAAGCACCTGGCTTCCATAAACAATTAAGGAAAGGAGGCTACTTTCTAGAACCCACAATGGCTTCACAGAACATCATCATTTGGTGTTGCCTCTTCAGGGGTAACTTTTGAGAAATGAAAAGTACTTCAAAGTTGAAAGCGGTGTCCCCGCCTTGCACTGTTAGGAAATATTTAATTAGTGCTCCATTAGTAAATAATAATTACGTGAAGTAATTATTATGTTATAAGTATGTGTTAATAAATTGTTATTAGTTGTTATATAAAACAACAATAACAATTATATTTGGTTAGTATGTTAGAAACAACTCACGTAAGTTGTGAGTTGTTATAAACTACTTCCTATTATTTAGGAAGTATATTTCCTATATATGTGTAATCAATTTATAGAAGAAAGATATCAGTATTCATTGTATAAACTGTTGTGTTGTGTTTTCATTTGGTATAGAGCAAGGTTCATTTCGATGAGAGTTTGAAGTTTTTTTGTGCGCACATTCACATACCTGCACTGTCAAGTGGAAGCCTCGCGTAAACAAGATCTCGTGTTCATTTCACATGGCACCTTTGAAACAATCCCGACTGATAAGAGTCAAACCCGGTTCAAATTTGCATTATCTGCGTCGACTTTGCATATACACCATTGGCTTCGAGGCTGACTTGCTTCTTTGTACACCATTGGGTTTTGAATCTGTTCATTTCATCTCTGCGTCCACATTAGAGATCACTATCAGAATTGTTCTCTCATCATGCATACAATAAAATTCCTATATGATTGGTGTTGATATAAGGAAGGCGTCATTTTTTAAAAGAAGATAAACATTTGTGAGGATTACAAGTTTCGTGGATCGGTGCAACGTGTCTTCTTCTCAAACCTGTACTGGCGTTAGAGCATGTAAACAATATAATTTGCAGTCAGCTCCTCTATGCAAATTTATAATATTCAAAGAAGGAATATAAAATGGTGAACAGATTTCAAGTCTCAATTAAGCGGTAACTTCACTTTTGTGTCTAGCAATATCATGCAAATTTTGATCTCGTTCAGCATCAATCTCTCCTTCAACTCCAGTCTTCCCCGTAAGTTGTGCCACCGGCAGTTCAAAGTCATCCTCCTCCATACACTCCCTGGTACCTGCGATTTTCTAATAGAAACTCAATAAATTGCATGTAGGTTGGTCCTTTTTCTAGGTGATTTGATTTATCTTAGTTCTTATCTACTTTTTATTTTATAGGTCGTCAAAAATTTGTCTTAGTCTTCACTATTTTATTGAATGTGATGTATTAAAAATAACCTTTCATCTTTTATTAGGTGTCATTAGTCTAAGTCATAGTGTCAAAGATATATGTTAATGTTTTTTTGGAATTGTCTTATCATCTTTAGAGTCTAGAAGTCTTTTTGGTCTATTGTCAAAAAATTGTATAGTTATCTCTTGCAATTGTAGTCATGTCATCAAAAGAGTTAAAAGTCGTAAAGTCATTTTGTCAAGAGTCATGAAGTATTGTCATTTTGAGAGTCCAACTAAAAAATCTATAAAAATTTCTTTATGTCATCAAAATCAATATTGAGTCAATGCCATTGTAAAAAGTATCATTTTTTAAAGTCCAAAAAATAATTAAAAATTGCATTATTTTGGACGATTTTCGCCAGCGACGCTCACCTTATGGGGGCGAATTATTCAAAGAGCCTCAAATCCAAATCTCACCGAGTTAGAAGTATTTACTTTGGAGGCAGGAGGAAATGGAGGATGGAGGGCGATCATCACCTCTTGTCACCACCAACGACGGGGCCGCATAGTAGATGTGGTGGCATATATATAGTGTGCTTTAGTTTTGCTGTGAGTTTCTTTGCAGTGTTCCTGTTGCATTTTGTATTGTGTATACTAGAAACCGGTTGTATAGAATGATAGAGAACTGCAGTGATCCTCTGACTATGGTAATCCTCTGACTGTCGTACTTCATTGGAAGATGATCGGTCAGTGAATACGTTCATTAGAAATGGTGATCATGTGCAGCAAGATCCGGGCAGTGAGATAAAACATGATATATTTTTCCTTTTTTGTCTTCCTATTTGGAATTTCACATTGTGGGGGAATAATAACCAATGTTCCATTCCCATTTTGTGCCAAAATGGCTAAAGTCAAGGGCGCTCAGCAAGGGCATGGCGTTTCTGTGTTGTTCGAGATCAAGTGGCGCGATCAAGACAAAGTGGGTCGCAACTAAGAACATTGCAATTCTTAGAGGTGGAAATGTGAAATCTTTTCCAGTATGTGTTTTATTGTTTAGTTTGGTGAGATGTGTTTCCTATGTTATTTCCTGCAGTGTGATATTGATGAGGGCTAAAATAGTACTTGGCACATCATGATGTGGTTTGTGGTAAACCACTTGAAAACCACCAGTATCGGTTTGTGGTCAGCCAGAGTAAAACCATCCGTCGGGTTTGTGATTGTCCTGTGAAAATCACTTATCATGAAAGCAAGTGCAAGTACAAAGGCAGGTTTTCCCCATGTTCACACTAAGGGGGGGAATGTTAGGAAATATTTAATTAGTGCTCCATTAGTAAATAATAATTATTGTATGTTATAAGTATGTGTTAATAAATTGTTATTAGTTGTTATATAAAACAACAATAACAATTATATTTGGTTAGTATGTTACAAACAACTCACGTAAGTTGTGATTTGTTATAAACTACTTCCTATTATTTAGGAAGTATATTTCCTATATATGTGTAATCAATTTATAGAAGAAAGATATCGTATTCATCAGATAAACCGGTGTTGTGTTTTCAGTACTCATAGGTGATTGATGGGTGTGTTTCCTTTCGTTGCATGTGTTTCCCTTCCTGTTTTGTTTTGTGTGTTTCCTTTCCTTTGTTTTGTGTGTGTGTGTGTTTCCTTTTAATCTTCCTTTCTAGAAGTTGTACATGACTGCAGGGCCCAATGGATAAGGCACTGGTCAACGAACTATATGGTCTAAAATTGAGATTTTGGATTCCCATGTCATGTCCCCAAGCTAGAGTCAGTTGTTGTCGTGTAAATGTGCAACAAGGAAATTGACAATTTCCAAGCACGACAACGATACCCAATGTTAATTTTTTCAAGTCCCATCATTCCAAGACACCCCGGGTCTATCCAATCAGTCCAAATGACCTCCTAAATAATGTAATCTCATCCCCCTAGGTGATTTTAGGGAGTTCTGGAAATATACTATCTTCTGGCAGTATGTGGAAGGGCTACCGCTAGCCTTCCCAGGACTGGATTCAACTCCCGGAGCGGAATGAAAGGTAAAAATTCAACACGGAGATGAAATGAAGACCTTAAAACATAATAGAAATGATTTTTAAGGTTTGGGGAAGTTTTGCAATACTTGGAGTAGTCTCGAGTAAAACCAGTGGTTCACAAGCCTAAAGCGGTACATGTGCCTAAACAGTTGTTGGGCTTCGAAGAAGATTACGGAGCTCGAATGGAGCTAGGAGAAAAAAATCTCCGTAAAGAGGATTCTAAGTCCTACATTATGGTGAAATAATATTTTTCACAAGACTTTGGAGCATCATGTCTCTGCAGCAATTTTTCTCAGTACAGTAGAGTACAAAATCAAAAATCTGATTTTTCAGGATCAAATGGAATAATCAAGACATGATACCCACATTGTTGGATTGATAAGGCCACTTCTAGTTAGGATCATATAATTTTTTTCCAAAACATTCCATCAGAGCTCAAGTTATCGTTCTTACAAGTTCGAGGACTTAGCCAAATTGTTGGGAGGACACATGTCACACTGTGAGCTTGGCGGGATTTTGTGTCCCTCACATTCCTAAAGGTCAATGACACCAAGGTTGGAAAAGTGATCCAGACCCTCTCAACCCTCTCAACCCTCATATGACCTCTGGAGCCTCATGTGACCTCCAGACTTGACATTCAGCCCCCTGTGTGCTTTTTTGAAGCATTCATCCCCTACCGTCCGGATCGACACCATATGTCAGCCAGACCATGTGGAATTTGATGTCCCCTTATTCACTTGAGGTGGGGATATCGACTTTAAAAATGTGCTTGGACCCTATGGGAAGTCTTTTGGACATCCACGTGATCGCAGTTCAACCCCAGTGCTTATTTGGAGCGTGCATTCCATGCCAATGGATCGGGCACCACGTGTCATGCTCTTGACCACTGTGGAATTTGATGTCCCTTATGCACCTGAGGTGGGGGACATCAGACCTTGAAAAATGCACCCAACTCCCATAGGGAGTCACTTGGACACCCATGTGACTTGCTTTCACTCTCAAAGTGCTTTAAATCAACTTTTTCCTCTTTCATTCCCTCGTTGTTGTTGATTCAAGTGCCACGTGTTTCTGTCTTGCTCATTGTGGAAATTGATGTCCCTCACATCCCTGAGGTCAGGGACATCAAGCATGGAAAAATGCACCCAAGCCCTACCTGTGCATATCTTTTTGAAATTTTTCCAAGTGCCGCTTTTTTCGCTTCTAACTTCTAATAGTTGTGTGTGCACTTCATTCCTCCATACTTCCTCTGCAACTTTCTTCCATCACTCCACCATTGCAAGAACTCAAACCAGACCTGATACAAAGTCACTCCCCTCCCACTCCATGAAAGCATGCAGGTATTAGAAGGAATCCTCATCAAACATAGAAGGAGAAGCACGGAGCAAGAGGAGAAAACAGAGAAAACTCCATAGCCATGAAATGAGAAGTTGAAGAAATCTCCCAAATGGATGCATGAAACAACAAGATATATTTTTCTGCTCATTCCTCTACCCAAGGCCATCAAGAAGACACCTTCAAACTCCCCCCATGTGCGATAGAGCATCCACAATGAAGAAATCTCCTTTCCGGCTCAATGAAGAAAGAAGTGGGATTTCCCATCAAACCGGTTGCCGGATCAAAGTAAGATTACACGTGAAGCACCAGAAGAAAAAACCCACATCAAAAATAATTTTCTTTGCAAACGGAGGAGAAAACTATACCTGCAATTTTGAGGTCCATTAATGGTTGTCGTACCCAGAAGCACTGCCAGGTCTGAAAATTAAAACTTTAAAATCTCCTGGATTATTAAGCGGGCGGGCCCGAAATTTTAGAGGGATGATATTGGGAAAAACCCATATCAAAAAACTTTGTTCCACATCAATCCGACTCCCAAAGGAAAACTTTCTAAAAATAGCAGGTCTACTACATAGGAACTACTATTTTGGGAAAGTCATCGATAGAAGAACCTGTGAAGAAGACGAAGACATTGGAGGTGCACTATAGCTGAGAATCCACCAGAACGGAAATTTTTGGCACTTACTAAAAATAGTAAGTATGCCCTCGAGCACCTGCTAAAAATAGAAAGTTGATCCGAAGGAACAAGGAACGCAGGAGAAAGAGGAAAACCGAGCCGCAACATCCAATCAAGATCGGGACTGATTTCTCATACTTACTAAAAATAGTAAGTTGATTTTTATAAGGGAGATTTGAAGCCAAATGGATGGGTCAGAAGCATTCTCAGGATTATGAAGTGGAGAACAGTCGAAGAATGGAGTCAAGTCCACTGTAGCAACTCATCATTCGGCATAATTCTTCTTCTTCTTCCTCTTCTATCTCTCTCTCTTCTCTCTTCATACGACACTCTCTCTCTCTTTAATGTTATATTTTTGCATTGAGGGTTGCACTTTTTAATATGACTTAAATGACTTTAGAAATATAATGTAAATTAAGTCGCCTTGCTATTATAAAAGGGACTTAAATATTTAAAGTGGAATATGAATAGTCTTAAGTCATATTAAGGTATTCGAAAGGTCATGAGGAAGACGATAAGTCACCTCTCATTCTATAAATTGTAACACCATTCCCATTGCAAAGGGTTGGTGATTGATCTTGTAAACTCAAGAGTATATTGCACCTTGAGAGAACAAAGGAGATAGCCATTTTCTTCTATTCCCCCTTCTCAATTTCTTCCATTTCTCCACTATGTACAACTTTTGTCTAAGCAATCAATACAAGAAGAAGGAGTTTCTAGCTTTCTTTGACTAAGAGGTTTCATGATACTTTGTGTTCATCAAATTCTATTTGGTCTTGTTGCTATTTATAGGGTTGTTTCTTCTCATGAATGCATGTGTTGAAGTTTCTAACTAGTGTATGAAGGAATCTCGATTTTCTACCGCAACATTAGTTCTCTTACCTCTTTCTCACTCCCCTTTCCCACTCTACTGATTTAAGAATTCCCTAGCAAGAGATTGCTAGTTTTATTGCAGGCCAGTGGAGTGCCCCGCTGATTCCCCATCAAAATGCCACCACAAAATCCACCTTTTCATGCGCATGCACATACGACACCTACACCAAGTAAGTAGAGGGACTCAGACTCCCAGAGTGTTGGTAAGAAATCCACAAGTTTTTCCACTCGAAAAATTTTCTCGCTAACAACTCCTTATGATAGCCAAGGCATGCTTCTCAAACAAATGAGTACTTCATCTCATAATCTTCTAGAATTTTGCTAAAATGCAATAGATTGTTCTAAACCTTCTTCATTCAGTTGTACTAGCATGGAAAATATTGTATCCATGCCTCCAAAAGCATATAAGGTGAAGTCCTTTGAGAAATCGAGATTGATAAGGGTAGGGGCTTGTGTTATTGCTTGTTTGATGGCCTCAAAACTGCCCTTCCCTTCTATAGTCCACTTGAAAGGCATGCTTTTCTTTAGCATAGATGTCAATGGCTTAACAAGATTGGAAAATTTTGGAATGAAACACCTAACAAAGTTGATCCTTCCCAATAATATTTGTAATGCCTTCTTATGACTAGGTAATGACAATGCCAGAATGGCACTTACCCTCTTTAGATCTATTACAAGCCCTTGCTTAGATACAATGTGTACAATGAGCTTACCTTCATGTGCTAGGAAGATACATTTCTTGGGATTAAGAGAAACCCCAAACTGTCTACATCTTTCAAATACCTACTTGAGATGGAGTAGATGATCATTTGCATCCTTAGAGAACATTGTCATATCATCAAGGTAGGAAAGAACAATGTTATTAATCAACCCTTTAAATGCCATATCCATGGCTCTTTGAAATATTGCTCTTGCATTGGACAAACCAAAGGGAATTTTTCTATAGGCATAATTTCCCACTTAGTGGTAAAGGATTTTTTGAATTGATCCTCTTCCTTCACCATAATTTGATTATATCCTAAGTAGCCATCTAATAGGGAAAACCTCTCTAACCCTGCTACCATTTGCAAAATTTTCTCCATAGAAGGAAATGGGTAATGATATTTCAAGGAAGCCTTGTTTAAGTCCCTAAAATCAACACATAATCTAATTTCCCCATTTCTTTTCCTTACCAAAACTAGGTTAGAAACCCAAGATGAATGCTTAATGGGAAATATAATGTTGGCCTCTATTAACTTGTTCAAATATTTCTTCATTAGAAGCTCAATTCTTGGGTTGATAGGATTTGATTTTGCTTAATCAAAACCCCTAAGGTATTCATAAATCCATGCAAAAACATCAAAAAAATATTGAAAAAGTTCTACAAATGCATGTTTCTCTTGTGGAGTACATACCTTTTGTTTTCATGCAAATGTGCAACAAGGAAATAAACAATTTCAAGCATGACAACTATACCCCTGTGTTAATTTTTTTCAAAACATATATTTCCAAGACACCCGTGTTTGTCTAGTCAATCAAAGTGAGCTCAGAAGATTAATGTTATCTCATCTCCTAGGTGATTTAGGAAAATCCATTCATTACCCCTAGGTGATTTTAAGAGTTCATTAAAAGTTGCAAGCTACAAGAAGTTGTGGGAAGGGCTAGCATTAGCCTTCCTAGGGCTGGAGCAACCCCATGGAGTGGAGAAGAAAATCCAAAATAGATGTGGAAGTGATTCAAAGGTCTTGGGACATCATGGAAATGATTCTAGAAGATTCTGGAAGGGCTCAGAGAAGTTGGGGCGTTTTGCCAAAATTAGGGTTCACAAGCCTAGTCAATGCACAAGGTCAAAACTACCAATGAGCTTCCGAAGGTGATTCTACGAGCTCCAAATGGAGTTAGGATAAAAACAAAACATTTACGGAAAGACAATTCCAAGCCCTACAAGATGGTGAAATCATTTTTTCACAACACTTTGGTGCATTAGGTCTAAAAGTAGTTTTTCTCATGCACAAGTGGAGTACCAAATCAAAAATGTTCTTTTCAAGGATCAGATGGAAGAATCAAGACATGATACCCCAAAATTGGATTAAAAAGGCCATTTCCATTTAGGATCATATAAAATTTCACCAAAACATTCCATCAGAGCTCAAGATATCATCGTCTCAAGTTGTCCTCTTAAAATGAGTTTGGGAGTTAGCCAAATTTTAGGACACGTGTCAGCTCCAGGAGTCTAACGGGATTTTGTGTCCCCGACGTCCCTCAAGGTCAAGGACATCAACCATGAAAAAAATTTCTCAACCCCCATATGACCTCTAAAACCTCATGCGACCCTCAGGATTGTCAATTCAACCCCCGGGTGCAATTGGGAGCTCAAATTCCCTGCCATCGGATTTTTGCCACGTGTCAGCTCCAGGATCACCTGTGGAATTTGATGTCCCTCACATCCCTCACATGTCAAGGACATAAAACCTTGAAAATTCACCCATACCTCTAAGGGAGACTTTTGGTCACCCATGTGACCCACTTCCAGCCCCTCAGTGCTTTAAAGTTGATTTTCTAGCTCTCACTCCCCTGTCATCGATCATTGCCATGTGTCGTCGTCTTGCTCACCATGGAAATTGATGTCCCTCACATCTCTTTGAGGTGAGGGACGTCAAGGAAAAGAAAATGTGCCCAGCCCTCTCTGTGCATATTTTTTGAATTATTTTTAAATCCCCAATTGTCGCTTTCTTCCCGCTTCTTATATCTAACTCTCCCATGCACAATTCTTCCTCCAAACTCCTCTGCAACTCCCTACCACCACTCCACCATTGCTGAAACTCGAACTAGGTATATCACAGCAGTATTTTCCTCCACTCCATGAAATCATATAGGTCTCAGAAGGAAGTTTGAGAAAACAAGGAAGAAGAAGCGAAGAACAAAGAGAAGAAAACAGTGAACATCTCCATAGTCGTGAAACGAAGATTCATAGAAATCTTGCAAAATAGTGCACGAAGCAACAAACCATTTTTATTTGTTTTTTCATCTGTCTAATACCATCAAAAAAATACCTTCAAAATCTCCTCTCGTGCAACAGATCATTCACGGCGAAGAAATATCCTTTCCTATTCAATGAAGAAAAAGTTGAATTCCCCATCAAACCTGGTTGTCGGATTGAAGCAAAATTTCACGTGAAGCACCAGAAGAAAAACCCCATATCAAAATATAAAAAAATTTGAAAACGGAGGAGAAAACCAAACCTGCAATTTTTGAGGTCCATTAATGGTTGTTGTGTCCGGAAGCACTATTAGGTCCAAAATTGAAAGTTTAAAATCTTCGGACTATGAACGGGTAGGTCTAAAATATCGAGGGGCAATTTTGGGAAAAAACCCATATCGTAAAACTTCATTCCACATCAATTTGACCTCCAGAAGCCCACTTTCTAAAAATAGCAAGTCTTCTATATAGGGGATTGTTATTTTTGGAAAGTCAGCAACAAAAGAACTTACGAAGGCAACAGAGACATTGGAGGTGCACTGCAACTAAGAATTCATCTAATGCATTTTGGCACTTACTAAAAATAGTAATTTGTCCCATGAGAACCTACTAAAAATAGAAAACTAATCTAGAAGGAAGGAGGAACCTAGAAAAAAGGGGGAATCAGGGTTACAACATCCAGTTAAGGTTCGAGGGAGTTGCTTTTTCATAATTATTAAAAATATTAAGTTGTTATTCTAGGGAAAACATGAACCAGAAGTGGACATGACAGAAGCTTGCACACCCCTTCACCTGGGAGTATGAGATAGAAGACAATGATGTCTTGTACATGGACCTGAATGACCTTAGAACTCGCATGGAAGCCAAAGATCGAAAGAAGATTAAAGATCGATATTCACAAGTGGCATGTTCATTATGAAGTACATCCAAAGTGTCTTGAGTTGGTCCTAGCCTGCTCTCACCATTATGAGCCCAAAACACAAACCATCTAAGCTGAAAATGTTATAAAGAATGGCGAGTCATTAGCCCTAGGACCATCTCACTTTCCATGTAGATACCGACATCACCCAAAGATGGTTATATTCTCAAAAGATAGGGCCTTGCACGATTGGGAAATGATGGATGCATACATACGCAAGGGGTCATGCGCTTGGGTTGGGTTGTGGTTGAAAATAGGAACAAATCCCTCAAAGATGCCCAAAACCTTCCAAGGTGTGAGTTTTGAGAAGGATATTCGGATTTCATCACTCTCCTCAGTAGAGTAATGGGTGAAGCAAGCACAAGAGACTTCCAAGACTGGATGGGCCTTTTTATCTTGACGTTGAAAAAAGGAAAACAAATAATTGACTGGAGGTAGATCATCAACAACAACCTCCATCTGCAATTGCTCCAAGTATCCATGAAGAATAAGTTTCACATAACTTCTTACTGGTCTACCTTCTCGCTAGCTCAAGATCATTCACAAGATTGGATCTCATGCAAAACATTGCCACCAAGGTGCCTGCGTTCGAGAAACTTCCATAGTTGGTGATGGAGGAAAGACATAGGCATTTTGCTCGCGTGAATGATGCATTCATAATGTACATAGTCCGAATCTTGGAAGGAGATTTGGAAGCTATGATTTCGTCATAAGTGACGTCCTTGATCAATAAGTATGGCTCTTATTTCATTCAATTCTCGAAATTCTCCTACTTGCGAGTTGTTGGCTTCGACTAAAGCACACAGCTAAGGTACCCAAGTACCTTAGTGACCAAATTATATTATTCGAGCTCTGCAGACAGATCATTCAAGTGAATAACAAGCTTAGAAGTAGGAGGAAGAATTTGATTCCATTTCCTATCTCTCTCGGGGTATTCACGTGCAAGAGCTCAAATGATACATCTCATATGGAGGCTGTTTTCGCTCATTTGAATTTGCATTCCTACATCGTCAAGCCTAATTTTGACATCCGAGAAGATCCCGACTCTTTCTATGTCCCATAATTGCAACACGAGCCGCAAGTCGAGGACTATTGGGCCAATTGCATTGATGAATTTGAAGTGTGTGAAAAGGACCATATGAGGATGACAATCAGTGAGATGAGGAAATTCAAGTTCTCCTAGTATGAAGATATTTTACATGATGATGGGACAAAGATGTATGATCTTGAGTATGCGGCAGTTAAGATGTCCCCTTTACCTCCAATCAACTAGTATGTTCATGAATCAGGGGATATATTAGAGCGGACCGAGAAGTGGTGAGGAGAACGAGAAATTGGTTTCAAAAGAAGCAAGCCATGATCATCCAGTCATGAGGAATTCCCCAAGTCGAAGCAAGTCTCCCATTAGTCATCTTCAAAGGTCGTAGAGGTGACTTCCAGTTCTAAACACTCTAGAGAAAGTTCGAAAAGAAATGCCATAGAATTGGAAGCTTCTCCTCATGAGAAGACGCCAAAGAAACTCAGGGTAGAAGAAGGATCATTTGCATCACTGCGAGAGGAAGATTTGATCGCAGAAATGTAGGAATAAAATCCAGTGGCAAAAACAAAAGTGGATGAAGAACACATGGTTCAAGATCTAGTCTTCAAGCCACCACATGATATTTCCCATCTCGAAAACACCCATGCCTCTCTCATTGAGGATTTTCCTCCTCCTTCAGACCATGGAATTGTTGGTGAACCTATCATTGAGCCCGATTCATGAGATGTTTCCTTAGATGCAGGAAACAATTATCCCTAACACCCACACTATACAACAAGTGGCAGCCCCTGATCTATCAGTAATTGTCTCATTAGTAAAAGAAAAAAGATCAAGGAAGCTCGCACATACAGCCTCACGGTTCTACAGTGGGGAAATGGGTAATCAATACATCAAAGTAGCTCGGCCCAAGGTAATTAAGCTATTGGATGAGATGACACCAATTGATTATGAGATGAGTACAATCCAACTGAGACCGAAAACTCATGAAGGGGATTTGCACATGCATCAGCAATCTACTTCTCGTATGGTGGCAAGAAATAAAGAGCATAAGAAGAAGATTGATGAACTAAAAGAGAAGGTGCAAACTTTGGCATTCTATGTGCAACATTTAGTTGATCCTATTACCACGAAAATGCCCACGGAGGAAGTTACGCCCGTCAATAGCTTCAATCCAGAATCCATCGAAAGACACATGAGTTCACAATACAAAGGCGGGCGAATAATGAATGGATCAACTCAATTTCTCAAAAGGGAAGTCAGTGCTCCAAGAAGCGGTCAAACTCTTCGCTTACATGTGTGCGACAACAAATAGGACACGGGCACTCAAGGAGGACTTGGAGAAAGAAAGGGACTATTGGGAACCTTTGGGCCTAGTAGTAGATGAAATGAGCAACACTCATCACCAGGAGTTGATCGACAGGAAGATTTTTGAAAATCCCTCAGAAGACTTGTCATGTGTATGGGCGAGGGCCTTGGCAATCAGGTTTGAGGCAATCAATCGGGCCATCACAGAGCTGGAGGAGAAAGAGGAACAAGCATACAAATTACAGGATAGTATAAATCGAAAACTCAGAAGCTTGGAGTACCTGCAATGGGTGAAGATATAATTTTTGATGAGTTGATTGGTCCATTTGAATAATATGTCAAGAAAGAGGTAGGCAACCCATCGTCCTTCACTAAGGATACCCTTAACTTCCTCTCAGAGATTCGGGCCTCCATTGCACTTATCACAGTAGAAACATTCATCATGGTTCGGGAAGTGCAGAGACATCAATAGTGTGGTTGATGGATGGACAGATACCTTGAGCTGCGTTCGCATTCCTCATGCTAACAAGCTAGAAATTGCAGCTACTCGTTTTAGCAAAGATCTTGGAGGAACAAGAGCCTTCTCAGGAGCGTAAAATGTAAACCAGTCAGGAAGCAAGATCAAATCCACTGCAACATCTCATTCTTCCGTATAATTCTTCTTCTTCTTCTTCTTCTTTCTCTCTCTTCTCTTCTCACCCAACACTCTCTCTCATCAATGTTATATTTTTGCGTTGAGGTTTGCACTTTTTAATATAACTTTAAGTGACTTTAGAAACATAATGTAAAATTTGATTTTCCTTGATTTTATAAAAGGGACTTAAATATTTAAGTGGAATATGAACAGTCTAAATTCAAATTAAACTATTTGAAAAGTCATCGAGAAGAAGAAGAGTTGCATTCTCTTCTATAAATTGTAACAAGCTCTTCATTTGAGCTTCTTCTTAGACAACTTCTGAGACTTCTTAGATATTGGAGCTATTTTTGTGAATTCATGAGAGAGATATCCTTGTGAAGAGAGAAAAGAGATAGAAAATTTCTTCCATTTTCCCTACTCAAAAATTTCTTCTATTTCTATGTTATGTACAATTTTTGCTTGAGCTTCAATAAAGGAAGAAGGAATTTTAGCCTTTTTTGATTGAGGATTTTAGTGGTACTTTGTGCTCATTAAATGTTATTTGGTCTTGTTTCTATTACACATATTTGTTTTCTTCTAAATTCAAGTGCATGTAATGAAACTTCTGGCTAGTGTATGTAAGTCTCTAATTTTCTACTTGCAACATTAATTTTCTCTTTTCTAAATTTCTCACTCCCTTTCCCGTTTTCCTAGAAAATTCCTCTCTTGCAAATAAATGCTAGATTTTGCCACAGGATTAGTGGAGTGCCCTGTTAGATCCCCGGATGAAAGGCTACCAGGTAAAACTCATTTTTACTCGTGCATGCACGTATGACAACTGCACCGGTTAAGTAGAGGGACTTAGACTCCTAGAGCATTGGCAAGATAACCACCAATTTGTCCCTAACAAATTTTCTTGCCAACAGTTTTTGGCACCCACCGTGGGGCAGATTTAACAAAGATTCGCACTGAATACGAGAAGGTCATAAAAATTCAAAAATTAAAAAAAAAAGATTTTTTTGGAATTTGAATAGCTATATGAGCCTCGTGTCTACAAACCATGGTTATTCCAGAAATCCTCCTGTTGAAAGACCTGAATTGCTCTTCCACATCCAAGAGGATATTGCTTCAGATTTGAGAGAAGCTATCTGGCATAACCGACGAAGTGTCAACCACTAATTCATGCCACGAGAATTCTTGACCTTGAAGAAGAATGAGCTATCAATTATAAAGGCATAGAAAAATTACAGCACCATAAAGAAGAGCATAGATTTCAAGTGGCGGATAGAAGATACACCAGTAATGTGAGAGACAAGGAGGACAAACCGACCCCACTTTTGAAGAGCTTCAAATAAGACAAGAGATTCTCAGAATTCAGAGGTATCCCTTTCACAAGCAACCGGTCACGTTGGGAACCTGAGTGTTTCCAATCCTTTGGATGGTGAATTTCCATACATCAATGAGAACCTTGAATATTTCACTAACGTAGAGACCAAAGAAGAAGCTAGAGAAAGAGAAGCAAGAGCAGAAGAGGTAATAAGAGCTCAAATTGAAGAAATTGAAAGACTTCAAGTCGAGGTGGAAGAAAGAGCAGCAGTAGAAACTACATCCTTAACAAGGTTGGAAGCTAGAAACAAAAACAGAATGGGGGATTGTGATCGTGAGGTCCATAGGCCTAATGTACCATGCGGGGAAAACCAGCCCACTCACCCTTTCTCAACCACTTCACAAGCTACCAAAAGGCTCAAGGAAAAAAATGTCAAAATTCAGAGGGGATGGTTCTCAACTCCCCGAAGAACATATAGAAGTGTTTATCACCGCTTGCGGTGTATTGGTCATTGAGGACGAAAATGTGTCAGTCTGACTCTTTGTGGAGTCACTCCAAGAAAAAGTTTTCGAATGGTTCTACATGTTACCCCTAAGGTCTATCACATGCTGGGAAGATATTAGAAGTGCATTTGAACATAGGTTCAAGACCACGGAAGACTGTCATGATCTCTTGGTTTAATTGGTACAAATGAAGAAAGAAACCTCTGAATCAATGAAATACTTCATAGCAAGATATAACAGAGTGATAAGAAGAATCCTTGAAGATGCGGTGCTTTCAAAATAATTTGAAGAGATTCTTCATCAGTTCCTTACCATCAGAAGTAGGTTTCTTCCTTAGAAGAACCCAACCAAGAACATTGAGGGAAGCTCAGGACCATGCAATAGAAACCGATGATGATCTAATCCTGTCTAGTAAAGTGAAAGGCCCAAATGGAAAGAAAAAGACTAGAATTCGGATGGATCACCACCACGGATCCGATGTTCCAAAAATGGAAAATGACTTGGTTGCTTCAAGAAACAACTCTCCCAGATCACAATGCGGAATACTCCAAGGAAACCAAATCCTCCCAATAGACCAAGGATTGCTCCACCTCCTCGCCGGCTCGCTCTCGAAGCACCACCAATTAATGTTTCCTATGACACCAAAGAACTAGAGGAGGAAGTGGAAATTGAAGAACTTGAAGAAGAAAATGCGGGGATGATGACAACTATCTTGAGGTCGAGGAAGTTGATGGTGATACACACAATGACCTAATTGAGTACGTTGATGATGAAGATGATGATGATGATGATGAAGCTCCAAGTTTCTCATGTGCGTTTTTACTCGTGCATAGTCCAAGAAAGGTGCTCCATCCTCAATGGCTGTAGTAAAGGACAAGAAGAAGAAATAATATTATCCTACGGAACTTACACAAAATAAAATCATTAGCAGAGGATCACCACTACCACCTTCGATGGAGTTAGCTAAAGAAAAATCAGACCCACTGGTTAGCAAGGATCATGTTGTCATACCAAGTAAGTCATCTAGTCCTTCTCCTAGCTCAAAAGTTACTAAAAATAATTCTCCTTCAAATGTTGTTCCTACAAAAACATCTAAGGTTCCATCAAAACCTACATCCCCACCTCCTTCCAAGCTAGTTATTGCACCCATGAAGGAAAATTCAACCCCAAAGTAGCAAAACCTTCACCATGTAAATATTTTTTCATTCTTGGAACCTCTACCTTGCCCACCATAACCCCATTTGACTTTGTGGAACATGCAAGCAAAACTAAATTCTAGCTCACATAAATAGAATACCTACAAACGCATCCTACCCAATTTGATAGGTTCATTGATATAGTTCTGGTGGTAATCCTATAACCTTAGGTCCAAATTCCAAAGGCTTACTCCCACACCACCTTCTCAAAACATGTTAGCCCTCAGTGCCTCCAAAACCAACAAGGTTGAACCTTTCTACCTATCACTCCTCATTAAAGGCTTCCACTAAATAATTTCATCATAGATTCCAGAGCCTCAGATAATGTGATGTCCATCAAAGTTTAAAATGCTTTAGGCCTCACCTTGACCGGGAAAATGGCACATGTTATTCAATGGAATCCAAACAAGTTTCGTTGGTAAGAAGAATCAAAGATGCATAGGTAACATTAGTTGATTTTCCAGATAAGAAGGTGCTTCTAACCATCCTAGTGGCGAACATCCTAGCATCCTTTGGCATGCTATTGAGTCAAGCTTCTGCAGAGACTTGGGTGGAGAAATAAAAATGGATTGGTCATCTGCAACTATCGCAATGAAAGGTGAGATGAAAAATTTGTTGCTAGTAAAGAAGATGAAGTTCACAAGATCACGAAAGTCCGATGGTCAAAAGGCAAACATTCATTTTCAAGATAACTGGCTCGGCAAATACTTCCTCAAATCGAGAAAGATGAGAACTTTCCACTTCTTATGGAAGAGGAAGAAGATCAAATTTGGATGATGGAATTTGATGGTAGTCATTCTAGTGCACGTTCGGCGAAGCGGGCGTGGTGATGTACTCTCCTTCCGATGAATTGTACCCATTTTCCTACAAGCTGCAATTTGATAATACAAATAACATAGCAGAATATGAAGCTCTCCTCTTAGGCATGGGCATGGTAGAAGACATGGGAATCAGAAGTTGAGATGTCAAGGTGATACGGAGGTGATAGTAAAGCAAGTCTGACAACAATATCGTGTAAAAATCCAAGACTCCGGCATTATAGAAATAAAGTATGGGACTACATTGAATCTTTCGATGCATTTTCCATCAAATCTATCCCAAGAGAAAAGAATGATTCTCTTATAGTGTCGGCTTCCCTGGTGACACCTCATCCTTCTTTTGGTAAAGATAAGGTGACCATTGAAATGGTATTCAGGCCTAGTGTACCAGAAAATGCAAATCATTGGCAGGTTTTTAATGATGATAACCAGATTCTAACACTTTTGGAACAAAGGGATAATTTCAATAATCTCCTCTTTGAAGGAAGTGGAAATCCACACCGAGGAGCGGTAGCCAAAAAAGACAAAGAAGGAATTGAAGGGATTGATGAAGAAGGAGTGATCAAATTGAAAGGAAAAAAGATTCCCAAAGGCCTATTTTCTATAGAAGACCTCTTCAACAAACATGACATATTCATTCAAGAGAAAGAAAACAATATTCTTGGTGCCCAGCTGATTTTGATAAGGAAAACATCAGCACCCGGAGGAGCCAAGGATGGTCAATATTGGAAAATTTTGCTCGCCTGAGGAGAAGAGAAGGTTTGTTGCATTACTCAAGAAATATTCGAGATGTTTTGGCCTACTCTTATGATGAACTCAAATCCTTCCAACTGAAGGAAATGCATCACTCAATTCCCTTGAAGCAAGATGCCAAGCCATTCAGAAAAAAAAAAGGCCATATAACCCAAAGATTGTTGATACCATCAAAGAGGAGGTAATGAAGATGCTTAATGCAAGGATTATCTTTCCCATCCATCATTCAACATGGGTGGCCAACATTGTGTCGGTGCGGAAGAAGAATGGTGAAATAAGAATATGAATAGATCTCTACACCTGAACCAGGCATCACTAAAAGACAATTATCCTCTCCCAATCATGGACCACATTTTGTAAGCAATCACTGGATCTAAAATGCTTTCATTTCTTGATGGATTCTCAGGGTACAATCAAATCAAAGTAGCAGAGGAGGATCGCACCAAGACAACCTTCACAACGCCTTGGGGCACTTTTTCCTACAACAGAATGCCTTTTGGCCTAATCAATGTGGGAGATACATTTCAAAGGGTGATGGATTTGGCATTCAAATATTTAAAACATTACATCATCATATATCTTAATGATCTCATGGTGTTTTCAAAGAAGAGGGGAGATCATATCCATCACTTAGAATAGGTACTTACAAGGTGTAGAAAACATGGCATATCACTAAACCCAAAAAGTGCATTTTTGGAGTTATGGAAGGCAAGTTACTGGGGCACATTGTGAATAAACATGGAGCACACATTGATCCTAAGAGAGTACAAGCCATTCAAGCACTATCTCTACCCACAAGCAAGAAAGGAGTTCATTCCTTCTTCGGAAAGGTGAATTTTCTTCGTCGCTTTGTTCCTAAGTTTGTTGAATTGACAAAGCACATCACCACCATGATGAAACCACAGGAAAACTTCAAATGGAACAATGAAGGGAAGGCAACGTTTAAAGAGATCAAAAAATCCATTGCTAAGGCTTCGACCCTTATGTCTCCATATTTTAACAAAGAATTCATCATGTATTGTTATGCATCAGAACATACCCTCTTTGGCATTCTTAGTCGGAGAAGAATGATAAAGGCGTGGAAGAACTCGTTGATTTCATAAGTTTTCTGTTGAAAAAGCACGAAATAAACTATAGCCAATTGGAGAAGCATGCATATGCAAAGTGGTCAAGCCTATAAAAAAATTCATATGTTACATCCTCAACTCTCATATGGTGGTGATGGTCCCTGACAGTGCAATCAAGTTCATCTTGACACAGAAAGATCGTGGAGCTAAAAGAGGAAATTGCACTACAAAGACTCGAGAATATGACTTAGAGATTCGACCCTCCAACTGTAAGGAGAAACAATTTGTGTAGGTTGATTGCTGAAGATGAAACACTCGAAGCTCAACATGGTGAAGAGAATTGTGTGTGCTAAACTTGTTCCAAAAACAATCCACATGTTCTCTTTGTAACCACCACTAATGAGTGGTATGTTGATATTTCCTATTACTTAACTTATGGATAATTCCCTTCTCATCTTGATTTCAATCAAAGGAGAACACTCAAGTTGAAGGCAACAAATTTTGTAATCTGGAATCACACACTTTACAAGAGAGGTCTGGATGGATGCTTCCTCAGGTGTGTAGATAAAGAGCAACAAGAAAAATTGCTTAAAGCATACCATGACCAAGCGTGTGGTGGACATTTCTCAATGATGGTCACTGCACACAAGATCCTCCAAGGAAGGTATTATTGGCTCACCCTCTTTGCAGACACTCAAGATTGGGTTTCCAAATGTGAAGCATGCCAACAATTTGTTGGGAGACCACAACTTGTTGCACTACCGCTCAGGCCAGTTGTTATTGAAGAACCATTTCAGAAGTGGGGACTAGATTTCATCGGTTTTCTGAATCCTCACTCAAGTGCGGGCACACCTATGTGCTCACAACGACAGACTACTTCACAAAATGGGTGGAAGTCATTCCGCCAAGAAATCCAACACCGAAACAATATGCAAGTTCATCAAGGAGAATATCATAGTACATTTTGAAGTGCCACTAGAAGATTATAACAAATAATGCTACATATTTCTCTTCAAGGGAGTTGACTGAGTTTTTCTATGGCTATGGAATCTCTTTATCTCATTCATCGGACTACTATCCACAAGGAAATGGACAAGCCGAATCAAGCAACAAGAACATCATAACCATCATTTGCAAACTCGTACATCAAAACCAAAGGAATTGGCACAAAAATTTACACGATGCATTGTGGAAAGACATGATCGTTCCCAAGAAGCAAATAGGTATGTCACCATTCCAATGTTGTAGACGAGGGTCAAGCAGAAATTCCCATCACAACTGAGATGTTGGCTCTCAAGTTACTACAGGAATAGAAGATGAATAATACAAGGATTCCATTGACAAGAGGATCCTCTTTCTTGAGAAGCTAGAAGAAAATAGACTCCAAGTGGTGGACCGTATTAAAGAGCACTAGTTGAAAGTAAAGAATATTTTTGACAAGAAAGCCAAAGCGAGAGAATTCAAAGTTGGAGACTTCGTCTTGCTATGGGACAAGAGAAGGGAACCAAAGACAGCCATGGAAATTTTGATTCATTATGGCTCAGCCCATTCCAGATTTGTGAAGCTTGCGGCGAGAATGTTTTTCTACTCTCATATTTAGATGGAACGCCGTTGGAATTGCCTCGCAGTGGGAAATACCTAAAATTGTATCATCAATGAAAGTGGGTTATCCCCGCCTTGTACCATAGGTGATTGCTAGGTGTGTTTCCCTTTATGTTCTATGTCATTTGTTTCCTTTCCGTTGTTTTCTTGTGTGTGTGTTTGTGTTTCCTTCTTCATTATCCTTCTCTCTTGTAAATTATACATGACTCGCAAGGCCCAATGGATGAGGTAATGGTCAATTGATCATATAGTCCGAAATTGAGATTCTAGATTCCCCATATCATGTCGTCACTACACTCGGTCCATGTCGTGTACCCAAGCTAGAGCTAGTTTTTGTCATGCAAATGTGCAACAAGGAAATCACCATTTCCGAGCATGACAACTATACCCATGTGTTATTTTTTTCAAGTCATATCATTCCAAGACACCCCGGGTCTATCCGATACCCAAGTGACCTCCCGATTAAATCTATCTCATCCCCTTAGGTGATTTATGAAATTCCATTCATTCCCCCTAGGTGATTTTAGGAGTTCATTAAAATTTGCAAGCTACATACAGCTGTGGGAAGGGCTATCAATGGCCTTCATAGGAATGGAGCAACCCCATGGAGCATAGTAGAAAATCCAAAATGGATGTGGAGGTGATTCAAAGGTCTTGGGACATCATGGAAGTGATTCATGAAGATTATGGAAGGGATCTGGAGAAGTTGGGGCAATTTCGCCAAAATTAGGGTTCACAGGCCTAGTCTGTGCACAAGCCAAAACAATCGTTGAGCTTCTAAAGGTGATTCAAGGAGCTCTGAATGGAGTTAGAAGAAAAATGAAACATCTCCGGAAAGATAATTCCAATCCCTACAAGATGGTTAAACCAGTTGTTTCACAACACTTTGGTGTATTAGGTCTGTAAGTAGTTTTTCTCATGCACAAGTGGAGTACCAAATCCAAAATCTGATTTTTCAGGGAACGGATGGAAGAATCAACACATGATACCCCCACCATTGGATTAACAAGGCCATTTCAAGTCAGGATCATACAAAATTTCACCAAAAAATCCCATCGGGAGCTCAAGATATCATCATCTCAAGTTGTCCTCTTGCAACGAGTTCAGGAGTTAACCAGATTTGGGGAGGACATGTGTCGGCTCCAGAGCCTCGACAGATTTTGTGTCCCCGACATCCCTAAAGGTCGTGGACATAAACCATGAAAAAATGCACTCATCCCCCATATGACCTCTAAAACCTCATGTGACCCTTAAGAATGCCGTTAAGCCCCAGGGTGCAATTGGGAGTTCAAATTCCCCGCCGCTGGATCTCCATCACGTGTCAACTCCAAGATCTTCGTGGAATTTGATGTCCATCACATGTCGAGGATATAAAACCTTGAAAAATGCACCTACCCTCTAAGGGAGACTTTTGGTCACCCATGTGACCCACTTCCAGCCCCTCAGTGCTTTAAAGTTGATTTTCTAGCTCTCACTCCCTACCGTTGGATCACTACCACGTGTCGTTGTCTTTCTCACCGTGGAAATTGATGTCCCTCATGTCCCTTTGAGGTGAGGGACGTTAGGGACAAGAAAATGCATCCAACCCTCTCTGTGCATATGTTTTGAATTATTTTTAAATCCCTAACTGCCACTTTCTTCCCGCTTTTTATATCTAACTCTCCCATGCACAATTCTTCCTCCAAAATCCTCTGTAACTCCCTACCAACACTCCACATTGATGAACCTCGAACCGGGTATATCACACAAGTGTTTTCCTCCACTCTATGAAAGCATACAAGTCTCATAAGGAAGTTTGAGAAAACAAGGAAGAAGAAGCAAAGAACGAAGAGAAGAAAACAGTGAACATCTCCATAGTCGTGAAACGGATCTTCGTAGAAATCTTGCAAACCAGGCACAAAGAAATGAACCATTTTTTATGTTAGTTCCTCTATCCAAGACCATCAAAAACATACCTTCAAACTCTCCTCTCGTGCAACAGATCATTCATAGTGAAGAAATCTCCTTTCCGGCTCAACAAAGAAAAAGTTGAATTTCCTGTCAAACCAGTTGTCGAATTGAAGCAAAATTTCACGTGAAGCACCGGAACAAAAAACACATGTCAAAAATATAAAAAAAAATTGCAAATAGAGGAGAAAACTAGACCTGCAATTTTTGAGGTCCATTAATGGTTGTTGTGTCCAAAAGCACTACCAGGTCCAAAAATTGAAAGTTTAAAATCTCATGGACTATTGAGTGGGTAGGTCTAAAATTTCAAAGGGGCGATATTGGGCAAAAACCCATATCGGAAAACTTTGTTCCACGTCAATCCGACCTCCAAAAGCCCACTTTCTAAAAATAGTAGGTCTTCTACATAGGGGACTACTATTTTTGGAAAGTCAAAGCAACATAAGAACTTGTGAAGGAGACAGAGACATTGGAGGTGTACTGCAGTGAGAATTCATCGTAATGCATTTTGGCACTTACTAAAAATGTTAGGTGGTCCCATGAGAACCTGCTAAAAATAGAAAAATAACCCAGAAGGAGGGAGGAACGTAGGGAGAAGGGGGAATCAGGGTTGCAACATCCAGTTGAGGTTCGAGGGAATAAAAATAGTAAGTTTTTATTATAGGGAAAACATGAAGCTGAAGTGGATAGGACAAATTTGACACACCCCTTCACCTACAAGTACGAGATAGAAGACAATTATCTTGTACATGGACCGAATGACCTTAGCACTACTGCGTGGCAGCCAAAGATCGAAAGAAGATTGAAGATCATATATTCACAAGTGGCTTTTTTTCGCCGCCGCAAAGACATCTAGTGTCTCTGGCTCCAAAGTCTTGAGTTGGTCCTAGCTTGCTCTCACCACTATGAGCCTAAAACATGAACCATCCGAGATGACAATGGTACAACAATTGTGGTCATTAGCCCTAGGACCATATCACTTTTCCTACATATACTGACATCACCCAACATGGTCGTCATCTCAAAAGACAGGACTTGCACGATTGGGAAACGATGGATGTATATGTGCAAGGGGTGCGCTTGGTTCATGGTTGAAAACGGGAAGAAAGCCCTCAAGGATTCCCAAGAACCTTCTAAGGTGTGAGTTTCGAGAAGGATATTCATATGTCATCACTCTCCTTAGTAGAGTAATGGGCGAAGCAAGCACAAGAGACTTCCAAGATTGGATGGGCCTTTTCATCTTGATGTGTTGAGTAAGGAAAACAAATAATTAACTAGGGAAAGATCATCAGTGACAACCTTCATCTGCAACTACTCCAAGTACCCATGACGAAGAAGTTCCACATGACTTCTTACTTGGTCTACCTCCTCGCTAGCTCAAAATCATTCAAGGGATTGGCTCTCACGTAAAACATTTCCGCCAAGGTGCCTGCGTTTGAGAAACTTCCACAAGTGGTGATGGAGGAAAGCCATAGGCATTTTGCTCGCATGAATGATGCATTCACAATGTACATAGTCCGAAGCTTGGAAGGAGATCTAGTAAGCTAGGATGTCATCACAAGTAGTGTCCTTGATCAAGAAGTATGGCTCCTATTTCATACAATTCTCGACATTCTCCTACCTGCGATTTTCTAGCTTCGACCAAGTGTCGTTAAGGCTGCCCAAGCACCTTAGTGACCGAATCGTATTGTTCGAGCTCTGCAGATAGATCATTCAAGTGAATAACAAGCTTAGAAGTAGGAGGAAGAAGTTGATTTCATTTCCTATCTCTCTCAAGGTATTCATGTGTAAGAGCTCAAATGACGCATCTCATCTGGAGGTTGTTTTCACTCATTTGACTTTGCATTCCTACATCACCAGGTCTATTTTTGACATTAGTGAAGATCCCAACTCTTTACATGTCCCAGAATTGCAACACGACACAAGTCGAGGACTATTAGGCCAATTGCATTGATGAATTTGAAGTGCATGAAAAGTACCATATGAGGATGACAATCAGTGAGATGAGGAAATTCAAGTTCTCCTAGTATGAAGATATTTTGCACGATGATGGGACAGAGATGTATAATCCTGAGTATGCGGAAGTCAAGATGTCCCATTTACCTCCAATCAACTGGTATGTTCATGAATCAGGGGATATATTAGAGCGGACTGAGAAGGTGGTGAGGAGAACGAGAAATTGGTTTCAAAATAAGCGAGCCATGATCATCTAGTCACGAGGAATTCCCCAAGTCGAAGCAAGTCTCCCATCAGTCATCTTCAAAGGTCGTAGAGGTGACTTCCAGTTCTAAACACTACAAAGCAAGTTCGAAAAGAAAGGCCACAGAGGTGGAAGTTTCTCCTCTTGAGAAGACACCAAAGAAACTCAGGGTAGAAGAAAGCTCATTTGCATCACTACGAGAGGAAGATTTTATCGCAAAAATGCAAGAAGAAAAGCCAGCAAGCGAAACACAAGTGGATGAAGAACACCTGGTTCAAGATCCAATCTTTGAGCCACCACAAGAGGTTTCCCCTCTCGATGACACCCATGCCTCTCTCATTCAAGATTTTCCTCCTCCTTCGTAAAATGGCACTTGTTGGTGCACCTACCATGAACCCGATTCTAATGAGATGTTTCCTGGATGCGGGAAAAGATTATCCCCACGACACCGCACTATACGCAAAGCAAGTGGTAAAGACCGATCATCGGTGATTGTCTCATTAGCCAAAGAAAAAAGATCAAGGAAGCTCACATATAGCCTCACGGTTCTACAATGGGGAAACGGGTAATCAATACATTCAAGTATCTCGGCTCAAGGTAATCAAGCTAGTGGATGAGATGACACCAGTTGATTATGAGATGAGTACGATCCAACTGGGGCAATGGCAACTCATGAAGGGGATTTGCACATGTATCAGCAATCTTCTGCTCATATGGTGTAAAGAAATAAATAGTATAAGAAGAAGATTGATGAACTAAAGGATCAAGTGCGAACTCTATCATTCTATGTGCAACATTTAGTTGATCCTAATACCACAACAATCCCCACTAAGGAAGATGTGCCCATCAATAGCTTCAATCCATAATCCATCAGGAAGACACACGAGTTCACAATACAAGGGAAAGTGAATAATGAATGGATCAACTCAATTTCTCAAAAGGGAAGTCAGTGCTCCAAGAAGCGGTCAAAGTCTCCGCTTACATGTGTGCGACAACAAATAGGACATGGGAACTTAAAGAGGACTTCAGAAAGAAAGGGACTGTTGGGAACCTTTCGGGGCCAAGAGTAGATGAAATGAGCAACACTTATCACCAGGAGTTGATCGACAGGAAGATTTTGAAAATCCCTCAGAAGACTTGTCACGTGTATGGGCAAGGGCCTTGGCAATTAGGTTTGAGGCAATCAATCGAGCCATCACAGAGCTAGAGGAGAAAGAGGAACAAGCATACAAATTGCAGGATAGTATAAATTGGAAAACTCAGAAGCTTGGAGTACTTGCAATGGTTGAAGATATAACTGTCAATGAGTTGATTGGTCCATTTGAATAATACGTCAAGAAAGAGGTAGGCAACCCATCATCCTTCACTAAGGATACCCTCGACTTCCTCTCAGAGATTCAGGCCTCCATTGCACTTATCGCAGAGAAACATTCATCATGGTTCAGAAGTGCAGAGACATCAACAATGTGGTCGATGGATGGACAGATACCTTGAGTTGCATTCGCATTCCTCATGCTTGACAGGTGGAACCTACAACTGCTCATTTCAGCAAAGAGCTTGGAGGAATAGGGGCCTTCTTAGGAGCGTGAAATGGAAACCAGTCAAGAAGCGAGATCAAATCCACTGCAACAGCTCATTCTTTTGCATAATTCTTCTTCTTTCTTCTTCTTCCTCTTCTCTCTCTCTCTTCTCTTCTCACCCAACACTCTCTCTCATCAATGTTATATTTTTTGCGTTGAGGTTTGCACTTTTAATATAACTTTAAGTGACTTTAGAAACATAATGTAAACTTTAAGTTGCCTTGATTTTATAAAAGGGACTTAAATATTTAAGTGGAATATGAACATTCTAAAGTCAAATTAAAGTATTTGAAAAGTCACCAAGAAGACGAAGAGTTGCATTCTCTTCTATAAATTGTAACAAGCTCTTCATTTGAGCTTCTTCTCCGACAACTTCCGAGACTTCTTAGATATCAAAGTTGTTTTTTTGTGAATTCATGAGAGAGATATCCTTGTGAAGAGAGCAAAGAGATAGAAAATTTATTCCGTTCCCCTACTCAAAGATGTCTTCTTTTTTTATGTTATGTACAATTTATGTTTGAGCTTCAATAAAGGAAAAAGGAATTTTATCCTTTTTTGACTAAGGAGTTTAGTGGTACTTTGTGCTCATTAAATGCTATTTGGTCTTGTTGCTATTATGTAGATTTGTTTTCTTCTAAATTCAAGTGCATGTAATGAAACTTCTGGTTGGTGTATGCAAGTCTCTGATTTTCTACTTGTAGCATTAGTTTTCTCTTTTCTAAATTTCTCACTCCCTTTCTCGCTTTCCTAGCAAATTTCTTTCTTGCAGATATATGCAAGATTTTGCTGCATGGTCAATGGATCCCCGACCGAAAGGCTACCAGGATAAAAACTCATTTTTACTCGCTCATGGATGTACATCACCGCACTAGTTAAGTAGAGGGACTTAGACTCCCAAAACGTTGGCAAGATAACCACCAATTTGTCTTTGACAAATTTTCTCACCAACACCTTTACAATCTTAAGCAACTTGTCTTTGCCAAATAAAATTGGTTCATAGTCTTCATTCTTGACCACCATGTTTTTTTCTCTTTCCTTAGCTGATCATCTGAATTAAAATGGACTCCAAGGTAACTTGTTTGATCTTAGTTGGACAATTTGATTTCCATATTGTTGTTCCAACTTGTCTTGATTTGTTGAAGATAACTCATCGTTTTCTTGGATGAAGTTGACAATTTTCTGATCACTATCAAATACTTACTAATTATTGTTATTATCGGGAAAACATCTCTTACTACCACTCTAACATGTTCTTACAATGTATCCTTCTTGATGCCTTCAGGATATAAAACTTAGCACCAACTGTTGCTAATCTATCAGTTGATTCATTCTCCTTTCTTTGTCAGATGGAGTGGATGTTGAATGCTTCAAAATTTTCTAAAAGATATCATACCCTATGCTTATAGGATTTTAACAAATTTTTCTTGGTTGCATTCAAACCTCTTACTTGATTCATAACTAACTCACTATCACCAAAAGCTTGCAATTATTTGACATCTTTCTTTCTTTCCCATTATAGGCCATGGATTAGAGACTCATACTCAACTGAGTTGTTAGAACAACTGAATTGAAATATGAAAGCAGAGAAATACTCCACACATATGGGAGATACAAGCACTACACCTCCTCCTACACCTTGTTTACTCCTAGATCCATCAAAGAACATATGTCAAATGCCATCTTCTTGCTCATTTACTTTCATAATACTAGGAATAGGTGGATTTTCCTCATGAAAACAATAGATACCCAAACCAACCTCTTCAATCTATTTATAGGGATCAAAACCATGGAAATCAGTTCCCCACTCATCAAGAAACAAATTTAGAATGCCTTCAATTTTAATTTTTTTCTTGAACAATAGGGTCATCTTCTTGGTTAAAGATTGTGCAATTTGCATTGATAGGACTTGGTGTATAAGGTTCTATGTGATATGTGGCAATATGCTCCGACCTTATTGTAGTTTTGGTACCATATCTGGTCCTAAAAGCATATGAGACCATCAGTTGATAAGTACCCTCCAATCTTGGTAGTGAAATCTCTAGAGAGGCATAGAGTAAAAAATGGAGGTAGATCAATTATGAAGACATCATGAGGAATAGAGAAGTTGGGGCATGCATGCAATGTGAGGCTTAAACCTCTGATAACTCCAACATTTCCATTGTTGTTCCATCCAGTGAACCACACCTTTAGAGATATTCATATTTGATCCCCGTTGATTTGCTATATATTTGGGCATCACTGAACTATTTACCCCCGAGTCAATCATGCAATTATGAACCAAGTGATTACCAATAATCATGGATACATAGAAGGGAGGTTTCATACTTTTGTTTGGTTGATCATCCTTTTGTTTACATGCATTAATGAGCACAACTTTATCATGCTCTTTGGATGACTCATTTGTTATGGAGAGATTGGACATGGTTGCTTGCAAAAGGTCCCTTTGTCCAGAATAACCAAGGATTCCCACATTGAAATGTTCACATTATTCTTCTTCATTTGTTCAAGAATGTTGAAAGGAGTGGAACTATCCTTGCTTATACCTTACTTGCAACAAACTTTTCTTGTGTTTGAGTTGATGTGGAAGGACCTTTGGGCTTCCTTGCACTCTTGAAGTCTGATTTTTGTGGCCTTCTTGCACATTAGGAGTTGAGTTTGAATTGCCACCTCCTTGGAGTGTTATAGAAGGTTGGAAAGGACCTACATTTGTTGATTTCCCCTCTTCCATAGCCCTCCTTTTGGATCTAGTATTAGCTATTACACCTGAAGGAGAAGTCTGATTTATTCCACAAAACTCATCCATTTGCCAATTTACAAGTGAAGCATCATTTTGTGGCTCTTGAGTAGCCTCTTTGTGGTGGAGATGCTTCTACTAATGTAACTTGAGAGAAATAGGCATTTTGTACCATTAATGCTTGGTTTAGGATGCCATTTGGGAAAGTGGCTTGATTATGAGCTTGGTTACAAGGAAAACACCATTCATAATCCTACACAAGGTTTTTTTGAATTGGAACCAAGGCTTTAGATGAGTGGCTACATTAGGATTATATTGTTGGAATGGTCTTGCATGAGGCACTTGACCTTGAAATTGAGGATTTTCTTGGTAAGGTGCTTTGTTGGGCTGATAAGGGGGTTTGTTAGGTTGGTATGGAGGTTGATAAGGTCGAAGTTCGAGCATGTTGCCTCTTCAAAGATACCAACTCATTCCCAAAATTTTGCAATTGTTTCATTACTTCCTACAACTCATTTGAAGTATTTGTAGAGGTAGATGTTTGGCTTTGATTTTGGCTATTTGGAATTTGAAAGGAGCTAATTCTGGGTGTTTGGTGAGGTGTAGATGTTCCTACCTCTGAGAAGATAGGCATTGGAGGTCTAGGAGAAAGTTTCCTAACCTGAATAAGATTGTTTTCTGCTCTAATAGCAATATCATAGGCATCTGGTAAAGTTCTACCCCATGGACCAAATCATGACTGAAATGTCACTGTTTAGAGCTCTTAAATAATAAATAAAGACATATTGAGGTGTAGGTCTTACCATTTGTGGGATTTTATCCCATGTCCTTTGAAATTTGAGGTTGAAATCAGTCATTAGCTCATTAGGGGCTCTCTTTGTTGTTGTCAGTTGCTCCACCAAAGATAGATGGTCTGAATTAGCTTCAAAAATAGTTACAAAGATCTTCTTCTAACTTATCCCAAGTGCTGATTGAAATTAACCTTAAACCTCAATACCATTGTAGAGTTTTTCTCTTGAAAGAAGCAGCCAATAATTTGATTGCTACATTCTCTTGTGTAATGTGATAGACTGAGCATATGTTTGTAATGTCCTTAATATGTTTTATGGGAGTTGTTGTGTTCTCTCCAGTGAAGAAGGGAACACTCTTCAAAGCTACAACTAGAATGTCATCATATTAGGCCAAAAGTAAAGGGCTTCCTCTATTGAATGTGACAAAGTCAAGTTTCTTTGATGAGCCATGAATGTGATGGTTCTTAGAACCCTATAAGACGACAAGAAATGCCTATCATGAGGAGTAGAGAGAACTCTATCTAAAGGTATGGTGATCTTTGAACTAAGTTGCCTCTTCTTCTTCTCGTTGGTGATAACTACAAGTAATCAAAAGGATCTCCACTCGTTCTTCTTTGTCTTGTATGAACTCTTTGCATGAAACCGAGACAACGATCATTTGCTGAAACAAGTAGATATGATGATTGGAGTCGCCATATGTGTTGTTGTGAAGCCTCCAAAGGCTACAAATATTTAGGATACACACTAATCCTAGTGATATGATATCAAATCCTTCAATGTAGTCCCATTGAGTGTGCCAAAAGTGTTAACACACAAAAGTAGCACCCTAGATTTGATCATGGAAGATCAATACTTTTGGTGACGATGGGTATGTCTCTAAGTGTGGGACCTTGAAAAGTGAGACAAGCCTCTAGAAAAAGTTGGTTCATTATGTCTTAACCCACTACAAACTAAACAACTACTTGTTACACCCTTAGTTCTATAGCTTATATTGGATGTGTAGTGTCGACTTGTGGCTTGCATAATCTCTCTTCTTGTGATATGTTATTCATTTATGCTTTCATATGTTTAGTAAGTTGGCCTTGGTGTTGGCCATAATAGAGGATTGGTATATATACATGGTAGGGAGGAGTGGTTAATCATCATTGAGCATTTGAGTCTTATTGTATGGTTTGGAGGTTGCCCCCTTGAAGTGGCTTAAGTTATTCTACATGCATGTTGCTATCATTTATCTACAATCTCGTGTTCTTTGGTATTCTTTTGTTGTTGATATTCAAATTTATACAAGTAATTTCATTACAAGTGGTATCAAAGCCTGATCTCGGTTAGAGTTCGTTAAACCCTAATTGTGAAGGTTCGGCTATATCTCAAAATTGGTAGTGAATTTTTCTACAATTTTTTTGTGGTGTGGCGAAATCATCAAGTAAGATCCTCTCCAAATTTCAAACATTTTTGAGTTGTTTTGCAAAATTTATAGCAGTTTTATGTTTTTTCATAAATCGGCTACCTAGGGTGCAATTTTGGAATTTTTCTAAGTTTCTTATATTTTTGGAAAGCTTTCCAAAAATTAGCTAGGGTTTCTTCTTTAAGATTTCCTCTATTCAACCAGTAAATTTACGAAACCCCAAACCCTAATTTTTTTCCCTATTCCGTCTACCTCAAGTCCCAAACCCTACATCATGACCGGTAGATCAACTCGAGGCCAAGGGAAAGGTCAAGCAACTCCAAGAATGACCCCAAATAAGGAAGATATGGATTTAGAATCTTTTAGTTTGGGAGTATTTGAGGTAGTCATCCAACTTCAGGAAAGGGTAAATAATATGATGAGTAAGGATGACCCCAATAATGAGCTTCTTCATCGAAAGGTAGCCTTAGGGGTGAACTTCAGATAGATTTTCAATCAATGAAGTAGAGTTGTTGCTCTCTCTTTCAAAAACAAATCCCAATTCTAGTCATATGGGTTCCTCTAGCAATACTCACACAGGTCCAAATCACTCCAATCAAGGAGGAGCCTCTACACATTCGGGTGGATCTCCTCACCAATGGCGGGGCATTATTCCAAAAGTGGAAATGTGTAAATTCGATGGAAAGGATCCGCTCAATTGGAGAATTTCTTTGATCTCCATCAGATCCCATCGGGACAAAAGGTGACCATGGCATCCTTATATCTAGAACTTGACCAATTTGTCTAGTATCATTGGTTATGTGCTCAAAGGCAGAAGAATGGTCTAAGTGTCACATGGACAATTTTCACTGAAGAGCTTCAATTACACTATAGTTCTAGTGTGTCAGAGAATTACTTCAACCAATTAGCAAAGTTATGGAAAACAAAGTTCAGTAAAGGATTATGTCCATCAATTCCAAAATCTTTCCTTGTGTGTGAAGGATATTATTGAAGAGTATCTGAATGACCTATTTCTTGGGGGTCTTAAGGACCACATTAAGCATGAGGTGCGCATGTTTAATCCACTTAAGGTTTTGATTCTATTATCATGGCGCGTAGGGAAGAGGAAAATTTTCTTTCCAACAGAAGGCAAACCTTCACTAACATAAAATATCGTAGCACCTTCCCTACATCGTACCCTCGGTCAGTTTGACTAACACCTCAACAAATTGAAGAAAAAAGAGCAAAAGGGTTATGTTTTAACTATGACAAAGAAATATGGACCAAGTCATAAATGTGCTGAGAAAAAAATGTTTTACATTGAAGGGACCGATGATGAGGAAGAATATGAGGAAACATCAAGCGAGGAAGTGGAAAAATTAGAGGAAGAATATGAAGATCCCCAGCCCACTATTTCATGTCATGCTCTATCAGGTATTAGCACTCCACAAACCCTTCAGGTTGTGGGTTATCTTAAGAAGTAGAAGGTGACAATATTGATTAATTTGGGAGCACACATAATTTCATCAATCATAAGCTGGCAACAAGGCTAAATTGTTTCATCTACCCAACACTTGAATTTTAAGTAATGATTGTAGATGGTGGCACAGTGCAATGTTTAAGTAAATGCCATAAAATCAGACTTATGATGGGTGACTACACATTGGAATCTATGATGTTTGTTATTCCCATGGGTGGAGTTGATATTGTCTTAGGTGTTCAAAGTGGCTCATAACTTTGGGTACCATAGAGCTAAATTTCAGAGAAATTGTTCATAAGCATTCATTCTGAGGGTAAACAATTTGAACTTTGAGGACTACAAGGAAAAAATCCTCAGGTGGTTAGTTCTCACCAAATGCAGAAGATTCTTAAAAAGGGGGTTGAAGGATTTGTAGCATGATTGTTCTCCATGGAATTTCAACCACCAACGATGGTAGTGCATCCTGATCTTCAGAAGGTTATTGATCAACATGCAGTTGTCTTCAAGGATCCTAGAGGATTGCCTCCGATGAACGATGTGATGCTCACTCTTTCAAGCATGAATACTAGCATGAATTCACATTCCAAATACATGGGTTCCTCCAACAATGCAAACACATGGAGTCTACTATGTTCGTTATTCCCATGGGCGGAGCTAATATTGTCTTAGACATTCAATGGCTAACAACTTTGAGCACCATAGAGCTCAATTTCCAAGATTTTTTCATGTGCTTTCATTCTAAAGAAAACAGTTTGAACTTCCAAGACTACAAGAAAAACTCCTCAAGTGGTTAGCTCTCACCAAATGTAGAAGATTATTAAAAATGGGGTTGAAGGATTCATAATGCGCTTGTTCTCCATAGAAGTTCAACTACCACCATCATGGTAGCACATCCTAATCTTGTAAGGTCATTGATAAACACACATGCATTGTCTTCAAGGATCCTAGAGGAATGCCTCATGAAAGAGATCATGCTCATGCCATTCAGTTAATTCTAGGAAGCCAACCCCCAACATCAAGCCTTATAAATACCCAAATGCGCAAAAGTGTGAGATCGAGAAGATGGTGGAGGAAATGCTAGAAATGGGTATTATTATTATTCGATTCAGAGTGCTCATTCTGCTCCAGTGGTGATGGTGCACCGCAAGGATGGAAGATGGCACGTGTGTCCAAACTACATAGAACTTAACAAGTACACTATTAAAGATAAGTTTCCTACTCTTGTCATTGATGATCTATTAGATGAGTTGCATAGTGCACTTTATTTTACAACTAGATCTACGTTCTGGGTATCACCAAATTAGAGTAAAGAAAGAAGATATTCATAAGACAACCTTCAGAACTCATCAAGGGCATTATGAATTCCTAGTGATGCCTTTTGGTCTTACTAATGCACCATCCACATTTCAGAGTTTGATGAATTCAGTATTTAGACCATTCCTACGAAAGTTTGTCTTGGTATTTTTTGATGATATCCTCATCTACAACAAATCTGGGAGAAACATTTACAACATGTCAATACAATATTGGAAGCCCTAGAGAAACATCAACTATATGCCAAGCCTTGAAATGTTCTTTTGGGGTACATGAAGTGGAATACTTGGGCCATATTGTCTCTAATGAAGGTGTTAAGGTGGACCCTCACAAGATCCAAGCCATGGTGGAATGGGAAGTCCTAAGAACCCTCAAGAATTTACGAGGTTTCTTAGGTCTCATAGGGTACTATCACATATTTGTAAAAAACTATGGTAGTATAAAGCACCACTCACAAAATTATTGAAGAAAGACTCCTTTCATTGGAATGAGGAAGCTTCTAGGGCATTTGAAAAATTGAAGGTGGCAATGTGCACCACTCCAATATTGGCAACCCCAGATTTCTCCAAGACCTTCATAGTTGAATGTGATGCTTCAGAAATGGGATCGGAGCAATACTCATGCAAGAAGGACATCCCATAGCATTTGAGAGCCGACAACTAAAAGGAAATAATTTTTTGAAGCCCACCTATGAGAAGGAAATGATGGCAATATTACATGCAGTCAAACAATGGAGACCATACTTGATGGGTAGACACTTCAAGGTAAAAATTGATCATGATAGTTTGAAATACTTCTTAGAGCAATGACTATCTTTAGAAGAGCAACAAAAATGGGTCACTAAGATGTTAGGGTATGAATTTGAGATTATTTATAAGAAAGGGAAGGAAAATGTGGTCGTTGATGCTCTATCTAGGAGGGATGAGTCCACAAAAGCATTGTTATGTGCCATATCTATACTAAAGGAAGATTGGGTAGATCAAACAAGGGAAGAATGGCAGAAAGATGCAAAGAACCCATACTCTCATTCAGAATCTCAGCACAGATCCAATCATATCATAACATTTTATATGGAAGGGGGATACATTGTGGTACAAACATAGGTTATATTGTGAAAGAACCCTACGCTTAAACACCATAATCTTTCGAGCTCCATTCTTCTCCACTAGGTGGTCATTCTAGGTTCTTGAAAACTTATCATAGAGTTAAGAAGGATTTCTTTTGGGAGGGGTTGAAAGGAGATGTTCAAAAATTTGTGGCAAAATGTTTGGTGTGTCAACGTAATAAGGGTGAGACCATTAAGACACCAAGTCTCCTCCAACCCTTGTCTATTCCTAGCGAGAGATGGGAAGAGGTATCGATGGATTTCATCACAGGATTGCCTAAATCAAAAGGGAAAAGCATCATCATGGTCGTGGTGGATAGACTTACCAAGTATGCTCATTTTTGTGCCATGGCTCATCCTTTCACAAATAGTTAGCATTTGCCATCTCATTAATGGAAATAGTTCAAAAGCTCATTGGAAACCCCTAAATTATAGTAAGTGATCGTGATCCGATATTTACAAGCAAATTTTGGACTGATTTGTTCTCTTGTTTGGGTACCCAATTAGTCCAGAGTTCATCTTATCATCCTTAATCAGATGGGAAAACTGAGGTGGTAAATAAATGTTTGGAGGAATATCTTGATGTTTTACTTCAAATAAACAAGAATGTTGGGTGCAATGGTTGCCACTTCTAGAACGTTGGTATAATACTTCATTTCATACCTCCTCCAAAATGTCTCCATTTCTAGCACTTTACGAGTACCATCCTCCATCACTCATCTCTAGCTTGAAGGTCAAACCGAAGGTGAGAACAATCGAAGATCACATTCAACACCAACATGAAGTAATATCTAGTCTTAAAGCTAATTTGACAAGGGAACAAAACCGCATGAAGAAACATGTTGATCAACATCGTAGTGAGCAACACTTTGAAGTGGGTGACTTTGTTTTTGTACATGGTTGCAGCCATATAAGCAGTTGTCGTTAAAACAACAAAAGAAGGATAATAAGCTTGCTCCTAAATACTATGGTCATTGCCGAGTGTTGCAAAAAATTGGTAGTGTGGCATATAAGCTAGAGCTCACTCTAGGAAGTAAAATACACCCAGTCTTCCATGTTTCTTGCTTTAAGAAAGTTATTGGACAGCACATTTCCACCCAGTCAGTGTTTTTTGAACTAGAGGAGGAAGGATCGTATTGGAACTTGAAGGTATTCTTCAAACATGCACCAAAAGATTGAGGACCAGAGTCATTATCGAGTACCGATCAAGTGGAAGAATATGAATATTGAGGATGCATCATGGGAGGATGAAGCATTTGTGCAACAACATCCAGGCTTTCCAACATTGGGGACAATGTTGTTTTAAAGGGGGGGCATGTTACGCCCTTAGTTTTATAGCTTATATTGGATATGTAGTGTTGACTTGTGGCTTACATAATCTCTCTTCTTGTCATATGTTATTCATTTATGCTTTCATATGTTTAGTAGGTCGGCCTTGGTGTTGACCATAGCATAGGATTGGTATATAGGTGGTAGTGAGGAGTAGTTAATCATCATATTGAGCATTTGAGTCTTATTGTATGGTTTGGAGGTTGCCCCCTCAAAGTGGCTAAGTTATTATACTTGCATATTGCTATCATTTATCTACAATCTTGTGTTCTTTGGTGTTCTATTGTTGTTGATATTCAGATTTATACAAGTAATTTCACTACACAACTTCAAAATACAACCAAACTAAGTATAAACTGCAAATTGAAGGACCGGGGGTTGAGAAGGGAAAAATTGTTGCAAAATGAAAGAGGGTGATGCACCAAAGCTAAAACAAGGTTCATATCGACTGTAGAGACACACATGCTACCACACATGTAAGAATCAAAGAGAGACAGTGAGTTTTGCAAGAAACAAATGAAGGGATTCAAAAGAAAGCAAGAGGGCAAGAGATTCACATTAAATACACTGCATTTAAAGGAATGAACCAAAGTTGTATATCATTTAAAGCATTTCACTTGCATTTATAGAGTAGAGGTTTGTAAAACTTCAAAAATCACAGTGCAGCAGAGGTCTGTAGGTATGGAAATTACAAAACTCGAGGCATAGCTCTAAATCCAACAGAGAAGAACCCTTGTTTTTGTGCATGTAAGCACTTACATATATAGAAAATGAGAGAGAGCAAGGGGGAGTGTCCAAACAGCCATGAATGACCCATTTCCACCTACCAAGGACCAAATGCCATCATTTTTGCAGTTTTAAGCATGGGCACCCTTCTCTTCCTCATGTACAAGCCAACAAATCTCTCAAGTGGAAGTAGGACAAGGCATGGGCACCATGATGCAATGAATTCCTATTGTTGAGGTGATTGTATGAACAATTATGTCTTTTTCCCTCCAAATCTCGTGTGTTTGTCGACCGGGCATATTTTTGGACCAATGGAGGAACCTTGGAATTGTTCCATATGGACCTTAATTCACTAATTTGGTCGATTACTTGCGTATTGCGCTTATTGCGGAGGGCATAGAACCTCGGGGGAACGTAAGCATTGTTCCCTATGGGCCTTCAGGCAACATCACCACAATGCATTGCTTGGTGGACATGGCAGTGGGCGGTGAACGATTGGAACGTGGGAACAATTCCCATTGTTCCCACAGTTCTCAACGTCCTCGATGACATTGCCCCTTCCCTTCTTGACTAGTCGGCCAATCGGCGAACTTTAGGAATAGTTGAACTATTTGGAAGTGTTTAACACCCCGACTTACCCCGATGCAAAGGCGGTTCCCTATCTTGCCCTTGCTTTGCTTCGCGGCCCAATCAACAAATTCATGAAACATTCAAACCATTCCGATTGTGCTCTCTGTGCTCGACATATCGACCTCAACCGCTTGGCCTTTTCCAAGCTAGTTTGATTTGAAGACCTTGGGCCCATTTCTACTTCCCGTGGGCTTTAAGGGAGAAAATAAGGGAAGTACATTCGTGTTATAATTGTAATTTGTTATTTTCAGCTTTGTAATATTTTTGTAAAAAGGAAAATTGCCAATTATAGCACTAGAAATAGTAGGTTGGTGGCTAAAGTGCAAAGCGCCAACTTCAAAATAGAAAAAGAATGTTAAAAGGGGGTTGTCCTTTAAGTGGGAAAAGTGAATGTTAAAATAGAAATAAAGTATTTTTATCATCCCACATGGAGCGCTCCACAAGGAAAGGAAAGGAAAAGGCTATAAAGGTAAATGTCAAGGCTCATCAAAGGATCATAAGGTGAATTTGATACTTCTCTTTTGGAAATTGGAGCATTGAGCTCTCATTTTTAGCCTTTGAGGGCGAAAAATCTCATTGGATCCTAGTGAGGACAACCACCCTCAATAGTCATAACACTTGGGGATGAAAACCCTCAATAGTCACAACACTTGGGGACAAAAACCTCATTTGTTTCATTGGTGGCTTCATCCAAGAGTCGCAAGTGAGCTTCATATTCAAAATTTCAGAACAAGGAAAATTTCCATCCATGATAGGGCACATTTTTTGGGGCTGCCACACTCATTTCCAGCTTGGGCGATCCATTAGGAGATTTCATGATCACTTTTTAGTGGGTTTCTATGGTTGGAAAAATTTGAACTTAATTTTATTTGATAGCTGTCATTTTTGTGGTCATTTTGAGATATCATTTGCATTGTATCTCAAAGAATTTCTGAAGATATGAATTTTTGAAGTTTCAATTGTTTTTGAACAATAATTAATTCCAACAGTCTGTATTTTGTTGTTGAAGCATTTATTTTGCATTACTTACCTCAAGGGTTTCAAGTTGTTGATATAATTATGAAGATTTGTGTGTGAGAAATGGTAAAATCTAAATTTTACCTAGGTCGCTTAAGGTTTTGGAGACCTAAAACAGGTAGCTGCCCTAATTTTTGAATAAAATCAGATTGTTGTCCTAAACTTTCAGGTTTATACATGTGACTGTCATAAATTCCAGCCATGTCCCACTAAGGTTGTGGGGAAAATTCAAATTCCTCAAATTTGACCACGAAGGGGATATTACACATATTTACGATGAAGTATAGATAACATATAAAACACATGATATAAAAAAATAGAGTCTACTCTATTGATCACATCAAGATGTATAGAACACATGCCATTCCTCTAATATGATAGGGAGGACCCTAAAAATATAATGCACATACAATATATCGGAGTTAAAGTTTCCTAGGAGGACGTGCAATGGTTGGAAGTAACCACCCCAATGGATCTACCCATATGACAATGATTTAATAAGCACTCATAACTCTCAACTTCCATAGGTCACAACATTATCGCTCCTGTATTTATTCATTATAATACATTATAACAAAACATTCCCTAGAGAGATGTTGCTAAGTGGTTGCAAGTTGCAAACAACTGATGTGCGGCTTAGAAATGATTCTATGCCATTACATAATGATGGGGTGAAACTCCTCAAGTTTGTTGACACTAAGCTTTTGGAGTGAGAACCAATTCTTAGTTCAGAATTCTTTGACCCCTTCAAGCAGGTCTGCTTTAATGGTTTCTCAGAAAATTTGAATGCATTGTGCAAGAAATCCATTTGGCCTGATACCTTTATCCTTTGAGAAAGAGCAGACTAGACACTTGTTTTCATCTCCCATGACTAGACAAAAAAATATTTTCATTGTGTTCCTGGGAGATTAGGTGCAGACTATGTGAGAATGTGGTACTGAGCTCAGCAATTCATATCATCCATTTTGGATGCAAGTGTGTTAATGAGGCCTCTGGCCTTAGCGAGTATCTCTTGTGGATCTTTTAAAACCTGGCCATTTGGCAAGTGTAATTGAGAGATTGAATTTGTATGGTGCCCATAAAGCAGTGATCTTTGAAAGAATTTTGTGGTGTATCTTTAATCTCCATGATGAAATTGATACCATGCTCTCAGATCCGTTGCCATAAAATCTCCAATTCAGTTTTGACAGTCAAATACTGATAAATATTACCAAACACCTTTTCATTGCTAGATTTTCTCTTGATACATTTGAGTCTATGCATGAACTTATACATCACAAGGCCATCAGGAGGACAGTGATGCCATCATTGGTGCAACAGGAAGGTAAATCTGGCTGGATTGATGGCATGTTTTCAAATTTAAAAAAAAAAAAAAGAGGAGAAAGAGCCTAAGATTGGGGTGCATACAGAAATCGGGGATGGGGACTAGAAATATAAACCGATCGGAGCAACCGAGGTTTTCTCACTGAGTCCGAAGATAAGATATATATAGGGCCCCATAGTGCAATGGATCAAGTGCCAACCTATATATCCATATAGGAAGTTAACAGACCCTATAGAACTATAGGATAGGCCACCCTCAGATCCTATAGTTCTATATTAAATCATCAATAAACTGCTCTAACAGAAAGCCCTCTCAAGGATTAAGGGCCTCGCTCTTTTTCCTGAGCAGATTCAATAAGACTTAAATTGCCACCCATAATGAGAAAATGATTTTTCAACATATTAAACCAATTGGATAGCTCTATGATAACACTTTCTTTTGTGTTTGCATCAGGAGGATTAGACATTCATAATCCAGAATGTTAGATTAACACAAATACATGACCGGGTAGTAATTGGGTTAATCCTACATTGATAATAATAGTGAGACAAGGGTGACTTATAAGGCACTGCATGCTTAAAGCTTAGCCAATAGGAAATAGATTAGAGGATGAAAATCCCAAACCAGTGGATTACATTTGCCATTCAGCCCCCACTATCAAATGCTTACAGTGCTTGTGTGCTAAGTGGGTCCCATTTCCTTGTGATTATTTTACAAAATATATGGACAAAAATGTCATTAGGGTAATGACTACTCATAGAGGTCACCTTGAGATAAACTCAAACAAGTAAAATCCACAATAATTAATAATCTAATGTTAGATTATATTCAAAGGGCTGTAATTCCATTGCTAAACCCCAAATATATTCCTCAGTCGTCCCAACAGTGTACTTTTGCCCGGGTCCCAAAACTGCTAGTCCCCTTGAATGACCCTAAGGGTTTCCCCGATTTAAGACTAATGGTCCCATGGAGACAGTCTATGTTTTTGGATTTCCTGAATTGAACTGGTTACTTGAAGTAAAATTTAGTCACTCCATGTGTCAGATATTAGTTTTCCCCACTACACTCCATTTGTTCATCAAATTTGCTTCTTTGTGTTCAATGAATCAATGTCATTACCTTCATATTGAATGACTGGATAGTGGATCCTCTCGACCTTCTTGTTGGACACCCAGGTTGTTGTCACCCATATCAGACCATGTGTTATCTAATAACATTATGTGATCAGAAATTTGATCTTGATCATTATCTGCTGGTGTAAGTTTCTGTATTGTCATCTTCAACCTGAACCAAGTTCTCTTTTACTTTTCAGGATTCTGTATTGTCATCTTCAACTTGAACCAAGTTCTTTTCTACTTTTCAGGATTCTGTATTGTCATCTTCAACCTGAACCAAGTTCTTTGTTTACATCTCAGGACATGGTGACCTGTCACCATGTTTGGAAGTGGTGATGAGGCTGCCACGATTTTGTGCAACTCTGTTATTAAATTCTACTGTGTGTGGAGAGTTGAAGTTTTGTAGGAATGGGGCCGAGGATGGGGAAGTAATTTGTTTTGAAGAGAGGTCTGTAGCTCCAGATTTTGCGTTGGATGTGGAGGGAGGTCACTGGAAACCAATAGGAAAGTGGGGTTTTGGATGCCATGTTTCATGGTATTTTCTGTCAATTCATCTGATTCAAGCATGGAAAAGGAGTTGGAGATAGGCACACATACTTTAGGTCAAGCTGTTTGCTTAAATTTCCTCGTATAAGATTTCCATGAGTGTTGGTTTGGTACTGTACATTTGGCCTCAAACAGAGATTAGCTCCTTTTATGTGTTTGTTTGTGTGTTACGAGTCGGTGAGTGGGTTGCTGGGAGCCTCTCGATCAGGTGCTGAATGCTTTCTTAAAATTAGCTCGTTCGTATGTGTTTGTTTGTGTGTTACGAGTCCCTGAGTGGGTTGCTAGGAGCCTCTTGATCAGGTAATAAATGATTTGAGGTGGTGCCATATCAGCCTCTTTCTCCTTGTGTGGTTGCTATACTTTGTTTATAAAACAAGATCAACCTGTAAAATGGCTTCCTTCTCGTCTTTCTAAGAAGATAGTAATAAAAAATCCATTGGGCATGACAACCAATTCTACTGAGCCTGACAACTTCCATTGCTCGTATAAAGTTTTTGGTCCTGGATAAGACCTTATAATTCTGCAGATGAGTGCTCTTCCTTCAGGTTTAAAAGTTGGCGTTTAACTTCTTCCGAGGGGAAATGAACATGGGGCAGGGAGTCTAGTTTGAGATAACATTTATTTCCTGCTTTGCTGGAAAAGTTGGCTCAATGACCATTCTTTGGGCATGCTGGTGTAAAACATTGAGCAGGTCATCCCTGTAGCGTATGGGCGAGTCATTTGATATTGCTGGTTTAAAGGATCCGAGTAAAGTAGGGATAGAGGCCATGACCTCCCACATTGGTGGATTTATTATGAGAGATTCAGTCCAGCTAGTGTTCTGAATAGTGATTGAGAGAGATTTACTTGTGCTTGTGACAAGAGGGAGAAGAGCATAAGCTTCAGTTCAGTTTAGCTAGGAAACACCATCGTGTGCTTATTTTGTATCACAACCTTTGCATATGCAAATAAAGGTTTCCTAGGGAAGTGCAAAGACACTAACACAAAATGTGATCAAATCTCAATGCACAATGGTGTCATATATGCACACAAAATCAACAGATACATCTGTATTAATGAATATTTCATGATCGGGCTAGTGACAACGTATTGAAGATGTATGGAGCTCCTTTGATTGAGACTAGTCTGATAACAGGTATAGAATGTCTCTTTAAAAATAACAAAATACAGGAAAAAAATATCATACAAATGAAGAAAATTGTTTGCCGATTCCTAGGAAAGTCTAATACCAGATACTAAATGTTGATTTAACGAAAAACAAAAACAACAAAGGCGGAAAAATGAGAAAAATCATGATTGGCTAAGAAATAGACCATACGTTGTGTTTGAGTTTATTAATTTGTAATTTTACAGGGATTTGTTACGATCAAAGAATTCCTGTATACAACAAAAACTGCTGGTACCTCGACTCAGTTTTTGGGAGAAAATCGGCAAGCCCAGAGATCAAATTGCATTATACACACTGTTACTGGCATAGGTAAATAAAGAGGTCACAACCCTAAGCCTCAAACATTCTGAGTCTTGTCTAAGAAAAATAGGAATTGATCTTCATCTTTATTTAAAAATAGAATGCCAGAGGAGAAGGGCCATTTTAGAATGGCCAACACTTAAAAGCATGTTCAAAGAAAGAAGCTTTCATGGGTTAGCAAGTTTTAATAGGAAGTTCATGGATGTGTGATCTATCGGAAAGCAGCGAGGAGATTGGGCTTCTATTAACGTAGAGATCCAGGTTCAAACCCAACGTGGACACAAATGTAAATAGATCTTGTATATAAGGGGCATCTTCAAAAAAGAAAGAAAGAATGCCAATGCATTCAACCATAGACCATTGCAGCAATAGTAGACGAGGAAAGTTATTTAACTTGTGATCTCCAGCCCATGAATAAAGATTAATAAATTTGAGGTGAAATTTCTTTGCATTGATAATCATGTTCCTTATGCAATCAAATCGGGAATTGTTTTTAGGGCTCAAGACCATTTTTGGATGTCTACAAAAACACATCGACCGATATATTTAATCTTCCAATCTGAGCACAGAAAATCTATAATTGCATTACAAAAACATGAACTTCTTGATGGAAGGAGTAAGTAATTACAGTGTCTAAGATATCCTTCATAAGGATAATAATTTATAGCAGCAATTTTTCTATATGTATAATCTTGCTGGATCGAGAATATGTTATTGACTTGTGAATCAAGCCCTGTGAACTTTATATGGAAGATTAACAACTGATAAATGAACCTATCAATGTAAAAAACAATCGATGTCAAACATTATTCACTAACCATTCTTGAAGGTGACCAGAACAATGATTGCTCAACCGCTCTCCGGATTTTGATTGCAAAAAGTTTGCAGCACTTTCTAACAAACTGGTTCCAAAGCTCGTGAGACTGGACAATTGTATCAGGATACTTACAAATTAAATAACCATACACTAACAGGAGCCAGTAGCACAATCTTCCCTCTCAAGACTCGTGCTATTTTGAAAGTCTTGTGATATTGAAATATGATCATTATCTTGACATTCTTGCTTACAATCCAAAGAATCACCAGTGCCCACGGGTTTTTTATCAGAATTATCATCTTTGTTACTGTAGTCCACAAAATTGGAATGGTCACTAGCAAAATCATTACCATCTCTGTCATAATGTTTTTGCTCATCATGTGGGTTAAATTATGAGCTCCTTTTGTAGCCTGCTTTAAAAAATTCTTCGCCACATCCTTCATATGTCCTTTACCAGGACTTCCCCCATCTATTTTCTGACAAACAAAGTTATCATTTCCATTTCCATTTAAGTTTTGAGAGTCATGACTCCAACCAGCAATCTCGCCTGTAATATTTTCAGGAAAATCTTCAATTACAAGTCTCACTCCATTTTCTTTGTCACCGCCAATTACAAATTTCTCTGAATGCGAGCTTATTCCCACTTCATTTCTATCATCATTAGACTTCTCGTGTCCCTTGTCTTTCCTGAATATAGTACGCAAACGATGCGCTTTTTTGCCCAATTTCTTCCTATGCCCTTTGCCTGTATCAGTTTCTTCTTCTTCTCCACTACTACTTTCTTCAGGCTCATCATGGAAGGAATAGGATTTAGTAGCCACTGAGCTTTCCTGAAAGCCATGGTCCTCTTTAGTTTTTACAATACCTCTGAAACTCGACTTACCTTTCCTAGTATCCCAAGTTTTGGAGATATTACCAGAACTGGCAGGGTGGTGAATCCATATGGGGCCATCATTGCTATCCTGAAGATTGATTGCTTCAATCTCATCCACCCCTTGGGCACTTGCATTCAATTGAGAAGAAATACTACCACTCGCACTTGAAGATCCATCAGTTTTCAAATTCATATCCTGGAGTTGCGAGGAATGGTCATCAATGATTTGTGTGTCATCCTGCTCAGAATGTACGTTTTTTAAAAACCCTTAAGCAATGTATTGCATAAAACCAAGAATTTGAAAACTGACAGCAATTTTTTTACTTACTTGCATCTTGTAACCAGTGTCCACCTCTGACACCCTGATAGCAACATGCAACCTCCCATTTTCACATTTTCAAGAGGTAACCACTTGTCATGCCTC